>BSBM01000047.1:10200000-11521250 GCA_027924585.1 Larix kaempferi | reverse complement strand
ATTACACCCAAAGAGACTTCAACAAGAAATCTATGGAGCAAACTCAAAATAAAATTGCGCACAACAAAACGTGGATCAAGAAAACTCCCCAGAAGTGCGTTGAAGATGCAGACAATCCCAATGCAACAAGCAATTGTTGCCTCTCTAGCTAGTCCCATAAGGATTATGGGAGACCCTTGAGTTCAACACGATGCATCTCAAGGAATTCAAGGAAAATTAGTTAGGTGTGCAGCTAGGTTTGTTTAATGTATGGTGAGAGGAATTTAAAGTTAGAATATGATTTATTATGTCTACACACATTCCGTGATTATGTCACAGATAAGGAAGATTGCATACATACATAGTTACACATTTATCCTGCATATCATAGAACAGAGAAGCATCACATTGGTTTCAATTGCACAACTACAAGCAGAAGAATTTGTATGAAGAATTAAAACACAGCTAAAGAAATGAAATTGCACAAAACAGATCTTTTTCATTATATTCAAAATTGGGGCATGATTACAAAATTGCATGAATCATGACTCCATGCTGAAGCCATGACTGGCATACACAAGAAGAATAGGCAAAATTGAGAAAGAGCCGAAGCATCCTATAGCCGAAGTTCAAGGTCAAGATCAGATTCTGGCTGGTTAGCAAGACGTAGATCCAAATCCATTGGAACCAGGGAAGTACATTCGGATGCAGAGTGCAGAGGAAGGAGTTGCATAGTTGTAGATGACGACGAGTCAGCCTGCCGAGGCCATATACGAGTCAATTGTTGTAGAATGTGTTGTTGTTGATGCTCCAGATTGTCAACCCTGCAAATTAGAAGATTCAACTGCTCATAATGACGACACTGGTAGAGAATTTGGTTATTCTACATTTGTTGCTGCCAGGAATCCATATCCGTTCTCAAGCGTGAAAATTCTGCTTGTTGAGACTGAACGACATGTTGCACATTCTCGAGGGAACTGGTTACTCTGCGATGATAAAAGGCCATTGGAAGGAAAAGGAAGATTAGACAACAAAGGACTAGACAACAATGCCACACGGAAGAGCAAGGTTGCGAGAAGCGATGAACCAGACATCATGCAAGTTGTTGGACTTGTCGCAAGGTTTCAGGTAGCACCAAAGGAAATGCATGTTCAAGCAGTCAAAAGAATTTTTAGATATTTAAAAGGAACTATGTATCTTGGTCTATGGTACCCACGGAGCAAAAATCTCGACTTAATCGCATACACTGATGTAGATTGGGATGGAAGTATTGATGATAGGAGAAGCACTAGTGGAGCAACGTTTTTCTTAGGAAACTGTCTTGTGTCATGGATCAACAAATAAACAACCATATGTAGCATTATCTACAGCAGAAGCAAAGTACATTGCTGCAGCTGCTTGTTGTTCACAAGTATTATGGATGAAACAGACTCTGAAGGATCTTCAAGTAAACATAGATCATCCAATACAAATTTTGTGCAATAACACAAGTGTTGTCAGTATCTCCAAAAATCCGGTTATGCATTGCAAAACTAAGCACATTCCCATCAAATATCATTATGTGAGAGAGCAAGTAGCTGAAAATGTGGTCAAATTGGAATATGTTGATACTAAGGAACAAGTTGCAGATATTTTTACAAAACCTCTTCCGCGAGGTACATTTGAATATCTCAAAGAAAAATTGGGTGTGGTTTTCAATCCTCAACACAATGAGAACCTAATCACTCCGCAAGAAGAATTGAGCCATTGTGACAAGAACGGGATGCCAAGACGAAAGAGAAATTATAACATATCTATCAGAAAAACAATTAAAGATAATTATAAAGAGACACCAAAAAAAATGAAGTATAAAGACGGGGGGAGTTATCCCAAGAAATAGTTAGGACGAGTTCAGGCGCAAAACATAAAGGAAAGAATTTACATTGCGCAATGGACCTCTTTGCCATTGATGTCAAAGGGGGAGAGATGCGTGAAGCTGATGAAGCTGAGGAGAGATGCATGAAGCTGATGACGCTGAGGAGAGATGCATAAAGCTAAAGATATCAAAGGCAGCCGAAGCTGAGAAACACATGAAGCTAAGGCATAAAATATGAATGAAGTCAGCAAGATATCCCGAAAGGGGAAGAATTGCAAAAAGCGTGAAGCTACCGCAAACGTGAAAGAGTGTGAAGAAGAGCACTTGAAGACATGGTCTGCCCAGACACGACAAGAAGTAGCACAGTTCAAGTAGGGATGATAGAAGTACTGAAAAAGAGCGCAGTAGCTAAAAGCCCAAAGAACTCAAGGGGAGCACATACACAGGGGGAGCACTGCAACCAAACATAGATGAAGCATACAACTCAAGAAGATTAGGTACAAGTTCATAAGGTGTTGCCATCAATGCCAAAGGGGGAGATTGTTGAGCATTGGTTGTCATTGATGTCAAGTGTTTGAATAAAGAGGATGTCAAGTGTTTGACTATCATCCAATGTGAGGATATTGTTGAGCATTGATTGTCAATGATGTCAACTGAAAAGGATGTCAAGTGTTTGACTATCATTCAATGTCAAAGAGGATGTCAACTGATTCAGTATGAATCATTGATATCGGCCTAAGTCAAAGTGGATACAGCATTCCAACAGAAGTATGAAGAAGCCACTTTGAGGTAGTCTATGCGCATGATAAAGAAAGCATGAACACCAAAAATATATGCGCAAATGGTGAAGGTGATAGATATGTATACAACTTTGGAGTATATCTAAAAGTGCATTCTGTCTGAAGATGTATATCAAGGATACAACACTTAAGCAACTTTGGAGTATAACCAAGAGTGCATCAAGGATACAACTTGCGGGTCAAGTTTGAAGAAGTACATAAGATGATGCATCATGCAGATACAGAAGGTACTTCATGAAGATCCAGTTCAAGAAGAAACACAAGTAATGGATCCTACATCATGTGACCCTTGCGCAGAAATCAAGTCATACTCTCTCATGCCAGCAAATTGAAGGAGTTGGTTGGACCATGGTACATATGATCAAATAGCCAAGGCATTGGTTGAACAAATGGTGCATGTATGCAAGCAAGCCTAAGCATTGCTTGGTTGATGGTTGGGAGTGCGCAGTAAGAAAGGAACTACAGATGGTCGGACAGTCCTGAAAATGCACAAGCATAGCCAATGCTTTAAGTAGTACGCGCACGAACTCCTAAAATGGTACAACGGTCGAAGTTAATATATGCGCAAATTCCACAACCGACGAACAGCAAGTGCGCAAGTCCCATAAGTGATGACAAGGAAGAAGTTAAAGTCCTACCAAATAGAAGTCGGAATATGCGCAGATTATGCAAAATATTGATATCACAAGGGCGCATTACCCACAAGGGTAGGTATAGCACAAGTCATGGACAGATCAAGATGAAGTGGAAGATTGCGCACATATTGTAAGGCAACATCAAGAGAGCAATGGTACACCACCAAGGTGTAAAGTCCCACTAAGTTGTGGACCTTGAGGGCATTTGATACATCTAAGATGACACATCAATAGCACAGATGATGACACGTGGCACATACACAATCCGTGAAATATGGAAGAAGGGATGCCACGACCAACTTGCAAACATACAATCCGTGCAGGACATGTATAAATAGAGATGCAAGTTGAAGATTTGAAATATGCTTGGAAGTAAGGACACAAAGGTTTTTGCGTAAAACTTTCAGTTGTTTTTCGGGGCATCAAGGGGCTCATGGAAAGAACAAAATGATCTGGCAAAGAGCGGAATGCGCACATGCAGCAGAACGAAGTTTTGATGGTGCACAGAATGATGTTATAGATCTGTGACAATTGCGCAAACACCGAAAGGAAGACATACTGAAGTATGCGCAAGTGTTGGATATCTCAAAGGACAGAAATTCAATCAACACGTCGATAGTCAGATATTTTGTAAAGACAGAAGCGCATAGACAGAACCGATGTTTATCAGATATTGTGTAGATGTCTAGCTAATGTACAAGAACAAAAGTGGAAGTGTGCAAAGTTGAAGATTCCATCTGATGTGCAACAACGAAACAGCAGCAGAACTCGATAGGCGCATCACAATGCAGATGATCTGAGACAAGTGCATTAAACTGAACGGACCAACTATTGGATGCACAGGACATCACAGATTATCTGAGTAACTGCAACACTTTATCAGAATGGACACATCAGGAAGTGTGCAGTTCCATCTGTTACTGGTGCTTCACATTGACTAGCAAACTATCAATTGAAAGCACAGTATCAGTTGATCTTTGCAGTCACGTAGAAGAGAACACAAAATCAGAAGCACGGACTGCAGATTCAGCAAAGCACATAATACATGAAGTAAGTCATCAGCAAAAGTGTGAATTGAGAGTCGCAGCTTCCTTCAGGTTGGTGCCTGTAAAATAAAGCGACAAGGGGTCGATGCCTCCTTCCAGTTGGTGCTGGAGAAAACACAGGGGGTTGGTGCCTCCTTCTAGTTGGTGTTGGTAAACACAGGAAGTTGGTGCTTCCTTGAATGTATTCCTTCTCACTATAAAGAACCATTCTGTGGTTTTTCTCCCGTTTGGGTTTCCACGTAAAAATCATGTGTCTTATGTGTTGATGATGTGGTGCTTATATGTGTGAATGTTTATTTATTGATGCATAACAGAAGATAAAGATTAAGTAAGGACAAATCTGATTAAAGAAGGTAAAATCTGCTAATAACTGCGCTAATACTGATTCACCCCCCCTCTCAGTATTAAATCGATTCCAACATTAAATACATGTTCACTATTGTTGGTAACTTAATATAATTCAACACTATAATTCTACTAGCCTAGTGAAGAGGGCTCTGACCTTTAGCAAACTTATCTTTGCTCAAGGCCAACCTATCCTCTCACAAGGAAAGGAACCCTAAGGGGAAACTCCAAGGAGATTATCCTTCTAAGATCAACTTAACTTTTGCTTGTACAATTTCACTTTCATTCAAGTAATATCTTATTGGTTGATCTTTCCATAATGTAACCTTTCATAGTTCAAGTATACTAATACAACATTGGCAATCTGCACTTCCTTGGATATTTGATATATGTTAATGATATTTCATGCTTAAACTTTTATTCCCATAGGTTATGGTGATTTAATTTACATGACACAGGTTTAAGTTATTCAGATAGCTCAATATTTCAAGAACTTAACTACACTTGGGTATATTTATAAGTGGGTAGAAGATGTGTTCTGGCGTCTATAAATAACAGCAATGACCTATCGTTACACGTCTAAATTTGCAATTGGGGGATACCATTATTAACTATGAATATGGTAGGTTCTAAAGTGCAAGATGTGCCCTCGATTGGTGCAGTGTTGGCCACCACCGTAACTCCCGTTATAACCTCCTTCGAGTAGTATTGCATTAGATAGGACTTGAACACGGATTTACTTCCGCGTACCTTGAGTATATCGAAAGCCCCCCTAGGTATCCTAAAACTAGCCTTCATCCGTCTAATTATTGTAATGCACCAAAACAAGCATTCGGGAAGATTTTATTCGCATACCTCATAGGTATATCGAAGAGCTACAGTAGCATGACACTCCCTTGATGACTTGAGCCTTTTTATTTTTGGGGATTATTATTCATGGTTGAATGTTGGTTTAGTTCATGTGATTGTGAGCTATATTTCAATGTGCCATGTCACTTTCATGGTAACTTGTAATATCTACATCATTTTGTTGCCTTGAATTTCATATTGGCTAAAAAGGTGTTGTATCTAAATTTTACACTTGCAGGTATCTTTAACCACCTATATCCTAGAGTGTGTCATGTTCTCAACCCTTTAATCTAACTAAGACACGCCTTTATTCCAAAAAGACAACTAAATAAGTACTTGAGACAACTAACATTTGTTGGTTGATATCAAGGAAAATCTAGTTAGGGCCTCTCCCTTGGTTAGTCTAGGTCTATCTACCTGTGGGTCTAGGAAACCTAAAAGAGGGGTTTCTATTCTGTAGTGACACGTTGGGAGGGGAATCCTATAGTTATGCCGGGTTAGTGGCTGATTTTCTTTGCTAATCAGAAGGCCACTAGGTTGTGCAACAAGTCTATTAATGGGAATTAATGGGACAGTATGCGCAATGCCTCTAAACCATATATATTAGTATTTATATGTATGAGATCGTTTTGATATAAATATTATTTTGATAACTACTAAGGTCATCCTAATATGGTTAAATGCATAAGTGTTATTTTCTCTAAGTTATCACCCAGAAATATCTTTGAATCAAAGAATCCGAAGGTGTCCAAATAACTAGCAAGGCGTAAGTCCATAGTGGTCCAAACTTCCTCACACTTCCAAATTGGTGCATGCCAATTCAAGGGGGATCTCCCTAGATGATTTGAGGTTTCAACCTCTAATTCCAAAGGGTTAATCGCACCTCAAATCTGCAATATAAGTTCCTGATCTGCAATGAAATACTCAAAATCTGCACTTTTCCTCTTCAAAGTAATAATAAATTAAGAAGAGTCAACAAATCAGGTTCTAAACTCAGCTTGTATTCCTCACAATCATTGCCGTAGATAGGACCATCTGAGTGTATATCGAGTTCTGCTGCTGAATCCTCTTCCTCATTAGAAGAGTCAAAATCAGGAAGTGTGTTCCCGACATCTTCCTCTTCAGTGATCAGAAGGTCCTCACATCGCTTTCAAATAAGTGAGCAGTCATTGAAAATATACCACAATCATCCTCGCTATGAGGTATACTGCATGTTCTACAGTAGGCAACAACACTTCAAGACAAGAATGATTGCTGAATCCTATACAACTGTTTATATATCCTTTCAAGTTTCTCAAATGTAGAATATTTGATATTTCTTACCCAGATTGATTTGAAAATATGTCGTTTGTGCAAACTCTCTTGAGCTCTTGACAGTAGAGTCACAAAGTGAATAGCAAAATCTTCAACAAAAGAAGTTTTCACAGATGCCATGTAGCCTTGATGCTATGAATCTCATGGTGCCTAGTTGCACTCCCCAGCAACAACGCCAAAATGTTATCACCTAGATATACCTTTCAACCAAAGACCCCAAAGGTGTATGGATAACTATCAGAAAGTAAGTCCCTATCACTAACCAAAATTCCAATCACTTATAAATTGGTACATGACAACTCAAGGGTGCTTCCCTAGATGATTTTAGGCTTCAACCTTGAACTCTGGGGGATAGTACCTCAAATCTGCAATATAACCTGCTGATCTGCAATAAAATACTCAATATCTGCATTTTTCCTCTTCAAATCAGCAATTATTAAATTTAAGATTTATGATTAGATATAGCAATATAATGCAGAAAATTCACAAATCTGTAATAATCTCCCCTTGTTTCTGCAATAAAAATTGCAGAACAGCAAACAAAGTTGACCGGAAATGCAAAGAAACCATCCCAAATCAACGATTTACTGCATATATAAGATATACCATTCACAAATATTTAACTAAGTTCAAAACCCAACCATGATATTCTTTGAATTTTGCCTTGAAACACTTCAAAATCAATTGTTTTTTAGGACCAGTTGCCTTGTCCTTGGAATAATTGAGTGAAATCAAAAGGAAAACTTGCAAGGCAAAAGATAATATTTGAGTCTCACAAGTTCATGAACTTCAAAAATAAAACTTTAAACATGTAAAAGCTACATTAGATAGAATTTTCACACTTGCATTCTCATATTGGTCACCAAAAAATGCCAATTTGATCTTCATTACTGAGACTTGTAGAAATAACAAAATTCTAAACAAGTAGGATACAAATCAAGACACTCAAAAATTTAGGGAGATAGGAAAAATCACACCAAGTCTTTTCCAATCATCCAATAACACTCGAAGTTCAACAACGGTAGTGACTGAGAAATTCAATCAGTGCAATACCATCAAGTACTGTTCAAATGTCTAAATTAAAAACAAATGGAAGCAAAGAATCAAGGGTAACCAATGATTTTTCTATTATCCACTCTCCTTTTATAATCAAGGATGACCTTTACATAACAAAACTAAAAAATATTTCCTTAGATCCTAGTATAGGTGCCATGCAAGGTCACCCTCTTGCCCAAGTAACCCCAGAATAGAAAAGCATGAGATAAGGAGATAACGTTGAGTCTGTGCTCCTCTCCAAGAATAAGAACCCTCATGCACTAAATAGCACAAATTCCAACAATAAACTTGTATGCATGGTCATGTTTGCTAGGCAAGCAACCTATGGATATAAAAAATATGTAGTGTTGTCCTGAAAAATAACACAACAGCAACCTAAAAGAGCTCCAAGTCTTGCATGATCCCATCTTCATAAAAGCATCACCCATCAATTGATTCACCTGCTCTACCAGGTAAAGGTAACCTGCACTCACAGATAAATATAACCCACTGCTCCATGTACAACTCATTCAGCCTATTGTTGTTATTTTTAGACAAGAAGGTCTAATTTTGCACTTTATCGAAATTACTTGAAATGTATAGGTTTTCGTCTCCATCACTACATGAACCCATCTATGTATAACACTTTCTAAAAATATAAATCCTAAAAATACTTTATTTAATAATCACAAAAGGTCACACATGTTCTCTCCTCCAAAAAGGGTATCCAAAAACCAAATTGCTTTCCCAAAATAGTAAAAGTTTATAAAAATAGAAACTTTCCAATATTAGCCAATTTGAAAATCAAAGAATTCCCTTTTGTAAATCTACTAGATGGGTACTAAAAACTACAACCAATAGACAAAAATAGTTTTGATAAACTTACCCAAAATAGTAGATTTGGACACAAATAAGGGAAGTTGACATAAAGGGTATTTAACCAACTAAACATTACATCCCAACATCCCCCCTAATTTGCACTTGGGAAATATGTGCTGCAAAATAATTTGGCCAAATAATCATTACAAAATTCCCCATTAATGTTTAGTTGGGTAGGGATACAATAATGACCAATGCTAACAACAATAACCTGACCATGACAAGCTGCAAACAAGCTCACAATGGAGAGTACTTCAAAACCATAGCCTCCAAAAAACCAAATCTTCTTCACAAGAATCTCTCTGGGACGAACAAAGTAGACAAGGGTTTCCATAAATGAGCATAGGCACAAGCAATCAAGAACAAGGAACTAAATCTCATGGCGTTGTCAAAGAATAGACTCCAACGCTATTAGAGAAGATGGTAAAATGCATGTTAAAGCTAAAAGAGATCCAACAAGTTGTAGGCAAGTGTCAAAGATCAACAAGAGTGCTCGAATTACACAAACCAAGGAAAAGAACATTGATCATGCGGTTTTTCAATGGGAAGGTAAAAAACCTCATGTAACAAGATGGTCTTCCCATAAAGTGCCACGAGCTAAAGATAAGCAACAAACAAGACTACCATTAACAAAAAAACCATCCCACAGAGATTGCTACAATGGTCGATCCAATGTTGTCAGACTTGGACTCGGAAAATACTCGGCTGGCTTGGGACTCTATAATGTCCTCTTTTGCTTAAGCATTGAGGACCATCCCGCTAACCTATTTGATTCCCATAGGTTCGAGCGGGCACTGACATTCAAGGGATTGACTGAGGATTGATGCCATTTACACCATAAGAAGATCTTAAGCATGGTTATTAGATCATCGGTAGTTAAATAAGGGCCACAGGAACTAGGGGCCACCTGCATGCATAGCATGCGGGCCATATTTCATGTTGCATGCACTGAAACTCCTTTATTGAGCTTCCATGCACATCGGAAGCACTGCATGCAAGTCAACTGCAAATTAGAAGATAAAGAGACCTAGTCATGCAAAAGTTAGGTCAGGCCAGGTGACTGTTATAAAAGAAAGGTAAAGTGAGTGAGTAAGGCCTGCTTATATGATTATTGAATTGAGAAGTCGTTTTGGAGAGCTCAGTGAGACATTTAGGGTTGAGGGCACACCACTCAACCATTCAGTGTATTTCGACAACGAAATCTATCTTCCCTAGTCACTATCAGGGCTGGATCATCCAGGTTCAACATTACTACTATCATACGGTACCAATCTTCAGTATTCTATAGGTTCCAAGCGATATACAGATCAAGGGAATTCACTATCTCTGCAGGGGCACATTATACCAGCTGAGATATCTTCATATCTCAACACACAGGGCTCCTTTCGTCTGCATGTTGGCTTCATTCTTTCGAGAGCACCACTGTTACCCTATTCCTAGAAGAAGGGCTTTCTATTCGGACTTCGGAGCAAGTTATTAGCATCTTCCTTATTCAGACGACGTCCTCTCTTTCATGGGCGAATTTCCAAGAGGACTCACGCTTTATGCCTTAGAGCTAGTGCATGGTCTGCATGTAGCTTCTGTAGCTTCTGTCGTGATCAGAGGGGGATTCTAACCCTAGTACACACCTTTCGGAGCTATTTCCCCTCAGTATAGCCTTATACCTCCATATCAAGACTGAAGAGGGCGCATTGTTGGAGGAGGAAAACCCCATATCTTGCTCATTCTCCGGCACAATTCTTGCATGTTGGTCTCATATTGACGTATATCCACTCCTTCATCTGAAGGTACGTACATGCATCTTTTCTATCCCTATTTTATAGCATTTATGATTATTAGGGCTATTTAAGGGTTGGCAAACCCATGCATCTGATGCATGCATGCTCATGCAAGCATAGTTCAGTACATGCTAAATCACCGCATTCGCCGATTTTCCAGCATGAAAATCGAAAATCGTCGAATTTTATGGGAGGGCGATTTTAAACGGTAAAGTTCGCCGAATTTCATCGTTTTCATTTACCACTAGATTTCCAACCCGCGTGAAATTTCTCAGCCACCCCTGCCATGGCTAAATCGCCTAACGCTGTGAGAAAAATTAAAAATCGTACGATTTTTTACTTCAGCCGACGCCCTAAACCCGAACTGAAGCGGCTATAAACCCGAACTGAAGCGACCGTGCTCTTCTCCGGTCTCTGCACTTGAAAGTCGAAGTCGAAATCTACTATTCAACGGTTTGTGACAAACGGGTTCATGGGTAACCTGGTTCAAGGGCCCGTGGAAAGCCGTTTTGATAGACATATTATTTAAATGGGAGTTCAGTGCATTTGCCAACAAATTTATCCCCATCTTTCGGGTGAGGTTAATATTAATAATATTAATAGTAATCATAGTAATCTTATTCTTAAACATATTATTATTAATATTAAAATATCTAATTAATATTATTATTATTAATACTAAGATTATATTAAAGCCATAATTAATATTAAAACTAAGATTTTTAAGCATAACTAGAGTCTAGAACTAAATACTAATACTAAAAAATTTCATATATATATATATATTTTTTAATTTAATAGTCTCGAATTTAATGCCGAATTTTATCACCAAAATTTTCATTGGCGAATTTTTGGCGAATTTCAAAGTGGTCAAACTCTAACACGAATTCGAACCAGGTGACTTAGAGTACATGCATTCATATTTACATCAAGTATTGAGCCCTAAGACTACTAGCAAGCAACAGAAACTCCATAAACAGACAAAAATATCAGTTGGAATATTACAGACTCGGCAGAGTCGACAACTCGGATAAGACTCGAATAAGACTTGACAAATAGAAAAAAAATTCAAAATATACTAAACTTTGTGCACAAAAATTATACTAATGACATTTCTAATCCATATAAATTATAGAACCACATTCTATGCAAAAATTCATTTAATCATCTCATAAATGCTCTTAAACCTTAATCTCAAACTATTTATAACCATATATAATTATAACTTTATATATATTTATAACTGTATATTACATTAATAAATCTATAATTAATTTAATTATAACTTATAAGATAATTTTATTAATGTCCAACGAATGACCACAAAAGTAGGTCAATGGGACTAAAAGGATATAAACAGTATGAGTACAAAGTGGGAGTGCAAACGCAACTTCTAGAAAATGCTGGAGCTAAACCCAATATAGAGTAAAATAAAGAAAGAAAGATATAAACAGTGCAGTGTCCTCATAAACATGTATAAAGTCGTGCTAGGGCCCGATGGTGTAGGTGAAGAAGACAAACAATGAAGCCAATGAAGTCAAGAACGTCTAAGTCTAATAACCAATGGCGATGGGGGTGATCGGGGCACTGGCTCACTATCACTATCAAAGTCCTCTAGAGCCACCGAGGTGTCTCGCTGGACGATCCTAAGGGGAATGTAGGAGTGGGGAATACTCCTACATTCGAGGCCAAAGGAAAAAAACTCTGGATAGATCTATGATTGCTCCGGTGAAGCCGAGAAGGCATCTAACGAGCAGGAGGCGCCCTGCACCGGGTCCGTCGGGAACTGGTCGCTCTAACGCTCTAGGGATGTGTGGACTGATGTGCTATTCGGCACCATTGGACCAGTTTCAAAGATATCGATAAATCTCCCAGAGGAAGAGGCTAAGGGGAGGCCTAAGGTCTCACCACTCTACTATCTGAAGTACTGTGACACTCAGCTCGTCGCTTGTTGGTTCGCTCCGACGGGTAAACATGAAAATATGATGTGATCTTCCTGGTCGTCCCAAGGTGAGGCAGAGTGTGTAGGAGCTGAGATCTGTGGCTGAAACTCTCTCTGATGAAAAGGGCTAGGCATCTCTAGTCCTGATGTCAAAAGAAAGTCGAGAGGGAACCCATCGCATCTTTATAGAGGGAGTGGTAATGTCCTCTAATCTCATAATATAGGAAGCACCTAAAATGAGGGCTACCTCTGTCTCTGGCTCCTGCAGGTGACACACCTGGAAGATCCTCTCAGATCATGGTATATGATGGTCAGTCTCCACCCGAAGTCTATGAGATCCCACTCGAAGTTGTCCCAAAGGAATAAATGATCCAATTTTAATTTTATTACTATGTTAAATTTATCATTTATAATAATTTTAATCTATTATTTAAAATGTGTTAACTTTATAACATGCTTTATTATTTAAAATGTGTTAACTTATGTACAAGTTAGAATTCATGAGTCAACAGGCACGAGGAATTTGCATACTCGAATGGCTCATATAAATGAGATGTTAAATAGGAGAGGGGATTGTCTGTCCCCTTATAACAGCATGAATTGATTTGTCTAGCCCGAGACTCGGATATGCAGATTGAAGAGATGCTTAGGTAGCTTGTTGACTTTGATTTTATACAATGAATTGGTTAGGGCCGACTGATCTATCTACATTTTGCTAGCAACAGCTCCATCAAATCCGACTTCCGTTGAGGCACGAGGAACTTTCCGCTAAGTCAACAGGCACGTGGAACTTTTCGCTGCTCACCGAAGTGACGTGCACGAGTAGTGTGGGTTCATATGTGGGCGGGATAACCTCTGTGTCACGGGAAATATCATTAGGGAGCGTCTTGCACAATGGAAGTGACGCAGAACTTTTCCGCTAAGTCAAGAGGCACAAGGAACTTTCCACTGAGGCACGGACTCGCGAGTATGGGCGAGTATTCGGCGAGTATGGCCGGGTATGGCCGAGTACGGGCAAGTCCCGAGTTTGCATGGCGAATTTCAGGCGAGTAACTGTCCTAGAGCTCGCTCAGCCAGACTCGACAAACTCGGTAAGTTTGAAACGACTCTGACTACAATGGGTCAATCAATTGATGACAACAGTGAGGATTGTACGGCTATATAGTCAACAAAACAAATCAATAGGCCCTCAAACAAGTGCTCGAATTACACCATGACTAATCATCAATCCAAGATTCCAACCATAATAGGCCCTAGTAATCAGCTCAAATGCTCAAATTTCCAAGATTACTAGTGCCTTCAATCTTGGGCGAATGGAGTCATGAGGACAGATTTCAATGGGTTGTTTATCAAAGTTTCTGGGGCTGAAATGATTGAATACACATGCCAAGAATACCCTAGAACTTTGGGATTTTATGCAAAAATTCTTCAAGAAAGGGTTTCCCTATGAGAATACACCTTTGGCCAACAACCTAGCATATACTCCAGCAATGGAAAATTGGACCTGCAATCACTCCTAAAGGATGCAAACTACAAGCAATATACCAATTACTAAAGCGTATAAGAAAGGAAAGATTGATTCATTTCCTTTCTTTCAAGCAGTAAATTTTATTGTTCATTGAACTAAATCAACTAACCTTTGCAATGATGAGGATTTGAACATCACATCCAAGCTTGATCTACCAAAACATTTGCCTCACATCATAAAATAAGTCTGCACATACATCCAATAGCTTTAGAAAGGAAATTGATCTCTCTATTATCCAACCAACAACAATTACAAATGAGAGAGGAGCCTCTTCTTATATAGAGTTTTGGCTCAACAAACCCTCAAATAAAATATTGATATGCGTTTAGATCTATCCTAGGGAGGAGTAAATAACAATATTCTCCTCTTTACATGGTCAAAAATACATTAAAATGAAGTGGTTAGGCTATACAACCTCAAACCCTAACTAATTTTTCGAAGAAGAGCGGGTGCACCACTAGAACAAGTGAGACTAGGTCCAATGACCCTCCAAATATGATAAACAAGTGCCATAATACATGAAAATACAATAGATGCTCAATGAAATGGAGTGCTCTAGTAGAAGAGGTCAAAATAATGATAGATGACCAATGGATCTAGTGTTTTGACCCTCAAACTCCTCCAATGTGCAAAGATCTCATCAATAATGCTACAAAAAACATGTGAAAACCCTTCTAAGGGGTCGCCCTCCGTCAATAGAGTCCAAAAGACATGAACGCTCCTCCTAAAGATGTGTTCCAAGGTGGAATGAAGGCCCTCCATGTGTGACATCCCCACGACTATCATGAAAAATTATGCAATGGTGTCTCCTCAAGACTCCAAATCATGTGCCATGTCTCCCCAAGGTGCAAAGTGAGTCGAAACCCTAGAATGCTCCTTCAAAAGATGCAACAAACTCCCCAAAAAAGTGGCACAAGTGGAGTGTCCAGGAGGGATGTCCCTTCAAACAAGTGATAACAGTAATGCTAGGAGGGAAAACCAATGTGTAAATGCTCCCCAAAACTCGTGCCAAGGGTTAAACATGTGCAAGCGAGAGTCAACAAGGTGCCAACTCATCCCAATGTGCTAGGGAATGCAATCCTCAACCAACAAGAAGGGGACATCCCCATCATAATGTCCTCTAGGAACCCACATGTGCCTCCAAATATGTGAAGTATGGGGAGTGCTCATCCAATAAAGCCTAATCATCATCCATGAGTATCAACATGTGCCTCCAAATATGTGAAGTATGGGGAGTGCTCATCCAATAAAGCCTAATCATCATCCATGAGTATCATAACAAGTGTCAAATCATAGAAAGAAGCTAGGGAACTCATGTTCTAGGAGGTTCACCCCATGTGTGACTAGGAAGTGCCTTCAAATATGAAGAAATGACATGAAATAATCAACAGTTACACTTTTCTAGTGACTCGATAACTTATTTAATTTTTATCCATTTAAACATTAGGCTTGTTACCACACAAACTAGCACATGTAGTAAAAGCCCCAAAGATTGCTACATGTTCACGATAACCTGACAGGTGTTACCCATTGTCACCACAATAACTACCTCTATGCACTTTTGGTTGGCTCCTCTCCAACTCGAAGGGGCATCCCTAAATAGGATTGCTAGGGTATGGCAATGAGGACACTAGGTGATTTGGAAAAAAAAGACGTAGCAAAACGGGGTTGTAGTTTTTAGGGGTTTTTAATAAGTGATGGAGAAACCCGAAGATCACTGCTAATATCCAACTAGGGCAATGGAGTCAAGGTGAATTAAATGGCAAGTGAGGCCAAGAAGAATGGTCCTTCAAGAATCGGTCTATCTCCTTCTAAGGTTAGGGATCGGGACACACTAGTCACATCACCAAATTGAGGATAAACAATGGATTTCAAGGTCTATAAGAGGGAGCTCCAATGGGGTAAAGTCTTTAGACACCCAAGATCAACTGTGGAGAAGATAAATACCTAGAAACCCTTGCCAAGGAGGCAAAATGCATATCAAGACAAGGTCTAAAATACTCACCCAAACCAACAAAGAAGAATGTGCAGGCCAATAGCCTAGAACGCCCTCCTTCCAACTATTCTTTGGATCAATCATGAGAGGTTTGTAGAAGACTTGAACATTCCAGTAATAACCCTTATGCACAATAATAGAACTAAGAAGAAGAAGCTTCAAGAATTGACAACATTTTTCACCACACAGAAAGAACCCTTAACACCAAAAATTGCACAAAAGAAAGATATTTCGATGAAGCTCCAAAAGAGAGAGAACTCTCAAAGTCCAACCATGAAATGAAATGAGGAAGTAGCTTTCAATATAGGAGAGAATAAAATTTCCTTTACAATAGAATATTCAATATTTCCTAAGATCTAGCCTAGGGTGGGGTAAAATAATACAAAAGCCCCACTTACTTCTAACAAACTCCTAATAAACAATAAAAAATGGTCAAAGCCACTTGTACAATCATGGGATACATGGGGCCCCTAACAAAGGGGAAAATGCTACAACAAGCTAGGAACAAGGTGGTTGATGATGCCACATGCCCTCCAAAGGCCTCTCCAACAAAATATGCTCCAAGCAACGTCCACAAGACCGCTTCAAAGCCTTCTCCAAATGGGGTCTTCAACCCACCAAGTGCTCCAAGCAACCAAAAGGCCCACACTCCAAAGGCTTCCTCCAAGATTAGTTGTTCATCAAGCAAGGTCCACAAAAGGGGTTTGAAACCATACAAGATGCACATTCGTCCACATACTAACAAGATGATGTCCACATACCAACTCCAAGCAAGGGAGTGCTGCACACACTTGCTGAAATTTGAACCTTCAGGAGAGACGGGTAATTTTGTGGGATACAATGAGACTTCAAAGGCATACAGAGTGTAGCTTCTTGCACTAGGGAAAACAATGGTGAGGGAAGGATGTTCAGTTTGATGAGAGCCAAGCCTTTAGGAAGTCACGTGAAACCCTTCCAACAATGGCAGAGGTGAGGGACGAGAGGCTCCAAAGGTTGAGGAGAGACCAGGACCAACAGGTATAGGGAATCAGTCTTCAGATCGGGAGGAGGAGTTTAAGGCTTCTTCTACTTCTGACAGGCGAAGGCCGAGATGGCTAGAGCAGACAATGAGAGATGCTGAAGAGCATGTAGAGGCTCCTAGGAGTACTTTCAGGTAGAGGAGACCACCAAGACAATTTCCTAGTTACATGGCACTCATGAGTGAAATCATTGATTCCGAGCCTACCAGTCATGAGGAGGAAACAAGTCATCAGGTTTGAAGGGATGCCATGGTGGAGGAGTATGCGTCCATCTTGAAGAATGATGTATGGGACATAGTGTCGAGGCCAGAAGAGAAATCAATGGTGAGTTCTAAATGGATCTATAAGATCAAGCATGCTGCAGATGCCAGCGTGAAGAAGTACAAAGCGAGGTTCGTGGCTAGAGGGTTCTCCAAGAAGGAGGGAGTAGACTATGAGGAGACATTCGCTCCAATAGCCAAGTATCTAAGTTGCAGGAAACTCAGGTCTAGCACTCGTTTCACCACCGAAAACTCGCTGAAACTCAAAAACCCATATGGTACTTGACGGAAACCAGTTTTCGTCTGTATGAAACATGATTCTTGTTTGGGAAACGCCTCCATACAGACGAAAACGCGTTTTCGTCACGTTTCCTTTCTTGTACGGTGCGTTTCCTGTCAAATAAAAGTCTGTCATTTAAAAAACAAGCTCATAAAGTCTCTTTCTGCCCACGGATTTCAGTAATTAAGGGTTAATACATTAAATTTTAAAATAAAATATAATTCTAGATGCTTCTAATTAGGTTGAAGAAAATTATAAAGAGAACATCACTTCATTCTCTCCTCACACAAGCGACTTGAGCACTCAGTGCCCAGAATATAGCAATGGGCCTTGTGCAGATTGGGATGTCGAGTCAGAATTTGCTAACTTGGACCTCTCTCTTGTTGCACTAAGTATTGAAGAACGTAGAAGTGGAATTGGAAATAATTCTTCCACTCTACATGCTGCTGCTGAGCGTGCTTCTTGTTCTATTTTTTAGGAAGACTATGAAGATGAAGATGACTATTAGTATGAGCTCATGTTTTACTTTTATGTCTATGATAGTATGTTCGTTGTTCGCAATTTGATACATTGTACTTGTAGCCTCATACATAAAGGTTAGTTTTGGATATATAGTATATAGCCTCATTTATAAAGGTTGTTTTTGGATATTACTACTTGCATGAATGAAATGATATAGACTTGGGCTCATGAGTAAAATATGATGTTACATGTATGATTTAAATTTTATTTGTATCATTTAACATTTATCACTTGGCAATGTTGCTTGCAGCTAAATGTAATTAATAATTTATTGTTTATGTTTTATAATAATTTTGTCCTTGCTCATATATATATCGTGTTTCCCCATTTCCAAAATTTGGGGGGCTCGTATTTCCAACGTTTCCTCATTTCCCCGTTTCGTGCAACTTAGGCAAGTATACTTCTATCAAGGTTGTTATATCTATTGCTTCAGAGATGGGGTGGAGGATACATCAGATGGATGTGAAGACAACCTTCCTCAATAGAGTCATTGCGAAAGAGGTGTACATTGAGTAGCTTCCGGACTTTGAGGTGCATCGGAGAGATTCTCATGTGTGCAAGTTGAAGAAGGCATTATACGAACTCAAGCAGGCACCAAGAGCATGGTACTCGAGGATTGATGGGTATTTGTTGGCTATGGGATTCATTAAGAGTGAGGCAAATCCCAACTTGTATTTTACACTTGTTGGTGATGATCCACTCATCTTGGTACATTATGTAAATGACCTGTTCCTTACAAGGTCAGAGAAGCTCATTGAGATGTGCAAGAGAGATCTAACTTTGGAGTTCGAGATGAAGGACATTGGCATGATGCACTACTTTTTAGGATTCAAGGTGTGGTAGCAGATATGTGAGATATTCTTGGGACAAGGAAAATGTGCAGTTGATATTCTGAAGAGATTCGAGATGGTGGATTGCGGACCTATGTCTACACCTATGATCACCAATCTGAAGAAGCTAGATGCTTCTAAGTTAAAGTTGGTGGATCCTACATTGTATAGGCAACTGATTGGTTCGTTGATGTATCTAGTCAACACTAGGCCATATATATGCTTTTCTATGAATACCCTGAGCCAGTTTATGGTGGAGCTAAGGAGGGTGCATTGGGTTGCAGCGAAGCATGTGCTCAGATATCTATGAGGTACAGTGGAATATGGACTAAGGTATGTCATGAGTGGTGGAGTGCAGTTACAGGGCTATTGATGCAAAGAGGAACTCAACTCTGCACACAGAGATGCACAACAGAACTATCCACACACAGGATTAAAATTAAAACAACAATACATAAAGATAGAACCCACACATATTCACATAGACAACCACAATTCTAAAATATTTATTTTATTGAAGATGTACTTGCTATCACACAACTTGTAGCTGCCCCTAGTGGTATCCCATCCGGGACGGTAGAGGAGACAGGCAACTAAAGAGGTGACCCAAGAGATGCCACGGTTCCCAATGCAAGATGGGAGTCACGTCAACCGAGGCACTCTTCGCTTTAGATCAAGGTAAAACAAGACCTAGGGGGAGACCCTATAACCAATCACAGTTGATTGGACCCAAACAAAGGTTTCTAAGGATAAGTAAATGAAGAGTTACGGAAACCAATGCAAGGCTAAGTGGACCTAGAAGTTGAGGTATGGTTGAAAGTGGTTTGAGAAATTGTTAGTGCTTCAACCTATGTATGATTTAGGCCACATAATTGGGTATGATGACAAGGTGTAGTACCATATGTTTACACAAGTGGGTCCTATTTTCTTGGGATGTGTGAAATGGCTTCAAGTGGGCCCACAAGGTGAAGCTAGGGATGAAATTGTTACTAAATGTTGTGTAATTAGTAGATCTATGGATCTAAGTTGATTTTAGGAGTACCCATGTACCGGATCTAGGGTTTGACATAATTCCCAAGGAGTGCGACTTGCTTTGAGGAGGACTAGTGCCTTGTTGGATGGGCTAATGGGGTCAAAAGGTATGTCAAAGTGTAGATCGGGACACTTAGAAGCCAAGTCAAGTGGGCTAAATGAGATTGGATGGTTGGATCTTGCTAGATCTAGGTTTTCATGGAATGACCCTAAGTGGACCACAATCCCTTGAAACAAGGAATGTTACCCCCAAGGCAGATCGTCACAAAATGATACTCTAGACCTAGGTTTTAAGGTATGGCCGTTCCAAATCCACAAAAAACTCAACCACCCACTTCCTCAAAGTGGGCAAACTCACTTACCCAAGGGAGTGCGACTTTGCTCAAGGAGGGTTAAAAGGTGGGTTAAGTGGACCAAATCAAGTCCAATGGCCACCAAACTGTAGATCCGAGTGGCTAGTACCCCGATCTATGTAGATCTCAAAAATCAAGTCAATCCAGGGGTTAGATCTTAGTAGATCTGAGTTTTAAGATGCCAAGAAATTCAAAAGGGGGTTTTAATCCCTTAAAACGTGGAATGATGCCCACAAGGTAGAAATCACCAAAGTAAGAATCTGGGGGTAGGTTATCAAGTGTATAGATTGCAAATCAAGTGGGATCTCACCTACCCATGTGCTAGATCTAACCAAACAAGCCTCTCTTAGGGAAGTGCGATTTGGTTCAAGAGGGCTTTTTGCCTTGAAAAGTGTGTCAATTTTAACCCAATCACCACCAAACTATAGATCCCACTAGGGGTGGATGCTATAGAGATGGGTTCTTAATATCTCTTCAAAAGCAAGGCTAGATCTAAGTAGATCTAAGAAAAACCAAAAACAAGGGTTTTTATGATCTAGAAATTATGGATGATTCAAGGAGAAAAAAGATCATACCTTTGGAGCATACCTGGATGAAGAGATGAATGCTAGTTGAGACGATGATTACTTTTGCCAAAGATCAAATGGAGAATTGCTGAAGCCATCTTGCCAAATCGATTTTTCCAAGCCACATATGAGTCCCTCTAACCTATCAAAACCGAGGAGCAAAGCATCAATCAGTTTAAAATGTTGAAGGTAGATACAAGCAAGAGAGAGATAAGCATAGAATAGTTGGCACAAAGACAAAACTACTCCCTGTTTAACCAAAACGTCTTCCTCCAAGCTTGAAGGGCAAGCCTCCCCACCAATTCGCACTTGTCCAAAAACGTCCTCTTAACCTGTAAATAAGATATGGCAAATATGCAAGCTAGCTACAATAGATCCTCCAGTGCAATGGACAAAAGCATTTACAATCGAAACAACCAACATCCACTCCAATCCAAGCATGTACTCCAAAAGATAGAAATTTTATTCCAAGAGCCAAGAGCCAAAAATCTCTAGATGATTTTTTACAATGAGAGGCTCCCTCCTTAAATAGGATGGGGAGAGAGTACTATCCTAACCACTTTTTACATGAGTGGCTAAGATTAAAAGATCAAAAGATCTAATCAACGGCTAACAATAAATCATAACAATACATCACATGGATCACCCAATATAATGATAGCGCCCCCACTAAATGGTACAAAAAGAGGATAACGTCATCCACTAGAGAAATATAAGTACCAAAATCCACCTCATAGTGACTAGGACATGACAATATAAGCACATGGTGGGGCTAGGAGGCCTCAATCCTTACTAGCTCATCCCCAAGGCACAATAAAATAATAAAATATGTCCAAGATAATATAAATGATCAAATTTGTCCTCAAAATCTGTGACAGACTAGCAGTAAAAGACTTGTGATCAATGTGGGCATACCCACATGGTGAAAACTGGCTGGAAGATAGTGAGATCACCCTAGAAGACCTTTGTGAAAACCAAATGCCAAAACCTTGCCTCAATTGCCCAAATCGATTTCCTCAGTGACCACTTTATCCCATTTTTTAATTGCCTCGGTAACTGTGAAAGTGCCAAAACTGCCTCCTAGGGCATCTGCGCTGTCCATCTAAGCCCACCAGGATCTCCAGAAGGGGGGGTAAATGGTAAAAACAAGTGGCTGGACCACCCCCTTCATCATCAGCGCCCTAGGTGAACTGGCCTCTCAAGGCCCCTGCTGCTCAGGCTGAGAAATCAGCCCCAAATCTGGTCAACAAGTGTAAAACTGCATCAATCACTGTCAGAAGTGCCCGGAACTGAAAGATAAGTGTCTCATTGGATCCAGAAGACCCAAATCCACTAGAAATGTGTACTCATACACCATAGGTTGCCCTAATGGGCCAGCTGTAGGGTCCACCATATATGGACAATGTATAATCTGCTGATATGAAGTAATAGCAAAACCTGCTGAACTGCATCAATCATCATCTGCATCATATGTCCATCATATGATCTCATCATCAAGTATGTGGGACCATGAATCATCATCAATAAGCATATATATATGGCCCACATCATCACGGATCCCAAGAATATACAACCAAGGATAAATCACATCGGTAGACTAAGACATGCTTCTCTAATGATTCTCACAGCCAAGCTCAAAGTATAACATCCATTCAGTGGCATTGATCAAGTTAGCATATTCCTTTGTTATAACATTACTTGCACAATAGTTCAAATGACAAACTCACCCATTGGATATGGTCAAACTGCTAGTGAAGGATGAAGGCTAGGAACAAGGTTGGGCCAAGGGGTTGACTTGTCTAACTTAACTCAAAAATACTTTGGACTGGGAGAAGGGGGGAAGCTACAAACTCTGTGCTGGACAAAATAACACGAGGGATGGCTGTGCCTCACAAATGGATAAGTTGTTCAGAGAGTGCTTATTCAACTTAGGCATCATGTCTACATCAAGTTGATCCAGGTTCATTAGGATCATTCAATTTCATTTCATGGCCTTTTTGGCCTACATAACCCTTCGGATTTCAGGTGTGCTGATAAGCACAACTAGTTGCAGCTTGCATCCAGGGCATGTTTTTCAAATACATATAAGGTCAGCAATTGTTTAGATATAACTTTTAAGAGCCATTGCTTTTTGGACATTTCTTATACTCTTCGAGGAGTATTTTTAGCTGTTCATCGCTCTTGCCCTTTTTTAGTTTCCATGGGCAAATTTATAAGTTTCCATAGGTAGAACATGAGCTTTCAGTTTTAGCCAACAACATCTCAAGTGACTAGGGGGAGTTCGAGCCAATGCCAAACATCGGGACAACCGACCGGAATGATTTAGGCCTACAATCCAACTCACCAAAGGCAAGTTTTGTCACCAACTTAGAGCCGAGACACTGAATATACAGGGATGTGGTCCAAACACAGAGGTAGAAAAATGGGGAAGTCCTTAGTATCAGAAAGTCAAATGAGATAGGTCAAGGTTTAAAGTCAAATAGGAAAGTCATGTATGGATGAAGTCAAGTGAATATGGAGCCTACACTAGCAGACAACTGGTGTCAGGAAAGACCATATCTATGTAAGGTGGAAAACCAATGGGTTTTGTTAAATGACCTAAATGTGCAAGCAATTGTCCATTTTGTGATTTATAGTTCATTTTAAACAGTTTGCCACATCAGGAATAATATACCAAGCAGATGCTGTGATCATGACTAAATCAACAAGATAATAATCCACAGTCAGTGATAACATATCCATAGATCATACAACATCATCATAGTAATAATCATCATATACCATCTGAAACACTGCTGGAAGTACATTTCTAAGCACTGAACTGAAACTGTATGGGATAAAGGGTCACAAGGAATGTTATCCCCAAGGCAAGATTTGATAAAGTGACCAACTAGACCTAGGTTTTAAGGTGTGCCCGTTTCAAATCCACAAAAATCTCATGTACCCACGTCCTAGAAGTGGACCAACTCCAATCTCCAAGGTAGTGCGACTTTGCCCAAGGAGGGTAAAAGTGGGGATAAATGGATCAAGACAAGTCCAATGGCATCCAAAATTTAGATCCAAGTAGGTTGATCAAGTGAGAGTATGGATCTACAATTTCAAGGCAATCCGATGGCTAGATCTTACTAGATCTGAGTTTAAAGATACCAAGTGGTCCAAAAATGGGATTAAATCCCTTAAAACATGGAATAGGGCCCACAAGGTAGAAATCAGAAAAGTGACAATCTGGGGGTAGGTTATTGGATGTGTAGATTACTAATCAAGTGGAATCTCAACTACCCACGTACTAGATCTAGGTTAACTCACCCAAACCAAGAAGTGCACCCTTGCTTGGAGAGGCTAAGTGCCTTGGGAAGAGGGTCAAATGGAGGCCAATCCTCACCAAACTATAGATCCGGGATGCCGTGGATACTATAGAGGTGGGTTTTAAATTTCTTACCCAAGAAGCCACTAGATCTTAGTAGATCTGAGAAAATGTAAAATGGGGGTTTTGATTAATTAGGGTTTGAAATATTTAAGACAAGTGGATAGATCATGGAGATAGAAATTACCTTGAGATCATACCTGAGTGATGAAGAGAGATGCCTTGATGTTGAGGAAGATTCCCGCAGAGATCAAATGAGAGATTGTTGATTTTGCTTACCAAATTGATGCCCTAGCCCACAAGTGCGACCTCCTCTACCTGTCAAACCAAGGAATAGCGATTCAATCAGTAAGATCAAGTATGGAGGAAATACAAGAGAAATGCAATAGTAACATGAAATAGAAGGTCCTGGGACAGTAATACTCCCTATTACCAACGAAGAGATCCAAAGAAGAAGTAGGGAGAGTCTTCCCCTATCAATACTTCCTCCTCAAAGCAAATCAGCCTCCACCTGTAGATGCAAAAATGTGGTACAAAAGATATGGCAAACAAGATCTCCAATAACTCAGTGCAAAGGAAGAACCAACGAATGAACACCAAAAACATTCACCACAACACTGGAGATAGATGCAATAATAATTTTCTATTCCAATAATCCAGAGCCACCAGTCCCTTTACAATGAGAAGCTCTCTCCTTTAAATAGGAAGGAGAGGCACCAAAACCCTAACCACTTTTTGAATGAGTGGCTAAGATTAAAAGATACAAATGTCTAATCAATGGTTGAGATGAGCTCAACAATAAAATACATGGATCACTAATAAAATATAACATAAGTGGACAAAATCGCCCTAGGAGAGGGGAATCCCACCATATCATGATGACAAAATATAATAAGAAGCTTATGATCGGTCCAAGGGGTAATTTTAGCCACCCTTGGTCAATCCCCATAGCACAATAATAATAAAATAGTCATCAATATACCAAATCGTGCCTCTATGGACAAATCGTGGGCCTCAAAAGGCCTCAGAAATCATCAGAAAGTGCCATAAGTGATGGATGCGGGTCCCGATGAAGCTGAAACTGTTGGAGGAGGTGTGGAAGACATCAATCCATCATCATTGATCATCCCATGCCAAAACATTGCCTCAGTAGCTCAAATCGAATTCCTCAATAGCCATTTCTACCAATCCTGAAATGCCTCAGGAAGCGTGAAACTGCCCCAAACTGCCTCCTGGAGTGCCTGCGTTGTCAAGGTGAGGGCACCAGTGTGTCCGGGAGAGGGGTAATATGGTAAAAACAAGTGGCTGGACCGCCCCCTCCAAGCACAGCGCCCTAGGTCAACCGGATAAAAATCCTCTCTACTCTGACAGGGTCTCCGACAAACCAAAATTGCACTGGGTTAGCCTACTGAGGCTCAATCATCACTGTAAGTGCCCGGAACTGAAAACAGACTGTCTCATTGGACTCAGAAGGTCCAAATCCATCCAAGATGTGTACTCATACACGTTATGAGTCTCTGCATGATCATAAAATATATCCAATATAACGGAACAAGTGAAATAATAATAATCTGTAAATGATCAAATAATGTTGTAAACCATGAATCATCATCATAACCCTGTATCTGCTGCATAGAATCATTATGTACATGTACATAGACCATATATCATCACAAGGTCCAACCATCTCATGTCCTATGGTTGACCTTGGTCAAACTAGGTTTGACCAAGTCAACACGACCAAATAGAACTCAGACCATCATCAGAAGCTGCTGCAAAGTGTCATAGGTTAATGCATGCTCTACAACTTATTCAAATAACAATTATAACACAAAGTAATCATTACTGGCGATCTAAATCCAACTATATAATGTCATTAATTATTATTATTACTCAGACTAGACTTTCAAGACCATACTCACTTCATAGCTGTGATCAATTTGCTAGTGAAGGGTGAAGGCTAAAATAACTGGCTAGGCTAAGGGATGACTTGACTGACTTGACTTTGTGACACTTTGGCAAAGGGAAAGGGAATACACACCATAGTATATACTAAATGAGCAACAACACAGGGAATGGCGGTGTCTCACAAATGGATAAGTTGTTCAAAGAGGGTTTATTCACCTTTAACAGATGCGCACAATCCATAATACAAATGAGGCCAGCAATAATTTAGATATAGCATTTAAGTTCCATTGCTTTTTGGGCCTGAAGTTTCCATAGCCTTGATCTATGTGTGTTTATAAACACATTGCATAGATTTATATTTATTTTAGGTTTCCTGCTGCATGTGTGTTTTTAAGGCACTTGTTTACCTGAGCACTTTTAGATGTGTCACAGACAGCTTGTTTACCTAGGTATTTACATTTCCAAAAGATATAACATTTTATTTTCATGGCCATTTTCATTTGGCATGCCTTTCATTCATGTGTGTTGAAAAACACATTGCATGAACAGGCTTTTCATACAAGATATAACATTTCATTTTCCATACTTTGCATTCATGGCAGCACTAAAAGTTTCAGGTTTAGCCAACACAACTTTAGTGACTAGGGGGAATTCACAAGGAAATCCAACTCACCATAGGTAAGTTTTGTCACCAACTCAGAGCCGAGACACAATAAACAGGGAAGCTCATCCAATACAGAGGCTACTGTGGGGAAAACTCCTCCATGCCACTAGTCAAGTAGTAAGTCGGGGTGATAAACTAAAAGGTAGGTAATGGATGGATGAAGACAATGAATAATGGAGCCAACACTAGCAAGCCAAGGTATGGTGGAATGATCACCTCTATTCTCCCTAAGGAGGGTAAAACCAATGAGTATGAATAGTGAACTTCTAAGTCTGAGTAGGGACAATAGAATATATATAATAAGATCAACCAGGTCCACATATCTATATGATCGCCAGATCATGACACTAAGTGCTAAGACATGCTATAAGAATAAATATAAAAGCAATATAACCACAACACTATGATATACCTGCTGAGTCATATACCTAAGTGTTCATCCTCTGAACCATCATCTGCCCTCTGAAACTGCTACTGTAACTCTGGGCACTACTGACTGCTCTGTACAAATGGTATAATGGCTACATCGGTCATCTCTTTGAGTGTCCTGAGACTCAGTCATGGCAATGGGAATAAAACTGTTGTCTAAATCTGCTAATGATCCATAATAGATGCTCATCTCAGCATCTCAATGTAAGGGAACTGGCTGAATAGTGTACTGGAATCAGAAAAATAATGTATGGTAGCCCGGCTACTATATATGTGATAACAGGTAATTTAGATGTTACCTCCCGTTACTATTTCATGTATATCAATAACAATAATTAAGATATATCTCCTCATCAAATACTTTGGATGTATGCAACGTTGTCCTCTTCATGTACTTGTTGGGCATGATCTTTTGGTTGATCTCAAAGAAATGTCTTGTAGAAGCCCTATGGATCTGTAGCAATATGGTTGTAGCAGCTTTTGTAGACCTGTAGCAATTTGTAGTAATCTAAACTACTTAAGAAATCTACATGCAGGATAGCCTTCTGCACCATGGATGCTCTTGCATCAGACTCCCCTGGTTGGAAATTTGGGCATACTGCTCAAAATGTAGGTGAAAAACACGTGCAAATTGGACATCCTCCTCTGCCCGTCTCTACTGCTAATATCCGCATTCTCTCCCTCAATCTTCTAACCCACCATTGTACTTCACCTACCCCACTCTTTGATGTTTCTTCCTTTTCTTGTGAATCCATTCCACAAGTTTGTGCTACCTCAGTTTCCTTTACCCCAACAGTGCTTATTGCTTGAAAGTCTTCCCTCTTAGCCACCATTTTCATTGCCCATTGTACTAATTGCACAACTAAATCATTCTCTTCTCTGTCAACTTTACCTTCAGTTGTCCTCCTCTTGGCCACAATTCCCACTTCTTTGCTACATTTTCTACAAACATACAACCATTCAAAATACTATGAGAATGACAATTTCCCATCTGCTACTCCTCTGAAAGTGTTGCTGCTATGGCACTTAGGTTCTGATCTTTATTCCCTTCAGCCCACTGCTTCACACGTTCTTGATTCTCTACCCCTTTCACATATGCCAATATTGTACCCTTTCGATCCTTATCCACTTCATCATTAAGAGGATGCAATTTGAATTTCTTCCCATCTTTCTCAAATTGATAGATGTTCATCCTCCCATCATGCATCACACTCCTGTCAAATTGCCATGGCCTCCCCAACAAAATGTGGCATGCATCCATGGGAAAAACATCAAATAGGATGCTTTCATTATAATCCCCAATATTAAAACTAACCAAGCATTGCTTGTTTATAGTGACCCTACGCCCATTTTGTAACCATGACAACCTATATGCCTCTAGATAAGGTGTGCACTTCAATTTTAACTTGTGAACAACTTCAGTAAACACCAAATTCTCAGAACTACCACCATCAATAACCAAATCACAACACTTAGCTTCTATTTTGCATTTTGTTCTGAAAAGTGTCTTCCTCTGCTCTAATTCTCTCTCAGCCTCTTTCTCGGACTGCAACAATATCTTCCTCATCATCATATTTTCCCCTTACTCTGACCGCAATTCCATCACCTCACTTGTGGCTACTGTTGGTTCAGTTTCAACAAGATGTGTTCTCCCTTCTTTCCTTCTTCCATCCTTCACAATTTTTGGACATTCAAATGCCCTATGACCGTGCATCCAACATCTGAAGCAAATGCCTTCAAATTTGCCTCCTCTACCTCTACCTCTTGTTGATCGACCTCGTCCTCTATCAACATCAGATCCTCGTCTAGCAAGCTAGTCCACAGCACTAGAATCTCCTTCACCTTCTTCAACTTGCTTTTCTTCTGCTATCATCTTCCATATCTTGAAGATTTCTTCACAATATGTTGTTTCCTCAACAATTTCTCCTCAATCCTCAAGGTTGCTTGATAAGCTCTACCACTAAATGAAAATTCAAAATAGTAAAATCATCTTGAATGGCATAACTTAAACCATTCAGATACCTAGCAATGGATTATGGACTCTCATCATTCTTTCCAGACCTTATAGAAAGCCTGTAAAATTCCTTTGTGTACTCCATTATTGACATCTTTAGCTGCTTCAAATTATGCAATCTTCTCAACAAATTCAAAGCATAAGCCATGGGTAAAAATTTACATTTCAATTCTGATGCCATCCTATCCCAGGTTTTGATCTTCCCTTTACCACTACATTCTCTATTTAGCTACAACTTATCCCACCACAAAGAAGCATGAGTTTTCAATTTTGTGCTAGCAAACCTAACCCTCATAGGATCTCTAATTTGCTCAAATTCGAAGAACTTTTCCATTTCACCTATCCAATCTATCATTTCCTTGCGATTTAAACTTCCAAAATAGATAGTAGTATCAAGTCTAGGTTTACCTCTAATGCCGTTAATGGCTCTGATAATTCTATCCTCCACTGTCATGTTCTCCTCTATTTCTTCTCTTGTAGTCTTTGATTCTGCTTCATCATCACTGTTGTCCTGCGCCACATGTGCAAACCTCTCCTTTGGGTTGCTTCTATGGCATCCATTCTCGCCATCATTGATGCAAGCTCATTTATATCTTCTACAGCCTCTAGTCTTCTTGGTCTTCCACGACCCTTTCCTCTATTTGCCATCACTTTTATTCTTATATAAGATCTCTTTTTGAGTGCTCCCCACTTCAACAACATTCACAAATTACCCAATCTACAACTACTGTCTTTCTAATCCTCCCCACCACAAGATCAGCCAGCTTTGATACCACTTGATGGAGAGAGGAACTCAACTCTGCACACAGAGATGCACAGCAGAACTATCCACACACAGGATTACAATTAAAACAACAATGCATATAGATAGAACCCTCACATATTCACATAGACAACCACAATTCTAAAATATTTATTTTATTGAAGATGTACTGCTCCTGGATTACATTCAACAGAGCCACTCTCTAAAACTCCAGGCTTCACTCCACCTCTACATCTTCAACATGAGAACTCAGAACTTCCTCTCCTGTGTTTTGTCTTTCATTAGGACAAGGAATTTACATATATAGAACTAATGGAGGAATACCAAACAATTCAACTACCAACCATTCATTTCAGATTTGGGCCAAGGAATCATTTCACATTCCTTGCTTTATTATTTTAGGGTTTTAAAGGTAATTTAGATATTACCTCCCGTTACTATTTCATGTATATCAATAACAATAATTAAAATATATCTCCTCATCAAATACTTTGGCTATATGCAACATTGTCCTCTTCATGAGTTGTTGGGCATGATCTTTTGGTTGATCTCAAAGAAATGTCCTGTAGAATCCCTATGGATCTGTAGCAATATGGTTGTGGCAGCTTTTGTAGCCCTATAGCAGCATGCATTCTATAGCAGCAATCTGTAATAAAAACATTATGGAGTCTATCTAAACTATTGAAGAAATCTACATGCAGGATAGCCTTCTACACCAAGGATGCTCCCACATCAGTATACAGACTCAGACTAGACAGGGAGTGTAGTGGATAGGAAAAGCACCTAAAGGTGTTGCTTCAGCTTGGGATCGGCAGTGATTTCATAGTTTAGCATGAAGCAGATGCCATGGCACTTAGTTCAACAGAGGCCAAGTACATGGCAACGAGTCTAGCAAGTTGTGAGGCCATCTAGCTTCGCAAGATGTTCACGAGATTATTTGGTTTGGAGTTGGATCCTACAGTGATCCACTGTGACAATCAGAGTTGCATAAAACTCTCGAAGAATCCAATGTTTCATGACAGGTCCAAACACACTGAGATCTGTTATCACCTATTTTGTACAAATAGTTGAACTTCCGATGAGCCGCCAGTTTATTGAACATGATTCATGTTCATCATCAGCATTCAAAAGTTCAGAAGTAAATTTCAGGGCAATTTTGCCCCATTTGTAATAACTGCATGTTCATACCCCCATGGGGAAAATGTAAAAAGTTGGTCTAAACGGGGTCCTTTTATAAAAGACTCGGCTATCCGTAGGTTTAGCCATTTGGGGGATACTCTAGAGTGTTTTTTTTCCTTAGGAATTATGCGCTACTCATCAGTGGCATATAATCCTTGAGTTTTCCACTCAAACCTCCAAAGCTGGAGTATTTTCCATGGTGGTCAAAACCTAAGGTGGTTATTAGAGTCTTGTGTCTAGGATTTTTTTACGTGTTAGCCATCTCGATTGAGTCGTATGAACATGCACTAGGTCCCCTAGGAGTTTCGTTTGATTCCGGCAAAAATAATTTTTTCCATAAATTAGACCATTTTTTAATGGTTTAATTAAAAAAATTCAAAAAGTGATAAAAGCCTCATCCGGAGGCGAAATTGGGCACGGGGAGGCTCGTTTTGACGCTCAAAGCGTCCTCTTTACCCTAGCGCCCTCATTCTTCAGATTTCAGGCAATCGCGTCACATCTGGAGGAGTTTTGGCTAAAAATGCATCACTTTGGCATTTAATTGCCAGAAAATGACAAAATGCACTATAATCCAAAAATCAAATAAGTCAAAAATAATCTTTTTAAAGTTTGGAAAAGGTTGAACGTTATTTTCCTAAGGTGTACGACTACATGGAGGAAATAAAGCATGCCATAAGTCAAAGTTTGGATATGCCATTTAAATAAAGAGAATGACGTGAGCATGGTTCATGTGGGCTTCAATGTTGCATGGGGTGAAGTGATGGTCCATACTCCATGTGATGGGCTATCATTTTATGATAAAACACATGTCTTAAGTGAACATTGGGTTACGAATTGATTAAATCAAGATGACGTGAGTGTTTACCATTCACGTGGGTCACTCCTCCTTCGAAAATTCGCCCTCCCTCATGCAAATCACGATGTGGTGTGTTGGCATAGTTTGAATGGATGGTTGAGTTAGCATTTAGTGAATTGTGAGCGCCTCCCTAATTTTGTGGCCACCTCATGGCTTGGCTTCCATTGATCACAAGTTTCATTAACTCCCAATCAAGAGTCGGTCTCCCATGCTAGCTCACGCATTCTCCTCAGGGCTCACGTCAATGCTAAATAAAGACTCGTTTTAATGATGTGGAGGTTTTCTATTGGAGTGGTGATAATCACAAAGATGGAGTGGGGGGCGCCTTGCCAAGGTGGAGGCCACCTCCCCACTCCCAACCACCAGAACTCGACTCACTTATGATGATTGCTCTCCAAGCTATGTAGCTGATTGAAATTCGACTTTGTGTCTCATGTATTGGCTCTCTCTCTCAATGCCAAATTCGAATTAGGCTTTGGAGCTTCTGTTTTTGTATAAGTAGAGGCTCTTGGAGCTCTCTTTCTCATGGAGATTTTAGGCAAGAACACTCTGCCAAAATCATTGTAACACTTGTTTTATGTTATTGGAATAAACATCGACTTTGGAGGTCTATGCATTGGTTCAAGGACTTGGTTCACATTGTTTTGGTGATATCCCTCTCACCTTATGTTTTTTTTATGCAAGTCAATATTCAATATATGTTCTAACTTAGCATTAGAAATATCTTGTTCGGATTTGTGTGCATGAATGTAAAGGTTTTGCAAAGATATACCAAGGTGGAGAGTGGCTTGGAAATCAAGCTAGTCTTTATTCATACATTGGTTTTTTCCTCTCTAAATTGTTCTTTTGCAGGTTCTCCAAGTCTCTCTATTCTCAAAGAAAGAAACACATCTAGAGGCTAGCCTTCCCTCCATCAAACACAAAATTTCTACTTCAACTTGGTTACTTGTTTCCTTGGGCTTATCTCTTCAAGCTCTCCATACTGTCCACTTGTTTGGCTGCCCACTGTCTACCACCCACCTTCACCTTTGCCATTCGTTTTTCTTCTCATTCATCCCTCATTCGTCCATCCATACTAGCTGTCTTTGTCCTCTTCCCTTTGGCTGCCCCATTCTCCTACCTGTTGACTGTCCCATTCAACTATTTGCAGCCATTACCACGGTCATTTGTTTGGCTGCCCCTTTATCCTCATTTCACTACTCTCCCATTTACCCATTTGCAGCCACTTACCACTTCACTTGGGAGCCTTCTCGTCCACCTTTGAGGTTGCCCTAAAAGCATACAAAAGCATAAAAACGTAGACTCTTTAAAGGTTTGTTTAAGTGGTAGTAGTCTTATGGTTTAAAGGTTTGATAGTTAGGCATCATTGGATCCATTTCGTTCTTTGTTTCATTAGTTATTTGTTTTTTGCATCTATATTATTGATAAATTCTTGCATCTTAGATCCCTTCGAGAGTTAGTTTGTTTAAGATTTCTTGTTTTTCTTTTATGAGAAGCTAGTTTAGGCCTTGTTAAGATCTCATTTAGGGCTTGCATCTAGTCAACTTTGATATTTTTTGCAATCTCATTCAAGATATAAAATTGCGTTTTGAGTAGTTCATTTTATTTTTGTAGTGTAGATCTCTTCCTCATCATTTCTAGAACTTGTTTGCTTGCTGGTCCGTTTTGCTATTTTCATAAAATCAAAGAAAAAATCTCATGCTTTTTACCATCTAGATCTCATTTTTCAAACTTGTACTTAGCTAGGTTCAAATTTTGTTATTTTGTTTGCTAATGTCTAATGGGTATATGGTTTGAGTGTGATGAAGTTCTTTTAGGTATTTGAAGAAGAAGAGAGCTAAGGAAAACAAGTTTTGAGAAGCAAAGAGAAAGGAGGACAAAAACAAGGAGAAGTTGAATCCAAAGCACATTTGAAACCAAAGCAAAACTATCAATCTCCTTTTTATACAAGCTATTTAACAAAGCTTCTTTAAATCATTGTTCTAAGTTCATTTCTTTCAAAAGTCCTTCAAGGGTAAATTCCCAAGGCAGGTTGTAACCATTTTAATAAAATTTCAAGTGGAGGAGGCCTCCACTTTTTTGGCTTTCTTCCCCATTTGGGGAAGAGTGTTGTGATTGGTTAGCTTAGATCTGTTATTTCATGCTTTAGATTAGTCTTTTCTATTTCACTTTTTCTCTTCCAAGTTTTGACCGGAGGTAGTATCCTTGGGATTTCATCTCAAGAGCAGGACCACATAATTTTGTGGTTACTCCTCTCTCCCCGTTAGTTGCCTTGGTCGAAATCTCAGCTAGCTGGGAAGTTCTCAAGTGCTAGCGGTTCTTAGAGGTCGACCTTGTTCGGAGGAAGACCCCACCTTAGATTAAATTTGTTGGTAGAACACTAAATCTTTTATCTTATTTCATTTCGCAAGTAGCATGCTAGTTGTCTTTTATATCTTTTGAGCTATCACATGATTTAATTCTACAAGCTTCGTAATTGTTCCACAACTGCTTCTTTCTTGCAAGTAAAATAAACAAAGCCTCTTGAACTTGACCAAATCCAAGTCAAGAGCAGTCTTTGTTGGAGAGCATTCTAGATTTGCATTTTTCCCTTGCATTAGGCATATTAGATTAGAAAAGTCTCTTGAACTATTGGTCTTAAGACTAAGTCAAGAGCACTCTCTATCGGAGGGTTGAACGGTGCTCTTAATAATAAAACTTTTTTTACTCACATTTCCCCTTAATTAATTTACTTTGGTCGATTGTCCAACACCCGTATGCTCTGCCAACTTGCAAAGGTTGGACTAGTACTCAGAAAGGTGAAGGACTTGCTAAACTTACAAGTGATAACATAATTAAAACTTTACCCAAAACCAAAACCAACATCAAATCACTGAGGTTGCTTCCTGAAACAGGTGGTGCCGGGAATCCACTGTCAGACTCGAGGGTGGTCAAGCCATTGTACACTTATCCTCTCTGCAATCTGGGTGCTCCCGACCTATCATCTAGGAGGTTGCCAATATTTGTTCCTGGTTAAGGTTCTACTCTTTTGATATCCTTGGTTTTAGCCCTAATAATCAAAGACCATTAAAATATTAAAATTACCAAGATAATTTTCATAACGATCTCACAAACAGCGTTTTTTCAAGACCCACACATTCAACATCACAATTATCTTTTCTGTGACTCCATAAGGCACTGGTATTTACAATTTATATCTTAATCAGGACCATTTGTCCTTGTGTTAATTTTCATGTTGTGAATGCTTTATCTGATCATAAGTCTTGAAATATACTGTTAATCTCGTTATTTCATTTTAGCAACGTGGATTGCTTTGTTATCTTGTGCTTATCTCATCTTTTAATTTGGTCTCATCATAATAAACTCCTAAACAACACCCATCCGCATCATTCACACTTAAAACCTAAAAACACAAGAGCCTTAGTAAAACTCTTTGTAGGGACTACCCCCCTTCGCTTCGTTAGGAGTTAGCCTAAACGGAGAAGCTAGGATTCAGGTGACAGTACCTGGCTCATTGCTTGCCCCCAAGGCCACAGCTCTCCCCACTTTCCAGTGAGGGAGACGACTTTCGAAAGATTTCTGCTGCTGGTGTGCAATCTGGCGGACAACAAGATCAAATATCACTTCATCAGGGACAGAGTTCAGAGGGGATCAGTGAAGCTTCAGTATATCTCCACAGATGAGCAAGTTGCAAATATTCTCACCAAGGCTTTGATGAAAGGAAAGTTTGTGTACTTCGGGGACAAGCTGGGAGTGGTGCATAATACCTTCCTTGCTAGAAGAGAGTGTTGATGATTATAGCTCGGACAGGTGCTTCTGCATAGACTAGGTGTCAAGCATGCAGGAGTTGTCCATTGCCTCTTTCGGTACTTGCTCAATTCATTGAGTAAGTGACTTTTATATCTCTTTCTTAAGTTTAACTTAAGAAAAGCACATTAATTAATTTAATGTTGGTTAATGACTAAAAGTGAACTTAAGATTAAGTCACAACCGTTGATCTTAGGTGATGGTTAAAATCTAATCTTAGCCATTCATCTTTGGAGATTGGTGGTTAGGGTTTTGGTCATTGACATGTTATAAAAGGAAGCCTAAGGAGAGGAGAAAAACTCACAAGATCACAAGATCATTTTGAGAGAGAGATTTTCTCAAGAGAAGAGTGAGAGACTCAATGGCTAAAAGAGAAACAGAGAGAACTAAGATTGCAGCAGGGAGATCCAAGAGAGAGAGAAGGACCCATCACCAAGAGAGTTGATCTGTACAATGACATAGAGGGCCATACGATTGATACAGGGCACCATACAGCTGACGTAGGCCGCACGAGTGGGTGACGCAGGGGCCGAGCAAGGTGACGCAGGTCGTACATGTGATGCCGAAATGATGCAGGCTGTCGTACGAGTGACATGAGGCTGACGCAAGGCCGTGCGGGTGACACAGGCAGCTGTACAGGGTGATGCAGGGACAATTTTCCTTGTGGGTTGATTTCTCCAGCTTGCCAATTTCTCAGAGGTAATAAGTTACAGGTTCCAGTGTTGTAAAATTTCTGATTTTTCTATGTGAGCCAAGATAATATAAGAAACATTGAATGCCGATTTTTCCCCTTTGGAGTTTTTCAGGGTAAATACTTGTGTCAAATGTGTGAATGATTTCCTGGTTATTCCACTGCATTACTGGTTAAAATATCAATGTATTTATGTTTATAATTTCTAAGTATAAAAATATTGAGAACAGAAATCAGATTTGATATCGAGAAAATTTAACATTAAACTCTATTTTCACGTTGTTATATCATATGTTATGTTTCAAATTTAAGATATGTTTGAAGTTGCTTACAATGAAGAATGAATGTTACTTTTAAATTTTGAATAGGAACATATAATTTTAAATTTTCTAAAATTTAAAAATGCATATTTTTGTATTTCTTAGATGTCTACTTCTGTATTTTACTTGTTTTGGAATTTTCTTTACATATTTTTTCCATACAAAATCATATTCGTGCTCGAATATTGCTACTATGGTTAAAATTCAACTAGCCGAGCTGAGCTATTTTGTTGCATTGTCAATGTGGGATTTGTCAATAAATTTAGGGTTTAACACATAACACAGATATTTGAAAACCAATTCCCATTCTGAGAAATTGGGCCAATAATTTGGCGGTAGAGTATTTGACAGCAGATCAATAGGTCATTGGTTCGAGCCCAGCTGGGCTCTGCACTGATTATATAGCTGTTATTTCGGGTAATAACAAATGGCTTACTAAACTACTTCACGTGGTGGTTTGTTTTTGAGAAGCCTAAGCCTGGTGTCCTAACAAATAGTATATATAAAATAAGATATGCAGACCGTAGAGTAGGATAGTATAAAACTTGTAACACACATATCATAGGGCATTACCTCGCACAGATTAGAGCTGAGGTGAGCTGAGGTTTAGAAATATGCAGCAGCAGCTGTAACTGTTGTAGGGTTAGTGGTGTCACTCCACCATCCAATCACTGCATTAAAACAAAATAACTTAAAACTCAAGTGTACGCACTAGTACTATAGTACTAGAATAGTACACCGCCACAGTAAAGACCCAGGTTCGACTCCCAGCTTGTGCACTTACTGTTTAGTTGTTTCAATTACTCTTTAGTCTTTACTCTTTCACAGGTCATGAATCAAGAACCGACCAAGTAGCAACAGGCATTAGTGGTCTATACCCTGGCATGGTACATACCAGATTCCATTCCTGGTTAGACAAAATTTGAGTGGCTTAATGGTTAAAAATATATTAAGGGTTTTTGAAGGGGCAGGGTATGAACAAGGGGGAGGGTATGAACAAATCTTTGATATAAGGCATCATGGCAGTAAAAAAGTCATACTTAAATATTTAGAATATTTGGTATCTAACTAGGTTGTGACCTTCAAATTATATCATTACTATTCTATAAAGAGACTGAAATGGTTGGTTTTCTTCCAATGGTGCTTTCTTACTTAAATCATATCATGGTGTTTTCTTATGTGGTTAACCACTAACAAAATAAAATGTTCTTGCCCTGTAAATGTAAATGAAGGGAGAATACCAATACATACCCTGTGATAGAGCGAAGGAAGTATTCTGCTGCAGAGAAAGGAGAGCGGATACGCTTCAAAATGTTATGGAAATGGACAGCTAATTTGTCTCTACCCTCGATATTAATCATAATACTGCGGATGCCATCTGGGTTTCCTTGCCCATGTGCTCTGGCTCGTCGCAATGGAATGTTGCAGAGAATGGCGCCAAAATGCAATTCTTAAGTGAATATAGGTGAATATTATTTTTGGCTTCTCATTTAAAGGTCCTCCACGGGACATATGATTACCCTGCAATTAATTGGCAAAGATGTTGATCTGGTAATCTCAAAATCTTTCTGGTGTTTGGTTATCGCGCAGTTGAAGTTCTATCACTTTGTATAAACAATAATTCTTTTAAGTTGAAAAAAATGCAAATCAAAGTAAATTATCATAATTTTGGGTAAGAGGATAAGGTTAAGTGTGTTTATAATTTTTATTCAGGGTCACCGACTCTGTCTTTTATTGAGATAACGTTAAGATGCAAATCAAAGTAAATTATCATAATTTTGGGTAAAAGGATAAGGTTAAGTGTGTTTATAATTTTTATTCAGGGTCACCGACTCTGTCTTTTATTGAGATAACGTTAAGATTTTGACTGCTGTATCACTGTGTAAAGAAAAATCTCGCCACCTGCTATATTCAATGAATTTTGGTTTTTTATTTATTTCTTTACATTGAAAAAAAAAAATTAAAAAATTAATTAAATAAAAACAATATTTTTATGAATTTTTGTTTTTAGTTGCTTCTTAATATTAAAAATAATTAAATAAAAACAATTTTAAGTGAAGTAAATGACAAAACCTATTATAATTGAGTTATCGAATTGATAGAAGATAGGCATTATTTGCCACTATTCACAAATGCAAGTTTACTTATTACCATTATTTAAGGAAAACCAAACATGTCACCTTTAGTTCGAGGAATACATACTCCTAGTCGATCAAAAGATAGAAATCTCACATTTTAATCAAAACAACCCAAGCTACCACATACTATAATGTGTATAGCTAACTACCTTCCAATTATTATTGTTGAATGTTTAATATTTAATATTTTTAATTATTACTATAAACTTAGAAGTTAAAACTCATGTTAATGATTTTATTGCATGCAAGATGATTGTTATTAAAATATTAAAATGTGTCAATATTTTTAATATTTATGTGTCAATTAGGTTCAGCTTGAATGGTTAAAAAAGAGATCGTATCCTCCCTATTGAAGTTCAAATTGTAATTGCAACTTTTGCTATGAGGAATATGTTGAAAAAATTAACAAGAACAAGTGTCTAGACCTTACCCTTACTTCATATTTGATAAAAGAGATTTTTATTAATGCAAAAGTGAAACTTTCTTTTAATGCAAAAGTGTAATTTTGCATGCAGAATTTGCATGCATGCATTTTTTAATGTGGAAGTGTAATTTTACATGAAAATGAATTAGGGTTCTAGAACCCTAAAAGGCACCTAAATGTTATAAAAGGGAGTAGAGAGGTAGAGGGGGCATGTAGATGAGACATTGCAAGAAGCAAGCAGTCGAGAAGACAAGACATAGAGAGGGGCGTTTGTTTGAGAGTGAGGGGCGCACTTCATCTAGAGGAGAGGGTGAATTCATCAAAGACAGAGATTGCTTCTGAGAGAGAGAGAGAGAGAGAGAGAGAGAGAGAGAGAATTCACTAGCAAAGATAGAGGGGGCGAATTGAAGAGAGGGTAATTCTATAGCAGTGGAAGAGGGAGTGAATCCCATTTAGTCAAAAGGAAGAGCGGGCGCAAATCCCAAGGAGTCTTCAACAGTGATCGGGCACGAAATCCAAGGCTGGGATTTCAGAGATAAGTTTGTGTGCATGCTGTGTAAAAGATCTATGTATTTCTTCTAAAAGATAATAAAGAACTTTTACTCTCACTGGTTTTCCTACAAGGGTTTTTCCAGGGTCACATTGACGAAAAATCTTTGTGTCAATTATTTATGTGTGTGTGTTGTTGATTTAAAAGAGTAAAAGATCTCATGTGTTTCTTGTTATAAATAATTGTTTATGTTGATAAATATTCTCCAGGGAAGCAGAATTGCGTTGGGCATTAAACATATGATTTATTGAGACTTGAAACCGGGTTGGGGTCTAAGTATTTTCAGATAATTAAGATAAATTTACATGGTATCAGAGTGTAGTTGAAAGATCGGAGCATACATACACCAGATCTAAAGAGAAGATACCATATCAGTGAGAGATCGCACTTGATCTATCAGATCTATGAGAGCAGACACCAGATCTGTCAGATCTGTAAGAGTAGAGACCATATCTATGAGAACAGAGATCAGACCTGTGAGAGTAAACCCTAGATCAGAAAAAGAGAGGGTTAGCTTGTTCACCAAGGCAAAACTTGGATTTATATTTCAGTTGAGAAGATCATGGCTACAGGGTTGAGGGTTGAGGATAAGCTAGATGGGGCAGCCAATTTCAGTCATTAGGAACAAAGGATTTTTTTGCTTCTGCAGGAATGTGAGCTGTGGGACATAGTGAACAACACACAAGCGAAACCAGTGGTGGTGCCTGCAGATGCAACAACTTTGGCAGCTTATGAGAAAAAGAACATTAAATCCAAGGGAATCATCCTTAATGCAATCAAGGATCGTGTGATTCCACATATTACAAGAAAGGACAATGTCTATGAAATGTGGGATGCCTTAACTAAACTTTACCAGAGTTCTAACGAAAACGGAAAGATGGTATTGAGAGAGAAACTAAAGAGCATGAAAATGATTAAAGCTGAGAATGTTACATCATATCTTACCCGAATAACTCAAGTGAGGGATGAGTTAGGAGCAGTTGGGGAGGTGGTTGTTGATAGTGAGCTTGTTCAAACAACCCTAAATGGTGTTACCAAGCCATGGGTGGTGTTCATTGAAGTTATTGTGGTAAGGGAAAATCTTCCCAAATGGGATCGTCTTTGGGACAATTTCATACAGGAAGAAACTCAAAGAGGTTGTGTGCAAGGGACTTCTTCTATATGTAATGAGGAGTAGGATGTGGCACTTGCAATGAAAGACAATAAGAAGTCCAAGAAGGATCCCAAGGGTGGGGAGAAGCAGCGGGGTGAACAGTAAAAGGATATGAGCAAGGTAAAGTGTTTCCTGCAACAAGATGGGGCACTATGCAGTAGTGTGTCCTAACAAGAAGAAGAAGAAGTAGCAGACAACAACTTCAACTGAAGTTGATGAGTTTACATAGAAGTTTGACAAGGAATTTTCCATGATTACTTGTCATTCTTTGACCTTAGCAGATGTGGATGAGCATTCCACAGAGGATTTTGACAAGGAATTGTCCCTAATTACTTGTCATTCATTGACTGCATATACTACCAATGTTTGGTACATAGATAATGGAGCCTCCAACCACATGACTAGTGTTCGAGGGTACTTTACAGATCTTACTAAGAGAGGGTTAGATCTCGAGGTTGTACTTGGATATGACATATTTATCAAGGAATTCTGACAAGGGACAGTCACCTTTCAGAGGGACTCCAAAGAGTCCATGATAGTGAGGGATGTTCTGTATGTCTCTGGGTTGAAGAAGAACTTGATGCCAGTTTCCACCATAGAGGATAGGGGATTTGTGGTATTGTTCCAAGATGGGCATGTACTCATTCATCCTCAAGGATCTAGAGATGATACAACAATGAGAATTGGAGTCTGATGTGGGAATCTACACAATCTCAGCTTTCAGCTTTATCATGCCTTAGCACATAGCAGCAGAGACATTTGTGATTTATGTGACTATTGTGACACAAGAGGATGGATCATTTGCACCATATAGCACTGAGGGTGTTGAGAGAGTTGTGTCAGGGTTGCCAGAGTTTAGCATAGAGCACAATGATGTGTGCAAGGGGTGTGCACTTGGAAAGTATGCCAAGACTATTTTTCCAAGGAGTGGCAGTAGAGCAGCAGGGACACTAGACTTGGTACATTTTGACCTTTACGATCTGATGTCAAATACATCATTGAAGGGTTATGAGTACTATGTGACTTCATTGATGACTTCTCTAGGAAGACTTGGATCTACTTTCTGAAGAGTAAAGAATCGAAAGAATTTCTTCAGCGGTTCAAAGAGTTCAAAGCTCTTGTGGAGAACCAAACAAGAAGGAGGATCTGGGTGTTGCAATTGAAAATGGGGGTGAGTATACCTCCAAGGAGTTTAATGAGTTATGTGCACAAGAGGGAGTCAAGAGATAGTTGAAAATACCATATACCCCACAACAGAATGGGGTGGTAGAAAGGAAGAATAGGGCAATTGTTGGTGCAGGGAGATCTATGCTACATGATTAGAGTTTTCCATTCTTTCTCTAGTTAGAGGCTTGTAACACAACAGTGTACATTCAGAACAAGAGTCCCCATAAGGTTTTGGGATGCAAGACTCTTGAAGAGGCTTCCAGAAGGAAGAAACTTGAGGTCGGGCATTTTAGGATATTTGGATGCCTTACGTACTCACATGTCCCTTCTGAGAAGAGGACAAAGTTGGAGCCCACGACAGAGAAGGGTATCTTTGCTAGGTATGATGAGACTTTGAAGGCCTATCGCATATACATTCCTACACGGATATTGATGGTTGTGAGGCAGGATGTGATATTTGAGGAGGACAAGGCTTTCAGGAAGTCACGTGAGTTAGAGAAAGGGGAGAAATAGGCTCCTACACCTTAGGATGGTACAGTGTAGAGTTCAACTTAACATAGTTCAGGGTCACATGTATCAGGGGTGACAGGTTCACATGTTATAGGTTCCCCAGGTACAAGTATAGGATCACAAGGTGGTGGTTCCCTAGTTTCAAGTTCATAGGTTACAAGTTCACGAGCTTCAAGTGCTACTTCATCATGTACACAGTCTCAAGAAATTGATTGGGACGAGCAGGAGCAGTTTCCTCCACAAGAGGTTACTTCAAGGAAGAGGAAGCCTAAGTGGTTTCAAGATACCTTGAAGGAAGCTTAGACTGTGGGGACTCCCAAGAGGACTATGGGAGAGAGTAAGGTGCCAAAGATATTTTGTATCTATTTAGCTATGGTGAGTAGTACTAGTGATTCTGAGCCATCTTCTTATGAGCAAGTATGGAGAGGTGCCATGGTGGAAGAGTATGCTTCCATCATGAAGAATAATGTTTGGGAGGTTGTACCGAGACCTGAGGGGAATTCAGTGGTGACTTCCAAGTGGATCTACAAGATGAAGTATGTTGCAGATGGCAGCATTAAGAAGTACAAGAATCAATTTGTAATGAGGGGGTTCTCATGGGTAGAGGAGTTGACTATGATGAGACCTTCGCTCTAGTTGCCCGGTATACTTTGATTAGAGCAGTGATCTCCATTACAACACAAATGGGTTGGAAGATCCACCAAATGGAAGTGAAGATAACATTTATGAATGGTTCATACTAGAGGATGTGTACATAGAGAGTTTGATGGATTTGAGGTGCATGGGAGAGATTCTCATGTGTGCAGACTGAGAATGGCTATGTATGGTCTGAAGAAAGCTTCGAGAGCTGGTATTCAAGGATAGATACTTACTTGCATTAGATGGGTTTCTAGAAGAATGAGACTAGTCCCAACCTCTACTTCATTGTGGTGGATGGGGATCCACTCATTATGGTACTGTATGTTGATAACTTGTTTATTACAGGAGTAGAGAAACTCATAACTAGCTACAAGAGTGATCTTGCTTCAGATTTTAAGATGAAAGACATAGGACTGATGCATTACTTATTGGGTATGGAGGTTTGGTAGGAGGATGGGCATATATTTATGGGACAGGGCAGATACATAGTTTACATTCTAAAGAGATTTCAGATGGAGGATTGCAGGCCTATGGCCACACCTATGACAACTAATTGGAAGAAGCTGGTAGCTTTTGAGAGTGAGTTGGTTGATCACATTAGGTACCATCAGCTTATTGGATCATTGATGTATATGTTCAACACTAGGCCAAATCTATTCTATGCTGTCAATACATTGAGTTAGTAGATTGTAGAGCCCAAGAGTGTGCACTAGGTGGCAGCAAAGCATGTGCTCAGGTATCTCAGAGGTACAGTGGACTATGGACTGAACTATGAGAGAAGGGATGGAGTATAGTTGACTATCTATACAAATTCGGACTGGGTAGGTAGTGCAGTGGAGAGGAAAAGCACCTCTAGGTGTTGTTTCAGCTTGGGTTCAGCAGTTGTGTCATGGCTCAACAGGAAACAAAAGTCAGTGGCACTAAGTTCTATAGAGGTAGAATACATGGTAGCTAGTTTGGCTAGTTGTGAGCCTATTTGGCTTCGTAAGATGCTAGTGAGATTATTTGATTAGGAGTTGAGGCCAACTATGATTTACTGTGACAATCAAAGTTGCATGAAACTCACAGAGACTCTAGTATTTCATGACCGGTCAAAACATATTGAGATCATATACCATTTCATCTGGGATCATGTTCAGAGGGGGGCAGTTGAACTTAAGTATGTGTCTACATATGAGCAAGTAGCGAACATTCTCACGAAGTCACTGATCAAGGGAAGTTTGTTTATTTCAGGGACAAGATGGGAGTGGTGAAGAACACTTTCCTCTTTAAGAGGGATTGTTGAAAAAGTTAACAAGGACAATTGTACAGACCCTACCCTTACTTCATATTTGATAAAAGAGTTTTTTATTAATGCGGAAGTGAAACTTTTTTTTAATGCAGAAGTGTAATTTTGCATGCATGCATTTTTTAATGCGAAAGTGTAATTTGCATGAAAAGTGAATTAGGGTTTTGGAACCCTAAAAGGAACCCAAGTGTTATAAAAGAGAGCAAATGGGTATAGGGGGAATACGAATGAGACATTGCGAGAAGCAAGCAGTCTAGAAGACAAGATGGAGAAAGGGGCGCACTTCATCTGGAGGAGAGGGCGAATTCAGCAAAGACAGAGATTGCTTCTGAGAGAGAGAGAGACTTCATTAGCAGAGATAGAGAGGGCGAATTGCAGAGAGGGTGATTCAATTGCAGTGGAAGAGGAAGTGAATCTCATCCAGTCAGAAGGAAGAGGGGGCACAAATCCCAAGGAGTCGTCAACAGTGATCAGGCACGAAATCCAAGGTTGGGATTTCAGAGATAAGTCTATGTGCATACCATGTAAAAGATCCAAGTTTTTCCTTTGAAATATAATAAATAACTTCTACTCTCTCACTAGTTTTCTCGCAAGGGTTTTTCAGGGTCACATTGACCAAAAATCTGTGTCAATTATTTATGTGTATGTATTGTTGATTTAAAAGAGTAAAAGATATCATGTGTTTCTTGTTATAAATAATTGTTTATGCTGATATATATTCTCAAAGGCAACATAATTGGGTTGGGCATCAAACATATGAATTATTGAGACTTGAAACTGGGTTGGGGTCTGAGTCTTTTCAGAGAATTGAAATAAATTTACAAGAACAACCACCTACAACATAATCTATTACAAGCTCGTTTAAAATTATTTGACCTTTGGATTTATAGGCTTCTAGCTTCCACCATATGGTGTCCTTATTTTATGTGTTAACTAAGTTGTAACTAAATCCTTCCCTTGAAATATCATGATGTTCTTAGATAACTAGTAAGAACATATGATCATTTTCAAGTTTATCCATCAACCAATTTCCAAGACACTCCACTAGAGACTCCTTGTCCCATTTATTCCTTCCACTTGAAATATACAAGTATTCATTCCATACTGATTTTGTGAAGGGATATGAGACAAAAACATGGTCAACTGTCTCTTCATTGTTTTTGTAGATTATACACTACCTTGGCCCAAACCAATATTTGTTTACCATTATCCCAAGCCAAGATCTCAATGTCCATTGCTAAGTATAGGAATATTCTTGCTTTTAAGGGACTACCTAGCTTCCACACCAAACTCAACCACCATACACTTCTCCTTCCCTCTCCCGAGGCTTCCTCCATTTTAGCAAATATCCTAATTTCATTGTAAATTTTCCTGTACCCTTGCTTTTTGAACGTGCTAATCTTATCTTCCCAGTCTAAGAGCTTAACAACACTACAATTTAGCAACTTAACAAAATGGTATCATTCAATAGCCTTTTTCCCACCATATTTAAATACGCTATTAATTTCTAACCCTAACACCGTCCACCTCTCCCTAATTTAAATGCTACCTCTTGTAAAAAAAAATGGTTATGAAGAAGTGTAAGTCAAACCAGAGTGATTCATAAAGCTTATAATTACCCTAGCATCCTAGCCGAGGGTCTTCTCCTATTCTCATTGTGTTACCTTCATCAGTTTTCCAAGCTATCTAATTACCAACTAAAAGAAAGGCTTTGACCAAAAATTTCTACACTATTGAGGCTTCCTTTACACTTTTCTTTTCCATTCTCAAGCACTCTTACGTGGATCTGCCTCTAAGTACTTCAATTCATCACTTTCCCCTACAACCCTTTGTTGGAAATTAACCAACATAAGTTTTTTCATGCTAAAGCCATATTGAAAAGATAAATATTCTACAGCGACTCTTTATTGGTTGTTAAATGAATGAATGATAAGCAATCCATATTTGACCTTTCACTTTAGACACTAGCAGGACGACTCAAGTCAGTATCTCAACAATTGACAAAAATCACTTTTTCGCATGTATTGAGGGAATTGAACATTGTCGTTGATTCTCTCTCCAAGGAAGGTTTTATTTGGGATCCTAATTTAATACATCTTAAGTAGATTGAAGAGAGCCATATCACAATATACAATGGCTATATAACTAGCATTTGCCCCTGGAGGGGCAAAAGGAACACCGAAAGGAAAAATCGAACTTTTTGATAGAACGTATGATTTTTCAGCCCACCGTTTCGCAGATCTTATGATTTTTCCGTCAACCAAGTTTTTCTGCCGCCAGTGATCACATCACATCATATTTTTTCGCCCAAAGATTTTACTTCCGTTCGCGGTGCTTCGGTCGCTTGTCTTTCAACTATCTCGCCGACCGTTTCAAGTTTTTTATGATATTATCGCCGACCCACAGAGCGACCAAGCATTTCTCGCGAGGCGTTCGTTCCTCTGGTCGCTCCTTTTTGAACAATGACGATCAAGCCTTTCGCCAGTTTGAATTTCTGTCGCACCAATTGGTCGCCACAACTGGTGCTTTTGTTTTGATCGTTTCGCAGTGGTTAGGGTGAAGTCGTCGAAGCCACCGGTGGGCTTTGTTTTGGGAAGCACGCTCGCATTTATGGCCCACTCTATTTAAAGGAAAACGAAGTTGGTTTGTTTATCATTGTTTGTTGGAAGCAGAAGAGGGTTTTCCATTTGAACGGTCGTTGGTCGCGTTCCATATGAAATCTCGCGAGTCAACTAAAATGCGCTCTGGCGGGTTTCTGCCGATCGCTACTGTCGCCGATCGCCGAAGTTAAGTAACCAAGGGGTATGTAGGCATTAAACCTTGGTCGCGAGTAGTCGCTGCAAGCAGAATATCGTCGGTCGCTGGTCGGTTTGAAAGGGATAACAAACAAAAATTTGTATTGTGCGGCAAGCGACCAACGACCACCGACAAGGGGCTTTTAGCTGGAGTGATCGGCGACAGATTTCGCAAATAGTTTTTTTGTCTTTCTTTGTCCTTGGACACCGATAGGAGACCGACGACCAGCGACACAGTCAGGTGCCAGAACGATCTTCCATCTCGGTAGTGGCCGCCGACCAACGTGATTATTCTATTGGCCAGGTTTCCATTTTGGTCACTGCAGAATGATCTTGCCAGGCCAAAATCCGCAAGCTTTATTCTATAAAGTCTACTATATGAATCATAGACATCACAATTTCTTTCTTTTCACAAACTCTCAATTTATACATAATTCACATAAGCACTATTCAATTATTTTGTGTATATCTAATTTTAGTATTTATTTTTGGTACTATCATTTATTTTCAAGAGCGTTGTAGAGGATACTCGTTAACTACCTAAGGAGACACAACAACACTGGTAACTACGAAAATCATGTGCCATGCAAAGTGGTTTGGTAAATCCAATGTGATTATTTCATGTGACAACCTATTATATTTGTCAACGTAAGCAATATTTTATATATGGTTGAGGCATATACCTGGAACTTGGAATGTGTGCATTCCAAACTTCCATTTCATAAATATATTTAAATATTTAAATATAATGAATGTAGTAGTGTTATACACATCACAGTTGATGCCAAATCAATTAATGATTATATATTATCTTTTTAAAAATAAATATACATGAAAAGTTAAAAAATACAGTTACGAGAAAATACTGTAAAAAAATAGAACAGTGACCATTGATTGACCATTGATTGATATTAATGGGAAAGAAATCTCAAAATAAAGGAGAAAAAGTAATTCAAACCCTCAGTTGGATAGTTCATATAATTATTAGATAAGGGTCTTTGTATTACAAATTGTGAAAGAAATCTATGCTGGAGCAGGGTCACCATTGAATCGACCATCACATATGCTAGAAAACAATAAGAAAAAGCCTTTGTGGGGGCGATGCTAATTTCAAAATTGCAGAATGTGTCCTGACCATTATTTTTTGTTCGACGTGGTGGCCGACAACTTTGTATGCAACTACCTTTTGAAAATTCCGCGGACGTGTGGCGGTTAGCGGCTTTTCATGCTACTTTGAAAATTCTATCACTGGAACAAATCCTTTGCGCTTTGTCTAAGCATCACTACAGAAAAAAGCTGGCAAGATTATTCAACTTATGGACACCAACTACCATGCTTTCATGCTTGCAGACACGAGGAATTACCGCTTTTTTGAAATCGAATCTTGGACAACTAACCCTGAATGCGAGGAAATCGCCACCGCTGAGAGAACTCAATAATGAGCATGTAATCTTTGGCGTGTCATGCATTCTATTACACTACAACACTGTAATATGAAAACTTACACCCAATAGCAATTGTGAATCCATTTCAGAGTATATGAATTTCTGTTGTCTTCTTTGTTCACTTGACTCGTTTTTCTAATTTAGAAAATTTTGAAAAATATTATTTATTCAAACTGGAACATCCTTTTTGAAATGCATATGGTAGAGCTATGGAAAATGGTTGGAAGGAATGAGAAAGAAATTGGAATGTATCCATTGTTATGCAAGACATCATGCAGTGATAGCAGTATCGGAGAAGCATTAACAGTCATCGGGAAGCCGTGCTCCATTAATCTTCTTATCATTACAGCGGCCAATTTTGTGATTTATGGCGGTGTGACTATCATTGTATTTTGGATGTGATTTGTGTTTCTTTGTTTGAATTCCATTAATAATAATACTTGGTGTTCAACAAAAGAGAAGCTGCTCTTGGATTTCAACAGAGGCTCATCCAAACACCTCGAGAGAAGCTACTCCAGGATTTCAATAGAGGCTACTCCAAACATCTCCAACATCAGCTATGAAATTACAAATTACAAATAGGTATATAAATCCGTGGGCTATCAGTAAGAGGGTGAATATAACTTCTTTTAAATATCAAAACTTGGTTTTCAAATAATTTCTTAACAATATTGATATACACGCTGTTCATAATTTTAATATTTAGACATATAAATATGTCCCACAAATTACATATATGTCTATTTCTCCACATACACGTATTATAGAAGATCTTTGGGAACATTAATCCCCTCAATGTCTACACAAATTTCTCCATAATTGCATTATCGACAAAATATTTTCCTTTAACGACAATATTTAATTTCTAACTGTAAGATTCATCGAATTTAATAACATAGACATAAATACATGAATTTTCATTATATATATAATTAGGTCATTTCTATGTTTATTTGTGCAACTTAAAAATATATTTGCGGTATGTATGTAATGTTGGAACATAGAAGTCTAGGCTCCTTATCTTCTATGACACGTTGAAGGGGTTTTCTAAATATAATTTAAACGGATATGTATTGAAAATTGATATGTAGAGTTGGGGTAGATTCCCTATATTCTTAAAATAGAGGGAAAGTATGGCGTTTATAAATTCAAGCATTCTATGAATTTTGTAAAGAAAAATATATATAATTCTAATATATGTAATGTTCTTTTAAATTGAAGATATATGTTAATTATTTGATCGTATATTTATAAGAGAAGAATGATAGATATTTATTAAAAAAAATTCAAGAGAAAATTATTACTAAGTTAGATAAAACTATATTTTTATTCAACTTTTCTTTTTCATGTTTTCTTTGGTAAAAGTATATTTTTATCCAATCTTTCTTTTCTCATTTATGTAGATACCATTGGCCACTTTAGAAGAAACCATATTTATTTAGTCAAGAAGGGCCATTTTTGTTTGGAGAAGGTGCATTTTTTGATGGAAATAATAAGAATAATGGAGCGTGGGTGAGGAAGTGTGGTGTAAAATAGTGGAACCTGGGTGAGGGAAAGTGTCTATTTGTCCCAAAAAAAATAAAAATAAAAATAAAAATGCACAAAACATAGTGCATAGTGGTGAGAGGGATAAGTGTTGTAGTTTAGTGGTGAAAGTCGAGCGCTTTGTATAAGGGGAGTTAGATAGGTCTATAATTTATAAAATAAAAAATTTCACCAAAAAAGAAGTTGATGCAAATTAATATAGTGTGGGTTTTTTGGAATGCATTATTATAATTATAATTTTATTTGTAAATATATAACTTTGTCATCCTTTTAAATATTGAATATATATACATTGTTTTGTATTGATGTATTTATAAAAAGATTATGTTTTAGAAATTATTTTACTTTTATCTTCTATATATTTAGTTTATCTTGTATTAAACCATTTTAAAAATTAAAATATTCTGTTTTGTACATATTTTTTATGCTCAAATGTAAATAAACTCACAAATCATATTCAATATCAAAATTACAATATCTTGTTAAAAGAATGAAAGTCAATTAATTTAATTAAATTATTAATTTTTTTTAAACTATTTTATTAAAAAATATTTAAAAACTTCGTTCTATTAATTTAAGAAGATTTTATGTTTTTACTAAAAACATTCAGAAATATTTTTTTTAATTTTTTATATATTCTATTTTTTAATTTTTTTTAAACCTATAACTATTTGCTTGCAATTTTGCCCTTAATTAAAGTTCTTTGAATTGTATTATCTTCTTCTTAATTTGAAAAAAATGATTTACAATTCATTAAAACACTTAAATATCTAAGATTTTTGTACATTTATTCATATTAAGATTATATATTCAATTTGTTCTTGTATTTATATCAAGATTTACATTAATTATTTGGATTCTTCAATGAATTATTTAAAGTTTTTATTTACTTGATTCAGATGGTCTTCTCAAAATTTATTTTTTTTATTATTGGAATCAATATATATTTTTATAAATAAACGTTTAATTTCTTTACATTTTGGTATAATATTTAAAGTTTATCTAAATGTCAACAACAAATCATCTACTTACATGATAATGGTTCTTGTTAAAAAAACATAGAATGAATTTGTAAGTTTCTTTACTATGCTAAATTTTTGGTAAGAAATGCTTCACCTACTTATATGACAAAATTGTGTCAATATACATCTTTGCTAACCAGTTTGGATTTCAAACATCTTTGCTAACCATTTTGGATTTCAAAGTTGTAATAGTGGTTTTTTTTACTTGAATTCTTTTGGAATTACCAAAGTTTCTATTTGTTTCTATTTGATGCGAGAGATATGAAACATATATAATTGATGTGTTCAAATCTTCATTATGAACCCTAAAAGTATATATAAATTTTATTAAATAAATATGTTAAGTATAAATGTAAATAAATTTTGTTATATCAAAATAATATATTTATAAATTTATTCATTAAACAAAACATAAAACATAAATATAGTGAAAACAAAACCTGGCTACTTTACAGCTTTCCTGTATTATTCATAAGATAAAATACTTCGCTTTATTATTCAAAATCACAGATAAAAACACGCATGGTATGACACCATGGCATCACCATAATCTCAGTAGATTCGTATGGATGTGCTTTATAACTAAAGTAATAATTATAGTGTGTCGTATGCAAAATAGGGTCGTAAATTCTAGGTCTGATATGTCGACAAGTCTAGCAACCTGCCGCCATCGTTGCTCAAGTTCCTCAAAATCTCTTCTAAACTCTTGCAATTCAGCTAATAATTGTTGTCTTTCTCCTTTTGCTTCCATATCTCCTTCCAATTTATATATTAAAAGAAAACTGGGCTACTTCCTCTGGATCTGAAATGAAAACTGGGCCACCAACTGAATCTGAATCTGGATCTGGATCGACTGCTGAAATGAAAACTGGTACCCAAAAAGCCACCAATTTATATGAGAACATGAAACTACACTCTGCATTCGCCCCTGAATATATGCTAGTTAAATGGATATATGACTTAGATGGAGATTCTATGTGGTACAAAACTACATATAGGGATTATATTGTTTTATAATTAACTTATAAAAGATGTCTAGAATAGAATGAAAGTGAATAAGTATTAAGGTATGTTTTGATGAGTTAAATGGATATATGACTTAGATGGAGATTCTATGTGGTACAAAACTACATATAGGGTAGATTATTGAAAAAAAAATTGAATAATCTTTAATTCTTGGTAATAAAATGTTGGAGTATGACAGGGATTCTTATATTTAAAGATAAATTAGACATTAAATTTAAAAGGTTGAAGGATTTTGTGAAACTTATGTACACACTTTTGTTGAGAATAAAAAATCTATAAAGAATTACATGACATAAAAAGAACAACTCTCGTTAGATAAGACATAAAAATGTAGAGATGTTTGGATGTTATAATTGAAACTTGCATCGTGGCTTGTGATAATACAAATAAAAATTCATTTTCCAATTAATACATGGATCAAATTAATATAATTATAATAATTATTTAAAAAAATATAAAAAATAATTTATTTTACAAACAATTTCTTAAATAAAATAAAAAATAAATATAAATTGTAACCTTATTTTTAGAATGTTACTTTCTAAATAAAATAAAAAATGAAAATATTATATTAATAATTAAATTAGTTAAAGTGTAACCCACTATGAGTGGATCAAGTTTAAGACAAAACTAATTTTATAATTTTCATTTTAGATCCATTGTTTTGCAAAACTTCATTAAAGAAAATTTAAGTATCAAATTGTTTTATTCTTATATTCTAAGAAAATAATAAAATGTAATTTGGAATATGAACATATTCAAATCCTTTGGAGATATAAAATATTTTTATTGAAATTTTTTAAATATTTTAAAAATAAAAATTTACTTTATTTTTTGGCAAAATTTATATATATATATGAATATGAAATAAAGATAATGATGTTTTAGAAACTTAGATTTATTTAAATTATAAAATAAGTAAAAATAAATTAAAAATCAATTAATTAATTAATAAAATAACACAGTTTTATATTAAAAATATATCAAAAATAAAAAATATTATATATGAATAAAAATATTTATATTGAAATAAAACAAATTGTATCAAATAATGATATTTATATTTGATTTACTCGCTGGCAATCAGTCCATGTAAAATAACGATAATTCACAACCAAGTCATACTCAAACAGATATCTATCGGTTCAAAACCAAAACAGAATAGCCATGAGAGATGTTCGGCTGTTTGTATGCAAGCCAATACTACTTTATGAGATGGTTATGTTCTATAAAACTTATAAGAAAAATTGATGTGTAAAGAACTAATATTTTTTAGACATGCCTGTGCTCCTATTCTACCAATTTGTGAGAATTACTGTCACTCTTTGTACTTGGGAAAAGGAACTTGGCCGCGGGAGAGAGCAGGGTTGGAGGTCGGAGGTCTAGTTGGCAAATGCATCGAGAGTGACAAATTTTATTTACTTGTATAAGAGATCTTCTACAAGTGAAATGAGAGTTTTAACATGTGAAGATGAGATTGTCGCTTATTAAGCCATCGCATTTAGTTTAGGAGAAGGTAAATCCTTTCTGAATTTTACTAGTCTCAAGATTACAGTTTGAATGACAAATAGATCAGATGAAAGAATTGTTGTTTACCGGATCCAGGACCTGGTTGATCCAATAGACGGCTCCCTCCAACTCTCAAGAGCAGAGAAGCGAAGCTCCAGAATAGTATTAAAGATGCCTCCAAGAACTCAGCAGCAGAGTTTCTTTAATCATATTTCCGAATAGCTCAAATTGATCAAACCATTTTCTCTACCTTACTTCTGGTTAGTTTATTTAAATCAAAGGTCATTTTAACACAACAACCGATATCTATGGAACATAAGCGAGTATAGTATGGTATTGCTCTTATTTATATTAAAAATAGCTTGACACAATGGACTGGTTAAGCATATCTATGGCTGATATGGCTTCCAATTCTTTAAAAGATATCAACTGTTCAATGTACGAAAACCACTCACTAAATAGTGGGCGATCTTCAACACCTAGCGGAAATTAAGAGACACAAAACAACATCTTGTAACAGCTTGGAGTTTAAATCATTTAAAATCGCATTAATTTACCAGGCTATGGGAAGCGCAAACAGACCCAATATGTGCGTTGTTATATTTATTGATTGTACTTCAGCTTAGATCGTAAAAATGGAACCTCGAATTTAACAAGGCAACGCTGATGTACAACGGAAAGATGCCAGGCTCCTTTAAACCGACCAGAGACGATCTACTCGTTCTCAAACAACAAAATTTATACTGAGACTTAAATACATTATATACTGCAGCTTCGACTATTTTCTTTAAAAAAATTGCTCGGTATCTAACTAATCCACAAAGTGGAACCCCAGAAAACCAGAATAGCTTCACACATTTCAGCTTCCACTCTATTCTAAGAAAACTCCTTCGTATTAAGGTTAAATACATTAATTTCGAGCCAAAACATTCAAAGAACACTTCGCCCAAACTATCCACAACGACTGGTGCAAGGATCGAGCACCGTGGAGCCAAAATTTTACACTTCAAACCAAAGAAAATAGAAACCCGCAATAGTTTGCAGCCATAAGTTCGTTTGTTTTTTGGGGCGGTCAGAGAAGAGTTTCGCGCAGAGAGGAGGAGTTTCGCGCAGAGAGGAGGCGGTTGCAGAGAAGCAGAACCGTCCACGTGGCAAGATTTCATTCGCTCTATGAGCGAGGAATCTTGCTGACGTGGAGGTAATGCTTCTCCATGGTGAACGCCTATGGCGTAATTATTTTTTGAATCATTTGTATGAATTTTGCTTTTGACATGTTACTAAGTTACTTGGTGGTGATATACACTTGTTGCAATCGAGGTATTTGAATATATTTTTTTTCATTTATGTTCGAGAGGACTATATATGTATTGCTCTATGGAACTTTTATAGACTCACAGTGGATACTAAATTGGATAGACATCGCCTAGGCTTGCTATTCTATATTAGAAGAAACCTCTCCTTGACAAACTATATTGATGTGAGTTGTTGTATGAATTTTGCTTTTGACATGTTACTAAGTTACTTGGTGGTGATATACACTTGTTGCAATCGAGGTATTTGAATATATTTTTTTTCATTTATGTTCGAGAGGACTATATATGTATTGCTCTATGGAACTTTTATAGACTCACAGTGGATACTAAATTGGATAGACATCGCCTAGGCTTGCTATTCTATATTAGAAGAAACCTCTCCTTGACAAACTATATTGATGTGAGTTGTTGTATGAATTTTGCTTTTGACATGTTACTAAGTTACTTGGTGGTGATATACACTTGTTGCAATCGAGGTATTTGAATATTTTTTTTTCATTTATGTTCGAGAGGACTATATATGTATTGCTCTATGGAACTTTTATAGACTCACAGTGGATACTAAATTGGATAGACATCGCCTAGGCTTGCTATTCTATATTAGAAAAAACCTCTCCTTGACAAACTATATTGATGTGAGTTGTTATATGATGTTGTTGTGTTGGAGGCGATATTATTGTAGGGTTTTTTTGTGTGTCATGCACTATGCACCTAAAAAAGTATTTTTTATTCTCTTTTGAATAAAAAGGAAGGTTTTTTTCGGGGATGTGTGTGTGAGAGAGTTAATTGGGTCTAACCCGAGTAGTTGTGGGATGGAGTGTTATCCTCCTCACCTAAATTTATAGATTGTATTAGGGCCTCACTCGATGTCCCCACGGGGTTGGGCCAACGGGTTTCCCCATAGAAATACTTGGCTTCCCCACGTTTATGTGGATGTAGCGAGCAAATGATACTCTAGAGCCATGAACCACATGATATATATATAGTGTCATGTTAAAAATGACATTATATAAATGGCATAATAACATATGTTTATTTTGGCAAGGCACATATGCATGTGCATTTAATAGTGGAATAAGCCAAATGATTTTGAGCTCATGTCAAATTGGTATATTATTCAGGTTTTTTGTCTCATGGCGGACCAATGTATGTATTGAACTCCACAAAAAAATATGTTTGCAAGGTAGGAGGCCCTCATCAATCAGTATATGCACTTTGTATGACCCTTCTTAGAGCTTTGTTGAGCAACCTTGCTTGCACTCATAAATTGTAAGGTAACATTACTTATTGTACGATACATAACAATATTTTATATTCTAAATGGTGGTCATCATTGTGCATATGTTCATTGCAACTAAGTCACTCGACAATATTATGTGCCATCAACATGCTTAAAGCTTGAAGCATTTGCTTGTTATGTTGGTTGACCAAAGTATTTGCTGTGAATAGGTGCATGGATGCATGAAAGTTCTCTTGTTCATTTGCATATATGTGTGTGTGTGTGTGTGTGTTAAAAATGGCATTATATATATGACGTGATAACATATGTCTATGGCAAGGAACATGTGCATGTGCATTTAATAGTGGAATAAGCCAAATGATTTTGAGCTCATGTCAAATTGGTATATTCTTCAGTTTTTTTTCTCATGGCAATTCGGCGAACCAATGTATGTATCAAACTCCACAAGAACATATGTTGGCAAGGTGGGAGGTCCTCATCAATCAGTGTATGCACTTTGTATGACCCTTCTTAGAGCTTTGCTTAGCAACCTTGCTTGCACTCATAAATTGTAAGGTAGCATTACTTATTGTACGATACATAACAATATTTAATATTCTAAATGGTGGTAATCATTGTGCATATGTTCATTGCAACTAAGTCACTCGACATTATTATGTGCCATCAACATGCTTAAAGCTTGAAGAATTTGATTGTTATGTTGGCAGACCAAAGTATTTGTTGTGAATAGGTGCATGGATGCATGAAACTTATCTTGTTCATTTGCATACAAGAATGTATCCGTCTAGCTCTAAAGGATATCCCAATATTTTATTGCCATGGTTGCATTTCTAATGTTACCAACAGTTGGTAGAACATAAGCTATGATGCATCATTTCCATGTTGGTGGAAGATAGTTTACAAGTTTACAACAGTGGTAAAAGGAATACCACAATGATCTCCTTCATGTATCCCTAGGGTAGAGAGGTGTGTCCATAATTGGTTATCACTGACAATAATTATAAATCAATGACCAAATGGGAAATTATTTTTTTAATGATTCATACAAGTGATGCACATTTTTCATAAACAACTTATGCCCTATGAATTTCATCTCATTAGTGAGAATGTGATGAATCTGTTTCATCTCTTCTTGCTACATTGCCAATGTTTGTGCTTGTAGAGGTTGAATGTCTTTCGCGGGGATATTGAGGGCTGTGTGTACGGTGGTTTCATGAACATTGAAAGTTGCAATGTTTGTAGGGGCAAGAAGTAGTATCGGACTATGTCTATATAGTGCTTGAGATTTTAATATTGCTTTAATGCAATTGATAAGGTGGGATTTCCCAATGTGAGTTGTTACTTATATGAGTATCTATAGGGTCTCTTGTTTTCACCTTCTTAGTAACATTGTCAAAGTATGTTAAATGTTAGACATTAATTTTTTGACAATGTATTGGGAGACAAACTGATTTGTTGGTTGTTTTGTAGGCCCTTCCCACTTAATAAATTGATCTTGATGCATTGTGATGTTGTATATGGTGTTCCACCTAATAATTTTGGTTGGTCTCGGGCATGGTTAATATCGACATCGTGAATCCCAAGTATGTGAATCTCTTTAAAGTGCATGTTCTTAGAGGGTAGCAATCTAGATAGAAACTAACATTTCTCTATTTCCATGTTTGGATGCGTGTTTCTTTGATTTTCCTCATCTAAATGTGTTTTTATTTCTTTTGTGGGTAGAGCTGCATGATCGACATGCATGAAGTTTACACTTGTTTTTTTTATGTTCTCCCACTTTGTAATGATAACCACTTTTGAAATGCCTATGCCATTTGTGAGGTCAACAAAGGGGTTGTATAGTCTAGTATAATTTTTGAAATGCATCACAATATTGGCTAAGAATAGCAAGAAATTGTGGCTAGACAAGCACAATAGTTGGAATGGGTCTTTATTCCACATTTCATTTTTCATCCTTGATTGTATAACTAATACTCTGTGACTTCAATCAAAGGGATGAGATTTAGGTATGTTGGCTATTTGATTTAAGCATCAATGAAACTAGACATAGATAAGTAGTATTGTGTATCTTGAGACACTCAATAGAATATATGGAAACCAACATTGAATGTAATGAGATGGTGACTGTGTTGCACGGGTTGTATTTTACAAAATATGTCAACTTTCTTGAGCTCTAATATCTTAGTCAACGATAGTATAAGCTTGGTGTCATCAACATGCTATAGAAGTAGGATGTTGTGGGTTTGATGTGCCTATTACTTTGGTCATGAATATATGGTGATAACTCTTTGATCTTCACTTTGCTTTAGAAGAATATTTTGCAATGTTCTCAACATTGCATGACAAGAGAGCACTGGTTGGAATTCCACATTTGCTCTCCATATATTGAGTATGTCAAGATCATGGATGTTTAAGGGGTCATCGTTGTGCACAAGATCATTTGTCTTTGTCTATTGTCATCAATGAATATGTATGATTCTTAATGTAAATTCCATGGTCGTTTATACCTATATTCAAGTTGGGAGCCTTTACAATGAACAAATTCTCTTTAGATTTTGTTTGCCTTTGCACTTTATTTAAGAGTTGTTCATAGTATTCAAGTGAGTTGGAAGCAACGATGTCTAATGTTTTTAGTAAGCAAGTATTGTCCTCTTCAGATCAATCAATTTCTACATTTGTATAACGATTTTTTTAGGGATTCCAAGTTGTTACGTACTTATCGAATAATCTTTTGCATCAATGATTTTTCTTGGCGCTCCCAATCCAATATTTCCATGTCTCTGGAACCTTCCAACCATAAGTAAGAAATCATGGATATGCATTGGGCCTTTGTGTTGCGGCTCATCCTTGCTAGTGAAACATGAATACACCATTGAAGTGGGGTAGTAAGTTCCCATTTTTCTAAAATGTAGGGCTCATTGTAATATAGTGTGGTGTACTTGTACCAATACTACATTGTGTGCACAAATTTTTCTAGTAGCTCTTCGTGGAGTTTGTGGTAATTATTCTCACTTTATGGTTTGTTCTATGGTTGGCATTTGAGTTTTAATGCACAATGTTGTGTAGTGAGGTTTACTTTGTGGTTCTTTGTTAGTGGCCTTTGCTTTCACCATAGTATGTTCATTCCCTTGATGTGTTGCGAAGGGTATTTCAATTTTGTTGTGGTGGTTTGTTTTTTGGTTGTTTGTTGATGATCTCTAGTTCAAGCAATAGTTGGATAAGGTGAGTTTGCATTTATTAGTTTGCAGTTTTTTTTAGTAATCTTGGTTGGTTTACTCGTTGGCAATGTTGCATACAAAATTTGAGCTTTGCAGTGGTTATTTGGGGCTTGACCTTTTGCCTACTAATCAAAATGTTCTCAGGATTAGTCAATTTGTGGTTCATTTTCCAGGTGGGGGATTTTATAGGGCAGGCTTGTCCGCTAGTTTGGTGTTCTAGGTTTTTTCTCCTTGTGGTGGATTTTTTGTGGGGTTGGTTTGTTTCAGGGGTTTGGGTTTTATGTTTGTCATGGTGTTTCAACTGGATCTTCAATGCAACAAAGCATATGTTTATATAGCTTGGGAATTTCGTATTAAAATGCAATTTTTGAAATGGTATTTATCTACATTGCGATTGGATGTTGTTTCAATGACGCATAATTTCCTGGATTGTATTCAAGGAGGTGTAGTTGGTTGAGGTTATCGTGCATTCAATGCTATTCAGTGTATTCACTACTTTGCCTATGTTTTATCTGCAGTGCATTTAATAAACCACAGTGATTGCTTTGATCTACTGCATAAGTCACTTGAGTCAGGTTGTTGTTGTTGTTGTTCTTGCTTTATGGCTTGTTCTGTGATTGACATTTGAGTTTTGGATTGCACTAATGTGTTGCATAGAGCATTTTAGATTGGTTATGGTCTCTTGTTTTGGTGGTTGTTTGTTGGTAGCCATTGATTTAGCCAAAATACATTCATTATTTTGAGGTGATGCTTAGGGAATTTTAGTTTGGACATGGTGGTTCATTTTATGGTTGTTCATTGGTGGTTAGTCTGGATTTTGATGGTTTTTTGGCCTATGGTTCAGGGAGCAGTTGCATAACGTGCTCCATAGTCATTCCTATGCAATGTTGCTTGGTGCATTTTAATCGGTGGTGTTTATTTTGTAGCTAATTTTTCTATTGTTCTAGTGTCACGGGTTTAATTTTTTGCTTGTTTTGGAGCAATTGCATTGCTTGGAATTCACTGTTGTGGGTGAGGGGGTTTAATCACAGAGGAAACTTGGTATTTTGTAGTCCTATTGTATTGTTATGTTCCTGTAGGGGAACATACAACAATCACCTCTAACAATTAGTTCATGTCGTATAGTTGACTATTTAATGCAAAGGAGAAAATTTTTGTAGTGTTCAGGGTGTTCATGTTAAAATACAATTTTGGAAATGGTTTTTATTTATGTGTGATTGTATATTGTGACAATGGATTCAACCTCATGGATTGTATCGAGGAGGTGATGGGTGGCTAAGTCTATAGTGCATTTAGTGCTATGTAGTGTATTCACTTCTCTACGATATAATGAATACATTGCATTCATTACTTTGATGTTGAAGGTAGGGCAATAGAGATGGGTTGTTGTTGTTATCCTTGTTGTGTGGTTTGTTATGTGGTCGACATTTGAGTTTTGGAGCACAATGCCATGTTGTGTAGGGAATTTTAGTTTGGATTTGGTGGTTTGATTTATGGTTGTTTGTTGGTTGCCTTTGGTTCTGTCACAACACATTCATTCCCTTTATGTGTTGTGAAGGGCATTTCAATTTGGCTATGGTGCTTTTTTCTATTGTTGTTTGATGGTGGCCTCGAGTTCAAGTAGTAGTTAGCTCAAGTAGGTGTGCATTTACTAATTTTTAGCGTTTTCAATAATTTGGGTTTATTCATCAACAATGTTGCTTAGTGAATTCAACATCTAAAGCTTGTATGGAGTATAATGTTGTCGTGTAAAGTTTCTTCTTTCTTATATAATTTTGTCTTCATGGGAAGTTTGTAAGGAGAATAAATACTCCAAGGGACCGTTTTTAAGAATAATTAGGTACAACTATGTTGATGTTAATTTATGTTTAAGTTTTCTATGTATTAGGAATCTATCAATTAACAGATAATGTCTCTAGACTACAATGGGTTTAAGCCTATGTCAAAATATAGTTTTTTCACAAGGGTCTTATAACAATGTAGTATTGGTTCTAGTAATTGAATCACTTACCTTTAAAAACAATGAAACATGCATGTTCATGGAGTCCTTTTTCATGGCTCCTTAGGAAAAGGGTACTTTGTATTGAATGATAGATTTAAGTATGCTAATAAAGAACCAAGACAACCAAAGAAAAATATTGTCTTCATAAATGGCTATGTAGAACATGCATTTGAAGCTCCAATATCAGAGCCAAGAAATATGAATATATTGTATTTTGATTTTTAGACTTGCCATTGTAATTTGTAAAAGTTTATGCATTGTTCTTTGTGTTTATTGTAAAAGCTTGTATGGAGTATAATGTTGTCGTGTAAAGTTTCTTCTTTGCTTATATAATTTTGTCTTCATGGGAAGTTTGTAAGGAGAATAAATACTCCAAGGGACCGTTTTTAAGAATAATTAGGTACAACTATGTTGATGTTAATTTATGTTTATGTTTTCTATGTATTAGGAATCTATCAATTAACAGATAATGTCTCTAGACTACAATGGGTTTAAGCCTATGTTAAAATATAGTTTTTTCACAAGGGTCTTATAACAATGTAGTATTGGTTCTAGTAATTGAATCACTTACCTTTAAAAACAATGAAACATGCATGTTCATGGAGTCCTTTTTCATGGCTCCTTAGGAAAAGGGTACTTTGTATTGAATGATAGATTTAAGTATGCTAATAAAGAACTAAGACAACCAAAGAAAAATATTGTCTTCATAAATGGCTATGTAGAACATGCATTTGAAGCTCCAATATCAGAGCCAAGAAATATGAATATATTGTATTTTGATTTTTAGACTTGCCACTGTAATTTGTAAAAGTTTATGCATTGTTCTTTGTGTTTCTTCAAAGAAATAGCTTTCATTGTTATGTTTTTTATTATTCCCTATAGAGTTGCTGAGTCCAAACAAGTAGCTAAGAATGATGTGATTAAGCCATACATGGCAATGGTAAAGGAGCATGTTGTTGATGAATTGCATAGTCACATGCGGGATAGGGAAATCCTAGAAGAATTAGTTGGAAAAAAAAAAAAGCAATTGACCATCTTCTTGCTACAGTTCACAATGAGGGGCCACCTACTCATGAAACTCTAGTTGTAATCGAAGATGGGCTAAAAAAGGATTTGCTTTAATTGTAAGCTCCATCTAATTTAAGGTGAAGTTTTCTAACCCTAGATTGCAACATGGTCATTGAATATCTAATGGACACTTTTGGTTGTAAATAGATTAAAGTAATGGAAGAAATTGTAGCACTTGGTGTTGTAATTCATAAACCATGCCTTGCGAGGGTCATACCAAGTCTTGATAATCAATCAACTGATTCCATTCCACCTAAACATATTCAAATGAGTCCCTTAATGCATTTCATGTTAATATGACAGATAACAGTGCATTCCTTGAAGCATAAGGTTTTAAATTTTCATGTGGTTATTCTTTTGTGTTTATGTCGTCTTTTACTTCAACCTTTTTTATGTTATCTTACTATCACCTTACAACTATAAATTATTGTGTAGGAAGTGGGTGCTCTATTTATATCAAGCACTTTGCCTCAGAATGCTACCCCTACCGAAGTTGAGGAAGAATTCAAGAATATTGGGGCAATTAAGCTTTATGGGGTTCAAGTTAGGAGTAAGGTTTAAGCAATATGCTTGATTTTTGTGTGTAAGAGAAATCCATATTATTTTTATGCCATTGATATCTCAAAGTAAATGATTTTGTTTGTATCAAAGAGGGTTCTGTCATCATTTTGTTGAATTTGAAGAAACTACTCCAGTCCAAAATACACTTCAGGTATTTTCTCGTTACAAAAAACAATTAATATTGAGTGTAATTTGACTACACATCCTCCCATGATTGTATTATGTAATATGGGAATCTGATCTAGATACAACTTTCCTCTTGCTTGTACATGCAATTTTTTTATTCTGTGTCCACTTTTGTTTGTTTCTCAAGCAAGAATGTTGGTTTCAGTGAAATATGAATATGTTTTCCATCTTCTTACAGGATTCCATTTACCAAATCTCGATGTTCTTGTTCATTAACTAAAATAGGGTATTTTCAAAAGATCAAACACCTTAAAAAATTGCTCCCACAAAAATATCTCATATCAACACACCGATGTTTTACATGGTTAAAACCCTAAGAGAAGGAAACAATCCACGTCCCTATCCAAATAGCTATTTCAGGAAATATATTAATTGAAAGGAAAACATATTTTGCATATGAGTTTCTCACAATTGATCATTAAGTAGATGACCCTCCATGCTTTTTAAATGGATATCATGAACCAATCAAGTGTTAAGCCATGGATCGATAGCCATTAAGATTAAGGTGTGGTTCAATAAGGATTTCACACCACTAAGAAAAAAAAATTGTAAGATGTAGTGCTCAAGTTAGATCTTTCTAAGGCATATGGCATAGTCAATTGCCTCTATCGACTGAGGCTTTTGTTGATCCATTTAGACTTCAATGTTGAATTTGTTAATTGGGTAATGTAATGTCTCTCTTCAATCTCCTTTGCAATTTTGATAAATGGTTCAACTTATAGGTTATCTATTTCTATGAAGGGGCTAATACAGGGTTGTCCCCTATCACCTTTGCTATTTTGATTGGTGGCTAAAGGTTTGAGTAGAGTGTTGATGGAGGCTAAAAGGAATGGACCCTTTGAGGGGATAAACGTGGGAAGGTCAATTCACCTATCACATTTATTTTTTATGGATGATATTCTTATTTTATATGATGGTTCTATAAAGGATGGAAATAAATTGAAATAAATAGTTGATTTTATTGTTTAGCTATAGATATGCAAGTGAATATCAGGAAATCTATAGTGTCCTTTGTTGGATTAGAGGAGGAAGACAAAGACCTATTGATGCAAACGTTTCATTTATGAGAACTAGATATTCATTCAAGCATAAAATACTTAGTTTTTTTTATTTAAAGCCAAATAACTATTCTAAAAGAGATTGGGGTGGCAATTTCAAAATTTGGAAAAATGATTTTTTTGTGTGCAATAAATAGTTGGCTTGGGTGGACATTAGTATTGATGAAATCAATTTTGGAGGCCATTCTAGTATTATAGATATCCATGAACTTCATACCAAAATAGGTCCTTAATCAATTGATAAGCATTGGTTTTAGGTATATATGGGCTATGCAAAAAGGGGAAAATACATTACCATAGGTGTCATGGAAGAAAATAACAGTCACTAAGGAATTCGAGGGATGTGGCTTGAGACGTAAATATTTATGCAAGAGATTTGCCAACAATTTTTATGTGAACATTGATAGAAGTAAAGGGTTTATGGTGCAACTTCTTATGTCAACAAAATAGATTGAGCCTCTTTAAGAAAGGATAAAGCCACTAGTAAAGTCCTTCAACAAATCTTTAGTGATATGGAAAACTATAGTGTTGACATTCCCTTTGATAGGGGATTGGTTGATGTGGATTGTTGGATTAGGTGCCAAAGTGAAGGTTAGGGAGGATGTAATGCCCCATATATTGATAGTCATTAATTAAAAACTCTAATGTGAATTAGTTTAGCATTGTATTTGCTTATTATCCGTTTGACGAAGATAGATTGATTAAGATGATTGTTATGTGCACATGTGGACTCCAATGAGGTTGTATGGTAAATGGAATTTACTATTTAATTTATTAATGGAAATGGATATGTTACTTCATATTGAACATAGAAATTGAATATAGAATATCCATATGTGAAATGCTAATTTAGTTGTTCGCAAAAGTACTTACATGATTATTTGTAAATGTTGTATTAGTGATATGGATTAACACTTGAAAGAGTTGGGTATGGATATATATATGTTTCATGTTAATGATGAACTATTCCACATGTTGATTGGCTATGAGATAGGTGGATTCCTATATTGCCAAGGGGCACAAGATGTATTGAACATCATGAGTATAATGATGTTATATCAAATTTCATGCTATTTAATTGTGAATTCCAATATTTCTATGACTTGTGGGTAAGTGTGGGTTTTAACAGGAACTACGACTTGCCCAAAGTGGTTTTTCGATGACGAGACCCCTTAGATCAGTGATGGCACAGTATGGTTGATGTAGGGTGTTGACCCTAGTACTATCAGGAGGGGTGGAGGCATTTCCCACCATCGAACCTCTAAAACCTAGAGTCGTGGGAGGGCTGTGCTGAGCACGCTCTCGTGGATGTGTGATGACGACTAGTGGGTGCCTACTGGGGAATTTTGGTCGATGTGGTCGATCGACACTTCCGCTTACGGGTTCTATACATGGTCATATGCGTAGTCGAGATTCCATGGTATATTCTAGCAGAGGATGGGATGGTGAGGTCAGGAGCTGGAAGTAGTGGTGATTAGGTGGTTGGAGTACTAATGGGATGGATGGGACCAATGATGGATTGGATGGTGTTCTTGATTGTTATTAACCATTGTTATTATATGCTTGATTTCATCATTATGTTTATGTAATTTTGTCTTATTGATTATGTATGAATGATGAATGATGCATGGTTTAATTATACTTCTATATGTTGTTTGAGAGCATGTAATAATGATCTATTAGGAGAATTAAATGTGATTATTAGTACCCACGCTTAAGACGTTTGCACTGGCCATGCATACGCCAATTCGTGAGTACAATACTATGATTGGTCGATCGATGAATAAATTAATATGGTTATATTAGCTAATAGTATATTGGTTGATGAATTGTTGAAAGTATTACTTGTGTGTTGAAAATATGGGTTTGTTGGCTTGTCAAATATGTTTTAGATTTACATAAATTGATTGTATTATTGAATTACATATATAATTATATACATTTAATATAAATTATGTCATAGTATATATAGTATATGAAAATATCTTATTTGACTTATGAATGAAAGGATAATATAAATAAATGGATAGATAGGATTTGCACAAATTTTTAGAAAATAGTTGTCATAGTTGCATTAAGAAGGGAGCATGACAAGTAAGACTTTGCAACCATGTTTATTAATATTTTAATTATTTAAATCAAATTGCTATGTTTTTTAGAAAATGAATTTATTGATTGTTGACTATTATTTTTGGAATTTATTGATGGATGAGGAGGAGGATGAGGAGTTTTTATATAAATAGGAGACTTGAGATTGGAAGAAGGAAGTCTCTTCTCTTGAAGGATATTTTGGTAAGAGTTTTGATAGGAAGAGGTATTTTTGGATAATTTGGGGTATGAGAAGTTGAGAAGAGTTGGAAGAGTTTGAGAACTCTTGGAAGATTTGATACATAGCCTACTAGTGCATCATTGTTCTGTTCTTTGGGGGTCTCGGGCACGGAGGGCCAGGAGGCCATTTGGATGGGACCGTTCAATGGCTTCCTGGGGCTAGGGAGTCGGCTAGGCCCCTAGTTGGATGGGAGGTAAAACCGTGGTCCCGCTTTGGGCAATGAAAATGGAAGCAACTCGAGGAGAAGAGGGAAGCTTGCTCAATTTGGGCTCCGTCACCATTCTTATAATGAGGTATTTTTCTTGTGATTTTTAAATTGTTTATATGTTGTTGTAAACTTCTCATATGATGCTATTGCTACATGATTTATGATAATTTATGTTGTGTGAATCACCAATGAAGTTTTAAAAATTTTAAGTTATTTGATGCTACTGCAAAATGGTTATATGCTGTTTATATGTTGTTATGGTTACACTTTGATTATATGTTGTTTAGTCACAAAATCTATGTTTAATTAGATTAAAATTTATAATGCCAATGGTAGCGTTACACATGGTATCAGAGATCTTGGTTCAAAAACTGGAACTTGAAGGGCTTGCATAATAGTTTAAATTGTTTTTGGGTATATTAATATTTACGGGTTCTAAGTACTTTCAAGCCTATAATTTTTTTTAGTTTTATGCAGACAGAGAATAAATATTTATGGATTCCGAGTACTAAGTCTCTAAAACCTTTTGGTATATTCTCCATTATGAGGTAAGAGTTGGAAGGAATAACAAGGTTTACTTGCCTTAACAACAAAATATATAAATACATAATAAATGCTTATTTGTTATGTTTGAAATTCCAACAAACAGAAATGCGGCAATCTTCCATGTGAAATAAAACTTGAATCAGACAAACAAAGTTTGTGTTTGAAATGTTGACGGGAGCCTATAAAACCTATGATCATGTGGTGATACAGAAAAACTCCTTACGGGTTCTCTAGATGAAGTACTTAAGCTTTTGGTTATATGTATTTGTGAAGTCTGAATATACCCACAAACATATACAACAACATTCTTCGCGGTGAAATCAGAGCTGGATCAGAGCAACAAGGTTTATGTGTGTAATATTTAAGGATCCTCAGTACTGATAAACATGAGTTTCCTACGTGAAGTAGTGGAAAATCTTCAATAAAACAGAACCTCATGCTCTGCAATAGTCTTCAATGATTGCTCTCTAATACCAATAAACTTTCTGTTACATTAAGAGTAGATGGAATGAATGTTTTGAATTTCTACGAGTCTTCTAATCTCATCATTTTCTTATAAAGAGTGGCTTCAGCACCAACCCCTAAACTTTGAAGTCGTTGCCAAGAAAGCCTAGCGCAGATGGCTAGCAGGGACTGCCAAAAACCTCTCAGCCGCCTCCTGGGTTAGCGTCTACTGCACTGTGCTTAGTCCTACTCGCATTATTGCCGATAAAAAAAAACTTGATTGATAAGTAGATCAATCTTTCTCTAAATCTTTGTTAACTGAGCAAAATAAATTCTCAATGTGAGACTTCAAATTCAATCGTACAGTCTTTGATTCCTAACATCCCAATAAGCTTTAGGTGCAATTAAATTTAACTCGTGCTATCTTTGACACTCCCGTAGGGTTTTCATCATTCCCATATATATCTTTTCATTTTGATGATGATTCCCATGCCGTCTAGAGTCTGATATAACTCCAAAAAAAAAAAATTGTCTCCCACTGTGGGAAATCGCAAAGTTCCTTCATTCCCAACAATCTGCCAAATAAATAGCTTCTTCTTCCAAGTATTTCCAATGTTATGCCCATTCAAGTGCGGAATTCGTCCAGAGCAAGTGCGGAGTTCATTTGCAGCATTAGCTTATTTATTTAAAGCCTTACTGGCACTATACTTTTTTTTCTTTGCTCCCAGGTTATCTCTTATCTCCTTGCCTTGAATTGCCATAATTAATTGACAGAGATAGGGTCACCGATAGAAGCACAACAATTTGAGTTGGTAATTAAGCACAGAAAGGAAAAGCCAACGCAGTCCTTGACTGCCTTAGTCGACCTCCAGTCGCTTCACTTCTTACAGTGTGGGATTATGCACAATTATGACGCCCATAAAATGAGGGGAAGCTGATTGTGCCAATCCCGTACATTGACTTTGACGGTGCCTTGATGCCTAATGAATGAAGCCTGAAACCGAACGAATTGCAGTGAGCGACAACTACTTACTTATCAATTGAATTAGAATGGACTGGAACCGCAGAATGAGTACTGCACTCCTTTCCAATTACCATAATACTTAGAGGAATAATATTAAAATGTTTCAACAACACTAATTATCCCACCAGCTCGAACATGAGTTTTAACAGGGTTGGAAGCACATCCCTGAGCACATTTTAGCGAAGGGTAAGAAACTAATTAGACCATGCTCACGTGGAGGTCACCATTATCTATGGGTTCGCGTCTCCTCCCAGGTCCAAATAGGCCAAGAGTCAGAGAAACTTCATGGTGTAGTATCGGCATGGGAGGGATCGTATAAATTCCTAGCATTAATAACATATGTCGTCCCTGGATCTAGTATCCTACCAATAATTAATGGACGCACGCTATGTGATTATTTTGTTCTAAAGATACCAATGATTCCATACTTGGCAGCTCTTCTTCCTTTTTCCCAAATGTCCATGTGGAAGAGCTAGTTTAGGGAATCGTACCACCCAGATAATAGGGTAAAGGGTGCTAAGTACTACTCTCTTGTCAAAGCAAGGCGATTAAGTATATTATTGATTGTTAGTAGCTATAGTATTAGATCTCACTCCCATCGAGGCTCACATGTTAGAGGAACAACAATTGTGGGGTTCAAATGAGTGATGTGGGTATTGGGTAGTGTATGTGCAGAGAAGTGAATAAATATGCTGTCGGACAACAATATGGCTGATGTGATGTATTTCAGGCTATGTTTTACACAAAATCAATAAGATTGTATCCACAGTCCAATCCAAGAAGAATTGATGCGCACAGCTATCAGTATGGGGTTGCGCCCGTTACATCAGAGGGGCTTTCCCAGTGAAAAGAAAAATAATAATAGTATAATCCAAAAAAATATATATATTGTCAACTCATTAAAGTGAAACAACGGAAGAGTCCATGAACCCCTCTGTAGAGGTCCCATGTTTCCATTAGTCATTAGTTAAAATCCTGGTAGAAGTCGCAGTTGTAAAAGTAGTGCGAATCTTATTCCATAGTTACTTTATTTTATTTGTTTATTACTTTTATTTTAGTATGTAACACCTACCCGGAAGCTCTAGAACTCTTAAAATTCATTGTGAAATGGTAGTACTGATGATTGTTGTGGATGATTCTGCAAGCACAGTGACACCATAGTTTTGAGAGTGACATGAAAGAATAAAAATTTGAGAAGAATCAAACATAATTGCTTGTAAGAGACGCCATCCTTACTTAGGAAAGGAAATCTTATAGATATTTACTTATCACATATAAGTGTGCACATGCAACTCAGGTGGAAGTTGGAACTATTCTGTCTCAATTTTCCAGTGAATTGAATATTGAAAATAAGGTATAATAAAAAATAAAAAAATAAAAACCACTATTTATTAAATATTATATTTATGCAACTAGCTAGTTTAATATATCGCATCATTGCTTCAGCCGACACTGCTTTCTGGTTATCTGAAATAGGGTATAAACAAAACTAAGAAATAGAAAGGGTTATAGTAATGTAGTATGCAAGGCAAAACCCGTCCAATATATCACTGTATATAGTAGATTACTATTTATGAGCATGACATTGGGCTGATAGTAAAAAAAAAAAAATCTGCTCCTCCTTATGGTAAAAAAAAAAAAAAAAAACTAAGATATTTATGTCATTATTATTTTTATGCTAACCTAAAGAAGAAAGAAAAAGAAAAAAACAGGAAAGAAAATTAGATATATTTATTTTATTGAACTTAATAGATTAAAACAAATAAACTAAATCTCATGGCTACTTAATTGTCTCTATTTTGTGACCGTCGCTTTACCAAATAAAGTATTATGACCTACCATTCAATAGATAGTCGGTCGAATCTAGGGTCTTGTGGGAGATCTAAAGGAGAAAATATATTTTTTAATTTGTTTACCAGATTGGTAAGGACAAAGAAAAAATCTCTCCTGAAAAAAAAAGGACAAAGAAAAATAAATGCATAAAGGAATAACTACGAGGAATAAAAGTACTAAGAGCATCAATTATCGAAGTAAAACACATTAATTACTAAATTGAAAATTTGTATTGTGAAGTTAAAGATTGGAGTGCATTCCTTTCAGGCAACATGAATAGACACCTAACAACTTACCCTATCTACCATTTAGATATTTTGAGTCAATAAAATCTACCGTATCCATCACTCAAGCTTGGTTGTGTTATATACCATTGCTCAGAATAATCTGTAGATCTAGTTAATTAATGCCATTAATAGCTCGTACAAAAAAATATTGAAGAGGAGCCCTCAACACGAATTCTGTTGCATGCCAAATAGTTATGGCTGCCATGATTTGGGATGCTATTATGAGACCATTATGGATTTTGTTGGTGGGTTAAAATAAATAAATAAATTGCATTTCACACCATATATGTTAAGTGAAAAATGCATTCAGAAAATAAGTTGGAAAAGTTAAAATGAGTAACTATTAAATTCTTTTGTTTCTTTATTAGAAAATATATTATAAATATTTAATTATTATTATTTTTAAATATTTTCATCTTAGGACATTTTTATTTTTCTTAGTGCATATTACTAATGAAAATAAATATTAACTACTTAAATTGATATTTAAAAGTACAACGTATCTATAATTGTTATGGAAAAATATATATAACAAATATGATTGCAATATATATACAACAAATATGTGTGTATTAGGAAGCCAAATGAAGTGTTATAGTACATGGTATATAGTTTTAATTAATTAATGAATAGCAAATTAACTTAAAAATAAAAACCACTATAATGTTACCTTTGGAAAATAAATAAAAATATACAATTATATACAATTACATTATATATATAATATGTATCAATCCTCCTAAGTAGCACATTCCAATTTTAGAATTGACTTTGTTCTAGTCATTATTGTATATATATTAATGTCTCGTGTGAAAAAACAAAGAAAAAGAAGAATAAGAAGAAGACGACGAAGTATATTTCTTGGAAAGCACCTATAAATATTTATATGTGATGCTTCTCTATGTGATTGGTACACAAACAACTTACCTCATTATTTAAAATTTCTTACTTTATATTTTAATTGTTTGAGGACATTAAATTAAATTAGATATAAATAAAATTCATATTTAAAAAAGGAACATAAAAAGATTATATATGCATATCAAAATATGAGGTGACCCTTTTAAATATATAAACTTCAAAATAAGAGGAGATGACATATGAGACAAACTAGTGCACAAACAATTGTTAAATTGCAAGCATTAGAAGAAGACAAATTAGGTGAATAGCAAATATAAACAATAAATTGTAATTTATATTTATTTTATTGTCCAGACAACTTAATTTTGAATTCTTAATAGGTATGAAACTTAAAAAAATAAAATAAAAAATGGGTGTTAAAAAAAAAATTAATACCATAAAGAAGGTAAAAATTATATGTATAACCTTACATGGATAATAATATGTAAATGTAAACATGAAGCATGTGGCATTAAATAAGATTTATGTGGGACAAAATTCATGGAAATTTTAGTCAATTAAGCAGAGGCATGTGAATAATAGCACAACCACATGAGTAATAATCATTTATCTAAGTATGGGGAGGCAGGTGCGGGGGGGATTCTCCTGAATCCCGGAGGACATGTGGAACATACTTTCGCTTGGGGGCTTGGCATCAGATCCAACAATGAAGCGGAATGGATGGCGCTTATTCAGAGTCTCCATATTCTCAAAGACAAGAAAATTCGAAAAGCCTTGATCATTGGGGATTCTAGGCATGTCATATACAAATTAATTAATGGTTACAGTGAGGGAGCTGTCAAATGCCGGCGTCTCTATGAAAAAGCCAAGCTTCTCATGTCCAGCGACTATGAAGCATATCATATCCTAAGGCACAATAAAACAGCGGCCGATAGTCTGGCAAATAGGGGGGTCTCTCTCTCGCAGGGACAATACAGTCAGGATGGAAATCGGCCAACTCTCAAATTTATCCCTTAATTCACGGCGCTGGAAGCCTCCCTTCCGGCATCTTATCTCCTATCTCTTCAGAGTCTTTTCTCCTTCAATGCTCTGTCCTGCCACTACTTCTCTTGTTGCCGCGTGGAGCCTTTGCTGTCATCCTCCCCTCCCGTTTGCTTTGGTGTTAAATGCCTTTCCTTTCGGGGAGTTAATCTCCTCCCACTCGCACGCTCTTGTTCTCATTTCGTCCCCTCTCATGGCTTCTGCCGGAAGCTTCACGTTCTCTCATCCCTTATCCTTCCCCGACTCTGGATCTTATGAAGCCTTGCGTCCTCCTCTGCAGATTATCTCAGGCACAAGAGAAGGGAGTTATTCAGGTGTCCCGGGGCAGGCCCCTCCGTTTATTCGCACAGTTGTGGAAAAAAGGGTGGCTCATGCAACTCTCTCCCCGTGCTTTTGCAGTTCTCTATCTGTCTCGCCAAGCTCAGACTCCTTCGGCAGTTGGGAAATCAGTATGGTCGTTGCTTGCAGGTGCGCAGGGTGGATAGAGGGAGACGGGGGAACTTTGGCCGGTGGCAGAAAAGGACTGAAGAAGTGCTCGGGGCCTGCTCTTCCCCCTATGCAGGTTCAGTCAGCTCGTATCTCCTTCCCAAGGCGTCCACATGAGCTGTTATCCATAAGTGCAATGGACAATATAGTAATGGCTAAGGTGGTTAACAAGATGGAGGACACTGTCTACACTTTGTTGCAGATTAGCAGTCATGAATCACGCATTGATAGCAGTCATGAATCACGCACTGATTAGGGGTGATAGGATGCAATGGAATCTTCAGAAGTTCATCTTCATGAATCAAAGCAGCCGTGTCCATGTAGCTCAGGATGAAGTCGGGACTCCAATGGAGGAAGCGTCAGTTTTTCAGCCAAGAGGCAATCCTTAGTTTTTTTCTCAGCTGTGTTAATGTTTTTCTGTCTTTTCCTTTGTAATCAGTTTGTAAGGGTTTACACCCTCAGTTTCAAAAGCTTTGAATAGCCTCTTTTTGATGTAGCCAGTAAAACTCAGTGGATAATCCTTCTTTGCAGCCCCTCTGTTGAGCGCAGGTCTGCTGGCTCATCTAGATTGTATTGAATGGCTGTGCACAGCTGCTTTTATATATTTATCCTTTTCCGTTTCTGTTAAAAAAAAAAAAAAATCATTTATCTAAGTAGAATTATAGTGAGGACTACATAACAATATGAGTATAAGTAATGAATGTCCTCATAAAAATTGTAAGAAATGATAACGGTCTATGTGACTAAGGAAATTTCCTTTACAAATTGTGTATGAATGACCTAGTGGTTAAAATAAAGATTGATACAAAGACATGCATAATGAGTGCAAAATCTATATTATTCACGTCCTAGAAGACATGTATATAAATATCCTAACTTGAAAATGAAATGTCGAGGGAAAGCGAATAAGGGTGTAATAATTACCAAGTAGGAATTATGGATTGTAGTAATGAACCCCTATAAGAAATTGATTCTCGAACAATTATGCATCATGTAATACTCTTGTTGGCAAGGGGCATGCTCTTCATTAGCTATGACAAAGAAGACCCTAGATCTCACATTGACCATGTTTGGATCTAATCATATCAGGTAATAAGTAAACGAGGTCAATAGTAATGACCGTGAAACCAATAAGCATATATATATTCTTAGACAATACTTAATAAAATTTTAGTAAATATTCCTAATTGGAGGAAACTGTGGCATGCCAATCCCTTGATGGGTGGTCAACATATAACACCAATCAAGATGTAGTGATAATTAAAATTAAAGTATAAATTGACTATAATTAATAAGACTTGAAATAATGGGATAAGGTCATGAATAGTCGACTCACGAATGAGTTATACTTTAAAATCAGAATTAGGAGAGGGGATCATAAAGGGAAACATGTCTTGCATTAACCAAGTTATGAGTAGACGAAGATTAACTTCCTATGGGGATCATATTCAAGCAATGCCTTGGGCTTGATAGAAAATTTATTTTACCCACATTAAGGTATGAGGAGGTTAGTTATGTGGCAACATGTGTATTTTACCCAAACCATTGAATACGTAAGTAGGATGAGTATGTGTATAGCATTTCTAAGTCATATGCATCATGGTGGGTATACATATCCGATCAATTGCATTAAGTAAAGAAGCACCCTTCACATTGTGAAAATAGACTAAGGTATTGTTGATAATGTGGAAGCCTTGTCATATAACTTATAGCTATATGATGTACCTATGTATTTATGTAGGTCGAGATTCATGATGTTCATGAGTTGATCACACTATTAGACAAATTAGTTAAAACTATAAGGTTGGAAACGATCTACGCGTTAAAATTGAAATCGTAAGTATTTTGTGGATAACGTGAGACTCACGTGTAAGAGATGTCCTTTCGCAAATGTTAATTGATAAAGTGTACTTGGAAGATAGATATAGCACTACTAAGTTATTATATAGTAATTCATTAAAATACCGTGGAAATTTGGATATCATTAAAATTATTAATGAGGAAGTAAATGGCGTTTATTAGAAAATATTCAATGAAGCTAAGAATCAATAAATTAGTCATAAAAATACACCTTGAACCTAAGGAAATGCGATATGGGAGACAAGGTATTCTTATGAACTATGATATAGAAAACAACAACAAATTATGATTATATGTTAACTAACTAGGACTAAATGAATTGATAAACCTTGATGAAGTTAGATCAATTATGTGTATAAACATGTAAAGCGTAACTTGATAACACATCCTATGTGATCGAAGATGTAAAACTATATAATAACGACATGTTGATCATGTGAAGGTCTCATGGGACTAGCATGGCTAAGGTATTTTAGTCGGAAAGAATAGATATATGGTGTTAATATTTTTCTTAAAATTCTGAATGACCATAACTTCAGGACGAAGTTTCTTGAAGGGTGGGTGTATGTAATGCCCCATATATTGATAGTCATTAATTAAAAACTCTAATGTGAATTACCTTAGCATTGTATTTGCTTATTATCTGTTTGACGAAGATAGATTGATTAAGATGATTGTTATGTGCACATGTGGACTCCAATGAGGTTGTATGGTAAATGGAATTTACTATTTAATTTATTAATGGCAATGGATATGTTCTTTCATATTGAACATACAAATTGAATATAGAATATCGATATGTGGAATGCTAATTTAGTAGTTTGCAAAAGTACTTACATGATTATTTGTAAATGTTGTATTAGTGATATGGATTAACACTTGAAAGAGTTGGGTATGCATATATATATGTTTCACGCTAATGATGAACTATTCCACATGTTGATTGGCTATGAGATAGGCGGATTCCTATATTGCCAAGGGGCACAAGATGTATTGAACATCATGAGTATAATGATGTTATATCAAATTTCATGCTATTTAATTGTGAATTCCAATATTTCTATGACTTGTGGGTAAGTATGGGTTTTAACAGGAACTACAACTTGCCCAAAGTGGTTGTTCGATGACGAGACCCCTTAGAACAGTGATGGCACAGTATGGTTGATGTAGGGTGTTGACCCTAGTACTATAAGGAGGGGTGGAGGCATTTCCCACCATCGAACCTACGAAACCTAGAGTCGTGGGAGGGCTGTGCTGAGCACGCTCCCGTGGATGTGTGATGACGACTAGTGGGTGCCTGCTGGGGAAGCTTGGTCGATGTGGTCGATCGACACTTCCGCTTACGGGTTCTATACATGGTCATACGCGTAGTCGAGATTCCATGGTATATTCTAGCAGAGGATGGGATGGTGAGGTCAGGAGCTGGAAGTAGTGGTGATTAGGTGGTTGGAGTACTAATGGGATGGATGGGACCAGTGATGGATTGGATGGTGTTCTTGATTGCTATTAACCATCGTGATTATATTGGATTATATGCTTGATTTCATCATTATGTTTATGTAATTTTGTCTTATTGATTATGTATGAATGATTATGAATGATGAATGATGCATGGTTTAATTATACTTCTATATGTTGTTTGAGAGCATGTAATAATGATCTATTAGGAGAATCAAATGTGATGATTAGTACCCACGCTTAAGACGTTTGCATTGGCCATGCATACGCCAATTCGTGAGTACAATACTATGATTGGTCGATCGATGAATAAATTAATATGGTTATATTAACTAATAGTATATTGGTTGATGAATTGTTGAAAGTATTACTTGTGTGTTGAAAGTATGGGTTTGTTGGCTTGTCAAATATGTTTTAGATTTACATAAATTGATTGTATTATTGAATTACATATATAATTATATACATTTAATATAAATCATGTCATAGTATAATATAGTATATGAAAATATCTTATTTGACTTATGAATGAAAGGATAATATAAATAAATGGATAGATAGGATTTGCACAAATTTTTAGAAAATAGTTGTCATAGTTGCATTAAGAAGGGAGCATGACAAGTAAGACTTTGCAACCATGTTTATTAATATTTTAATTATTTAAATCAAATTGCTATGTTTTTTAGAAAATGAATTTATTGATTGTTGACTATTATTTTTGGAATTTATTGATGGATGAGGAGGATGATGAGGAGTTTTTATATAAATAGGAGACTTGAGATTGGAAGAGGGAAGTCTTTTCTCTTGAAGGATATTTTGGTAAGAGTTTTGATAGGAAGAGGTATTTTGGGATAATTTGGGGTATGAGAAGTTGAGAAGAGTTGGAAGAGTTTGAGAACTCTTGGAAGATTTGATACATAGCCTATTAGTGCATCATTGTTCTGTTCTTTGGGGGTCTCGGGCACGGAGGGCCAAGAGGCCATTTGGATGGGACCGTTCAATGGCTTCCTGGGGCTAGGGAGTCGGCTAGGCCCCTAGTTGGATGGGAGGTAAAACCGTGGTCCCGCTTTGGGCAATGAAGATGGAAGCAACTCGAGGAGAAGAGGGAAGCTTACTCAATTTGGACTCCGTCACCATTCTTATAACGAGGTATTTTTCTTGTGATTTTAAATTGTTTATATGTTGTTGTAAACTTCTCATATGATGTTATTGCTACATGATTTATGATGTTAATTTATGTTGTGTGAATCACCAATGAAGTTTTAAAAATTCTAAGTTATTTGATGCTATTGCAAAATGGTTATATGTTGTTTATATGTTGTTATGGTTACACTTTGATTATATGTTGTTTAGTCACAAAATCTATGTTTAATTAGATTAAAATTTATAATGCCAATGGTATCATTACAGAGGATGAATGGGTAGGACACAAGGATAATTTCAGAATGCCCATAAATATGATTATGTCCCTCAAAGATAAATGTGTCCTTTTTCTAAACGAAATTGATGACAATGAAGCCACGATTATTTATAAGTAGGAATGGCTATCTGAAGAAATACTAGAGCTCAATGTAAGGAAGTTAGGATTTGGCAAGACAATATTTCTTCCCTTAGAAAGTTAGGATTTGGCAAGGCAATATTTCTTCCCTTAGATCTAGTTTTGTAAAGATAAAGGTGTCTAAGGATGAATTGGTCTGGTCCAGAAATCTCGTTGGAGGTGTGTACAAATCAAAATTATTTGTAAAAAACAATGTAAAAAGGTGGTTAATTAGGAGTGGGCATGGTGGTATAAGCCAGTTTAGAAGTTTAAATTCCCATTGAAGTCAATAATTTTTATTTGTTTGATCCTAAAAAAGGTTACAAGCTGGGATTTTATGCAAAAAAAGGGGGACATGAAGGTCTTAGTAGATGCCCCTTTGTAAGATGGACGAATAAACTATTTCTCAAATATTTATTTATTTTCCTTATATTTAAACAATACAGTGGGAAGTCAGAGCATTAACAGGGCACATAAGGGTGCGGAATGGTATTTCAGTGGAGGAGTGTATGAAGAGACGGTGTGAAAATGTTGGAACAAAAACTTACAAATCTCTTCCCTTAATTTTGGCTTGGGGAATATGGTTGGTGAGGAAATCAACACTCTTTGAAGAGAATATAATCCCCCCATTCCAATGTTCCATACAAGGTATGAATATATTGCAATATTTTAAACAAGAGAAAGTTGGAAATGTCTCAAAGGTAATAATAGAAGCAGAAGTAGTTGATATGTCTGGAGCATGTGCTTACTTTGATGGAGCCTCCTAAGGGATACAAATGTTGGAGGGTTTGGTGGTTTTTTTGTTTCTTTTAGACATCCATTTCTTTATATTTAAAGCTGGACTTGGCCCATGCAGAAATAGTAAGGCAAAACTGATGGGTCTTAAATCAGTTTTAATGTTGCATATTCATACGGGGGTTAAAAAAAATCCAAGTGACGGGGGATTCTCAAGTGATGATAAAATGTATAGGAGCGGAAGAAAGTTTGAGGAATTTTCATCCCTAGATCACGTGAAAGCTACAGAAATCATCAGCTAATTAAGATGCCATGATATCATTACAAAGATTTTTATGCATCAGTATGGTTGGGTACATGAACACAATTCAATCCCTTTCCTTTAGCAAATTATGCCTTGAGGCTCTTCATTTGTTGGTTTTGTTTATATGTTATGGTTGGAATCATAGAGAGTGATCAATGACAATTTTTTTTCTATAAATACGAGGATGATTGTAATAAGTAAAGGTTGTGTATAGACTAAATTAGGATATGTTTTTGAACTTTATTGGTTTTAGTTTTAAAAAAGTACAGACAATATTTCTTTTAAAGTTTTTCTTAATTATAATTATTATGGTTGGATGTATTTGAACTTAATGTATAATCAATGAATCCTTGTATGCTTTAAACTTTTGAATACCAATATGGCATCTACATAATTTTATTTTATTTCTCTAAACTTTTGAATATCAATATGGCATCTACATAATTTTATTTTATTTCTCTAAACTTTTTGAATACCAATATGACATATACATTATTTTATTTTATTTTGAGTAACGAAATTATAATTTTTAAAAGAAAAATAAATAAATTATAAATACTTACTTTAATATTAACTTTGTAAAAATAAAAATAACCAAACAAATGGTTAATAATTAAAATAAAACCAAATCAAAGCCAAATATTAAATATTATTAATTATAAAATATGATGTTTTATATTGTGTCCTATGATAATAATCCTTTTAACAATAAAATGAACAACTATTTGCATAGTGATGAGGGTAACACTAACTCATAAATAAAAATAACCAAACAAATGGTTAATAATTAAAATAAAACCAAATCAAAGCCAAATATTAAATATTATTAATTATAAAATATGATGTTTTATATTGTGTCCTATGATAATAATCCTTTTAACAATAAAATGAACAACTATTTGCATAGTGATGAGGGTAACACTAACTCATAACTAAAAGCTTAAATTTTATTGTTGTATTGTAATTATTAAGAAAGGAAAAATAGTCATAATAGGAGTTTGGATTTTTTCAATTCTTATCTCATTTTAATTACAATGTTTATCTATAGTTGTATTACCAATATTTTGTCTAGAAGTTGTTTAAATATTTGACGATTTGGTCAATGATTTTCGAAATTTTGTGTTTTTTATTTTGTAAAATTTGAATGTAACTATGTTTTAATGGTGATTTTGATAGTAGAAGTAGATTCAACACCATCAAAAATCCCCGGGGCACCCAAAATTTCAGAGTTTGAGAGTTGTAACCACGATTTTTAAAAAATTCAATCGCTGGAAAAATCAAAATTTTCCATTTGAAATCGTACAACTTTTAAACTACGCGTTTTGTTTATACCTGTTTGCACTAGAATTTGTACTTAGACTACAAAAGTACAAGCTAGATCATCCAAAACGAAAAACTAGAAAATGGTTTAAATTTTACAAATTGTGAAGGAATCATTCATAAATGGGGTAATGAAAAACAAACGCCATATGATGACTAAATCAGAAATCAACTTTGAAAATCAGAATGAACAAGTCTGAAACATAAACATAAACCATGTACATATAGTAATTTCAAAGATCATAAATAGAAGAATATTCCATAAACAAATTTAATTAAGTCCACAAACTCAAAAGCATCTAGCATAAAAACTTTTATCAAAAAATGAAGTGATAAGCAAGGTGATCAAATTGATCAAAAACTTCAACTATTTAATATAGATCAAAACATGACTTATATTATATTTATCATTCTAAATTAACAGTCTCCAACAGCTTGATAGCATCTAACTCTTTCCATAAACAAAAATCCAACCTCTCGGCTGCAACCCCCTCCCCCTCTCTTACATTGAAAAATATAATGCAACCCCCTCCCTCTCTCTTACATTGAAAAATATAAAATTTACAGAGAAATATACAATGTTAATTATTACAAATTTGGCTACAGAGATATGGAAATGCTGGAGTCCAATGCCACCGAATCTGGAAACAATCCTCTGTTTGTTGATGTTCATCTTTGCAATCTTCTGCCACATATGCCCTTGAATACCTCGAACTGCTTGCCTTTGAGGATAAACTAAATCCTTTAAATCTGAAAACTTCCTTTGACTGCTGATTTTCCACCTTCAAATGAGGAATTAACTGCCTGGAAGTTCTATTTCATAACTGTGTTAGAATAATTTTTGTAATTAATCTATAATTTGGGCTACACATGTAATAATTAAAATGTGTGTGCTATCATTTAATTAAGCCTAAATATAGTGATCTAATTAATAATTGATTAATTGGCTTAAGGGTATAATTGTCATGAGATTATTGTGTAGATACCATTAGATAATTATTATTTCTATGAGGGGCGGAAATATAATTATGATAAAATTAAAACTGCCCTAGCGGTTATTGTGAACTACCCTAGCGGTTTATAAATAAAGTTATGGTCCCCATTCTACCACGACGCATTCCAATTTCTGAAAATCCTCTCAAGAGAAGTTGACGCAGAATCTAGTGGCTAGAATTGGAAGATCATCTCAAAGGGTTCTCTTCCTGTAAGGTTTCTCCTTCAATGGATTCAGGTATGCTTCCGCTATTAATTTTCTACTCATTGTTTTAATTAGAAGATTCCAGTATATATTAACAAGTGGTATCAGAGCCTACTTCTTGATTAATTCTTTGAGTTATTAATTTAATATATATATATATTTGTCAATGGATTCTCTTCAGAATTTTTTTTTTTAGAGTCTCAGAGAAAGTAAAATATTATAAGTGCTTTGAATAGCGATCCGTTTTTTATTTATTAAATATATCTGCACAGCAAAGTTTTTTTTTTAGTGTGTGGACTTCCATCAAAGTTGTATTTTTTTGAACGCCCTGTATTTGCATCTCCTGCAAGACCAAATCTGAGACATCTGAATCCATTTTATAGAATAATCTGGGCCTCCATCCAAACGCTTTTCTCCCATGCTAAAAGATGCCCAATTCATTCTGAAAATGTGTTCAGTGCTGGGCGTCCCATTATAATTTTGCCTCATCTTCTCAGCAGCTGCACGTGACAGCGAACTCCATAAAGCCATAGCTCTCTATACTTATTATCTTGGCAGCGAACTCCATAAAGCCATAGCCCGAGATTTTCTTAATCCGGGCGTTACTTATTATTGAATGTGGAGGTGATTAAGATTACATGTTAATCAATCGGTTCAATGCAAGTCACAGGCCAGACCAGAATTGATATCTATCGGGGTTTTCATCTGCAAATCATTCTTACAAACGTTATAAACAACCGGTTTATATTTAAAATAGCACGGTTTATTACAAGTATAGATAAAAATTTCACGGATCTTTGTCATGTTTACAATAAATCTTTGCTTTACAAGTTTACATGTAAACGCTCGTATTATGTAAAGTTCTGCGCAAAAGATCATAGGGATTTATTTTTTTATTTTGGTTTTGAAAATTAAAATTTATCTTTCAGCGTCCTTCGGTTGACATTATTTGGCTGAATATATGTCGTAAAGAATGTTCAACGTCAATATTATTACACTTTGTTTTATATTCATGATATATAATTCCATTCCGATCAGCATTCATGATAATCAATTTCAGAAAGAAAGAAATCGTATTGAGTTTTTTGGCCATGGGACCATTTCGTCGAACCATTAACATGAACCAGTTTGAAAATTGGCTTAGAAAAATACTCCAGATTACATGGATACATTATCAAAAGAATGTATTTGCTTTAGTGAAAGATTTTGTCATACGTGTTATCCAGAACTTATTTACTTGGACTCTCTCGTAATGTCATATTGAAGATGTGTGTTTTTTGTTGAATCGTTGTTTTCACATCTATATTGTATCATGCATTAGAACTCTAGTTCAGGGGAGATTGTTTGTTCAGAGACTGATTTAATTGAAGTTAACTTAGTTAGATGGGGTAAGTACTGGGAAAGTGATCATTTCTTGGCAGAAACTCGCGATCCTTTCTTGAACCCCGTGACAGTCCATCAAATAATGAAGCAGTAAATACATTTGGTACTATTATTTAATAGCATTTTTTTTTTTTTTTGATATTAATATTTAAGTTATTAATCTAGCATTTTAAATAGGCTAATTAAAGCGGAAAATCACCAAAGTGACATCTTTCGTGTAGATTAGTCTGTTCAGGGTGTTAGATTTTTTGTGTGTATGTGATTCATGCGGGTATTGACTGGCCCAAAGGAAAGTTAATATTTGGTCAAATTGCATACATACCTGTGGTGATAAATATGTGATGATTATAAAGGTAACTTAATGTGAATATTAACTCAATCCAAAGATAGATTTATTATTTGACATAACTTATCATCAATGTTTGATCACTACAACAAGAGTACCACTTACAGTTAATATTACTGTCCAAAGACTTGATATTAATGTTGTGCCAGGTATCTTGAAATGTCATAATTTGTTTTTAAATTTAAAGATTATGTGTTTAATTGCTTATTTTATGTGAACATGATGGTTTATTTCATTCATTTTATTTTGTTCTCTATTTCAGCTTTTATATCAACTACTTCTATATCTGCCAACATCAATAATGTCCCTATGTTAAATGGAACTAATTTTAAGGACTGGAAAGAGAATATGATGATTCTCTTAGGCTGCATGGATATAGATTTGGCTTTGAGAATGCCCAAACCCGATGAACTCAATGAGGATAGTACTCAAGAGGATGAGGTTTATTGGGATAAGTGGGAATGTTCAAATAGGCTAAGTCTTATGATCATGAAGCGCGGCATTCCAGAAGCTTTCAGGGGTGCGGTAACCAATGAGGTTACTAATGCCAGTGACTTCCTTGCAGAAATTCAGAAACGTTTTGCCAAAAACGATAAGGCTGAAACGAGCACGCTTTTAGCAAGCTTGATTTCAATGAAGTACAAAAGCAAGGGTAATGTTCGGGAGTACATCATGGAGATGTCTCATCTTGCTTCAAAACTTAAGGCTTTGAAACTCGAGTTATCTGATGATTTCCTCGTGCATTTGGTTCTCATCTCTCTTCCTGCACAATTTAATCAATTCAAGGTCAGTTATAACTGTCAAAAGGATAAATGGACTCTTAATGAGCTCATTTCATTTTGTGTGCAAGAGGAAGAGAGATTGAAGCAAGACAAGACCGAAAGTGCTCATCTGGCTAGCACTTCCAAGGATAAGGGCAAACGAAAGAATAAGGATAATAAGGTTGCTGCTTCTAAGGGTCCAGAACAAAAGAAACAGAAAGTTGAGGTAACATGTTTCTTCTGTAATAAGCCTGGACATACTAAGAAGGAATGTACCAAGTATGCTGCTTGGCGTGTTAAGAAAGGTATATTTCTTACTTTGGTCTGTTCTGAAGTTAATTTAGCTTCAGTATCTAGAAACACATGGTGGTTAGATTCTGGTGCTACTACTCATATTTGTGTAGTTAGCAGCTACTTTATTGGCTATGCAGAACGATCAAGGGGTTTTAAATTTTATGATCCTGCTATTAGGTCAATTTTTGAGACGGGAACTGCAACATTTTTTGAGGATGTTGAGTTTGGGGGGAGAAATCAGGCTAGGAATATTGTCTTTGAGGAGGAAGAGGGATCTACTATTGCTTTTGATAATGTACAGGTTTCACTACCTATCATTGATCAAGAAGTAAACTTGGATCCTCAACCAATAGACAATATTGTTCAACCCTTAATTGTTCAACCCATTGCAAATGAGGACATTGCTCCGGAAGAACAAACTCAACAACCTCAAGAAAATATGCCATTAAGGAGATCCACTAGAGAGAGGAGAAGTGCAATTTCGGACGATTATATCGTATATCTCCAGGAACGTGAGGTAGAAAGTGGAATGATGGAAGATGATCCAATCAACTTCCAGCAAGCCATGAAAAGTTCCAACTCTCAGAAATGGATTGAAGCCATGAATGAAGAGTACAAATCTATGCAAGACAATAAAGTTTGGGAACTTGTCCCATTACCAGTTGGTACGAAGCCCATTGGTTGTAAATGGATATTTAAAACCAAGCGGGATTCAAATGGTAATGTAGAAAGATATAAAGCACGTCTTGTAGCTAAAGGATTTACTCAAAAAGAAGGAATTGACTTCAAAGAGACCTTCTCTCCAGTTTCTACGAAGGACTCTTTCAGGATAATCATGGCACTAGTTGCACATTATGATCTTGAGTTACATCAAATGGATGTTAAAACAACGTTTCTCAATGGTGACATTGATGAAACAATTTATATGGTACAACCAGAAAATTTTGTGTCCGAAGACTCAAAGAATATGGTTTGTAAATTAACTAAATCCATTTATGGGCTCAAGCAAGCTTCTCGTCAGTGGTACTTCAAGTTTCATCAAATTATTGTCTCATGTGGTTTTGAGGCAAATCTTATGGATGAATGTGTGTATCACAAATTCAGTGGGAGTAAGTATATTTTCCTGGTTTTATATGTCGATGACATATTGCTAGCCACAAATGATATTAGCATATTGCACGACACCAAGAGATTTTTATCAAAACATTTTGAGATGAAAGATCTTGGCGATGCCTCCTTTGTCTTAGGAATCCAGATACACCGAGATCGTTCTAGGGGTATTCTAGGATTGTCACAAAGGACCTATATTGATAAAGTCCTCAAAAGGTATGGCATGCAAAATAACAAACCAGGTGATACCCCTGTCGCTAAAGGAGACAAATTCAGTCTTAATCAATGCCCTAAAAATAGTTTAGAAAGTCAAGAAATGCAGAAGATTCCTTACGCTTCGGCTGTGGGGAGTCTAATGTATGCTCAGGTATGTACACGTCCGGATATTGCGTACATTGTTGGCATGTTAGGCAGATATCTAAGTAACCCTGGAATGGATCATTGGAGAGCAGCCAAGAGGGTTATGAGATATTTACAGAGAACAAAAGAGTACATGCTTACATATAGGAGATCGGATCAGTTAGAGATCATTGGGTATTCCGACTCCGACTTTGCTGGATGCCAAGACAGCAGAAGATCCACATCAGGCTATATTTATCTGTTGGCTGGTGGAGCAATTTCATGGAGGTCTGCCAAACAGACACTCATAACTTCATCTACCATGGAAGCAGAGTTTGTAGCATGTTATGGGGCATCCAATCAAGGAATATGGCTACGAAATTTTGTCACTGGGCTGCGTGTTCTGGATGGTATTGAAAGACCACTGAAGATATTTTGTGACAATAAATCAGCAGTTTTATATTCCAATAACAACAGGAGTTCTACAAAATCAAAATACATTGATATCAAGTTCCTAGTTGTAAAAGAAAAAGTACAGAGTGGACAGATATCCATAGAGCATATTGGAACAAACTCCATGATAGCGGATCTGCTTACAAAGGGATTACCACCCAAGGTCTTTCATGAGCACACTGCTCATATGGGTGTTGTCTCAATTGAGGATATTCAAATTTAGTGGGAGTTTATATTATTCATTTTATATTGCTCTATGTTATGTTTAGACTTTATCTATACATTTGGATTGTGTTCTGCAGAAATAAAGTATTCATTTTATTACACTCTGTTAAATTATGATAAAAATTTGATCTTAATAAAGTTAAGTAGGACCAGTTGGAAATAGGCATGAATAGATCACATTGTATGTAATTTCCATGCTATGCACTCATGATTGATCTATGTCATTTAGCTATGCAGATATATGTGACCATTGATTGGTCTAGTAACGATTGATGTAACAAAGGCCACCTTGATCCTATGTCAGTATAGTTAATGGACCAGATTGTTCGAATATACCCTAAGGACATGATAGCAAATTTTGAGCTCATAAGGTTAAGCACATTTATTTGATTACATATGCATGTGGCCCAGTGGGAGATTGTTAGAATAATTTTTGTAATTAATCTATAATTTGGGCTACACATGTAATAATTAAAATGTGTGTGTTATCATTTAATTAAGCCTAAATATAGTGATCTAATTAATAATTGATTAATTGGCTTAAGGGTATAATTGTCATGAGATTATTGTGTAGATACCATTAGATAATTATTATTTCTATGAGGGGCGGAAATATAATTATGATAAAATTAAAACTGCCCTAGCGGTTATTGTGAACTACCCTAGCGGTTTATAAATAAGGTTATGGTCCCCATTCTACCACGACGCATTCCAATTTCTGAAAATCCTCTCAAGAGAAGTTGACGCAGAATCTAGTGGCTAGAATTGGAAGATCATCTCAAAGGGTTCTCTTCCTGTAAGGTTTCTCCTTCAATGGATTCAGGTATGCTTCCGCTATTAATTTTCTACTCATTGTTTTAATCAGAAGATTCCAGTATATATTAACAAACTGATCCTGTGTCTCGAAATTTCCAAGGCCTTCTAAGGTGCTCTTTGATCTCTTTGAATATGGATGCAATTTTGAAAATAGCAGGGTGCTCCGCCACTTGTCTTCTGGATGCTCGAATACTGCTTCTAGGTGCTTATGGCATACTTGAAATCTATTTGAGATTTGAGTTTGAGGTTGATTGTTGCTACCTGTTCATTAGCGGTCCTCCTGCTCTGAGGGGATTGAAACCAATTCATATATTTTGATGTCAAAAATGATCTCCAGCTCGCTCCTTCTCTGCTAAAATCTCGATGGAACTTGACACTTGTATGCTGTTCACTCACTTTTTTCATTTGATTCTTCTTTGACCGCTTGAAAATCTAGAGCTTGATCTTCTCTGCATATTTATTATATGCAAGCATTATAGCTTTCTGTCATCAGCATCAGATGCTTGAGTTTTAAGAACCAGCATGAATAGAGGATGATGAAAATTCCTGAATTTAATTCAGGACTTGGTGCACTTAATACAATGTTAGCTAAAGGCTCTGTATCATTTATTTCTTTCCGAATAAAGCACACATGGACATCTCAAAACCTGTATACAAAATCCATATTGCAATCCACAAGCGCAACATAAGTTCCTGCGTTGAATTCTAGCTGTGTTCTTGATTCCCAATACCCTATATAATCGGCACATGAATACAATATAAAAGCCAGAAAGAAACAGAAGAAATCAGTGATCGACATAGAAACTGGAGCACCCCATTGCAGAGGACAACGAGCTCTAGCTATTTTTCATGGGAAAATAAAAGATATCCTCGAGCTTCCTGTTGGCAGCTCTGGACCTGCCCTGACTTTTGGAAGTTTGAGTGCTTGATGTTTTTAGTAATGCAAATAAGAGAAAAGAATTATGAACCAGAACGACTCAAATGCCCATCTTGTTTCCCTTCTGTACAGGTAATTCCAACTATTTGATCATTTTCTTCTTGTAATAAGACTCGGTTTTATTGTGCTTTCCTTGGCGTTCACCTTTGAATGCTTTTGGCTCTTGAGAGCTTGGGTTGGACACTTGGATGCCTTCCTCATGATGTAGCAGTTTGAAACATAATTGGCCAACAATTTAGACACCTGCGGGCTTGGAGTTCTTCAACTTTGCCAGCGCATTTCAATACCTGTGGTTGCGAGCTCGGACTCTCCATGTGGCCGTTGCCTCGATGCCTTAACTCTTCATGTGATGTTTGGACGGTCTTTCATCACTGTGCGATTCAAATTCTCAAACTGTAAGAATGAATTTCGTCGACCCTTGGAAATGCTTTTTCTCACCATTTGGTCGGATCACTGGTGTTTGACATTGGACACTTTAAATTTCTATGCATAAAGATTATACATCTACCCAGGTGTATACATATTTATGTGACATGAAATAGTTTAACACAGGTTCCATGGACAGGATTTGGCATTCGGTGGATAACTGTAGGTAATGAGTATAACAGCTTCATCTGCTTCTTGGCTCGCTGGAGTTTACTTTATTTTATCTGTTCATTATACCTGAACCCGTTGAGCTGTTTGGAGACTCTTTTATTATCATTGGATGGGTGCTGGGTACATTTGCTCTTAAGGTGGCTTCTCTCGACCAGTGGAAGAGGAAAGGTAGATTACTTATGGTTCAATTTGACAACCTCCATATCATGCATGTTTCCAGATTTTTCAACTTTAGGGCAGATGGTCTATCGAAGCAAGGACTTTATTTGGACAAAGACACTCTCCAGGTTACACACTATCATCAGCTCAGGCCTCCAGAATAATGGAAGATGCACATCTATTAGTGCTTATAACTCCTCCTTCATTATATGTTAATGGCTACATCAGTTGTTCTGTCAGGTTGTGGATTGGATCCATTATAGTGGGGATTTTGTTAAGATGATATTAGCAATATCATGGTATCATTAGTTATATTACTTTGTAGTAATCAGTGGTTAGTTTTCTATGTCTTTGATAGAACCTAATGTATGACTCCGTTACTTTATCCTCGGGATAAGTTGTATTGTAAATTCTTTTGATTCACACTCATGAATAGCAAGAAATTAATTTTTTTTTTTTTCTTCTTCTTCTGTTGAAAAAAAATGAATATGACAGCTAGGCTTGACATTGGCTCTAAAGGAGACAAAAGGCTTCATAAACAACTTTATGCCCTTTTGAATTCACGTATCCACGAGAAAGCTTATAGATAAAGGTAAAGGTTAGGGAATAAAATGAAAATAATTTTTCATTTGTTTTAAACCTTTTTTTAATAATTTTTTTATAAAAAATATTATTTTAATAAAAAAGATATTTAAAAAATAATAATTATTATTTTTGTTTTCCTAGGAAAAAAAGCGTAATTCTATTTCAGGAGAGGTGAACAAAATTACATTCTGAATATGCACATCAAGTATGTATGCGCATACAAGTGTAAAACCTGTAACAGAGCTTAAAGACAAAGAGTCTTCTTTACATAAAAAACAAATGCGATAATATAATCGCCGGTTCATATCAATAAATGTTCATCTAAGTGAGTGTGTCAATCAGCTCCCGGAGCCTCAAAAGTTATCAGTCCAAAAATGTATCAAATATAATCCCGTCCATCTTCAGTCTAGAGGACCAACCAGAGGAGTAACATACTGCCCGCAAAGCCAAAAAATAAAAGTAACATGAGGAAACCATGGAGTGGCTCCATATCATAGTGCCGCATCCTCTATAAAGGGCCGATGATAATATTCAAAAGTTGTCCCATCCCAAAACTCCTTTACCTTCCACATCCCCATTGCCAAGTTCCTGCCATCTTTAGAAGCCGCGTCCACCTCCGAGTTATTATCCCTGTATACATGTCTACAGGAAAAATGTATAAATGAGTGCTGTAGTTCACAGATGTCCAGAAGAATATTAGCAAGTCTAATATCTCTGCATTGTTGGATGCCAAGAGACCAGTTACTAACATTCATAGAATCACCGAAAACATTAAGATTTTGACATCCTTTCTCAATAGCAAATAATAGAAGGAGTTTGTAGCTCATGAGTTTAGCAAAATTATTCCCACCATCCCCCAAGCCCCATAACAAGTGAAAGTAGTGTGAAATAGAGATATGTAGGACTGCCCCACCCCCACACACATTATCCTATGCAACACCGTAAAAAACACCCCATGGGATGGACCGATCTATCTCCACCTCCATAATCACCCTTTGTTTAGCAGCTCTGATATGCTGTGGGAATGCAGAAAGAGAGCCACGAGTGAGAGCCATAGAGATAGCAGGAGTGCATGGTTTTTCAGAAAAAAGAAGGTTATTCCGTGCCAACCAGATCCCCCAGCAGACCATCAAGGGTAAATCTTTAACCAATTTTCCAACTGGATCTCTGTTCCACTGGGCCCAAGCATGTTCCAACGAATTTCCTTCCCAGGTGTACCGAGAATTTGTTAGTAAGGAACACTCAGCCCATACATTGATCGTGAAGGGACAGTGCATAAAAAGGTGTAAACAAGTCTCCTCTGCCGCTTTACATAATATGCACCACCCAGGACCCTCCCGACTTTTGTGCTGAAGATAGTCCCAGGTTGTACCGAATTCTCAAGGACATTCCACATGAACATCCTCTATTTCATAGGACATTTCAATTTCCAAAGTGGCTTCCACCACCATACCAAAGCCCGGGGATTGTCGAGGAAACTTAAACGGATATACCCATCTTTCGGAGTAAATTTACCAGTCGGAGCTCCTTCCCAAACCAGTATATCATCCCTATCACGAAGGAGGACTTGTGAGAAAGCAAGTGCCTGATAAAAAAGACTCCATTCCGCCTGTTCAACGATCGACAAAGCCAAAGTGTTAACATCCTTCCAAGTTTGTACCCAAGGTCTTTCCAATACCGGATCCGCCAGTTGAGATAAATAAAATATACCCTGGTTCCGAAGGGAGACCAACAATCCATCCGATAAAAGATGGCGCCCTGCACACCCAAACCAGGGATCTTCCCCCACCCGCAAGAATCTGCCATTACCGATGTGCCAAGTCAAAAGGTCCCCAATCACAGAAAATGATTCAATTACAGCTTTCCATATGACCGATCCTCCACGGTGAGTCTTCCCAAGGTTTCGAACCTAGTCCAAAACAGATGCAAGAGCAATGTATTTTTGAATGACCACCCTGGTCCAAAGGATTTTAGTTTAAAAAATAATAATTATTATAAAAAACATAACTCTCAAATTAATTTATGACAAAATGGAATATGGATAAGGATTTGAGAAAATGATAGTTTACCCAGCCGCAAAAACTCATGAGATCAATTTTCAGAATAGGAAGCTTGGTGAATTAGATAAGAAATTTGAAAGTGAAGGAAATTTGACTTAGGATGGTGAAAAGAGTACAGACTCCGGTAGAATCCCTTTGGTCAAAATACTTATAAACATTCTGGTAGCAAAAATTAAGGTATCTTTTTATATAGGTGCTACCAAAATCTAAACATTTTAATGGGAGCATATTATACCAACAATACCTAAATTTTAATGGTAGATTTGTGGATAAGCAAGGAACACTCAAATAAGGTGAACATGATGCACTCTTTACTCCATGATGCACTCTTAACCCTTGATCCAACCATGGATACCGTTGTTGTTGCATTGTTTTTGGTCCTCGTGGTTTTTAGATCATGTAGCTTTGAGTTTGTTGTTTTGTATATTGTGTGCAAAGTAGGTTGTGGGTTTGAGTGAGTGATTGAGGTTAAACATCAAATTAGTCACAATTAGATACATCAAATAATTTAATAACATTAAATAATTTGAGTTATAATTTTTTTTAAATATTATATAAAATTATAAAAAAAATTCATATTTCTTTTAATATATATATATGGGACATGATTATATCAAGTAATTACATTTTAATTTGGTGAACTATTTACCAAACATCACCCGACAATAATCTCACCAATTGTTTAAACAATGTGAAGCCAAGCTCATTAGATATCATTTTTTTAAATGTTAAAACCATAAAAAAAAATTAACTTGCTCCGTGACTCAATGAAATCATGTTAAAAGTTGTATGGCATTTCAGACGAGGGAAGAAAATTATGAAATCAAAGTTTTTAGGCTCAAAGTTATATTCATGATATTTGGGTAAGAAAAGATAATTAGAACATCAAAGTTTTTATGTGTCTTTAATTATAGTCTTTTTGGAACAATAAAAGTACCAATTATATTATTATGTTGAAATTGAGTTTAAATTTTTTATAGTGATTATTTAGAATATCATAATTTATTTATATTATAATATTAAATAAACAATGGTTATAGTTTTTAAACATCATGAGATAATTTGATTGGAATGGATACTCTCAAAAGAATGGTTATTCACATAGTTAAAAGAAAAATCACACATTGTGTTTAGTAATATTCATAGCGTACACACATATCTTTTGAGAATAAATTTTAATGGAAAAGGAAAATTAATAATAAAAGTCATATAATCTTGAATCAAATTACAAAAACATTCATTAAAATTACTATTTTTTTATTTAGAAATTTACAAATAGAAATTCAAGAACCCTCTATTTATATTTATATATATTAAATTGCATTTTCAAGCTCCATTACATACACCATTCAACATAAGGTAAACAAGTCTACATTAATCGTGAATTTTTTTACAAAAGCTATAATAACATAATTATTTCTCTAAAAATTTAGGGGCGAAATTTAGCCCGTGAGTTAATTTTTGGCATTTTTTCCAAAAAAAATTCACTAATTTCCATTTCTTTTTTTCTAAATTGATTCACCCAAATTCCATGGGATGAATTTTTTTTACACTAAAAATCTTCAAAATTGTCCATAAACTATATAAAATCCCTAGAAATTTGAATCTTTTTAGAAAAATATCGCCCAACATTTTATGGTTGGAAATTTAAGAATTAGTAAAATTTGCCAAGGTTTCTCCACTTTAATAAAATCACGGATCCTTAAAAGTTTCCTTGGCCTAGAGCACATCATTTACACACAAAAAGAAAATAACATTCATATGATTAAACTAGCAGTACAAAATCACTTCAAAAATTTCATAGGATTATTATAGAAATTCCAAAAATACAATCAAACATACAGAAGAAAATAGGGGCGTTCCCAACATTATGCCCATTTTATATTGAGTATACAAGCAACCACTTTTTTGGACCAAAATGGGTAAAATTTATCAAAAAGTATTTCGGTCTAATTGAACAGATTCAAATTACAAAAATTAGAACTTCTAAACTTGACTGGCAAAGCAAATATCCTCCTATCATAGTCTCAGAAGGAGATTAGTCATCTCTTCCTATTAAATTTCTTCTTATTTTCAATTTCTTCAGAACATGAGTAGATTCTAACAAATTGCTTATGCAATATAATAGAGAAACAAAACATGGATAAATTGGATTACGAGATCTTCTTCTTGTCACCATTGGTTGCACTATTGGAGTGGATTTATTTTTCTTTATTATTGTAGTCCAAGATTCCTTCTTATTTTGATATGGAGTTTCTTGGTTTAACACTAGGTTGATCCGTCCAACTCCACGAAGTTTAAGGATTGAGTTGTGAAACCTCCATCAAAGTCAAGACAACATATTCTTCTTTAAGGGGGGAGTACCTAACATCCTCTGGATCTTGAGGAACTTGTTCTTGATGCAGAGAGGATTCTTCATTCAAAAAGGACATATTAACTTCCTCTTGAACTAGATCAAGAGGTCTTTTGGGAGGGTTCAAGACTGGGAATATGAAGATTTCAAACAAAGGGATGGAGATTTCCCTATTACATAACAATCTCTACATTGAAAAATGACTTGCTCATAATCAAGATTTTGTGTCCAAGAGAAGTTTGTGCCAACTAAATTTAATTCCATCCGAAACCCTTTGTTGAAATCCATTTCCATACAGATATACACATATGCTGTGATGTTGCAATTTGAGGTTTCATCACTATAGTAATAGAACTTGCCAAGGCCTTTCCCTATGGCTTGAAGAGAGGCGAAGCCCCAAAAATGGAAGGCTAGATTTGGAAGCTTGACCAACACAAGTAACAAAGAAGGAGAGTATATCAAAGGCTCAAAAGAAGGTATCCATGGTTTTATACATAAATGAAAACTACCCCAAAACCAAGGCCTCAAGTTAAGAACCAAGTCCTTGCCTTTGGCAAGATCAAACTCTACAATAACAAACCCCTTTGCATAGGGATTGGTAAATGCTTCTTATTTTAAAATGGGTTCCAAGATCTGAAGATCTATTTATGATAATAAACTAAACAAGGCCACAAACCATTGAAATGACACACATGACTATGATATCTATAGAAGAGAGTTTGGTCTTCAACATATAGATCCATGAGAATAGCAAGATCCAAAGCCTCATGGACCATAAGACGAGTCAAGGGGAGGAACCTGCATCGATTATTTACAATTCCATATAAATACATAATGTTAGTAACACCCGCAAGAGAAAGGGGCAACAAAAGAGAGAGGACATAATTGATAGGATCGCGGTGCATGGAATTACCAATAACAATGACCCCAATTCCATGAGAGAAGATTGAGGGCAATAATGAGACAGATCCAATGGGGGAGACAGAGAGGAAAGTAGAGCAGGTGAGGAGATGTGATCCACAAGAGGCTAAGGTGCCATGAATAGGAAATACGAGTGACTAGGTCAAAACCCTAGCCATTGCCTTGTGCAAACAGGAGAGCACTACAACCATCCAAGCCTACATTTGAAGGGAATGTGTATAAGAACAACCACTTATTCATTCTTTGTTGAATCAAAATAATGATTTGAAATCTTAAAATGAAAAATCTCATTGAAATTTAAAGGGTGAGAAGAAATCCTATACTTTCAATATCATGGAACATCAATGTAGAAATAAATTGATTATGATTTTAGAGAGAGAATCTAAAGTAAAATGAGATAAAAAAATGTGTATTGATGTAATAAACAAACAAATAATAAAAAGAAAATTACATACACACCCAATTATTTTGAGTACCACCCATCACCACTAGTTAATTAAATTAATTGGAATTGACAATATGAGAATGGGAAAAATTGCCTTAATAAATAAGGGATAAGTGGAGTTATTTCTACCTTTATTAGTTAGTGGTTGGTGGATAGGGGAATATGGTGAATCTTATGCACAAGTTGTCACCCACTAATTGAAGTGAGTGCACACTAATGTATGAGTGGAGTTGGGGGCAGGGAGGGATACAATTGAGGGAGTTTGGACAATTGCTTTGCTTGGATCATCTTTTTCTTTAAGATTTTTTTTGCATTTGTGTTTGTGTACACTTAAAGTGGGTACTTTTTGATCGGAATTATATCCACACACAACAAGAACCTGGGTGGCCTTTGGCTCTTTGGAGTTTAGGGTTTCAGACTAGGGTTTTAGACTGGCGGTAATGATGGTTTTGTGTAGGGTTCCGACATCGGTTGCGGTTTCGGTCATGGATTAAGGTAGGGCGTGGTGGTCGCAGGTTTTCTTTTCTCACGGGCCGGTGTTTTTTGGTAAAACAGGGTATATTCCGTTCTTTACCCGTGTTTTTTGCTCGTGTTTTTATTTGCATCGGTCGGTTGGTCTTTGATACCATTCCCAGATCCACCATCTCGCGGGGGCTTCTCTGTTCGCCGGATTGTTTCGTTTTGGGGTGATTTACGTTGTTGGCTTGGCTACCGGTTTTATGTGTGGTTTCCACTTTTTAGGATAAACCGGTGGTCGGCTGGTTTTCCGTTTGTTTTTGGGTTTTTACTAGCACGAAAGACCAAGTCCAGGCTATTTAAGTTTGTGGGTATTCGTGATATTGTCAATGACCCAACAGGTGTGGGCTCTATTTTGTTATGTTCACCAGGTGGCTTGAGGTTTGTGTATATCGATGCACAAGCGTCCCTTTTTTATCCCTTGGTTCCCTTATCGAGATTGTTTTATGCCCGGAGTCATTTTCCGGGTTGTGTTCTCGGCTGTTTTCATCCCTGCTATTCTTTGTTTTTTTTGGGGCTGTCAGGCCTTGCTTTATTCCTTGTTATGGGGGAGGCGTAGAATGTGGCAAGACCCAACCAACTTATCCCAATGGAGATGGATTTTTGGTTCGAAGAATCGGGTATTATGAAGCTGGATGCGTATTACAGGGAGTTGTTAAACGACAAGAAGGTGGTTTCGGTTGGGAATGAGAAGGCCGTGACAGGTGGTGGAAAGGGCCCATTGTCCAAAAAGGTGAGGATCACAGATGGCAATGCCTCTGGTATCCTGCTGGCATCTAACACTGTCCATCCGATAGATATCTCTCCCAAGGCTGGTAGTGGGGGGAATTCTCGTATATTGGGGGAAAATGACCTTATGGGGGTTCTGCGTACCATAAAAAAAAATAGTCGTGTGAACCTACTCAATCGACACCCCGACGAACACTGGTTGAATGTGGGTCGTGAGTTGGGCCTTGCAGAGCTGGTTGAGCTCAATATGACCTCCCTTGTTAGGAAATTCAGTTACAATGCGATGCATTATCGTGACATTGTGAAGTGGGTTACGCGAACTTGGGCTCCTATTCTGGATTATACCCCGCGGATATCTATCCTTGCCAAGGGCTGGTTTGGTTTCAAATTTTGGGAGGAGGTTCATGCCTTGTTGATCTTGGAAAAACTATGGTTGAAAGGCTCGATCAGTCTCATGCTCCAGTGCTGGTTCACTGATTTTGATCCGCGACGTGCGAGGATAAAGCTTCGACATCTGTGGGTTTTGTTGCCTGATTTGCCTCTGGATCCGTGGAACCGTGAGGCTTTTGAGTTGGTTGGTAACAGGTTGGGCCGGTTCCTACATCTTAGCGTGGATATGTTGAAGGGGGTTGATAAGCGCATTGGGCACATCCTGGTGGAAGTCGATATCTCTCTAGGCCTGATCGATGAGCTGCACATTGAGTGGAGGGGGCGGCAGTTCACCCAACTTATTAACTATTGGGGGGTCCCATTCATATGCTCAAACTGTAAGGCGGTGGGCCATTTGTGGTGGGATTGTGCGAGCTCCTCAACTGCTCGAGATTCTTCATTGTCCATTGAAGATGAGGCATATTGGTCTTCGGATGTGTGTAGTGACAAAGTTTTGGATGTTGCCGGTCCATTGGATGGATTCTCCAACAGGGTCTCGCCTCCTTCGTCAGTCCCGGTCGACTATCTGGGTAAGATTCAACTAGATGATCCTTCATTCTTCCAGTCATTGAATGATTTAGAGAAAGCTTTCATTATTTCTCTTGAATTTAAAAAATTTGCTTTGGACTGTAAAGATAATGAAAATATATCGGTTCCTCCTTCTCTTATGGTGCCCGTCTTGGAAAATCCTATTACCTCGGAGGGGTCCTCGCCGAGGGAAATGTATCTAGTGATGGTAGGGGTTCCGATTCTCAGTCGCGGGATGGGACTATTCAGATTTCTTCTAATTTTGAACCTATGGTTTCGGGGTGTTGGGATGGGGATTTGGTGGATGAGGATACTCTTCCCCTTGTGGCTACTTCACCATCGGATCTGGTTTTGGTGTCGGATTTGGCACAGGAATCTGAGTTCACTCCTTTGGAACAACTTCGTTGTATTCACGTGCCTTCTTTTTTGGAAGTTCTTAAAAAAAATCCCCTTCCAACTTTTCACAAAAACCATGAGGTGTCGCCGGTTATGGCCCCATTGTAACTTCGTCAGTGAATAAATATTTTAAGAACAAGGCTGGACATGGGGCTCGGGAGGGGGCTTGGCGGTAGAGCTCTCTTCTCTAAAAACCCAGAGTGCTCGTAAGGGTTCTAAACATAATGCTATTGTTTGTAAGTCAGAGATTTCGCTGGGGAATGATGCGGTTTCTCCCTCTTCTGATTCCATGGTACTTAGAGATATTCAATCCCTTGCTAGGCTTAAGAAATGATTTGTCTCTCATTAAACATTCGGGGAGGTGGGGGCCTCTCAAAACAACTAGCCCTCATGCGAATTCTGCTGATTAACAATCCGGATTTAGTTATGCTTCAGGAAACAATGGTCTCTGAGGAAAAAGCTCGGGTTTTCTTCACTAAAATTAAACCCTTCTGGAAGATGTGTGCAATATGTGTGGTTAGTTTGTCTGGAGGCCTACTCGCGGCCTGGAATCCTAAAATTTTGGACTTACCGCCTTTCGTAACTCACGCTGGAATTCTGCTCTCTAGTCGATTGGTTGGAGTTGACCAGGAATTAAATCTTCTCAATGTGTACGAGCCCTATTCTAATAGATAGGTTTTCTGGGACCAGGTTTGCGCAGATAACTTGCTCAATTTGGAGAATTTAATTCTCACTGGGGACCTCAACTTCACATGGTCGGTGGGTGAAGTTTGGGGTAAATTTGCAAAAATTGATTCTCTGGGGCAGTTTTTTAGTAATATGTTCTCTTCTCAACACTTGTTGGATATTGAACCGGCTCCCCTCTCGCCTACATGGAAGGATGGCAGGGCTGGGGATGATTACATTTCCAAAAGACTGGACCATTTTCTTGTGGCCGCGGATCTAGTTTCATGTTTCTCTCGACATCGTTCTTGGATACAACATTTCTGTATTAGTGATCATCTCCCAATCTTTCTTCAATTCGAGTTCAATGATAAAAAGGCCAATTATCCTTTCAAATTCAATTCTACGTGGTTAAAAGATCAGGACTTCCGCGTTGAAGCTACTGCATTTTGGTCTTCTCTAATTGTGGAGCCGGGGGTTTCTGCCATGGTTTATTTGGAAAAAAAATTGATATGTCTCAAGAAATTTACCATTCGATGGGAAAAAAGGAAACGTTTTTTAATGTCGAAAGAGCTATTGCGGGTCGAGAGGTAGATTGAAGTCATCCTCTCAACTTTTATGTCAACCTCTGTTCCTGGACCGGACTCTATCTAATTGTTGCGGTTGGAAAGGAAAAAAAAAGGATTTTCTATATTTTCAGGAGGAAACGTGGCGCCTGAAAAGCCGTTCTCTGTGGATTCAGGCTGGGGATAACTATACAAAATTTTCCCATAAATTTGCTGACTCCAGGAGGAATCAAAATGCCATTTGGGAACTCAATAATAGTGTTGGATCCAAGATATCTTCTGTTAAAGACCTTCATGCGGAAGCGGTTCAACATTTTCAACATATATTCACGGACCCGAAAGCTACTTTGTTACTTGACCAGTTCAAGATTATTAAGGAATATCCCAGGCTCTTCTCGGATGAGGAAGGTGATTCTATATTCGCCTTGGTTAATCTAACAGAAGTAGAAAATATTCTCAAAGGCTTCTCCAAGGAGAAGAGTCCTAGTCCGGATGGTTGGTCTATGGAACTATTTCTAGCTTTTTTTGATATTATGGGACAAGACATTCTGAATGTGGTGGAGGAATCCAGGATGACAGGTGAGCTCTCTAGTGCGATCAATTCCACCTTTTTGACGCTTATCCCTAAATGTTCTCATCCAGAGGATTTCAATGATTTTCTTCCTATCTCACTCTGCAACCTAATATACAAGGTCATTGCAAAGATCATAGCGGTGAGATTGAAGCCTGGATTATCCAAATACATTTCTAAGGAACAATTTGGTTTTCTTCATGACCGTCAGATTCTAGATGCGGTTGGGGTGGCACAGGAGTCTTTTCACTCTATCAAAGGTAAATATCTTGAAGAAATCCTCTTGAAATTGGACTTGGTAAAGGCATATGACCGTGTGGACTGGTCTTTTCTGAGATTAATATTGATCCAGATCGGGCTCCCTTGGGTGGTCAGCAAATGGATTATGGGATGTGTCACATCAGTTAATTTTGTTGTTATTATTAATGGTTTGTCTGCTGATTTCTTCAAAATCTATCGAGGATTGTGACAGAGATGCCCTCTCTCACCATTACTATTTCTTTTGGTTATTGAGGGGCTCAGTAGACTCATTCATGTCGCTCGTGGGGAGCGAAAATTCCTGGGTATTAAAATCACTCCTCACTCTGTGGTGACCCACACTCTATTCGTGGATGATGTATTGTTATATGGTGGTGGTTCACTTGCGACGTGGACTCATTTAAAATGGGTTATGGATATCTTTTGTAAGGCCTCAGGTATGCTCATTAGTAATGATAAATCTGTTCTTTTATTTACTGATGTAGATGTGGATGTTTTTTAGCAGATTAGGAACCCGCTGCTTTATAATGTACAACCGTTGGAAAATGGTACAAAATATCTTGGCTTCTTTCTCAATCCAAATAAGTATAGGGTGCAGGATTGGCACTGGCTTTTAAAAAGATTCAACAAACGGATTGGCCACTGGTGTTGGATATGGTTGTCAATGGGTGGTCGTCTTATCTTGGCTAAATCAATCTTGCAAAATTTGGCGGTGTATTGGCTCACTTTGTGCAATGTCCCTGTGTCTATTGTCGACGGGCTCTGTAAGCAAATTTTTAAGTTTATTTGGGGTGGTGGAGATGCAAAGCGACATTATCATCTGGTTGGTTGGAAACAATTGGCTCAGCCTTACCATTTGGGTGGATGGAACATTAAGAACATGGCACGATTTGGAAAAGCTTTAAAAGATATGAGTCTCTAGAGGGCCCTGTTCTCTGACTCTATGTGGAGTGTGATCATCAACAATAAGTACCTTAAGAAGTGTTAAGTGATCCAATGGTTCAGGAATGGGCCACAGGTTTTTAAAGGTATCTAAAATATTTGGAAAGGATTACTGGGATCTTTCAAGATTATTGCTTCATGGATTTCTTGGACTCCGGGAAATGGCCGTCAAATTCGGTTAGGTGAAGACCCTATCCCGGGGGGTCCGGTGGTGTATTTTCTCTCCCCCGAACTTAAATTTTTTCTGTGATCTATGGGATATTACACTCTGAACCAGATTGCAACATATAATCTTGTTCGCAGCGAGCATCACTCTTGGATATCGGCTTAACAGCTGGGTATTCCGGGCTCTTTGGCGGTGGAATGGTATGATTACATTATTGGGCTTCAAAGAATTAATCTCCAGCTTTGTGAGAAACTTGACAGTGTGGTTTGATCATGGAACACTGAGATGGGAGTGGTTACGGCTCAATTGGATTATGAGTTCCTTATCTCTTATGATGCTCCTATTCTTCATAGCTGGTACAATGTGGTGTGGTTGCTGAACATTCCTCTTAAGTTGAAATGTTTTATTTGGCTGGTTTTTTATAATCAAATCCTTACCTAGGACAATATATTGAAAAGGGGCGGCTGTGGTCCGAATAGATGTGCTTTGTGTGGTTGTGGAGAAGAATCGGTCACTCACCTTTTCTTTACTTGTCCGTTCTCCCATGCCATTTGGTTGGAATGTTGTTCCCGGGTGGGTGTTTCCTGCTGTGGGGTGTGGTTTTCTTTTGTGGAAATTATTAGTGAATGGTCTTCTGCGCGGCGGCCGAAGATAACTTTTCCTGTTTTTGTGGCCTGGGGTATTTGGAAAGCTCGTAACCGTTTAATCTTTGAAGGTGTGTATTCTCCGCGTTACTGCCTTGGTAGCTGCATTTTAGCATCTTTCTTTGAAGTGGTTGGCTCATCCAAGCCTACTCGGTCGGCTCCACGATTGTCTCCGCTGGATGAGGTGTCATGGCCATGGGGTGATTTTGATGGAGCCTCACGACGGGGCTTGCAGGTCGGTGGTGCGGGGGCGGCTATACATCTTGCTACTAATCGTTGTATCAAATCTTGATTTAATTGTGGCAAGGGGTCGAATACGTGCAGTGAGCTCATTGCTCTTTGTCTTATTTTGTTTATTGCAAAGGGTCGGAACATTTATTGGTGACTCCCATGTGATCATTGGATGGGCTCGGGGTGTATTTACACTAAAGGTGCTCCAACTTGACTACTGACTCTGTGATGCACGTAGGATGATCAATTGTTTTGGCCAGATTTCCTTTGCTCATATTTTCCGTGAATACAATACTCTAGTGGATGCACTCTCCAAACAAGCACTTACTTTTCCTAAAGGCACCATATATGTGGAGGAATGGAGTGCTGGCATCCTTGTTGATCACTCCTCTATGGATTTTATTTGTGTTTGAGTTTGAATCGTTTTGGTACTTGATCCTGGTTTCTGTCTCCATGCAGGTTTCTAGTTCCCGTGTTGTAATCTTTCTGGGGACTTTCGGGTTCTTTTTGGTTCCATTTGCGGCCTATGTGAGGGGCCTTTTTACTTTGGTGTTATTGTCCAGTGTTGGTGTGGTTCTATATTTTGGTCCGTTTCTTTTGATTCAGTGACTATGGTTATTGTCCTGGGTGGACTCCTATGTTTCAACTTTGTTATTTGTCCTGTGTGGACTTCCTTGTTTTGCTTTAGGTTATGTTGTTATGTGTTTCATGCTTCTCTTGATAGCTGTCAGTTATGGAACTTTGTATCCCACTTTAGTATTTTTAATATAAATGGTATGACTATTTTCTTGTGAAAAAAAAGTGGGTACTTTTAGTAATTATTTTATGGTTTGGTTTTTGTGGATATATTTTGAAAATATTGAAGATATCGTCTTTTTTGTTGTAGTTGTATAGATTAATCAAGGTATTTGTTATTGTTTTTTAATTGGCTATACCATTGTGGATGGATGAGGCATCTTAAGTAGCTAAGTACTGAACCACACGCAACTAGTTGAATTTGGTTTGGTTGTCAGGTGTACTTTCCAATAAAAAGATTGTAAAAAATCATTGTAGTGTTTAATTTTTTGTTTCTTGTGTCATGTGCACTTACCACTATTGCAAGCTTCATTATTTGTAAAACCATTGTACTACTTCTCTTAGAGTTTGGGCGACGATCAACACGGGGTAAGCTATTAGTTCTAGGTATACAAATTGAAGAATCATGATTTGTGCACCTCCAGTTTCTTAACTTTCTTCTTCACATTTTCAATTTGTTTTTCAATTGTAAAATATGTAACTTGTGATATATCAATTTCCTATGGAGTTGATTGTATTTGAAATAAGGACAGGAGAAATCCTATTTACTATGTTCAATTTTCCATTTCTTGATGATGTTATTTCAATGAGATTTAGATATTCAATTACATTTATGAAGTTGAAGTTACCTATGGTCACTATGAAATGAGTATTGTTGTAGTTCCTAAAGAATTATAAAGAAAGAGTTTGAAATTATTATTATTGAGAAATTGCAGGTCTTTTTTCCAAGAAAAGTCATAATTTTTATTCATACAAATAATTAGAGTTACATTCTTTAGGTGCCTAAGCACAATTGCCACAAAAAAAAAGTAGACCGACTCTATAATTTATATATCAAAGTTTCTTATCTTCCCCTATACTATAAAATAAAAACATTTAAGACTCATATTCATCTAAGATCTCGGTAGAAACAAGATTACATTAGATTGCAATCCAACATTAATACATTCAGGTAGAAAACAGAACTTATAAATTGCTCTCCAAATGTTACCAAATCAAAACTAGTAATCAAATAGTACATAAACTATGTACAAAGTAAAAATAATAACATAAACCATCAACAAAAAAATAAGTTAAACGAGTCCAAAACACCATCAAAACCTACCCCGAGAAGATGTGAGTGTATCCTCATTGAAATCCTTTAACACTTAACACTTAGCAATGGGTTATCAATAATGTCCGTTGGTTGTAGTTTGGGTGGTTGGGAGGAATGATTGTTGCTCTTCCCACCCAGGTTCAATTCTTGTTAGTGATATGTTGCTCTTGTTGAGCCCCTATTGTAATGATTGTATTTCTGGCCATACCTTGATTCTCCTGGTGGACTAGCCCTCTAACAAACGGTGAACCACCATTTAAAAAAATAGCAATGGGTTATCAATAATATGCTATCCTTTGATACTTTCTCTACTTCATCATTTAATTCCCTTTTTTCTATACTAACTCAAGTTAAACAAAAAGTAAATATTTAATTTTCTAATTTATATAATTCTTAAAATTCTTAATGTAAAAATTAAAGACCTATTTCCTAATCAATCAAAATTCAATTACTTATATCTTCCCCTTTCATGTTAATACTATTGCTCACTATAATAGATGTTAGACATCACTTATACTAATTAAAATGCCATTTTTGTCATATGTTCTTTTGAAATACATTTCCCATGCTTCTCAACTCTTACTTCCCCTCCATATCCTGCGTTTAAACTTCAACTTCTACATCCTTGTAAATTCTCGCTCTTAAACTTCTAAGGCATAGAAACATTGCCACTACATAATTTTTGTTTTGATATAAATTATTATGAAATAACCAATCTACTAAATTCACTAATTTATATGAATATGATTATTATTATTATTATTATTATTATTATTATTATTATTATTATTATTATTAGTTTTTAAAATGGCTCTAGCCAATGATAGGGGTTGCCACTGGTGATTCCTAATTAGACTAAGCATCATTTGGAATACGGCACCCATCTAGATTCTGACTGGACAACCATTAATGTTTTTGGGTTTTACCAATTGCAGTTTAATCCATCGTTTATGGTTTTCTAATTAAAATATGAAATGTAGCTAATCTAGAATGCAGAGTGCAAGCATCCATATATGATAATATTGAAAGGGTAAGCATAGAACCATGCATGCGCCTATCAAAGACTATGAGTTCGCTGAGGATAAAGACAAGAATATGGGGAAAATTATTGTAGAATCATTAACGATTTATGTACCAACAACTTCATATAAACATTTGTAGAAAAGCAGAAATAATAATGCATTGACTACATGTAAGATTAGTCCGCAACGTGAGATACATTCCTACACAATTCCAATATATAACAAATGCAACATAATAGTCCACAACAAAGAACACACATGGATCAAAGCTTCTCGGAAAGTGACTTGGATGAAAGCGGCTTCTCCTCATAAACAGTTGAACAATCGTACATAAAAAGTTACAAAACCAAAATACCCTTCTTCATTCGTACATAAAAAGTTACAAAACCTAAATACCCTTCTTCATTTGTTGCCTTCCTATTTAATTACGCCGTAGGAGTTTCACCAACGAGAAGCATAACCATCCAACTCGGCTAGATTTCTCGCTCAGCTACGAATGGAATGCTGCCACGTGGATGGTGTCATCTAGCTTTGATATTTGCCAGTTGGTTTTCACGCTGCTCCGATTTTCTGTCCTCTGGTCTGCCTGCTATCCTCCTTGCTACTCCCATCTCTGCCATTAGAGCCAAGGCTGCCACTCGCGATGGGGACAAGGGAAGCAGGGTGCTGGGCCTCCTTCTGCAAACCATTTACAAATATATATATAAGAAAACAGTTCAAAGAGTTCTTTCTACGTTTCTCACTGCTGAGAGGTAAACCCTACATCTACCTGAGAGAGATCTGAGAAATATGCGGAGGAAAAGGATAAGCAATAGTTGAATACACACAGCCGTCAAGGGCAACGAGCTTTGTTGCTGGTTATCGTGTCCGTGTAGCAGGAGCCGCATTGGTTTAGATTCTCTCCAACCTTACCAGTTGGAACACAACTACACAGTTGACAGCACTCCTCGCAATGACTGATACACTACCCATTTTGTCCGCACCTATTCTCGCAACCAACAGGGCAGTATGCAGGACCAGAAATATGATAAAAATTAGTCTCATAACATAACATAGCATGTCATCTACCTACGCACATCAACTCAATGATATTCATGCGAATACAAACCGGACCTGCATATTTTTTGAGCTCACCCTCTGCTTGTGGCTAAAATCACAAGGAAAAACTAGATAAGTTAGCCAAGCTTTGGGATACTTGTTGTCTATTCCAGTTGATGACACTGTAAATTAAAATTAAAATTAAAATAGTGGATGTCTAAACACAACCTAACATCCATAGGAACAATATTCTCTTACTTGAAATAGAACCAATATCAGGATTGCCGTTACGATCAGGAGCTTCTTCGCAATTTCTATTGAAATTGCCATGAAATTTAGTACAGAAAAACGCATCGCTTATTGTTAAATCTATGCAACCTACAATTTGAATAGATTTCAATGCCGGAACAATATGGTACTGTCCATAGCTTTGAATTACACTCTCTGTCTGCATTTATTTATAATACTTTATCTCTATGGATTGGAGAAACATGAAACAACTGGCAATGTGTTGCAACTCGAGTCTTAGGAAGTTGCTTGCCTATTATATTTTTAATATTTGTAAGCTCAGTAGACAAATCCACAGGAAAAAGGGAATGCAGGGGCCATCGAATCCCTCAGGGTAGACGCACTATATATTTGCGCATATATCATTTTATCAACACATCCCTATCAGTACTCTACATTGCCCGTGAATTAATGCATACCACCAAGTGCTTCATGCATCAACACATCCCTATAACACTAAATAAATGTGATACTTGGAAAGCAGAAGAGACAAGGGGGGGACCTGGGAAACAATCCTGGAGTTGGTTTGGCAACGATAGGAAGAGGCTGCAGGTCCCAATCATTATCCATAGAAGGATGAAGTACTTGACAACGCAGGTATGTTTCACGCCTCACAATCCCTATCACCCATAGGTGACCGTTCCTCCTTATAAAGCACAAAATATGAGACTGACAACCCTGTCGATGTTCCTTCTACCTTGGGTTGCTCTGCAAGCCACCGAAAATTGCCCATGTCAAGAATTTTTCCGTTATTCAAACGCCTTTCCACCATTTCATCCAGTTCCCTGAAATTCATAGCAAGGTGGTCTTCATCTTTGTTTCCTGAAGAGAAGGCATATATCTCTGTTTAAATGGGAAGGATCTGAAGCTGCGCTGGGATTTCAACGTACCAAGCCAAACATCGGGATGAGTGTTTAAGCCATAAGCCCTAAAACTAGCGAATTGCATGTATTGAGTGACTTGCTTGGTGAACCAGGTAGTGTTTATTGCGCACAGACTTTCTCTAACAAGAAAATTCCAATCCAGTACTTAAGCTTGCGCTAGGGGACAATATTGGCAACGCTCATCCAGAAGCAATTCACTGTTCTTTGCTGTAGAGGAGATGGAAACATCTATGGATATTTTACAAACCCGAGCAGGAGATGGTTCAACCTCCTGGAACATAGCCGGTAACCTTTCATTGAAACCCTAGTTGTATGGAGAAAAATGCAGAGCAGATAGAAATGTTTGGAGGAAGAAAATGAGCCTGAGACTGGAAAAATGGATTTTAGAGGAAAGGTTGAACACACAAGCTTAGGGAAGGGTTGAAGCATGAGCAAGAGACACACGGACTTCAAGTGTGAGCCCAATAATACATATGTTAATTAAAATTTGATATAGAAAAAAAGACACCTTAATTGCAAAAACAAAAACAAAAACTATAATATTCAACTTGCTATTATTGATGTTTAGCATGGGTTCATTGGAAAGGACACCTGGCCATGCAAACACCCTTGTGTCTAATAATTACGCCGTGGTCTATGTTTAGCGTGGTTTAATTCCCGAGGAAGGGTGGGTTTGACATCCTATTTAGCTTTGACATCCTATTTAAGACCACGAAAATTATATTTGCCAAGTAGTACTTTTAATACTTAAACCCAAGCTGGTAAACATCTTAGCTATGGGGTAGTTTTCTTATGGAATTCAAAGCCTCCAAAGTAACCACTACTACCATATATTGTAATATTTCGATTTATTAAAAGAGCTCATTAAATAAGTGGAGGATTCGTTTTCCCTAAAATCGAGAAACCTGCAACTGGTTGGTAATTTGGTAGATCACATTCAATGCTAAAAAGAAATTTTGATTTGGCAAATGGGATAGAAATCAATGCAGTTGATGAATCACATTTAATGTTTCAATGTAAATGGATCATTTTAAAACTAATTTGATGAAAATATGACAACAATTCTCGAACATGAAATCCAGATAAAAAAAAGTCCTGAGAATAATAATATAAATGCCTAATTTTTCTTTAGATTAATTCCAGATGAAAAATCCTGAGAATAATAATATAAATACCTAATTTTTCTTTAGATTAAATCCAGATGAAAAATCCTGAGAATAATAATATAAATACCTAATTTTACTTATTTTACTTTACTTTAGATTAATGTCAGTAAAAAAAAAAAAAAATTAAAGTTGAAATCTCTAATTATTTCATGTGCCATTGCACACAAATCATTTAAAAAAAAAACGAAAAATAAATGTTGTTTGTAAGAAAGTTTCTACAACTTACCATTAACCATGTGAAAAATAATGTCCTTTTACTTGAAAGATTTAATGCCTTGTACGTAGTTGTTTAATGTTATTTAGCGTGTGGCTTGGATCCTTGAAAAGAAAAATCTCCTTGAAAGTATTGATAATCCTTGGGAGGGATTTGACGAGTACTATAGAATGAATTGATAGGCACTGACACGACGATTTGCAGAATCCATAATTTCTTTACACAATGCGGTTGCACGCGTGAAGCTCATATCTCACTTGGATTTCAATTCCCAAATCCCAATTTCTATCTCCTTTGGACACTCGTCACTGTATATGTCGTGTCCTTCACATGAAGGAAACTTGCCGTAAGGTTAACGAGTCTTGTAAAACAAATTAATTTCCCGTCTCATCTATAGTGCAATTACGCAATGTATGTTCTGAGTAAATAGAAATTGATTTTAAAACCAGTTTATTTGTAAAATCCATTCTTAGTTTTACCCGAAGGACCTATACCAAAACCCAATAAGATTCATAATGATAATTTTAGGTTAGAGAAGTCTCTAGACTATCAATAATAACTCTTTTTAGACTTTACATTATTTTAATTCCCCAAATCTTGTGACGGACAAGTATCCTCGAAATTTTAGCCTATTCATTTGCATGGAAAGAGACACTCCTTGAACAAAAGGTTTCCATTAATGGAAAGAGACGCAATGCAGATCATGGTTATTAAAGCAGCCTTCTTGCATGAAAAGGCATTGGGATTCCTTTCGTGTCTTAGTATTGAATTAGCTTTCCATTAATCATTATAAGATTCTTGGCCTAACTTATATCACAAAATTAACAATCAACATTGAAAACATTATAACATCTTTTTATGAGACATGAGTAATAGAAGTCAACATATATATATATATTGTTTTTTACGAACCGAGGGAACCTCTCCAAACCGCCCAATGAGCGTTGTCACTGGACCACCTGGATACCAACTCCTCGAGCCGGGGCCAGCCTGAATACAGTGCCACTTTGAACGGTGAGTACGGACACCACCGTAGTTGTACGAGCTTTTTTTGGGGTGCAATTTTCTGAAGGAGTTTACGCCCGCCGCACCTCCCCCGCAGGAATCGAAACTAGACTTCTATCAGGGTAACCATCAAACGTCATCGAACTCCCTGCACCTCCACCCCATATATATATAAAGAGGAGTATAAAGCATGGTGAATATATATTTATGACAAACTGAATAATATGATCTACTTTCCAAATACGATCATTCAATTAAATTTATCCTATCCGAGTGTGTTTAAACATCTATTTGTTTTATCCTTTGTGATATTTAATAAAATAAAACAATAATAATAATAAAATAAAGTTTGAAAAAGGTGAATATTTTCTTGTTAAGTCAATATATTTTTATAATCAACATCATTTGAGAATTGGAAAAAGGTTGAGACTTTCTTCTTAACTCGATACTATAATACTGAATATTATAAATGTGTAATGTTCAAACCTTACTTTTAAACAAGAAAATTAGGAAATGAGGTATTATATATATATATATATATATATATATATATATATATATATATATTAGTGTTTATGTGATGTAACTTAAGAAACATAGTGACAAGGAGTGAATTTACCAATGACCAATTTCCTACAATTCCAAATTGAAAGATATCAAATATATGTTGTGAAATGTCACTTTGCTAATCCATATTATTGATTCAATTCGTTAGAATTTTCGGTTCTTATTCCAAGATAATTTTTTATTCTCGAAAGGCCTTCTTGATGATGAGCATCAACGTTTGCTCTTTCTTTTATCAAAATTTTAGCTATTACTCTTGTTGAAGAGATTCCTAACCTCTTTTGGAACACAAGCGCCAAGCCATGAATTGTTTCTCAAGCCCAATGTGAACGACACCATATTATGCACAAATCCAAGATGAGTGACATGTTAACCGTAAGGGCCATAAGTAAATAGTATTGCATGTATATAAATGTTGTAGCTTGAAGATAAATGATTAAGGGGAAGTAATTTATGAGTAATAATTATCAGTTAGGAATTATAGATTGTAGTAATTTGTCCCTATGGGGAAAATTACTCTTAAAATCTATGTGCATCTTGTAATACCCTTGTTGACAGGAAGCATGCTCTACCTTGGCTATGATAAAGAAAGTCGTGTACTTAACCTTCACCATGTTTGGATGGAATTAACTTTACTAATGAGAAACTAAATGGTGTTTCTGAGAAAGAGATTTAATAAATCTAAGAATCGATAAAGGAGTCATAATAATACATTCTAACCTTAAGAAAAGTTATATGGAAAATAAGGTCTTCCTCTGAATTGTGATATAGAAAATAACTTTAAAGTTTGAGAATATGTTAACTAATTGGGATAAAATGTATTTCATAAACCTAGATGAAACCAACAAATTGTGTTTATAAGATCTAATATGTAATACAAGGACACATCCCATGTGCTAAAATAATTAAAATATAAATAGTATTGACATGTTTATGAGATTAAGGTCCAGTGGGACAAGTATAGCCCAAAGTCTACTACCTGGGAGGACGCAGAGACCATGCGTCGATATTTTTCCCTGTTATTTTTACTGTAACTTTGGGACGAAGTTTCCCGAAGGGTGGGTGTATGTAATGCCCCATATTTTGACTAGGCATGTTTATCAGTCAGACATATCACACTTTATTTGTTTATTATCTGTTGGACTCAACTAGACTAAGTAAACTATATTTTGACATGATAGACCCGATTATATGTTGCTACCATGGTTACTATGTTATGTTGTCACTATGACTATGATGTTACGATATTATGATGTTACTATGTTCATGCAATTAATAGGTTATGATTATCATGAGATTCATTTCTTTTATGATAACAATATATGTTTTAATGTTTTCATTGATGGAATGTGAAATATATGATGTTGTACGTGGATGCCATCCTATGATGAAATTGATTGAATTGTTATATGTCATGCATACCTGTGATGAGATAAAATTGTGACATGAAATAAAATGATGTTGATGACATGGATCAATTGGTGATCGAATGGACTTCACCTTGTATGACCTCTCTCTCTGGTCAAGCTCCGACAATTGGCAAGGATGGAAGACCTTTGAGATCCCTGATCATCTTATCTTGGAGTACTCCTCCCTGATTACATCGCTACAGGGCTATAGCCCGATCCACTTAAATCTCCATGATTCTAGAACCTGGGGAAATCAAGGCTGCTACTCAATCAAAGATGGATACTCCTCCTTACTTAGCAATCAACACAAATAAATGATATGGAAAGGCATATGGAACAACGGTGGTCTCCCTAAAGTGAATTTCTTTTGTTGGACTTTGGCTCACAAAAAGATTCTAACCGCAAAAAACTTGAGGAAAAGAGGTATATCTAGCCCATCCATCTGCATCCTCTGTAAAAACTCGGAGGAAACAATGGATCATCTTTTTCTGGAATGTCCTTACACCATGGAAGTCTGGAACTTTGCTATCCAAGAATTTCAAGCCAATATCATCCTTCCCACTTCCTTAATTGATTTCTTTACATGCTGGAAAGACTACTGCCCTGGATCTCTCTATCAAAAACCCGACTTATCTAAGGCTTGGATAGTTCTACCTAAATTCATCTATTGGAAAATATGGAACATAAGGAACAAAGGGATATTTGAAAACCAAATCCATCCTCCCTTTCGAATCTCTATCACAGCCAAAGCTCTATGGACAGAAACTCTCCTCTCAAGAGGTCTCAACCACATTCATCAGGAACCTCTAAACGTAGAAGAAAAACTTTGGGCCTCTGATTTTCTCCTCCCTCCAGGATCAACTCCCAAAACCCCTGATCATACCAAGCCCTGCTCCACTGGATGGCAAACCAGAATCAATCCAGATGACTTTGAAGATTGGAAAGCCCAGCTGGGCAAGCATTCTATTTTTTTTTATGGTGTCTCTAAAGGTAACCCTAGGTTGGCAGGCACGGGAGGGGTCATCTTCGACCCCGGGGGAAGCAGAATGAAAAGCTATGCTTGGGGAATTGGAATAAAGTCCAATAACGACGCTAAATGGCTTGCCCTACTTAAAGGTCCGGAAGGCGCCATCAAGGCCGGGATAAAAAGATCTGATGGCCATTGGGGATTCCATTCTCATAATCCGAGAAGCCCGCAATATCACCAGGAAATACTCCACCCCATCCAATAAATATCACCACATCCTCAAATTTATTAGTAGAGATTTCAACACTCTTAAATTCCTCCATGTTTTACACTTAAATAATCACCACGCCGATGAAATGGTTAACAAAGGGGTGCTCCAATGTATTGGTTTTCTATCCTATGATGGTGAAGACCCTACCCCTAGTTGGATTCCCTAACCACTCCTCGCCCCATACCCCGGCATCTTTCTCTCCCACCTCTCGTCACCTTTGGTAGCGGCCACCCTTACTCCTGCATGCAACCACTTGTCACTTTGATCAAGGGCCGATGGAGGCATTTAATGCCTTCACATGGCCTCTTTCCATCTACCCCCACTCTCTCGCACGCTTTGATTAACCATTCCCTCAGACGCTTCCAGAAGTTCACTTTGTTAACCTCTACCCCGAGGATGGATGCCCGCTCCACTGCTTGCTTTGCTCCTTCCTTGGGCTTTAGCTCTGCAATTTCTTCGTCTCTGCTCTCCTGCATGCTCTGTGATAAGCCCCTGCTCTCCTCCCCCGACATTTCTCTTCCTGAAGCAAAGCTCCTGCAGCCTCTATGCTCTCTCCTCGTGGACCTCTCATCTCTTAGTATGTGCGAAGACGAGCTAGCTGCCCTTGATTCCTCCACCCATTCGATCTCCCAAGATTCAGAGGCCAAAACCATGGAAGCGCAGGTGAACATGATTAGAATTGAGGTGGCAGACATAAAAAGGAACATGACGAGAGTTTTTACCCTACTACATTCTCTCAGCACCGAGGTCAGGCATAACAATGACCTAATGAACGGTCGAATCTCCTCCATGTCAGAAGCGGTGGACTACAAAGCAAACAGTATATCAAATGTGGACTCCAAGGTGGACGATAACTACAGGAATATCTTAGACGTTGAAGGAAAGGTGGACAGGCTCAGAGAAGATTTGTCTCACTGCATTCCAGGGTTTCAGGACACTACGGGCTCCAGTTCCAATAAGGACGACTCCATGGAAAGCCCAGAACCTCCTCGTCCACAACAGAAATGACTCGGCTAACTGGTTCTCTCTTTTTGCGGGTTATAATTTATCTTTCTGCTCTAGTATAGAAGAAACTCAGGTCTAGTTTTATTGGGTATTATCAGTTTAAATGGATTCTACACCCAGTTTTTGTAATGTATTGCTTTTGTAAGCTCATTTTGGGACAATATGTTAAGTTTTATAGTACTAGATTCAGACCTATTAGAGGTAGGAGAAGAATCACCAGAACTGGAATGGAAAATTTGAAAGCTGGTCCCTCTCAGAGGAAAACCAGAACCTCTTTGTATTTATTTTTTAAAGACTCTTTTTAATACAATATCCATAATAGTTCTTGTTAAAAAAAAAAAAATTGGTGATCGAATGGAAATGCTTGTTATAAAATGTGTATTTTGCGAAATACTAACCTACAGGACACAAGGGCTATGGGATAGCCGGACACTTGATCTGATATATGGGATAAGAACTTGTCCATGCAGTAAACCTTAGCAATGGAAATTGATGATATAATGACACGGTCCGATAATCTTGATAGCAGCAAAGTATGATTTGATCAGGGTGTAGATCCAGTATGTTGAGAGGGATGGATGTATTTCCCACCCTATGTTTCTATGATACCCGGGGTCGTGGGAGGGCCGTACTGAGACATGCTCCCCAAGTTGTTGTGATGACGATAGTCGGATGCCTGCTAGGAGAGGCTAGGTCTGCTAGTTAGTCGATGCTACCGCTCTCAGGTTCTATGTGGTCAGGTCAATATAGCTGGCACCCACTTTTGTACTAGCAGAGAAAGGGTAGGGAGGATGCGGACGTAGGTTAGGATGGGAGGATATGTTAGTTAGTACTGTTGAGGGTTGGGTATTCCTTGATCTTGAGTTAGTGGTAGTAGGTACCTTTCCTTGTACTTGATTGATTGAACTGATGTAATCATAAAAATAATGAAATGAAATGTTAGAGGTTACCTGATAAAATAATCGATGATGTTTTGGTAATGTTATGATAAATGTATACTTATTATTAATTAAGTATGTTAAATTAGTGCTAAGGTACTTAAATCATCATTAATATCTATTATTATTATTATTATTATTTACTATTACTATTATTATTATTATTATTATTTAACTAATGTTAATAACGATAATTTGTCCTTATTGGAATGAAAGAAATCATAAGTGGGTAAGTGAACATGTTCGAATTATTAAATTAATTAATTTCCCGAACAATTGTTATGAAACGAGAAAGGAGTATTATTAAATTATTAAATGATTAAATGAGCTAGGAAGGTTAAGATAAAACTCAATTAAATTTATATTCATAAATTACTGCCATGTGAGACAACCAATTTGAGATTGGATATATATATATATATATATATATATATATATAATTAAAACAAACTACCACTTCAAATTTGAAAGGGTCAACATGATAGTATTTAATTATTATTTTATTCAACATATTAAATGGAGGATAAGACTAATATTGAATCCACTGCCTCATGAAGGTCCTAAATTGAATATTTCAAGAATCATTAAATAATGTACATTCAACCCATCGAATCCAACTTAACTAGTCTTAATACCATTGAACTGCTCGAGAAAAGAAGTACTATAAAAATAATATTTATTTATTCATTGGATTGTAAAACAAGCCATCAAAATTAATGTTTGGGGACTCGAGGGATTTAATGGAGGGCGGTGGAGTAATCGAGAAGGAAAATGAAGGAGGAAAATGGTATATAGGGAAGAGTTTGGGGATTGGAGAGGGGGTTGGTTCTTTTGGGGTGAGCAGGGAGAACTGTGATTTCTTTTGGGAAGTGAAGGAGGAGGTGGGAAACTCCACGGAAAATATTGCATTGTTGAACAAAGGGAAGTTGCTATCGAGATTATCAGTTGTGGGCTCGGGGGCTAGGAAACCCGTTGGTTTCCTAGGGCCAACATGATAAGAGCTGGTCGGAAGCGAGGTTCATCTATTTGGTTGCTAAGTCTTGGTACAAAGGAGCCACAACATCTATGGGGGACAACCGACATTCTACAGTGGTCCAGGTATTCTACTTGTGTTTATTTTTAATCTTTTATTTTAAATTCTCAATATATAGATGATGGAAGAAATCAAAAGAAAAGAGAATGTCTATGATTAAGATTCCTGATGTTATTTTACAATACTTGTTAAATTCCTAGAATACTATGCTGTGACTATAAATATAAAATTAGAGACAAAAACAAGTTTTAATGTAAAACAATCATTATTTTATATCAAATATAGTAGGTAAAAGAGCTGCAATACTTCACAACTACTTCGACTTATATCTAATGACCTTCCGGAGGGAAGACCACTAGGTTGATCCTCATTTGTTCTTTCCCTTTGAAGGAAAATAACCCAGCATTTCCTCCTCACCTCCGTCAAAAAACACTAGCGACCCTGAAGCTGGATATTGCACTCCTTGAATTTTGCAGGAAAGCCACTAATTGACTAAATGTCGAGATTGATAAAACTATTGAAAAGTGCACAAAATTCTATGAGGAAATCCATTAGGTTCACCGTAAATGTCAGCTCCCTATGGTAGCCAATATCGATGAGCTCCCCCCCAAGGATCAGTAGATGGCATAACTCCAGCAAGTGTTGCAATCAAACCTGGATTACCTCAAGAAAATTGATGCTCTAACAAAAGAAGACATCGACTTCTATGTGAGGAAAACATCTACACATCTCATTTTCCTTGAGGATACCTGCAAGGGTGCACCAACAGAAGTTGCAAATATAGAAACATAACTCTCGTATCATGAAGTGTCTCTAAAACTATTAAATCCTAGCGAATATAATATCATAACAGAAGAAGCTACTGCACGGGCATACTATATTTCCAATTTAGAAGTGTTCAACTAATTTTAATTGTAAATATCATTTGTATCTTCTCATATGTACATCACTCAAATGAAAACTTTGCCTACTATTCTCATTTTTGCAGTTTCACTAGATAACAAACTCTTCCAAGGCTATATAGTGGTGAACCAACCCTTTTTGTTGTTCATCTATTCTTCTTTGTCAATGAAAACAAATTTCCCTTCTTGAGAAACTATTGCAGAAATGTTTATATGTAATGTGTACTTTTCAATGGATATTATTGGGATTCCTTTTCTCTAAAAAACCTAAATGCTTGTTCATATTTTTGTAACAGTGCTATATTTTACTACTTTTTTAGTTCAATGCTCTTCAGTTTCCTTGTTGGCAATGGCTTTTCAAGCTAAGCTCATAATGGATTATCTCAAGCAGTAGTGATATAAATATTAATCTCAGCTGATTTGTAATCTGTGTACTCTCTTTTACATTCATAAAAACAAAGCAGACAAGCAAAGCGACCTCTCCTCATCTACCTCCATGTTGAATAAATACAACCTTTATATTGAGAGCTACGACCACTCCTATTGTGTTGTAAGTCTGCATTTTATTGTGCTTTGTTGTGAACTATCTATATTGTCAGAAGACGTGTGAATCCTTGATGTGGTGAGAGTCATTGATAACCAATTACTTTCCTTGGTTTATTAGTGCTTTTCAGAAGATTAATTCATATAGTGACAGGTCTGTTCACTTTTACATGGTTGAGAAGCATGTAAAGTTTTTATTGTGGACTTGAAATCCTTAATGAGAAGAAAGAAACATATTTGGGTTTCCCACTGTGTCTTCCATTCTTGAAGCAAGCATAACGAAGATTCACCACTCCCATTGTGTTGTAAGTCGCATTTTTATTGTGCTTTGTTGTGAACTATCTATATTGTCAGAAGACGTGTGAATCCTTGATGCGGTGAGAGTAATTGATAACTAGTTACTTTCCTTGGTTTATTAGTAATTTTCAGATGATTAGTTCATGTAGTGACAAGTCTGTTCGCCTTTACATGGTTGAGAAGGATGTAAAGTTTTTATTGTGGACTTGAAATCCTCAATGAGAAGAAAGAAACATATTTGGGTTTCTCACTGTATCTTCCATTCTTGAAGCAAGCATAACGAAGATTCATTTACAACTTAGATTATGGCACTATCAAACGCTGTTCCATGAAAGAGTTCTATACCTATACTTGTATATGGAGATTCCTAAATTTATTGCTACGGCATATGGCATGAAAGCAAACTTTTGTTCACAAGTAGTTTGTGCAGTTTAAGAGCTATTATAATCATTGTTTTCATTGATATTATTGCAGAAATATTTTTTCAAATTGCTTATATATTCCAGATATAGTAGAAATCTATAGTGTTGAGATTACTACGACAGAGATTGTGAGAAAATCAATTGTAGTTGACTCACTGTGTTGATGAACTTAACATTATTTTTTGTTATGGGTTGAGTGCCTATGTCTTTGTAATCTGAGATTGTTACAAACTTTGCTCTTTTCCTACCAGTATCATTTGCTACCTGTGCTTATGTTTTTGTTCCTTCTAACTTTCCTCTTTTTCTACCGACGTTCATTTTTACCCCTCAAAGAGCAAATGCTAGTTTTAATCCCTTAGAAATTGAAAGGTTCCTTTACATAACTGTCATATATCTTTGTCTTCCATAAACTTTTCATCTTCCATCACTTCCTTAAAATGTATTTCTTTTCCCTTTATTACATATGACATAGCTCCTACTTTTATGGGAACTTTTATCACAAAACATGGTACTTTATATTAATAATTCCCCCTTCACATGTCTTTTTATTTTGAGGTGAGGAGTCGTCATGTGACTTCATTAAAAGGAGATATTCTAGTTAATTATAGGTGCCATGATAACCAATGGATTCTTTGTAAGAAAAAGTGGTTGTCTTGAATCACCGCCTAAGTTGGTGGTGGACAATCTACCTCAGGAGTGTTTGTGCTAGCAGTGTCAAGGTCTCATATGAGCTTCGATATTGTGTTTGTTCTTTCTAGACGACATGTAAAATTTCCGTCATGCTCAATTCTTCATGTTCATGATCTCTGGATGATGTGCCTTGTGTGGAAATTGGCCAATTCTTCATGTTCATGATCTTTATTTTCCATAATATCCTTTAGATTATCTTGGATCAAGAATGCATGTACTGCTATAACTCTCACTCTTTATCCTTTGTTTCTTTTTTAATTAGTGATTAAGAGTTAGACATGTCCCCTCTACTTTCATTTTATTTATGCATTCCCTTTATATTGCATACACCATTTGGACTTTAGACAAATGTTCCTCTAGGTTTTAGCCATGTGTGATAATAAAACCAAGGTGAGCGCCTTATTATGCTTTACTATGCGCCACATTTTATCTAGGGAATATGCAAATCCATGTAAATGATCACTTAGATTTTATTCTAGAGATGATAAGCATAGGGCTACACTTTATCTTAGCGATGAGGGGAAACCAATGTTATTTTAAAACCTCTGATGAGTATCGACTATTAAGCTTTTACATCTAGGTTGTGTTGGTACTCTAGGCACTAAGTCCCAGATGTGTCGAAACTTCGATACTTTAGGTATTAAGTTTTTGCTATGTGAAGAAGTGATTGATGTCATAATTTTTAAGTTTTCAAAAGATATCGTTATTGCACCGAGAGTAACGAAGTGCTTACAATCAAATATGGTGGAGATGTTGTCACGTTTGTCATGTTACATAATGTAACGTTCTTACGTCGGCTCATAACTTATCAAAAATAAAAAGTGATAAAAAAATTTCATGTCAGCTCATAACTTATCAAAAATAAAAAGTAATTAAAAAATTTCATGTCGGCTTCTGATACAAATATTAATGGAGAGGGATCCAATTTCTTAAGGGGTAATTTTTTTTCTTAATGTTGAAAAAATTTAATATAAAAAATGTTACACCTCAAGAAATTGGATCCCTCTCAATGCTTAATAGATCTGATTTTAAGATGGATCTATGATGGTCATAAACTTAAGCTAGCAAACGTCTATTGGATGTAGCTTGGGCAGTTGAGAGGAATGATTGTTACCTTCCCCATCCATGTTCAATTCTTGTAAGTGACATGATGCTCTTGTTGAGCCCCTATATATTAACTATGTAATGATTGAGTGGATGACCATACCTTGATTCTCCAAAATAGTAGGTATTGGCATTTCTCTCTATAAATGTAGCCCTTAATAACTGTAAACCACCAATTAAAAAAAACACATAAGCTAATGATATGACATCGCTCACATAACACCTAAGTAAACGATATGGTGAAGTTTCGCTATCTTAGTTATTAAACATGCGCTCCATTGAGCGTATCACCGAAGCCAAGTAAAGACAAGGTGACATTATTTTATTTTAATGTTTTAACCATGTGATAAGGTATGGGTAAGCACTTATTAAGGTTTCATCCACGTGCTCTGAGACTTAAGGTTGTGCTAATATATGATTTATGTATGTATGTGGTGAGTGAATCTTATGTTGAAACAATGTGTGTCGCTTTGATTTATATCCTAGTGCCATGTTAAACCATATATGTGCTACACTATGTTTTGAGTCCATTGGATGTAGCTTGGGTGGTTGGGAGGATTGATTGTTACCCTCTCCACCTAGGTTCATTTCTTGTAAGTGACATGATGCTCTTGTTGAGCTGCTATGTAATGATTGAGTGGATTATGTAATATGTCCATACATTGATTGTTCAAAATAGCAGGTGTTGGCATATTTCCTATGAAAACAAAATGTGCTACACTATGTTTTATGTGTGCGATGGGGTGCCTTGAAAGGTGTTGCCATTAGGTTTTAAACTAGTGTTGTATCAAGATAAGGGTATGCGTTATACTAAGTTTTAAACCGGCACCAAGTTAACTTGTAAACTAATTCCAAGTAATTCTAAGTGAACACTAGTATGTCTTTTAAGTGAATGATGCGTTTACTTTGGAGCAAGCATGTGTGCAATTTTTTAAATAAGCGATGGAATCAATGCTAACTTACATTACTTATGTGTGGCATCTCACAAATTTAAGCTCACCATTATGATCTCCATTCTCCATTCGTTGATTTAAGGTTTATAAGGGGATGGGGAGCCATCTTTTTAAGTGATGTGGACTGATGAGTAGGTTTGATGGAAATCATCAATGGAATTTTGGTACTTTCGGAGCTCGGATTTGAATTACGATAGTTGTGTTGGATTTGTAATGAGGTGAATATCGTAGTTGGCCTGGTTTGTTGGTGAAACATTCACTTTCATTGGCCATGAAAATTTCACGCAAAAGCATTTTTAATGGAATTTGAGGCCCCGTTCTTGCGATTGTTTTGCTCGAATTCAATTCTATCAGCTCCCTTACTAGTTGTGTGTAATATCCTTGGGAAGATTCAACCAAGCTATTAACTCTAACTTCAAATTTTTGATAAAATGCACTAGTCAAATTTCTGACAATTTTTCCGAGAAGAGTAGGAAGTAAGTGATGGGTACTGAGGCAAAATATGAGGATGGTAGGACGAACATTCAATTTAGGAAAATGTATGGACTGCGGTGCAGCATCAGGTCAAAAGATCAAATCAGAGATGTCCTATGCACCATGTACCAGGACCATTCACTTTTCAACAACAGTGTGCACTATTGCCTACTTCGAGGCTTCTTGGGCAACTGGCATATGCATACTAGACAGGTGGGGATACTGGGAGTCCAAGGATGATCTATGACAGTCAAATAAGTTCAATCGATGCACTGGACATCATTGGGAAATATTTGGAGAGAGTAGGAGTGGTTTGGAAGTTTTAAGCCAATTGAGGATTGCTGAGCTAGTTAATTTCCAATCTTTACAAAAAGGGGTTATCTGCTTCCAAATTATTAAAGTAAGTAATGATATGGTAAATATAATGTATTATTAACATCCTAAAACTTACAGAAAGCAAAACTGACACTCAAAATGAATTTGGCAGTCATTTAAATAAAACTAGTCACTAAATAGTGCTCAATGAGCTAGTCTTTCAATCTGGATTACTAAATGGCTTTCATTAACTGAAATACTCTGTTATGAAGTATTATAATGTTCTGATATAATATATTAAAAATTAGCAAGTCTAAATATAACTCACTAAACCAATCTTGTATTCATTTAATGGCTCCTCAACAGTACAAAGTCTTATAGACTAGGAAATCCATACATAGAGCCACAGAAGAGCTGTAAGAAGAGATGAGATGATTAAATATCTGATCTTAAAGTGTACTTGGGTCTACAACATGTTTGAAACAGAGTATGAGGGCACACTGAGCTTCCTAAACTGTCCTGGGCGCATCCACTGAACTGGAACTTCACACGTGCACTCCTTAACACATGAAACCTTGGCTCTGGTGAAAATGGGTGTATCTTGGTCATCCGGACACCTTTTTCGATAAGGAAAAAAGTGTTTCCTACTGGAAATGGCCCTCCGAACGCAATGGAATAGGTCTCACAATCCATAAATTATCATAAGTGCTGAACCCGAAACCTCCATTTCGGTCCTTCAATGTTGTCTCCTCCGAATGTACCCTGTATGCTGATAAATCCTTGTAAGCTTGGGTTGTTCTTAGTATTGGAGTATGTGGACCTGCATATCATATCTCCATGGCTGCAAATCCTGAGAGAATATTAGAGAAGATAAGTAGAATAGAAGAATGGGGCACATCACCCATTGATTGGCTTGGGCACATCACCAAACCTTGAGAAGCTAAAATGGTTCACTCATAAACTCACAATGACAAAAGTTGTGAAATGGAGTTGGTTGGCTTCTTTTATAAGCTTCATGATGACATGCTAAGCAAGTTGAAGAGCTTGGTGACCTGTGAGAATAGGTCACCCATGAGTGGACATACTTTCCTTTATTTTTCCTTACAAACTTTTCTCCTTTAGAAACTGATCCCCCCTTTGTCTCCATATGTTTCCTGCTTTGTAAAAGTTGCTTGATTTGTAAACTATGCCCTCCTTTTGCTTTTTCTGGTTGTTTCCATTTTCTTGCTTTTAGAAACTCTTACACCTTTCCTTCTTTTGTTCTTTTCCTAAATCCACAAATTGATTTAGCCATACTTCTATTTTCTTGTCTCTAGATCCAATTTGGAAACCTTATCTCCATGAGGGCACCCTCTTGGCCCACTTGCTCCATTATTTAGGAAATTTGTTACAAAAATTAATTAAGATTAATAAAAATAATCCCTCCATTTCACTTAGGCTAAATTTAATCCTATGCACACCTAATGAAATTAAATTATTTACCTAGGGGTTATTTTGTCCCCCTTTTTACCATGGTAACTGGATGAGCCAAAATTGGGGACATGACAGTCCTCCCCTCCTAAGATTGGTTGTCCTCAAGAAAGAAACCATATCCAACTCTAACCAAAATTCCACCATGTTTCTACTGCACTACTCTGATTACAGTAATTTTCAAAATGAATAATTATTCTTTAACAAAATTTTCAGCCTAGTTAAGATAGCTGAGTAGAATTCCTGGATCCCATTGCTTCCTCTGTAAGGACCCAAATTTTTCTGCCACCTTTGGAAAGTTGTCACTCCAAGGAATGCCTGGATCCCATGGTCCCTGATGAATACCATCCATCATGACTGTTACTTGTGACAACCTATCAATCCAGGGTATGCCAGGATCCATCCACCAAGCTGCAATTGTGACACTCCCAATGCAAAACTGAATTGCTGCGAGACTTCTCCACCGAACATAGAGCTTCTTGAGAGCATGAAAATCATAATGCATCTCTTGTGCATGTGTACTGGAGATATCTAATGGCTGCAAAATACATCTTTGTTGCTGCTCACAACTCAAGACAATGTCAGTTATAACAAAAAATTTATTGCAGAAACAAGAGAACCTTTTACCTTCCAAGGTTTTCATTGCAATGATGCCTCTACCCATCCAACCAATGGATGGACAAGCAATTTTATTTGCTGAACCACATGGGATGTGATCAGCCATATGTATGTCCTCCTCAAATAAAGAGATCTCATGATCTCTATGGAACTACACAGGTGTTCCCCTCTTCATCCAATGGCTCAACTCTCTACCATTGATCCAAGGGTGCAAAACTCCATCAATTGACCCACACATTGAAGGTAAGTGTAGATCTGATGCCTCCTAGTCAAAAGTGGCTGCACACATATGCATGGGCTGCCTCAATTGTTGTGGGTTAGGTAACATGTCATAGGCCTCAATTTTAGGATCCTTCTGCTCATCATGTGACACCAAGAGGAAGAATCCTTTTACCCAATTTTCATTCCCAAAATTTGTGGTTGAATTTGAAGTGGGGAATGAAGGATGGTGAGCCATGCTTCTAAACATTTCATCCACTGAAGTTGTGGATGTATCCTCTCCATTGATGGCTGATCCATCTATGGTGTACTCATCTGGATCTTCCTTGGAAGAGTGACTTTCTTCAATGAACCTCTCAAGTTCATTCTGGAAGAGGTCATGTGCTTGTTTTTCATCAACTCTGTCTGCACATTCCTCAAGCACATACCAAACAGACTGTTCCTCACGATCCACCAACTCATGAGGTTCCTCCCTTGGAACATGAAATAATTCAACCATGTTATTGTGACTTTGTGAAAGATGGGAGGTAAAAAGTGATGCTGGCAACTTCTCATTAAGCTGCTCAATCTGATTCTTAGATTCTTGACAAGCACCATGAGTACCAATCAGAGAATTCTGGGTGGTTTCCAACATATGAGTGAGCTTGCTGATCTCCTCATCATTCCTTATTGAAACATTATAGTACATATTCACAAGCTCCATCAAGTGATCTCTATCAGAAAGCAGCTGAGAGAAATTTCCTTTTAGGCTTCCTACTGCTTCCCACATGTGCACAAAATTTTCAACAAAGGGTTGCTCCTCCATTGATGTAGTTCTCCAACAGCAGTGAGAGATCAAAGTATTAAGTTCATGGAGGTTTTTCAGTGCCTCCTTTATTTTTTCCTCACTCATTTTCAATGGTCCAATCAGGGCAAGAAGTTCTAGCTGGTGAATCTCCTCTTCTGCTTCTTGCAATTCAACCTTCTCCCAATTTTGAATTCTGACACTAGAAGGATCTTCTAATCCATCGTTCTCACTAGAAGTGGCTGCCATCTTGGGCTGCAACAAAGGCATGCAAAAATCAGAATTGAAGCCATACCTTTGTGCTCAAATTTCCTCCTCATGTGGTGTTTTTATGGCAGCATGCTTCTTTCCCAAATTCCTTGGTTCACACCCAATTGATTTGGGCTTGTCTTCCACCTCAACCTGAAATTCCAATGATGATTTCAGATCAGATTGATGTTCTTCTTTTGGATCTGATCCAAAAGATGTCATACCATCATCAATATCCCCCATATCTTCTGCACTTATCTTGAAATCACCCACGAAGAAATTGGGAGTGATTTCACCTTCCACATTGCCAACAATTGAATGTTTGACTGCTGGATCTTTAGTTGTGCATGGATCTTTTTCCTCTCCTTCTGACGAAGGATTTGGTGACTCATCATCCTCATGGCTGCTGCAAATATGTTGATATATAACCATGGTATTCCCTCTTTCTTCCACACTTTGAGGGTCTCCTGATGTTCCCACAGTCATTGGTTTATGAGGAGCTAAGCATTGAGAATTAAATGCTTCATTATGGGGAACTGGCTTCTCCACATCATGGCACACATTATTGACAATGTATTCTATTTTCTTTTGATGATTTCCAAAAGGAACATGGGTATAAAATTCAGATTGAGGGCCATACCTTTTTATCATACTTCTCCCTTCAAACGGTGGAGCTATGGTGCCTTGTTCTTCCACCAATTCTCCAGGTTCACATCCAATTGATGTGTGGTCAACTTTTGCTTCCATGTGAGGCTCATGTGGTGACTTTGAATCTGATTTAGGTTCTTCTTTTGGATCCGATCCAAAATATGTCTCACCATCATTAAGCTTACCAATCTCTTCTAAGGTGATCTTGAGATCCTCAACATCGAATCTTGCAGTAGATTCTTCTTCCATTTTGTCAACAATCTCATGATTGGTTTTTGGGTCTTGCTTCTCCCTGGTTGTCGTAGGATGGATATTCTTGGAGGCTCTTCTTGAAGAGGATACAAAAATTCTTGTGAAGTCACATGCATCCAATAAAGCTTTCATATCGTTTATTAACTCTTCCATAGAAGGTTGACCTTTGACTACGGAACATGCAACTTTTTCCTGAATATGGCTATCAGAATAACCATAGTCACTTCTTCCAATAATGATCTCATGGGAGATGCTTGTGGAAGGTACTTCTTCGGAATTCTCTTCCTCATACTGTCTGCAGTATTCTTCATACTGCTCATCAAAATTATCACACTCTTCATAAAAATAATCTTCCTCCTCATACAACTCAAAGTTTGAATCTTCCATGACATGGAACTAATTCCACAACTACAACTTGAAAATAATGCTGAGCTACTTTTCCACTGAGATTTACTTTCCACAGGCTGAGCCAAGGAAAGTGCTCTGATACCATTGTAATATACTTGGGAATATTCAACCAAGATATTAACTCTAACTTCAAATTTTTGATAAAATGCACTAGTCAAATTTCTGACAATTTTTCTGAGCAGAGTAGGAAGTAAGTGATGGGTACTGAGGCAAGATATGAGGATGGTAGGATGAACACTCAATTCTTGAAAATTTATGGACTGAGGTGCAGCAGCAGGTCAAAATTTCAAATTAGAGATGTCCTATGCACCATGTACCAGAACCATTCACTTTTCAACAATAGTGTGCACTGTTGCCTACTTCGAGGCTTCCTAGGCAGCTGGCATATGCATACTAGAAAGGTGGGGATACTGGGAGTCCAAGGATGATCTATGATAGTCAAATAAGTTCAATGGATGCACTGGACATCATTCGGAAATATTTGGAGAGAGTAGGAGTGGTTTGGAAGTTTTAAGCCAATTGAGGATTGCCGAGCTAGTTAATTTACAATCTTTACAAAAAGGGGTTAAATGATTCCAAATTATTAAAGTAAGGACTGATATGGTAAATTAATGTATTATTAACATCCTACAACTTACAGAAAGCAAAACTGACACTCAAAATGAATTTGGCAGTCATTTCAGTAAAACTAGTCACTAAATAGTGCTCAATGAGCTAGTCTTTCAATCTGGATTACTAAATGGATTTCATTAACTGAAATACTCTGTTATGAAGTATTATAATGTTCTGATATAATATATTAAACAACAAAAAGTCTAAATATAACTCACTGCACCAAGCTTGTATTCATTTAATGGCTCCTCAACAGTACAAAGTCTTATAGACTAGGAAATCCATACATAGAGCCACAAAAGAGCTGTAAGAAGAGATGGGATGATTAAATCTCTGATCTTAAAGTGTACTTGGGTCTGCAACAGGTCTGAAACAGAGTATGAGGGCGCACTGAGCTTCCTAAGCTGTCCTGGGCACATTCACTGAACTGGAACTTCACACGTGCGCTCCTTAACACATGAAACCTTGGCTTTGGTGAAAATGGGTGTATCTTGGTCATCTGGGCACCTTTTTTGATGAGAAAAAAAGTGTTTCCTACTGGAAACAACCCTCCGAATGCAATGGAATAGGTCTCACAACCCATAAATTATCAGAAGTGCTGAACCCGAAACCTCCATTTCAGCCCTTCAATATTGTCTCCTCCGAATGTACCCTATATGATGATAAATCCTTGTAAGCTTGGGTTCTTCTTAGTATTGGAGTATATGGAACTGCATATTAGATATCCATGGATGAAAATACTAATAGAATATTAGAGAAGATAGGTAGAATAGAAGAATGGGGCACATCACCCATTGATTGGCTTGGGCACATCACCAAATCTTGAGAAGCTAAAATGCTTCACTCATAAACTCACAATGACAAAATTTGTGAAATGGAGTTGGTTGGATTCTTTTATAAGCTTCATGATGACCTGCTGAGCAAGTTGAAGAGCTCGGTGACCTGTGAGAATAGGTCACCCATGAGTGGACATACTTTCCTTTATTTTTCCTTACAATCTTTTCTCCTTTAGAAACTGCGTTTCCCTTTGTCTCAATATGTTTCCTGCTTTGTAAAAGTTGCTTGATTTGTAACTCGAATCCTTTTTGGAAAATGCACCCTCCTTTTGCTTTTTCTGGTTGTTTCCATTTTCTTGCTTTTATAAACTCTTACACCTTTCCTTCTTTTGTTCTTTTCCTAAATGCACAAATTGATTTAGCCATACTTCTATTTTCTTGTCTCTAGATCCAATTTGGAAATCTTATCTCCATGAGGGCACCCTCTTGGCCCAGTTGCTCCATTATTTAGGAAATTAATTACAAAAATTAATTAAGATTAATAAAAATAATCCCTCCATTTCACTTAGGCTAAATTTAATCCTATGCACACCTAATGAAATTAAATTATTTACCTAGGGGTTATTTTTTCCCCCTTTTTACCATGGTAACTGGATGAGCCAAAAATTGGGGACATGACATTGTGTTATATAGGATTTCTATGTACTAATAGGAATTAATGATAAACATCAATAGATAGGAGATTTTAAATCATGAACTAGGCCAATTAACCCCTTGGTTCAATTTATTCCCGACATCTGGCAAAAGGTCGATTCATCACTGAAACCCAATTCTGAGCCAGCTAATGACCTATGGATGCTAAAGAGAGCTAACCAGGGTTGGGAGAAGCCTTTTGTACAAGGTAGTTCCACTTAGAACCCATTTCCTCACAGATATTGATAGATTTCCCATTTCCTAGAACCCAAGAGAGATTGCCTTTGATAATATAAATTGTTGTCTTACAAATCCTTCAAATCAAGGACCTCTTTTCTTCTGTAGTATGTCGATCCAAGCATATCTCTCTCTATTTGAAGGTATTTTTTCAAAAGGATAGATTTTCATTATTATTTACCTCCTATTACTAACCTCCAAAGGATTTTGGCACCCAAAACTAAGTTCATAAATTTAGGATCCTTGATACCTAGTCTACCTCTTTATTTAAAACTCCGCATTGTGTCCCATATACCAACTTTTATTTTTTCCCTTGCCATAGCAATTTCTATATATACTTACCAATTTGATGTAAAATGTCAGTTGGAGCTAGAACAACTAAGCCTTGATATACAAGCATGGATGATAGAACAAACTTAATTAGGATCACCCTTTTAGTTGAATAGAGCCGTTGAGATCTCCACTGTTGCATCTACTCTTGATATTTTGGAAAATATGAATCCAATCTCTAACTTAATCGTATCCCAAGGAAATGTGCATACCAAAATATTTTAAGGATGTCCAATTCACAACATAAAGGAAATTAAAATTTTCTAGCAATCAAATTCAACATAATGGGAGAGGTGTTCTATCCATAGGTGCGACTCTTACCTTAATGTATTCTTCCTCCATTTGTGGTGCGAATCTTACCTTTATGTATTCGTCTTCCATTTGTGTTCTTTAAGTGGTCTAGAATTTTCTTAAACCACTTAACTAACTTAACTAATATGTAGGAGAATCCTCCCATGAGTAGGGTGTCGACCACGAATTGGGAGTGGTTGATAGCTTTGATGCCTTTGACAATGAGAATCTCTTGTAAATTACCAATTATTATTTCTTGCTCAAGTATTATGTTAAGGGTGTCCACCATTACTATAGAGAAGAAGAGAAAGAGGAATATCTTGGCTAAGTCCTTGTTTGCTTTGAAAAAATGAAGTTGGTGAAGCATTCACAAGAAGGGTGATTCAAGGACTTACAATACAAGCTTTATCCATTGAATGAAGTGATCAACACAACCATACCTAACCAAAACCCCAAACATAAAGACGTGCCAAACCCTATCAATTGTGTTGGCCATATTCATTTTGACGATTCTCTTTCAACATTTTGTTGACTAGAATGCACTACCTCTTCTTGCACCAATAGAGTATTATCAGTGATTTTTTTTTTGCATGATGCCTCCGTTGATTTTCAGATATGAGATTTGGAAGGATTTTTTTGACAATTTGACAATAATTTTGTTAGAATATTGTATGCTACATTGTAGATGGAGATGGGCCCAAAACTAGCAAAAGACATGGGTTTGATTTCTTTAGGAATTAATGCACTAAAAGATGAGTTTGTATCTCTTCCAATTTTGGACTTGCTTCTGGTCCAATTTAACATGTGACACAAAACATGCTTAATGATACTCTAGCATGCTAAAAATAAATGAATAGAGAATCCATCTAGGTTTGGTGCTTTTTTCAGTTTCCAACCCCCAAATAGAATCAATGACTTCAACCTCTAGGATTTCCTTACCAAGCTCACAGTTGTCTCCATTTGTAAACAAGTAGGAAATGTCTTGAAGCAATGAATCAACAATAGATGGATCAACCTCATCTTATATCTTGTATAGAGATTTGAAATGGTTGAAAGCTTCCTCCTTAATGGACTCAAAAATGTTTTAGCCTCTCCCCATCCTCCTTCACTATTTCTTTGAGATGATCCTTGGACAATATTCCTTTGGCCCACTTATGGAAGAAATAGGTATTTTTATCTCTATATTAGAGCCAAAAGATTTTGGACTTCAACCTCTAGTGTTGTTCCTCTTTTCAACATGCCTAATGAAAGCTACTAGATAGTTTCCTTTCTTTAATAATGCTATGCTGGGAAACTTCTTCCTCTTCCAATCTTGCTTGTAACATGCTCAACTTCTCTAAGTTAAATACCTTTTTTCTCCCTAAAGGGAGGATGATAAAAAAAATTGCCTGAGATTTTTGTTCCAATTTAACCAAAAAGATTTTGGATTCCAAGACATAAGAGGTGGATCCTTGGATCATAGTCCTCCATGTATTCTTGATAATATACTACACTTTATCATCTCGGAGCCAAATCGAGTTGAAGCAAAAGGGAATAGGCCCAAGACCGTCTTGGCTTTGAAAAACCAAGAGATGGTTTGCGATATGACATTATAGAAAAAATGACGTGTGATCAAACATATATATTATCCATTAAATAATCATTGCAAATTAAAAAGTGATCAAGACTTCCCAATTTATGCCCTAGCCCCACCCGACAATTATACCATGTGAATTGTGAATTTTTTGTTCTTGGGAATTATGTCCATAAGATCCCAAACTATCAAGTCCTCCATATTTTCTTTAAATGAATCCCTAATAATGATACCTCCCTTACTCTCCTTGGAGGATAGCACCAAATTAAATTCTCCAACAATAATAGTCCCCCCTTTGAACCCATGCTCCCTCATCTCCATCAAGGTCTATTAGAATGCATTTTTCTCCCCATATTGCTTAAATTGGTGCATAAACATTAAAAACCCTTATTTTCCCCCAATTATTTATGTAACAGGGAAACCAATATGTTGGGTATATTGTTGAATGAAACTTAAAAAATGTTCGAGTCCCGGAGAGTGCTTAGCCCTCTAGATGCCCCCTAGGCACTCACTGCAATTCCTTGACTTATCTTCCATTATTTTTTGTCTATTTCATGCATATCTTTTTCCTCTAGCTTAGTTTCCAGACAACATAATTTTCTATTCAAAATAAATGCCTTGGCACTTCAACCATGCATTTTTTACCCATTTCCCTACAATTCTAGGAGACAATTATGTGGGAACAATAGCCCATGCTAGTTCATTACACCTCTATATTTTTTGGAGATAGACAATCGTCAGTTGATAGTTGACTATAAGAGTCAAATGAGTGGTTGACTAGCTGGTCGATTGACAGGTCAAATAGGATCTCGACTATTCACATTAACAGACCAATGGAGGAATCGACTAGTTGACTGATTAGTCTAGTAGTTGGAACATAGCTATCGATTATGGCAATGATAGGGAATAATTCAAGGAGACCGTCATGTGCTACAACCAAAGTATGTGGACACATTCTTCCTCGGTTCAAGGGATTTGGTTACATCTTGGAGCTATTAAAAGATGGCCTTATGGGTTGAATGATATGGCAAATTGTGGTTAATGAATAATGCATTTGGGTGTATTGTCGATTGTGATATGATGTGCTTAAGTATTGAAATGGTGTTAATTGACACCATCCCTTCTTGGAATAATTAGCTCTATGATATTTTTAATTCCCTTGTTTCTCCATCATTGTATTAGAGTTGGTGATTAGATTCAAACTTATTGTCTACAAGTCTTTTGAGGTGTTGACTTGATACACTCTATTGAGTCAAATCTATTTGTGATTGACTCTAGGTTTTGACTAGTAGAATGTAACATGCTTTAGATTGACAGATCAATATTATGGATTCCAAGCAAGAACATATGATATTGAGTGGTAAAAAATATGGAATATGAGCTCAATATATGGAGACGCTGCTAAAAGTTAAGGTCCTCTGGAAGTTTACCAAGATTGTGATCCTAGTTCTGAAGGATGATTAACATAAGTTTGTTCTCGATGGGAAGAAGGATGAGGCTGCAGGAGTGATTACCACCTACATTTTGAGGGAGATTATTTTTCATACACGTGGATCGACTATTATCATCAATCCTAGAAGAAATTGGAGAATTTGTTTGATAAAGTTAATGAATTCAATTTATGCAGATTCAAAAAGACTGATCTCATTGGATCCTCTCTTCCTTGAAAGGATTGAGTACTATTTGGCCCATGTCAAGGAGTTACAATTGAAATTGGGTGAATGTGGCAAGAATTGTCTGAATAAAGATGATTAACTCATTGAATTGATCCTCATGAATCTAAAGGAATCCTATGATGTATTATGTTTGGTTTTCAATGTTAGTTGGGAATCTAGAAAAGAAGACAATAACGACTACACCTTTAAATATTTATATGGATTGTTGGTTATGTAACATGAGATATTGCTTGATGAAGGTAAATTAAACATGAAGAAGCAAGCCCGTCTGTTGAAGAGCAAAGGTTGACAAAACTACAGGGAAAGAGGTCGACAAGGTAACCTAAAGAAAAGTTGGTAGGGAATCAATCAAAATGAGAAGAAGAAGCATGATGATCACATTAAGAAGTACAAGAAGAACAAGACATTATATTATTATGGGAAATTAGGATATATGGAGAAGGATTTCCATAACAAGACCAACGGAATGGAAAAAGGTCAATAAAATTGAAGAAAACGTGTCAATTGGACAATCAACCAATGCTCAACCCCGACTTCCAGAAGATATGGTAGATAATTATACATCTTATGTTAGTGCTTCTTAGGCCCTACCTACCAACACTACTCAGAGTGAGTGGATAGTTGATTCTGGTTGTACTCATCATATGGCTAAAGATGATTACCTCTTTTCTTCTTTAAGTGAAGTTGCATGAAAGAAATTTTCTGTAGAAAACTATGATTATGCACTAAATGTTGTTAGTTAAGGTAACATTAAATGCCAAAATGGTGTGATCACCAATGCATATCATGCACTCGACCTTAGTGAAAACTTGTTGTTAGTACCCCAACTTAGCTAGATTGGTAAAAAGTTTGAAGTTTGGCTAGATTGATTTGTTGTGAAGGATATGGACAATTGGGAAATTGTAGCTAAAGGGTTTCTTGATCCCAAAGATAGTTTGTATCAATTCTGTGATGTTATGAAGAGAGATACAAGACCGACATCATTCATTGCTCAAACTAACGACTGCAACAAAATTTGGCATGAGTGGCTCGAACATTTAAATTTATGAAGCTTGAAAATGATGGTGAAACATGACATGGTGACTGGACTACCTAAATCCCCCCCCCCCAAATGAAGTATGTGAAGGATGTGTTCTTGGAAAGCATCATCATACTTCATTTGAGATAGGAAAGGAATGGAGAGAAAAGACCCTACTAGAACTTGTCCACAGTAATACATAGTATATGAAAACGCCATCACTAGCAAGTGCAAGGTATATTTTAACTTTCATTTATGAATTTTCCAAGGACACTTAGGTATATTTCTTGATGAATAAGAGTCATGTCTTTAAAAAGTTCAAGGAATTTAGGGAATTATCTGAAAGTAAATGTGACCGACCAATGAAATGTTTAAGATCATACAACGGTGGAGAATATGTGGGTAGAGTTTTTGAAAACTATCTGTCACAAAATGAAATCTCTTGGCAAATATTTGTACCTCACACATCTTAGCATAATGGAGTAGTAGAGAGGAAAAATTAGATCTTGGCTGAAATGGCAAGCTAATTTCCTTAGGCCAAATACTTGCAGACTAGATTTTGGACAAAATCTATCTATTATTCCAACTATTTGATGAACCTTATGCTGACTAAATTTGTCCTTAATATGACTTCTGTTGAGAAATGGAGTGGAGAGAACCCATAATTTGGTCACCTTAGAATGTTTGATGTATTGCATGGGCACACATCCTAAATGACTTATATACAACGAAATTGGATGGAAAGAATCATGTTTCCATCATGATGGGATACTCTGAAGAGTTGAATTTATATAGATTGTTTGACCTAGTCACACAATAGATCATCATAGGAAGGGATGTTGTCTTTGATGATAATACCTTGCTAGTATTAAATTGTTGAATTCCTCTTATGGTTTGATGAGTAGTGATATTTTTGAAATTATGATAGAAACTAGATAGGATGAACTCTATTTTGGAGTTTCGACTCGGAAATCAACTCACCTTCCTCCCTTAAGTTGTAGTCAACCAATGACTATGGATTGAATTAAGGGAATACATCTTCACAATATTATACGTTTGAGATAAGAGTAAGACATGCGTGTAAATTTTTAGAAACTCCGTCATTTGAGACTTCATACATATGAGTCCATTTCTGTTAATTGAGGTTCCTTGAAAATGGACTTATCTGTATGAAGTTCGAAACGTTGGAGTTTCTAAATATTTACACATAGGTCTTCCTTTTATCTCAAAATCCCATTTTGTGAATTGAGGAACCTTGAAAATGGATTCATCTGTATGAAGTCCAAAACGTCAGAGTTTCTAAAATTTACACACAGGTCTTCCTATTATCTCAATGATTATGGAATCACCTACCAACTTTGGAACCCTTGATCGACCTTATCCTGAATTGATCGATACTGGAAATTATACATTCCAAAATTCTTATCTACCGTCCCAATGGGATGCTAAGATAATTAAAGGTATTGGAGTTGATGCAGGAGATATAAATGGTTCAAGGAAGACTAGAAGCTAAAATAGTGTGGTAGTGTTTCTCTAATATCACGTGTTCTAGAGGCACATGATCCAGATACATATGCATATACACATGGTTAATCTGAATGGGAGAATACTATGGATAAATAATATTGTTCCTTGATGAATAATAAAACATGAGATTTATTTCCTCTACCATAAGGAAAAATCATAGTGAAATGTCGATGGGTCTACAAGACCAAATTGACATCTCATGGTGCTATTGAAATATATAAGGATCATTTGGTTGTGAAATATTTTTCTCAACAAGAAGGCATTGATTGCACTGAAACCTTTGCCCCTATTGCAAGATTATCTCATTTCAATTGATTCTTTCACTTGTTGCTTGACTTAGATGGGAGGTACATCATATAGATTCCAAAAGTGCTTTTATTCAGAGAGATATGAATGAAAAAAACTATATGGAGAAACCCCCTGGTTTTGAGAAGGTTTTTGATCTTGTTTTTCAATTAAAGATATCCTTGTATGGTTTGGAACACGCCCCTAAGGCTTGGGATGAGAAGACTTATCGTTTCTTTATCAATAATTTTTTCAAATTTTGTGAGTTGGATCATAGCATCTATGTTTTACATGTAAATGGTGAAACCTTAATTGTTGCATTATATGTGGATGATTTAGTCATTACTAGCATCAATATAAATTTGATATTGTGTTTGAAGAAACAATTGGTTGACACCTTTAAAATGACTGACCTTGGTCTCTTACATTTTTTTGGGCATTCAAGTTCTATTGCTGGATGTAAATATCTTTGTTTATCAACCTAAGTATGGTATGGATCCTTTGCAAAGATTCAAAATGAATGTCTATAAAGGTTGTGCTACACCTTTTCAGTTGAGAGTGAATTTGACTAAGGATTGTGACACAACGCAAGTCGATATGACTCTTTATCGAAAACTGGTTGGTAATCTAATTTATTTAACGCACAACCGACTTGATATTTCCTTTTTTGTTAATCTAGTTTCTTAGTTTATGTGGGATCCCCAAGAAAGCCACTGGAATGCCACAAAGGTAAATGTTTGTTATATCAAGGGAACTTATCAACTTGGTATAAAATATTGCACTAATACCACATAGCCATTGGTTGGTTACACCTACTCGGATTAGGTCGGGGATGATGATAATAGCAAGTTTACATCTGGCTATATGTTTCTACTGGATTCCTTTGGTTTGGTCATGAAAAAATAAAAGGGTGGTCTCTCTTTCTACCACATAAGCTAAAATATCATGGTGCAATTAATGTTGGTACATAAGCGATATGGATTAAACATCTCTTCGGAGAGCTTGATTTTTCAGTTGATTCAACAGCTGTAATATTTTGTGATAAGCATAGTTTAATACAAGTCGTTGACAATCCTATTCCACAGAACAAGACGAAGGATCATGTGGAGCTTCATGCTCATTACTTGCGACAATTGATACAAGATTCTATCGTCAAGCTTGTCTATTGTAGAATAGGTGACTAGACAAAGATTTTATCAGAAGATAAGTTTTCTAAGATTTGGGCTATGCTTGGGATTTGAGGAAGCTACAAATATGGGGGGGTGTATAGAAGTAATTTCACGTCCTGAATCTCTAGAGCATTGTGTTGATGGGGGGTGTTGGTACAATAGGTCATGGCAATTCATCACACCTCTGAATCCTCTAGAGACAGGTATTCGATAGTAGATAGTTGACTAGAAGAGTTTACTAAGTGGTTGATTGATGGGAAGACCAGACTATTGACTATTCAAATCGACCAATCGACGAAGGAGTCAACATACTAGTGAAGCAATTTGAATAAAACGTCGACTATGGCACACAAATGACAAAATTCAAGGAGGTTGTTATGTGCTATGAACTATGTATGTGTACACATTATTCCTTAGTTCAAAGGAGTTGGTTACATCTTGGAGGTATAAAAATATGACCCTATGGATCGAATGATATGAAAAATTGTGGCTAATGAATAATGCATTTCTATGTATTGTCGATTGTGATATGCTTTGATTAGGTGTTGAAATGGTGTCTATCAACATCATCCCTTATTGGATAATTAGCTCTCTAATATTTCTAATTCCATGTTTGCTCTAACAAATGTGAGCCTTCCATATGTTCAACATATCTACAATAGATCCCTCGACAAGTCTATTGGCCACAACCCTTTTCAAGTGTACTTAGGGTTCCAACCATCAACCCCCATTAACGTAGCTTTTCCCATTGCATCTGCACTGGAAGGGTCCTCCCATGCTCAGATTGAGGCAGATAGAGAAACCAAATTTGTTGAACATATCCAACACATCCAATAATGGGTTCATGGTATCCTACAAAAATCCAATGCCAAGTACAAGCAACATCATGTCCATCATTGACTTCCACACAAGTTTTAGGTTGGTGATAAGGTATGGTTGCATTTGAAGAAAGAGTGCTTCATAGATCCCCATATGAATCTTAGACCACTTTGATATGGGCCTTAAACCATCACAAATAATATGGGCGAGGATGCATTCGAATGAAGTATTCCATCTTTCCTTGGCTTGCACCTAGTATTTAATGTGGAGCTACTTCAACCATACTCTTCACCTCTATTGGACACCTTGGAGGCAACAAAGCTCTTTCCCTCTACAAAACTCAAACTTGATTCCATTGGGAAAGATACAATGAACTAGATCATGGCTACCCAAATGAGGGGAACCCACTAACAAAACATACAACTCTATTGGGTGGTTAAAGCATGACAACTTCTTCACCAAGGCAAGTAGCTCATCAGAAGTCATATTTAGCATAATTTTCCCCATTTGATGGAGGAACTTATTACAATGGGGACCAATGATTCGTAAGGGGGGGACGATCGATCCAAGCAGATATTGGTGTCCACCCACCTCTTCAAATGACTTAGAATGGTTCTCCATCTTGGCAATTTTCTATATTTTTTTAAGCCCTAAACTTCTAGTGCAATTTTTAGGTCCTAAATATTTTCTTTTGGCCTTGCAACTGCTTAGAGTTTCCAAAGGATTTCCTAATCCTGCATAAAAATTGTTCTTATCATCAAGATGTTTCTAATGGGCATCAAGCACCCCAAACAAAGTTTGTATGTGCAAGTTGCAACCCGTCAAAGTTGATGTGTCAATTGGACTTACACGACCCACATTCTTTTTGACACTTCATCTTCCAGGGTTAGGGTTTTATATCTTTAGGGTTTTTGCTTCTTAGGGAATAATACTTTATGTTAAAAATGCCATTTTTATCCTCTTGTAATGATCTTCTTGCAAATGAGCATAGCCGAGACACCTCTCTTTAAAGATAAGCTACCATACTAGCTAGTTTGTATTGCTTTGTAGTTTACATCCTTTTTCGATTTCATTCATTAATAAAATTTGGGTTTTACATACTACTGTGCTCTCTAAACCACCTTTGTGTGTGTGTTTCCATTTTATATTTCTACCTTTATTTCATTCGTTAAATAATCCAAATCAATTTTAACAACTTTTCAATGTTTGAGGAAATATATGTTTGTTTCTGCCATTGCTTCATGTTGGGATTTGATTAGTTTTTTGTGATCCTAGTTTATTGGAATGGTATTGGCCTTTCTTAGTCTAACCCGCCAAGGAGTCCTTTGACTTTCTTATACTTCTACATATAATGGAATTTTCCCTTTCCTATCTTCATCCTAGAGGTTGCCCCATCCTGTCATGGCATCCACATGCTCCACAAGGTACTAGAAAAAAAAGAGCTCTTGCCCCTTGCGAATAGGTTGTTGGTTTGAGTCTAACCAAAGAACAATGCCTAGATGCCCCCCCCACCCACAAATGGATAACAACATGAAACACCACAGGATTCAAAGAATCAAAGCTCACCGTGGGATCCAGAGAACCAAAAAGGTGAGAGCACTAGGTCGAGACATAGACTCCTTTGCAAATATTGTCCATCTCCATAACCCTTTACATTTCCTTCCCATGAACTTCCATTATCTCATACCATATAGATTTTGTGATAGACTTATGTTTCACAGTTTCACACGAGTGAATTGAACCTACCTTAAGAAGCCTTCATTATCTTGGAAAATGGAGAAAAATCCATCTCTATATCATTTTGGACAACCACTATCATAACCCTTTTCTTATCTTCGAACTACTTTTTAATCCACCTTAAGGTCATTTACATGAGACTAGAGTGATAGTTGTTCCCCATGCAACCTTCCTACCATCTTTTACTCAAGCATGTGCCTCCCTATAAAGCCATGTGCCTCCCTGTCACTTCATGTGGTTAACATTTAATTACTAGTTCAACAAGTGAAGTTGCAAAGCAACATGTCCTTGCCTTATGGACTCGTTGCTTGCAATGAGAACTACGTTCCCAATACCATATGAGCCTTTGAATAATTTTAATAGTTGACAGCCGAGGAGTGCATTCACTTCTTGATCATGAAGGGTATGTATATGTATTGCCTCTTGCTCTGTCTCTCCAATATGAAGGTTCATCATGCAACAATCATGAATCTATTCACATATATATGTTTGAAAATTTGGCAATTTTTATGTATGCCCACAACCCACAACCCCTAATGGTGACAATCATGCATGATTATGATGTACATTAGACAATTGAAAGTAGGGCCTTTTGCTCACATGTCAAGAAAAGGTAGCTCATGAGCACTATAACAAGCTCCAACATCTTGGAAAACAAAAAAATGAAATGACAATAATCAAAATGGCAGGCATAAGATGGAGAGTTACTTGGCTAAAGCAACTATGAAATTCATTAACCTTAGCTCTTATAACAACTCTTGTATTCTAATGTTGGTTTTCATTCTTAAGTCATTATTGACCAAATTGAACCTAGGAAAGAGATTTTTATTGGTTGCATGAGTGAATGATGTTTTACTTCTATATAGTTGTATATATTATAAGTTAGAGTATGCCATTTATATATGACATCCACTAGCACTGTTATACATGGCATTGTTGTGCAAATTTCTGTTCAATGATTTAATTCCATCGATTTGTAATATGAATACAAAAGAGCGTGTAGACCAATTCATAGGGTTTCAAATTATGAAAGCTCTTTACATTGATGCAAAGTTGAGAGGATGTTTTTCTTGGAAGGAGTTGTCTTGTTTACTATGTTAACTTTATTGATGTAAATAATATTTTTTAAAGAAATGGTAAAGTTACATATGTGGAGCTTGCAATCAGTATGTAGAGAAGTATACGTGGTGAAGGACAGAGAAACTTTGCAGAGTACCAGCACAGTTCATCAAAATTGTATACCTTTCCCAAATTTACAGTAAAAACAAGCTGCACTTGTTCATCAAAAGGGATTTTAAGAGCCTTCACGAATGCAGCCAAGTCTTCAAATCTTGAGCTTGCTCAACGTCTTTTGTTGCACTTGCTAAAACATTTTTCTTCAGTTTTTCTAGAGATTGAGTAGTGACAAGAAATGAGCCCGGGACTAGACCTCCAATGACAGTTACATCGATCGCGCTACTTCTGCTTGGGTTAATGCCAACAAGTTCTTTGTGATCAAAGTTGATTCTCAAGTAATTCTTGTAAATTCTGTGCAATGCGAGACTACCTGATCATTTCAATAATTATCATAAAAATATAGACATATATGCATACAATAATATAATAGACAACCCAACATATATTATGTTTTATGAGAAATATAATATACATGTTCCCCCACCTACCATGGAGTGATCTTGTTGCGTTTGAGATCAGTATGGAGCTAATTAATCCACCTCAACCCGCAGTTCTTGCTGGTTCTCTTTAGGCCTGAACAATACATACATATTACATTTTGATTTTCACCAAAATAGTTAAAAACTCGGGTGCATGCAAGTCATGGAAAGTGCAGCACATGCAAGTGCAGGAGGTAGTAGTCGTGGCAAGAGTAGGTGGTGAGGTCGTGGTGGTGGCAAGGGTTGGTGGTGTGGCAATGCACAATCCCATAATGGAAACTGCCATCGACCTTAAACAACCTTATTGCGCCTCGATATCAGGTCAAATAAGGCCTCAAAGTTGCTCATTGGTCGAAAGCATAAAACTTTGGTGAAATGACCTTGCAAACCGTACAGGACTAATAGTTTTTTTGGCGAAGTGATTTCAATAGTCCCTGCTGCAAGGCCAGGACTAATAAAAAGGCCTACAATATAAATAAAACAAAATGTTAGGGAATCCTCCTAAAAGATTATGTATATTAACAACTAAATGACCAAGTCTAGTAGGGACTGATAAAAAGGCCTACGATATGAATAAAACAAAATGTTAGGGAATCCTCCTAAAAGATTATGTATATTAACCACTAAATGACCAAGTCTAGCAAAGGTTTATAATGCTTTGAAGACTAGTCCAAAAAAGCTTTTGATATAGACAAGAAACAATCGCGTTGCAGCATTCCCTACCATAGGGATAGCTAGGTTTGTGGGGAAAACATCAGCAGGAAGCAATTAGCGATATGCGGGAGATGGCACTTGGCAGTGTTGGAGATAAGCATCGGAGCATAAATCCATAACGCTCCATGGTGTTGACACGTGGAAGTGGAGCGGGAATTTTTTACTTAACGTGTAGTTAATAAGTTTAAAGTGCACACGGTGGGAGGGTAGTGCTTGGTGGGGTTGGACATAAGCGTAGAAGCACATAGGGATATGGCTCGACAGTGTTGGAGATAAGCACAAAGTTATCATGCTCCACAGTGTTGACATGTGGTAGCAGAGTAGGAGAGGAAATTTTTACTAAACGAGGAGTTGAAGATAAGTACAAAACAATGTTGATGTGTTCGTTTAATGTTGTGCTTTGCAAACTGGACACATAGCTGCAGATCTCAACTAATCTATGCAAAATTTATCGACTTTAAAAACACTAAAATCTATGCAATATAATGAAATCAATATAGTTAACTGATTATTTTATGAAAATGTAAAAATCAAAATTAAATTTAATTCACCAAGGAATATAAAATGTACATATTGTTAAAAATCAAATCCCAAATAGTATTTGATATTTTCTTAGTCTTGTCGATTTTCTGTAATCGAAATTTTAGACCATCTAATTGAGTAGTTATTTACTACCTCTCTACTAAATTTTACTAATTGCAATGATTCCCTTATGCAACCAATCATTTCATGATAATGACAACATATTTTTCATGTAGCATTTATCAATTACATAAACACAAAAATCAATGCAATACATTGATATGTACCATGTGAACTTTTAATCCTTATTTATCTAACCTTAATAAATTTACATTTAAATTGTTTATCAAATTTACATTTAGAATTTTCATCCCTCTCCATCCTTCACTAAGACTAAGTCAATGTTAAAATAAATGTTAACTCTGGAGAAGGGTTAACATTTATTTTAACAAATAAAGGAGCCTCTTTGAAAAGAGGACAAGTGAATCACAATGGCGTTTGGGGGTTTCTTTTCATTCCCTAAGGTTTTCAATGTTATTACACCCTTGAAATTTTTGGTCCATTCCCCATCTTGGAAGGCAGAATGGCTCTGCCCATGTATTTCTGTGGCTGACACGCCACCCCCATGTGCTCTTCACATGGCTCCTCACTCGGCTCCATTTATGAATGTCAGCTCGCATGAATTAGCATTTATTGCTCCTTGCTCATCTTGGTGTTTATCTCTCACAATGGACCGTGCTCCCACTCCATTTGTTCTCTCGTCTGTGCTCAATCGACTCTCTTTCCTTGACCCTGAGCTCGACCCTTGGATGTTTTCAGACGTTGGTGCGTCCATTCATTCCCTAATCCCCTCGTCTGTCTGCAATATGGACGAGGTTAAAGAAGCCATAGCAACGCTAAGCCAGCTCACCGCGGAGGTAAAGACATATCTGTGCAGGACATATTCAACCGTATGCACCAGTGTTCGATAGAATGAGGAATTGGCCGTGGAAAATAAATACATTCTCTCTCAGCTTTCTTGCTAGGATTCCTGGATGGATGATTTTGAGCGAAATCTCATCGAATTAATGGGTAAGGTGGACATAATCAGGGAGGAAATTTCTGTTTTTACAAGCAAATCACAATACAGTCAGGTTCAGGATGCTCCTGCTGTCAATCAGGAAATGGTGGATGCTGCCTCGGTTCAGCAACAGAACTTTGGATAACTTCTCTCTTTTCAATAGGTTCTCTTTGAATTACACTTTCTGAATGTTTTTTTGCCTGTTGCTATGCAAACAGTTTGTAAGGGTTTATCCCAATGCTATTATAAGAAGTTACAGGAAGCATGGATGTAAAGCTTCCAGAGACATAAACATTTTCAAATTCTGCAATTTTCCTTTCTCTGAAGCAGAAAATTGGTCTCAAATTTTGTAATGAATAGTTGGCACAGCCTTTTCATATATATATATATATATCCCTTGTTTCTATTAAAAAAAAAGTTTATCAATATTAACCATGTCATGTCAGTTATTATTATATTAATTTATCAAATTTACTAGTATATTTAAGCATATTATTTTATTTAAATTTTTTCAAATAATAATATTATTAGTATAACACTATATTATTTTCAATAACAAGAATAATTTTAAGCACATTATCTTAATATATGAAGTTTTCAAATGATAATGTTATTTATATAAGCCTATATTATTTTTTATTGCAAAAGCTCCTTAAGGGCAAGTCTACCTTGTTTAGTGATATGGTTTTTTGGGCCTTACTTTTTGAAGAATGACAAAATAATGTTTATTTTTATTTAATTTTAATATTTATATATATACATTTTTAATGTTATTTGTTAACTCTATGTTGAGTATGGAATTACACATCTCTCACATAGAGTTATAGAAAGTATTTCTATATACAACAATCATAATTCCAAAAAAAAATAACCAACATAGATCCATCTTAAACCCATCTTAAACCCATATCTATTGAGCACCGAGAGAGATCCAATTTCTTGAGGTGTATTTCTTTTTTTAAATTTAAACTCAAGAAATTTGATCTCTCTTGATTGATAGTTCCACGTTTAAGTTTTAAATTTTTATTTTATAAAAGAACATCGATTTTTTAATTACTTTTCATAATATTTTATTTTATGAGCCAACATGGATTTTTTTTAAATACTTTCCATAATTTTTTATTTTATGAGCCGACATGATTTTTTTAATTATTGTGTTAGGAACAAACGTTACAACATCTCCCCCATACTGAGCTGTAAAGCACCCTCAATGCAAACAACATTATTTAAATTATTTTTCAATAAATATATTGTGAGCACACTTATAACTAAAAAATTTGTAATCCAATATAACACAACAATATATAAAACATAGTTAAATCAAAGAAAACCCTATGTACCCACTATGTAAGCATCACTCCATGAAAAATTCAAACATAATTATAAAAATAAAATAAGATGAGATTACGATGGTGATATATAAACAATCATTAAACTTAGCACAAATAAAGAAAACCAGAATACTTAGTAATTCCAAACAAATACCCCCCTGGATGTGGGTGATCATTCTACCTCGGCCACCGCAAGTCTGGAGTTGTCACTACCTAGCCCCACGGTACGTGGAGACAGTCCTCACATGCATGCGCCAGCACCAGGAGGGAGGGAAGCCATACACCTGGCCACTGTAAACGATGACAATGAGGTCTACTTAAGGCAGGAGGACGTTGGTATTAATCACGGCCTCATTCACACGAATTTGAATTGATGTCTCCTCTTGGTTTCCGGGACCTGCATTCATTATCGCCACCTTCAATGAGGAGGAAAGACTGTAATAGTTATTGCCTCGGCTCTTTAAATCCCTATGTCAATTGCTACGACGATCTGATTGTTGAGCTTTGGCTTTTCTCTGTGTTTTCTCCTGCTATGTCTGCGATTTTTTTTGAGGCTTTGAGCCCTGATCATTCTCCCACTGCCATGGCGAATCGCACCAGAGGGCTTTCTCGACGGGGTAGTAGACATAAGAGCAACAGTCGCCGTCCCAAGGTGGCCATGGATTGGTCGGTGATGGATGGCTATGCAGAGTGCATCTCAGTGCGGACCCGTAACTTGGTCGATGGGTGGGAGGCTCGTAGGGTGGCGGCACTCCTCGCCTCTAGTAGCAATGGCGGTGCCATAAACCATTATTGGTTGCTCAAAAACATGATGAGCACTCTTATTGAAGAAGTGGAAGCTAGCTGGAAAGCTAGTTCCAGCATCATCAGGAACGTCAAGGCAGGCCTGAAAGAGGCAGCGGACCACTCCAATACCTTAGATGCCAACATGGCCTGGGAGATTTTCTCCATTGGAAGCAATTTAGAACTAGTGACGAAGATTAACAAAGCCGAAGGAGATGTTGGCATTACCCCAAACAACGGGTCTGCAAAAAAGAAAACCCAGGCTAAAAAAGACAAAGGCTTGACTCCTGCAGCTTTCGATCCAGACGACGCCCCGAACGCCATGCACACTCCAGGTTCTCCTTCTCCAACTCTGCCCCCTCCGGGAAACTTTGATGATTTCTATGCGGCTTGCCCCATCGACGAGGAACCAGAAGCACCACCTGCAAAATGTTAATGGGGCTGCTATAGCTCCAGGTCATCTCTGTGACTATCAACTTTTTTGCTTTTATTTTCTACACAGTCTAGTTCTCGGCATTGATAGACAGTATAAGTTCTTTATTTTGAGGAAAGTCCCAATTTTTTATGGGCAGACCACTCTCAAAGGGTCTTAATTTTGTATTATGTCAGTTATTACAGTATTTTTGAACAATTGGGATGGTGGCTTCAATACATGAGGCCTCCCCAATATACAAAACTCTCTTTGACTCTAGATGTACATTTGATCTCTAATAATTAAATTTTGACTTGCAACTTACAAAAAAACAAAAAATTCCAAACAAATACCCTTAATTACATTCCTTCAACATAGAATAATTTTTTACTTCCTCAATGAATTTGGCAATTACCCAAGTCATGATTGACGATTGAAAGGTATAGAAAATTGACAAATCCACTAAAGTTCTTTTAAATACAGATTAAACTTTTCACATGCCTACGACTTTCCCCTTAGGTAACAGAGTTCTCTCCTGTGCTACAGTGACAATGATTAGTTCTCTCTCATTTTGTTTATATTCATCAAATTAACTTTACTCTGCCTTCTTTCATACTTTTGAAATAGTCTTACGTCACCTCCATTGACTACCACCTAAGTGGACGTGCCGGAGTGGTTATCGGGCATGACTAGAAATCATGTGGGCTTTGCCCGCGCAGGTTCGAACCCTGCCGTCCACGCATGCAAAATAACTCCTGAATCCTGCCGTCCACGCATGCAAAATAACTCCTGAATCCTGCCGTCTACGCATGCAAATTAACTCCTGTTAACGATCTTTGTAGGTACATTCTTCCAGGCTGATAATTGCGCTAGTTGAAATTCTAACAGGAGTCTGTGACTGCCTACTACACAATTTTTATAGCCTCCACCATGATAATTGCACTTGTTGGGATTCGAACACAATTTTTATAGCTCTCCACCATGATAATTGCACTTGTTGGGATTCGAACGCGGGTCAATGCAATTGCCGGTTCTATTAAAAAATTTAACACAGCCATTCACATCGTATATAATAAGATTAAAAAGACGAAAGTTAACGAAAGCAACAACATTTCATTTTGGTGAAATTTAACAAAACTGTGAAGAATGGAGAGTTAAAAATTTAAAAAGTGTTTACCGATCTAAAATCTACATTTCATAATGTGTCGCCCTATTTGCAGCAACGACAAATCTGTGAGCAAGCAAAATTATTAATTGAACGAGGGCCCAACCGGGTTCGAACCGGTGACCTCTTGATCTGCAGTCAAATGCTCTACCACTGAGCTATAGGCCCATCTACATTATATGGATATTCTCTTTTTCATTCTCTCATACTTCTTTCGAAAGCCAAGATTTTAGTCCCCTCTCCAAATGGAAGTCCAAGGTCCTATCCGTAGCGAATGCAGTTCATATATAAGTGAATTACATACTAGTAATTGCCCCATAAGGTGCAATAAAACACGGAAAGGAAAACAATGGGAAGAAAAGTAGATGTGATGAAAAGGAAAATATAGTAGTTTTTATTTGTGAATTATTATTGGTATAAGTTGGGATCCAACCCCATGATGATCTTCCACCCAATGTCACACAATGTGATGATTCTTTGTTTATGCTTGGGACTAAGGAAACCTAGTTTGTTGTATCATGGACTCTCATATATGTATGCTAGTATTTTTTTGGATGTTTTAAACATAAGGGTATTTTGGTAGATGGGCCACCAAAAGGTGAAAAAGAATGCCACGGGAAAAAAGAAGAAGAAAGTAAAGTAGATTTGATAAAGTGAAAAAGAAAGTAGAGTTTTTACAATTGTGAGAAATATTTTGTTTTGAAAAAAGTGACAATAAAGTAATTTTTTTTACAATAAAGTGGCATGAAATATTAATATAAGGTTGTCGGGTATCACTCTTGGTTTCCTCTTGCAAGTCTTCTAGTCAAGTTTTGAAGAAGATAAGATCAACCAGATTGCAAGTCTTCTAGTCAAGTTTTGAAGAAGATAAGATCAACCAGATTGCAAGTCTTTTAGTCAAGATTTACAGCAGAAGATCCGACATGGAAAAGAATATGGAGAGGAGTTAGGGCTATGGTTCTTTTGGTCCCTTAGGCTGCTCAACTTCGTGGACGTTATTAAAATCTTTCATTCATTCATTCTTGTTAGTTACAATATTTGATGGCTTCTAGATATCCCATGGGGATATACTTAATAGACATTTATATGTGCTTTCTAGTGCAAACCTTGTAGCTGCTTTTAACATTAAATATATCATACTCAATGTTCACTTTTATTTTTCATTGGGTTCCACTTGATAGAATTGAAGTTTGGATTCATGCAAGAGGGGTTGACACCTATTGGTGCATGCTATAGAGAGACTTCGATTTGGACTTTGGAGCGTCGTTGGCCTCACTTCATTCAACAATATAGACACCACTCCTCATCTTGGTTCATTTGGTGATCTAGGTGACAAGTTATGGCTCAAACGTCATGGCTAACGATTCCATTCTAGCTTGCATTAAGTCACCATATTTCAAAGTAGGTTGGGTCTTAGGTCAACACAACCCTTTCAATTTTAAGCACATGACAACTAAGTTGCATGGAAATGGATCTGGATCTGGATATGGATACTATAGTTTTTTTTAATAGCTTGGTTTTGGGGTGACCAAGGTAAAACATATAAAAAAAGAAGATATAATATATATTTCTTTATGAGGAAAACTTCGCGGGGAAACCCTTGGGCACTTATTTACATTTCGGGTAGGTAAACTTTTGTAAACATGTTGGTGTTGATTATGGTGCTTGAGTGAGGCGCACAATAGATGAAATCAACTAGGGGATTGACCTCATGAACTCCTGCACGAAGCTCAAACATTCAATCACTAGAGCTAACCCACTTGGTTAAAAGTACACACTCTGCCCATCACAATTCTCGTTCTAATTGAGGTAGATGGAGATGATGAAAATGAAAATACAAGGTACAAACCATTTTCTTTCATCTCAGACTGGAATTGGAAATCTAATTTGGAGGCACTGTTGTTGTGAAGGTTCTTTTGGAAGTTTCATGGAGAACATGCTCTCTCTTCCTCTGATGAGAAGCCAAAAAATGAATTTCAATGTAGTGATTGATTTAATTTGTCTTTTAGAAATATTGATTTTGTTACTAGGGTTAATTTTCTTTGTTTTTTTTGTTTTAATTATGCAGGTGTTGGAGGATACCATTTCTAGGCTTGTCTAAAGGTGGAGAAGGACATTGTTGTCATCAAGATGGATGAACATGTTAGTTCCAAGCATACAAAAATACATCACATTCAAGGCATGTTTTTAACAAGGAAATATAGTTGCAGCGGTGCAAAAATATTTGAACAAGGATTGGTTGTCTACGCTTTGTTGTGAATAAAATTTCAATGTGTCAAATAACATCTTTGAGGTTTTATTGGATTTTTCCTTTAGTATAAAAACGTTGAAATATAATTTATCAAATTGGAAAAACTAAGTGTATAGATGACAAAATTTTTGGAATTTACATTTAGTTTACTTGAAATCAAATATCCTTTATGAAGTTTTGTTTTGCATAATGGGGTTTTTCAATTTTTCTGCACATGTGTATAGAGATTTTATTGGCTTTGTCCTTGGTATAGGAATGTTGAGATATATTTTATCAAATTGGAAAATATAAGTGTATAGATGAATTTTTTTATGAAATTTACATTTAATCCTTTATGAATTTGTATTGCACATATTGGAGGTTTTCAAATTTTCGGCACATGTGTATAGAAAATGCCAAAACTGTCATTCATGCTTAAAATATGTGAACACTTTTTCTTGTTGACATATGTTAAATTAGGAATGTTTGTTATCTATTGGGATAACAAACCCGTGCCAATATATGTAATACCCAAATTTAAACCTTCATTGATATGTAAAATATGTCTACTTTTTCTTGTTGAAATTTGTTAAAGTATGAATGTGTAAGACCCAAATTTAAAATCGATGCAAATATGTGTAAGACACAAATTTATTATTGAGTATAGTGATCAAGGATGCATGATCCCCTGCATTCCAAAACAAGACATCACGAGAATTGAAATATTAATACCATGAGTATAAATTTCCTATTATTTCACAAAAAACAAAACCTTTTTGTCCAGTGCAATGTGCATGTAACAATTTGTGAAATAAAACATCAATGAACTTTGAGAATTTGTCCTGCATGTTAGAAATTGTGAAATAAAACATCAATGGAATATTGATACCATGAAATGTAATGTTCTTGTGTTTCTATGCAAAACAAAACCTACTTTATCCAATGCTTTGTGAATGTTGTCAATGAACATCAAAGACGTGTGAAGAAGCCAATTAACATGCAACTACATTATTTCATTGCTCAAATTTTATAATTGCACCCACACATAAAGCCTATGGTATGAAAGCCTTATGAAACACCATATATGCATTGTAATGATTTAGATACATTCAACTTACCATTTGAATGAGCCACAAACTCTCCTTGTTACTTGTCATTGTTTGTTGATAAAGTAGTAAAGCCTTATGAAACACCATATATGCATTGTAATGATTTAGATACATTCAACTTACCATTTGAATGAGCCACAAACTCTCCTTGTTACTTGTCATTGTTTGTTGATAAAGTAGTAAAGCCTTATGAAACACCATATATGCATTGTAATGATTTAGATACATTCAACTTACCATTTGAATGAGCCACAAACTCTCCTTGTTACTTGACATTGTTTGTTGATAAAGTAGTAGTTCAAAAGGTAAGCATGACTGGGATAAAAAATTTAGGTGAATTATCTTGTAACTAAAAAACTTGAAGATCTCGATTTGTGGCTTTATTTACAAAAATATTTTGCACATCTTTCGATTAAGCAGAAAATCACATAATTTATTTCTTTTTGTTATGAAGGCATTCCATTATAAAGAAAGAAGTTTAGATTTCTAATGATATCTAACACCGTGGTTTGTCATCTCTACCTATATATTCTTTCTCTTTTGATGAGAAATTGTTGTTTTTTTATGAATGAGCTACAATATCTTTTTTATCTGTATGTTCTCTTCATGTAGAAAAATCAGTTCAAATTGACAAGGATGATTTTGAGGTAATTGTGTGCATGGTATTACCACTAAAAATGCAAGATATTGTCATTCATTCATTAAGATGAAGTCTAGGAGGTTGTTTAATTTTCTAGAATGGCTTCATTAATTATGTATTTTTGTATTTTAGTTAGTTCTAATTTTGTATGAAATTTCACATCAATGTGTTCATGTGGTGAAGATGATGATGGTTATCAACATCAATTGAGACCAACTTTGGTAGATTGGACCTTAAAAAAGGTAAGAATTACTTGGTTTTCTTTAAAAGATTATTTATGCACTGAATTTTTTTAAAGAAGCCAAGTGGTAAAAGCATTCTACTCTCATAGTATAAATGATGGATATAATTGGATAATGCCATAAATCATGCATTACTTGGCAAGACAAACAACTACAAGGAAGACATATTATAGTAGAAGCATAAGGTGTATAGTACAAATCCTAGATTATTTTGTAGCTTCAAGGAATAACCTAGGTTTGTTTTTACCCACTTTTGTCTCCATGATCACTGGATGCAATTACCCTTCTTTCATTTTTACCCAATTTTGTTCAATGAGGGCACTTTGAGGAATATGAAAATGATTTATAGCTAGACAAAAGAAGCACAAGTAAAAACTCAATCCAATAGGCATTTTTGAATGGTTAGGTATTTCATTTATCATATATTATGAAGTATTATCCCATGTATGTACTTGTTGGATTAATTATGGTTTAACATTTTGTATTTAGGATTCATGGATAAAATTAATATAACCATAAATTGACAATTATTGTTTGTACATTTCTTTTGACAATATTATATGGTTCTACATTTATTTGATGTTTCTGCATTGATTTACATAGAGCTTAAGGAATTATCTTTTATGAAAAGTCCACTATTATCGCAACAGTATAATGGTTCTACATTCATTTAAAATAAATCACTATCTTGTATATATGTTTTTTCACCATTTATCATTTATGTTTATGTTGTTGTGGATGGCTTGGATGGCTTAATTCATTGAAAGTGTTTAATATTTTGAGTTACAATTAACTGATTCTCCCCTAACGATAAACAAGTAGTTGATTAATATGGCATAATTGATTCATCCATTTCTTTGGGCTAATATTTGAGTCTCTATGATATGTTTTGCGTAGGCTTAATTTGTTTTCCAGGGGAGATGGGCACATGAAATTTAGAAGAAGATAATAGGCACATGAATTTTAGAAGAAGATAAGGCTAAGCTGCAGGTTGATGTTGATAATAAAGGTATTATTCCAAATGATAGACACCATCCCATGAGGTGTATGGAGAGTCCATCTACTAGATTAATGGATACGTTATGTTTATGAACTATAATACCCCTCGATGATTAATAAAAGATATAGATATGGAAATTGGTGTGTCCACTCTTTTTATTATCATGTTATCAATGCTAGGGAAGGATGGCATCATGGAGTGTAGAGGATGTAATCCTACACAATAGTAGGATTATGAGTAGCTTAGAGAGAGTAAGATTTAAGTGTTTACTTGTAGTTGTGCATTTTTCTTTTGGTTTAAGTTAGAGAATAAAAGTTAAGTTATGAGTATCCCACAGGAGTGTAGCTTGAGTGACGATTCACTTGAAAATGAGATGATATGTTGTAATAGAGGTCACAAGTTCAAAACACTCTGCCTTACCCATGCCCATGATTGCGGGTTGTGTGGGCGCACCTAGAGATGATGGGATTGGACCCCTAGACCCTGTGTCACGCGATTACTAACCCCATCATAGTTTTTTTATTCCCCTAATACAAAATAAAATATTAAGTTATGAGTAACAACTTAGGAAAGGAAACGAGTGTTTAGTCTCATCATTTGACAAAGGAACTCTGGAATAAGCCACTAGATCCATAGACTAGTCCATAAAAGGCATCATGAAAGAAAAGAACGGAGGTACACATATTTTTGTTTTTTTGGTTGTGGACTCAATTAAATTCCAAAAGGTTAAATAGCTTCTATTTTGTATTTACAATGTGTAACAAGCAAAAGAAAAAAAGATGAAAGCTTGCGTAGAAGCGACGTGAAAAAAAAAGGTGCCGCATTCATGAGGAAAAAGTAACTGCTCCCTATACCTAATAGGTCAGGTCTGGAAATGGCCCACTAACAACACCAATCAGTTGGAACACAAAGGTACAATATTCATGTACCCAAATTGGAGCAAGCCAGAGTACACATCATGTTAAGCGATAAAAATAATAAGTCATCTAGTGGAACTATAGTAATTCCACATGAAGAAACATGTGAGAGTGTATCATCCGGATGTGTCTAAACATCTCGTATGGGGTGTGTAGAGTTGGATTGGTATGGGGGTGTGTAGAGTTGGATTTAAAAGTTGTAGAGCTGGATTTAAAAGTTGTAGATCATTCAATCTAATTGATTAAGTCTTTAGCTTTGGTTGTATCATTTAGATGATAAATTTTTTATATTTTTAAGATTAATAATTTATATAGTTTTACTCTCAAAGAAAGTGAATGGCATGCATTTTTGAAAGATTAATAAATTTATATAGTCTTAATGTCAAAGAAAGTGAATGGCATGCACGCCAATAAATAAAGAAAGTACAACAATCAAGTTTAAGTTTGAAAGTATATACTTAAAAAATCATAATAATATTATTTTTCAATTTTTAATTACGTTTAATTTCAATGTTATTAAACAATAAATATAGATTAAACCTTTTTCATTATTGAATAATCGTTGAAATTTTGAAAAGCTAAAACATATGTTGCAGTTTATCACTTATGAAATCCACATAAATATTTATCCACTATGACATCGCGTTGTCATTACGTCTGCCATTTACCCATAGTTGTCAACAAATATTTAAAACCAATTTGACACTGGGTTGTCATTACGTTTGTGAAAGTTGTCTCAGATGTTTATGTTTAGTCAAACAATAGAGACTCAATGAAACACATCCTTAGTTTCTGGTTTCTGTTGTGAGCTTAATTATACCATAAATGCAAGATATGCAGTTGATTTTCTATAACAGGCAACGACCTTGATGTTCCATCATAGTCATAAATGACAAGGATAAGATCAGATCCACTCACCCTAGGGCATGCGAGCCAAGTGATTGCCATAAAAGGGATTTAAAGCTACCATTGTGATGGATGGATTTAGAATGCAATGAATCTTCATGCTTTCCCTCTTTCTCCTGGCCTTAAAATACAATACGTGTTGAATTTGCATTTTGCTTGCTACGCAAAGCTGGGCAATTGTGCATACCATTGGAAAATAGTACTTTCTCAAATCTTTCTTGAAAGTTGTTAGAAGAAATCTGTCGAAATAACAATAGTGCAACATCACCTCCACCATCAATCCACTGAACACCACTGAAATATTGCTAGACCCTTGCAAAAGCTTCCACAGGCAACCCACCCTTCTATTCCCCATTCTGTGTTGCAATATGTGGTCGTGAAGGAGAAAGGGCTTCTACTTCTCCAAAGAGAACCTGATGACAAATATTTACAAGTAAATGGCAACAATTTTGTTCAAATGAGATGACCAGTTGTTCGCAAAGTTTAGAATGGTTGACTCAAAGCAATACAATTTGAAATACGTACTTCAACTCGAAATTTTTAAGATCATCTACCATAAGCATCAGAATATTGGACTGGATAAAAGTAGTATTGAACATAACTCTGAACATCATAACTTGTCTCTGGATCTGTCTATAGATGAATGCATTCCAAAACAACATCCCCTAGTACCATGCATTGGATGTCAATTTTTACAACATCACAATCAACCTACTCAAAGAATTTACGCTGTAACCACACACGTTATAAACATAAATAAAGCAATAATATTCAGTCCATCAACGTAAACCATACAAATTGGAACACATGAGAAGTAGATTGCACACATGTCTGTAGTGTCGCAAGGTTTTTTTTCCTTTGTCACGGAGAAAAGCATATGTGTAGAAAGCCCACCCTTATTATGAATATCCTGCCCGAAAACATGAATATAATTGGACGACAACCATTCTGAGAATGAAAGTTACGTACAACACAAAGAATGAGACAGTCCAAAGAAAGTGCTTGCTCTAGTGGTGGCCACTTTGAGGCCGTATTTCTTCTAGCAGCATATTGAAGATAACACGACTGTGAAGGAAATGGATTTATCGATAACAAGAGGTGCAAATAACCTTTTGGTGCCTCTCTGTAAACACTATCGAGAATCCTTTGCCTACCAGTTTGAAGGTTTTTGTAAATGAGAAAGCATGAAAGAAGAAAAGCTTTCTCATTGATAGCCACTCATCACTTGCATGAGGAAAATGATCGATCAGGGACCACAGAAGAAATGATGGATTTTTATATTGTTTTCATATAAAAATATATCCAATATGCAATATTATATATTGAATTTTCTTGGATGAGGTGTATTAATATATATTGAAAAGTTTATTAAAACTAAAACATCTTTTAAAATTTTCTAAATTCTTCAAAATAAACAATATATTGAAATTTAATAAACACTCACGTGCACGATGATGTTGATAATGGAAAATAAAACATACTAACTTAATATATCACTAACACGTAATGTGAAACGTTGCTCCCTTGTTGTGGTTCATATTTAAATGGTAAAATATATTTCTTCTAACAATACAACTAGGTTAAGAATAAATATAAACTTTGCTTTTGATAATTATACAAGTTTATGATTAAAAAATAAACAGTGAAAGTAACGATATCAATATTCCATCAATAAGCTTCTAAACTCATAACCTATGAAATTATCAATTTACAAGTTATTTTATTGGTTCCAAATGAAATAGAGAAGGCCCACGTTATTGCTTACTTTATAACTTTTTATGCTTTGAAATGAAAAATTAACCATTGAATATGAACTGCTCTTATGACATGAAATAAAGTCAATGAAATGAACTAAGTTCCACAAATTTTAAAGTATTAATTACATGAAAATAATTTATATAATATTAAAAATCAGGATTTCACTATCTAATATGAATTTGAACAATAAAATTCAAAAATCAAAATAGCTAATAACTTTATAAATTTACTTTATTAATAATTTTTTACGATATCAAAATGTAATCAATCTACACTGCTCAAAACATAGAAATGTTTCATTACACTTTAGCGAAGACCGTCTAAACTCATAACTCAAAAAACCAATCTAACTTGTCAACCAAAAACTTTTTTCAAATACAGTTTTCATATTTAACATTTTTGCATTTTTCACTTTTTTTTGGTGATTGCTCAGATACATGCCCGGTACAAATACAGTCTCCATATTCACAACGAGTTCAGAAAGCTATCCACAAACTTGTAATATCTTGTGCTCAACCGCCTGCTTAACGCTAACACTCCAATCACACTTCCAAACCCAATTGCGCATCCCATACCCATCGCAGCTTTCCATGATTCCCACCAGTGCTTACCTTCCTCACCCTCCTCCCCTTCTCCGGAATTAGAACTCCAATACTGTCTAGGGTAATCCACCGTCAAATAAGCGTGGTAGATCTCATCTGGTAGAACCTCCGTTGAGTAACAACTATGTACTGGAGGATGTGAACGTGGCAGCTTTGTATTGGAGTGAACGTGTCCTATTTTTATTCGAGTGGCAGCTTTGTATTGGAGTGAACGTGTCCTATTTCTATTCGAGTGAGGGACGACGAAATTGGGAACCATGCCACAAACACGCCCTCAGAGAAAGAACGCCTTACGGCGTAAAAATGAACTCACCACAAATTAGGGTACAAGTCATGAGGGCATTGCTCTCATGCTCGACTCTAGTCACTTTGCAATTTTTTCCAATGGAAGTTCCAATAATAATCAATGAAATTTAATCAAAATGTCTAAAATCAATTTCGTTCATGTTGGATACAAATTTCACCATGAATAATTTAGGCCATGGTTGAGGTTGTCTGAGAGGTGGAGCGCTTGGATGGGAAACTTGCTCCGAGGCAACCATTGGTGAAGGGTAGAAAAGTGTGGGCGTAGTGGATGTAACCATGGGGAAGATAGAGGCAAGGTGGATGGGTGAAACCATAATTGATCCAATAGTGGGTGTTGTAGCAAGGTAGATAGGTGAAACCATAATGGATGCAATTGGCGCGGGGGGGTTCAACAGGCCTAACGAGTGCATCCATAGTGGATGCAACATGGGGTGCTATAGTAGGGTAGATGGGTTCAACTGATGGAAAAGGTGGTGGGGGTTGGCAATGATAAACCCTCATGGGTTTTGGGATGGGACTCGGGAGGAACAACCTTATGAGGGGACATCGAGACGCCAAGGTTTGGTGCAAGGTGGATAGAGAATGGACCCATGACAGATGGTCATGATGAGTACATGTTGAATATGGATGCTTGCATATAAATTTATAATATGATCATTAATACAAAAACATGAAAATCAACCAAAATATGAACAAATTTCACATTAAAACCAAATTTAACTTGACACACAATACCTAGAATTAGGGTGACCTATATACCCCAAGTGTAGATGGTTTCTCACACTATCCTCGATTGTAACATGTAGAGATGCAACAATGCATACTCAACAATGTTTAAAGTTTCGTCTCCATTATTCCCTAACTTTTTATCCAAGACTTACTCTGATCTATAATGATCTATGAGTTATTCTGACAATGGTATCAAAGCACCTACCCATAACTCCTGCTTTGGTTATTTGGTTCAATATTCCCTCTATTGAGTGCTCATTCCCATCATTCTCAGCATTTCAAAGACATTTCTCCACCCTCTGCGTCCTCCTGCATATTCCTCTTAGTAGACGTTACAAAAATCCAACGAGCTTTCTCTCATCCATGCGTGAACGCTTGTCTTTTGGTATCCAACATTCATAAATGCTATCTGATTTCTACACGCTTCTCATTTTTGTATTTAACATTGAATTTTTCCAATTATTCCTGCATTATGTCGGTCTAAACCCAGTTCATGCTCGCCATCCCTCTCCTCCGCTGCACTCCTTTATTTTAAGTCGTTGAGACTTCTCCACTGCATGACTCCATGAGACCTTCACTTATGCTGGTGCTCTCCTTTAGTCTATTGTTGCGTAGAGACCAGTGGTGTGGTGAGCACAACCTAAGATTTATCATACCTATGAGGGTGTGATACTCCACTGCAATCCCTAGTTGTCTACCCACATTCTCTGCCTGTGACTACATCTCTTCATCTTTTATTTAAATTTGGATGCGATTGGGTGTGCTTGAAATTGAAATTGTGGCTTCATTTCTTACCCCATGGTTCATGCCTATTGCATGCAACCTGGGAATAGTTTATACATGTGTGCTGCATAGTTTATAGTAGAGGTTACTTGCAAGTGAGTTGAGTGTATTGATTTGATCGTATGAAGACTTGCAACTAAAGGTACCACCACATGAAGACCTAGTGCATATCACTTGTGCGACCAAAGGATTACCTGTTGGATTCAATAATACCCAAAAGTGAGGAATGAGAGACATGTCTACACTATGTGACTTAGGACAAATATTGTAAAATACATGTTTGGCATGGATTCTGTCTTCAATTTGTAAGTTCCTCTCTATATACAAAACATCTTGATCCATTTCTAATGATAATAATTTAATGAGCAGAAACATGATACATGTTTGGTGTGGATTCAAGCTTGGATTTGTAAGTGTTGTCTATATATAAAACATGTTGTTTCGTTCACTAAAATGAACTTCAATTAAGGTTACCTATGACTACGACTAGAGGTTACCTACGCACAACGAAAGAGTGGTGCACCTGCTGAGAGCTAAAACCCTCAACACGTAGCCTTAGAGGAGGTTGCGACAGTATGGTGAACAAGGTAGTTTGAGGTGCAATTTGTTGTAGGGACATTTACATATGTTGTTTTGAAGACAGAGACACCTATTCCATATGATGTGAATGATGTTAAGCTGGTAGTGCAATTTTGGATGGTAGAGCTTATCATTATTGTATTGTTTGAAAGTACCACAAACTATTGCATAGACATAGACCTGCAGAGATAGTTTATTAAAGTAGAGATTATCACTTTGTATTGTAGTATTTTATAAATAAGGTGGTGGAGACATAGACCTGTACCTTCCTTCTTTGTTTCCCAAACATTGTTTATTTGCAGGTGACAATTGTAGAAGATGCATTCATTGGCATCTACAATTGAAGTAGTGCCCAGTGGAAATGCCCTTTGCCTTGCTCAGAAAGCAAAGAACCAGACAAAAGGAAATTCCAAGAGAGAGAACGACATAAGAGGACGAGGAAGAAGAAATTTCAGAGGCAGGGAGGGGGAAACAACTCAAACAAAATATTAGACTTACAATGTAAGCACTGTGGGAAGAATGGACATGTAGCAGATCAATGTTGGGACCCTTGGGACTCCATCAAAGAAAGACATAACTAGAAGAAATAACAAAAAAGTAAGAGACAAGAGGTTGGTAAATCTCTTGAATCTGCTCATTGTATTGTTGCACATTTTAATATTGTAATAAATGAAATTACATATTTTTCATAGTACAAAGATGCATGGTTGCTTGATACTGGTGCAACATCCCACATGACATTTAAAAAAGATAGTTTTGAAGAACCAAATGAAAATGTAGATGACATAGTGTATTTTGCAGACAAATCCAACTTCAAACCAAAGGGAACTGGTTCCATCAGATTCAAACTGATTGGATTCCCTGAATTTTTGTTGCAGAATGTTCACTATCTACCAAAGTTGTAGAGAAGCTTTATATCCTTGGTGTAGATTCGAAAGCAAGGCCATTCCATCCACATGTTCGATGAAATCGTAGAGGTAAGGAAGTACTCTAACAACTAGGTCATCGTAACCATATATGAAGATGGAAAATTGTTAAAGCTGAAGGGATCATTTGCAAGAGCTCAGAACTTTGCCTACCTCTCTCAGCATGAAGAAGGTAATTTGTCATCCAATTTGTTATGGCGTGCTAGATATGGTCATCTAAATTATAACCGTCTTCACTTGTTGAGAAAGAATGGTATTTTTGGTTTCCCACCATTCCTAAGAAGATGAACAAATGTGATGCATGCATACTAGGCAAACATAATAAGCAACCATTTCAAGAGTCAAAATTCAAAGCATGTAGAAAGTTATAGCTGATTCACTCTAACTTATGTGGTCCCATGCCTATTCCATCTACCAATGCTAATAAATATCTCATGACCTTTGTTGATGACTACACCGAAATGTGTTGGGTATACTTGTTAAAGAAAAATCTGAAGCATTTCAAACATTCAAAAATTTTCATGATTGGATAGAAAATCAAACACAATCTCATATTGGCACACCGTAGTGATAATGGAAAAGAATACGATTCTAATGATTTTGAAGACTATATTAACCAACATGGGATTGCACATCGAACTACAGTTCCTTACAACCTTCAACAAAACGGTGTGGCCGAAAGAATGAATAAAACCATCACAAATATGGTATGCTCTATGTTGTTTTTCAAGAATGTCAAATTGATGTTTTGGGGTGATGCAGTGCTATGTGCTGTCTATTTGAGAAAGAGAAGTCCATTTCTTGCTCTTGAAAATAGGACTCCACATGAAATGTGGTATGGACGCATCCCTTTGGCGAGGCATCTCAGGGTCGAGTTCCACTTGCTATGCCTTGATACCAAGGGAACAAAGAGACAAGCTTGGTGCTCGAAGTCGAAAATGCATTTTCTTAGGGTACTCAAACACTACCAAGGCATATTGTCTTTATGATGAGGTAAACGAGAAGTTTTTTGTTTCCAGAGATGTCATTTTTCATGAAATTAATAAAAATGACGGCTCTATTGATAGACAACTTGATTGTCTAGAGAAATTTGCCCATCTAAAGACATATTATGAAATTGATAATGAAATTCCACTTCTTGAAGGGGGATTGTAATACCCTCTAGTTTAGCCCCTGGACATGTTATTATTATTTTGATGTTGTGACATTATGGCACAAGGTGACGGGACTATGGTTTGCACATTATTATTATTAATTAATAAACTAAAACAACTGATATCAACCGATGCCACATAAAAGAGTATGAGGAACCATGATGTTATGATCAAGGGGAAGTGGGAAAGTGTGTTCCTAAGTGTTTGTATCTATGTTGGTGGATCCTCTTGACTTATGCACCCTCTTATGTTGTGTTTCTCATTGATTTTATTATTCAAGGATGGTTTTTAATAAAATTGGAGTCACTCTATCTCCTAGTACGCCCCCTTGAGTGCCCTTGGTGTTGCCCCTCATGAAAGTTGTAACTCCTTCTTAGTGGTTTTCTATTATAGAAAATTAACTCCTCTTGTGACTCTCTCTCTCCCCCAACTCAAAGTTCTCTAGAGGAAATTAAAATTGGTTGGTGTGTGCTTCATTTTCTCTTGATTTTTGCTTCTTTATTCTTGATTCTTGGTTTGATTCTCTTTGTTCTTGGTTCTTGGATTCATTCTCTTTGTTCTTGGTTCACTCACTCATGTGCATTGCTCTTCGGCACTTGGGAATTTGATTTGCTGCCCTTGGTATGTGTGAGAGCTTGTGATACAGTGGTATTTTTGGATGGTTGGTGCTCCCTTGCTGAGCCCGTGCCCAAGTAGAGAGACTCGGTTGTTGCTAGTCTATCTGTCCTGGAAGCTGCTTGTCCTAGATTGGAAGTGATGTGGAATCCACTTTCCATTGGATGCGGTTGCACCAATGGTATATTGGTGTTTTATTGATTCTATCTGTCCTGGAGTTGTATGTCCTGGATTGGAAATAGTGGGATCTATTTTCCATTGGAATACAGTTGGACCGATGGTAGACTTGTGACTATCTATCTTGGAGCCACTGTCCTGGATTGGAAGTGATGTGGAATCCACTTTCCATTGGAATTGTGGTTGGATCGATGATAGTTTCGTTTTATCGTTGAGTTCACTCTTGCTTATGGAATCATGGTTCTGGATCTGGGGTGACCCGTGCAAAGAAATATTTGGCTTGTACAGTGTTTACGGCTGGGTGGACCATGGCATGATCGATTTCAGTTACTGGAATTTGCAAGATAAGTGGCTGTATTTTATTTATATGGGTTATTTGTTTATGCTCTGATATATATATGTAAGCATCTGAAATATTTTATGGAATGTGTGAATCAAATGTGAAAAAGTCAATTTCTATGATTCTAGTTGTTTTTCCATTACTAGTTCTTTTGGAAAAATTGCGAAAGCTAGTTTTGAGACTTTGCAAGAGAAATGTTTGTTAAAGTGTCTAGGAGACTCCTATGCTACAAATATGATTTTATTTCTATGATAATATTGGTATAATGTGTAATTTAAATGTGTAAGAGTTTTATAAAGCTCTATGTAATCCATTTGCAATGAATCTAGTTGTTTTTCAATTACTAGTTTTCTGGAAAAATAATTTTAGCTAGATTCGAGACTTTGCAATAGAAGTGTTTGTTAAAATGTCTATATGAGTTATTTGATTCAGATATGATATTTTTATCTAATATGTTTGACTAAATGTGTGAAAGAGATTCCAATTTAGTCTATAAGATTTGTTACCGTGATCCTAGTATATTTCTCGAACTGTTATTATTTTTAGAGAGGTTGCCATAGCTAGATTTGGGATTTGAAATGTGGACTGTATATGATTATGAAGCTACATCCATATGACTATAAATGAACTATAATATGCTTATCCTAAATTTCGATCGTCATTTCCTTCTTGTTGAATTGATTTGGAAACTAGAATTGGAAACTAGCTTCGAAATGGTGAAATTGGTAACTAGTTTTTGGATTTGAATCTCTATTTTTGGTAAAAGATGAATGTACAAGCATATGCTCTATTTTTGGTACTTTATTTGTTCTGTAGAATTCTATTTTCCATATCTTTACCTTCACCTATGTGTGCCTCAGAACTCAATATGATTGGTTTGATTGAATTTCTAGCAGTGTTTATTAACTAGTTGTATTGATTAAACTTGAAATATTCTTCGTTTATGTACTCATATCAGAGTTGAAAATGTACTTTTATTTTTCTGTACATGCATGCTTATTTATGCAAATAATGGTTGTAGGTTCATTTTTTGGATAGTTGGTATGGTTGTGCGTCGAAAATGCACAAGACTAGGGGAGGGATTACAGTTGTTGGACACCCCACCTGGCTCCCTCCCCCACGCGACGTGGGCACCTCGGCACATGGCGCGGCCGAGCCCAGATGGCAGTGCCGCCTGTCGTGGTGGGTGGGTGCTTTAAATCGGCCTTTTCAACACACTTTTTCAAGGTCACTTGACACTTTTCCTGCGGACACTCCTTCCTCTCGTGTTTTCTTGCTCGGGCCCGGTTTGTGGTCGCTCCTCCACCCCATTTCCTGTTCACCTCACCCTGCGTTTTGCACCACTCCAACTCCAGTTCTGGTAGTATCTTGTTGTTGTTCTGTGTTGTTGCGGATGGAAGGTGCCTTACTCCCTGATGGATGGCGTTCGCTGCTACGCTTGTTTTTGTCCACCGGTTCTCTCGACATGGACGGTTGCCCCATGCCCGCGGCACACCATAGGCACATGAGCTCGTCTGCAGCGGACCCCGTTGGAGGTTTTCGTCGGTTCGGTGGTGGAGTTGGTGGGTTCCTACTCGGCTGGGTTCAGTGGTGGCGATGGTGGCTTCCTGCACGCGTTCGTTCGGTGGCGATGGTCCCTTCCTGCTCGAGTTTCTTTATGGGTTTGTTTGGTGGCACCACAGTGGCTCACTAGTAGGATTCCTACCATCCATACTTGCGACTATGTTTTTCAACACTCTCAACCTGCTGGGGATTGTGTGGACCTTTTTTGCTGCTTTTATAGGTTAAATCTTGCATTTCTTGCTGGGTACTGGTTTAATGTTTCATTTCTGGGTGGTGAATTGGTGAATTGGTGCATTTCTGCGTATTGTCTATGACTTGCATTCGCTGCTGCAGCGTTTTTTGGGTTTAAGTTTGAACTGTTTGTGGTGGGTTTACGTTGCTTTTGCGGAAGTGGTGAATTGCATTTCGCATTACGTTTTTTATGTAGCATTTGCAGCAGTGGTGAATTGGTGAACTCCATTTTGCATTTGCGGCAGTGGTGAACTGCATTCATCGCAGCATGGCTCTGTGGTTTTACGTTTGAATTGTTTTGGTGGGTTTACGTTTGAACTGTTTGGTGAATTGGTGAACTCCTTATTATGCTGGAATTGTGCTCCTATTAATGTTGAATAATGAATTATGAATGGTGAATAGTGAATAATGAATTTGTTTATGTTGCAGTAGGGTTTATGAATTTATTTTGTTGTTTGTTTGTGTTGCAATCCCTGCAGTAGGGTTACGGTTAAGGTGAATTTGTTAGGCTTTATGAATTGTTGTTGGTTTGGGTTTGTGAATTTTGTTAGGGTTAGGGCTAAGGTGAATTTGTCAGGGTTTATGAATTGTTGCAATCCCTGCAGTAGGGTTTGTGTTGCAAACCCTGCAGTATGGGATTATGCTTATTACAGAGGTAAAAAATTGTTATAATGCATAATTCATATGCAAAATTGATATGGAAAATTTATATGAAGGATATGCTATTACAGAGTTCCATAATTGTTTTTATGTAGAATTATTATGCAAACTTGTTATGCGAACTGGTCATGTAGAATTGTTGTTTATTTACAGAGTTATGTTGAAATGGTGAAATTGTATTTTGCATGAAGGTTCTATGGGCTTAATAATTGATAATAGTTTGGGTTGAGTAATTGAAGGTTCTATGGTTTATGTTGTTGTAACACCCCGTTTGGCATTTCTACCTAAACTAATATTATATGTTGTATTTGTTTGATTGTGAGACTTTGTCGGTTTGACGACACTATGGAAATATGGTTCTATCATTTTGCTGATATATATGTGTGTGTGTGTGTGTGATGTTAGTATTATGATCGGTAGTCATGTTTAAATATGTATCATGTGTTAATTATATATGCAAATCACTGAATGATGGGTACGTGGATACCGTTACAGTTATATGTTGAATAAATGAATTTTATGCTAGGTGCATGGCGAATAAATGAGTATATTGTTGTTATGTTATGATGAAATGTATGTGTACATGTTGAGGATTTATACACGATATTCTATATTGTATGTTGAGGACTGACTTACAGGTTGAAACGACTAAGTGATAGTTGAATCCTACGAGGTGGGAGAGCTTCGGGGACATGGACTTCGACAGATAAATGGTATGCGAGTGATGCATTATTTACTTACGCATGATTATTATGATGTATATTATGACATGGGTGGGGTGGGGTTTTAGGAAACTCAACCGCTCAGATTGGTTATACGATGACAGACCAAGTACAAGTGCAACGCTCTTATTATGTCAGGTAGACATAGTCCCTTGTTCCATTAGGGGGGTGGAGGATTTACCCATCGTTTATCCACGAAACCTAGAGTCATGGGAGGGTTGTGCTACAATGCGCTCCCCAAGGTGTGTGATGATGACTGGTGGTTTCCTGTTGGGGAAGCTTGGTCGATGTAGTCGACACTTCCGCTTATGGGTTCTAGTTGGAGCCGGTCATGGCTTGACACTTCAGGGTAGTCCAGTAGAGAAAATGATAGGATGTGGAAGTTAGTGGTGATGTAGGTAGATAGGTGTAGCTCGAAGTCGGGATGGAAACAAGATCTAACAATGTGTGCGGGAAAATGGCCTTGATTGATTATGTGTCGTAACTCCGTAATGTATGAATTGTCGTAACTTAATAAAATGTAGTTAGGTAAAAGGAGACACCTTGCAAACTATGTTAAAACATGTGTTAGTAAACAATAAGTTTCGTGATTATGATTGATGTGTGTGATTTATTACTGTTAGTGTACTTACGCGAGGTATGTAAGCAGTAGCTGCGCTTACAGAACTCGCCTACATATTTATGATTTCAAGAAATACTACTGAATAATAATGTTAATTAATGTCATTTAATAATTAATTATTGTACATTAATGATTAATTATTGGTGATTAATAAACAAGTTACGGTTAAATTAGATAGTAAATAATGCATTTGGTTAGTAATGCTTAATTGAATGTTAATGAGTTTGATTAGTAAAGACTAAGGGTTAACATTTTAAATGATTATTGTAATGTTAATTAAAGTAGTATTAAATTGATAAGTTAATATTAATTGCAAGGTTAGATAATTAATTAAAATGTATGGATAAGAATTAATTTAACTCTATTAAATTTTATGATGATCATGCAGGAGCTATTTAGAACATAAGATAATTTACAAATATGTGTAATATGAATTGATAAACACGTGTCGGATACACACTTGGGAATTGTTCATGAAAATGATAAATTAATTCTAAATTAATTATGAATTAGTTATACGAGGGAGGAAGGTGCTGGGGGGATCATTTTTTATCCCAGAGGAAATAAAGTAGCAGAATTCTCATGGGGATTAGGCATTAAAAGAAATAATGAAGTCGAGTGGTTGGCTATGTATCACTCCCTTGAAATAACATCCACTCTCAATATGGGGAAATTACAGGTTTATGGATATTCAAGGCATGTCATTCAGGCTATGAGGAATGGAACCATCTCAAGAGGCTCTAAGAGTTAAAGAATTCGAAGAAGAATCAAGTATCTCTCTCTCCCCAATGACATACAATACTTCCACGTCTTGAGAGAGCTCAACCCTATAGCAGATACCTTGGAAAACAAAGGAGTCTCTTTAAAAGTTGGTCAAGTTAAACATAATAATGTAAGTGGTTATCTTTTCATCCCCTAATTTTTTTAATGATCGTGGATTTTATAACTCCCCTAAGGTTCACATTGAATTGGCACGCCCCCCACTTTGGAAGTATGGTTGGTCTCGTTCATGCATTTCCGTGGCTGACACGCCAACCTCCATGTTCTCTTCACATGGCTCTCCCAGTTCACATGCTTTGGAATTTAATGCCTCAGGCTCGCTGTGGGTTAATAGATAAATCGATGGATCATTCCCCCAATTCTCTAGTTTTCTTGTCTACGCTCGGGCAGCTTTGCATTTTCGACCCTGAGCACAATACTTGGACGCTCTTAGACGCTGGTGCGACCTCCATTGCTCCGTATTCTTCCGGCATTTTGGACGGGGTTAGAGAATCCATTGCCACGCTTAGTCAGCTCACTTCTGAGGTGAAGACGTATTTGTGCAGGACCTATTCTGCGGTCTGCACCAATGTTCGACAGAATGGACGATTTGGAGCGAAATTTCATTGAATTACTGCGTAAAGTGGACTTAATCAAGGAAGATACTTCTGTTCTCACAAGCAAATCGCAAAACAGTCATGTTCAGGATGCCTCTACTATCAATCAGGAAATGGTGGATGCTGCCTCGGTTCAACATCATAATTTTGGTTAATTTCTTTCTTCCCAACAGGTCCTCCTTGAATTACATCTTTTGAATGTATTTTTGTCTGCTATTATGCAATCAGTTTGTAAGGGTTTACCCCAATGCTATTAGAAGAAGTTACAGGACGTATATATGCAAAGTTTACAGTGATACAAACATTCTCAAATTCTGCAATTTTCCTCTCTCAGAAGCACAATGCTGGTTTCAAATTTTGTAATGAATGGCTGTGCACAGCCTTTTATCTATATATAACTTTCCCCTGTTTATGTTGAATTTTTTTTTATGAATTAGTTATAAATTAATTATGAATTAATTATGAATTAGTTATAAATTAATTATGAACTAATTTTGAATTAGTTATGAATTAGTTATAAATTAATTCTGAATTAATTGTGAACTAATTGTGAATTAATTATGAATTAATTATGATAAATTAATTAAGAAGCATTTAATTATGAGGTCACTAACGTTGACTGGTAATTAATAAGGTGAAACGTGTAATTGTAAAACATTTACGGTTAGTAGAAAACTAACCCAAAACTAAAACTATAATATGTAACTTTTAATATTGATTAAATAAAATATTATATTTTGAATTAAGGAAGGGATATTAAAATAATGGAAACTAATGGGAGTCAAAGTTGAGGGCTCGAGAACTAACATGGGGGTTGAGGGATTTATGATGAGGATAGGGGTATTAATGGTGGAGGAGAAGAGTCGACAAAACATGGGGGATAAGGGGGAGAAGGGAGGAGAAAGGGAGGATCTTTTACTTTAGAGAATTTTGGAGAATTTACAGAGCAGGGAGAAAAATTACAGAGAAGAGAAGGAGGTTTTTGTTGGAGAAAATTCAGAAGGGAGAGTAGGTTGGCTTGTACTCGGTTTAGGCTCGGGGGTCCAAAGGGGTACCTTTGGAGCTGGGTGGTCGGCGAGACCTTGCCAGTTGGCAGGGTGGCATACTTGTTTGGGCTGGTTGAGTTTCATAAGGTTTGGGGAAGGTTTTGTTACAGGGCACACAGCAAGCAGGAAAACAAAAGGGACCAACAACAACAAAGGGGATCTACTAGCTATTGTGAGGTAATTTTCTGTCAGGTATATAATCATTTCTACTTTGTCATATTTTTATTTCTACGTATGGGAACAAGACTTATATGTTGTTTACACATGCACAAACATAAATGGTTAGAAATAGATAGTTAGAAATATGTATAATAGAAAACAAATATATATATATATATATATATATATATATATATATATATATATAGCAAACTGTAAGAATAGATGTTATTTTTACAGACCTGAAATTTAACACAAACCTACAAAACAAAAACTTAAATTTTGTCAAGGATGTAAATAGTGAAATATCTGATTTTATTAAGAGATAATGGAGACCCAGGTTGGGGTCTCTACACATGGTATCAGAGCCATGGTTCCAAATCTGGAACCAAAGGGCTCACTACATTGAACAGAACAACAAAAAGAAAAAAAAAATTACTGAAAAGTATTAGACCTGTAGGAAACATGGAGGAGTTAGAATTCTATATTTATGAATAAAACAATTACATTGTTGTTTACATGATCATATAAATGCAGTTAAATATAGAAACATGATAAACTAAATATATAGTTTCATAAAAAAAGGGCGTAACTATGAAAATGAATATAAATATATAAATATATATAACCAAGATTTTACTTTTCCATATAACAAAAAAAATTATTATATATCTTCTCAAAAAAATAAAATTATTTGATTTAAATTTAATTCAGTGTAAATATAAATTAAAACAAATAAAAGGGAAGAATATATAGTTGATTTAAGAAAAATATATAGTTGATTTGAGAATAATGTATATATCTATGCAATAGTTATTTAAAAAAAAAAAATTTGCATAGTAGAAAATTTCTAAAAAAAAAAAGGGAAGACAATGCAATATTCGAACTATGAGTAAAAACAAACAAATATATATATGTAATATTTTGTAAATATATATATATATATATATATATATATATAACAAATAAAACCCTACGTTGGGGCTCGCTGGCTCGAGCCAGGGCGCAGCCGCGGGGCTTGAGGCCTAGGCAAGGCCCGGCCAGTAGCCCGCAGCTTAGCGGCCAGCAGCTCGCAGCTCATCGGCCAGCCTGAGCACAACCCATAGGGCATGCAGCTCGACGGCCTGCCTGAGCGCAACCCATAGGGCATGCGTCTCGACAGCCATGGGCGGCCTGAGCGCAACCCAGAGGGCATGCAGTTCGGCGGCCATGGCCGGCCTGAGCGCAGCCTGGTCGTGCGAAAATAAAAACATTTACATATTAAATTTACACAAAAAAAACATTTTTGATAAGTAAATCAAGCTTCAGAAACTGTCTCTAAATCTCTCTTGACTAAGCAAGGAACGTGACCACGGCCAGCGGCCTCAACACAGAAGGGAGAGGCGCCCAGCTACGACTGCTTCAAAAAAAAAACTTGCTGCAAAAAAAAAAAACATGACTGTGCAAATAAGCAAACACATGGGTTCACACATGGGGGTTCCCACTAGTTTACCTTCAGATCTGGGCAGAACCCTAGTTCCATAGCACCGCCATATGCCATACCAATGCTTCCATACTGGGTAGCTCGCTTGAGTAGGTAGAGGAGAGCTCGAACCAGGGCCAGAATGGCCTTCACGCGTGAGGAGAGTGGTGGTTTTAAGGCGAGGAGGAGGGTCCTGCATGCAACCGTGTGGCGTACATGCAGCCTGCTCCTTTGGCGTACATGCAGCGTGCTCCTTCCCCAAGGGATTCCTTGGGCCATTGGATTGGCAGGTGGTAAGAAATGGTTGGGAGGCTGCCACGTGCAGATAAGGAGAGGGTGGAGGTGTATCGATGGTTGAGTGAGTGAGGTAGAGATTAGGGTTAGGTTAAAAAAAACATTTATATATACATGTATCGGGTATATAAGAATTTAATTTATTTGTTATATTTTTTATTATTATTTATTTATGTTCAAAAAAATTGATTTTTTTTTATATATATAAAGAGTAACAAATTTAAAAATAATAATAATAATAATTATAATAAAATTTAATTCTTTAATTGCTAATAAAATTTAATTAATTAAAAATTTAGTCATTTAATTGTTATTACTTGTTAATATAAAAAAAAAATTCATATATAAATTGAGACTTATATATTTTGGAATTAAAGTATGTTATTTTTGGAAAAATGGATTATAATTATATTAAAAAAAAAGAGGGGTTATAAATATTTAAAAAAAAATAAAAATTGATTGAGATTTATATATTTTCTTACCTCATAAAACTATTAAATAATTATTCAATCAATTTATTAATTAATTGATTAAGGTAAGTTGTAATTAACACTAATTAGTTATCCTATTCTTGAAAACACTCATTGCCGAAACTTCAATGTATAGTCGAAGGGGCAAGATGGACACAAAATCTCGAAAACGAGACACCATGGAGACCAACATGACGAGCTGATCGCTAGGACATTGATTCTACCCCATGACAAAATGTTTGATAAACACGACTCTAGACTTAAAACTTAAGTTATGCTATTATTAAATTATTAATTATTAATGAGAAACGAGTCAATAAACGTTAATTGAACCTCTTATAAGGTAGAGTTGCGACCTAATGAGGATTTTGTGGAACCTGATACCTAAACCTACGTAGAACTACTGCAGTATATCTAGTACCGGGTGGCCTCAAGATGGCCTAATCGAAACGCCCAGAACTATAGCTCTTAGAGTAAAAACGCTCGTAAATTAGTCATGATGCACTTTTGAATTAATTGTTGAGTTTGATGGTAAATTAGTCATGATGTCGTCATATGCTAATTATCATCTTATGCCATGTTACAGGGATAAACATGTTAAGAACGGGAGAAGGTCGGGGGCGAGGTCAGAAGACGGCATTACCTGATCCGAATGCACCATCACCATTTCCAGAGACCATTCTTATATTGCGCTCGCTGGAAGCAATAAACGAAATGCTCCGAGGGTTGCAAAGAGGGAGTGTTACCTCAGAAGCAGAAGTGGAGGCCCCTCCACTAAGGGAGGAAGTTCCTGTGGTAGAAGTGAATACGATACCAAGACCTTCGCATTAGGATATCACAAGGGAGCTTCAAAAGATAAGGCTTCCAGAGTTTTCAGGGGGTCGAGTAGGGATACGAGTAGAGTCTTGGTTGGAAGAGATGACCAGGTGCTTAACCTTGCAAGAGTACACTTCCATGTCCAAGTCCAAGATGGCCATATTTCAACTAAAGGGGCCTGCTTTTAATTGGTGGGGGAACCAAGAAAGGCAGCTACACCTTACACCCGACACGATCCCATGGGAACTGTTTGTGGAAAAATTCAAGGGGAAGTACTTACCCGCATCCTACCAGGAAGAAAAAGCGGGGGCTCTTCATGCCTTGGTACAAAGGCATCTATCCGTGGAGGATTATGAATAAAGGTTCATGGAATTAGTCAAGTATGTCCCCTACTTGGAAAACGATGAACGCCATGTTGAGCGCTTCTATGGGCTCAATACCAAGATCAGGGCCCAAGTGCGGATGTGGAAACCAACTTCGGTCGTCGAAGCAGTAGATTGTGCTCATTACACTGAGGAGATGTTGGGTGCAAATCCCATCAGGTCATTCAACTCTCAGTAGTCAGGGTTTGTAGGGAATGCCCCTTGAAACTACCCTCGGGGAGGATATGCGAGGCCACCTCCCTACTGGAATAGGAGCACACCAAGAGTTGCATCGGTAGACAGATCAGTGGCAACTAGGGCGGTGCCCCAGTCAGCCACAAGGACTCACCAGAGTGTGATAATTTCAGGGGATCAACCGACAGGGGAAGGGGTCCCAGGGGGAGGAACCCCTCTTAGAGGTCTGAACAGGTTATCTCGCCCACTCCATTACAGGTTGCTTTTTGGGGATGTGGAGGTCCACATTACCAGCGTGACTGTCCCAAATTACGATCTGGAACAGTGCATCGAGAAGGAAAGGCTCTAATGGGTAGTGGGGGTAGTAGACATCAGATCTCGATAGCAGTACACAACCATCAGGCAGAGCACTAATCCACTGTGGTCATCAGGTACGGTCAATAATGTTAAGCTTAGAATATTTTTTGATCCTAGTGCTACAGATAGTTTTAATTCACCATATGCATTAGACAAATGTGGGTTGGCATCCTAAGAGCATGACGATTTCAGCTTAGTCGAAATGGATTCAGGGGTAAAGCAAGCAGTATGACCTATTGTCGACAAGTGTGTAGTGGATTTCAGGGTGTGTGTTACACAAGTCAAAGTGTACGTGACCACCCTCGGAACTTATGATCTCATCATAGGTATGAATTGGCTTGAGGAGCATCGAGCTTTACTGGACTGTTATGGAAAGAAATTTCTTTGCATTGATGACAAAGGAGAGGCCATCGAGATCTAGGGTATCAAACGGAAGGTGTCCCTATGTTTCATATCCACGATGAACATAAAGCGATGTATGCGACAGGGATGTCAGTTGTATATTGTGGAGGCGGTAAACAATGAGAAGGGACCCTCCTTTGATGAGTACCCAGTGTTAGCCGAATTCAGTGATGTCTTTCCAAAGGAATTACCTGGGTTACCTCCTAAGAGGAAACTTGATTTTACCATCGAAGTAAAACCCGGTTCAGAGTCAACATCGAAGACACCTTATAGGATGACGGCCCCAGAACTTTGTGAGTTATAAATGCAGTTGAAGGAACTGCTAGACCTAGGGTTCATAAGACCAAGTATTTCACCATGGGGTGCACTAGTAATATTTGTGAAGAAGAAGGATGGTTCCTTGCACCTTTTCATCGATTACAGAGATTTGAACAGAGCCACAGTGAATAATAGGTACCCGATACCTCAAATTGATGACCTATTTGATTAAATGAAAGGGGCAATAGTCTTCTCAAAGATTGACTTATGATCAGGTTACCACCAACTACGGATTGAGGAAGGTGATATACCTAAGACTGCTTTTCGAACAAGGTTTGGGCACTATGAGTTTGTAGTGGTACCCTTTGGTTTGACCAATGCCCCAGCGGTATTTATGAGTCTCATGAATAGTGTGTTTCGAAAATACTTAGATCAATTTGTGCAAGTCTTTTTGGATGACATTCTCACCTACTCCAAGAATGAAAGTGAACACAAGGAACACTTGCAGATGGTGTTGTCATGCTTAAGGGAGCATCAGTTGTACGGTAAGTTGTCCAAATGCTCATTTTATCAAAAGGAGATCCATTATCTAGGGCATATAATTTCAGGTGAGGGAATTTCTATTGACCTTGAAAAGGTGAAGGCCATAATGGATTGGCCCGTGCCAAGGAATGCACATGAAGTGAGGATCTTCATGGGGTGAGCCGAGTATTATAGAAGGTTTGTTGAGGGTTTCTCAAAAATTGCAAAACCCATAACTACCCTACAACGTAAAGGCACTAGGTACGAATGGACGGATGAATGCGAAGGCACATTCACCGAGTTGAAAAGACTGTTGACGAGTGCACCAATTCTACGAGTTCCAGATATGGAGAAGGAATTTACAGTTTGCACAGATGCCTCAAGACAAGGTTTGGGTGCGGTGTTGATGTAGGAAGCTGGGGTAATAGCTTATGCATCTAGAAAGTTAAAAACACATGAAGAGAATCACCCTACCCATGACCTAGAGTTGGCTGCGGTGATGTTAGCTTTGAAACTTTGGAGATATTACCTTGTTGGACGAAGCTTTGAGTTCAAGTCTGATCACCAAAGCTTAAGGTATATCTTCACTCAGAGAGACCTAAATGCTAGGCAAAGGTGATGGAGTGAATTCATGAGTGAGTATGATTTTGGGATTTCATACATCAAAAGGAAGGAGAATGTGGTAGCCGATGCCTTAAGCAGAAAACCAAGACTTTTCTCCCTTATACCTTTGAAGGTTGAATTGAGGGAAAGAGTTTTAGGAAAACTAATCGGGGATAGTTGGTACCTAAAGGTCATAGAGGCACTCCAGAATGGGAAACCAGTGGGACCTAAGTTTGAAGGCCATGAGTTAGAAGCCGATGGTTTGTTACGATATCAAGGGAGGATGTATATTCCCGAGGAGGGAGATATTAGGGAGACTATCCTTAAGGAAGCCCATAGAGCAGTGTATTGCGCACACCCGGGTGTAAAGAAGATGTATGCAGACATTAATCAACTCTTCTTTTGGGTAGGGATGAAAAGTGACATGGTCAAATTTGTCGCTAGGTGCCTTGAGTGTTAGCAGGTAAAAGCTGACCATCACCACCCGACAGGACTGTTACAACCACATGACATTCCTATGTCGAAGTGGGAGGTTATCTCCATGGACTTCGTGGTGGGATTGCCTCTTACCTCTCATAGGCATGATGCCATTATGGTCATCATTGACAAACTCACCAAAACTGCTCACTTCATTCCAATTAAGGAGACCTATGATGTCACGGATGTGACTTGTGTGTTCATAAATGAAGTAGTGCGACTCCATGGGTTTCCCAAGAAGATTATCTTAGACAGAGATTCCGGGTTTACGTCCAGTTTTTGGATGAGTTTGCAGTCAGCGTTGGGTACTCAGTTGAACTTAAGAACCGCATACCATCCAGAGACAGATGGGCAAACTGAAAGAGTGAATCAGGTGATGGAGGACATGCTTAGGATGTATGTCATGGATCAACAGAATCATTGGGAGAAGCACTTAACCTTGGTTGAGTTTGCTTACAACAACATTTACCATAGCTCAATTGGAATGCCTCCATATGAAGCATTATATGGGAGGCCATGCAGAACACCATTGAGTTGGGAAAGGTTAGAGGATCGAGTAATTATAGGACCTGAGTTGATTCAAGAGATGGAAGAACAGGTTGTTCAGATTAGACAACGGTTGAAGGAATCTCAGGATAGATAGAAGAGCTATGTCGATGTGCATAGGGTTGACATAAACTATAAGGTTGGTGATGTAGTGTTCGTCCGCATTAGGCCTAGCAAAAGTACCATCAGGTTTGGGAAAGGGACAAAGTTGTCGGCACGATTCATAAGACCGTTTGAAATTTTAGAGAAGGTTGGACCCGTCGCGTATCGTCTTGCGCTGCCACCCCATTTGCACAAAACTCATAATGTTTTTCATGTATCTGTTTTATGACATTATGTAGCTGATGAGTCTCATAAAATAAATTGGAGGGAACTGCAGGTTTCAGACAAGGGGACCATTAGGGTCGAACCATTACGTATATTGGACCGCAAGGTTAGACAACTGAGGTACCATTTGGTGGACCAGGTCAAGGTCTAGTGGGACCAGTATAGCCCATGTTCTGCTACCTGGGATGACGCAGAGACTATGCATCATGATTATCCCACACTATTTTGACCATAACTTTGGGACGAAGTTTCCTGAAGGGTGGGTGTATGTAACGCCCCGTTTGACATTTCTACCTAAACTAATATTATATGTTGTATTTTTTTTATTGTGAGACTTCGTAGGTTTGACGACACTATGGAAATATGGTTCTATCATTTTGCTGATATATATATATATGTGTGTGTGTGTGTGTGTGATGTTAGTATTATGATCGGTAGTCATGTTTAAATATGTATCATGTGTTAATTATATATGCAAATTACTGAATGATGGGTATGTGGATACCGTTACAGTTATATGTTGAATAAATGAATGTTATGCCAGGTGCATGGCGAATAAATGACTATATTGTTGTTATGTTATGATGAAATGTATGTGTACATGTTGATGATTTATGCACGATATTCTATATTGTATGTCGAGGACTGACTTACAGGTTGAAACGGCTAAGTGATAGCTGGATCCTATGAGGTGGGAGAGCCTCGGGACATGGATTTCGACAGATAAATGGTATGCGAGTGATGCATTATTTACTTACGCATGGTTATTGTTATGTATATTATGACATGGGTGGGGTAGGGTTTCAGGGAACTCAACTTCCCAGATTAGTTATATGATGACAGACCGAGTACAAGTGCAACGCTCTTATTATGTCGGGTAGACATAGTCCCTTGTTCCATTAAGGGGTTGAAGGATTTACCCACCGTTTATCCCCGAAACCTTTAGTCATGGGAGGGTTGTGCTACGGCGCACTCCCTAAGGTGTGTGATGATGACTGGTGGTTTCCTGCTGGGGAAGCTTGGTTGATGTAGTCGACACTTCCGCTTACAGGTTCTAGCTGGAGCCGGTCATGGCTTGACACTTCAGGGTAGTCTAGCAGAGGAAAGGATAGGATGTGGAAGTTAGTGATGATGTAGGTAGATAGGTGTAGCTCGAAGTCGGGATGGAAAAAAGATCTAACTATGTGTGCGGGAAAAGGGCCTTGATTGATTATGTGTCGTAACTATGTAATGTATGAATTGTCGTAACTTAATAAAATGAAGTTAGGTAAAAGGAGACAACTTGCAAACTATGTTAAAACATGTGTTAGTAAACAATAAGTTTCGTGATTATGATTGATGTGTGTGATTTATTACTATTAGTGTACTTACGCAAGGTATGTAAGCAGTAGCTGCGCTTACATAATTAGTCTACATATTTATGATTTCCTGAAATACTACCGAATAATAATGTTAATTAGTGTCGTTTATTAATTAATTATTGTACATTAATGATTAATTATTGGTGATTAATAAACAAGTTACGGTTAAATTAGATAGTAAATAATGCATTTGGTTAGTAATGCTTAATTGAATGTTAATGAGTTTGATTAGGAAAGACTAAGGGTTAACATGTTAAATGATTATTGTAATGTTAATTAAAGTAGTGTTAAATTGATAAGTTAATATTTTTTTCTTTTTGTAAGTAAGAGAATGGAACTTCTATTAATATGGTACAAAAAGATACAAAAATGATACACTTTTACAACAGAGTGAGCAAAGCACTCCCAAAGGCCATCCCCTGAAGGAGAAGGACGCCACAGCTTAACAAAACCGTATAATCAGGGAGCAATACATACAACTTCTTAACTACAGACCCATAGAGCAAGATTGAAAAACCTAAGCCGGAAACACAACATCACTATGGATCTGAAACTGACTATCAAGATTTAAAATCATCTTAGAAGCCGAGTAGGGAGAATACTAACTTAAACCAGAACAACAGGTCAAAAAGAAAACCTCCAGCAACTGAACCGAGCAACAAAAAACTGCCGACGAAGAGCCCACCTGATCAACACGAAGTCCTTGGCTCCTGGTTCCTGGCCTCCTGATGGACAGGGATGCAGAGTGCTTCCACCAGGTCCTCCAGCGTACATGTACTCTCCATATCATTCTGCTATGTGACTTTCATTCCCTCGATGATGTCTTTCATGTCCTTGACAATATGCTCGCGAGACTGGATTTCATGAGCCAGAAGGATTCTACACGCCCAGAAGGGGTTGGCAACAATCTAATGGCCGTGCTTCTCCTCGACCTCCTGTTACAACGAAATTTCCATATGCGCAATATGGGCCTCTGTATCCACCGGAGTTTCTTTCAGGTAAATATGCACCCATTCGAAGTTCAGAGGGTGGTTATCCTCCGAGATGTTCGCCTGGTTGGAAGAGCCTTCACTTCTATGCCTACCACTCGCCTTAGAATTTCTGGTGGAGCCTCTATGACTGCAAAGACACATACGGGGGGCCATAATTATTAAAAAGATGGAGCCATACGAGAAGGAAAATCCACCCACTAACCAAAACCGCTTAATACGAAAATGAAACAAACAAAGCATGTTGTTTCTAAGAATGGGGCAAGCTTCTTTATCAATGCGAATCTGCCTGCAACCGTCATCCTTATTGGCTTTATAATCCATAAGCCCGTAAGTGGATATGGTCATCGTACCAAGCCTTGAATTCCCATTACTGAAAATGATTACCTTTCCGTTCCTTCCCGAGGTTTCACATGCACGAAATGGTGTGAGCCTTCGAGTCCTACTGCAACCTGTGCAATCCCATCTTATAAGATCGTGACCAACATCTTTTCTATACTTATTCCTGCTTCTCATATTGGTTTTTTCGATGCTCCCGTCCTTCCCCTCAATAATGGAAATGAGGTGAAATGAACAGAGGGGATGGAACATGCGTAGGAGTATCAACTGCCAAGCTGCCAGCCTAAACTCCACATGGAGAAATAACTCCGACTATGTACGTGGAATCATTAGACGGATAATCTTTATTAAGAGAGGATCGTGGGCTTACGTGTGTCCTTGCGTCCTCTCTACCATGTGCTTCTTCGCTGCTGCGGTAAGTGGTGCAATTCTGGGGATTAAGATCAACAGCTCCGATCTCAAGGAATCGCCTTCTAGACACGTGATCACATGCATCTTCGAGCGTGCCTGCTTTGAAGGCAGTATGAGCTTCAACACCTTTGTTGGCCAGCTCATCCGCTAACATGTTGCCCTTACGTCGCACATGCATGAAATCGATGGATGGGGTGGCAAGCAGAAGTTGCTGAAGCTGGGACAGTCTGCATTCCCATATCCAGTTGAGCTAAACTTTGGCCACAACCAAGCCCCTCTGGATACGACTCTCCATCTCGATCAAGATGCTAGAATCGCCCTCCACGATCAGAGGTAACCAATTCTGCATAATCGCCCATATGATTATGTTCACCAGGCCTTCTAACTCAACTACATTATTAGTTGCTTCCCCCAGGTCACCCCAGAAAACTCCAAGCATCTTACCAGAGTCGTTTCTGACCGCACCCGTGAAGCCTGCAGGACCCGGATTCCCTTTGGCCGCCCCATCAAAATTGAGCTTAAGAGTTCCAGGCGGAGGAGGTTTCCAGAAGTCGGGACTGTGGGTCTTATCCCTCATCTCACGTGATTCTTCAATGCAATTCAGTAAGCTAAAAATCCCCCAAGCATTTAAAATTAATCTTTCTATAGGATCAACATTCCTCGCCTTCGGGGGCCAATGGTTAATATGTAAAGTTTCCTTCAGGTGAGCTTCAAGAATTAACCATATTGCCTCCATGTTGCATTGTTTTCCTTTGAATATTCTCCGATTTCTTTCCTTCCAGACTTCCCATACCACGAACCCAGGGAATAATTCCCAAATGCGGTTCAAGAGTTCATTTTTGAAAGGTTGAGACTGCCAAGTAGCCAAAGAGAGGTCGGGACGACCATGGACTCGAGCTGTCTTTCTAAATATTTCTTCTCCTCTGTCGCGAAGTGAAGAGGATAATGGGCATTCATCCAGAAGGTGATTGATAGATTCACTGTCATGCATGCACATACAGCACCGAGAGGGACCTGAAAGGCCCCTTTTCCATAAATTTTCCCAAGTTAGGATGCGGCGATGAACCCACAGCTAGCCAAAGGTGGCAATTTTAGGCCATAGATTCTTTAGCCATAATTTTTTCCATTTTTTCTCCCTAGGCATTCTATCATGTCCCTCTAGAAGGGCGACCGCTTTTGCAATATTGAAATTCCCGGTGTTAGAGTATCCCCACCGAATTTTATCTGGTCCATCCATCATAGGGATCTGGTGCTTAAGAATTTGCTCATAGAAGTTATCCAGGTTCTCCTCTAGGGTCAAAGCTTGCCACCAGCGTTCCGGCTTCCAGAGCCTAACTTGGTGCCCCTCTGAAGATGGTTCCCAAAAATCCTGAACCTTCTCCCATGGGCTACTCTGAAGATACTGGTTTAGCTCCTGGATATCCTGTCTTTCGTCCAATTTGGGACACTGTTGCCATGCGTCCCTGAGAAAGGAGGCAGAAGCTCCATCTCTTATATCCCAGAAGCTATGTCGTTGAACTAAGACTCGGTTCAATTGTGCCGCTTTCCAAATATGAGAGCCTGGTGGTTCTTCCCCATATCTGATAAGGTCCTACTTGGGCCAGTTTGGAGCATATTTCCTGTGCCAAAGAAGTGCCCACGGTTCCTCCCTGTGAGTGATGCATTTCCACCATATTTTCCCCCCCATAACCCTATTAACACATAGCGGGTCCCGAAGTCCAAGGCCTCCCACCCCTTTGGGAGTGCACCTAATGTCCCACTTCACCAAGGCCCATTTACTTTGTTCTTGGGTACCCCCCCAAAGGAAGTTCCTCTGAAGATTATAGATTTGTTTTAGGACCTCTTTTGGGGCAGCTAGCACCGAGAAGATATAGACAGGCATGGCTTGGAGTACTGACTTGACCAAGATGAGGCGGCTTGGGAAATTCAGGGCTCTGAAAGTCCACAATTCAAGTTTATTTTTGAATTTATCTAAAAGGTCCTTCCACGAGACTTAACGAATGGTGGATTCCGTCATGGGTGCACCCAGATATTTAGACGGGAGATGTCCTTCAGAGAATTCTAGAATATGTAGAATGTTTCTAAGGGTAATTCTTGGCGTGTTAAAGAAGTATACTTGGGATTTTTCCTTATTAATTTTCAATCCACTAGCACAGAGGAAGGTGTCTAGGATTATTTTGATGCCTTTTGCTTCCTGAACCGAGGAAGGGCCCATTAACATGGTATCATCAACAAATTGCTGGTGGGTCTGAGGGGCCAATCCATCACAGAGGTTTAGACCACGGATATCATTACTTTCCTGAGCAGCACGCAACATTCTTCCCAACCCTTCCGCTATGATGATGAAAAGAAATGGGGATAGGGGATCCCCCTGACGGATACCTCGGGAAGCCGGAAAAGGTTGAGAGGGAGTGCCATTAACCAGAATGGAAAAGAAGGGGGATGAAACTAGGCTCATAATCCATTCAGTCCATGTAATACTGAAGCCAAAATCCCTTAACATCTAGGCTAGGAAGGTCCAATTTAACTTGTCATAAGCTTTGGAGAAGTCCAACATTAGAAGCATACCTGGAATTTTATCCTTATTTATAGAGTGGATGGATTCATGAACCATAATTATCCCGTCCAAAATTTGGCGACCTTCCACGAATCCGGCCTGCTCTGGAGAGATAATCAGAGGAAGGAGCGTACGAAGCCGATTAGCAATGACCTTGGGTATGATTTTATAGATGACATTACAAAGGGCTATGGGTTTGAACTTTCATGGGTCTTCAGTGCCCATTTCCTTAGGGATGAGCGTAAGGAAGGTGGCATTGAGAGCTTTGAGGATGCTTCTTGTTCGGTGGGAGTCTTCAACAATAGCTAGGATTTTCGTTTTTAGCCAATCCCAACAGGTGTGGAAGAAATTGGTAGTGAAGCCATCTGTACCAGGGGCTTTTTCCACCGCCATCTGCTTGATAGCTTCATCAAGTTCTTCTATGCTGATGACTTTCATGAGGAGCTTGTTATGGTCCTCCATGATCAAATTCGGGATATGCTGGAGGACTACCTCCCTCTCCGTTCTTCTATTGATATTGGGTTCTTCCAGCAAATCTACAAAGAAGTTGTTCAGGGTTTGTTCCATCTCCGGTTGTGTTTCCGCAAGACTCCCATCTTCTTTCTTGAGCCGCACTACCCTGTTCCCGTGCCGATTTTGGATGGCTGCTTTGTGAAATAATTTAGTATTGCGTTCACCCTCTTTCCGCCAACGATTCCTGGACTTTTGCTTCCAGAGAAGTTATTCTTGTTGGTCCTTAAGGTTGAGTTCTTTTAGAAGGTTTTGTTCTTGTTCCTTCAGCTCCGTAGAGTATCCCTAGGACATTGCGGCATTCTGTACCTCCTACAATTTGAGATCAAGCAACTTCTTGCATTGGAAAATGTTCCCGAAGGTGTCCTTGTTCCATTTCTTGATTTTACCTTTTAGGTACTTAAGATTTTGTTGGAATTGGTACATAAGGGATCCCGTGATGGGGGGACAATTCTGCCACCACTGTCTCATTTGGTCTGGAAAGTCGGGGTGGAGGAGCCAAAATTGTTCGAACCTGAACGACCTTCGAAGGTTCTCCCCTATTCTTTTCCAATAAAGGCTAATCGGCCAATGGTCGGAGCCTGCAGAAGGGAGCACTACTGCAGCCAGTTACCCCCCTCCCATGATAATGGATTCTGACACAAGGAACCTGTCCAGTCTGGAAGCAATGCTTCTATCCCCTGCTCTTTTGTTGTTCCAAGTGAACAAACCGTTAGAGGTTCTAACTTCAATTAGCTCCAATGTTTCAATAACCTCCGAGAAGTACTCACTACTAGGATGCAGGCATCGAATTCCTCCTCGTTTCTCATCCAGACTCATGATTAAGTTAAAGTCACCCCCTATGATCCAGGGGCGTAGCCCTGTCTCTCTTTTGAGGTTGAGCAGGGAGTCCAAGAAGGAGTTCTTTAGATTGGTTGTTGACGGTCCATACACATTGGACAGGAAACCTCTAACTTTGGTCCCTATAATATGAAAAGAAGCCGATAAGATAAACTTTGAATCCATCCAATCAGTCAGGCTCACCTCTTTGGGGTTCCAAAGAATGCCAATTCGCCCTGTCGTTCCAATGGCATCCATAGCTATGGCTTCAAAGTGTTTCCAAAATTTCTTTCCAATGGAATGAAGATCCACTTCGGAACACTTAGTTTCTTGGAGAAAAACTATAGAAGGTCTTTCTATTTCAATCTTCCGTCTTAGAAGACAGGTTTTTAAAAGGCTCTTGCAGCCTCTGATATTCCAGGATGTAATCCACATCTTATAATAATTTGGGGTTGGAGGAGGCTAGAGCCGCGTCGATAGTTGGGTACTGGCCAGAGGCAACCAGTTTCTTCCCTACCAGCTGAATTCTTTGAATATTGCTACGTCGTCCCCTCCCCCCCCCTTGTTTTTATTTTTTCCATCAGTTTCCTTAAGGGATTCAGAAGCTATGCCCAGATATTTGTGGTTTTTGGTCTTTATGATAGCTTTCTCTAACAAGGATACCTGGTGCAGGGTGATGGAGATCGGGTCTTCAACTGTGCACGCCGCCTCTAGACCCTCGAGGTCTAAATCTCCCAGTTCTATTTCTTCTCCGATTTCCTCTTGCGCATAACCGTATTCTCCCATTACTTCCTTCTTAGGATCTTGAGCTATGTTAACTGAAACAGGATTGGTGGTGGTATCTTCCTTCTCTTCCTGATTTTTCTCCTCCTCGGCATTAATCTCTTCTACCGACTGCAGGATGTCAAACTTGTTGTGGATATGAGATTTCTTGTGGACTTCGGGGCCCGATACTTTCTTGGCTTGCCTCTTCTTGTTTGCTACTTTTGTGAATCCTTGTTGATCTTTTCTTTCTGAGTTGGTGTTTCCTCCTGGCTGTTTATTTGACGGGAAATCTCTGAATAAATGCCCGTGTTCATGGCACCTCCGACACCGAAATGGAATTTGTTCATAGTCTATTGCCTGAAACCAGTCTTCATCCTCCCAGGTTATGTCGATTCCTTCCGGAATATCTTGAGATATATCCATATAGAGGAAAATGCGAGCATACGAGGTATATCACATTTTCCTTGTTTGCTCAGAGACTTTGACAAACACCCCCAATGTATTGCCAATATCCGTAAGTATTTCCTCCTTCCAGTATTTGGTGGGTAAAGAATAAAGACGCAGCCAAACCAGTGCGATTGTCAAATTTTCTTTATTCGGATTGAAACGCTCCTTCCAGGGGCGGAGGTACAGCCCTGCAGAATTGAAGAAATATGGCCCATTGTAAAAAATACAAGGGTGGTCCTCCTCATTGAAGAAGATCATCGTAAAGAACCCTTTGGATCCAAGTTGTAGGTCATAATGCCCTTGAGGTTTCCACGTTGTGTTAATCCACCAGACGAGAGTCTTCTCCGTTGTCCAGATTCAGATAAATTTCCCAATAAGCGCATGTTCTTTCATATATTGAATGTCAGTTCTAACTCTTTCTGAGTTAATATGGAGTTTAGGGATCTTTTTCGCTTTCGGCAAACATTGCCCTGGTTTCCTTCGTTCTCCCATTGCTTGATCTGGTTTGAAAATTCTGCTAGTCCCTTCCCCGGCCAGTCATGCCATGGGGTCGGAGGTAGGTCCCGTCTCAGTCCTTTTTCCTTTGTCAATGGTCCCAGGTGAGGCCAAGTCCTCGCCGCCGATATCTGTGCTCATGTCCCTTCGCAGTCCTCAATTTAGGGAGGCCCTGGCGGCCGCCGCCTTAACTTGCACCAACCTTCGCTTGAACAACGTTGAAACCCTCGAGATCACCGTCGCACCGTCTTCCTTCCCATCCACACACACTCCTAACTTTTTAATTGATAAGTTAATATTAATTGCAAGGTTAGATAATTAATTAAAATATATGGATAAGAATTAATTTATATCTATTAAATTTTATGATGATCATGCAGGGGCTAATTAGAACATAGGATAATTTACAAATAGATGTAATATGAAATTGATAAACAAGTATCGGATACACACTTGGGAATTGTTCATGAAAATGATAAATTAATTCTAAATTAATTATGAATTAGTTATGAACTAATTATGAATTAGTTATGAATTAGTTATAAATTAATTCTGAATTAATTTTGAATCAATTGTGAACTAATTATGAATTAATTATAAATTAATTAAGAAGCATTTAATTATGAGATCACCAAGGTTGACTGGTAATTAATAAGGTGAAACGTGTAAGTGTAAAACACTTACAGTTAGTAGAAAACTAACCCAAAACTAAAACTATAATATATAACTTTTAATATTGATTAAATAAAATATTATATTTTGAATTAAGGAAGGAATATTAAAATATTGGAAACTAATGGGAGTCAAAGTTGAGGGCTCAAGGAATGACATGGGGGTTGAGGGATTTATGATGAGGATAGGGGTATTAATGGTGGAGGAGAAGAGTAAAAAAAACATGGGGGATAAGGGGGAGAAGGGAGGATCTTTTACTTTAGAGAATGTTGGAGAATTTACAGAGCAGGAAGACAAATTATAGAGAAGAGAAGGAGGTTTTTGTTGGAGAAAATTCAGAAGGGAGAGCAGGTTGGCTTGTACTCGGTTTGGGCTCGGGGGTCCAAAGGGGTATCTTTGGAGCTGGGTGGTCGGCGAGACCTCGCCAGTTGGCAGGGTGGCATACTTGTTTGGGTTGGTTGAGTTTCATAAGGTCCGGGGAAGATTTTGTTGCAGGGCACACAACAAGCAGGAAAACAAAAGGGAGCAACAACAACAAAGGGGATCTACTAGCTATTGTGAGGTAATTTTCTGTCAGGCATATAATCATTTCTACTTTGTCATATTTTTATTTCTGCGTATGGGAACAAGACTTATATGATGTTTACACCTGCACAAACAGAAATGGTTAGAAATAGATAGGTAGAAATAGGTATAACAGAATATATATATATATATATATATATATATATCAAACTGTAAGAATAGATGTTATTTTTACAAACCTGAAATTTAACACAAACCAACAAAAATTTTGACAAGGATGTAAATAGTGAAATATCTGATTTTTTTAAGAGATAATGGAGACCCAGGTTGGGGTCTCTACAGTTGCAGGGTTTATGAATTTTTTAGGTTTTATGAATTGAGTTTGTTGTTGGTTTATGTTGCAATCCCTGCAGTAGGGTTAGGGTTTATGGATTTATTGCAGAGTTGCAATCCCTGCAGTATCGGTTTATGCTTATTACAGAGTTAAATAATTGTTATAATACATAATTGATATGCAAAATTGTTGACAACATTGACTTTTGCCATTGTCTCATCTTATTGGAAGAATACCCATAATTCAGTTTTTGATATCATCAAGTGTGCCAAAACAATGGAGACATCAAGTGCACTTTCAGTAGCCCTGCTCTGCTCCATCCTTTGACTTTGATTTGTTCAAGGCTTTAATGCACCGGTATGTTCTCATAGATTAAGACATATCTACTTAATACTCAGTAGTTTATAATAAGCAAACTGAACCCTCCCTTGATGGAAATTTAAATGAGGTCATTACTTGCATTATGGGGCAATTTATGCTATGAAATTATTTTGAAGGGCATCTACTTTTTTCTACACTTATTTGATATGCAAAATCTACTGTGATGGGTTCTGAAGCCTTACTTTATTGACCACTGGTCATTAGAAGCATTCTATCTCATGTCGAAGTAACTGTGATGTTCTTCCAAAAGAATGGAATCCTGAAGGTTGTCATAACAAAGATTTTGACCTCTAGTCTGGGGTTCTGTGTATAGCTAAGAAAATTATATACTAAATTTGTCTGGGTTTATGCTTATTACAGAGTTAAATAATTGTTATAATGCATAATTGATATGCAAAATTGTTGATGAAGGATATGCAAAATAGAAGAAGTTAAATTTTCAGTTTTTCCTGTTGATTTGGTTGTAGGTATTTTGTTCAATTAGTTGTTGGGTAGACCATAACATGCATTTATATACACATAGTTTTATTAAACAGTTTGTTGGCTTGATTACTCTTGTATGTTGCTCTAGCCTTCAAAAGGATATCGAATTTGTTTTTGGTTCCTTTTAAAGTATCATGTCTTCTTTGTATCTAACGGAACATTATTACATAGAAAAACTAATCAATCATGAACAATGAAACAAGAACATATGGTGACCTTTGGATACAAACTTATTGCTCCCATAACAAGGATTCCAGTAGAAAATATTGTTTAGATGAATGTTTGGTCGAAATATTCCATCTCTAACAAATACAGATTTGGTACACTTGGCTTGACCATTTATGGTTGCAGCGAGGAGTGGGAGACAGATTCCCTATTATTTGATAATTATTTTTGTTGAAGGGTTGCAGACTATAATTCATAGGCAAACTGAACTGCACCTATAATTTTTTTCTACATACACTAGACCTGATTTAAGCCTTTTATGTTGATTAGTATGATACTGTATTTAGGTCATACTCATTGCTCTTAGGTGTAATAAGTCATGCATGAGAGCCCTCCATGGAACATTCCTTAGAAAAGCATTATTAGTCTTAGGAGAGAAATATGGGCATGTTTTTATGAGTTAGCATCGCATGGATGGGTATCACAAACCAGGTAATGGTTCAAACCCAAACACTAGGAATATAGTCCCCAACCCAAATAAAGAACCTTTGGCCTACAAGATGCTTATGTCTCCAATTTTGACAATTAGGAATAGTAGTGATGGGTTCAAACACCCAATTTATAGTTTAGGACCAAATTTATAGTGGTGGGTTTCTATCCTAACTGTTACTTTAAGTCTTACAGTCCATGTTTAAGGATCTAGACCAGGCCACATACATCATAGAAGGAATATAGGGCTCTATATTTATTGCTCTATATAGAAGGAATATAGGGCTCTATAGAAGGAAGGAAACATAGGGGTGTCAAGAGTTGTACATTAAAAAAAACACACTTTAAAAATAATTTAAAGTTAGGTCTTTCAAATATTGTCAAATGCAACATTAAATACCAAAACAATGAATATATTGTTGATGAACCCTAACCCTACTGCAGGGTTTGCAACATAAACCAACAACAAACTAAATTCATAAACCCTAAAAAATGTTAATGAAATGTTTAATCAATGAACATTACAGCGTGCTGTTGAAATGATGAAATTGTATATTAAACCTTATGATAAACCCCTGATTACAATGCCACAAACATTAGGGAATGCTATGACCAAGGATTGTATCCAGAATGGCCATGTTACAAACATTAGAGCCAGTGATTACAACATCCACATTGCAATGTGGACATAACACAAAATTTGGCACCCCTATATGACACCCCTATGCTTGATGTCCTCCAAGATCTTCACTGCCCAATATTGTTGAGTTTCCTGCTTGAGCCAAGTTGGTTGGCCTACCTAACAATGGCTGATTAGGTTGTGGCTGATTGCCTCCATATGATATCCAATTTGCTTCTTGTAGCCATGGAGGAATTGAGTAGCCACAGTGCACACTTGTGCTACTAACCCCTGCATTAGGTTGAGCCCCCCGATAATCATACATACGATTGACACCTGCACTGGTAGGAGGGAATAAAGTGGGCATGCACACTTGTTGATAGCGGGGTACTTGGATGTTTATGAGGTCTTGAAAACATGGAGTATTATCTGCAATATGTTCCAATGTGTTTGGCATCATCCTACTCCCCTCCACTATGTTTGCATCAATGGCAACCCTTTCTGCTAGTCCTTGTTCTTTTTGAAGCAATTGTTGAACCTTTTTCAATTCCTTTTCCTGCCTTGCCATCTGTTTTTGATGAGCCTTTTCTTGTCTTTCTTTCTCTCTTTCAAGCCTTGTAATCCAATATAACACAACAATATATAAAACATAATTAAATCAAGGAGAACCCTATGTGCCCACTATGTAAGCATCACTCCATGAAAAATTCAAACATAATTGTAAAAGAAAAAGAAAAAAAGGAGTAAGGTTACCATGGTGATATATAAACAACCATTAAACTTAACACAAATAAAGAAAAGAAGAATACTTAGTAACTCCAAACAAATACCCTTAATAACATTCCTTCACCGGTGAGTAATTTTTTACTTCCTCAACGAATTTGGCAATTACTCTAAGTCATGAATGACGATTGAAAGGTATAGAAAATTGACAAATGCACTAAAGTTCTTTTAAATACAGATTAAAGTTCTTTTCACATGCCTACGACTTTCTCCTTAGAAACAGAGTTCTCTCCAATGTCGTACAGTTTCAATGATTATTTATCTCTCATTTTGTTTGATATTCATCAAATTAACTTTACCTTTGAAATAGTTTTTGGTTACCTTCATTTATTATTATCACCTAAGTGGACGTGCCGGAGTGGTTATCGGGCATGACTAGAAATCATGTGGGCTTTGCCCGCGCAGGTTCGAATCCTGCCGTCCACGCATGCAAAATAACTCCTGTTAACAATCTTTGTAGTTACATTCTTCCAGGCTGATAATTGCGCTAGTTGAAATTCTAACAGGAGTCTGTGACTGCCTACTACAAAATTTGACACAATTTTTATAGCTCTCCACCATGATAATTGCACTTGTTGGGATTCGAACGCGGGTCAATGCAATTGCCGGTTCTATTACAAAATTTAACACAGACATGCACATCGTATATAATAAGATTGAAAAGACGAAAATTAACGAGAGCAACAACATTTCATTTTGGTGAAATTTAACAAAACTGTGAAGAATGGAAAGTTAAAATTTAAAAAGTGTTTACCCATCATAATGTGTTGCCCTATTTGCAGCAACGACAACGACTGGCCCAAATATAATTATAGGTTGTGCTGTTTTCGCAATATTCCAATCGACCTCCTATCGACAACAATGACATGTGACGCTTTTTATGTTCCTTAAATCTACAAATGTATTTGCTCAAGTTAAGAGTGTCTCATTGTTGTGTGACCTAGTTGAATGTATTTGCTCAAGTTAAGAGTGTCTCATTGTTGTGTGACCTAGTTGAGTCAATTGTGTCAAAGGTGGGAGTGGATAATCTTAATCATTTTAAGATTTTGACTATTAAAAAAGAGTTGTTGATGGACAAAGCCCCCACCATTTTCTAAATCCGCTTGGTAACTCATTGGTTGGACTTTATTCTACATGACATTGGAAAATTTTAATGGGTTAAATATGTTTTGGACTAACTAAATTTTATCACAAAATACATATATAAGCATACATGGACCACCAACTTAATGAGAAAATACATTGAGACAAGGATTTTTTTCCCTATCATAATCAAGTTTGCAACAAATGTCATATGATTCTTGTCCATTTGTGCCCAAAAGTTGCATCTTAAGGGAATGTTTATAAGTGATGTGTGGCCACAATCAAAATATAGGTTGTGTCACTTGCATTTAATGATGGAATGGAGGGGAGCTGATAAGGTGATTTTTGTATAAGAACCACTAATTAAGGTGCTTTCGTTGGTTGATAGGGTAAAACCATCAATGAAATATGTACACTTGGCCATGGAAAGGGCCAATACTAGAATTCGGTAAACTTTGGGAGCAAGGAGAAGAAATACATTCTCAAATAATTGATTCCAAATGTCAACCATTTCAAATCAGTTGCTAGCTATTATTTCAAACCAACATATCTTTTAGTCATACCTTCAATCCATTAATTAAGGTGCTTTAGTTGGTTGATAGGGTAAAACCATCAATGGAATATGTACACAAGGCCATGGAAAGGGCCAATACTAGAATTTTGTGCACTTTGGGAGCAAGGAGAAGAAATACATTCCCATATAAGAAATAATTGATTCCAAATGGAAACCATTTCAAATTAGTTTCTAGCCAGTATTTAAACCAACATTTGTTTTAGTCATACCTTCAATTTTGATCATAAGGTGATGAAATGTATTTTTTAGTGCACAAAGATGATTTTCCCTATGCAACTAAAGAGGCCATCCAATAGAAATTATAAAAGCACAAGAGTTGAAGTGCTATTTGCATTTAATATGGCAATCAATTCAAGGAAAACATATACATATGCATAGGGGAAAACAACATAAAGTTAGATAAATACCTTGATGTGAGGAGCCCCAAGCAAACAAGTTGCAGTGACCGCTACATCAAGTCCAAAAGACGAGGCACCCTACCATATGGATGCAAGGGCGTCATGTCAAAAGAATTGCACATGCCAAGAAAAATCACATTTACAAATACTTTAAAGTTATGTCTACCCCCCACTGCGGGTGCACACAGAGTCCAACGACGTCAACTGGGGCCCGCCAGAGACAGGTCACGGCTCCTCCAGTCGGCCTGCTGATAGCTCTATGCCTGTCATAGCACCTAGCACCCACCTCAAGGCCACCTCCATCCTGGAACCTGTCCTCTACCCTGCCCACGTGCCTCCCGATCATCCCCACGCTGCAGCTGCATGCTCCCGCCACCTGCCGGTCCATGCCTCACTTGCAGCCGCGACCACCTGCCCCAGCTCCCCTGATTATGCAGCTCGACACTCTAGTTAATCATTACGTTACCACTCCCTCTGTTCGGAGCTTGGCCACCCGTTGCAATCTTAACTCCTCCTGCGTGCGCAATATCTTGTCTTCGATACGCCTCCTGCTCGACGCTATGACTATGGCAGTTCACTCGACCTCTGATCATTCTCTTGGTCATGTCGCACTTATGAATCTGACTGGCTCCCCGGGTATACATTCAAGAGCTCCTGAGCATCACCAGCACCTTCTTTGCAGGCCCGCAGACGCTCAGCTAATTGCTCTGCTCCGGAAGGGTTCCACCACTCTTATTCACGCTGAGGTTTGTTTTATAGCTCTGTGTTTTAATACCTTGGGTTCTAGATACCCCGACGGCCACCCTAGATTCCTCTTCCCCGCTGCAGACTTTGTTCCTAGTCTTAGTTCCGTCCTGGTTCTTAAGGCCTTGAGTAGCTGGTCCGTGCTTGACTTTCAGTCCCTTTTCTCTCTGTACCTGCTGTTACTTGTTCCCATGGCAACTCCCAGACGTGTTCGCACCCGACAGGATGCCCGACTGGTTAATTCAGGGGATTATGGATCCTCCTCCACTCCTCCGGTTCGCCTGATGAGAGGAGTGATGGACAAGGCCCGCAAATTCCATACTGTGATTCTCAAGCAGGCGCAGGAGGAAATTTACGATGCTGAAGAGGAGGAGAGGGTCACCAGAGTCTGCACCATGGATGAGGATATCAGGCAGGAATTCAAAGCTCTGGTACCTAACCCTGGAAACACCCGCGGCAGAAGTACCCTCTACCAGAAGACTTTGGACCTGCATTGGTTGCACAAGCTCATCCTGGGAAAAATGCTTACAGATCGCAATGAAACTCAAGCTGAAATACTGATGCAGCTAGATGAACTCCAGGATATGATGAAACAACTGCTCTTCAACCAGCAGCAATTCGCCCACAGGCTTAGCATCACTCTCGCCAAAGACCCGAATACTCAGCCAGAGCAGAAAGAATATCATAGCGATGAATGAGTACTGTCAATACTATTCTGCTTTGTCTTAGTTTATACAGTCAGATGGTCTTTTGTTTATACTATTCTGTTAGGCATATTACACTACTGTTAGGATGGTCTGGTCGTTTATTTTGGTTCCAAATATACATTTTCAAACTGTTATTGGGTTTGTTTTCTCCTCGGTGAGAGGACCCAGCTATGCTATTACTCTGTACATTTTGCCCCTGATAATATAAGGATCTTCATATAGCTTACAAAAAAAAATACTAATCTCGTCTAAGAAACTGTCCTGAATATGATTCTCTCTCAAGCCATAACAAGTATGTCAACAATGTGAGCATTGCTGAGGAATAACTAGCCCAAAACCAGAAAAGACAACATGCTTAGATGGAGGCTCAACACTAGATGGTCTAACATCATCAAAAGATGTATCTTGATGAGAAGTTGTTGCAAATGCACTACGTTGGACTAGATTACGTGTCAAGGATGATATCACAATACTAGTAGCTTGAATCTTATCTCTGAGTTAAGGTGGTTGGGAGGTGGTGGGGTGGTTGGGAATGCACCTAGGAGCGAGCGACTCTCCTAGTGGGTTATGTCTAGTAGTTGCTCGATCCTTATCTGAGCCAAGAGGGCCAATCCGTTGGAATTCTCCAATGTCAAAATAATTGACATGGAGATCAAGAATAAACTCAGTCCACAATTTCTAAAGAAAATATAAGGGAACCTCCCTATTATTGTAGGGAGGCTTATTAAATACCTTAAACCATTGATCCATCCAATTGATTTTCCATGGTTGGAGTGTGCACCAATCCATGCAAAGACACCTCTTTCTCAGATTAGGTGCTTGGTTGGTTCTAGTGTCAATGAACAACAAACAATTGATTCTTTGGTTATATTCATTTTTTAATCTCTTCCTTAGTGGCCTTTTAGTCATGTATATAAGATAATTGTCCATGAGAATGGCCAATGGAATCAACAATGGTGTTAAGGGAAGTGGCATGTGATAGGTGGGATGGTTCTCTTGTGTTCCTAAGTTCCCCAATTAAATTTCTAATCTCGTATAAACTTTGATTTATTTCAGTGTATGGGTCTTATGGAGGGTTCAGGTTTTGGTTTGCATTTGGATCAGAGTTTTCCACCATCTTTGTGGAATAATAAATACAATTCAACAATAACAACGTATTTTTAAAAATATGCAAATTTGTAAAATGTAAAAAATGTAAAATTGGTAAGAAAAATAAAACTTACTTGCAAATGCTCACTAGCAATGGATGAAGGTAGCTCCTTGGCACTGTAGCTCCCTTTAAAATGCATTTACATCTATTAAGTGCTTAGAAATCCTTGCCGGTATTGGGAGGGATGAATAAACAAAAAGAAACCAACCCCTTTTTTTGTTTATGGACATAGGGATGCACACACATTCTTAGTGTGTGCCCGCTTAGGAATGCACATGTGTGCACGTTGTTGGCACTATTCTTAAAATTGTCAAATATATGTGGCGTAATGGCATGGAGGTTCGATGGGGAGCTGAAAACCTATTTAAAAATGAATGTGTGTGTGCTTCTAATAGTGCACATGTGTTTTTAATTTAGCAATGAGCACACATTCCTATTGCAATAAAAATGGGGAGCAACTTCTTGCAAACCCTCTTAAAAAAACAATTTATAATGCTATTTCTACTTTAGTTTTCATTTATAACAAATTTCTGATTTGAAGGTAATTGGGCCACTTTTCTTGCTACTTTAACGTGTTGGAAGGTAATCATAATTGATAATATTGTTTTCTAATAAGTTCTAGTCCCATTTATGCATATAATTTCATATAAATTATGTTATTTAAGACTTATCTCAATTAGATACAAAGTTTATCCATTGATCCAATGGGTGAGTTAGAATCTCCCAATGGCATGTGGGTGTGGTGGAAGGTCATCACAATTGTGAATATGTTTTGTTCGTGACTCTAGTCTAGGTCATGCATATAATTTTATAGTGGTCATGTTACTTATGACCTAAGGATGAGTGCGAGCTAATGATGGTTTCTCATGACATGACGGTGGCAATCCAAATATGGAAAAGTAACAATTATTAATTTGGAGGGATGATTCAAGCTACTTTCACAACGAATTTGAATATGGTGTAAAAATATGAAATGTAGGAAATTGAATTAGCTTTAGAAATATATAATTTTATTTATAGAATTTTGGCATGACTGTGAAATTCAATTTTTGTAGCACCGCTTACGGTGGTATGCTATTTTTTTCTATGAAATATAATTCATATGCTCTCATTAGTACTAGTGTTGAGAATTTAATTGATGAAATTTCTTTTAATATTTTTGTGAAATTGTAGAGAACACATTGTTTTTCCGCATGACTATTTTTTTTTTAATTTATAATGTTACTTTTATACTTTTTTAAATTACGAAGATCCATATAACCTTAAAATTATGAGGTCCTAGGTGTTGGTTGTGGAGCCTGATTATGGACCCTTAAAATTATGAGGTCTTGGGTGTTGGTTGTGGAGCCTGATTATAACCTTCTCGATTCAAAGGTCTTGTTTGGATTCCAGTCCCTGGTAGGGGTTCGGGGGCAGCACCCCAGAAGATAATTTTTTGGAAATTTTGCCTTGTAAATATTGTAATTTCGTAGTCAATCTGGACCGTTCATCGTTAGGTTGTAGATCTAATGGTAGCAATTATGTTTGTGTATTTTTTTCCTAGAAGGAAACCCTCTTTTAAAAAGGGCATTGTATTATGGTTGTGTAGTAGTGTGTGAGAGAGACTGTGAGATAGTGAAGAGGAGGTTGCGACGGATGTGTTGCAGGTTGTATCTCTTCATTTTGCTAAATGCAATAAAAGAAAGGTCTGTATGTTTCTCCATGGATGTAGCCCATATCGGGTGAACCACGTATATTGGTGTCTCTCTTGTATTATTCTCTTATGTGTTTCATTTTCACATTTATTTTATTTTATTGCTTTGTGATCCTATTTTTTAACAATTAGTATCAGAGTCGAAAGTCTATCTGGATGATAAACTCATAGGAAAAGGAGGGTTCTTGGTTTGAATGGGAGCAATGGCAAAAGAAGGAAAGCTTATGGTCGAGAAATTTAATGGAAAAAACTACCAGCTATGGAAGATGCAAATGGAGTACTATCTATATCAGAAGGATCTTTTCCTACCATTGGGTGGAAAATGTAAGAAGCCAACGACTATGAAGGATGAAAAATGGGAGGTTCTTGACAGAAAAGCACTAGGAATGATACGGTTGTGCTTGATAGCGTCAATGTCTTTCAACATTTCAAAAGAAAAGGAAACAGAGAATCTAATGAAGGAATTGGCTAAACTGTATGAAAAACACTTGGTCTCCAATAAGGTATTTCTAATGAAACAATTATTTAATATGAAGATGTCAGAAGGTGGGTTTGTTTTCAACCATTTAAATGAATTTAATATGGTTACTAATCAATTGAATTTTGCAGGAGTGAAATTTGATGATGAGGTTAGGGATCTTCTAATTTTTTGCTCATTGCCATAAAGTTGGAATGGCTTGGTCATGGTTGTATGTAACTCCGTCTTTGGTTCAAACACTTTGAAGTTTGATGATGTTGTTGGTGTTATCCTTAGCGAGGAAATGCGACAAAAAAGAACATGTGAGACATCAGGTAATTCTTTGACCCTGGAGAATAGGGAAAGACAAAGGGAGCGAGGAAAGAGCCGAGGGAACTGTGGGAAGTCTAGGAAGGACAGATTTAAATCCAGACTAGGAAGTATAGAGTGCTAGAATTATAGGAAGAAAGGACATCAAAAGAAAGATTGTATATCTCTAAGGAAACAAGGAGATGGGAAGTAGGAGAATAATCAAGAAGCAAATGTAGTAGGTGATGTGTTACAAGATGATTTGATTCTTTCATTAGATAATATTACTAATTCTTGGGCGTTAGACTTAGGGGCTTCATTTCATGCCACACCCGATAGGGAATATTTTCAAGATTATGTTCAATATGATTTTGGACAAGTTTATTTGGGTAATGATGAACCATGCAAAATTGTTGGAAAGGGTAAGATACAATTAAAGTTAAAGAATGGAAACCAATGGCTGCTGAAAGAGATAAGGCACATTCCTACTTTGAGAAGAAATATAATTTCAATAGGGCAGCTGGGAAGTGAAGGTTCTATATCCACATTTATAGAAAATGCGTGGAAGGTCACTAAAGGATCATTGGTAATAGCAAAAGGAGAGAAGGTAGGTACATTGTATTTATGTAATGGTAATGTTGAATCTTCTATCTCTTTAGCTTCTACAGGAGTGGATATAACATTGTGGTATCATAGTCTTATGCACATGAGTGAGAAGGGGATGCAGATTCTCCACTCAAGGAAGTCGTTGCCATATTTGAAGAAGGTCGATTTGGATTTCTGTGAGCACAATGTTTATGGAAAACATAAGAGAGTCAAATTTCTCAGTGTTGGGAAGAAAAAGAAGAGTGAAAAGTTAGATCTCATGCATGTAGATATATGGGGACCAGATCGGGTATCATCTCTTGGTGGCTCTCATTATTATGTTACTTTTAGGGAAAATTTTAAAGATCCATACTTATTTAAACGTGTATAAACCTTGGTGAATCTTACCAATTCTTAAAATGTCAACGATAAAATATTTGGTTATATTTTTCTAAAAGTATTTAAATTTCTAACGATTTTATATAGTTTATATAATAATTTGACGATTTTTAGAGTGAAATTTTTTTATCCCATCAAAATTGGGCGAAACAGGGATTCAAAAAATGAAAATTGGTGAATCTTTTTTTGGAAAAAACATGGAAAAATAGTCCATGGGCTAAATTCCGCCCCTAAAATTTTCCTTGGTTACTTTATTGATGATGCTTCTAGGAAAACTTGGGTGTATTGCATTTGATAAAAATATGATGTTTTTGATGTTTTAAAGAAATGGAAAACTTTGGTTGAGAATGAGAAAGGAAAATGATTGAAGTGTCTCAGACCAGATAATGGAGGTGAATACTACAACAAGGAGTTTGATAGTTACTGTTCATACCATGGGATTCATAGAGAGAAGATAGTTCCAAGAACACCACAAGAAAATGGTGTGCCAGAAAGGATGAATAGGACAATCATGGAGCGTGCAAGGAGTATGAGATTGCATGAAGGCCATTTCCCTTACAGTTTTGGGCAGATGCTATAGATATTGTTGTTTACTTAATAAATAGAGGGCATTCAAGCTCCTTAGATGGTGACATTTCAGAGGAGGTATGGACAAGTAAAAAAAATTAACTACTCATTTATGAAGACTTTTAGTTGTGAAGCATTTTTCCATATTGATAACGAAAATAGAACAAAGATTGAGGAAAAATCCAGTGTATCTTTATTGGATATGGAGTTAATGATTTTGGTTATCGCTTAGGAAATCACAAAATAATTAGGAGTAGAGATGTGGTATTCAATGAAAATGTCATGTACAAAGATCAGTTGCAGGGAAAGAAACAAGAAAAGGAAAACACAGAATACACAATGCTTGGTGAAATCAGAGAAAATGAAATTCCAAAGGTGCTAGAAAATCAAAATGTACAACAACAACAACAGGTACTTCAAACTCTTGCAAGTACTGTTAGACGATCTACTGAGTTAAGTATACCTCTTAAACAATACTCTCCTTCACTGTATTATTTATTGTTGACTAATTTTGGTGAACCAAAAAGTTATGAAGAGGTAATGCAGGTAGAATCTAGAAAGAAGTGGGAGCATGACATGAAAGAGGAGATGGACTCCTTTGTAAGAAACCAGGCTTGGGACTTGGTTCAATTGCATGTAGGTAAAGAGCATTGCAGAATAAATGAGTTTACAGGTTGAAGGAAGAAGACAAAGGAAAAAATAGGTACAAGGCCAAACTTGTTGTAAAGGGGTTTGCATAGAATAATGGTATAGATTTTGAAAAAATATTTTCTCCCATTGTTAAAATGAATTTAATCATGAATATTTTAAGTCTAGTCGCAGTAGAAGATTTGCATCTTGAAAAGTTAGATGTAAAAACAACATTTTTCCATGGGGATTTGCAGGAATAGATTTATATGTAGCAACCACAGTGGTATGAGGTCAAAGGGAAGGATAATTTAGTATGCATGTTAAAGAAGAGCTTGTATGGCCTAAAGCAAGCTCCAATGCATTGGCATTTAAAATTTGACAAGTTTATGACAGAACAAGGTTATAGTAGATGCCATTCTAACCACTGTTTTTATTTTAAGAGGCTAGGTAATGAAAGCTATATTATCTTGTTATTTTATCTAGATGACCTGCTTGTTGCAAGGTTTAGCATGCAAGATATAAATGTGCTCAAAAGGAAATTAGCTAATTCATTTGCGATGAAAGTTTTGGGTGTTGCAAATCACATCCTTGGTATGAGAATAACAAGAGACAAGAAAAATCACAAAATGACATTGTCTCAGGGTGAGTAAATAGAGAATTTGTTGGAGATGTTTAATGTTGGAAACCTAATCCTACAGGATTATGGTTCCGCTAAAATAATTTGTAAATATTGTGTAATTAGTTTTAATAATATGAATAGTCTCCTTGGGAATCCGAAGAGTTTGTTGGAAGGTGAAGTCCAATAGTCACAATGTATTGTATAAATAAGGGATTTCTGAATCAATAAAATCATCCAGGAGTTATTCTGACAATGGTATTAGAGAACCTACCCATAACTCCTGCTTTGGTTCAGTCTTCCCTCTGCTGAGTGCTCATTCCTAGCATTCTCAACATTTTAGAGACATTTCTCTGCCCTATGCGTCCTCCTGCACATTCCTCTCCATAGACGTTACAAAAATACAACGAGCTTCCTCTCATCCATGCGTGAACGCTTGTCTTTTGGTATCCAACATTCATAAATGCTATCTGATTTCTACACGCTTCTCATTTTTTTGCGTTCAACATTGAAATTTTCCAATTATTCCTTCATTATGTCGGTTTAAACCCAATTCGTGCTCTCCATCCCTCTCCTCCATTGCAATACTTTATTTTGAGTCGTTGGGACTTCTCCACTTCGTGACTCTGTGAGACCTTCACTTCTGTTGGTGCTCTCCTTTAGTCTATTGTTGCGTAGAGACCAGTGATGTGGTGAGCACAACCTAATATTTATCATACCTATGAAGGCGTGAGACTCCATCGCAATCCCTAGTTTTCTACCCACATTCTCTGCCTATAACTAAGTGTCTTCATCTTTTATTTAAATTTGCATGTGATTGGGTGTGCTTGAAATTGAAATTGTGGCTTCATTTTTTACCCCATGACTCATACCTATTGCATGCGACCTGGGAATAGTTTATACATGTGTGCTGCATAGTTTATACTAGAGGTTACTTACAAGTGAGTTGAGTGTATTGAGTTGATCGTATGAAGACTTGCAACTAAAGGTACCACCACGTGAAGACCTAGTGCATATCACTTGTGCGACCAAAGGATTACCTGTTGGATTCAATAATACCCAAAAGTAAGGAATGAGAGACATGTCTACACTATGCGACTCAGGACAAATATTGTAAAATACATGTTTGGCATGGATTCTCTCTTCAATTTGTAAGTTCCTCTCTATATACAAAACATCTTGGTCCATTTATAATGATAACGATTTAATGAGAATAAACATGATACATGTTTGGTGTGGATTCAAGATTGGCTTTGTAAGTGTTGTCTATATATAAAACATGTTGGTTCGTTCACTAAAATGAACTTCAATTAAGGTTACCTATGACTACGACTAGAGGTTACCTACGCACAACAGAAGAGTGGTGCGCCTGCTGAGAGCTAAAACCCTCAACACATAGAGTAGAGGAGGTTGCGACTGTATGGTGAACAACGTAGTTTGAGGTGCAATTTGTTGTACGAACATTTACATATGTTGTTTTGAAGACAGACACACCTATTCCATATGATGTGAATGATGTTAAGCTGGTAGTGCAATTTTGGATGGTAGAGCTTATCATTATTATATTGTTTGAAAGTACCAAAAACTATTGCATAGACTTAGACGTATAGAGAGAGTTTATTAAACTAGAGATTATCATTTTGTATTGTACTATTTTATAAATAAGGTGGTGGAGACATAGACCTGTTCCTTCCTTCTTTGTTTCCCAAGCACTGTTTATTTGCAGGTGACAATTACAGAAGATGCATTCATTGGTATCTACATTTGGAGTAGTTCCCACTGGAAATTCCCTTTGCCTTGCTGAGAAAGAAAAGAACCAGTCCAAAGGAAATTCCAAGAGAGAGAACAACATAAGAGGATGAGGAAGAAGAAATTTTAGAGGCATGGGGGGCAAAAACAACTCAAAACAAATATTAGACTTACAATGTAAGCACTGTGGGAAGAATGGGCATGTAGCATATCCATGTTGGGCCCCTTGGGAATCCATCAAAGAAAGACATAACTAGAAGAAAGAAGAAAAAACTAAGAGACAAGAGGTTGGTAAATCTATTGAAGCTGCTCATTGTATTGTTGCACATTGTAATATTGGAATAAATGAAATCACATCTTTTTCATAGTACAACGATACATGGCTGCTTGATACTGGTGCAACATCCCACATGACATTTAAAAAGATAGTTTTGAAGAACCGAATGACAATGTAATTACATAGTGTATTTTGCAGACAAATCTAGCCTCAAACCAAAGGGAACTGGTTCTATTAGATTCAAACTGCTTGGATTCCCTGAATTTTTGTTGCAGAATGTTCTCTATCTACCAAAGTTGCAGAGAAGTCTGATGTCCTTGGTGCAGATTCAACAACAAGGCCATTCCATCCACATGTTCGATGGAATCGTAGAGATAAGGAAGTACTCTAACAAACAGGTCATCGTGACCAGATATGAAGATGGAAAATTGATGAAGCTGAAGGGATCATCTGCAAGAGCTCAGAACTTTTCCTACCTCTGTCAGCATGAAGAAGGTAATTTGTCATCTAGTTTGTTATGGCGTGCTATATATGGTCATCTAAATTATAATATCCTTCGCTTGTTGAGAAATAATGGTGTTTCTAGTTTCCAACCATTCCTAAGAAGATGAACAAATGTGATGCATGCATACGAGGAAAACATAATAAGCAGCCATTTCAAGAGTCAAAATTCAGAGCATGTAGAAAGTTAGATTTGATTCACTCTGACTTATGTGGTCCCATGGATATTCCATCTACCAATGGTAATAAATATCTCATGACCTTTGTTGATGACTACACCAAAATGTGTTGGGTATACTTGTTAAAGACAAAATCTGAAGCATTTCAAACATTCAAAAATTTTCATGAATGGATAGAAAATCAAACACAATCTCATATTGGCACACCGTTGTGATAATGGAAAAGAATACGATTCTAATTATTTTGAAGACTATATTCACCAACATGGGATTGCATAGATCAAACTACAATTCCCTACAACCCTCAACAAAACGGTGTGGAAGAAAGAATGAATAAAACCATTACAAATATGGTATGCTCTATGTTGTTTTTCAAGAATGTCAAACTGATGTTTTGGGGTGATGCAGTGCTATGTGTAGTCTATTTGAGAAAGAGAAGTCCATTTATTGCTCTTGAAAATAGGATTCCGCATGAAATGTGGTATGTCTACATCCCTTCGATGAGGCATCTCAGGGTCAAGTTCCACTTGCTATGCCTTGATACCAAAGGAACGAAGAGACAAGCTTGGTGCTCGAAGTCGAAAATGCATTTTCTTAGGGTACTCAAACACTACCAAGGCATATTGTCTTTATGATGAGGTAGACAATAAGTTTATTGTTTCCAGAGATGTCATTTTTATTGAAATTAATAAAAATGACGAGTCTATTGATAGAAAACTTGATCGTCTAGAAATATTTGCCCATCTAAAGACATATTATGAAATTGATAATGAAATTCCACTTCTTGAAGGGGGGATTGTAATACCCTTTGGTTTAGCCTCTCAAGGTGTTATTATTATTTTGATGTTGTGCCATTATGGCATGAGGTTCCGAGACTATGGTTTGCACATTATTATTATTATTAATTAATAAACTAAAACAACCGATATCTACTGATGCCACATAAAAAAGTATGAGGAACCATGATGTTACGAGCAAGGGGAAGTGGGAAAGTGTGTTCCTAAGTGTTTGTGTCTATGTTGGTGGACCCTCTTGACATATGTACCCTCTTATGTTGTGTTTCTCATTGATTTTATTATTTTGGGATAATTTTTATTAAAATTGGAGTCACTCTCTCTCCTAGTGCGCCCCCTTGAGTGCCACTTGGTGTTGCCCCTCATGAAAGTTGTAACTCCTCCTTAGTGGTTTTCTATTATAGGAAATTAAATCCTCTTGTGACTCTCTCTCTCCCCCAACTCAAAGTTCTCTATAGGAATTCAAATTGGTTGGTGTGTGCATCATTTTCTCTTGATTTTTGCTTCTTTGTTCTTGGTTCTTGGCTTCATTCTCTTTTTTCTTGGTTCTCTCACTCATGTGCATTGCTCTTCAGCATTTGGGAATTTGATTTGATTCCCTTGGTATGTGTGAGAGCTTATGATCCAGTGGTATTTTTGGATGGTTGGTGCACCCTTGCTGAGCCTGTGCCCAAGTAGAGATACTCAGTTGTTGTTAGTCTATCTGTCCTGGAAGCTACTTGTCCTGGATTGGAAGTGATGTGGAATCCACTTGCTATTGGATGTAGTTGGACCGATGGTAAATTATTGTTTTATTGAGTCTATTTGTCCTGGATTTGTATGTCCTGAATTGGAAATAGTGAGCTCTATTTTCCATTGGAATACAGTTGGATCGACGGTAGACTTGTGACTATCTGTCTTGGAGCCACTGTCCTGGATTGGAAGTGATGTGGAATCCACTTTCCATTGGAATTGTGGTTGGACCGATGATAGTTGGGTTTTATGGTTGAGTGAACTCTTTCTTGTGGCATCATGGTTCTGGCTTGGGGGTGACTCGTGCAAAGAAATATTTGGCTTGTACAGTGTCTACGGCTGGGTGGACCATGGCATAGTCGATTTTAGCTATAGCAATTTGCAAGATAAGTGGTTGTATTTTATTTATATGGGTTATTTGTTTCTGATATGTATATGTATATGCATCTGAAATATTTTATGGAACGTGTGAATCAAGTGTGAAAAATGTCCTTTTCTATTATTCCGGTTGTTTTTCCATTACTAGTTCTTTTGGAAAATTTGTGAAAGCTAGTTTTGGGACTTTGCAAGAGAAATGTTTGTTAAAATGTCTACGAGACTCCTATGATAAAAATATGATTCTTATGTCTCCTATAATCTTGGTAGAATGTGTTATTCGAATGTGGAAGAGTTTTAGAAAGGCCTATGTAATCCATTTGCAATGAATCCAGTTGTTTTTCAATTACTAGTTTTCCGGAAAAATAGTGTTAGCTAGATTTGAGACTTTGCAAGAGAAGTGTTTGTTAAAATGTCTATATGAGTTATTTGATTAAGATTTGATATTTGCATCTGATATTTTTGACTAAATGTGTGAAAGAGATTCCAAGTTATTCTATAAGATTTGCTACCACGATCCTAGTCTATTTCTCGAACTGTTATTCTTTTCGGAGAGGTTGCCATAACTAGATTTGGGATTTGAAATGTGGGATGTATATGAGTATAAAGATACATCAATATGAATATAGATGACCTATAATATGCTTATCCTAACCTCCGATCGTCATTTCCGTCTTGTTGAATTGACTTTGAAAACTAGAATTGGAAACTAGCTTCGAAACAATGAAATTGGTAACTAGTTTTTGGATCTGAATCTCTGTTTTTGGTAAAAGATGAATGTACAGCCATATGCTCTATTTTTGGTACTTTATTTTTGCTTTAGAATTCTATTTTCCAGATATGTACCTTCACCTATGTGTGCCTCAGAACTCAGTATGACTGGTTTGATTGAATTCCTACTAGTGTTTATTAACTAGTTGTACTAATTAAAGTTGAAAGATTCTTCGTTTATGTACTCGGATCAGAGCTGAAAATGTACTTTTATTTTGCTGTAAATGCACGCTTATTTATGAAAATAATGGATGTAGGTTCATTTTTTGGATAGTTGGTATGGTTGTTCATCGAAAATGCACAAGACTAGTTGTTTGCATAGTGAAACTAGTTGACTTGTCTTGGTATCTCATTTTCGTCTATATTATGTTTACTTATTTAAAAATGGTTATTTGGCCATATTTACATGGATGTAGGTGTTATTATACATTGATATTTATAAATTGTGGTAATTAGTTGAACAATATTTTATGCCAAGTGTCGTCATTTGTAAGTTAAGTGTCGCAATTAGCGCATTAATTACCTTAATTAACTAGTTAATGACATATTGTTGGAAATGACCTTTTTGGGTGCAAGTAACATGTGTTATGGATTGGGAGGGATGTATAATGATGTTAGACAATGTTGGCTAAGCTTTCCAAGCCTTATTTTAGTTTCTTGCTCATATGTAAATTTTATTTTAATTAATTTGTGAAAATTGAAATTAAGTATTTATTATGTTTCTTTGTTGTGCTTAAACTTTGTAATTAGCCTCTTAGAGATAATGATATGTCCCTAAGTTCATTTGATAGCCCTGAGGGACATTACAGGGATCCTTAACTTGGATAAATCTTTGGAATTTTCTTTTGAAGCACCAACGCCCCCTCATGAAAAAACTCATGAAGAAGAAGTTCCTGCCACTTCACTAGAACATGAGGTTCAACTGGATTATGTGATTGAGAGGATTGGAAGAATGAACCTTGAATAAAATGAAGCACCACCAGCTGATCAACCTAGGCCAACACATCAAGTTCCAAAATGGGCCATAAAGACACTTGAAAGTGTCCATTCATATGAAGTTGGAAAGACGGGAACAAGGAGTTCAACCAAACAATAAGATGGAGGAGATGCACATAAATCAGGTGATGACATGGATGTCTCATTTGATTGTGAATTGAATTTATCTTCTAACTTTGAACCAAATTCCTTTCAAGAGACTACTACTAGTGATGAGTGGAAAGAAGCCATCCAGAATGAATATTATGTGCTCATGAAGAATGGAACTTGGAAGCTGGTTGACCCTCTAGTTGGAACCCAACCAATTGACAGCAAGTGGGCAAACAAGAAAAAATATAGATTATGTGGCTCACTTGAAAAGCACAAAGCGAGGCTTGTGGTGAAAGGCTATGCACAAAAGGAAGGCATTGAATATTAAGAGACAATCTACCCCACAACAAAATGGGCTACCATCCACACTTTATTGTCTTTGGATGCACAAAATGAGTGGAAAGTTCATCAGTTGGATGTGGAAACAACTTTCTTGAATGGAGACTTGAAAGAGAATGTCTTCATGTCTCATCCAGAAGGATTTGTTGTGAAAGGGAAATAACATAAGGTATGTAATCTCGTTAAGTCACTGTACAGCATGAAACAAGCACCTCACACATGGTAGGAAAAGCTAATCGAGCATATTTTGAAGTTAAATTTCAAACATTATAATCTTGATGATGCAACACTGTTTGTAAAGAAAGTTGGAATATTTGTTGTGTATCTTGTGGTGTATGTAGATGACCTTTATGTTAAATATACATCATCAGGAGACATTATCCAAACCAATCTTGTACAACCAAGATTGATCCTCCCGTATAGAGGTGAGCACTTTGATTTCCTTCTGTGTAAAGGTTATTCCTCCCATATGTAGGTACTTGATCAAAGTAATGATGTTGTAAAGTCTTGTTGGACAAGACTCCAAACTTGTGTTTCAAGTCATGATTATCATGTGAGCCTTTCGTATAAAGGTATCCATGAGATGAACCTCCCATATAGAGTTGGACCTTCTGTATAAAGGTCATGCTTTACTTGTTAAAATCATTTAATGTTGTGTGATGTATTATTAACCATGATCACCAGATTGATATTAATTCTCCTTTAGATATTGATCAGCCCTAAAATGAATTACTTTAGCATAAGATCATTTGGTTCGGAATAATATAAAATGATCACATCATCCGATAATTTTTCTTAATATAATGTAATGTGATGGATAATTAAAGTTAGCACATATTGACCGTGCAATAAGAGATAAAAAAATAAAATATAAAGCATAGAGATCAAGAGAATTTGAAATCGCCCATGCATACACTTTAGCTAATTAAAGAGAACTTGAATTGTTAAAACTTCAGTTATAAATCTTCAGTTAAGTATCAATGCTTCAGTTAAAGCATCAGTTAAAGATATTCCTTAGTTAACTAAAGAACTCACAATGGTCACTTCAAGTAAATCAATCAACATGATTTTAGTTAACTAAGTGTTAAATAAGAAGGACTACGTAACTAAGTGTTTTCACTTTAGTTAAACTAAAAGATGACACTTCAGTTAAAGAGAGCTAACTAAGTGATAACAAAGAAGATCTAGTTAACTAAGTGTTATTGCATAACGACACTTATGTTAAACTAAAAGACGAAACGTGAGTTGCGACACTTGCATGTCAAAACTTAAGTTAGCCACCTAACTATGTGGGCTAGCTTTCAGTTAAGAGGCGATTTCATCCTAAGTGACAACTCAATGAGATAAAGAACTGCATGAGAAGTGGGGCACAACTCTGTGTGCAAGATTAATACATCCAGTTTGAGGGCGAGTTTATCCTGAAGTTAGAAGTTAAAAATAAAAGAGAAGAATGTATAAATAGGTTGTATGGGATTGATGAATCCAATGTGAAGTGAATTCTCTTCTCCATTGAAGGCAAGACACTTCTCTTTGTGTAGGGTATTGTTCATGCTTGTTATTGTTTTGTTGGGCACACATCCGAGTGTTTGGTGATCTCTTATCTTCCGAAAGCAATTTTCTATGTTGTAAAAGAAATCATTCTCTGCTATCCATTATATTATACTGAGAAGAATTGTTGGGGTTTTTGTTCTCATCATTTTGAGGATTTTCCTCAGGGTATATATTGTGTTATGGTTGTATTAATTTCATGGATTGAATTGTCTCATTGTTTCAAGTCTCTGCATCTAAAATAATTAAAGATCAAATCTCAATCAAATATTAACACTTTATTTGACTATGAACAATGAAAGTTATATTGCATCCATAAAGAAAGATTTGAAGAAGGGATTTGAAATAATAGCTCTGGGACACCTTCACTACTACTTGGGAATTGGAGTGACTCAACATCCTAAGTTCATATTCATCTCCCAGAAGAAGTATGTTGGAGAACTATTGAACAAATTTTGCATGATAGAATGCAGCCCTCTCTCAACTCCAATGGAACAAAAATCGAAGCTCACATCGATTGAAGGGAAAGAATTAGAGGATGCGAACAAGTACCAACAGCTTGTGGGAAGCCTTATCTACCAAACAACCAGGAGACCCGATATTTCATATGTTTTTGTAATCCTTTCAAGATTCATGCACAAACCTTGTGAAGGACATTAGTTTACTGCCAAAAGAGATCTAAGATACTTGAAGGGGACTCAAGACTTTGGACTCAAGTACTCTAAGGTGGATGAATTCAAAGTTATTGGATACCTTGATTTAGATTTTGATGGAAAAAAAAGTCAGGATTGTCTAGTTCTAGATACACAATGAGTCTTGGATCAACAACCGTCTCCTAGAGATCACACAAATAGTCGGTTCTAGCAGATTCGACAACAAAGGAAGAATATGTGGTTGCTGCTGAAGCAATGAAATAGATAGTGTGGCTTAGGAAGATACTTGAAGATTTACAGGAGAAACAAGAGAACTCCACCCCCTTATTGATCGACAACACTTCTGAAATCAAGTTGGCCAAGAATCCCAGATTTCATGATCGAACCAATCACATAAACACGAAGTACCATTTGATTCAAAATCATGTAAAGGCCAAGACAATCCATCTATGACATTGTTCCACAAACGATAAAATTGTAGACATCTTCACCAAATCACTTGGACGAGAAAGTTTGAAAGGTTTAGAAACATGCTCGGGATTACAAACACCCCTTCAAATTAAGGGGGGCAATGTTGGAAACCTAATCCTACGAGATTATGGTTCCACTAAACTAATCTGTAAATATTGTGTAAATAGTTTTAAGAAGATGAATAATATCCTTGGGAATTCAAAGACTTTGTTGGAAGGTGAAGCCCAATAGTCATAATGTATTGTATAAATAAGGGATTTCTGAATCAATAAAATCATCCAGGAGGATAAAATGCAGGATGCAAAATCGGTTAGTACACCTTTGGCCAACCATTTCAAGCTAACTAAGGAGATGTTTTCCAAGACACAAGAGCAAATATTATACATGTCCAAGGACCCATATTCATCAACAATTGGTAGCTTGATGTATGCAATGGTGTGCACAAGACCATATATTACACATGTAGTGGGAGTTGTGAGCAGGTATATGCATAATCCAGGTAAAGAGCATTACGAGGCAATAAAGTGGATTCTCGGGTATTTAAGAGGCACTACTACTCATGCTTTATGTTTTGGAGGTTCAAATATTGTTCTACAAGGATACATTGATTTATATATGGTAGGTGATAAAGTTAGCAAGAGGAGCACGACAAGATATGTTTTTACTATAGGTGGAACAACAATAAGTTGGGTTTCGAAACTACAAAAGGTTGTTGCACTTTCAATAACATAAGCAAAGCATGTTTATGATAGAGAGGGTAGTTAAGGGATTATTTGGCTACAAGGGTTCATGTAGGAATTGGGTAAGAAGCAGGAGAATAGTAGGTTGTATAGTGACAACCAGAGTATCATTCATCTTGCAAAGAACTCCTCATTTCATTCTAAGACTAAAAATATATAACTCAAGTATCATTTCATACGATTTGTCTTGGAAGATGGACAATTAAAGTTGGAAAAGATACATACTAGCAAGAATCCTATAGACATGTTAACAAAGGTAGTAATCAGGGAGAAATTGAGTTCCTTCTTAGTTTCAATTGGCCTTCAAACATGAAGGTGAAGATGAGAAACTTGTCAGGTCCAAGGTGGATCATAGTTTAGCATGTGCAATAGCGATGGAGTTGATAAGGTCAGTTTCCAAGTGGGAGATTGATAGTTATGGAACCTGATTATAATCTTCTAGATTCAGAGGATGTGTTTTAGCTATGTTTGGATCCCATTTGATGGCAAGTAAAATTTGGAAAAATGCCTTGTAAAATGTTGTAATTTTGTTGTCAATATGGACCATTCATCATTAGCTTACAAATCTAATGATAGAGATTATGTTTGTCTATTTTTCCCTAGAAGGAAACCCTCTTTTAAAGAGGGAATTGTATTATGATTGTGTAGTAGTGTGTGAGAGAGACTGTGAGAGAGTGAAGTGGAGGTTGCAGCGGATGTGCTACAGGTTGTATCCCTTGATTTTGTTGGACGAAATAAAAGAAAGGACTAGTTGTTTCTCCGTAGATGTAGTCCATATTGGGTGAACCACATATATTGCCTTCTCTCTTGTATTGTTCTCTTATGTGTTTCATTTTTGCATTTATTTTATTTTATTTCTTTGCAATCATGTTTTCTAACACTAGATCACTATAAGGTTTAAGGTCTTAATGTGTGTGTGGGGGGGGGGATTTTCATATTCAAATCTATTTGTGTGTGTAGCTTTATCAACAAAGGATTCATGTAGCCTATATTTAAAAATAACGTGAAAAATAAAGATATTGAGAGGCATTAAAAAATGGAGGTTTTGATATTTTTGAAGCCCAAATCACCAGGTTTATCATCCTAACCTAAATATGAAGTAACCAAGTTATAAAACATGTAGTATGGAATTATCAGTCTCGCAAAAAAAAAGAATTAAGTAATGCACTTAACCTATAAGAATTCATGTGCAGTCTTAGCTACGAAAACACTCCCTATTGTGAATAAAAAATCATAAGTTCATATTGTTACCTTCTGGACTAGCGTGTGTGATTAAAGTCTCGAAGAAGAAATCTAGATGAGGGGAATGAGGAGGAAAAGGCCAATGTCACCACATCAATCCCCTTTCTCACTTTTGGTTGGATCTTTTCCAACTCAAGGGGGAATTTCCTAAGATAGGATTACTAGGGAAAAGACAATGAGGAGCAAGGTGATTGAGGAGGTTTCCCTTGCAAAACAATTGTTGCATAAAATGTAATGGAAGAGACGATGGGAGGATAGAGAGAAACCAATCAAGAGACTAGTGTCAATCCGATCAAGGGACAATGGAATCAAATAAATACAATCCGAGAGGGCCTTGCTCATATGTCATTAAAGGTTAAAGGTCACATTATTGATCAAACTCTACTTAATGAAGTGATGAGAGTACACTAGGTTTTACAAGGGAACACGACCTCAAGATACACATTCTTTTCTAGCTTTGAGTGTGCACCAAATACACAAAAGATCCAATATTGTACCCTTTGAATTAAGGATGATTACAAAAAATTTGAAATTGCAAATTCTTTATTTCATATTTGCTCAATCTCATTGATTTTTTGTGGTTACAATCGCAGACCATCTAATTGATTAGTTATTAACTTCCTCAGTACTAAATTATTTTCCTAAACATAGTGATTTCCCTATAATTCTATCTAATCAATCATTTCAAAATGGCGAGACAATGTTTTTCATGTAGCCTTTATCTATTGTAGAAACACTTAAATCAATGCATGAAAAAAATTCAAATTGATTCATTATGCAAACACTAGAATCAATGCACTATACTACAAGCAATGCAGTGAACAACTTAGTCCAAATTTATCAACTTTAAAAGCACTAAACTCTATACAATATAATGAAATCAATGCAATGAACAACTTATTTTATGAGAATGTAAAAATCAATTTTAAATTTAATTCACCAAGGAATATAAAATGTAGATATTGTTAGAAATTGAATCTCAAATATTATTTGATATTTGCTTAGTCTTGTCAATTTTCCGTGATCGAGATTTTAGACCATCTAATTGAGTACTTATGCATTACCTCACTACTAAATTTTACTAGCCATAATGATTCTCCACAATTTTATCTAATCAATCGTTTCATATAGTGAGAAAACATTTTTTATAAATCAATACAATACATTGACAACTGCTATTTGAAATTTTAATCCTCATTTTTAACCTTAATAAATTTACATTTAAATTTTTCATCCTAATTAATCCTTCATTAAAAATAAGTCAATTTTGATAAATGTTAATCCTTGTCCATGAAAAAGGAACTTAGTTATAAATCAAAAGCAAAATTCAAACTATGATAAAACAATCAAGCAAGTAAAGATTGATGATATTATATCTTATGGCATACTTTATAAAACAATCAAACAAGTAAATATTGATGCTATTATATCGTATGGCATACTTTAGGTCATTAATTGGTTTTTTTAAGTAAAAAAGTCAACGAGTTGTTTGCTTTGCAATTATGCTGTCAACTCTACATACCGTAAGGTTTGAATTCAAGGGAACACATTTTTACTTGTCGAGAGGTATAAATAATTGTGTTTTCATGAAATGAGTATGCATCATAAGTGATCCGCACACGCCAGGTGCATGGCGGGGACAATAGTTCGACTGAATGAATCGGTATTGTTATGGCAGAAGCATAAGAATAAGCAAAGCATGAATACACTACGCACATAAACATACACGCACAGACAATATGCATGAATGCGAACTAATCTCGATTCTTCTTTATTACTTGTTGTATATTATAATATTTTACATGCTTAAATAGAGTGCTGAGACGCTTGGGATGTCTTCTCGTGACGTTCAGTTACAAGAGAAGCTAGAACGGTTTCAGAATTTCAACCGTTACGGTCGACTGGAAGACAAAGATACAATATTTCGTAGTTCGTCAGTCAGAAGTGTCAACGATGCATGTCGAAGTCGTTGAACTTGTTGAACTCGATGAACTTGTCGAAGTCGAAGTTGATGTTGGCATCTGACAATAATTCCAAATACTAGGTGGATCATACCTCCTTCCTCAAGAAACAATGGTCCCCATTGTTTGCTCGTACAAATGAGGAAACTTGTCGGTCAGTTTAGTAGCAGAGTACCATTTTCCTTAGGCTGGGATATGTCTATATTTGGCCACCTAAAACAAGGGAATTGTGTTCGTCCTTGTATGGCGTACTTGTTGTCCCACAATGGTGTCGCAAGGAATAGGCTCCTGAACATCTAGATAGATGTCTTCGGGTTCTGCTGTTTGCAAGTCATTATGTTCCAATAGTGGTGCATGGTATGATAGAAGCAGATCCACATTAAATACTGAATGCAGACCCAGGCATGAAGGAATGTCGAGCTGGAAAGCGTTTTCTCCAATCTGCTCAAGAATATTGTACAGACCATATCGCAAAGGCTTCAACTTCTTATATGGACGAGTGAAGTGTTCCTTCTTGAGATGCAACCAGACCTAATCCCCAATTTGAAATGAATGAGGGATAAGATGCTTATCGTTTCGGGCCTTAGCTTTTGCATTAGCGCGTTGCAACATTTCCTGTGCTTGTCTCTGGATTTCGCAAATTTGATCTCGAAACTTCAATGCTTTGTCAACTTCTCGTCGGTTATAGTCGATATCATTCGACTGTGTCGAGGAACAAATCAAGTCAATAGGCGTTGAGGGTTGAAATCCATAAAAGATCTCAAATGGACTCTTTCCCGTAGAGTTGTGTTGAGCACGATTGTAGTTCTGTTGAATATATGGCATATTATCATCCCATGTTCATCGATGCTTGTGGTTGTACATATGAAGCAGTTGTACTACCAAGCGATTCACAACTTCCGTTTGTCCATCTATCTGAGGATGGAAAGCCTTTGATAAGGAAATTTTTGTGTCGAGATGCTGCTAGAGAGTCTTCCAAAGGATGCTTACAAATCTGGCATCTCTGTCGAAAATAATGGTTGTCAGTAACCCGTAATGTTTCCAGACATGTTCAAGGAAGAGTTGAGCGGTCTGCTGCGCTATCGTAGTCTTCTTGCATGGAATGAGAATGGCCATCTTGGAAAATCTGTCGACTTCTACTAAGATCGCGTCATGCTGATGTTTGGTAGTAGAATATCCCATCAAGTAGTCCATAGAAATAGATTCCCATGTTCGACTAGGAACCGGGAAGGGTGTGTACAATCCCTGTCGTCGATTAGGTGGTTTAGCAATGGCACAAACCACACATGATCAAATGTACTTGTTGACGTTAGTTTTAAGTGAAGGCCAAAAGAAATACTTTTGGAGAATAGAAAGGGTCTTTGCTACTCCAAAGTTTCTTGTAGTCTTGTTGTAGTGCACGTCCCAAATGAGCTGTTGTCGATGCTCACCTGTCTGTACACAAAGTTGTCCAAGATTCTATAGCAAGGTGTCTTTCAGGAAATAGTCAGAGGTCGGTGACTTTTCGGTCTGAAGTTGTCGACAGACTGATGAAAATTCATTGTCTTCCTTATACAATTGATGCCAAGTGGTGGTGTCATAACCCTGCATAGTCATCACTGTAAGAAGGAGAGAATGGGTGGTCGACAGAGGCAATCGGCGGTGGCATTGGATTTACGTTTTTGATTCTTAATCACCAACTGAAATTGTTGTAGGTAATTAATCCACTTGAGTTGTCGAGTTGTTTGTAACTTCGACTGGGACGGGGCAAGCTATAAAGGCTTGTGGTCAGTGAGAATGACCATCTCCTTGCCAAGGATATCATGTCTCCATTGCTTAAGAGCTTGCACAATGGCGTACAGTTCTTTTTCATATGTCGAATATATTATAACAATGTCGTTAAAAGTTTTTGAATGAAAAGCGACTGGGTGACCAGACTGAGTGATCATTGTGCCCAAGGCATAGTCCGATGCGTTCGTCTCAATCTCAAAGGGATGACGTAAATCAGGTAACACAAGTACTGGTGCAGTACAAAGCTTGTGTTTGAGATATTTGAAAGCTTCTTGTTGTGTCGATGTCCATTTGATGACAGTTTTCCCATTTCCCTTGGTCAACTAATTCAAAGGCCAGGCTATGTGACTGAAGTTGAGTATGAATCGTCGATAAAAGTTCACCAAACCAGGAAAACTTCTTAGTTCATGAATGCTTTGAGGAATGGGCCAATCTTTGAGGATTTGCACTTTGTCTGGATCGATGTGAATGCTAACAGAGTTAATTACATACCCCAAATATTTGATGTTGTTCATCGCAAAGGAACATTTGTCCATGTTCAAGTAGAGTCGATGTTGTCGGAGAGTGTCAAGGACTTGTCGAAGTTGTCCAACATGTTCTTCCCATGATTGACTGAAAATCAATATATCGTCGAGATATACAATGACCCATTTTCCTATGAAAGGTTGAAGAATGTTATCCATATATCGTATGAAGGTCGCAGATGCATTGGTTAAGCTGAAAGGCATGACTAACCATTCAAACAATCCTTCCTTGGTCTTGAAAGCAGTTTTCCACACATCTACGGGCTCGATTGGAATTTGATGATATCCCGACTTGAGTTCGAGCTTAGTAAAGAATTTAGCACCTTTCATACAGTCGATGAGCTCGTCTATCTGTAGCAGAGGGTATCTATTCTTTACCAAAATTTTGTCGAGGGCTCGGTAGTCGATGCACATGTGCCAAGTCCCATATTTATTTGGAACGAGGATGAATGGACTTCCATAAGGAGAGGAGTTGGGTCGGATATGACCGTTGTTGATCAAATCTTGAATCTGTCTGCGAATCTCTTCATTTTCGATAATGGATCTTCTGTAAATAGATGCATTAGGTAATGAAGAACTAGGAGCAAGTTCAATGGAGTGTTTTACCTGAAAATGTAGAGGTACTTTGTCTAGCTCTTGGAATAGGTTCCGGTACTCATCGAGAATATTGTCGATCTACTACTTCTGTTGGGAGCTACACTGGTTGGTGAGTCGATTGGTTGCTGCAGTATTCTTGGAAAGTTGCGGCTTGATCATGATCAATGCGAACTTCTGAGCATGGTTGATGAGCTTCTTTGTTTGTTTAGAAGATATCATTGCAACCGTTGGTATAGGTCGTCGCTGTGGTATGTCATACCATTGGTTCCGAATTCTGACAATCGCCTTCTAAGGTCATGACTGGTAACTTCCATGTCGATCCCATAGGTAAGGTTTCCCAAACAAGGCGTCGGATACAGAGAGTGGTGCCACGTCGCAGAGTACTTCATCTTCAAAAGGCTTAATGAACTATGTGAGTTTGCATTGTTGGGTGATCCTAAGTTCCTGTCCATCCTTCATCCAACCGATGTTGTAAGGCTGAGGATGTGGAGTGGTAACAAGACCTAGTTTCTTCACGAGATCTTCAGAAACAAAGTTCTTCTGGATACCATTATCCACAATCAGATGTAATGGATTGTTTTGAACCCATATTTGTGTATGGAATAGGCACTCTCGTTCCTCCTCGTCGACGATAGTCAAGGCTGCTGGTGTGGTCGATTTCGATGTCAAAAGGGTCGTTGCTTCTAGGTAAGATTCTACTAGAGTTTTGTCAAACAAGTTGAATGTCGACACGTTTTCCAAAAATGTTTTTCGAGCTTTGAATTCGAACGTATCATGCAATGATGAATTGTGGTAATCACACCATTTCTCGGTAGGAGGTTGTTTGCTACGTTCCCTTTTGTCTTTCTGAGAATTATTTTTTCCATGATCTTGCTTTGGCGGAGTTGGATGAGAAGATATTGACTTGTCGAAGTCGACTAGCGCCTTCTTGTCGGGTGGTCGTCCTGTCAGCTTGGTCACAGAGCGTGATTTTCCTTTCTGTTGGGCTTCGAGCTTAATGGCATAGTGGAATGCATCCACGAGCGTATTGAAAGTCAGAAAATCCATATCCTGTTGAATGTACGGGGACAATCCGCTGACGTACTTCAGAATAAGCAATTTATCTTCTTCTTAAACGCCAAGTCTAGCCATTAGTCGATAGAACTTGTCAGTGTAACTCTGTACGAACTGGTATTTCCTTTTCCTTAGTTGCTGCCACTTCTTATACTGTTGTTCAATGTACTTGGGTGGGTAGAACTCCTTTCAGATGTATTTGAAATTTTTTTCCCATGTCTCTATGGGGTCTCCGCTTTTCTCCATCTTTGTCGATAGGTTCTCCCACCGGCAGTGCACAGATGTTGACATATTTAAGGATTCAATGGTGATCTTTTCAGTTTCTGAGAGTTGATTCACAAAGTAATAGGATTCCAATTGTTGTACCCAATTGTCGATGGATTCCGCATCAATCTTGCCTTCTGGATTTGGTATGTCCAAATTCATTTGCACCTTGAATGGTCTGATTTTGTCGGAGTTAGATCTTGTCGGAATTGCTCCTGATGTCGAAGCAAATCACATGATAATCTCATTGAACTGGGCGAACATTTTAGTTCGTTTTCGACCCAGGGCTTGCTCTATGAGTTGCTCTTTCTAGTCAATTGCATGTTGTTTGTCTGCTTCTCTTGCCATCTTTGAAGGTAGTGTCTGCTTGGATTGCTGAGTTTGAGAGCATGTTGAACATGCATAAGTCAGGTAACTTCGATGGAAGTGTTTATGCACAACTTAAGCACGAACAAATCTAAGCTCTGATTCAATACTGCTCTAATACCAATGATCCGTACACGCCTAGGTGCATGATGAGGACAACAGTTCGATTGAATGAATCGGTACCATTATGGTGGAAGCACAAGAATAAGCAAAGTAGGAATACACTACGCACATAAACATACACACACAGACAATATGCAGGATTGCGAACTTATCTCGATTCTTTTCTATTACTTGTTGTGTATTACAATATTTTACATGCTTAAATAGAGTGCTGAGACGCTTGGGTTGGCTGCCAGTTACGTTCATTTACAAGAGAAGTGAGAACGGTTTCAGAAGTTCGACCGTTACGGTCGATTGGAAGACAAAGAGACAATATATCGTAGTTCGTTAGTCTGAAGTTTCGACGATGCATGCCGAAGTTGATGAACTTGTTGAAGTCGATGAACTTGTCGAAGTCGAAGTTGATGTTGGCATCTGACAATAATGCCAACTGCTGGGTGGATCAATAAGTTTATCAATTACCAATTGATATTAACTGTGCTAGTTATTAGTCCCTGTCGACTAGTAGCAGGGACTATAGAAATCAATTTGCCTGAATTTGTATTAGTCTTCACATTTTTCCACGCATTATATCCTAAGTTTCTTAGATGAATTTGTGTTTTAGCCAATCATATTATTTGAAGCCTTATTTGGCCTTCTCCCGAGGTTATTGGAAGGTTGCATGATCATGACTTTGGTTAAAGAAATTCATCTCCGGTAAGAAATATTGTATGGAGACATGGGACAACATGCAGTACACACATTACCATAGTACTTTGTCCGTCCATGCATGGAGACACGGGATAGCTGCATGCACATGCACACGACACCTCGCCACCTACAACTCAATTTCTCCAAGGCGAACACTTCCATACAACGCACAACTCCTAGTTCTCTATCCCTCATCGCCCCCTTCATCCTGGATCACATGATGGCGCCGTGGAATCATCAATTTCATCAAGAAGAATATCATTCATCAGTTCGGTATTCCAGAGTCTATAACCACTGATAATGGGCCTCAATTCATTGGGCAAGAGTTCTATCAGTTCTTGACCGAATATAGGATTCAATTGAAACATTCGACCCCGGTCTGGGCACAGTCAAACGGCCAAGCATAATCAACAAACAAGCAAATCCAAGTTCGCCATCCCTCTTCTCCCCCTTCGTCTTGCATCATGCGATGGCGCCGTGGAAGCTAGTTACATTCCCTGATAATTTATTAATTATTATCTTGAATTCCTATATCTTTTGCAAGTTTCATTTCATTGAAATCTATTTTAGTTTCACACTGGTTAATGGTTGCCAGGAAATCTACACCGGGGACGGGTGCCGTGGAGTGAAGAAGGCTTACAAATTCAGGTAGATCACTGGTGTCATCTGTGAGATCCAAAAGTACCGGAAGAGCACCGAGTTTCTTATAAGGAAACTTCCCTTAGAGCGTTTTGTGAGAGAGATCGCTTAGAATTTGAGGTTTCAGTCTTTTGTTGTGTCTGTTGTGCAAGAAGCGACAGAGGCATATCTGGTTGAACAATTCGAAGACACAAACATGTGCGCCATCCATCATGCCCAAAGACATGCAACTCGCTCATCGCATTCGTGGAGAGAGGAATTAATATTTCTACAAACAATATCAGCTATAACACAATTAGTGTGTTTTACAAAACTTAGAACTCTGATTCACAGATTTCTTCATACAAAACTTAGAACTCTAAGGAAATAACACCAATTTGCCTCTTATTATCTTTGTTATATATTTGTTTAGAAATTTAACACAGAATAAATTGCCTCTTATTATATTGTATATATATTCATTTACAAATTCAAGACACAATAAAGCTATTTGATTGAGGTTATATCAATGCAAGAAAATTCTCCAAGTCCACTTAAAAGGTTCAATTGGAGAATATTAAAGTTTGAAAGAAAAACTATGTTTGTTTCTGATGCTTAGACTCAAAGAGTCAAGAAAATACCCTGACACATTAATCAATTGAAAAATAGGATTCTTATTTATATTATTAAAATTTTCTTTGGTATATCAACTTGAGCATTCATTAATAAGAGCTTGATCCAACCAGAGGTATGCTCGACATAGGGAAACAAGAGAAAACATGCAAATTTATGGACTGCAAAGGGAACAAAATAAGACAAATAATCCTCCTAATTGCAATAAGACGAAATAGATATACGAGTAGAACCCGAACCGTCACATTTGGTTTCTACTACTTGAACCAACGTGTCTGCCATGCCCACGAAGCTATGCAAATTCCTGTATATGTTTTATAGGTCGTCTTTTATCGTGCTAATAAATATGTGGACCCTGCTCTCGTTTCATCAAAACTTGCCAAAGCAGATTCTTCACTACCCAATATGGGTTTATAGATGGGAGCTCCATGCAAATTAACATTATGGTCTCAAGCTTCAATTTAAATACTTGTTGATACGTTTTATGAAATCGTTACTATAGCTCTGGTATATCAGAAATTAATAGATACTTCTTCACATCTGTCAAAAGAAAAATATCAGAAATTAAAACATATTAAATACAACTCTAATTTGATGCCAACATAATTTCACTCTTGTGATTTTGGCTCTGGTGTTCCTCTTGTGCAACACCCGAGTGTGGTATAAACGCTCGAGATGTATACTTGAAGTTGGAACTGCAGCAACAACATCAAAGTTGCAAGGAGCAGAGACAATAGCATGAGCAAATCCCCAACAACAATTCCATTTATTAAGTTTAATGAATGAGTTCAACCATCAAAGCTTAACATGATAGAATACCTGGTCGTAGAAGTTGTTCAAATTCCTCAACAATATGTAATTTTTTTTTTAGACTTGAAACTATAATTTGAATTCTTTGTTCTTTGTTCATGTGGCAGAGTCTCTATATCAGAATATGACAGCATAAGTGCAGTCACAATGAATTAAAATCAAAATACCACACTTTTTAGCAAAAATGGCAGAAGTTCAGATTCTTCTTAATTTTTATGACTTGGGGCAGGAACTTGAAGCACAACTTCTATCTCTCTTCTTATTATTATATCGATTTATCAAAGGTAGCAGTACTTTTAAGTATGTTATCTTAGTATGTGAAGTTTTCAAATGATAATGGTATTGGTATAAGTCTATATTATTTCCAACTACAAGAATACATTTAAGCACACTATTTTAATATTTGAAGTTTTCACAGGGTAATGTTATTGGTATATGTTTATATTATTTTCAACTATAAGAGCTTCTTAAGGGCAATCTTCTCTTGTTTATTTATGTCGCTCTTTGTGGTCTTGCTTTTCTAAGAATGACAGAACTATGTTTACTTTTACTTCATTTTAATACATATATATATACACACATTTTAGTACCATTTGTTAGTTCTATGTTGAGCATAGAATTATATATCTTCTATATATTGAATTATAAAAAACATATTGAATTATAAAAAACATCTTTATATGTAATAATCTTAATTTCTAAAAGAAGAATAATTAACATCATTCAAAATTCTTCTTCAAAAGACATATGGTACGCACACTGCAAAAAAATAATAATCCACTATGACATAACAATATATAATACATAGTTAAATGAATGACAACCATATGTGCCCACTATGTGACCATTGCTCCAAGAAAATTTTGAACATAGCCAGAAAGACAAAAACAACCCTATACCAATACAAAATGCGACCCTTAAAATACATACCGAAAAACTAAATTAAGAATCTCCAACCATGAGATCAATATGGTGATATGGAAACAAAAATTAGACTTAACATAAATAATAAAAACAAGAGTAATTCATAACTCCAAACAAATACCCTTAATCACATTCCTTCAACATAGAATTTTTTTTACTTCATTTACAACTTTAACAATTGCCATAATCTTCTGCTGAATAAAGATTGAAATGAATAGAAATCAATAAATCCACTAAAGTTCTTTTAAATACACATTAAACTAAGTGTTTTACCCTATAATTATTACAAATAAAGGATATTTTGCATTTTTGAAGTTCTTTTAAATACACATTGAACTAAGTGTTTTACCTTAGAGTTATTACAAATAAGGGATATTTTGCATTTTTTATCCTCCAGTCCAAAGGAAAGCTTAAAAGCCACAATACATGGTCCACACTGAATATAAAGGTTACAAAATGAACAACAAACTACTTCGAACCTTCCCAAACCCTCCAACTCTGAAGCTTTCTTTGTGTGGTTATGATGGACTAGTTTTATGGCCAACAGAATGTGAGAAGAACCACAACTCAACTAATCAAAGCCTTCCATCCAAGCTAGCTAGTTCATTTTCTATCTCATCGTTTGTGATGGGAAAGGATCCATTCAAAACCCTCCACTAAAAGTCTTTTTCCTAAAGGATCCATTCAAAACCCTCCACTAAAAGTTTTTTTCCTAAATGTCACTAGTCTACCAAAGTGTGTGATTTTGTGGGGGGTTACCCAATATTAAAGGAAGTTCATTTAAAACTTATTTGTTTATGGAAGTACCTTTGCATGCCTTGACCAAAGGAGTAGGCATTTGAGAAAGCTTTAAATACATTGAAGTCGAGCGATTATGTTTAACACAAATATTAGGTCTTCTCAATTTCAGCAAAACATATGCATCTAGTCCTAAACTTTTTCCATAGTGTACAATGTATTTAAGCACCTAAACTTTTTCCATAGTGTACAATGTATTTAAGCAAAACATATGCATCTAGTAAACTTTTTCCATAGTGTACAATGTATTTGATCCATTTATGAGCATCATTGTAAAATGATGAATATGAATTTGAGTGGAAAAACATCATGTTTCATCCTCAAACATACAAACAACAGATAAAAGTTGTGAATTGAAACATGGTACATTTGTTGGAGGGGAGAAATAAATCAATGAACATATACGTGTAGATTTTCAACAATGTAGATAAATTGACACTTTTCAACACATAAACAAGAAAATAGGACATAATCATTATTGGTGTATTTTTTTTCAAGATTATGGGAAATTTGTATATGTACATGAATGGAGTAAGAGTTGGAGTATATCATTGAGTTTAATTGATACCAGTAAACTTGGGCCGGGGCCAACCTAAATTGGATGTGAGAACGATCTGTCTAGCGGCAAGTAGAACTTTCACGATGGTCGCACGAGGCATTAAAGGACGACAACACCTCTCGCAAGAGAATACTACGGTCCCCCAACAAGGAAAGGAACTTGGGCTTCCATCGAATCAACCAAATACCTCACCGTTGGCTCACACCCTCAACCCCTCACCCTGGGGTTTGAACAAGTGACACACTTTGTACAAATTGACACGCCAAGTAGGAGTCAGGGGTACGACTTTCTCCTTACGAAACGAAGTTCTCTCCAATGACCTACAGTGCCAATGATTATTTCTCTCTCATTTTGTTTTGATATTCCTCAAATTAACTTTACTCTGTCTTCTTTCATACTTTTTGAAATAATTACACCGATAGGTGTTTATATCTTAGAATTTGTGGTGGACTACCATCTATGCTTTTCCTAGATTGAAGGAGGATGGGACAAGTGTACTGTTCAGATTGATTTTATGGTCGTTGTTCAAAACTCAAAATAAACAATTATTAAAAAAAAAGATATATATAAAAAATCGTTGATAGTTGATGCATGTATAACTCATAGCTCATGTATGTATAACACGTAGTAACAACCAGTGATTACAACTAAACACGGAGAACAAATAATAGATAACTTATTCATGACACTTAACTTGTGACTTATTGATGTTCACCGACCACAAGTTAAATGCCTATGTTAATTTCTTGTAACCTCCATTTACTAGAAACTAAATGAACATGTTAGAGTGGTTATGATACATGAGGCATCTCTTATCATGACTTACCAACAACTAAGTGGACGTGCCGGAGTGGTTATCGGGCATGACTAGAAATCATGTGGGCTTTGCCCGCGCAGGTTCGAATCCTGCCGTCCACGCTTGAAGGTAGTTAACACTCTTTCGAAGTTACAGTTCCAGCCTGATAAATGCGCTAGCAAGGATTCGAACGCTGGTCTATATCGAAGCTGGGTTCTATTACAAAATCTGATCCACAATTTTTATAGCTCTCCACCCTGATAATTGCATTGGCCGGGATTCGAAAGCGGGTCTATGCAATGGCTGGTTCTATTACAAAATTTAACACAGACATGCACGCCGAGATTCGAAAGCGGGTCTAACAAATTTCAACTGATCTAAATCCAATTTCCCTTTTTTTTAATCAAAAGCAAATACACAAAACCCCAAACAGCATTTCATTTTATTCAATTGAGGGGAGGAAACTTAAAAACAACATTTCATTTTTGGTTAAATTTGCGGGAACGACATCAACTGGTCCGAGATTTGGTGTGTAAAAAACATTTTTCTTTAGTTAAATTCGCAGCAACAACAACAACTGGTGGTCCGAGATTTGGTGCCAAATATAGTTCTAGGTTGTGCTGTGTTCGCAATATTCCAAGGGTTTAAACTGGCATGTGACCTCTTACCAGCAACTACGGTATGTGACGCTTTTTATGGGCAATTGCCTTGCAAGAATATGTGAACAAGCAAAATATTCACTGATTGGAGGGGCCCAACCGGGTTCGAACGCTTTTTATGGGCAATTGCCTTGCAAGAACCTGTGAACAAGCAAAATGTTCACTGATTGGAGGGCCCAACCGGGTTCGAACCGGTGACCTCTTGATCTGCAGTCAAATGCTCTACCACTGAGCTATAGGCCCAATTACATTGAGAGAGTTTTCTGTTTATGATTCTGTTATACTTCTTTCAAACGCCAACATTTAAATCACCTCGCCCGCTACATAGTTGAATGTAAATGTAATGGCTCTGGACTTGAGGAGGGAAATGTTTGTTTTTGTTTTTCAATTAAAAAATAAATCTTCCTTTCAAAAATTTTCCTGCCTAGATTCTTTATGTTTTTGTTTTTGGCAACGAACTAGAGAAATGTGCAATTGAACTACATAAGGGACGCAGAAACTATGGAAACCAATCTCCCTTTCTGCAACCTGAGTTCGCTCAAAACCGATTTTCGATCGTTCCAAGCAAATCTCCAGGGCTACAAGGTTACAGAAGCAATGCTCGGTGCTGGCCTATGTATCCAATCCACATAGGCCACAGAATGACGGCTTCATACTTAGAATCATAAGAACAACATAGATTTATTTTAAAAGGTATTTACCAAGAGTCTAGAGGGATCAAATCTGTTAAGATGCAAACCCTATTTTAGAATGCAAATATTGAGGAAGAGTTTTAATTTATCTAATTTGTGTAATTTTACATACATGCGGTTGTAAATGTTTTATATAGCCGACATGTTATTTTTATAATATTTTATAATATTTTAAAAAGGACACATGTTAACTCTAAGATGGGCATAGAAAGAGTTACACATCCTCCCTTCTATACTTTAGAATGCGCCCCTTCGACGCAACAAGACACCCTATTCACTACAATGTCCAAACTATCCATACTCCTCACATGCCCCTTAGGTTGTGCCTTAATAGCTATTTGCATATCCACACCCAACTACAACCCAAACTCCTCACATGTCCCCTAGGTTATTTGCATGTCCACACCCAACTACAACCCAAACTCCTCACATGTCCCCTAGGTTGTGCAATGATAGCTATTCGCATGTCCAAACTCTTCACATGCGGTAATCAAATTGACATAAGGTACATACAATAAACTCAAGAAAGATGAATCCAATTTCAATCACGTAATCACGTAATCAAATTGACATAAGGTACATACAATAAACTCAAGAAAGATGAATCCAATTTCAAAGCAAAGGATAATGAAGGATATATTAATAGCCGACGATTAAATAAGATATACTTCCTTTTTCAATGGAAGAGACAACTTGGATATAACAATCACAACTTCTTAACTTTTAAATTGTCCAATTCATGAAATCATGATAAGCTTAATAAGAAAATGAATAATATACATTAATAAAATATATTGTTATTAATCATATGAATACCATAAGTTTTGAATCATGTCTTACATGTTGTAATAAATTAGGTATGGTAGTGTAAGAATTTAATCGCTCATAGAACAATATACATATCAATATGATAAATGTGTGTGTGTGTGTTAGGTTATCCAAGCTAATGGAGTAGTAAGGACAAGCAACGAGAATGAATATAAGCATGAGATTCATTTTTCATTAAGATGGTACATGTATAAATATATCAAGATATGAATCTTGGTCTCATATTCCAAGAGGTCTCTTGGACTCCCGGTGACTCTTCCTATTCACATGTGACTTTTCATATTCATTCTCACATGTAATAGTAAATAATAATACAAAATACCATAACCCTAATGGATTAGGTTTCCAACATTCCTCTTCTTAATTCGAAGGGATGTATGTGAGTCCAAGAAGAGAGCTAAAAAATGAAAGTGGACAACTATCAAATGTTGAACATTTCCTGCCTGACAATTTGATCATTTGCTAGAAGTTGGTGTCTTCTACTAATAGAATGTGTTCTCTAAATATGGTGGTTTTCAAATGACCACACACCAAAAACTAATATGCGATGATGTCTTCTACTGATTGGTTGTTTAAGAATGGCCACAAACTCTAGAAGTTAGTGCTAACTCTAGTTCTAGCTCAACAGTTCCCTTTGGAACTTGGCTCTAAGTCAAGTTCTGGCTCAACGGTTCCCTCTAGAACTTGGCTCTAAGGCTCAATGGTTCCCTCTAGAAAATGGTGGTTTAAGGATCACCACAAACTAACATCTAGCAAAAGCTGTAAGTCTTCTACTAAATGGTGGTTTGAGGAAGACCACAAACCAAATCACACTCTATGGAATATGGCTCTATTTTTGTCTTCTACTTAAAATTTGATTCTCGCATTGGCTCTAGCTCGAGGCTCTAACATTGGATCTGGTTCTAGCTGTGGCTCATTCTCACTTGTTCTTTGTTTGATTGATAGGGCCTCGAAATTTGAATACCAATTGTCAATCCATGAGAATCCCCCCTATCAGGTACAATCTGAGAAGCATGAAGACTTTCTAGTACAAGTTGCATCAAAACTCGAGATTGAATTCTTCTGTAAAACTCAAGAATGATATGTTTTATTGGCTATTGAAGACAGTTGTCACACAAACTAGAAACCCTCAGATTGCAAAGAGGAATCGAATTCCAACCCGACAGAATCTCAGGACACTACCCTTAAGTATCACACGGGTAAGGTCCTCTCTCTTTAGGTTTCCCAAATCCACCTAAGCAGACTCAGGCTAACCATAGGAGGTGTGCCCAACCAAATTTTTCTATATACTTACCAGAAGATACCAACTTTCCCACAATACTCGCTTGAATAGTTTCTAAGGAAACAATGTGCCTGATAGGATTAACAAAGGCTTGAAATGTGGCACATTGTAGGTGAGATAAGGGGTTTGAATTTTGAGAGATAAAAGTAACCCCTAAGCAAAATATAATCAGATTAACTTTTGTGATATAGAGTGGCCAATGTACTAGCTAACCTGAAGAATATAATGTGACACTACTTAAGATCTAGGCTAGAAATTAGATTGAAGATTGTGCTCAAGGGTTCAAATCTGCCTAAATTATGTAAGATTTATGTGTATGGTTTGATGTGCTGAGTTCATAATGTTACCGACATTTAGTTAAGGTTCAAATTAGGAATATTAATAAGGTTTGTGCTCATATTTGCAAGTGTTTGTGAAAACAAAATGCCGGTGGTGTTTAAAATGGCTCAACACAAGAAACAACTTGCTAGTTTTTATGATTTTTTATTGTAAAAGAATATAAAAACAAGCAAGAAATGCACACTAAGGAAAACAAGCACAACAAGACTATATGTTATGCAAAGATGAATATTTCCAATGCCATTCCTAGGTTTTCTGAGTATATATTAATTCAAATTTAATTCACTACATTGCAATGTATTTTTCAATTGTATGCCTAGGATGCAAAATGATATAGCCTAGTAAATGCAAATTTATCTTGGTGGCTAAAAAAGTTGTGAAAACAAATACTGAAAGAAGTGGAGTAGGAGAGATTAAGAAAATCTATGACCCGATTCCTTGGTGTTGGGGCTATGGAGTCGATTCACCCCTCTTAGCTTACTGACATGGAGATGATATCCAAGAACTACAGAGACCTGGAGCAATCTACAATTTTGACCCAGTTGAGGCATCCCTTCAAACCCTACGCTCCTCCAACCTACAATACTGAGTAGAACCTTGGAAATGAAGGTCGATTGGAAGTCCCAAAACCTAAGTAAAAACCAACAAGCAAATTAGAAAATGAATGTGTAAGCGTAGAGGAACAAAACCCAGAAAGGAAAGTAAATGTAATAGAATTATGGGCTATATTTCTTACCAAAAAACTTCAAAGCATTAGAGCAATTGCAATTTTTAAACTTATACATAAACAAAAATCATCAATATTACCTCAATTTGGATCAGATCTGTCATGTCCCCAATTCTGGCTCATCCAGTACCATAGGTGAAAGGGGACAAGATCAACCCCTAAGGGAATTAAATTGTATTAATTATATTTGCTTAGAATTAATTTTAGCCTAAGTCTCACAAATTGGCAAAATTATTTATTAAAGGTAATTTTGATAAATAAAACTAATGGATAATGAGCAAGTGGGCTAAGAGGGCACCTAGGTGGACGATGTTGCCAAAAATGGAGTAGGGGGTATTTTTGGAGGCAATTATACCATAGGAATTAATTAATTGATTAAATGCTAAAGTTGGAATTAATTCTGAGTTGTATTATCTTTTATTAATATTTTATTTGTTATGCTGAATAAATGGGGAAATTGACTCACCAATTGGAATTAGTGGATAAGGTTGGAGGAATAACTTGGAGTAGAAGTCAAGTAAGCACTAGAGTCCAAAAATGTTGCCAAAAATGAGAAAAGAGGAATATTTCAGGAAAAGCAACATAAATCCAGAAAGGAGGAAAGTATGAAAAGCAAGAAAGTTCAGAAAAGAAGGAAAGTTAGAAAAAGAGGAAAAAAGAAGGAAAGCCAAAGCAAAGCAAGGAAAGTATGTCCACTCATGGGTGACCTATTCTCATAGGTCACCAAGATAAGTAACTTGCTCAACAGGTCAACATGAATTCTATTTAAGAAGGTTTCCAACTTCATTCAAGAACTTTTGATCATTGTTAGAATTTGTGAATGAGAGCTATGAGCCCTCTAGTTGAGTGATGTGCCTCGGCAAGTTATTCTTGGTAGATGTGCCCCAAGGCCCTATGATTTTTCTGTGAGTGTTATTCAGGTCCAACAACTATTATTACAGCTAGTAACATCCAGTTCATATCAGCATTGAAGAATTAATGTCAGATTGAAGAGGAGGCTACCAGTGTAGAAGATTTGCAGCTAGATTTGGTGGAGGAACACTAGAGGATGAAGACAGTTATGGAGAAATGCGCCCAGGACCTCCAGTGAACTCTATAATCTGATATTTGTAGATATTAGTGGCTTCTAAATTCCAAAGATCAAATATCAGATTTGATCTCCACTCTTCTTCTACTTCTACTTCTCCCACAGCTAGATTTGGAGGTGATTTCCCTAAAGGAGAGAACTAGTTTGATGATGGTGCCCCACTGAAGATCAGCAGCTCAGAGTGCAGAAAGATCAGCCATCTAACCTGTAGATCAACTGATAATAACTTCCATAATAGAGCCAAAGTAATTTCTTTCTTCTCTTCTCCATTCTCCCACTGTTGTAACAGAAAACTATCCTGTGAGGTATTGTTCTTTGGGAAGCAAGCATTTAATAAAAGGAAGAATGTTCTGAATGTTATATTTCGAATTATATGTTTTGAACATCTTATATCAGAGTTTTAATTAACATCAGAACAGATTGTATGGTTCATTAGATTAGTTTGTTAAGTTGAAATGCAAGACTAGCTAGATGGGTGTCAATTCTAGACTAGTTTCGCCACTTTTACTGCCAAATCAATTCTAAGCACTCATTTTTCATCCTATCAGTTGGAGAAGGTCATTGACTTAGTCTAATATCCATATCAGTCCCTAATTCGAGAATTTGGTAGAATTTAACCCCTGTTTGGAAATCTTGGAAAATTACTAGCTTAACAATCTCGGGAAAGCTCTTGAACCCCAATTCTTCCCAAACTTTCCCAAGTCTGTTCAAACACTTTCCAGAACATCTCCTACGCTTATTTGACTAATATTACCTCTGCCATTAACTCTCAGGATCCCCTCCTGTCTAGTATGCATATGCCAGCTACCCGGGAAGCCTCGAAGTAGGCAACAGTACACACTGTTGTTCAAAAGTGAATGGTTTTGGTACATGGTGCATAAGACATCTCTTATCTGACATCCGGACCTACTACTGCACCTCATTCCATACGTTTTCCAGAATGGAATGTTCATCCTACCATCCTCATATCTTGCCTCAGTCTCCATCACTTACTTCCTGCTTTGTTCGGAAAAATTGTCAAAAAATTTAACTAGTGAATTTTATCAAAATTTTGAAGTTAGAGTTAATATCTTGGTCGAATCTTCCCAAGGACTAGTGAATTTTATCAAAATTTTGAAGCTAGAGTTAATATCTTGGTCGAATCTTCCCAAGGATATTACACTGGTATCAGAGCTCTTTCCTATACTCCTGTTGAAAGAAGACTCTTAATTTAATGAATTTGCAGTCATGTCAATGTTCAGTGAAGAAGACTCTTACTCTGATGATGATTTTTATGAGTAATGTGATGCTGAATATGTTGAACCATATGAAGAGGAGGAGATGACCTCTGTTGGAAACTTCTATTTGCATAAAGTTGAATATGATTGCCTCGTTGAACAGATGTTTGAAGAGGACATAGGAAATTATCTACCTATGACTAATTGGGGTTATGGAAGAATACTCAATAGAGGAAACCCAAAGAAATCCTATGAGTACTTCATGGAGTACTCTGCTTTGAAGAAGGAGATCCAGAAGTCCCTAACCTTTAGAGACTATTGTGATTTGGAGATTCAGGGGTTGTTCAAAGACCCTTACAATAGTGATAGAAAAAGAAGGATTGCACATATGGTTGATGGTGTGTGCAAAGAATTCGAGGCAAGATTTTTACCCCTAAGAGCTGAGATGGAAGGGAGGAATAAAGATGTGTCCTCACAGCCAGGAAAAATCAAGGGAGGAAACCAAGAGCCACCTAATTATTCAGGTGGAGCAGAAGGAGGGAAAATTAAAGATGAAGTTACAACCCTACATGTGGATCCATCCCAATCTCAGGGAAAAAGAATCGGGAAGGAAGTTTCATCAAGGCCATTGGCCGGACCAAGCATTATGAGACTGTTTGGTTTTCCTTCAAGAAGGAATTCCAAAGGTTGTGATCTAAGCACCACATAAGATGGAGAGACATCAAGTTTCTTGGAAAGAAATGACCAAGAAGACCTTGTTGGTGCCCCATTACTCCAAGAAGTGGATGAAGAAGGTCAATGCACAGTAGAAGATCCAACAATCAAACATTTGATAGTTCGTAATGTGAAAGGTAAAATCACCCCCGATCTTTTTGTGGTTGGTCACAAATTAAGTGCAGAAGAAATGGGACAGATTGATGATGGTGAGACATATTTCGAATCTGATCCAAAAGAGGAACATAATTTAGATTTACAGTCACCCCTTGAGCCTCACAAGGAAGCAGAAATTGAGCACATCTCAGTAGGGTGTGAAGCAGAGAAATGGGTGGATGAACAAGCCATCATAATTCCACCACAGAAGGAGGAGAACATGACACATGGTGAGTTAGTAATTTCTTATGTATGTGTCATTATGTCAATCTGATATGGCAGCCACTTCCAGGGAAAATTTCAGAATGGTTGAGCCCCCTAGTGATGAGTTTCAGAATTCCGGTGTAAAAAATGAAAGCAATGTGAAGGCTGAAACTTTGAGAGAAGATATTTCTGGTGCACCAAGGATGAACAAGCACTTAAATTGCAGCCCAAATTATGTTTTTGAGGACCTAAAAGATGAATATATTACAGCAGCAACATATGGATCAGATTTCAAAACCTCAAGTGCACTGCATGAAATTGATTCGGTGATGGAAAATGAAGAGGAGGAACCTCTGCAAGAACCTCATCTTCTTGCAGGGTCATTGAAGATGGATGAACAGAAGATCCAAGAGGCCTTGAAAATTCTCCATGACACTCATGCTTCAATGTCAAAGTTGTGTTGGGAAGATGCTTTAATGGAAGACCAATCTTCCCTTGAAGCCATGGAGAATATTAAGAAAGCGATGTCCACAATCAAAGGTGATTTCTCACAGTTGCTTTCAGATAAAAATTACATGTTTGAGCTTGTTGAGTTGTTGCGGGAAGCAGCACTGCATGATGAAGAAATTATTTGCATATATGAAGAAGAGAACTACAATCTCAAAGGTGAGTTGTTGGCCACCCAAGATTCTTTGAGATACACTCAAAGTGCCCTCTTAGAATCACAAATGAAGATAGAACAATTCCAACAAGAGTGGCAAGAATTGACTAAATCCTCAATTTTTCCTGAGAGTCATCCCTTTTGGGTAAATGACATAAAAAAGTCCCTAGAGGAACCTCATGAGTGGGTGGACCATGAGGAGCAGTCTATTCGGTATGTGCTTGAAGAAAGTGCAGAAAAAGCGGATGAAAAAGAAGCATATGATTTTTTCTAGAATGAACCTGAGAGGTTCGTTGAAGAAAATCCCTCTTCCAAGAAAGAGGCAGATGAGTTCACCATAGATGGGTCAGCCAGAAATGGAGAGGATACATCCACAACTTCAGTGGATGAAATGTTCAGAATCATGGCTCACCATCTTTCATTCCCCACTTCACATTCAACCACAAATTTTGGGAATGAAAATTGGGTAAAAGGATTCTTCCTCTTGGTGTCACATGATGAGAAGGAGGATCCTATAATTGAGGCCTATGACATGTTCCTTAACCCGCAGCAGTTGAGGCAGCCCATGCATGTGTGTGCAGCTACTTTTGACAAGGAGGCATAAGATCTACACTTACCTTCAATGTGTGGGTCAATTGATGGATTTTTTCCCTTGGATCAATGGCAAAGAGTTGAGCCATTGGATGAAAAGGGGAGCACCTGTAGAGTTCCATAGAGATCATGAGATATCTTTATTTGAGGAAGACAAACATATGGATGAACACATTCCATACGGTTCAGCAAATAAAAGTGTCTGTGCTTCCATTGGTTGGATGGGCAGATGCATCATTACAATGAAGACCTTGGAAGGTAAAAGGTTCTTTTATTTCTGCAATAATTTTTTTGTTATAACTGACATTGTCCTGACATCTAAGCAGCAACGAAGGTGTATTTTGAAGCCATTAGATGTCTCCAGTGCACATGCAAAAGAGATGCATTCTGATTTGCATGCTCTCAAGAAGTTCTATGTTTGTTGGAGAAGTCACACAGCTATTCAGTTTTGCATTGGGAGTGGCACAGTTCCAGCATGGTGGATGGATCTTGGCATACCCTAGAGTGATAAGTATTCACAAGTAACAATGATAATGGATGGTATTCATCAGGGACAATGGGATCCAGGCATTCTTTGGAGTGACAAATTTTCAAAGGGGGCAGAAAAATTTGGGTCCTTACCGAGGGAGCAGTGGGATCCGGGAATTCTACTCAGTTATCTTAACTGGGTTAAGATTTTTGTTCATGATTTAGTGCAGATAGAGTTTGCAGTGCAATTTATTCTTCATGGTCATCTTGCATTTCTTTTATATATTTTTGAAGGCCCCAAGTTTAATTTTCAGATTGTTCAGTGGATGGGGACAATTATAATCAGAGTGGTGAAGTAGAAGCTTGGTGGAATCCTAACATTGCTTGAGGACACGCAATCTTGGGAAGGGAGGATTGTCATGTCCCCAATTTTGGCTCATCCAGTACCATAGGTGAAAGGGGACAAGATCAACCCCTAAGGGAATTAAATTGTATTAATTCTATTTGCTTAGAATTAATTTTAGCCTAAGTCTCACAAATTGGAAAATTTATTTATTAAAGGTAATTTTGATAAATAAAACTAATGGATAATGAGCAAGTGGGAGAAGAGGGCACCCAGGTGGAATATGTTGCCAAAAATGGAGTAGGGGGTATTTTTGGAGGCAATTATACCACAGGAATTAATTAATTATTAATTAATTGATTAAATGCTAAAGTTGGAATTAATTCTGAGTTGTATTATCTTTTATTAATATTTTATTTGTTATGTTGAATAAATGGAGAAATTTGATCACCAATTCGAATTAGTGGATAAGGTTGGAGGAATTACTTGGAGTAGAAGTCAAGTAAGCACTAGAGTCCAAAAATGTTGCCAAAAATGAGAAAAGAGGAACATTTCAGAAAAAGCAGCATAAATCCAGAAAGCAGGAAAGTATGAAAAGCATGGAAGTTCAGAAAAGAAGGAAAGTCAGAAAAAGAGGAAAAAAAGGAAAGCCAAAGCAAAGCAAGGAAAGTATGTCCACTCATGGGTGACCTATTCTCACAGGTCACCAAGCTAAGTAACTTGCTCAACAGGTCATCAAGAATTCTATTTAAGAAGGTTTCCAACTTCATTCAAGAACTTTTGATTATTGTTAGAATTTGTGAATGAGAGCTCTGAGCCCTGTAGTTGAGTGATGTGCCTCAACAAGTTATTCTTGGGAGATGTGCCCCAAGGCCCTATGAGTTTCATGTCAGTGTTATTCAGGTCCAACAACTATTATTACAACCAGTAACATCCAGTTCAGATCAACATTGAAGAATTAATGTCAGATTGAAGAGGAGGCTACCAGTGTAGAAGATTTGTAGTTATATTTGGTGGAGGAACACTAGAGGATGAAGACAGTTATGGAGAAATGCGCCCAGGACCTCCAGTGAACTCTATAATCTAATATTTGCAGATATTAGTGTCTGCTAAATTCCAGAGATCAAACATCATATTTGATCTCCACTCTTCTTCTACTTCTAATTCTCCCATAGCTAGATTTGGAGGTGATTTCCCTAAAGGAGAGAACTAGTTTGATGATGGCGCCCCACTGAAGATCAACAGCTCAGAGTGCAGCAATATAAGCCATATGACCTGTATATGGAATGATAATAAATTCCATAACAGAGCCAAAGTAATTTCTTTCTTCTCTTCTCCATTCTCCCACTGTTGTAACAAAAAACTAGCATGTGAGGCATTGTTCTTTGAGAAGCAAGCATTTAATAAAAGGAGGAATGTTCTGAATGTTATATTTGAATTATATGTGTTGAAAATCTTATATCAGATTTTTAATTAACATCAGAACAGATTTTATGGTTCATTAGAGCAGTTTGTTAAGTTGAAATGCAAGACTAGCTAGATGGGTGTCAATTCTAGACTAGTTTCACCACTTTTACTGCCAAATCAATTCTAAGCACTCATTTTGCATTATGTCAGTTTGAGAAGGTCATTGAATCAGTCTAATATCCATATCAGTCCCTAATTCAAGAATTTGGTAGCCTTTAACCCATGTTTGGAAAGTTTGTAAAATTACTAGCTCAGCAATCCCGGGAGATCCCTTGAACCCCAATTCTTCCCAAACTTTACCAATTCTGTTCAAACACTTTCCAGAACATCTCCTTCACTTATTTGACTGATATTACCTCTACCATTAACTCTTAGGATCCCCACCTTTCTAGTATGCATATGCCAGCTGCCCAGGAAGCCTCGAAGTAGGCAACAATGCACACTGTTGTTGAAAAGTGAATGTTTTGGTACATGGTGCATAGGACATATCTGATCTGAAATACTGACCTGCTGCTTCACCTCGGTCCATACATTTTCCAGAATTTAATTTTCATCCTACCATCCTCATATCTTGCCTCAGTCTCCATCACTTACTTCCTGCTCTGTTCGGAAAAATTGTCAAAAAATTTAACTAGTGAATTTTATCAAAATTTTGAAGTTAGAGTTAATATCTTGGTCAAATCTTCCCAAGGATATTACAAGATCTCATACACATAACAACAGAGGAAATCAAGAGCCAAAACCCATCCACAAGTCACCATGAACATGAGAGAAACTAAAAAAAATCATAACTATTCTATTATTCTCAAAACTGCCTCCTATACAAATGAGTTGCTCTCTCTCTTTTATAAAACAATAGGAGAGAACAATCCCTAATCATAATAAGGTGAAGGTTTGAGATCTTCATTTGAGTCTCAATTACAATCTAATGGTTGAGATTACATCAAAATTGATGAGTATTACATGTGGCCAAGTCGCCCTCCTCATGTGAGGTGCACTTGGCTTACATGGACAATGTGGGGACCAAAAATGTTGAGTTAAATCAACGAAATGCTGAGTGTGATTGTGTTGAAGGTTCCTTAATGATTTGGATATTTGATTCAGAGAGTTGAAGGAGAATTTGATTAGTTGAAATGGAGCGATTTGCCCCCTTCAAGAAGAAGTGTTCCCCCCTTCAAGTCGACTTGGATGAATGGGCCCCAAGACATGTGCAAAATCCCCTCAACTTGATGATTGGACATCCTTGTCATATTTGAGGAGGACCCACTTCACTAAATAAACCAATTGGATTCTCTGGCTATGGTTTAATCTTTTCACAACCATACTCATGCATTTTTAAAATAAGACCTTAGGAAATATGATTAATAATTGCCTACTAATCCACTTTTGATGAAACCACGAGAAAAATGTTTATGAAATTACTTAAATGATTTACATGATGTCTTATAAGCTTATACTAGTCATTTCCATGCCAAAATATGATATGTATACATTGTTTACAATTTGATCCAAATTATTAAAATTGGACTTAGGCATTTTTAATCTGTAACTTAGGAAAATGCATTAATAATTGATTGTTAGTCCATATAACCTTGAAACCACATTTGGAAGGATCAAATTGGCTTCCAAAGTATTCAATGAGCTGAATGGTGATGGTAGGAGTGTATGTAATGCTATCCAATCATGTTGACCAAGTCAAACTTCCCCTTTGACTAAGTCAAACTATTGAAAAAGTCAACTTTGATCAAACTTGTCCGATGAATGTATGGAACCTTTTATGTCTTTGGGAATAAGATTTATCATCTTATATTCCTTGGAATTATTTGAATTATAAATTTACATACAATGATTGATCATATGAATCATCACATAGCTTCAAACATAGATCATGCTACATAAGTTTCATAAAATAATATGGGGTTAATTTCTTATGTACATATCAAAATCATATCAACATAAAAAACCATTACAAATATTATTTCTCCTTTGGGTGAAGTGGGTGGAAAGTCCAAGTAGGTAGTTAGGTGTTGAGTAATTGACTTCAAGATAAGGGACATGGGAAACCTCTATGATATTTGCCATTGGTGCATACAATAGCGAGTGTATCTTACAAAATGGATGTTGTGTAATGATATACTTATCCTTTTGACCATAGCAAGCCTCCCTTTATTATTTTATTTTTCCTATTTTTTTTGTTTTTATCTATGGATCTTTTATTGTTGCACTTTTCTTTTGCTTTTCTTTTGATATTTTCTTTCAACACTTTTATTTGGAATACAGTTGAAAGGTATTTTCCCTGGATACCTTCGGGTACTAGTGATGACACGGCCTTAGCTCCGCTGTATACAACCGTCCATAGGCCCAATAGAGTTTCCATAGTAATGCTTGGTTAGAGAAAATATATGGTACCTCTTAATTCAAGGAGTACCTACCCTTCCAACTGTTACCCATTTTCAAAGATACATAGCATAGGGAGACTTCTTTCAGATCTAGGGAGAGCATTGCTCAATAACAAATCTCCCTATTTAGTAACCAATTAGCCCTAGGGTTTTACAAGTGAACCTCCTGAACCACTACAGGATTCGACAAGCATGCCCGAGACTTAAGGGGAAAACAAGGATGCATTTCATAGTGATGAGGACATAGAGGGGAATTTAAGAGTCAATCTACCATTCTTTAGCCAATGGGATGTTGAGATCAAGGTGGAGTGGTATGGAGATGGAAGTAAAGTCAAAGTGTGGATCCAAAGGAGATTTATAATCCCTATAAAGACAATGAGATGTTAGACAACAATATGTGCATAAAACAATAAACTCATCTTAGTATTAGCCTATGGAACATTTCTACTATCCATACTCATTATAATCAACCATTGTAAGTAACATGAAAACATCTTGCAATACAATCATCAATCTAAGTCATAATCCATAAAGTACATCCTCAAGCATGACATGACATCATATGAATACATAACATGGAATCATCATAAGGAAAAGTATGGCATCAATTGATGGCATATCATCACCGATCATATTTGCATGCTCTGAACTTTGAGTCTTCGCCCGATCTTTAGAAAGCAAAAATATGGGCAAAATTCCCCACACACAAAATGGTATAACAATGACCATTGCCAATAATGGATCCACAGATTTTGAATCTTCAATCTTGCAGGTTTCTTCAATTTTGAACATATATATGAATATTTCTTATGCTTTCTGCAATGTTGACAAGGATGGAAATCAAAACACTAACCCCCCATGAGGCAAATTCGATGACAATGTCAGCATTGATGCTGAACAAGTGAGGTTGAATCTTCTTGAAGGAATATAGAACTTTGAAACTGGATTGGCTTGGCATAATCCCGAATATGGAAGGTCACTTCCTTATCATATATGATACATGTTATGTGTTTGTTGAACCTAATTTCTTCTCAAGGTTTGATGATTGGCTTGGAAAGAGTATGTTGAACATGTTCCTGATGTGCTTCATCTTCTGCATATGTTGTTGTTTCACTGAATTGGTCATGTGGTGACAATTGATAGGAATCATAACCATATTAAGAAAGAGGGTTGTTATGGGCAAGAACTAGTGTAGAATGTTGATTCCTTCTCTTTGTTTGATTGTGATGGAGGTGAGTCTGGAGAAGTTCCACTTTTTATTGCAAATATTGCAAATAAGTTCACACAGATTGGAGAGTTCCTATGCCGATTTTGATTGTGTCCATCCTTTAACAATAAGAATGAACGACTTAAATTTTGGAATCAAAAGATGAAGGGTGTCGGGTTCAACTGAGAGTGCACCCGAATACAAACACAATTCAAATTGATTTGATTTGACACCTACAAATAACTATTGCAAGTACCAAAAATACAATAAAAATTACAAAAAATTCATTGTTGGAAGTTGCAGTTAGATGTTGAATATGAAGTCGAATTGGTCTTCAAGAGTGAGTGATTTACCTCATAAATAGGCCTCCAGAATTGATGCTTTGAGTCCTTTGATTATTAATGTTTCTCTACTATGGTGACAAGACCACAAATCACTGTATTTTACAACACTTTCCTCCAATTTTTCTTCACTATACAACAATTTATGCAAATAATAATATCTTACAATGCAATACAATAAGCTACAATATGCAATCTTTGCAATTAATCAATGCGATAACTATATGGAGAAACTATAACATAGAGAGGTAGCACAATTACAGGGAAAACAATGCTACTCAAGCATGTGGACTGGCATACAATTGATGGTTTCCCCAAGAGCTGCCAAATTTTACATGTAAAACAAGAGGTAGTTGGTGATGATACTTCTGCATTCCAATGTGTTCTAAACTCAAAATAAAAAGTGCTTCTAAAAAAAGTTATGGTGACCATTCAAAGGCAACGTTCTCAATGTTCAAAGAAACTTCAGTGTCAATCATTCTAGAGATCAAATTTTTCAATAGCTCATTAACTAGGAGATAACTTCTTTAATTTCATTAGTATTCTCAAAGCCAAGGCATTTTGTAAATGGTGCTCGTCCTGTAGCAATATGTGTTACATCCACATTTAAATCTTGTGCCATGCAATACAATCTCTATTCTAGACTTCAAAATATGGTGCACTAATTACAATACAACCACCACTTGCATTTCCCTTTTGTGAATTAGTGAAGTGATGAAAAGATTCTTAAATCAAGGTACATGCAACTGTTTGTTCACTAACCAACACATATATATGCACACTAATCAATAATACAACTTTATGAAATCAACCATTAGATGCTTTACTTTGTATATTTTGCATTTCTGCATTCATAACACTATTTCATCACTCAATTTTTAATCCATGGTAACAATAGAGAATAGGTAAATACCTTCACTCAAGGATGTTAGATGGACTTGATCCGCGCTCTATTACAGTGCAAATTAGATGGAATTGATCCGCGCTCTATTACTCTAGCATTGGGTGAATTTAGAATTGAGAAAGAAAGGAATGAGAATTAAATGATAACCAAAAAGTAAAAGTAAAAATATTAATGATTTAGATATTTGAATTCAAATAAAACAAAAGGATAGAAGAGTAGTGGTAAAGTAGAAAGATTTAACAATCCTTATTATTATTATGCCTTGTCAAGATCAGGATATGTTTTGCTTTTTTAATTGGTGCACATTAGAATAACGGCATTGCGAAAATTGAACTTGGAACCTCTCGCACCAAAAGGGACAATCATATCACTAGACCTCTATGGATGATAGTTACGTAAATAATGCCAGCCAAACAGATCTTCGACAGGATTTATTGGTTACACATAACTGGTTAACGGTGACACTTGTTTGTGACTATGTAAGAAAAGTGAGGATCTTCCCCCGATGAACCAAAAGATGCTCCAATGCTAACGCTGACGATGATATTGCAAATGTTTCCAAATAATTCAGCGTCCAATCCGTGTACTAGGGATCGTCCGTGGCACATCATGCCCCCCCCAAACCCTTTGTCATGGGCTGGGATCCAGACAATGCTGAAACACAACCTTTAAATAAGGAAGATCAGGCTCCACAACTAATATGTCCTACCTTCCAACATGGCGCCCAAACCCTATGAAGAAAAAAATGGTGTCTCACTACTTGCTCCCTTCTCTTTAATTATATTTCTTTTCATTTTATCAATTTCCTTCCACAACTTTCATATTATTTCATTAGTTATAGTAGTTGGTGTTATTGTTATTATTATTATTATTATTGTGGGGCATTACATACTCCCCTCCTTCAAGGAACTTCCTCCCTAAGTTAAATTTAATTATATTACTTGCAAATTTTTATTATTGTTGTTATTGTTTATTATTATTGTTTACTTATTGTTATTGTTATTTTACCCTTATCTTCCACACATCACCCTCTGTTGCAACTAGTATAATACTATAATAATCACCCAAGTGACCAAATCAAGCATTAGAAGTCCACATCACAACTCTGGGGAAGTGTGAATACAACTCTAGCCCTCTTCCCAACTTTCAGTACCAGGCTTAAATCCTATCGACCATATAGCACCCCAACATCCAAGGCCTCATTTGTCTAATCATGCATCTAGTCTGGTACACTAACTTGTGTATCATGGGCATCTCGAAAGGCTGGCCTAAACTCCCCCCACAACTCCACGGGAACTTAGCCCCAAGCATAAAAGGTCCTACCATCACAAATCCATAGGTGAGTATAACTCCAACCATTCTCTCAGACCTTTGGTATCATGCAAGGTAAAGAACTACTAACATAGGTTTATTTTTTGAATTTGGCCACAACCCATAAGGTGTTACTTGTAGATATTCTCTTTCGTGGTTATGGGCTCCCATGATATCCTTGAATGAATTGTCCCCAAAGCCCATAGGTGAATGCCACCAAAGCATTAGTTATAACCATAACATCATTATTCATAATTAAAAAAACATCACATGCTATCTACCACAAGCCATCATGGAGACATAACATCATTGGCATCGCAATATTTAGAATAATAAAGTACCGCATGCTACCACTTGCAATCATAAAGACATCTCAATACAAGCTATCGTCATATGATCAATGAAATTTATTAGAAAACAATATTAAAGAAATCACATAGTATACCAACATCATATCATGAAATATCATCCTAAGAAATATCACCTCATCATATATTTACCAATGATTCAACATATCAAAAGCATTACAACAACATAAATAAATGAAACACATATTAAATACCACAGATGCTCTTAATACACCATATCATCATAAATATGATAATCATCTCAACACATAACATATACAAAACAATCAACATTCTGATTAATCAACTCAACACAAAGTATTGGTTGAGCCAAACAACTAATCATTTATGAAATAAATCAAATGTCTGTACTAGTACCACAACAAAATATCATCACCACACCCATTGATTTTTTCCAGGGAGTTAGATTACCTGCTATGCAGAATGGGTTTTGGACCTGATTCTTCATTGTACTAGTCCTTCCCTTGCTATTGGTAATTTTCTATTATTTTTCTGTGTTGGCTACTGATCTGTCGATTTTATTGTTGTTGGTCAAGTATGCCAGTGCAAGCACCATTAATGACTGAAGCACGCTGAGGCTATTCTGATATTCCATATTTGCTCTGGAAGCAATGCCTCGGAGCTAGGAAAGCTTCAGAATTTGGAGCAACTTGTTCTCTGTAGAAAACAGTTTAGTGGGTTGCTACCAACATCTTTAGCTTAGTGTAACAAACCTGAGAAACAATTCTCTGATTGGAGAGATCAATCTTAATTTTAAAATATTTCCTGACTTGATTTCTCTGATCTCACTACCAATTCGTTAATAAATATCAAGTCATTAAGCCTGCCAAAAAAAAGCTTGAAGGTCAATCCTAGAATGCATGGCATCTCTTAAATCTCAGACTCCCTTTTTCTCCATCTCTAACAATTCTCAAAATCCCTTTTCGTTTTTCAGGATTTAAAGAACCTCAACACTTTGATTATATTTAAGAGCCTCCATCAGGAATCCATTCTGGAAGACAAAGGGTTTTGAAGGGCTTCAAAGCCTTGTCCTTGGAAATTGTGCTGGTCCAGAGTATAGTCTCAGTTGGTTGAAGAATTGTTCAAATTTGCAGGTGTTGGACCTTTCCTGGAATAGCCTCACTCGAAGCATTCTGCCTTTGGATATTCAGTTTCCGGTATACTTTTTACTTGGTTGCAAACAATTCCCTCTATAGAATGATTCCCGTTGAACTCACATAGCTACTTAGCCTAATATTTGGACTGCAGTAAAATCAATTGTGCAAGTTTCCTCCTGCCCTATACTTGAGCAATAATAAACTCATTGGAAGTATATGCAGTAAAATCAATTGTCCAAGTTTCCTCCTGCCATATACTTCAGCAATAATAAACTCATTGGAAGTATATGGCCATAATTCAGGTGCATGAAAATGCATCATATTTTGAAATTAAGGAGCAATAACTTAGCAGGTAACATTCCTTGAGTTCTCTCATTTGACAAACTTAGGCAGTTTAGATCTCACAGACAATAGTAATCTACAGTAAGCACTACATTTTCTTTCGTACGATAGTTTAGATCTCACAGACAATAGTAATCTACAGTAAGCACTACATTTTCTTTCGTACATGATTTATAGAGCAACCTCGTTAATGACAGTCATTATTGACCACTCTGATCAATTAGAATACTTAATTACCACGCATAACAATATACTTAATTATAGGATACTTAATTACCACGGATAACAATATACTTAATTTTAGGAAACCTCAAATAAAACTAGATAGCAAATTTTAATGTAATTCTAGGAGAACCCAAACACCTCAAAAGCGACCCATAATACTATTAAAAAAAATTACAAGACCATCAATTCCAAACATAACAGGCTATTCGATAAATATTAAACGAAATCCAATTGCATCATGAAATGTAACAACTATTCCACGCTAACAGCTATTCAACGCCAAGGGCATAGGATGATATGAGATTATTCCACCGAATAACAGAACTACCATTGAAACTTATCTGCTATCATCAATATGACTGGTGTGATAACTGTATATATACTTAATTCAAAAGAGTGATTAGCTGCCTATGTGTAGCTATTTTCTTTATTATAATTAGTTTGTGTTTCTGTTATCATATATTTTTCATAATGGGTTGTAGAGCATTTCTCTCTCTTTTTCATATTGGGCTGTAAAGTACTTAGCTGGGTACAATCATTCATACTAGGCTGTAGAGCTAGAAGAAATTAGCCGCAGCTGTGTGATTATTTCCTTAATTAAATTGTGTTTTTGTCAAAGTAGCATAATTGAGGCCTTAATGGTACTTTATGTATGGAAATTCTGAACAAATTCAAGCTGCAGCTGTGTAATTAGGCTAAATCATTCATACTATGCTGAACACATGAGGCATTGATGAACTCTTTATGTTCGTTGTAGAATATTGTATTGAAGCTGTCTACACCTTATGCTGAGGCATTGATGAACTCTTTATGTTCGTTGTAGAATATTGTATTGAATCCATACAGCTGTATTGGGTACATATAAAACCTCAGCTGTATTGGGTACATATGAAAAGCTGCCTGAGGCATTGATGAACTCTTTATGTTCGTTGTAGATTATTTTATTGAATCCATACAGCTGTATTGGGTACATATGAAAAGCTCAGCTGTATTGGGTGAATGAAAGCGAGATCAGTGATCAAATTTGAAGGGCTAGTCTTAATTTAAATTTGAAGGGTATATATTCCTGCACACTTCGAAGATGAAAAGCTTTATAAAATTTTGCTTTTCAATTGACAATAATAAATTAATCATACACTTCATTAAAAAAATATGTTAAATAAAATATTACATTTCAAATCAATTTTTAATTATAAATTAATTTGAAATATAACATTTTAATTTTTTATATTTACTAAAACATTGAATACAGATTACCCTATTTCTTGGCATCACCGGAAACCAACCTAGTAATAGAATATTTGGAGACTAATTTAGTTTTATTGCCTCTTTATAACATAATTTACTTTTTGATTGTACTGAGTGCCCATCTCCATTCTTATTCTCTTGCTGCAACAAGCCTTGACAATAAGGATGGGCATGAATCCATTTCCCACGGATTCACAGATTGCATGGTCTCAATCGACAATTGGTGAGTTCCAGTAACTCCAAATGAATCCATGACCTGAAATTATGTGACTTCGAACAGAATTTGGTTTGCGCATTTGTTTGTTATTGTTTAAGCTTTCCTACAGAGCAATAAATCCTTTTCTTAAAGAGAAGAGTTCCGAATTTCGTGGGCATGTTTTTCTTTAGGATATGAATTCTTTTACTCTGTTGAAAACCAAGTTCTTTCCAATGGTGCATTGATTACTGAGCTAGATAGAAACAAAGTAATCTGTATTCAATGGAATGAATTATTCATTCCATTCCGGTAACTATTAATTATTCTTAATAATGGAATGAATTTCATCCCTTTGCATACATTATACAAATTGTTTGCATAATGTAGAACATCATCCCTTTGCATACATTATACAAATTGTTTCAGATATACATTGAGAAAAAGCTATCCGAGAATGTAAAGCTAACATTATTGAGAATTTTATATTAAAATTTATATTCTTAACCAGTCCTAAAATTATCACTTAGAAAATCGGTTCAGGCAAATGATTTTGCCTCTTTTTTATCTTTATTTTCACTGGGCTTTTTGTATTGCATCGCTTTTAACTCGGTATTAGAACTAGATGATTGAAACTTTGCAAGGTTATCTGAAATTAATAGATAATTGCTAAGAAAATACTTAAGTAATTGTATTTGTGAACTTTATCCTTTTAAATGATTTAGAAGAAAGAAAGTGAGAGAACAACTCCTAAAATTTACATTCACCGCTCTCAAAATTAGTTTGTCCATCTTCTATACTTTTTTCCTTTTAAAATTAGTTTGTCTGTCTTTTATATTTTTTTTCTTTTTCTTTTATTGATTTTTTATTATAATTCATTACTTTAGCTCAATATTGGAACCAGAGGATCGCAAGTCCTAGAATGAACAAATGATTCTAGATGATTAATTCATTGTAGTTATGAGCTTTATAGGGCATATATACCATCAGTCCAAATGTGAAAATGCTACCAAGGGATTTTGATTTGGATATACCCAAAACGCTACCCAAAATCATTTTGATGGGGTTTGACATACTGAGGGCACTGTGCATTTTTGAATTTTTCCACGGTGGGTTCGGTAGGGGTGAATTTTGGAGCATAGAGACTATATTATGTTGACCATGCAACCACTGCCAGCAACACCTGATAAACTCATTTCTTCTCCAAGATGGGGCCCTGTTTCGAAGCACAGAGACTAAGACTATATTCTGTGGACACACAACTAGTGACCTAAGTACCTAATATAGCTTCAGCTTCCAGTTTCAACCCTATGCACTTACGGTTTCAACCCTATGTACTTAAAATAGCTCAATGATTGTAGTTTTATAATCCTGTTCGAGATAGTAGTTAGTACAGACGCTGTCATTCTAATTTCTCTATTCTCGACAGTTTTTTTTAATAGCTATTCGAGACAATACACACCGTGCCAGTACAAACAATGGGAATTGGAAATGGAATAAAGAAACATACCTTGAAAGAAAGCGCTAGCAAAAGATCATAGAAGCCACAGGTGACAGAACGTTGTCTTCAACAATAACAATTGGAATTTGGAACACCGCAGAAAGCCAAACGACCACTGGGCTCCAGATTCTAGACACCAGCACTTGTCAACAACGCGGCCTCTAGCCTCTTCGTTCACTACACCCACATCCAGTGAGATGAGAAGCATAAAATACCACCAGAAATGAATTGGGGCTTGCTCACATTTCAAAGTTTCAAACCAGCACACAGGATGGGAAATTGGAATTGGGGCTTGCTTTTCACACCATTCACCATTGTCGACTGGTGGAGAAATTAGAATGACCCAGGTTGAAGCTTGAATGTTCTCGGTGACGGTTCTCGTAGTCCCAACTTGCCCAAATTCTAATGACATAATACATTGAATTTGGAATTTGGCCGCCGCTGAGCCTAGGCAATTTGGCAATGGGCATTGGGAAGTTCTGTCATGGTTCATGAATCATAAATTTTCTGAACTACTCTCTGAACCGGAATTAAATGCGGAGTTAATCGGACAGTGGACTAGAGATCGACGACGGCGATTCGTCTAATACAACTATAAAAAAGTTAAGATTTTAGCTACATGGATGTAAAATAAATTTGTTAAATATTGAGGCTCCAGTGCCCACTAAATAATCAATCAATGCCACAACACTTCTAGGACGTGCTGAGAGCCCTTTGAGTGCCGTGACATGTTTAATTTTGATCCTTGTGCCGGTGCCCGTGCCTGTGCTATAAAAATTTTGATGGGCAATTTTAAACATAGCACTTCTAAGGAAATTTTAACATAATTATTACATTTATTTGTAAAACTTCAAAATTAAAAATCTTTTTTTTTTTTTACGTCCATTTTTTTTACAACACTTCTGGGACTTGCTGAGAGCCCTTTGACGTGCCGTGACATGTTCAATTTTGATCCCTGAGCGAGATTGACTAACTTTATTTGTTGGGTGGTATATCCGCTTTATTGGGTGGTATATCTGCTGATCAATGAAGGAAATCTTGTCGGCCAAACGGATCATCACCTCACATGGTTTTTGTATTTGGCTGTTGGATCCTCCTTCTGCCGCTTATTTAATGTGGGATGGGAGGTCGGACGGCCCACTAATTCCATGAGTAGATACAGAGTCCAGACTCCTTGTTTGGTTGTTAATGTCTCTTTTATTCTCTTACTCCATCCATCACAATCAGCGCAACCACCGCCTACCTAATCCACTAGAGGCGATCAGCCAGACGCATTATACATATAAACAATCTACCATATAGTCTCTCTAATCCGGAGACATGCGAGAGAGGAATTGCTGTAATTTGTGTGTTTTGGCATAATTCCAATATCCTTCCATTCATGAGTTTTGCATTCTGCAAGTGTATATTGATTATAATTATTACAAATGAGAGGACGTCTCCCAATCGATCATACTCTGTGCCAAAGCAAAGATGAGCACTCGGCTAAGCGTAGAGGAAGTGGAGATATTGAAAAGCATGAGGAGGAAGGAATTGGAATAACATTTATCCAGCCTTGGACAACAACCATGTCCAGTACTATAACAGTGTAATCAACGCAGGCGCTATCCTGACTGAGCTTAACATTAATTGAAATGAGAAGAAGCAACTCCTCGTCTTGACCTTGCAAGACCCAGAGGGTGCTGCCGCTAATCTGCATAGGAGAGTCCATTGGCCTGACAAGGATCACACCGTCCTTGATTGCCCACAGAATCTATCCCTCCTGAGCTTCACTACTATTCATCTTCAACAGAGCGCCTTCAATTCAATTCAATTCTGAAGAGTATTCTGCATCCATGCATGCAGCTCTCCAATTCTTCCTCCAACAACATTGTAAGAGTGCATATTTTCAGATTTCATGTCTACAACTTGTGCTCGATTTTCCCTCATATCTGTCATTACAATGTTATAGCATATCCAGATTCTGAATCAGATGTAAACTTCTACCTATGGCTATGGATAAAACGTAAATAAAATCGATTTATAGAAATATATAATAGTTTAATTTTATTTTTTCATTTTAGTGGTTAAAAGTATAAACAGTGGAGAAACTTAATTCGTTGGCAAGTATTTTTTTCTTACAGTCGAGATCATTAATCCATTCTGTGGGAGATGAAAGAGAGCATTCAGTTGCAAAATTAAATGATTAATATAATCGATGTTTCAGTTATTGATTGTAATATTAATAGTACTTGGTTGACCGTGTTTGAGTAGCTTTGCATAATCCACTTATTCATCACTCAACTCATTAAATGCAGCTGCATTAAATGGGTTGCAACAGGCTGAATAGTGTTTGTTTTTTTTGACAGTGTTTTGTGAAAAAAAGAGTAAGCAATTAATTATTAATCTGCATTAAATGAGTTGCAGTAGACTGAATAGTGTTCGCTCTTTTTGACAGTGTTTTGTGAAAAAAGAAGTAAGCAATTAATTTGAAGCTGAGTAATCAACTAACTTTTAAAATACTCTGAATTCTTTTGAGAAATTGTCAACCCACTGAAATTATATTCAACCAACTCTTTTTTACAGTGTTTTCTGAAAAAATGGGTAAGCAAGTAATTTGAAGCTGATTAATCAAATAACTTTTTAAATACTCTAAATTTTTTTGAGAAATTGCAGTGATCAACTAGTTTTGTGAAAAGAGATTAACATACAACGTGTTGAGAAATCAAATCATTTTTAAATGATTCTGAAGTTTCTTTAGAAAATGTAGTGATCAATTAGTTTTGTAAAAGGAGTCTGAAAACATACAACTTTCTCAAAATTTGCAGTGATGAATTAGTTTTGTAAATAGAGAGAACATACAACTTCTGAGAAATTGAGAAATTGCAGGGATCAATTGGTTTTGTGAAAGGAGATACCATATAATGGTCAATTAGTTTTGTAAAAGGAGATTACATGCTTGCAGTGATGAATTAGTTTTGTAAAATGAGAGGACATATAACTTTGTCAATTAGTTTTGTAAAAGGAGTTTACATGCTTGCAGTGATGAATTAGTTTTGCAAAAGGATAGAACATACAACTTTTGAGAAATTGCAGGGATCAATTAGTTTTGCAAAAGGAGAGAACATACCACTTTTGAGAAATTGCAGGGATCAATTAGTTTTGTAAAAGGAGAGAACATATTGCAGGGATCAATTAGTTTTGCAAAAGGAGAGAACATACAACTTTCGAGAAATTGCAGGGATTAATTAGTTTTGTAAAAGGAGAGAACATATAACTTTCTCAGAAAGTTCATTTGTAAAGGGAGATTATAAATAACTTAAAATCAACAATATCAAGGTGGAGATGCGGGGTATCAATGATATAGCCTGCTTAAAATTGTGGATGTAAATGTGCTCGTGTTATCTGGTAAAACTAAAATCGCCGTTGCCGGGGATCGAACCCGGGTCACCCGCGTGACAGGCGGGAATACTTACCACTATACTACAACGACCGATTTGGTTTTTTATTGGGTAATAGATATCTAATTATTATAGCAATAGAATCAGGTGTTAGGTAAGCAAATTTATGTGATAAAGGGGTGTTAGGTAAGCAAATTTATGTGATAAAGGATTTAGTTGCAGGGAATGGAAGGGAGTATGTTGGGCGTCCGTATTGTTATAACGTCCCCTTCTAAGAAAAGGGGACAGTTACATGATATAATTTAGAAATTAATTTGTCTTAAATGTACAAGCATAGAACTTACACGTAAGCCAATTTGGGTAGTCCTTTAGAAAATTACGATGAAGGCTTTATGCATGCCTTGTATATATATTTTTATCATTTATAAAAATATAGTTGATTAAATTTGAAAGAAAACTTTGTAGAATCATAGATAGGTTGTATAGAGGTTGTTATAATTTTATTATTAAAAGAAAATAGTTAACACAATTCACAAGAAAACTATGCACAATCTTAGATATGTTGAGTTTTGAGTTGGTTATGAAGTTGAAACTTTTAAAACTTGTACAATATTATACTCGGGTTTTTTAGTGCTTAGGTTTTTTAGGTTTTAAAGCATAAGGATTCATATTACATCGATGACAAACTACAAACACTACCAACTACATTATCTCAAGCTTAATTCTAAACAATAACTTATTGTAATCTTAATTAACTTGGAAAATGCAAAAAATTGTTGAAATAGAGATAGAGACAGGGAATTCGAACTTGGAAACTCAAAAATCCATTGAAACAAAGACAGACACAGGGAATTCAAACTTGGAAACTAAAAAATCCACTGAAACAAAGATAGAGACAAGGAATTCGAACTTGGAAACTCAAAAATTCGCTAAAACAGAGACAGAGACAAGGAGTTTGTGATTGGAATGCAAAGTCTCCTTGGAGATCATCGAAATGGGAATTGTGGAGAGCAAAAGTCAAAGAAATGGCAAACAACAACCTAAAACGAAACCCACATCAAAACAAGGTCAGGAATGGGGCTTGTTATACCCATTCTGCCACTTATTCTCAAGACTAATGATCGCTACAGCTAAGCTAGGCCATAAAAGGAAAGAGTCCTTACGAAATCAAATATATTATTCACTTTACGAAAAGTGAAAAACAATTCCAGAACATGGATTCTTCACTTTATGGAAAGAGAAAAACAATTTTAGAACATGGACAAAGTGCATTACAATTTGCAAACACAAAGGAAGATAGGCATAATAAAATCTAGGGTTCTACTTAGCACAACAATTACCTCTACATCCCATTCTCTTCAATTTCAGCCCAAGATAGAGACATTCTCCTCCTCTGTGTGCCATTTTCTGCAATTTCTGCCCAGAATAGAGACGTTCTCCTCCTCCGTGTCCCATTCTCCGCAATTTCTGCCTAGAACTCAGTCGTTCTCCTCCTTCGCCCAAAACAAAATCGTTCTCCTCTCTACCCATAAACGAAAAGAGCAAACAAACTTAAAACGCAAAAGAGGAAGAACACAAATATGAGCATGGCCATGCTACATAAGTATCGAAAAAAATAAAAATAAAAACACAATAAACCCTCAAAACAAGACACAGACTCTAAACAAAGCATAGTCTCAAAAACCTGCAAACCCTGACTGCGACACTACTTATTGCTCATAAGAAAATGAACTTCTCCCAGTCGTATCTAATGCAAAATCCAAAATGGATTCCAATGCATTGTGGTTAGGTTTATTAAAATTTTCGATTCCACTTTTTTCTCATTTTTCAAGGTATTTCACTTAAATTTTGAATTCTGCCACCTTATTGCACATTTAAATTTGAATTCATTTTTTTTCAAGATGGTGATCCAAATGTATTTTTCAAATTTGAATTCCATTTTTTCGAGGCGGGTGATCCAAATATATTTCATTTCTCATTTTTTCGAGGTTTATTTATTTTGTACTACTTAATATTTACACTAAATTTTAAATTTTATTATTTCTCACTCCATTATTGTCACTAATCTTCCAATTGCTTCGTTTCATGTCTTTGCATTACCTTCGTTTTTTTCTCCATTTCCTTTTTTCCCTTATCCTTCGCATAAACATTATCGTAATATATTGATTTTAAGTCTCATATTGCCCCCAATACATACTAATGTGGGAATGCCAAACTTCCAAAATCATTTCAAAATAAAGAGACGCCCACAATTAAAACATTAACATAGCCAAATATACAATTTAGAAAAGTAATAAATACTTCCATTTTTATAGCAAACTAAATTGTGAACATTTCGAAAATATAAAATATGAATGCTTGAGAAAGTATACTATTAAACTAAATGAATAATTGAATATATCCTTCACATTATACTCTTTACAAGGGTGACCCATTTGCTAAACGTGGAATGAAGGGACACTATATATTTCATCCTCATTACAACTCAGATTCATTATGCTACCAAATCAAAGGCATAATGTCTTTAGGTTTTTCCGGATTTAAAGAACCTCAACCCTTTGATTATGTTTTATAACTTTCATCAGGAGTCCATTTTGGAAGACATCAAGGATTTTGAAGGGCTTCAAATTCTTGCCCTTGGAAATTGTGCTCATTTGGGGTATAGTTTCTTAGTTGATTGAAGAATTGTTCAAATTTTCAGGTGTTAGACCTTTCATGGAATAGCCTCACTCTAAGCATTATGCCTTGGATATTTAGTTTCCAATATATTTTTTACTTAGATATTGCAAACAATTCCCTCTCTAGAATGATTCCCGTTAAACTCACAAAGCTACCTATCCTAATATTTGGACTGCAATAAAATCAATTGTCCAAGTTTCTTCATGCCCTATACTTAAACAATAATAAACTCATTCGAAGTATATGGCCATAATTCAAGTGCATGATAATGCTTCATATTTTGGAACCAAGGAGCAACAATTTAGCAGGTAACATTCCTTGAGTTCTCTCATTTGACAAACTTGGGGAGTTTAGATCTCACAGACAATAGTCTAACTAGAAGAACACCCACAACTATTTAGGACCTTACTCTTCTGTCAAAATTCATCCTATCTAGTCATCTTTTGGAGGGACTTATTCCTTCACAAAACCAATTTGATACATTTCTAAAATTTAGTTTTGAAGGCAACTTGGGTCTCTGTGGACCACCTCTTCCTACCTATAGTTAGAGGATTCCCCCCAAAATCTAGGAAGATTGTCATCTAAAAGGTTAATTGTAGCAGTTGATGACCAATAGATCTAAGAAGCTTGTTTTGCAAAAGGTTAATGACATACCAAGGTTTTGTATTTTTTTTTAAACAAAAATTGTTGTTTCGTAAAAAACTGTATTGACCAAATCTTATGCATTAATTATTGGAGGATGGTGGCATCCAAGAGATGGGCATACATCCACAATTCATTGGATGATAGAAGGCCTATTAGCACAAATTTTCTTTTTCTTTTTCATTGTGGGTCCAGTTTATATAGAGTATTGACAACAAATATACAAGTATTGATCCCATAACATGTATCAATAATAAATATACATGTATTGATCCTGTAATAACACTAAATAATTGTTCATAATAATGTTTCATAGCATTGTGGTAGAAAGTTAGTCTTACATATCATGTAAAGATGAATCTCATCAATGATCAAAAGCTTGTAGTTTGGAGATTTGTTGTAGACCGTTTCACTAGCCTAGTAACTTATTGACAAGTCTCTATTTCCCCAATTGTCCTAGATACAATGATTTCTAGCTTGGTAGCATTGTAATTTGGAAGTGTTGACATAGGCAATTCCACTAGCCTAGTCACTTCTTGATAAGTCTCTATTTCCCCAATTGTCCTAGATACAATGCTTTATAGCTTGGTAGTGTTGTAGACAATCTTGTAAATCATATCATATTGTATATTTTTTTGTGTGCTCAAAATAGGAACATGTGAAATTAGTTGTCGTATATGAGTCTCTAAATAACCCCATGAAGCTTGGGCATTCTTCAATGAAATGCTTATTTAAGTAAATGCATTCTTCAATGAATCATTTTCATTGGAATATGTTATAGTTTACTTGAGGAACACTTATGTGTAGGCTTAGACAATGTTATAGTCATCACTTTATGCTTTGGAAGGCCAAATATAGACCTTGAATTGTAAGTAATATTCACCAAGGACAAATCTATAAAGTTGCATTGTGGGTATGAAGAATTGTAATTATTTTCTTGGGAAATGATTATACACGTAATTTATTATCAATCCCCTTAAAACAATTGATATTATTCATGCACCATATATATTGTGACATCATTTCTAATTTGTTCCTCTCTATTCATGTCGAAGACAAATTTCACCACATGGAAAGAGAGGGGTCGTTGTCTGAGGAGTCGTTTGGTTGTTCATCAAGGCAAAAGCGTATGAGGAATTCTACTAATACAATGCAATCTACTAAGGCAAGGATATCAAGATCAACACGCATAGGTGACAATCGAAGATTGTCAAATTCATCTAGAGAATCTAGTTTGTTGTATTGTGTGCAGTCATCTGATCACCAATTGAGTGAAAGGGCCACATAGGATTCTCCTATATTATCTTTTGGAGAACGTCCATCTCATCCATCTTTTTGTTGGTATAATTTTATGTAAATTTTATTTATGTTAATATACATCAATTGTAATATTGCACATGTTAAATAATTTTATGTCTTTACATGCAATTGTGTATTTTTAAAGTGGATCGAGGCTCAGCAGGAGGCCCATAATCAGGTTGGGGATGAAGACCAAGTGAGGGGTGAAGGTCGAGCAAGGAGAGTATTTGTTGAACAATATGTGGGTTTCAATCCCATAACAACTTATCCCTTTGATGTACTTGAGGAACTTCCATGGGAAAATGAGTTTGAATGATTGACCCTTCAACAATGTACAATTCACCATGCGAAGCTATAGGAAGATCTTTGTACTTTGGATCTCCCTCACGAGAGTAGACAAAGTTTGGAGATTTTTTTGCATTCATTGCATAAATTTATTGATGTATATCATCATCTTGGACCAAGTACAAATGGTTTTATTGATTTGATGCATAGGCGAAGGGCATCCATGATGGGTCTCGACAAGTGAGATGATGTGAAGAAGAGGGTGACCAAAGAATAGGCAGTTTCCATGTTCAATTTTAAAGAAGGACTAAAACGAAAAATGTTGAAAGTGCAATATTTCAAGCACCCTCACATTGCACATTTTGTGTGATTGGTTCCTTGCAGCATATGGTAGATTGCCATGGAAAGATGAGGTACCAATTTATTTTGCTAGAAATTTTTTTATGCAAAGTTCTTTGAAAACATGAATCTGGATTATACCGACATTCATTCAAAATTTTATGGATTTGGAAGAGGTTGAACGTATGATTGAAGAGGTGCTTTTAGAGATCATGCATTGCCTCGACCTCTAGCTCCTTTGATATCTCGTCCTTCTAGAGTTGTTACTTTAAGACCAAATATGGAGCCTATGTCTCAGGGTTGGAGAGATGCAAGGGGCACTGTGGCAGAAGGTTTAACATCGACATTTCTAAGAGTTGATATTGGATTGAGTTGAGATATGGCATGAGCTAGTGTTCATCAAAAGTATGTTTGTAAAATTGATGATGAGGTAGATGCAATATCTCAAGGCCTATGCCAAGGAATGTCGTGATGGATGCTTTGAGGTCCAATCAATAGACACAGAGACTAGTGGAGAGGTTTGTGTTTATATCTAATCGATAATTGTTTCATTCATGTTATAAATATAGCTTTTGGTTGTTGTATCTATGGATTTGTGTGTGTCTATATATATATATTGATTGATTGAAGTTTTCTAGATTGTTGAATGAACATGATTTTAGAGTCTCTTCTAGTGAAAATGTAGAACAAAGACATAGAGAGCTACATTTTGTTAAATATTTATATTTATGTTTTAAATGTATTATTTGAATATGTTGTTAAAAGTCCATTTTAAGTAATTTATGTATCTCCTTGATAATGTGAACACATATTTTGAAATTGAAAATGGTTTTGTTCACAGGTTTTACTAGGGTCAATTCTTTTCTATGATATTCCATCTCTGTCATAGGTAAATGCAAACATGTTTTTAACTTTTTAATTTTGATTTAAAAAATTGTTTATTTAATTTTAGTTTATTGTACTCGTGGAGTGTTTTATTTAATTACAAAAAATAAATTCAGGAGATGCGAGTGAGTATGGGTGGTGGGGAGGTAATGGTTTACAAATTATTATTCTTTGCAATTTTATTTTATGTTTATTTTAGTTTTTGAATTTAGTTAAAAATTGTTAAATAATTACTACATGAAATTCATATTTGCATTTACATAGGTTATGGACATTTACATTATAGGTTAATTGAGAGGACAGAGGGAAACGTGCAGAGGAAAAAGGGAAACATGCAGTGGGGGATTTTGATCCTCAACGTAGAGTTTTTGTGAGTTTTCTTTGTTATGTTTGGAGGACAACATTTTAATTTTGTCATTGGAACTAGATTACATATTGCATATATGTGTTGAGTACACATATTTTTGTTGTTTTGGATGAGAAATTTATTTTTGGATTAAATATTTCATGCATAATTTTGTATAACAAATTTGCATATCATAATTTTGGATGATGTTCATGTGAATGAGATATGATTTATTAAATGTATGTTTTTATGATTTTGTTTGATAATGTTAGTCAATCTTATATATATATATATATATATATTCAGTTAGGAGTGAATCTTAAGAACATATTACATGTTATGGCTACAATGATGAATCTCATTGCATTGTTGTAGACAATCTTGTATTAAGTAAAAGATGAATCTCATCAATGATGCAAAGCTTGTAGTTTGGAAGTGTTGTAGACAACTCCACTAGCCTAGACACTTCTTGAGAAGTTTCTATAAATATCCAAGAAGTTTATTGTTTCCAGAGATGTCATTTTTCTTGAAATTAATAAAAATGACGAGTCTATTGATAGACAACTTGACCATTTGGATAAATTTTCCCATCTAAATACATATTATGAAATCGATAATGAAATTCCACTTCTTGAAGGGGGGATTGTAATACCTCCTGGTTTATCCCTTGGACATGTTATTATTATTTTGATGTTGTGACATTATGGAACGAGGTGTCGGGACTATGGTTTGCACATTATTATTATGTTATTATTATTAATTAATAAACTAAAACAACTGATATCGACCGATGCCACATAAAAGAGTATGAGCAACCATGATGTTATAAGCAAGTGGAAGTGGGAAAGTGTGTTCCTAAGTGTTTGTGTCTATGTTGGTGGACCCTCTTGACTTATGCACCCTCTTATGTTGTGTTTCTCATTGATTTTATTATTCCGGGGTGGTTTTTATTAAAATTGGAGTCACTCTCTCTCCTAGTGCGCCCCCTTGAGTGCCCTGGTGTTTCCCTCATGAAATTTGTAACTCCTCCTTAGTGGTTTTCTATTCTAGGAAAGTAACTCCTCTTGTGACTCTCTCTCTCCCCCAACTCGAAGTTCTCTAGAGGAATTCGAATTGGTTTGTGTGTGCTTCATTTTCTCTTGATTTTTGCTTATTTATTCTTGGTTCTTGGCTTCATTATCTTTCAGTGAGCGTATATAAGTGCCTAGCAACAACTAAGGCCGATTCCAACGACGGCACTCATCCCCTCATATTGTCCACCCTTTTCCACAAATCCGTATTTGGATAAAAAATTTATGCTTTGTTTTGATATAGGCTGAATACAAAAAAAAATCTTCCATAAAAACTCCACCACAGTTTTCTATTGGTTGAGTCATTGCAGGCAGAATTTCCCACATATCTTCTTCCACATTGTAAACCTTTGTTGCTGCATGCAACACATGATATCACTTTTGGTTGAATACAAAGAATCTTTCTTCTATAAGAAGTCCACAACAGTTCTCTACAGGTTGGTTCATTGGAGGCAGAATTTCCCATGTGTTTTGTTCCACATTGTAAGCCTCTGTTGCGAGCAACGTGTTAATTCGGTTGTCTCTCCCTCCCACAACGTAGATAAGCCCCGTGGAGGAAGATACAGAGCAGGCGAATTCGTACCTTGGAGTGGGCATGTCAGCTCCTCGGCGCCATTTGGCAGAGACGAAGTCGAAAATGTAGACTCTCTGCAATTTTACCGCGGTTTCATGATGTTGTCCGCCGATGAGAAGTAGCTTCCCATTAACACAGACGCAGTTACATCACAATGGAATTCCACCAGGAAAGTGGGGAATGGGACGTAGCATTGACCAGGTGTGCCTCACGGGCTCTAATACTATTATTCGGCTCTTATGCTGATTCATACATATGATCAAGTGCTCCCTTGTTTCAAAGGTCTTTCGCTCCTCATAGAACCCGGGCGTATTCAATTCATCCCTCCATTGTCTGGACACAACTTTGAGATTAGAATGTGATTGATACGGTACTCTCATAAAGATGATTCCAATGACATCATCCAAAATACTGGGAAGAGTCTCATACTCTCGCAGCAGTGCCAACCTCTTTGATCTGCTTAGCGTGATATTGGATCTACCTGAAAGGAAATGAATGAAACAAAAGGTTAGATTCGAGAATTACAAAAATCAAGAACATTATAATGAATTTGACCCTATGAGGCACACTTGGGTGGCACTACCTTCCATTCCCGACCGACTTTACTAGTGGAATTCCAGTTAACTATATGTGCGTATGGGTTAATCGGAAGATAGTCCTCATCCGCGGAAAGCGTCCAGAAAACTGGAAAATACTGAAGAGAGTACATTTTTTATTTCGTCTCTGCCAAATGGTGCTGAGGAGCCGACATGCCCACGCTAAGGTACGAGTTCGCCTGCTCTGTATCTTCCTCCACCGGACTTATCTACGTTGCGGGAGGGAGAGACAACCGAATTAATGCGTTGCTTGCAATAGAGGCTTACAATGTGGAACAAAACATGTGGGAAATTCTGCCTCCAATGAACCAACCCGTAGAGAACTGTTGTGGACTTCTTATAGAAGAAAGATTCTTTGTATTCAACCAAAAGCGATATCATGTGTTGCATGCAGCAGAGGTTTACAATGTGGAAGAAGATATGTGGGAAATTCTGCCTCCAATGACTCAAAAAAATTCTTTGTATTCAGCGTATATCTAAATAAGGCAGAATTTTTTGATCCAAATACAGGTGTGTGGAAAAGAATGCATAATATGAGGGGATTAGTACCGTCATTGGAATCGGCCTTGGTTGTTTCTGGGCACTTATATACGCTCGGTGAAAGACAGTTGATGAAATATGATGCTCAGAAAAATGATTGGATCCCTGAAACCAGTATTCCAGCGACAAAATTTCCTCCTACTGCGTGCACTGCAAAGTGGCGCGGCCATATTTTCCTGAGTAACAGTTGTATGAGCAGCCGTCGCCAGGTTTGTGGTGTCTTAAACCCGTCAATTGAAGAGTTGGGTTTTTCTACGCCTGTTGCAACCGTGGAGATTTGAATCTGTTTAAAAGGATTCCAGACTCCTTGGTCTATTTGGATGTCTTCGCTACAAAACCACATATTTCTACCTCTAAAGTTAAGCCAACTTATTGCAGTAAAGCCAACTTATTGCAGTAAAGCCAACTTATTGAAGTAAAGAGATGCCCTCGCCTTGACACGTATTTTCTTTAAGTTCATATGTATTTTATTGGTTAGAGAAATATATTTTATAATTTTTGGTAAGTTATTGTATTATGAGAAGTGTAGTTATGTCTTAAGTTAGTTAGAACTTACTCTTGAACTTAAGTACACTTAACGACAGGTGTTTAGATATTATCTAAGATTTTGGGCACTTTGAGTGGATCAACAAGATTAACCTAAGTGTAACAAGTGTACGATGGAGATTCATTTCATGGTAGTCTTATCTTGTTATGCTCAAATGCATCTTGATTAAGATTCAAATAACTTTTAGTTAAGAAGTGGATAAGAGAAGGGGTATGTTTATTAAATAGCATTTGTTTTTATGTTTATATTAATTAGTTTAATGTTTAGTCTTTATTTGTGGGTTAAGATATTGTGTTATAAGAACTGTATCAATGTTGTAAAGATTTAGATTTAGATTTTATTTTTAAAAATTTATATTTTATATTTTTTTAGGACATTGGTTTATAATTTTAATTGGTACAACTGTTTAATTTGTGGTTGGTGAATACCTAGTTATTCATGCATCGACTTACCCATTATTCATGCATCAACTAAGAGTCCAGTTATTTTTTATATTTTTTGTCTTCGCTACAATATCCACATATTTCTACCGATAGGTGAGATTTTTGACTCCCTTGAGTGGATCAACAAGATTAACCTGAGTGTAACAAGTGTATAGTGGAGATTCATTTCATGGTCGTCGTATCTTGTTATGCTCAAATGCATCTTGATTAAGATTCAAATAAGTTTTACTTAAGAGGTGGATAAGAGAAGGGGTATGTTTATTAAATAGCATTTGTTTTTATGTTTATATTAATTAGTTTAATGTTTAGTCTTTATTTGTGGGTTAAGATATTGTGTTTTTTTTTTTCCTTGGAAAAAAAACGTAATTGTATTTCCTCTGTCGAGAACAAAATTACATTATGTAGATACATTGTTCAAGAGTGTATTGCTGATAACCATGACAATATTTGAAGACTAGATGTCTTCTTCATGGCATACTAAAGCTTTTAAGCTTTTTTACATATCAAGTTTTGTAACTGATGGATAACATCATGTGTGACTACTGTAAAAGTTTACAAATATATATATATATATATCTACAAAAATGTCCTCGTAGAGAGAACACAATTTTGTGGTAGAGCTGCAAGATAAACCAAAATAAACATCCAATGAAAAACAGAATGAAACTTTGTTCATCACATATCATTCTATGAATGGTCTATGATAAAATTCATGAGCATCCCCATTGTTGAATTCTTTTATCTTCCATAAACCTAGAGCCAGCTGCAGTCCCTCCTTCAAGGACCTATCTGCTTCTTGGTTATTTTCCCTGTAGACACGACGGCAAGCAAAAGAATCAAAAGTGTTCAATACTTCCCTGGTGGAGTTCATAATGTTTGAGAGTCTTAAATTTCGACATAGTTGAGTGCCATAAATCCACTTAACCACATTTAATGAATCACCAAAAACTGTAATGCTTCTGCACCCAATCTCAAATGCATAGGTAATAAGGAATTTTAAGCTCAAAAGCTCAGCATAGTTGTTGCTACCCCCACAGGGACCAAGAGACATCTCGAAGTAGTGCTCATTTGAAAGAAAAAGGAAATCCCCTCCCCCACAAATATTATTCTGTGAGGCCCCGTCAAAGAAACCCCACGACTGAGTCCTGTTGATTTCCACTGTCTGGATACCCCAAGACCGAATAGCTCTAATGTTTTGCAGGTAGGAAGGCATGAGTCCACAACAGGATGTGGCAGTGATAACTGGGGAGCATGTTTTCTCGGTGAAAATAAGATAGTTGTGGGCTAACCACACCCCCCAAAGAACCAGCAGAGGAAGGACTCTGTAACATTTAAAAGAAGGATCATTAAACCACGATCTCCATGCTAAATCCAAAGAAATCCATTCCCATCTACACAACAAATTAATCATCCTCGAGCATTCCGCCCACACTTCTTTAATAAAAGGACAATGAAGAAAAAGGTGACAGACAGTTTCCTCTTCAGATTTGCACAACACACACCAACCCGGTCCATGTTTATTTATTTTTTGAAGGTTGTCCCAGGTTGGAACTTTATTTTCCAGAACATTCCACATGAACATCCTAGTCTTGGGACGATTCTTAGGTTTCCACAACACTCTCCACCACCAAACCTAATTTCCATGAACATAGTCTTCGCTAATCCTCGAATATCCACCTTTAGGAGTGTACACTCCCAAAGGATCAACGTCCCAAATAAGTTCGTCTTCACTTTCACAAGGGAGATATGATCTCTCCTTAGATCCCCAATATACCTGGTTAGCTCGAGTTCATCCACGACATTCAATCCCAAAGAGGTTTCCGGTCTCCAAGATTGAATTCCTGGAATTCTCATAACGAGGTTTGCGAGCTAATAAAGGAATACAATACCCCTTTGCCTCAAAGCATCCACCGTTAGTTCAGGTAACAGGTGTTGAAGATCACAACCTACCCAAGGATCGTGACCAATCCTGACCTTACGTCCATTTCCAATATTCCAGACCAATTCTTTTTCAATAACATGGAAAGATGAGACCACCGCTTTCCATATCACAGATCCACCAGAATGTGACTTCACAGAACTCCTGATCCAATCTTCAATCGAGTTCGGTGCAATATACTTTTGATACATCACCTGAGCCCATAATCCACCCGTTTTAATCATTCTCCATCCACCCTTTGCTGCCAACGCTAAAGAAAAAGAAAAACATGTTCTTTAGTCCCCATAGCTTTGGGGATAGCAATCCTTTCCCATCTTACCCAGGGAGAGACAAAAGCGTCCTCTTTGCCACTCCAAAGAAAATGAAAACACATACGTCTAACTGTTTCCAAGATGCCCTTAGGGATCCAAGACAAGGACATCCAATACACAGGAATCGCTTCCAACACAGACTTTACCAATACCAATCTCCCATCCCTAGAAATCCATTTGTGACTCCAACACTTCAAACGCTTCTCCAACTTCTCGATCAACCACTTCCAATCCTAGATTTTATAGTCATTTGGTTTGAAATTGAAACCCAGATATTTCAGCCCTTCTTGCAAAGTTAAATGGTTATAGGGAAAGAACACGGAAAGAACCTGTTAAAAGCAACCACCTCCTCGACATTGAGTAGATTTGTAGTCAAGGTGGATTTTCCAGAGTTGATTTCCATCCCTGTCGCCCTGGAAAAAAGAACAAGAATCTCCCTCAGCTTCAGGGCATCATGTTCCGAACCGGAAAAGAAAATGAGAACATCATCTACAAAAAGTAGATGTGAGATTTGTAATTCCGGAGAGATTTGTGTTCCCCTAAGTGAACCTCTACTTATGGCCTCCTTAATAGCACGGCTCAATCCTTCAGCTACTAACATAAACAACAAGGGTGATAGTGGACAACCTTGCCTAAGTCCACGTCCCGAATGAAAAAAGGGTGATGTCGCCCCATTGATAAGCACAGAGAAGGAGATAGTGGTAATGCAGCTCATAATCCATCTTATGAAACCAATATCAAACCCAAGATGAGTAAGCAGACGGCGTAAGAAAATCCAACTTACTTTATCACATGCCTTTGATAGATCAATTTTTTAAATTGCCCCTTTCAACTTCTTGGTTTTTATATTGTGCGGACCCTCCTGAGCAACCCCGATGGCTTCGTGAATTTGTTGATCTTCCAAAACCCCGAATTGTTCCTCTGAAATATGAGTTGAGAGAACAACCCTGATTCACCTTGCAATGATTTTAGTAACTACCTTATAGATACAATTACACAATGAAATAGGTCTAAAATCATTCAAAGAAGTGGGAGAGTCAGTCTTTGGAATCAAAGCAATGAAAGTTGTGTTAAAGCTGGCCATGATTCTGCCTGATATTCTAGTATCTTCAACCACTCTCAACAAATCATCTCCAAGGAACTCATAAATATCTTGGAAAAATTCAATCGTCCATCCATCGATACCCAGATTTTTGTCGCGCTGGAAACTGGAGAGGACCTCTTTTAGTTCATCTTTTGTGATTTCTTCCATCAAGGATCTGTTGTCATCCTCTTCCACAAAACGAGGGAAAAGTTGGGGCACTCTTATAACTTCCTCAATAGAAACCTGATCATTGGCTTTGAAAATATTCTAAAAATGGTTCACCCCAGCCCTAGCCATACCTTCAAAAGAAAATTGTGCCTCCCCATGTTGATTTTCCAAGCACCAAATAGTATTAGAAGATCTCCTCCCTTTGGCATAAGCATGAAACAACTTAGTATTTTCGTCACCACTTTCCTACCAAATAGCTCTACTCTTCAACCTCCATGTCTCCTCCTTTTCCTACAATAGTGTATTCCTTCTTCCCTCCAAACTAACTAGAATGTCTTTGGATTCCTGGTTTATGAAGACCCCTCCTTCTCCCTCTAAGGCTATCGACAAAGATTCTTCAATCTGTTTGAGTTCCAGATCCTCCCTTTGCCTTTTCTCAAAAACCCATTTTTTAATAGGACCCTTCATATGTTTGATGTTCGCAACAAATTGAAAAGCAACAGAGCTGGGATCCCTTGATTTGTAGGGAATCTAAACCAATTTAATCAGGTTAAAGAAAGTCTGATCCTTGAGCCAAACTTTGTTAAATTTCAGAGGACTAGGCGGCTTGCAAGTGTATTGTCCCTTATTAGGAATTTTATTAAAATTGCAATTTTCCACTTTTTTTTTTTCCTTGTTCGACCTTTGACTAGTTTTGATCTCTAGATCCCAAATTTGCCCCAAATGATCCCAAATCTTCTGAGAAGGTGTATGAATGATATTAGAACATAAATATGTGTTTCAGGGATGCCTTTGGACCTTTAAAATACTTCTTCAAATCCTCTTTCAATTCCAATCAATGTAGGTAACTTTATTAGTGATTTTCCTTTGACTAGTATTGGTCTCTAGGTCTCAAATTGACTCCAAATGCCTTCAAATCTTCAAGGAAAGTGTATGAATGATATTAGAACTTGAATATGATGTTTATGGATGACATATGGCCACCAAAAGACCTCTGCAAACTCTCTTAATATTCTGGACCAATTATGCAATTTTACTAGTAATTTGGGGTTCAAATCCCCCTGGGGTAAACAATGAAAATGGCTTCCCAAGTGCCTCCAAACCCACTCAAATTTATGAACAGAGGTATGTAATGTGTTAAGTATGTTATTAAAGTCTCATATGCACCATTAATGGATTATTACAACTGTTCTCACCCTCTCCCATTCAACTGCAAAAATCCCCAATTCGACCATTGGGGAAATGGCACTATTTCACCTCCCAATACAACTAAACTGAGTAAAAATGCTTCAAATGCTCAAGTACAGTACATGAAACTTGTAGAAGACATCCATGGCAGTATATTGATCACAAATATATCAGGGGATCATCCATTCATTCGAAATCATCATCAATACATTGGCTCACAACAAGGTAGTGGGGAAATGGCATTGTTCTTCCATTAAAAATGAGATTTATACATTTTTACTTGGAATTTCGACCTGAAACTTTTTGGAGATGAAGAACAGAGTATTTAATTCATATTACAAAAGAAATGGGGCATTAAAATCTTCCCCAAAGAGTACAATAGCTCACCAAAAACGCCCTCCCTCAAGGATCAAGAATATGCCATCAAAACCGGAAATGGTTGAAGGAGTGAGCTGCAATAGAAGAAACCATGAGATGCCCTGTAGCTTACACCTGCAAATAAAGACTCCATTAAAGCTCCAAATGAAAGGTCTGAATGGCCTTTCCAATTACCAACTTGGATGGGAATCTTTCACCCTCGAAATTGGCTAAGGCAAGAAACTAGTCATCCACTAGCTCTCCCTCTTCACAAATGCAATTGCAAATTCTACAAATGATCAAAAGCTGGTTTCATTCTTTGTTATTGACATTTATAAACTTCTAATGTCCTCCATGGGTCGAATTCCTTCCAAGAGACTCATGCCAACTCAAGTTGGGAAGAGATTCCAAAGAACGCCACTTGTACAACAATTCCTAGTCTCCCACTTCCACCAAATCACATGTGGAAGCATCTTAGCTGCCCTAACACCCTTGAGCGCCCTCTTGGAGTCTATTTTTAGCCCTGACATGTCATATATGTCATATGTCAGCCTTCAGGTCTGATTTGTGTCATAGGTGTCATAGCATCTTCATCATTGTTGTCATAGAGCTAGGGAATCTAGCCCAAGTGTCTCACTAGCTCCAAATTGCCTCTTCCTCTTCCATGGGAGTTACTCTTCCTCTATATTTCGACCTTGGATAAGTCATGCAATGAATAATACCTTTTGGACTCCCCCAAGTATGTTACCATTCACCTTGAATTCGAATTGGTGAGAGAATGATGCCAAATGTAGTGGGGAAATCTAGCCATATGTGGGTCCCACTTCCTCCATGTGTCTTCATCATGAAATGCCACTTTGATTTTCACTTGTATATATTTATTTATCTCCTTTATTAAATATTTATTCCATTCTAATGTTCAAACATCATTTATTATCCCCATTATTCCAAATCCCAAAGCTTCCACCCCAAACCTAGGAAACTAGTAATTTTCCTCCTTGGCAATTATTTGACCTTTAGCATCAATTTGACAAACTCTAATGAATAGAGCCAATGTGATTAGGCCATTGTGACCCAATACCAAATTTGGGACATGACAAATCCTCCCTTCCCAATATTGCTTGTCCTCAAGCAATTTTAAATGTGGGTGTTGAAGAACCTGCTTTCTGTATAATTCTTTGAAGTTGCCATTGAATTGCCCAACCTTGAGTCTTTGAGTTTCCATGAAGATTTTAGAGAGGAACCACCATGCTTGCTGCTGCACTACTCTGATTAAAATCACTTTATTAAGTGGGGAATCCATCTCCCATACTGCTTGCTTCCCCAAAAAATATGAAACCAATGAGATAAAAATTATTCCAGGGTCCCATTGCTTGTATTGCACCCCAACAATTAAAAGTGCTCTCCAACCCATACCATCAGATAAGAGGATTCCTGGATCCCATTTTCTTGTATGCATTCTTCCAAACATCATGAGTACAAAATATATATCATCAAAGTACATAACAACATAATGAAAATGTACATAAAGGAGATGCTTCATCAAAGAGTCATGAAAGTGCTTATACCTCCAAGCATGTAGACCACCATTTTCCAAGTGCATACAATCTTCAAGTGACCCATCAAATCTGCTCCAATGACATAGGTGAGGATCCCATGTCCAATAGTGCTGCTCCAAGAGAATGTGATATGCATCAAAATATTCAGCCATGCATTCTTTCATCCAAGAAGTGAATGAAGAATCTCCACTAAAATCTGAACCAAATAATGAGCAGGAAAAACAAGGAGAATTCAAAGGACTCAAAGAAGTCTCATCCATACATCCATGAGGATATGTATCATCATAAGGTAAAGCAATATGCTGCTGCAATTCTAAATAATGAGGTGCTCTATTCATGTCATCATCAAAAGGAGAGGTAGGAGTTTCATACCCCTCATGTGGCACCACTAGGAAAAAACCTTTCACCCAATTTTCATCCCAAAGTGATGTGGCTGGAAAAGAAGTGTGGGGTGAGGAATTATGAACCAAATTTAATTCTTTACAACTCTTACCCATTGAAATATTTAATTCATCTTCTCCATAATTGGTTGGTCCAACTATTGTGAAATCATGTACCTCTTCCAAGGCTTTGCAACTCTCTCCATGAGGCAACTCATAATCCCTTTGAACAAGGACAAGTGCTTGTCCTTCTTCTTGTTTTAGTGTAGTATCTTCAAGAACCTGCATATCAACATGTACCTCATGTTCCACAATTACATTAGTTTCCTCTTTTGTGGCATAAATTGTTTCATCCTTTTCCTTGAAAAGAGAACCATTGCTCATTACTTTTTCTGAGTTGCTTCCAATTCCACTAAGCAACAATCTGAACTCTTGAAAGTATTGTCTCCACTTGTCTTCAAAGGATGGTTCAAGTAATTTCCTAAACTCCTCATTCTCCTTTAAGGTTCCTTTCTCATCCTTACTCATGGTGACCAATGAATGCACTTCTTCTCCTACTTCTTCCCTTTCACAAAAGTACATCCAGTTTCAGTTTCTAAGGGTGGTGGCTTATTTATTTGACTCCTGGTATTCATTAATGTTCTACCACATCAGGTGCCAAGACCATGCTCTGATACCACTGTATTGTCCCTTATTAGGAATTTTATTAAAATTGCAATTTTCCACTTTTTTTTTTTCCTTGTTCGACCTTTGACTAGTTTTGATCTCTAGATCCCAAATTTGCCCCAAATGATCCCAAATCTTCTGAGAAGGTGTATGAATGATATTAGAACATAAATATGTGTTTCAGGGATGCCTTTGGACCTTTAAAATACTTCTTCAAATCCTCTTTCAATTCCAATCAATGTAGGTAACTTTACTAGTGATTTTCCTTTGACTAGTATTGGTCTCTAGGTCTCAAATTGACTCCAAATGCCTTCAAATCTTCAAGGAAAGTGTATGAATGATATTAGAACTTGAATATGATGTTTATGGATGACATATGGCCACCAAAAGACCTCTGCAAACTCTCTTAATATTCTGGACCAATTATGCAATTTTACTAGTAATTTGGGGTTCAAATCCCCCTGGGGTAAACAATGAAAATGGCTTCCCAAGTGCCTCCAAACCCACTCAAATTTATGAACAGAGGTATGTAATGTGTTAAGTATGTTATTAAAGTCTCGTATGCACCATTAATGGATTATTACAACTGTTCTCACCCTCTCCCATTCAACTGCAAAAATCCCCAATTCGACCATTGGGGAAATGGCACTATTTCACCTCCCAATACAACTAAACTGAGTAAAAATGCTTCAAATGCTCAAGTACAGTACATGAAACTTGTAGAAGACATCCATGGCAGTATATTGATCACAAATATATCAGAGGATCATCCATTCATTCGAAATCATCATCAATACATTGGCTCACAACAAGGTAGTGGGGAAATGGCATTGTTCTTCCATTAAAAATGAGATTTATACATTTTTACTTGGAATTTCGACCTGAAACTTTTTGGAGATGAAGAACAGAGTATTTAATTCATATTACAAAAGAAATGGGGCATTAAAATCTTCCCCAAAGAGTACAATAGCTCACCAAAAACGCCCTCCCTCAAGGATCAAGAATATGCCATCAAAACCGGAAATGGTTGAAGGAGTGAGCTGCAATAGAAGAAACCATGAGATGCCCTGTAGCTTACACCTGCAAATAAAGACTCCATTAAAGCTCCAAATGAAAGGTCTGAATGGCCTTTCCAATTACCAACTTGGATGGGAATCTTTCACCCTCGAAATTGGCTAAGGCAAGAAACTAGTCATCCACTAGCTCTCCCTCTTCACAAATGCAATTGCAAATTCTACAAATGATCAAAAGCTGGTTTCATTCTTTGTTATTGACATTTATAAACTTCTAATGTCCTCCATGGGTCGAATTCCTTCCAAGAGACTCATGCCAACTCAAGTTGGGAAGAGATTCCAAAGAACGCCACTTGTACAACAATTCCTAGTCTCCCACTTCCACCAAATCACATGTGGAAGCATCTTAGCTGCCCTAACACCCTTGAGCGCCCTCTTGGAGTCTATTTTTAGCCCTGACATGTCATATATGTCATATGTCAGCCTTCAGGTCTGATTTGTGTCATAGGTGTCATAGCATCTTCATCATTGTTGTCATAGAGCTAGGGAATCTAGCCCAAGTGTCTCACTAGCTCCAAATTGCCTCTTCCTCTTCCATGGGAGTTACTCTTCCTCTATATTTCGACCTTGGATAAGTCATGCAATGAATAATACCTTTTGGACTCCCCCAAGTATGTTACCATTCACCTTGAATTCGAATTGGTGAGAGAATGATGCCAAATGTAGTGGGGAAATCTAGCCATATGTGGGTCCCACTTCCTCCATGTGTCTTCATCATGAAATGCCACTTTGATTTTCACTTGTATATATTTATTTATCTCCTTTATTAAATATTTATTCCATTCTAATGTTCAAACATCATTTATTATCCCCATTATTCCAAATCCCAAAGCTTCCACCCCAAACCTAGGAAACTAGTAATTTTCCTCCTTGGCAATTATTTGACCTTTAGCATCAATTTGACAAACTCTAATGAATAGAGCCAATGTGATTAGGCCATTGTGACCCAATACCAAATTTGGGACATGACAGCAAGGCCCATCTTTTAGTTCCGTAAATATATGAAGGTGATCAGAAATGCCTGTGCTGCCAACCCACTGCCTAAGGTGAAAAAACCTATCCACCAACCATTTCGCTATCAGAAACCTATCAAGTCTTTTAGCAACACGACTATCTCTAGCTCGATTGTTTTTCAAAGTTGGCATGATTCGAACAGGTTCCACATCAACCAAGTTCCTTTCAATAAGTTTCTGAGTGAAGAAATCAGTAAGATTGTCAACCTGCGCATGAGGCCCCCAAATTTCCACCTGTCCCAAGGAAAAATTTAAATCACCACCCACAATCACTGAATCACCATTAATCAAAGATTTACTGAACAAGGATTCCCAGAAGGGGATCCTATTAAGGTAAGGCCCATAGACATTAATGACGGTGAACTCCACATTAAAGTCTAGAACCGAAAAATTCATACCCAGAGCAGAGTCCATCCCCCACAAATTAGAAGCCTTCACCTTCGCTTCATTCCAACCCACAGCCAGCCCTCCAAACCTAACTCTAGCATCTGAAGCCTCAAAAAGCCAACTCGGAAACCAACTTCCCAACTAGATTTTAACCTCTTCCCCTACTCCCATCATTTCTTGTAACAAAATAACATCAGGGTGCTCAAGATTGACCACCCTCTTCAATGTTGATATTTTAGAGGGACCAGCAAGACCTCTGGAGTTGTAGGACATAATTTTCATTGGCAACCCTTCTTCTGGTCTCGCACTGCTCTAAGTGCCATTTCAATAAATTGTTGCTTCCCTTCTAACAGATCCTTGCTTTCTCTTGACTGAGCCAAATAAATGAAAGATTGTCTACCTCTTCCTTTGACAGGTTTCTTTCTGCCTTTCCCAAGCCCTCCAGAGGATTTTTTAGCGAAGGAGCGAAGAAAATAACCTGAATCAGAGGAATCTGGAGGGGATGAAGGGGATGATGGGGTAAGGATCAAAGGTGGAGAAGGATCGGGATCATGGGAAGGGGAAATGACCAACACATGGGGAAGGGAACCGTCCTTCGGAGAGGAGGAGCCAAGGAAAGGGGGCTGAGGTGAAAGAGAACGGGAAGAGATGGAAAGGTTCTTGAGACCTTCAACCCAATCAAGACTGGAAAAAGAAAAAAAAATCATAAATAAATTAATGGATTGAGTGAGAGGGGGAAATGAAGTACCAGTGAAGGAGGGTACTTGAAGATTCATTGTCGCTTGCAGACCACCAACTTCCTCCTCTGGTTGGGAATAAGGACAAACATCGACCTGAACGGGCTCTTGTTCACTACCTGATTCCTGGGTCAACACCACCTGAGGAGGCGATTTCGGAGTTGTTTGTGTAACATTTTCAAAAACCCCATCTCTCTGCGAATGAAATCCATTTAGAGTCCGGAGTGGCAACTTGCAATCTGCCACCGGATTTCCATACTTGTGGCACCGCTTACACCGGAATGGAACATTCTCATAATCCAGCTTTTGAAGATAAACATAGGGACCCTAGCATAAGTCCGTCTCTTCCACAAGTCCATCCTTGACATTAATACTCACCAGAGCCCATGCAACCTTCCGCTGTATAGTTTCCATGAAAGAAAAATCCACTTCCAAAAAGGAGCCCAAAATATTACCAATGTTCTTGAAGTGTTCCTCAGTCTAGTAGTGGAGAGGGAGGCCCGGGAGGCGCACCCACAGAGGAATGGTATCCAATCTTTCCCTGCTAGCATCAAAGAGGGGGTCCCAGGGTTTGAGTAGGAAAGGAGCATGATCCAGGTTCCAATTATGGCTCAAAACCCAAAGGGCATGGTCAGCCTGAAGAAAATGGAAGGCAAACCAGTTTCTAGAAAGATCCACGACCTCCGGAACATAACCCAGTTGCTCCATCTAGTTCTTCTCTGCCCAACTAATCACTATCCTCAATGCGAATGACCGACCAGAAGCCCTCCCTACCAAATTCAATTTAGCCATCTGCAAAATCTGGTCAAATCAATGCATTAACTGAGTAATCAATGCAATAACTGACTGTTGGAATGCAACAGTGTGTAGTAGGGCGCATTAGTATCCAGATAATGAAAACAAGGCGCACTAGGTAGGTAGGAGGGCTACTGATGGCTAAAGACAGGCTCCATGGGGATGAAAATAAGCACTAGGTTTTGAGGAGACTACCATACTGATGACTGGATGCATGCAGAATGCATACAAATACCACACAAATACAAATGATGATGGTTGTTAACACCCAAAAAGTGCTGATTAGCTCATTTCCTTATTCACATGACCCATTTGTCCACTTTTCCACCATTTGAGCCTCTAAAGCCACCAAAAAGTCACCAAAAGACCATAATACACCCCTTTTTCCCCTCAAAATGAATATTTTTCCTCAAAAAGCATAAAAAAACCCTCAGAAAGGGTCCAGAATTCCCAAAAATATTAAAAATGGAATAAAAATATTCAAAATATTCAAAAAAGGAAAAAGGAGGGAAAAGGTACCTAAACCATGTCGGTCAATACCATTGGTTTCCTCAAAACCATAATGGTATTCCCCACCACCAAAAACTATAAAAAGGTGGTAGGGGCTCCTCACTTTCCATCCATCCATCATCCTATCCTCATGCTGTCAAAATCTCTCATGAGTTCTTGATCATTGTAGCAATCTTGGAGAAGAGACCATTGGAGCCTGGAGCATCTCACCCTTGGAGCTGCTCAACACCACAACATCCTCACCATTTGAGGTATTATAATACAAAAGTCATTTTTTATTTTGTTTCTTGTTCTTGTTCTTAAATCTTTTCAAGTTTATTGTTATATGCACATGTTAGATTCAGATTTATAATTGTTTTTGCTTCTATATTGAAACTGCTATCACATTGTTGATAGGTGCCCATTGCACAAAGCTTGGTTGCAAAACCAAGCCAACTGTTTTTGGCGACTCCGCTGGCTTCGAATTCTTAGATCTCAGTTTTTTGCTTTAGATCTTAGTTTTTCTTAGTTTTAATCATTTTTATTCATAGATCTGCCATCCTAGACAGCAAATCCATTGTTGTTTTAGATTTTGGCCCCTTCTATTGCCATTAACAGCCTGAAATTTCCATTTTCGGGTTCGTTTTTCGACGTCCGTTTTTTGGCTTTCGCCTCGTGATTTTTTTCCCGACAGTTGCGCGGCTCATCATGACCTCGCAGCTTTTTTCCGCGCGGCGCGCTGTGGCTTCGCAGCCATTTTACGCGCTACACATCACGGCCATTTGTCGCGTTGCACATCGCGACTGTGTGACCTAAACCTGCGCTGCACATCGCGGCTTCGCGGCCGAAACTCACGTGGCACATCGCGACTGCGCAGCCGAAACCCAGGCTGCACATCGCGGCTGAAACCCGCGCTGCCCATCGCGGTTGTTTTCCTGAAACCCACGATGCAATTTTTTTTTAATTCGGCCAATTTTTTGAAAATTATTTTTTGCTGTATTTTCTGCCCATTTAGCATATTTTACAGCATTAATTTTTCTGCACTTTTACAGCCACATTAAATCTTTTACTATTTAAAATGCTCCATTAAAAGTCTTTTTAAAAAATTTCAATAATTGAAAGAGAGATTTTTCTGCATTTTATTTAGATCAAGGTTTTACTGTTTATTTGCTCGATACTTTGCCCAAGCAACTTTTAAGAGATCCATTTATTTCTTGAAATATTTCTGTTATTTGCTTTCCTTCAAATTATTTCAAAGATCCATTATTTTTGAAACAATTTTTTTTCAAGCAATTACATTTCAAAAACGCCTTTATTTTTTGCAAAACTGGAAGTGTATTTTCTTTCATTTGTAATCAATCGCCCAAGCGAGGCAAATCAATTTCAATTTAAATACCACACTTGCACCCACTCTGCCACATAATTTAAACTGAGCCTTAAAATTTACCTTAAACTCAACAAACTTTTAACCCCACTTGGGGAGCACTTAAAAGAATTTTGTAGTTAGGTAGAATTGAGGGGATAGGTGTTCCAATAAAACCCCTCAATTATTACATTTGAGACATAGTGGTTGTCCTCTACGGTACCAAAATCCCTTATAATTTTGACACGGTTATCAACCAATTTATCGGGAAGGCCTCTCCCTTAGGAGGGTTGAAGTAGCCAGACTGGTTCCGGAAGTCTGAGTGGAATACCGCAATCCATTCAGTAACCGAAGGATACCTTTCGAAGTTCTCGGTGTACACCCAAGAGGGTGTACAGCGACGATAGAACCAAACTGCAGATTCACCCAACCGAACGTGTCATGAACGGGGTATCCTAGTTGACACTCTTTAGGATTGTCTACCCAGTGTCCCTCCCGGTAGGGGGATATCTAGCCGTTGATTCAACACTCTATATTGTCTGATTTGGATTTCATCACCTTGCAGAGGATATCGTTGTTGACTCACAATACTTCTAGTTAGGTGTTTGCATGATACATTACCCACCTTTGGTCTGGTAACACCCCTTTTTTCTAGAAACTGTTTGACTTTTGGTATTCTGACCAATTTTGTTGCATCCCTCCACTTATTATAGCAAAGATGCTATAATAAGTGCTTTTTGAGGTTGATTGTTGGCCTGAGAGCCTTTATTTTTTCACTCCCCTTTTGCACTCATTGTTGCATTAGGGTTTCGAGTTTTTTACATCACCACCTTACACTGAATTTTTTAAGAAATATTTCTCACCATTGAGAATTTAAGACGATCTCGTCGTCTTCGGGGTGAACCCCCTCAGTTCAGTATACTTGGCTCTACATGTCACCGACGTAGAGCCTTATCCCTTGACTCGACACGTCATTGGCCACACACACAGTCATCCGATTCTGACACGCCTCACTTCACATCTGATTCTGAGGCTGAATCCGAAAACCCTACTGAAATATCACCAACCAACCTCATGGCTGGACCACAATACGACCCACTTTTCACCAGTACTATTGGAGATACATCCACAAACCCTTCTACTACTGTGCCATCCATGGTAACAACAACCCCTCTAGGCATGCCTAATATAGGGGACACTCCACCTTTAGGTATGCCCAACACAGGACTACCTCCTATTATGGGTATGCCAAACATAGGAATCACACCACCTCTCATTACCACAACCCAGATCCCAGGAATTCGTGGCACTATTCCTAACCCCGATGTAACCCATGTTGCACTTGGGAACGCTGGCCCATACCAAACCACAATGGTTGGAGGACACATACCTTCAATACCTAGCATACCCTTAGGGGCTACTGGACCACTACATAATGACACCATTAATAGTTATGTCCCAGTCACTACGCCACACCCATCTGCTAGTTTACCTTACATGGCTAGTCTGAACTTACCAGACCTAGCCAGGTTAACCAACGATCCTATCAGGCACAACCCTACATGGCCAACCATGCCTACAAAGCTCTCCTCGGACATCCCCAAGTTTGAAGGAAAACCTGGGGAGGATCCCCAAAACCACATAATGTCATTTCACCTATGGTGTTCATCTAACTCCATAGTGGATGACTCCATTCGACTGAGACTGTTGCAACGAACGTTCACTGGCTCTACAGCCAAGTGGTACATTGAACAACCACATGGGACCCACCATACATTTACGTCTCTCGCCTCCACTTTCCTTCATTTTTTTTAGCTACCTGTACGTTATGATGCAGGAGTTGAAATACTGTTGTCTTGCAGACAAAACACAGCTACCCACATCACCGACCATATCCATGAGTGGCGCAAGCGTCGTAGCCTCTGTAAGATAAAACTGGATGACCATATATTTTTGGACTGGTTTCTTAAATCACTCCTACCCCTCATAGCAAAAGACATAACTTCCGAACGACCCCAGTCAGAGGAAGAAGCTATCTTAAAAACTCAACAATTCGACCTGATTTATGCTCAGTTAGGCTATCTCTACACCATCATACCAGACGCCCCACGAGGCGATTCTTCACGCGGTGACGCTCCGGGGGCATCACATGCCGCTGATGGTATTATCGGCCAAGTCACGGTGCAAATTAAACCTTTTAGCATGGTGAGCACCATAAATGCCCCAAACCTCTCTAGGGCCACATCTAATTCTGGAGCGATAACTTCGTACGCTCCAACAAATCAGACTCATCACACTCATGGACCCTCTTGTCCACAACATTGCTATGGGCAAGCGCCATTGACATATGTACCACCCACATACTATAACCAACCGGCCACCCAGAACCCAATTCATTTACCGGCACAACCAATGTATTACCCACAGCAAGCTACAACAGCTAACCCAACACCTCCAATAGCTCAGGGTTACCAACAACCCCAGCAAGCAACTAGACCACCTCCAGCCCCACAAGCTTATTATCCACCGCAACCTGCTCCCGCACCTGCGGCACCCCAAAATCCTCCCACTACTCAAGGGCAAGTGTACACACAACATAATTAGCCCCAACATCAAAACAACCAACGCAACCAAGGTGGACAACAAAACCGTGGAAGAGGACGTAACCGCGGCAACAACCAACAACATAATCAAGGTTCACCACCTCCCAATCCTCCAAATAATAACAATGCTGCTCCTCCCAACCAGAATCCTGATCGTCATCCCAAGCAGCCAAAAAACAATAACCTAAGAACAAACCATCCATGTTCTATATGTGGAGTCTATGGACACTACACTCATAACTGCCCCCATTTAGAGAAAGCACGTAAACTTTGGGCTGACGATGCCCAACGCCAGGGCCACGCTGGACAGCCAGCTCCACTTAATCAACCGCAACCCATGATATTACAAAACCCATTGCCAAACCAGGGAGTAGTAAATACTCGCCCTATGGATCCTCCACAAGGATCTGCTGCACCCCAGCAGCAAATCACCTATGCCGCAATTGATTATCAGCATGCGGATCCAGGCACACACCATTTATTAATGATGTCATCCAATGACATCAACCTCCAAACTCGCAGGAATCAGTACGGCCCACCCCCAGAAACTCCTCCCACTGATGCATCCACCTCCCTTCCACCAAATCAACCACTACGCATACCAAATATGTCGTTGGATGGAGGACCTAAAATCCTTCGCATCCCTTTGCGAAGGATTAACAACAATCCTAATGCTCACGCAACATCCAATTATAACGTCGTGGAAGACCTAGCACAATCCTCCGCTGCTATGTCTGCTTTAGAGGTACTGAAAACATGCCCTGCACAACGAAAACTACTACTATCCGCCATCGGAGGAGTAGACCCTGACGACACACACATGATGGCTTTCAACTTAGACCAAGCTGAACCTCGATTGCCATCAAATTTGGCTTTCCAAGTATCAGTAAACATTTGAAACCTTGTTGTGCATCGATGCATCATCGATGAAGGAGCTTCAACCTGCGTTATGTCCACCCTTGTGTGGCAGAAACTTGGCTCCCTCGCTTTACAACCATCCACCACGGCATTACGAGATTACGACGGACGCTTAGCTTAACCACAAGGACTCTTAGTGAACGTACCCATAGAACTAGGCAGCAAATTAGTTCTTATCGACATCGAACTGATCAATGCCCAGCTCGACTACAACCTCCTTCTTGGACGTAGCCATATGTACAAAATGAAAGCAGTGGCTTCATCTGTTTTTCGCCTCATGATGTTCCCACATGAAGGATGCGTTATCAAGATTGATCAACTCACATATTATGATCCTAACGCCCCCGCAACTCCTTAAAATGTGCTACCAATGATTGAACAAACCATTCAAACCGCACCAACATCATTTATGTCGTCAATTGGTCCTGGAATCTACACCGAGTCACCTATGACTTCCACATTTCCATCGATCTCACCACCTTTACCGATAACAAAAACATCGGATTTGTGCACCCTATCGCACACCACACAACAGCCTTCGTCACTACCACAAACACCCACAATGCCTACTCATATTGGCACAACGCCAATTCATACAATCCCGTTCTTGTTCCCATTTTCCGGAGTTGTCAGTTCGCCAGTAATGGATACACTCAACCTTCCTTGCTTAACATTAGGGCTACCTGTATGGTACTTACCTGCTCCAAGCCCCCCGCCGACTCCGACTGTTATTTTACAACCGGTACAACCTATCCCTACTACCAGCCACCCACCCCCTCCGGTCACTCATCTGCAAAACAAACCACCCCCAATAGTGACTATGGCATCAACATCCAAAAACACCCCACCTCCGTTACGGAACACAGGGGGCAGAGGCCCACCAACTTATAACACTGGGATCATAACTCGCACCCCCCAGCAACCCCCAAGGTAGCTAAAAACCCCCCAACTATTCGCATTCCCCCTAAGTGCTCGTTGTGTGACGACGTAGGCCATGCCACTCATCAATGTCCACAATTACCGGCACTCCAAGAACACATGAATATGTTGGATGACGACACCGGAATTCCAGTGGTAAGACTTGAGCCACCTCCTCACCCTTGCGACAAAACGCTCCGCACTAACCACCCTTGTGCGATATGCGGCATTTATGGCCATTATTCACACCATTGCCCTGATCTCCCAGATTATAGAGCAGCCTTGTACGAGATGAACAATGCCGACTTAGAGATATCTCCTCCCCTCATCGAGGAGATCTACCCTCCGAAATCATCTTCTTCGGAAGAAATCAATACCATCTATATGATTTCAACCACATACAAACCAGAACCCGTTGATTTATGGTCTGATTACTTTCATATTGATGAGAAAATTTTAGAAACACTCACTGCACCAGACTACCCTTGGGACGATATGCATCATCGCTCATACTTCCTCCCTGAGGCGTCTACATCCACCGCAAAAAACCAGCTATCAGTCGAATCGAAAGATTTCCTACCAACTAAGGTTGATTGGTTCAAAGACCCCATCCCAACACCAGATGCCTTCGAAGAAGGGAACATGTCCAACATTTCCCCTATTATACAAATAGACATTTCCACCACACCTGGAAAACCTGAGCTCATCTCGCTAGGCGCATCATGCACTCAAGCGGAACATCACATCGACACTTGGCCCAATGTGCCTCCTGTCCGACAGAAACAATGACCAATTCACCCGTCCAAGCTCCCAGCGGTTAAAGCTGAGATTGAAAAACTCCAAAAAGCAGGATTCATATATCCTATTGCCTACACCACCTGGGTTTCAAACCCAGTGCCAGTAAACAAAAAAGTGGGCACCATACACGTTTGTACTGATTTCCGAGACCTCAACCTCGCTTGTCCCAAATACAACTTCCCCACACCTTTCATTGACCAACTAATCGATGAATGTGCGGGACGTGAGGTCCTTTATTTTATGGACGGTTTCTCCGGATATAACCAAATAAAAATCCGTAAATAAGATCAATACAAGACAGCTTTCACTACCCCATGGGGCACCTTCGCCTATCGCATCATGCCTTTTGGTCTCAAGAATGCTGGAGCCACTTTCCAACGCGCCATGACTTATTGCTTCCACGATCTACACAAGATCATAAAAGTTTATTTGGACGACCTCACCGCTCGATCCAAGAAGCGATCTGACCATTTAGATGACCTTCGACAAGTTTTCTTGCGTTGTCGAAAATACAACATCCGCTTGAACCCTCTCAAGTGTGTCTTTTGCGTTACGTCAGGTCGCCTGCTGGGGTTCGTTATCTCAGAAAAAGGCATCACTGTAGACGCCTTAAAAGTCCAAGCCATTATAGAATTACCGTCACCCTGTACATTAAGACAACTTCAAAGCCTTCAAGGGAGGTCCAACTTCCTCCGCTGCTTTGTCCCTGACTATGCCACAACGGTCCACGGTTTCCTACGACTACTATGTCTGCATACCCATTTCATATGGGACCAACAAGCAGAGACAACTTTCACCGACTTAAAGAAAGCACTCACAAATGCCCTGTTGATTTCTCCTCCAGATTTCACAAAAGATTTCACCCTTTATATTTCAGCATCTGAACATGCCATATCTGGAGTTCTTGTACAAGAAGATACTGCTCACCAAGAGCATGTCATCTACTATGTGAGCCAGACCTTGTCCGGCCCACCCCTCCGCTACCCACATGAAGAAAAGATGGCCCTCGCCGTTGTCTTTTTAGTACAAAAGCTGCGACATTACATTCTCCTGAGCCACACCACAGTTGTAGCCAATTCCAATCCTATGGTTTACCTCTTGACGCGTCGCCTTCTTCAAGGCCGCGTAGCTAAATGGGTGATTATCCTGCAAGAATACGACCTAACTTTCAAGACCCCAAAGAGCACCAAGGCCCTAGCACTCGCTCAACTCATCACAGATCTCCCATCCTCTTCGTCATCGCCCACTATCCAAACGGATCTCATTGACGATCACATTTTCATCATTTCTTCTGACGACCCATGGTACGGCGACATCTTAATCTACCTCCGCACACAAAAATTTTGACCCCACATCGATCGTGACGGAAGCCGTCATATACGACACCACGCCCCCCGATACCTCCTATTAGGTGATGTACTTTATCGACGCGGCGTCGATACCATCTTACGACGCTGCCTATCTCATAACGAGGAAGAACAAGTCCTTAATGACTGCCATAGAGGTGCCTGCGGAGGCCACTTCTCCGGCATGGCCACCGCCCAAAAGATCATCCGCGCAGGTTACTTTTGGCCTTCATTATTTACTGATTGCATCACCGCAGTCAAACATTGTCAAAACTGCCAACTTTTTTCCCCCAAGGCAAGAACCCCACCCACCCCCCTTCATCCAGTCGTCACTGTCGGACCATTCTGCAAATGGGCCATCGACTTCCTCGATTGCAATCCCACGTCAACCGATGGTCATAAACACATTATTATGGCCATAGATTATTTCACCAAGTGGGCGGAAGCCATGCCAACTTACAATTGCAAGGCCGACACTGCAGCACATTTTTTCCTCAACCATGTTATCGCTTGTTTTGGAGTGCCAAAGCAACTCGTCTCCGACCACGACTCTCACTTCGAAGATGCCATCTGGAGAGAATTATCAACCTTACTAAAATTTGAACACCATTTCTCCTCTGCCTACTACCCCCAAGGAAACGGCCAAGTCGAAGCGATTAACAAAATTTTGAAAACCATCCTCCAACGCACTGTAGACAAACACAAATCAAATTGGCACCACATGCTCTTCCTGGCACTATGGGCATACCGCACGTCAACCAAAACCGCCACCGGTTTTACCCCTTTCCATTTAGTTCATGGTGTCAAATCTGTCCTCCCCATCGAGTGCCAGATTCTAGCCCTACATATGGCCATTGAACTCCTACCGGACACTTCCCCAATTGAACAACGCTTACTACTCCTGGAGCAGGCCGATGAAGATTGGCGCACAGCCCTGCAAACCATGGAAGAAACCAAGAACCGATCCAAACTGAGTTACGACAAACATGTCCACCCAAGAACTTTTACTAAAGGGGACCTTGTCCTCGCCTATGATCAAGCTCATGACAAAACCGGGAAAGGAAAGTTTGTGTCCATGTGGCAAGGCCCATACATTATTCACACTTGCCTCGGACAGGGGGCATACATTCTGACCGATTCAAAAGGCAACCCCCTACGCAACCCACGCAATGGGTTGTACCTCAAGCGATTTTACCCATAGCAAATCTGATGGACTCCACCATCCATTATTGTACAGTCTTATTTTGTTTTTCACAAAAAATTCAAAAACCTAAATATTTGTTTTCTCTGCATGACCGCAGATGGATCCTGTTCCACTCTGCTACGTCGGTTTCGCTGATGGTGCAAGCCGTTGGTCCCCCAATCTGGCCTCCACAGCTTGGGTAATATATTCCCCTTCACATGAGTTGATCCACATCGACGGAGTGTGCGTAGGTGCCGCCACCAACAACCAAGATGAATATGATTCCGTGACAGGTCTCCTGGCCGCAGCTCTCCAAATGAGCATACGTCACCTTAACGTTTTTTTGGACTCACAACTCCTTATTTCCCAGCTCAACAATGATTACCAGGTACGCGATCCCTGTCTTTTCAAAAAATTCTTGCGCACTAAATGAATGGTTCGACAGTTTGAATCCATTTCATTCACACATGTCCCAAGGAATCTCAACAGTGTAGCAGACCATATGGCCAACAACATTCTTGACTGACACACCAATCAAACCATATAGTAAACACAAATGTACCTCCACGGGCTTAAACAAAAATGCATCCACGTGCATAACATGTGCCTCCACGGGCATATATAAAATTACAAAAAATGCATCCACGTGCATAACATGTGCCTCCACGGGCATATACAAAAATCAAAATGTTGCATCCACGTGCATAACATGTGCCTCCACGGGCATACAGAAAATCAAACATGCCTCCACGGGCAAGCAAAAAGACAATAAATGCATCCATGTGCATATACGACTATATACCAAATCATATATATATATACATCATAATATAGTCAAACATGTCATAGGTGCCCTCAGCACCCAATATACAAAAATACATCAGCCCTACAAAAAAGTACTTCCCCATATGCTCATCAGCATTTGGGGGCAGATACAAGATCATCTAATCATCACAGTCTCCAGGCTCCTCTGGCGCCTCCTCCGCTGGCCCCGCCGGATCATGCCGAGCCCGAACTCTCCTCTCCGCCGGCCCCGCTGGATCATCTCGCAAACGAATCCTCCCCTCCACCGGCCCTACCGGATCATGCCAAACCCCATCCCTCCACTCAGCCGCCAACAATGCTTCTCTGAGCAAGATCGAGCGCCACTCACGAGGCGCATCGAAACAACGCTCGACAATGTCCCAATCCAAATCCCTCCACCCATCCTCTGGAAATCCTGCTAGGATCATGTCGAGTGTTTCTCTGACACCCTCCACGGCATCATCTCGAGGCCCAGCTCCTCGACTGCGAGCCCCAACTACTCGAGCATGAGGAGGCGGTACCGCTACAGGAGGTGGAATGACCACCATCGCCCGTCCCCTACGAACCACATGGTCGACCGGTGGTACAGGACCAACATCTGCACAATCACGCAAGTGAACCATCATATAAATATCTAACTATAATCATAACAAACACATCTAAAACATATGATATAGTGGAGAACAAAACACAAAACATACCATCTAAACCCCAGGCCTGTCCCTAGGCTCGAGGCATCTCCGGATCTCCTCGATAATCCATACCGGCATATGGATAGTCATCAATCAGCAGGGGGATCTGCTCCCACTACTCATACATATCCTGCGAAAAGAACCCGCGGATACCACCACCACCGCAGGGCATCATCTGCCCCCACCGTACCATGCGCGGCTCGCTCAACAACTCGTCCCGAACTGGCACCCGTGGCCGCAAAGTCGGTACCCGCTCAAAGAAGAAACAACACAAAAAGGAGGCATAGAAAAACTCTCCCCCCTCCCGACTGACCTTGTCCAGATCTCTCTGGACACCAGCCACAAACATCTGACCCCATGCATAGTAGGTCCCCCTCAGCACAGAATCCACCATCATCGTTTGTCCCCCCGACAAACGATGTGGCGCCGCGGCACCCAACACCCGCAGAACACAAGCCCCAACATCCCGCATGTCCCACTCCCGCAAAGATCTCAGGCTCAAAGCGTTGTTCTGCACAATCGCCCCAGCAATACAGAAGGTCTCCAGGAGATCCTCCATGTCCACACCTGCCGGGATCCTCGGCAGAAGATCCCCCACCTCCCCTAAGCGAGGTAACCCGGTAATAAAATATACATCAGTAAGGGTGATCTCTAACCTCTCACCCCCAACAATAAAGGCACCCTCTGCAGGGACCCACAGACTCACCAATTTGTTCAGTAGCGGTCCTACTGAACGCATCGGTGGAATTTGAGCGAACTTCAGGAGCCCACTCACAGCCAGAGCCTGCCGGACCCCCTGATCGGTCCGAATCCGAATCATCAAATCCTCCTCCATCTCTCGCTCTCGCCATGACACCAATGGTCTCCTCAACATCCTGCCAAAAAACAAAGAAATTTTTTAGAACCGGAGAAAAATTTTCAAAAAATTCCATCGCGGCTTTTCCATAAAAAGCCGCGATGATCATTGCGGCTTTCATCCAAGGACCCGTGATGAACATCGCGGGTATTGACCACACAGTCGCGATGAACATCGCGACTATCAACCCCATAGTCGCGATGAACATCGCAACTTTCAGCCCGATAGCCGCGATGAACATCGCGACTGTCAGCCCCGAACCCGCGATGTTCATCGCGGAAAAAGACGCGAAACCCGCGATATTCCACGTTGGAAGGCCAACATGCAATTTCGCGGCCTTCGGGGGTCTCGCCGCTAACCAAAAAAGACATAATTAAAAAGGATAAGGTGAATAGGGTTACCTAAAACTCGCGTAATCGAAAACCAACGGTCAAATCTCCCAAAAATCAAGAAAGAGCTCTGATTGCTCTGCCAAACTCACACGTAACAATGACACGTCATATGGGCCCCACACCCTATTTATAGAAATCCTACCATTTTCCAAACAACCATTGCGGTATCAAACGACATCCATTCCTCAAACCGTTGGAATCATCACAGCGAGAACTTCATGATAGTCCTTTCCTTTTCCTGTTTTCACCAGGTCCATTTTTTCACGCCCTCGTTGCCTCGGTTTGCGTACCACATCGGTCGTTCTCCATTTTTTACGAGTCTTATATCGCTGGATTTAGTTTTCTACACTCGTGATGACGCTTGAGATCATTTCTCGCTCTCACGCCCAGATGTTTCAGGCATTCTTCCCATGCCCCCTCGTTGCCTCGGTTTGCGTGCCACATCGACCGTCGTCCGTTTTTGACAAGTTTGATATCATCGGATTCAATTTTCCGCGCTCGTGATGATGCTTGAGATCATTTCTCGCTCTCACCCCATAATTTTTGGGCATTTTTTCAAAATGCCACTCATCACCTCGGTTTGCGTGCCACATTGGCCGTTGCCCCTTTTCGACAATCTTTACGTCACCGGATTCAGCATTCCGCACTCATGACGATGCTTGAGACCTTTTCTCGCTCTCATGAATCCCTTTTTGATCGGTATAGTTTTACCCCTTTTTTGGGCCGAACAATCCCTTTTACGAAAAAGGCACTTAGGGAGTTTCTGTTAAGCTCTTTTCTGACTCCTAAAACAATGAAAAGATCTCAGAGCAACCTTGCTTCCTTTCATGCTTGCTACACGTATCTGAAAGGGCGTCTACCTGGTATAAGTTTACCCCTTTTCCGGACCTTGTAGACTAATTACGAAAAAGGAATACTCTAGTCACATCGGCTAGAAGAGTTCTCCATTTGCATCATTTTATGCTTTTTTCGGGTCTTGGAGACTAACTTACGAAAAAGAAAACCAATGGAGTCCACTTACTGCTTTCAGACTCTCTAAACATGAAAGCGACCATGAGCAATCACCATCCTGGGCTCATAAAAACCCACAGGACGGTACTCACAACCATTGCAGAGTCTTCTTATCGTTTTCAGACTCCTTAAAAATGAAAGCACCCATGAGCACGAACAGTCCTAGGCTCACAAAATCCATAGGACAGTACCATTTTAGAGCACACTTTTATCCCTTCTTGGAGCTCATTAAAACTACGAAGAAGGACCCAATGGTGCTTCTCGGTGCCACAACAGATCACGTCTACTCATATGGAAGCTTCCCCATTTTGGTCGTCTTTGTTCAGAGTATTCTATAGTATGTCACCCTGAGAATCCCTCGACAGCACCCATCAGCTCGTCCCCCCTAGAGTTAATGCATACCCTTCAGTCCTTAAAAGCTATGATCCCCGCACCTACAAGTCAATTCCCTACGCTGCCAGGTCAACCATGTCATCATGCTCTGAACAAAGGAAGTTTGACTCTACCCACTCTATGACCCCAGTTACTTCCCATCCCCACAAGTATGTCAGTCCTACCGTCAGTACTACCACACTTCAGTTCTACACCTCGTGCGCCTATCAAGGAAACATCATTGCCTTGTTAGTTGCTGGTCTCCCTCTGTCGACGACACCCAAATTTATTCCAGAGGATAGACCTAGAGGTCCCTGTGTCTGGGACTCATCACCATTTATGATGAGTGCCTACGAATCATTTCGAGAAGAGTCCTCAGTGCCTCTCCAAATGGTTGTTTCTCACATGCTCGACTTCAACACCTTGATCGCATCGTTGAGACTCGCACAGGGTATTGGTCCATTCAGTTATTTGTTGAAGACCCTGGATACCACCTAACTCTTCCACATTTGAGAGTCTACCTATGGAAACAACCAGTTACATTTTTTCTATAGATATCCGGGTTGCACATGGCGACAGTATTCCGATGTACCCTAGTTTTATACTCCCTCGAGTATACAGTTACATGTACTTCTCAGAGATGACTCACAGTCATTGAGTCCCTACAGATATTAGACACCTTCAGTTTCAGCAGTTCATCAACCCTTCTGAGACCTTATTCAGAACAGTCGTAGCTTTATTCTAGTGTATCAGTTATTGAGATCAGTCATGTTATGATCACGAGTACATCCCAAAATAGTGTCCCCTTTGGACCATTATGATGTACCAGCATATTTTTTATGTCTTATTTAGGTCCCCCTCCTTGGGACTAATTGTTATGTATATGTCTTGATACGAGCATGGGTATGCCCACCTCGTCCATTATCAGAGATTATTCCTCATTCATATTGAGGCCATGTAATATTTTTTGTTTTTGCAGCTTCCAAGGACCGTTGATCCATTCTCCAACCGGTCTCTTCTCTTCCCCAAACCCCAGGAAAAAGACAAAAGAATTATGATGTCTATCGGCCATACGATGCGCTCCTGCCCTCACACATCAGGGGGCAATCTGTTAACACCCAAAAAGTGCTCACTAGCTCATTTCCTTATTCACATGACCCATTTGTCCACTTTCCACCATTTGAGCCTCGAAAGCCACCAAAAAGTCACCAAAAGACCATAATACACCCCTTTTTCCCCTCAAAATGAATATTTTTCCTCAAAAAACATAAAAAAACCCTCAAAAAGGGTCCAGAATTCCCAAAAATATTAAAAAGGGAATAAAAATATTCAAAATATTCAAAAAAGGAAAAAGGAGGGAAAAGGTACCTAAACCATGTTGGTCAATACCATTGGTTTCCTCAAAACCATAATGGTATTCCCCACCACCAAAAACTATAAAAAGGTGGTAGGGGCTCCTCACTTTCCATCCATCCATCATCCTATCCTCATGCTATCAAAATCTCTCATGAGTTCTTGACCATTGTAGCAATCTTGGAGAAGAGACCATTGGAGCCTGGAGCATCTCACCCTTGGAGCTGCTCAACACCACAACATCCTCACCATTTGAGGTATTATAATACAAAAGTCATTTTTTATTTTGTTTCTTGTTCTTGTTCTTAAATCTTTTCAAGTTTATTGTTATATGCACATGTTAGATTCAGATTTATAATTGTTTTTGCTTCTATATTGAAACTGCTATCACATTGTTGATAGGTGCCCATTGCACAAAGCTTGGTTGCAAAACCAAGCCAACAATGGTGAGAATATTCCAACAAAAGGATTAAGTATCCTATTAATGTCCACTTAAACAAATTTGGGTCGTTGTACATGTGTGAAATTCCTTTGACAATGGAGGGAAACCAACTTTGAGAGGTCAAACACCTTCCCTCACACACAAACACATAGACTCTACACCAATTGGGGTTTGTCTCCGTGACAATGCTTTGTCCCTGTCTCCATGACAATGCTTTGTCCCAAACCATATTGGAATTGCATTCTTCTAATGATTGGGCTATAATGTCACATTATTCTTCCATATCCATGAATGGAATAAACCTTGATATGATGGAGAGTTTGAGAGAAATGTGTAGAATCACAAACATGGTACACACACATGGGCTCTACACCTGCTAGGGTTTAAACTTGGGTTGTTTCCATGACGTCACTCTATCCCAAACCATATTGGGAATACATTCTTCTAGTGATTGGGCTATAATGTCACAATATGAAGGGAATAAACACTAATATGATATATTCTTTGAGAGAAATGTCTGGAGTCACAAACATGGTTCAACATTTGTGTTTTAAAAGAGTTCATATGCAGTTTTCTCTTTCAACAATCATAAATAAATCATCGTGCAACATACCTGTCAAATCAGATGTAGTGATTATATTTTATCCATTTTGGATTCTTTTGTAATTTCACTTAGAGAAGCAAGGTACTTTCTATAATGCACTATGGATGAGATGTCAAATAATTGATTAGATGTAGGAAATATAGTTTATCCATTTTGGATCCTTTTGTAATTGCAAGGAAAATGGCAATTAGTTCAAGAATAGAAATCGAGAAGTTTAACAGCCAAAGCTTCGAGTTATGGAAGCTAAAGGTGGAAGATTGTGTTATAAACAGAGATCAATGGATTGTTGTGGATCTAGGTACAAATCCCTATTAGAGAAACATAGTTTTAAAACTTAACCTAGAACCCTAAAATTAATTTCCATGTCATACACTCTTAGAAAATCAAATTTCTTTAAATTTCAAAAGAGGTACATATACTTATGAGTCAAAACATTATTAAATGACATTTTTTTATTATTTAACTCTTGTTTAGGTGGAATGCTTTTATTTCTATAGTGTAACAACTAACTACTTTATTTATTATATTTTAATTAACTAATATATATTATATACTACAAATACTAACTAACTAAAAATTGGACACACCGCTAGTTGACACTCGGTGGAAGACTGGTGTTGGTTAATTCGGTATTGCAGAGTTTGAGTCTCTCTATTGGTTCTCCCTTACTCTAGTTCTATCGTCAGTGATTGATAGCATCTGGAAGAAGATATTCCATTTTCTTTGGTATGGAGGTCATCAAAGTTCAAAGATGCACCTATCTTCTTGGGAAAACATATCATTACCAAAGCAGTTTGGATGATGGGGTATTAAAAGACTAGATTAGTTTACCCTTTCGCTTAGAGCAAAGATCTTATGGTGTTGTTTATTTGACTCGGGACTCTGGATTTACAACATCAAGGATAAATACTTACAGGGTGTGTTGATTTGTGTTTGGATTCCTCAACCTAGGTTAGCCTATTCCTCGGCGTCCATCATTTGGAAAGGTCTACTCAAAGCCTTTCCATTAGTAGGAAGTTGGCTCAAATGGCGTTTTGGTAATGGCATTCAAACCTTTGTGGGTGTTGATCCAGTTGTTGGGTTAGAGGGTGATTACAGACTTTCCATAGCATTGATTAATCAATTACATGACAAGAACATCCATGTATTGGCCCAAGTTAGAAGGGAAGGTAAGGCGGATCCATCTACATTTTATTGGCTACGTGTTGGCGATCTGGGGCTCACGGTAGACGTGAAAGAGGAATGGGAATACTATATACTTCGGTTGAACAGAATAGGTATTGTTTTATCCAAGGATGTTGATGAACTGGTCTGGGACTGGGGCAATGCAAATGGGACACTTACAACAAAAACAACATATGAGGCAATTATTGCACCGGATGGTTTTTATACTCCATGTTGGTGGTCTAGTAAGTTGTGTTGGTAAAAAATACCACTTAAGATTAAATGCTTTCTGTGGTTATTCTATGAGAACCAAATTTTATGTTGGGATAATTTACTGAAGCGGGGATTTGTAGGTCCGAGTAGATGTGCTCTTTGCCTTGAAGCGGAAGATTCCATCAACCACTTATTCTGTCAATGCATATTTTTTAGAGGTATCTGGATGGATCTGAAATATAAATTGAAGCATGAAGATGAGTGGGAGAGTCTATGTTTCAAGGATTGTTTTTCAAATTGGTTACATCGGAAAGTCAAATTTAAAAATTTACCTTGCTTCACCATTTGGGAGGTATGGAAGGCTAGGAACCATTGTGTTATTGAAAATAGAATGCCCTATGTTGATTACATGAGCACCGAGATTTTGAGTACTCTAAAAGATTTGGATCCGGGTATTAAAATACAAAAGTACAGATTTATTGAACCGCCATAGATTACTGAAGGCTAATGACATGATACTTTGATGGAGCATCCAAGGAGGGGGTATGTGGAGCAGGAATGTTCCTGAATATTAAACATGACCACCAGATTCGGCTGAGAATGGTAGTGGGAAAGGGTAGCAATACTAAGGTCGAATTCTTGGCTCCGTGGGGTCTTCTATGGTTTGCCAAGTGTAGAGGTATTATTCGGGTTTAAATTTTTGGTGATTCTAAGGTAACTATATATTGGGATAAGGAGCTGGTTCGTCTACAAACTCTTCATATGGTGCATTGGCAAAGTAGGATGCACAAAATTATTTTCAAGTTCTCCAAGATTACATTTGATCACATATACAGGGATCTAAACTCAATAGATGATACCCTCTCCAGGTAGGCTTTTAGGTCTATGGATGGATGTATCTTTTTTTAGGAGTTTACTTTAAGCCACTTGGTAGACTCTGGCTACTATTTTGTTTTTTAAGTGCAGCATGGTTGATTGTTGCCTTACTATTTTGTATCTGGGCTATGTGATGATCTATGGGAGTCTGTCATATTGTGGACTAGGTCACTTGTTGTATACATGTGATATTTAGATAGAGAACTTATGCATTATGTTAGTAGGGTAGGAAGAAAAGGAATTGGACAATTTAATTTGTAAAGAACACATGCTATTATGGCTGGTGTTTTGTAACTTTGATTTTCACAAGAAATAACAAGTTACAGTTTTTTTTTCATTAAGAAAAAAAATACTAACTAACTAAAATCATATATAATTTTTTATTATATCATTTTTGTCTAGATAAAAATAATTTTATTTATACAATGTAATTTTTTATTATATCATTTCTATCTAGTTAGAAATAGTTTTGTTTATATAATGTAACAACTAACTATGTTATAGTCTAACTAGCAAATATATGTTATATATTAACTAACCAAAGTCATGTTTACTTGAGTATATAAAGTGAATTTTAACTTTTAAATTTACAGTATTAATATAATATAACTAACTACTATAAATTAATATTATATATTAACAAACTAATATATATTATATTATATCATAACTAACTAAACTCATGTATACTCGGATGGATTTTGGCTTTCTAATCTATAATATTAACATAATATAACTAATTACTATTAATATAATATAGTAAATTAATATTAATACATAAAACTACTATAATTTAGGTTGTTACTTTATTACTTTAACAAAATAGATCACTTAAGTAGTGTATAATATATTTATAATAAATATATATTATTATTATATAGTTATTATATTATTATTATATCTTATTATTATATTTAATTAGTAGTGTATTATTAGTTTTTTTTAATGGAACACATCATGGAAAACCTTCAGGTACCTCCCCTCATTTCAAGAATGGTATCCAAGCTAAACCACCAGCCCTGATTACGGGGCCTAACCCAGTGGGGACATCAAGTGAGACCCTGCATAGCCACCAGAGGATTTGACTCTGAGATCTTCTGCTTGCGATTACAACACTCAACCACTTGAGCTAACCCACCGGGTTGTAGTGCATTATTAGTTGTATGATATATGTTATCATTTATTGTGTGTGAACAAGAATCTAAGTTTTTCATTATTATCTTTAACTATTATCTTGTAATTTTAGAATAACCTACCTTACGTGGTAGTGTGATATAGCATACATTGTTGCGATGTGGCCATTTTCTTAGTAGGCCACGTTTTCGACCAAATTTTCTCTAATTGAGTGACTAGTACGTCAAAAGAAGATAAGGAAAAGTTGGAGAGAAAGGTGATAAGCACAATTTGACTCTACCTCCCATATTCAGTGTTGTTGAATGCTTATGGAGAAGACAATGCAAATAAGCTATGGGATAAGTTGGAGAATTTATATGAATCAATGTCCCTAGTATAAAATTTATTTCTTCAAAAGAAGTTGTTTCATCTTAGGATGGAGAATGCTAACACCATGGCAGATCATCTAAATGTCTTTAATACTTTGGTAAGTCGAGTGGACTATATTGATATTAATATGGAGGAAGAAGGTAAGCGTATTACCTTGCTATGTTCTTTTCCAGACCCTTGGGATAATCTGGTTATGGCAATTAGTGATGCCACTTAATCTGTGTTAAAGTTTGAGGATGTAGTTGCATCCCTGTTATCAGGGGAAATGGGGAGAAAATCCATGGAGGGTGTGACCAAGGATGTTTTAACTGTTAGAGTACGTTCCCAAGAGAGAGAAAATAGGTCTTCTAGGGGCACATCTTAGTCTAGAGGTATATCTAAATCTCCAAGCCAATTTGAAAAGAAATGTTGGAAATGTGGTAAAGTTGGGCATTGTAATAAAAATTGCATATCTAAGAGTGTTGATAAAGGTAATGGATATGATGATGCCCCTTCCATAGAAATGAAACCCTCTACAAATGAAAGAGGTGATGCTTATTTGGCATCAATAGGTACACATGTAGATCATAATATATGGTTAATCGACTTAGGTGCTTTATTTCATATGACTCCTCACATGGAGTGGTTTTTCTAATATGAAAATTACAATGGATTTGATGTTTTCCAAGGAGATGACTCAACAAACAAAATCACAGGACGTGGAAGGGTCAAGTTGTTGCTCAAAGATGGAAGGATTAGTACTCTTCCTGGGGTTTTTCACATTCTCCAATTATGTCTAGAAACCTTATATTTGTAGGTAAGATGGGGGATGCAAGTATGAATACTATATTTGAAAAGTACACATGTAAGATGGTTTGAGGAGTAATGGTGTTGATGCGGGGAGTTCAAATTGGAACTCTATATAAGTTTTTGGAAAGCACTTTCATTGATGGGTATAACAATTCTATTGTTCTTGATGATAGCAATGTAAAAGACATGACCCCGGTTGTCCCTATAAACAAGACAATGCTATGGCATCAAAGATTGGGACATATTGCAGAAAAATGGCCTTCAAGAATTACATGGTAAAGGTGTGCCTAATTGTGTTTTCTGTGAACATTGCATATATGGTAAACAGAATTGACGAGATTCCCACCTAATGCTATAAGAGAAAAAGAAATATTGGAGTTAATACACAGTGATGTGTCTAGACCTGTTCTTGTTCCTACTCCATCACTGGGTAAATATGTGTATTATGTTTCATTCATTGATGATTTCTCGAGGAACACATGGGTTTATTTCCTCCATAAGAAACCTAAGGTTTTTGGTAAATTTAAAGAGTTTAAATCTCTTGTAGAAAACCGACCAAAGAATAAAATAAAGGTGTTGAGGATAGATAATGGTGGAGAGTTCTGTAGAAATGAGTTCAAGGAATTTCGTAAGAAATGTGGAATAGTAAGGCAAAAGACTACTCCATACATACCTCAACTGAATGGACTTGCAGAAAGGATGAACATGACATTGATTGAGAAGGCAAGGAGTATGCTTAGTGGTGCATTGTTTTCATAGGAATTCTGAGTAGATGCAGTGGATACTACATGTTACTTGGTAAATTGATCACCTACATCACTACTAGTTGACAAAAGTCCACATGAGGCATGGACTAGTAAAAATCCCTCTCTTAAGCATCTTAGATTTTTTTGGTTGTGATGCGTATGTGCATGCTACAAAGGAAAATGGGAGAAAGTTGGATAATAGAGTTGAAAAATGTATCTTTATAGGTTATAAAGATGGTATAAAAGGTTATAAATTTTGGAACCCAATAATTAAGAATATTGCTTATAGTTGAGATGTTGTATTTAGAGAGGTTGGAGTTCCTCCTGAATAAGAAGTCCAGCCCAAGGAAGAAGAAACAAAGACAATAGATTTTCAGTTGGAGGGTGAAGAATCTAACTCAACAAATGAATATGAACCAAAAGACGAAGAACCTCAAGTTCCAACCTTGAGGATATATGTTCACGAAAGAAGGAAATAAGAAAAGTATATCCCACTTGATTTCTGCTCTAAGTTTTCTTTATCTATGACTAATGATGATCCTAGATATGTTAGGGAGGCAGTGGATTCAGAGGATAGCAAGTTTGGAAGAAGACTGTGGTTGAAGAAATGGATGCTTGGATAAAAATAAGACTTGGGTTCTAGTTGAGTTGCCATCTGGAAGAAAACCTATTTGGTAGCAAATGGGTGTTTAAAAAAAAGTTGAATGTAGAAGGTAAGGTGGAGAAATACAAAGCTCACCTAGTAGCTAAGGGTTATTCCTAGGTGGAGGGAATTGATTTTGGTGAGATTTTTTATCCTGTTGCTAAATTAACTCCTATTGGATTTATTTATTTTATTGACCTTTAAGTAGAGTAGATGGATTTGAAGACAATATTTATGCATGGTGATTTGGAAGAAGAAATCTACTTGAAAGAGCTATAAGGTTTTGCAGTGAAGGGAAATAAGGCTATGGTTTCCAAGCTGAAGAAGTCCCTATATGGATTAAAATAATCGACAAGAATGCAGTATCAAAAGTTTGATACTTATATATTGGGACTTGGTTTTTTAAGAAGCATAGATGATCACCATATGTATTCCAAGTAGGTTGGTGATGATTTTATTTAAGTGGTCATGTATGTTGATCATATGTTGTTGATTGAATAAATTAGAAAATCAACAAGGATGTCAAAGGCTAGTTGACTTTTGAATTTGATATGAAATATATCGATGCCACAAAATTTGTTTTGGTCATGGAAATTAAAAGAGATCGGACCAATAGAAGACTTGGGTTAGGTCAAAGGAAATATGTCGAGACAGTATTGCAAAGGTTTAATATGTTGGAATGTAAACCAGTAAGGTCCCTAATGTTGTAGATGCAAATATATATGCATATCATTGTCCTAAGATTCAAGAAGAGGTAGAATACATGTCACGTGTTTAGTATGCTAGTGTTGTCGGAAGTTTGATATATGTTATGGCATGTAGTAGATCATACATTTCCCATATAGTGAGAGTTTTGAGCAAATATATGTCAAAACCAGGGAAGGATGTTATGCAATAAATTTCCAAAAAGAGTATGAAAAGAGCATAAATAGATCAGAAATAGTACTCCATGACTTGATTGAAGAAAATAGTTGAATAACAAGCCTCTTCGAGGGGGTAACCTCCTTTACAATGTACAAAGTACACAAGACAAGACAAGATACCCAAATGAAAGGTCTCCTTCATATATATAGGAGATTAAGGGGTACATTCCCAACTAACTGACCCAAGCCGACATAACTGACATAACCATATTAATGACAATTACCACTAATGGACCAAAACCGACATCAAAACTAATGTAGTGAACCATAATATAGGGGGAAATGTGCCCATATTTAGGGATTAACATGCCCCTCCCCTTCAGACAAGTTTTGTCCTCAACGCTTGATTAGTTGCGGATGCCTATGTATGAAGGACACCTCTTCCCATGTCGAATCTTCAACTGGTAAGTTCTTCCACTTTATGAGGTACTCAGTAATAGTCCGATTTCATAGTTGTTTAGTCCTTATTTCAGTGATTTGTTCAGGTTCCAATATGACTTTTCCTTCATAATCAAGCTCCGACAAGATTGTTTGAATTGGGATCTGGTCTCCTATTGCCTTCTTTAAGCAAGAAACATGGAAAACTGGATGTACTCTCGAAGATGAAGGGAGCTCCAATTTGTAAGCCATACTACCAATATTCTGCAACACTTTATAAGGACCATAATAGTTGGGTGCTAATTTATTGTCCTTCTTTAATAGCTTGAGAGACATCTTCTTGTAAGGTTGTAGCCTAAGAAATACCCAATCCCCTTCTTCAAAATTCCTGCCACTGCGATGTTGATCAGCTTGTTGTTTCATCCTGTTTTTTGACATAGTCAGGTTGTCCTTAAGTATCTGGAGAACTTCTTGTTGGTGCTCTATGTGATCTTCCACGGCTTGAACTTTAGATTTTCCTTTTAAGGGATATGTGACAGATCGAGGCTAGTACCCATAAAGTGCCACAAATGGAGACATTTTTTATGATGTATGGAAGGAAGTATTGTACCACCATTCTGCCAAGGAAAACCATTTCACCCACTGTGTTTGTTTATCAGATGCAAAGCAACGAAGATAGCCTTCCAAACACTTGTTCATGATCTCAGTTTTCCCATCATATTGAGGGTGATAAGATGAACTATGAGCTAATTGAGTACCCAAGCAGGAAAATAATTCAGTCCAAAATTTTCCAGTGAAAATTGGATCTCTATCACTTACAATAATCTTCAGATTTCCATGTAACTTCTGAACAACTTCCATAAAGGCTGCAGCTATTGTGCTTGCATTAAAAGGGTGAGCGAGTGCACAAAAGTTTGCATACTTCGTGATTCTATCAACAACCACCATAATAACATTCTTTCCTTCGGACTTGGGTAGACTGGTGATAAAATCCATGGAGACTTCCTCCCAGCGCTGGAAAGGTATGTCTAACAGTTGTGAGAGTCCTGGTGTCTTAACCGTTTCACCCTTATTCTATTGGAAAACCAAGCATTCAACCACGAACCTTTGAACATTAGATTTAGGACCTTCCCAAAAAAATTCCTTGTTGACCATGTGGTAAGTTTTCAGGAATCCTGAGTGCCCACCTATAGGAGAGGTGTGTAATTCAGAAAGGACTTTCTGCTTGAGTTGGGAGTTTTTGCATAAATATAAGTGATCCTTATACCATAGTGAATCATTTTTACACACAAAAGTATCTGATACACTGGGATCATTCAGTAGATTTTGAATGAGCATCCACACAGATAGGTCTTTTTTCCATTCTTCCCTTGCTGCTACTATCCAATCTGGTTGTAGAATGGAAATGGAACAAATTAATGCCCCAACATCTTCATCTTTTCTGGAGAGTGCATCTTCCACCACATTTTGTTTCCCTTTACTATAGATGATTTCAAAGTCATATCCCAACACCTTGGTTACCCACTTTTGTTGTTCTTCTGAAGATATTCTATGTTCCAAGAAGTATTTAAGACTATCATGATCTGTTTTGACCTTGAAGTGCCTACCTATTAGATAAGGACGCCATTTCTTAAGAGCATGTATTATTGCCAACATTTCCTTCTCATAAATGGGATTTTGTAAGTTCTTTCCCTTGATTGGATGACTTGTGAAAGCATGTGGGTGTCCTTTTTGCATTAGAACAGAACCAATGCCATTTCATGAAGCATCACATTCCACAATAAAGGTTTTTGTGAAGTCTGGTGTGGCCAATACAGGAGCTGTGCACATTGCATGTTTAAGTTGTTCAAAAGCTTGAGTTGCCTCCGGAGTCCAAGAAAATGCATCTTTCTTCAATAATGTTGTTAGAGGTGCTGTTATTCTTCCATAATTTCGAACAAACTTGTGGTAGTACCCTGTCAGACCTAAGAATCCTCAAGATTCTTCAGGTTTTTGGGAATCGAACAGTCTATCATGGCTTTAATTTTGTTAGGGTCTACCTTGACACCTTCATGAGATACAATATGACCCAAATACTCTACCTCCTTCACCCCAAAGAAACATTTGGAAGGTTTTGCATATAGTTGTTGCTCCTGCAGTAGTTGTAGTACCATGTCAACATGTTGAACATGTTCTTCCCAAGACTTGCTATAGATTAGTATGTCATCAAAGAATACGAGCACACATTTTCTAAGAAAAGGCTTGAAAATGGAATTCATCAAACCCTGAAATGTGGAAGGTGCATTCGTGAGACCAAATGGCATGACTAGAAATTCATAATGACCTTCATGAGTTCTGAATGTTTTTTTGGGATGTATTCATCTTTCATTCTAATTTGATGATACCCAGAACGAAGATCCAACTTTGTGAACAAAATTTCTCCATGTAATTCATCTAGCAATTCATCAATTACAGGAATGGGAAACTTATCTTTAATGGTGATCTTGTTGAGCTCTCTATAATTTGGACACATACGCCATGATCCATCCGGCTTGTGTACCATTACCACTGGTGTAGAGTAAGAACTTTGGCTAGGCCTAATTATGCCAACCTCTAGCATTTCTTCAACCATACGCTCAATTTCACTCTTCTGTCCATAGGGGTATCTGTAAGGTCTGATGTTAGGAGGAACACTTCCTGGGATTAAGTGAATAGAATGATCAAAATCTCAGATAGGTGGAAGACCTTTTGGAATATCTTCAAATACCTTAGAATGCTTATTAATGACCCTTTGAAGATCTGGGGAAATAGGAGGCTTATATGTTTGAACATCTAATGAGCATAATTGTGCAATTCAACCTTAATGTCCCTTTTCCATCAATTTTGTTATACCATTAGAGCTTGTCACCTTGCTTGGTTTCCCTGTGATACCTTGTAATTCATATTCCTTCCCATAAAAATTTCATGAAAAGCTTTTGAAAATTAAAAGCCACGGTTCCCAAAGATTGTAGCCATTGAAATCCTAAGACACATCAACACCACCCATTGGAATAGCAATCATTGGACTATTCAATACATATTCTCCCATAGTAAGATTTATATTATGGAATTTCCCTGAGCAATTGATAGTTCCTCCATCTAAAATCATTACTTGAAACTCGGGTGCTGGATATACAAAGCAATTGAGAGATTTTGCTAATTTATAGTGAATGAAATTATGAGTACTACAAGAATCAATCAACACTGTTACCTTTTTTCTTTTTGATAAATCCTTCGATCTTGAGAGTTTGACGAGTGCTAATTCCTTCCAATGCATGACATGATATGGTGGGAGTAATATCTTCTGAATTAATATCTTCTATTTCTTCATCTGTAGATGGTTCTTGTTCTTTTTGTTCTTCCTCTTCACATTCTACGTAAAATAATTTATTCTCACCACACTTATGCCCCTTACTATACTTGATGTCACAATTAAAACATAGGCCTTTTTCTCTTCTTTCCTCTATTTTTTGGGGTGTCAACCTTTTAGGTGAGTTAGAAGAAGTAACAGTATTCTCTCGGTATGTGTTGGAGGTGCTCTTTCTAGTATTCATCATCATATTTTTATTTTCAACCTTTCTTGCCATCATGATGAAATCCTTCTCCAAGGATGGTGGTTCAAAGAGACGCACCTCATGTTGAATGTTATCCTTCGAGGTGCCAATGAAGAAATCCAACAGATTATATTCTAGAATGTTCTTCAATCTAAGACTTAGCTTCTGAAACTGTTTGATGTGCTCTGCAACTGGACCTTTTTGCTTGAGATTTATTAGTTGTCTAAAGAAGGTATTGTTATTAATATCCCCATAGTGTGCAATCAATTCTTCGGTGAATATAGACCAAGATATGATAGGGTCCTTTTTATGGTCACAAATCCATTGGTACCATAAAAATTAATCAGGCTCTAAATATAATGATGCAATAGTTACCTTTTATAAAGTTGGAACCTGGTGTAGATCAAAGAATTCCTCCATTTGGAATATCCATGTTATTGGATCATTTCCATCAAACTTTCTCATGTCAATTTTGGGAAGTTGGGTACCCCTTGGCGACCATCCCTGATGACTTCCATTACCAAAATAATTTCCTCTTAGAATATTCTTATTCATGGAAGGTTTCTCAACATGACAATTATCTTTATCCTCTTGAGTATCCTGAAACACATTATCACCTGTAGGAAGAGTATCCCTTGAGTTTTGTGTGAGATTAAGAATATTTGTCATATTCCCCATCAAATTATCCTCTAGATTGAGTAAATAAATTGTTCTCACTGAACCTTTCATATTTTCCTCCATTTTATTCAACTTCTCCTCTAAATTATCCAAATCAACTTTTTTCACAGACCCTTTAATCATATCTTCCAACTGGGACACTCGAAAATAGAGGTCTTTCCTTTCATCATGCGTCGAGGATGGAGTGTAGGTATTTACACTTCCTTTTGGTGGTATTTTGAACAATATAAATAGATATCACACCTTAGGTGTCACCACAACTAGATTCTTCTACTCGAAGTTAATCAAAATTAAAAATGGCGTACCTTTTCAAACCCTGATTGAAAGACTATTTTAAGGACGACTTGAAACTGATGTAAGTTTTAAATTTATTATCCTATGGGTCTAAAACTTCGCATTGTTTTAGACTGATGTGTCCTCTTTCTAATGCCACAGGTCTGACCTAATTTGGATCTACCAATAATAATTTATTGTGAATATCCCAACACTTCTTAATTTTGGTCCTTTCTGAATATCGAACTTGTACGGACTTCCACGTGTCCAATATTTTGTATCTGAGTCTGAAAATTATACAATTGATGCTTTTGTCTGCACACTCCCTGATGCAACTGGTCTCACTCAATTTGGACCTCGCATTCCCCAGATATGACCTTTTTCCCTATAACACATGTTTTAGACTAGTTTTTGTACTAGTAAAAAACCCTAGAGTCCGAGGCCAATATCTCCGAACCTGTGATGTCTGAGGATCTAAATTTCAGACCACAAATAGTTAGGCCTATTACAGAAGTGGGTTTTTAATTTTTCTCTTTGAATACTTTTAGAAAAAACATTATAGCAAAAATTCCAAGATGACTCGTTTTGAATAACCCAGTCCCGAGGAAAGAGCTCTGATACCAAATGTTATGCAACAAATTTCCAAAAAGAGTATGAAAAGAGTAGAAATAGATCATAAATAGTACTCCGCGACTTGATTGAAGAAAATAGCTAAATAACAAGCCTCTTCGATGAGGCAACCTCCTTTACAATGTACTAACTACACAAGACAAGACAAGACAAGATACCCAAATGAAAGGTCTCCTTCCGATATATAGGAGACTAAGGGGTACATTCCCAACTAACTAAACCAAGCCAAAATAACTAATATAACCATTCTAATGACAATTACCACTAATGGACCAAAGCCGACAGCAAAACTAATGTAATGAACCACAATATAGGGGGGAATGTGTCCATATTTAGGGCTTAACAAAGGAACATTGGACAACAGTAGAGAGGGTCTTCATATATTTGCATGGCAGTTCAGATTATGCAATCTGCTACCAAGGAAGACTTGGATATCACAAAGAGATAGATATACAAGGTTTTTTTGATGCATATTGGGTTGGGGATCTTGATTGTAGAAGATCTATAAGTGGTTGTGTTTTTAACTTATTTGGTGGAGAAATCACTAGGATGAGTGAGAGGTGGGGTATAGTTGCATTATCAAGTACAAAATCAAAATACATGGCATCCACTCATGGAAGTAAGGAATCCATATGGTTGCAAAGATTGTGTTCAGGTATTGGTTTTGTTCAAAAAGTAATGAGAATAGATCATTGTGGCAGCTCAAGTGCAAATTTTCTAGCAAAGAACCCTTCATATCATTCCAAGACAAAGCATACGGATGTTCAAAACCATTTTTTTAGAGACATGGCTGAGCATAACAAAGTATTGTTGGAGAAGGCTGATGCCTTGAATAGTATTGCAGATTCCTTTTTTTGTAAGGCTTGTACCCACGTAGTTTTTGAACCGGTGACCTTACGCAAGGAGTGCCTTAACAATACACCGATTCATCGTGTATTCTACACTCTGTGGGAAAATAATATTGCAGATTCATTGATAAATTATGTGAGTACTAAAAATTTCTATGAGTGTAGAGAATCAATGGGCATTGTTTCCCTTAGTAGCTTATTTAATTAATGCTTCACCTTTGATCCCCTATTTCAAAGAATACGGCAAGTGGGAGAATGTTGGACATGTGTTGTAGTCCTTGTAGGTTCCAAGATCAAGGGGGATTTGGGGGTCTAATCAATTCCCTCCCCCCCCATCTAGTGGGACGCGAAGGGACAACACCCCCGGGAAAAAAAAATTGGGTCAGGTTTTTGTTCGTTTTGTGTTGTTTTTTACCCATGATTTTAGAACCCATTGTAAACTAATTATGTTCATGAAATTGTGATTGCAATCTAATATGTGTTAATGGATCGGGGTTTTGGATGTCATAATATTGTATTGTAAACAAAAAAGATAATACATTGAGATATAGAGTGGTTAAACTCTCAAGAATGTTGGTATTCTTGGTTTTGGGTTTCCAAAGTAAATCTCTAGGTAATATGTGTGTCAACCATTGTTAATTGTTTGTTTTAGATTTTGTTTTGTGTCGTTTTTATTTACACGGATTTATCAAAGCTCTTCAAGGTTATCCTTCCCAACTAGGATCATTTCCCACATGTGACATGTTAATCTCTTAATGAGTAAATTGTTGTATCGGTCCTAAGCCCTAAAGAATCTAGTTTACCTTGGGTGTCATCCTCATAATGAGGGGAAGTGATTGGTGGGTTTCCCTAGGATATGTATTTCATGAAGGAAATAAATAAATAAAATACACACACATGCACGTAATTTTTTGTCCCACCCTCTAGCTTGTAGGTGAGAATGAGAATGTTGGCACCTTGCTAACCTAAACAACAATTGACTCATGAAGATCCCGAATCAACAATCAACTCACAACGAGTGAACATGTCATAAGTGGGATTTGAACCTAGGAGGGGAGAATAACATATTCTACTCTTAACCACCTAGGATAGACCCAATCGACAAAAAAATTGTTTGGAACATTTCTTCCCATCCTAAAACTATTTTTCATAAAGTTTTGACCTCCAAAACAACCATTTAACACTCAAAACAGAGTCCAAAAGTTCTAGGTTCCTAAATCACCAAACCAGGTTGACCCCTAAAGTATGCCCAACAAGGCCATGGCTCTATTTTTCCACCACATAAAGTACAAGAACAAAGCAAAAATTATATAGTGATCCATTTCAAATTAAACATGAACACCATCATTGAACCCTTTCATCCTCTTTCAACAAGGGTTTTATCACCTCTCCCTAGCCATTAAGGGTAGGGTTTTTTATTCTCTTGATACTTCTATAAGCATCTATGAAATTCCATATGTTAATAGTACCACATTGACTTCCACTTGTACCTATAGTGAAAAAATGAATATCACCTTGTTAATGTATAAATTTTACATACAATCTCTATGAGCATGTTATAAATGCTCTTTTTTTTTGAGACCTCAACAAACACTACAAAAGGACCAAAAAAACATATCATATTGACCCCTTAAAGTGTTTTAAGGCCTCAAATCAAAGGATTTTTAATGCTAGTATATTAATCCAATCCCATAGTGACACATATAATCTCAAATTCTAAATTCCCCATGCTAAAACATCAATGAAACAAATCCAATTTCAAGGGTTTTACCATAGTGACACATGTCATCTCAAATTCTAAATTCCCCATTCTAAAACATCAACAAAACAATAATAGCAAGTGTTAGGGGATTTCCTTCTATCCAGAAACCAAGATATTAGCTATGAATGGGAATGAGAGTTGTATCAAATAATTAGATGGAAAATATATTTCTCTCTACTAAAAGGATTACATTTTTCAAATCCAAGTTGTATCAAGAATATTATAAAAACAAGGGATTCATCCATAGTTTTAAGGGAAAAATGGATATGCAGTCCAATGGTGAACTAGAAAGGTTCATCCTAAGAATAAAAAATGAAGCAAGTCACTTTGAAATTACAAAATTGTTTGAGTTAAACTTCATTCAAGAATGAGTCAAATAACTTACGTCTAGCAAGTGGTTTTGGGCCCATGGTATTGATCCAAGGTATCATGTAATGAAACCTAGAAAGAGATTGGTATCCTCCATTGTAATGTAATCTGGAGCCAGTTTTTGCCTCATGGAATTTTTAAGGGTAAATCATATTGTGTTCAATGTTGCTATCACTATTTGCATAATGATTATGATTGTTCTCTATATGTATGCTCGTCTAAAACTTAACAATTGTTATGAGAGCTTGTATAATGATTATGATTGTTCTCTATTGTATGCTCGTCTAAAACTTAACAATTGTTATCAGAGCTTGTGGTTGCAGGAGATCCATGAAGTAGAAAAAGCCTGGTTAAATTTGTGAGAGATGAAGGTGAAGGGTCGAGCCACTGGTGAGATTGAGGACGTGAAGAGAACCACTATCATGAAGAGAGAAGCTTCTGTCGTGACGAGAGAGAACTGTTGTTGTCAATTTGGTTAAAAGGTATTTAATTCAAAATAGTTTTAAAGGAAGATCTTTTCATATAATGTTTTACCAACTCACATAGATCGATTTAAAAGGGGATCTACCAAGCTTTGAGAGGGATCAAAACTGTCAGAGGTGCAAACTCCTTTTTAGACTAGAAATGTTAACGAAGTTTGTAATGCAATGCTTATGGTTTTAATTTATCTCATTTATGTAGTTTTATATGATGAGCACAGAAGGAGTTACACATCTCACCCCTACTAGGTTATAGACTACGTCTATTTGGTGCAATGATTTAAAAAGGTATATTTTAGTTGTCCACATCACTAAAAAAAGGTATAAAAGGATTTTATGGAGTGTGGAAGTCATGTTAAAAAGTGGCAAAGGAAGTTATGTCCTCTTGAAAGGGGAGTATTTTAATGATTTTTGTTTAAGTTTTATGCTTCTTCATTTTACATGGAATCTTTTAAAAGAATTAGTGGTTTAAGATTGAGAAGAGCTCGATGCATGGTTAATGGTTTTATGAATCATGGTTAAATAGAAGCCAAAAAGGTATTATGAGAAGAATTTAAGTGAAACATTGAAACAAGCAGATATAAGTTGAAGATGAAGTCTCGATGCAGTCAAGAAAGGACCAAGAACAAGATTGATATCTCGCAAACTCCCTCATTGAAAAGTGATTCTCTCATCGTTCTGTGTGGAGCGCTAAGAAACAACATGTCCACAGGAGATAATGGCAGTGATTTGTTAGAGAAGGGTGCCCCATCAATGAGTCACCTATGACGTTGGAGAAAGCAATGAAGATGCAAGAACAAGTTCAGGTAAAATGTGTGTGGACAAGCAATGACAAAGTGAGAGGCTTGGATGGTACAAAAGGAGGCATGGCAGATGATGAGCAAAAATACAAGCATAGAAAAGCGAGAGGATGTAGCAATGGATGGTGATGGTGAAGTCACCATGAGACACATGAATGAAAAAAAAAAAATTATTATTATTATGGACTTGAAAATTGTATTGTATCTAAATGGGCATATGGCTATAAGACCAGGTTAGGCATGCATACCCCTGGTAACTCACCAGTAAATTTCGGATGTAGACCTAGGTGAGAGGAGGGGCATGCAAGATTCCTCAATTAAAAATTTGAGGGGGGTTGGTGATTACTCCAAGTCATGTTTAAAGGGGGGGTTGTTTGGGTTAACCTTGACTTGGGAATGAGTCAAATGGTTCGGGTCTCAGCAAGTGGTTTTGGGTCCATGGTATTGGCCCAAGGTATTGCATGCAATGAAGCCAATAAAGGGTTTGGTATAGTCCATTGTAATGTGACATGGAGGAGAGCGGGTGTCACTGAGATCACTTGGCCCAATTGGTCGGTTTTAGCCAAGGATAATGAAGATGCTGGTTTCTCCCCTCATAGGGTTTTCTAGGGTAAATTATGTTGTGTTCAATGTTGCTATGTTGATATGACTATTTGCATAATGATTATTATTGTTCTCTCTCATTAATTATATGTATGATTGTCTTCTTTAGGATAGGATTATTGGAATTTTAAGTTGTGAAGTGTAAGGTGAAATGAATAGTTAATTCTAGCAAAACAATTTTATAAGTTTAAGAAATGAAAGTGGATGAGTGGACCAAAGATTAATGTCTTATCATTGGGAAAATGGATTCAAATCAAAGCTTTGATGGGACACTATCTTAATAAGGAATATTGGCCATTGAGATTGAAATGTACAAGCTTCAATAGTTCATTTCCTTGTTGTCCCAACTGCATAAATATACCTAAGGATATTATTAGAGTAGATAAAATCAAATAGATATGAAGGTTATGATTACCTAGTATAATGAAATGTATTACATTTAAACAAGTGTAGAGAAAGAATTCATTAATAAAGGACATTCCATGGATAATATAAAGGAAAGAGGAATAGGATTACCAAATTCTCACTCCATTAGCATATGTTAAGATAACTTAAGCGATGGAAAAAGCATAAATATATACAAAATATTATCATCCCATGAATATCTACATTGATCCTCCAAACACATCTAATAGATATCCCATTAAGCTCCAAATGGCCAAATCCAACCATTGAAAATGAATGAGGAAGGGCTAACCTTTTTATAGAGTCTTGCTCATTTTCCTTTACAATAAAATAATGTTTATTATCTAACTAACTCCTTGAGACAATTCAAGAATAATAAAGTAATGATTTAGTTAGAAACCACCTCCAAAAATGGCCAAGAAGATAGGGTGCACACTTCCTTTGACCAATTGACCAAGCAAATTTCTTCATGAAATGATAAATAATTATTCACTTGTGCACCTTGCAACAAAGAGAGTGTGTCCACATGTGTGGAAGACTCCAAGGTGGATGAATTGGTGCTTGATCAAGCAAGGAATTCCATTCTCCATGAGACACGTCCTTCAAAATGTGCAAGTAACCTCCACAAGCTAAAATTTTTAATAAACATGTGTAAGAAAAAAATTCCAAACATAATATAAATCATAAGAATTAATAATGGCTCACACACAGAGTACACAAGGATTTACCCTGAAATCCCAAAACCAAGAAAACCAGACTACCAAAGAGTTTCTCCACTCTCTTTCTCCTTGTATTATCTTTTATATTTACAATACGATTTTATAGCGTTCAAAACCCTAATCCATTAACCCAAATTAGATACATCCCTAATTCCTTAAAATGAATTATTTTACAATGGGTCAAAAAATATCAAAATGTACCAAAAACATACCCAAAAATTTCTTTCATGGGCTCCCTGCCCATCCAACTGGGGGGATGATCACTTCCCTAGACCCCATTTGCTCTAGAAACCTACAAATATTATAACGCATGTCCAACATTCTCCTACTTGTTATATTCTTTAAAACAAAGAGGCAAAGGGGAAGCATGCATGAAATTAACTATTAGGGACAGCAATGGCGGTGCCCATTGATGCTCTAGATGAAGATAAATTTTTAGTACTAACAGACTTTGTCAATGAATCTACAACGTTCTTCAAGGTATTAACCTTCTCCAACAATACTTTGTTTCTTCCAACCGTGTCTTTAACAAAATGGTAATGTACATTAATATGTTTTTCCTTGAAATGATAAGTGGAGTACTTTGCCAGAAAATTTGCATTTGAGTTGTTACAACCTATTATCGCTACTTTCTAAACAAAACCAATACCTGAACACAATATTTGCAACCATATTTCCTCACTTCCATGAGTGGCTTCCATGTATTCAACTTTTGGAGTTGATATTGCAACTACACCTTGCCTCTTACCCATCCAATTGATTGCTCCACCAAATAAGTTAAAAACATAACCACTTGTAGATCTCATGTGGTCAAGATATCCAACCTAGTCAGCATCAAAAAATCCCTATATATATATATATATATATATATATATATATATCTATGAGCTCCAGGTATGCCTTCATAGCAGATTGCATAATCTTAAGTGACACACAAATATCTGAAGACACTCTTTACTGATGTCCAATGTTCATTCCTTGGTTTTGATATATACCTACTAAAAAAATCCCATTGCATGGGTAATGTCTGGTCTAGTACATACCATAGCATACATCAAACTTCCAACAACACTAGCATAGTGAACACATGACATGTCTTCTAGCTCTTCATGAGCCTTGGGACATTGATCTGTAGATAACTTTGCACCTATAGCAATACAAACCTTTACCAATTTACATGATCACGTGAAAACCTCTACATTATTGTCTCAACATATTTCTTCTAAGTCAACCGGAGTCCTCTATTGGTTCAATATCTTTTAATTTCCATGCCCAAAATAAATTTTGTAACACCAAGATATTTCATATCAAACTTGGAAGACAATTGAGCTTTGACATACTTGATAATTTCCTTATTGTTTCCAATCAATAGCATATCATCAACATACAAGACCACATAAATAAAATGATCACCAACTTGCTTAGAATACCCACAATGGTCAACCTTACTTCTTGAGAAACAAAGTTCCAATATATAAGTATCAAACTTTTGATACCACATTCTTGGTGATTGTTTCAATCCATACTAGAACTTTTTTAGCTTGCAAACCAACTCCTTTCCCTTCACCACAAAACCTTTTAGTTGTTTCATGTAGATTTATTCTTCAAGATCGCCATGCAAAAATGTTGTTTTACATCCATCTTCTCTACTTCGAGATCAAAAGCAACAACTATATACAATAGAAATATAATAGAAGTTAATTTAGCAACATGAGAAAAAATCTCCCCAAAATCAATTCCCTCCACCATGGAATATCCCTTAGCCACTAGGAAAGCTTTGTACTTCTCAAGCTTACCTTTTGCATCGGCTTCTTCTTAAACTCCCATTTTCTACCAATAGGTTTTCTTCCAATTGATAACTCAACTGGATCCCAAGTCTCATTTTTATCTAAGGCATCCATTTCTTCAACCATTTCCTTCTTCCAATGTTTACTATCATTTGAATCCACTACCTCCTTAATAGTCCTAGGATCAGCATCAATAACAGATAGAGAAAAACTAGAGTGGAAATCGGGTATGATATACCTTTCATGTTTCCTTCTTACATGAATCGATCTCGTCAAGGATGGAAACTAAAGTTATTCCTCTTCTAGTTCATATTCTTTGGTTGCGTCAGATTCTTTACCCTCCAAATCAAACTCTATTATCTCTAGTTCTTCTTCCTTTGGTTGGACTTCATGTTTGGGAGCTACTTTAACCTTTCTACATAAAACATCCCAATTGTAAATAGTCTTCTTAGTTACTAGGTTCCAAATTTGATAACATTTTATAGCATCTTCATAACCAATAAAGATGCATTTTTCAACTTTATTAACCAACTTATGCTTGTTTTCCTTTGAAGCATGCACATAAGCATCACAACCAAAAACTATGAGATGTTTAAGAGAGGATTTTTTCTTACCATATCATGCCTCATGTGGAGATTTGTCTACTAGTGTTGATGTAGGTGATCAATGTACTAAGTAACATGTAATATCCACAACCTCTTGACAAAATTCCTATGATAACCTTGCACCACTAAGCATACTCCTCTCCTTCTCCATCAATGTCATGTTCAATCTTTTTGCAACTCCATTATGTTGAGGTGTGTAAGGAGTAGTCCCTTTCCTTGTTATTTCCAAACTTCTTACAAAATTCCTAGAACTCTTTTTTGTAGAACTCTTCATCTTTATCTATCCTCAACACTTGTATTTTCTTCTCTAACTATTTTTCTACAAGAGATTTAAACTTTTTAAATTTATTGAAATCCTCAAATTTTTAATGAAGGAAATAGACCCATTTATTCCTCAATAATTCATCAATCAATGAAACATAATACATAAATTTACCCAGTGATGAAATAGGAACAAGTCCAAACACATTACTCTATGTTAACTTCAAGATTCATTTTTTTCTTGTGGCACCAAATGGGAATCTCACATGGCTTCATTTACCATATATACAATACTCACATAAATCAAAATCTAATGAGCAATCAAACATACCTTCAACCACATATTTACTATGTAATACTTGAATTCCATTCTCTTCAATATATCTCACTGTTTGAATCCATAGCATTGTCTTCTCTATAGGGACAACAGAGTTTATGTATTAAACGTTTCTATCCTCAAGAACAACAACACTATTACACTTATCATTAAAAGTGCTTCCCAAAAAACTTGTATAGAGTTCCAATCCGAAGTCCTCACAATCATTATTGATTCTCCTCAAACCATCTTGCATGTGATCTTTTCAAATACAATTTGCATATGCATCACCCATCTTATTTATAGATATCAGGTTTCTGGCCAAAATCATATGGAATGTGCAAAACCCTATGAAGAGTTCTAATCCTTCCATCTTTGAGCATCAACTTGACCCTTCCACATCCTATGATTTTGGTTGTCGAGTCATCTCTTAGGAAAACATCACCTCCATTGTACTTTTCATTTTCACAAAACCACTCCATGTGAGGTGTCATATGAAATGAAACACCCAAATCAATCAATCATACATCATGATATGCATGTGTACCTATAGATGCCAAGTAAACGTCACCTCCTTCTTCTATGAAGATTTTCATTTCTGTGGGAGAAGCATAATAATATCCCTTACCTTTATCAACATTCTTAGGCCTACAATATTTCTTGTAATGCCCAAGTTTACCACATTTTCAACATTTTTTTGCAAATTGTTCTCAAAATTTAGATCTACCTATAGAGTTAGATCTGCGCCAAAAGACTTAGTTTTCCTCTCTTGGGTATGACCTCTCACAGATGAACCATCATTGGTCACACCCTCCCTGGATTTTCTCCTCATTTCCTTCGGTAACAAGGATGCAACTACATCCTCAAACTTTAATATGGATTAAGCAATATTACCAATTGCTACAACCATATTAATCCAAGAGTCAGGCAAAGAACATAACAAGCTAATACACTTAACTTCTTCCTTCATATTCATATCAATATAGACAAGTTGACTTACTAGAGTACTAAAGGTATTTAGATGATATGTCATGGAGTCACCATCCTCCATCCTAAGATGAAACAATTTTTTTCAAAGAAATAACTTGTTTACAAGGGACTTTCACTAATACAGATTCCCCAACTTATCCCACATCTTGTTTGCATTGTCTTCTCCATAGACATTCAACATCATTGAATATGAGAGACTAAGTCTAATTGTGCTTCTCACTTTTCAATATACTTGTGGGTTTTGTACATAGATCCATGGAAATCCATCGTTATCTATCTATAAGAAGATCTTCCATATTCAGGTTCAATAATTCGAAGTTCTAGCTGTTAAACTTCTCTATTTTATTCTTGAATTTCCTGCCATTTTTGTTACACAAGATTCATCATGCAAAGCTCCCGCTCAAACACAGGTTTATTGCAAACCCAAGATACCCTTTCACTTCATAGGATGACCTGAACCCTAGCAACAAAATCATCCCCCTGAATCCAATAACCTTGCTTTGAAACCATATGAAGAGTTTGGTAAACCCGTGTAAGAAAATAAATACCAAACACAAGAATTAAAAATGGCTCTCACACACAATACACAAAGATTTACCCTAGAAATTCAAAACTGGGAAAACTAACCAATTTGATAGTTTCTCCACTCTTTATCTCCTTGTATTTCTTTCCTTACACGGATTTATCAAACTATTCACCGTGCTCCTCAAGAATAGAGGGTTCCCATGTGTTAATAAGGCTCCCAATGTGGATGAACTAGGGTTTTGACCATCATAAAGAAGATTTCCAAGGAAAATAATATAATATATGTGCATCACATGTGTGGCATCAAAAAAATTCCATAAATCTAGGACACCCCTCAACATATGTGCATATGATAACCACTAATAGCATGTGTGATATCCATCAATCCCATAATGATAAGGTCCTCCACAACTAACTCTACAAATGTGTTCCATTTGTAACCAATTCCCATAGTATTCAAAGAATGAGAAGTTGACAACCCTTGGAGCATGTGCAACAACCTTGACCAAGGAATAAAATATTATTCTTGTAAATGAGGCACCCTTGAAACATGTTCCATGTAAATACCTTGAACAAGCAAGTAATCAACAAGAAAAGTGCACCCTAGGGAGGTGTGCCAAGTTTGTTACAACTTCCTTCAACAAATGACATAATACATCCAAGGAAGAGGGAACCATAATGAAGTATGCCAAGAGAAGTTAGATCCATCAAACCATGGGCATACAAGGAAGTGTGCCCTATGAAGGTGTGCCAACTTCTTTAAGCCATTAAATATTATTAAATTGCATGGTTACCTCAATATATCTGCCAAGAGTGTGGGCACTAAAAAAAAACATATGTTATCTTGCAATAATGAACATCCAAGAGTGAAACCAAGCTAAAGAGTTAGGGAACTCTCTCTGTAAGCCCCCAAGTGGTCAAAACAAAGTCAATTTTCCTCAAATCACCGTCAAAATGTGCGAATAATGCTAGTGCTCCATCAAGGTGTGTGTGTGTAATTCCCTTAGATCCCCTAGGGCATTCAACCTGAGAAGCTTCAAACCTCATCATATCAAAAAATAACCACTTTCACATCTAAACAATGTGGACAAGGATCAAGTATGTTAGGTGCCCTCATTAAGAATGATATCCAATAGTGAAAACCATAGGAACTTTGGCATCCAAAGTGCAAGGGTGCTCCACCTTAATGAAGATTAATAAATCAAATGGAACCTTAAAAATCCATGGTGAAGCACCCTTAATCTAACCATTATACCAAGGAGTAAATTATTAATACTTGAAACTTAGTGACATCCTAAGTTGATGGGTTCCTACTCCATAAAATGAACCAAGTGTCAAATAATTTCTATTCTCAAACACCCCAAACATGCCATCACTACCAAAGAGGAAAGGGCATCATGTCATCAACGGTTTTAACTATTGTGCCCATGCTAACTCACAAATTAGACCACCATTAGCACACTAGAACATCTCATCCCACACTTACTAGAATTCATCATAGCATCAATTTAACCACAAGGAAGCATCATCTCTATGCCAAAACGCAAATGCACCCCATTTCCATCAAACCATGCAAAAATGTGATCATGCAAGCTCGATCCATTGGATAAAAATCGCAAATGTTGTGATGAAATTCACAAGTGCCATCCTCATGCAACATTAGGTGTAACAAACTCTATTATGGGTGCTCTTTTTTTGTTTTGTTTGAGAAACCTCAACAAGAACTCAGGGTGAGAAAACAACCACGTCATCTTGACCCTGAAAAATGTTTGCATATTCCTTAAACCAAAGGATTTTTAACGTCTATCCATTAATGTGTTTTTAGGTGTTTGACTCATAGTGGCACATGTAATCCCAAATTTTAATTTCCCCCTTCAAAAACATCAACAAACAATGTAGTAATTATATTTGATCCATTTTGGATCATTTGGTAAATGCATCGAGAGAAGCAAGGTGCATTCTATAACATAGTGTGGATGAGATGTGTAACATATTGTAACAATAATGTTACATAGGTTTGTTAAACAAATTAAATTAAATAATAATAATATAACATAACCCAGATGCTATTATGAAACTAAGGGGAGACAAGAAGGGGAGTACAAAGGTTGAAGCAGAGCTCTGGGACGAACATGCGTTGTGTAGAAAATAGTTGCAGGTCATGGGGAATGTCCTCGCAAGTAATTGAGGAGTTAATCACGGGTATGGGAAAAGAATTCGAAGCATGGAAACAGAGCGGAGCAATAATCGACATTTATAGGGATTATGGCATGTAGGGTGATAGACTTTATAAAGGAAAAGGATGGGAGGTGTTGTTTTGTCTGACAATTGTGGAGGAAATCTTGGTGGAGGCAGTGGATATGTTCTATGGTTTCATGAGGAGCGTTGAAACTAAGGTGATGGAGCATAATGAAGAGGTGAAGGGGAAACAACCTGTTTTCCAGCAGTGTGCCAATAGGGAGTAGATGAGGGCGACCCAGGATGTGTGGATGTACAAAGCATCAATTCCGCATTCGATTCGGGAGGAAATTGAAAGGGTAGAGAAGGAACTCTGGGATGAATTGGAGGAAGAGAAGCCTGTGGAGGATTTCTTGGCTCTCTATGAGTGGATTCTCGACCCCGCCATGACCAGAGCATGCTAGACGTTATATGAGCGGGAAATTACAATTTTCAGGAAGATGAAAGGGCTTTTGGATTGTGTCTTACTGGAGCAAGGAGAAAAGGAGAAAGGTGATGAGGTTTTGGTTCAATTTTGGAAGGAACACCATGTGGATGTGTGCCTAATGAACAAAAAAATTGACGTGATTTCCAACAAGTTGGGTATTTCGTTCCCGCCTTGAGGTGTTGTTGTCGGGGGTTCTCTTGCATCTGCATCGAGTAATGGCGAAGCCAGGGCACTAGGTGGTTGCCGGGTTCCATGACTAATTTGTGTTCCCTAATTAGGAGTCATGTCTTCGGCTTAAATGCAAGTATTAGTTATAGTTGTTTTTCCCTTTTCTATAGTTGATAGGCATAGTTTTGTAAGTGGTTTTCTGCTTCAAAAGGATCCTATAGATAGTTTAAAGTCCATGTTTTCCCCTACGAGGGAGGGGCAGTTTTGGGGTGGTCTGAATAGTTGATGTTAATTTGCTATGAATGCATGTGGAAATCAAATTGACAAGATCAAGGTGGGAAATGACATAAGTAAAATTTAATTCTATTTTTGTTATATAATATATAGTTTTCTTGCTTACAAAAAAAACATAAATAGCAATTAAACCAACTTAATCTCTTAATTGCAAAGTGAAGTGCACTTTAAAACTTGTTATGGATGATATGTGTTAAAAAAAATGATTTTATTAAACTACAATGAGTTGTATGTCACACATTTCGTTTAAAGAAGGAAATAACCTCTCTATATATTGTATAACTATTTCTCCCACCCTCCAAGGAGTAAACACGAATGCGAATGGTACCTTGCCAGCCTTAATCAACAATTGGCTCACAAAGAGCCCAATTGAGAATTTGATCATGAAGAGTGAACATGTCACAAGTGGTATTTGAACTAGGTGGGGAGGATAATCTTATCCTCTCAAGTACCCAAGTTAGACCCAATCGACTAAAAAAATGTTTGGAGCATTTCTTCCCGGCCTCAAACACTAAAGAAAAAGTGTAATTGTTAGTACTTTTTCAACCCCAATTGACTCACAAACAAAAAACATGTCACAAGAATATTTGAACATAGGACATGGTTTTGTTTTTCCACCCCCAAAAGCATGAGACAAGAGATCAAATTATACAGTGATCCATTTCAAATCAATCAAGAACACTATAATAGGAGTTGAACCCTTTCTTTCATTTTCAGTGAGGGTTTTCTCACAGTTTCTTGGGAATTAAAGTAGGGTTTTTAACTCTTGATAATTCTAAAAGTTTATGTGGAATTCCATATGTCATTAGCACCATATTAACTTCCATATGTACATGTAAGGAAAAATGATGGTCACCTTGTTGATCATAAATTTTTTGTATGAGCTCTATTATGGGGTGCTCTTTTTTTTAGAACTTTCGACAAGCACCACAAGAGGACAAAACAACCATGATGCATTGACCCTCAAAAATGTTTTTAAGGCCTCAAATTGAAGGATTTTTAGTATTGTCCCATTAATGGATTTTTAGGGTTTGGCCCATAGTGACACATGTAATCCCAAATTATAATTTCCCTATTCTAAAACATCAATAAAGCAATGTAGTAATTATATTTGATCCATTTTGGATCCTTTGGTAATTGCACTCAGGAAAGCAAGGTACATTCAACATTGAATTATGGATCAAACATGTAATAATGACATGGCATAGGTTGTTTAATACACACACACACACACTGTGTGTGTGTGTGTGTGTCATGTGGGTGTAGCCCGATTGGTTGTGGGATTGAGATTTATCCTCCCAACCCAAGTTCTATTCTCGTAAGTTACATGTTGAGCTCATAATGAGAATATTGTCATATTGTATTTGTGCCCTTGTTGACTTGGACTTGTGCCCTGAAGATTCCAAGTTTACTCCAGGTACCATCCTCGAAATGAGGGGAAGTACTTTGAGGTTCACCCAAAGTTTCATTGTCCTGCAAATAAATAAATATATATATATATATATAATGAAATAAAGTAAATAACATTTAAGTCGGCCTAATCTCTTAATTGCAAACTGAAGTGAACTTTACAACTTGATATGAATGAGATTTGTTAAATAAAATGATTTTAATAAACTACAATGAAATAAAAGTTGCTATTGTAATGAATATATATATATATATTCATTGACAATCATATGTCCAAATCACATGTTTCCCCAATAATGAATACATATGAAAAGATGGTTTAGGGTTTATGAATACTAGGTTTGGTCACAAGGGCATCTATTTTTCCATGGATGAGGAGATTCAACTAGTCGATTACTCTGAGGGCTCATCCTCATAGGAACACATTTTCACCTCCACACTATTGTCAAAGGACCATGAAGATGAAAATTGTTTTGGGGAGGGTCATGCGAGCAATAATATTGTACACAACATTAATATTGGTCCAGAGGAGAGGATTGCGCCTGCTGATCTATCATATCACTATTGTATTCGATCTAGTTCTGAGGGTATGATAGATCAAGAGACTAATATTATAGGTTCCAAAGAGGCACATTTAACATCTTTGTTAGATCAATTTCAGAGGAATGCAGTATGTGTCCTGCTAAACATTACTCCACTTATGGATTCATTTCAGCTCGAAAGTCTAGGTAGAGAGGACAATGGCCATTATGAGTCCTTTCGAAGTTTGTTGGAGGTCGTATTTGACTAAATGACCTACACAGTCTTTTCCCTAGGGCTTTGTCTTAAGTTACTAGGAAATTGTTGATGTATATGTAACTTCGGAATGTATTTCACCCATGTATTTCATATATGTATTTTGTACTCCTATAGAGATGGCATTATTCCTCTATATGGAAGTGTTTGTATTCCTATAGAGATGTTATTATTCCTCTATACGGAAGTGTCGTCATTTATATTGTAAGTGTCGTAACTTATACTTGATGGGTTATTAGACCACCTTGTTGGGGTCGACCCTGTATAAGTAATGTGGGTCGAAGGGTTATTAGACCACCCTATTGGGGGTCGGCCATGTGGGTCAAAGAGTTATTAGACCACCGAGTGTGGGGTCAGCCCGGATTAAGTTAACCATGGGTTAAGCTAGACATGTAGGCCCCATTAGTTTATTGGGCAGGACAGAACAAGTATAAATAGAGATCGGGAGATCTCTATTTGATCATTCATTCACACACTTCTCTCATTCGGAAAGTGGCGCACTTATGAAGAGGAGGCTTTGATTCTAGGAGAACACTATCTCTTGTATTCTAGTTTTATCATTGCTCTATCTATCTATGAGGAAGTTATTGGGGTTTTTTTTCACCTTTATGGTTTTCCCCAAGTAAACTCTGTGTCTCTTGTGTGCTTGCATTATTGTGTCCATGATTGATATGTTGTAGATTTGCTATACATGTTGTTCTCTCAGTTAAGATCCTAGATCAGATTGAAGTAAATTCTGAAAATTTAACATGGTATCAGAGCTAGCCTGAAAGAAGGCATGATATGGCATGTATGACACTTGTTGCACTTACGATGCTAGGGCTTGATATAGAAAAAACCAGTCATCATAGCACTTTCGCTATAAATCCATTTTGGTGAAGTTTTCGGATCTGAAACTTTTACAGGTCGAAGATCATATCCCCATGTACCTTGTGTCCAAAGGAAAACCTCTAATTCATTGTACTTTGTGATTTATGATCTGTACAATATAGGGTTTCTGCCTCTTCCAAATCTGAGTCAAAAACAGGTGACCTTGGAAAAAAGGTCATAACTTGGGCTAGGAAGCTCCAAATGAAATTTCGTAAAAAGTGACAGGTAGTACACAAACTGTACTATCTCAGGAAACTTTTTCAAAGGCCGAAGTTGAACCAGTGACACGTGGAACTCCGTACAAGTTCGCTCTCCTGTTTTATCCCATAAACAGGTCACGTTGCGACACTTGGCATAACTCTCTCTCAGAGAATCCAATTGAGGTCAGACTTGTCGAGATAGAAAGATGACAGGTTAGGCTACCATAAGAAAATTTTTCAGACCCTTTGGATCGAAAATTGAGGAGTTATACCAGAAACAATCAGGTACATATTTCTGTCAAAATAGAATTATTTTTTAGCACCTTCATTCATGGCTTCCGGAATTTAGGGTTTCGGAGAAAGTTGGAATTTTTGTAATCGTAGAATATGACTGAATGCTACTCATCAAAATAGAAATTTAGAGACCAAGATCAGAATTTTTGGTTGGGAAGAAGGCTGGGCTTGATCACACCCTAGTTCGGGACTTTGATCGGAAAAGTGGAAATTTAGGGCTTCTGCAAAAATAGGAATTTTTGAAATATGTGACCACGGCTGGAATCTCCTCAGAAAAATAGAAGCTTAGAGTTTTGGATCAAACCTTTTGATTGGGCAAAAGAGTGGGCTTCATCAAACCCTAGTTCGGGGTCACGTCCAGTGTATCCGAAAGTTTCAAAGGCAAATTTGAGGGGTGAAACTTTACAGTTTTCAAATTATGAGTATACCAGCTTGATCAGCTCATCAATGCGCATATTTCTATCCTTTTGGAAGTTTGAATTTTTTAGGGTTTCTCTTACAAACCCTAATCCAATTCCTGCAAATCAAGTGGATTGGGTTAATCCTAGAAGAGAATGGATTGGTCACCTGCATAAGTGAAGAAGTTCCTGTTTCAGAGGGAGATGAGGCTAAGGCCTTACATAAGAAGATTACAAGCAATCTCGATAGGTATGACTCATCTAGATATGTTTCGATATTTGTTCATGGTTAAGTTTATGATATGTTTGTCTTCATATCATTACAGTACAATCTTGATTAATTACTAGACTTATCGTATCACCTTAATAGAAGATATTCATTGATTAAGGTTTTGACACTTATGATTGTACTAATGCATTGTGATGTTGTATGAGGTTTATGTTGTTCGCTAACATAAAAGGTACACCAAGAAAGACAAATCATATTCTACTTCAAGAACATATGATCATGGTGACATGAAGACAAAAATTCATCCATTGTCATGGATCACATAGAAGATACTTACGAGGTATGTATAACTTGGTTCTACAATGGTTAACTTATGAGACATGCAAGTTACTAGCACAAGTCACTGAAGAGAACCAGAAGACATTATGCGGGTATGTTAGACATAACTAGCTAGCATGCTAATCCAGGTATGTTTTTCCTATATCAAGCTAGAATCCTACCTTGTGTTAGGATCTTATACTGTTGTGTTGTTGATAATGATTATTCATGAAGTCATAGGTTTGAATAGTCATGGTTGTATGCATATTAAGTTTCTTACCATAATTGATGATATGACTAACCAGAAGAATCATGAAGGTATAGGTTTGAGTAATCACGGGTTTAGGCATATTATGTTTCTTACTTTAATTTATGATATGACTAACCATAAGAGTCCTATATAAACCTTGAATACTAATGCTTATTATTTCTGTTTGAAATGATCATGACTATACATGCTTAAGAGTATTGTGTTTTGATAGTATTAAGAATATACTAATGAATGTATGATTATGTATGATACCTCAACGATAACACAATGATGATACTAATAAGCATGCATAGTGATTAAGGATGGATATAAGTTCAAGGACAGGTAATCCAGGAAGCAAAGATCAAGAGGGAGGACACTCCAGTTGTTCCTGCAAGGAAGCAAAGATCAAGAAGGAGCACACTTCAGTAGTTTCTGCAAGGATGTAGATATTCAGAGAGAGTTGACCACTTCTCACAATCCACATCAGAATGGAGTTGCAGAAAAGAAGCAAAGACTGAGAGGGAGTCAACCCAACAACCAAACAAAGATAAGTATTTGAATTATCATTTCTTACATATTTCTTTGTTTAAATAATGTTATTCAATGATGTATATGCTTATGTTCCTAGACTTAGGTTGTGTATTATGCATATTAGAATAATTGCATTAATGAACAGTATACTACTAATATGCATGTGATGGGTAAGTGGCCTATGGCACTATGCAACATTCCATTGCTACTTATCTAGAATGAAACCTCTTTGCTGACATGTTGGGAGTAGTGCAAACTCTTAACAATGCTCTAGTAGAGATTGGAAGGCATCTAGAAAGTTACAGGATATGGATAAATATTGTATTGAAGCATTGGCTAAGATAATTGCATGACTGTATGACATATTTCTTTATGTGTAAGAGTTTGTTCTGAAAACTATAAGATGTTTTCTAATCATGCAATTTAACTTGTTGTGTAGGAAAGATTGTATACCATCACCTACAAAAGAAGGACTACAACATTTGTTCAGCAACAAAGTTATCTATTGAAAATATTGAAGATATTGAAGTTCCCAGGATCTGGGAAGAATGCCATGATCGAGGAGTACCAGTTGATCATGAAGATGTTTGGGATGCAGTCCCAAGACCTGAAGGGGAATCTGTAGTGACTTCCAAAAGGATCTACAAGATCAAGCATGCTACAGGTGGTAGCATATATACTTTTGCTCCTGTAGCCAGATACACTTCCATTAGATCCGTACTTGCTATGGCTGCAGTGATGAAAGGGAAGATACACCAGATGGATTTCAAGACAACTTTCTTGAATGGTGTAGTTGAAGAAGAAGTGTATGTGGAGCAGCTACTTGGTTCTGAGACACATGACAGGGAATCATATATGTGCAGAACTTGGTATCCAGTTTGGGCTTTACCAAGAATAAAGCGGATTCCAACCTTTACTACAAGGTTGAGGAAGGCAATCCAGTGATACTACTTTTGTATATGGATGACCTGTTTATTACAGGTGAAGATAGATTGATTGCCGACACGCAGCGGAAGCTTGCTGCTGAGTTCAAGATAAAGAACTTGTGGATGATGCACTATTTTCTAGGTATGGAGGTGTGGCAGAGTGCAGATGGAATCTTCCTTGGACAAGGGAAGTAATGCAGTAGAGATCCTGAAGAGGTTCGGGATGATGGACTGCAAGGCCATGACCACACCTATGGCATCGAACCTTAAGCTTCTGTGTGATGCTTCATCTGATCCGGTTGATGTCACGATGTATCGTCAGATGATTGGGTCCTTGATGTACCTGATGAACACGAGACCAGATATTTGCTTTGCAGTGAACACATTGAGCTAGTTCCTGACGGATCCGAGGAGTGTTCACCTGGTTGCTGTAAAGCATATTCTGAGGTACCTGAAGGGTATGGTTGATTATGGGCTCAAGTATGATGCGAATCAAAAGTTTAACCTGCAGGGTTATGTTGATTCAGATTGGGCATGCAGTGCTACAGATAGGAAGAGCACTTCTGGGTGTTGCTTCAGTATGGGATCGGGTGTGATCTCTTGGTTTAGCAGGAAGCAGTCCTGCATAGCACTGAGTACAGCCGAAGCAGAGTATGTTGCAGCTTGTTCGGCTAGTTGTGAGGCAGTATGGATTCAGAAGCTACTATCTGAGTTATTTGATCTACCGTTGGAGGCCACTGGTATCTTTTTATGACAACCAGAGTTGTGTGAAGCTGTCTGAGAACCCAGTGTTTCACGACAGGTCGAAACACATAGAGATCAAATCTCGAAATATCTGGGATATGGTACAGAGAGGAGCAGTGAAGCTCTTGTATGTTGCGACGGATGAGCAGATTGCAGATGAGTTGACGAAGCCACTAGCCAGAGTGAAGTTTGAGTACTTCAGAGAGAGGCTTGGTGTCCTTCAGATCGATGACACTTCGAGGGAGAAGTGATGGAGACATTTGTTGAAGCCATTCCAAGCATGTTGAAAGGAGGATCCTTCACATGGATGTGGATGTAAATGCTGGATAAATGAACATCAGGATGATGTTCTAGTTTCTGCTCGGTATGATTAGTTGGATCATTTACATTTTTATGTATGTATGCATCATGTTGGATGCTGGATATGATCAGTTGGATCATTTATATGTATTTATATATGCATCATGTTGGATGCTTGGACCATGTATCTGTATATGTATCAGGTGGATACATTGTATGATCAGGTAGATCATGTATATTGATATGTATCAGGTATGATCAGGTGGATCATGTATGATGATATGTGTCAGGTAGATACTTGGTATGCATCAGGTGGATGCATTGTATGATCAGGATGATCATGGATGGTGAGCTTCAGAATGTTGCTCCAGATGACATGCATCAGGATGATGCAGTGATGATGCTCAGGATGATCATGTGTACATCAGGATGATGTATTGTGAGTATCAGGTTGATACTTTGTGGCCGTGGAACAGGTTGTGCAGATAAGCATATAATTTGGCCCTGGGAGGTTTGCAGATAGTCTTGCAAGGTTTTGCCTATGGCATGTAATGTGGCCCTGGGAGATCTGTAGATAGTCTTGCAAGGTATTTCCTATGGCATATAATTTGGCCCTGGGATATCTGGCAGATGCTCTTTCGAGGTTTTGTCCTATGGCATATAATTCGGCCCTGGGTGATCCGATAGGTTGAGCTGTGTGCTCGAAATAAGTCCTGGGATGCTCTTGCAAGGTTTTTCCATGACCACATGTAATATGGCCATGGGAGATCCGATAGGTTGGGCTGTGTGCCGGTAATAAGTCCTAGGATGCTCTTGCAAGGTTTTGTGGTAGGTGTCACATGTAATAAGTCCTGGAGATCTGGACAGGATGAAAAAGGCCTCAGATGCTCTTTAGGGTTCTTACTAGTCAAGAGACTCTTTTAAGGTTTTGTGACAATCACATATAATATGTCCCTGGGAGATCCAACAGGTAGAGCTGTGTGCTCGTAACATCCTGGATGCTCTTGCAAGGTTTTGTGATGCACGCAATAAGTCCTGAGATTTCCACAGTATGGCCAGTAATGATGAAGACCTGCAGGTGGTGGGCCTACATCCAGTATGAAAAAGGACTGGCTCTGTAGAACTTCCTATGACGAGTAGATTCAGAGATTGATTGAGATAGAAGCAGCAGTGACGATGACGATGATTCGAGGATGATGATTCGTTGATGATGATCCAGAGAAGAAGACTTGTGTTAGCAGACCTGTGTCGAGAAATACCTTCCTAGTTAAGAGGGAGTGTTGATGTATATGTAACTTCGGAATGTATTTCACCCATGTATTTTGTACTCCTATAGAGATGGCATTATTCCTCTATACGGAAGTGTTTGTATTCTTATAGAGATGTTATTATTCCTCTATACAGAAGTGTCATCATTTATATTGTAAGTGTCGTAACTTATACTTGATGGGTTATTAGACCACCTTGTTGGGGTCGACCCTGTATAAGTAATGTGGGTTGAATGGTTATTAGACCACCCTATTGGGGGTTGGCCATGTGGGTCAAAGGGTTATTAGACCACCAAGTGTGGGGTCAGCCCGGATTAAGTTAACCATGGGTTAAGCTAGACATGTAGGCCCCATTAGTTTATTGGGTAGGACAGAACAAGTATAAATAGAGATCGGGAGATCTCTATTTGATCATTCATTAAGACACTTCTCTCATTCGGAAAGTGGCGCACTTATGAGGAGGAGGCTCTGCTGCTAGGAGAAGACTATCTCTTGTATTCTGGTTTTATCATTGCTCTATCTATCTCTGAGGAAGTTATTGGGGTTTTTTTTTCACCTTTATGGTTTTCCCCAAGTAAACTCTGTGTCTCTTGTGTGCTTGCATTATTGTGTCCATGATTGATATGCTGTAGATTTGTTGTACATGTTGTTCTCTCAGTTAAGATCCTAGATCAGATTGAAGTAAATTCTGAAAATTTAACAGAAATGATGCAAGGTGATTTAGTCTTGAGGTGGTGGTGTCTCTTTGGTGGTTGGTGAGGACATCAGTGTCACATAGATTACTAAGTTGCGGGGTTGAACCATGGTAGGAAAACTTTGTGGTCAGAGGGATTCCATGAATACTTTGAATGCATGGTCTCAGAATATGTGGAGTCCTATGGTGGGTTATAGTCCTATTATTCACTTATTGGTTAGGGGTTAGATGGGGTATACTTTGAAGAAAGGAAGATACATTGTGGATTCTTAACCAATGTTGTTATATGGACAAGAATTTCTTGGCTCTGAAATTGTGGCACCCCCTTTTTGATGCCCATGAGGAGTTTGCTTCCATTAACCTTGTTTGGGTTCAACTTCCCATGTTATCTATTGAATTTTGGATTGAAAAAATATTAAAAGCGACAGGGGACACTTTGGCTAAGTTCATTGTTGTGGATGATAGTTTTCATGGCAGTTTTTCTCACTCAATGGCTCGTATATTGATTGAGATAGATTTAAGGCAAGGACTCTATGAATCAATGGATTTGATGGTTGGGGGAAGGTCTTACACTCAACCCTTAGATTATCTTAATATCCCCTTTCATTGTGCTCGATTTCATATTTACGACCATGTGTTGGATGACTATGAGAAGTCTTTTCAGAGGAAAATATGGAAGCCTAAAGTATCAAAGGCGTTGGGTGAGGATATTAATCTAGAAGCTTGTCTGTAGGACCCTTCTGGGTTTGATTAGGTTCTAAGGGTATTGGTTGGCTCATATAATGTGGAATCACAAGGGATTCCTATAGATAATATGGCAGGGTGTAATCTAAAGGAACCGGTGGTGGCTAACATGCCAATCCCATTGATTACATAAAATATACATCACAAGGCATGAAGGGAGGTTACAAGGGAGGCGTTCAATGATTTGGACATATTATCGGTGTTATTGGCCCATTTGGAGACTCTCTAGAGAGCTAATGATTCTGTCAATAATCTATAGGGTAAGAAACCAGTGGATTCTCGACACTTACTTATTTTTAAACAATAGATATCTCCTTGTAAACTCTCATCATCATTCTACTAGTGATAGACCCTCTACTTCTTAAACAATTAGGGAATCTGGTGCTCATTCCATGTGGAAGTAGTAGGATGTGTTAGTTTTATTGTCGGATTGTCAATTTATTCAAACACTTTTCTTTGTTTCTTTAATCCTCCTTGTACTAATAATAATGGTCATATTACCTCCTCCTGAGGGCGTGGTCATTACTAGTTCATACCTAGGCCACATTCTCAAGATTCAAGGGTCTCTAGGGGGGATTGTGTTTTGACCTTACGAAAGAGTCTGGTGTTTCTAAGGTGGACATAAAATATGTTCTCAAACATTCACTACAAAAGGTGGCTAGGGAAGTTGGTTCGAGTGGGTATAAATTGATCTCAAGTGTTCTTAGAGCGGAAAAAAACACCAAGAAAACCTCATAATGAATATCTTGTCAATTAATATTCAAGGATTAGGAGGGCATGCCAAAAAAATATCCCTCAAGCGATTAGAAAACCTATATAAACTTGATATGTTATTAATTCAAGAGATTATGGGTAAAGGAGATCCCCTTGTTATTGAACTTAGGAGGATTTTCAGTGGTTGGGAATTCATTGCATTAGACTTGGTGGGTTAATTAAGGGGTGTTTTCATGGGATTTAATGGCAGTCTCATGTTGGTTAATTTTTTTGTTGTGTGCTCAGGTTTGTTCATTATTGTCCCTAACAAGAGCTTAGGTTGCATAGTTACAATACTTAGCCTGTATGGGCCACATGAGGGTAAGCAAGCATTTTGGGATCATTTGTTTTCATTACATCGTTTTAAGGTTGATAACTTCATTGTCACTATGGACCTAAATTTGACAATGAACTGAGAAGAAATCTGGGGAAGCACTGCTCAGGAGGATCAATTAGCACAATATTTTTCTTAATAATTTTGAGATGGTAAGTTGGTAGATGTGAAACCTATACAACTTTGGCTGACGTGGTGCAATAATAGTTCTAGCTCTAGTGGTGTGGCAAAAAGACTTGAACACTTTCTTGTGCATGATAATATTCTTCAATAGGTGAGGAGGTATTAGTTGTGGGTTGCCAATATCGGATGATGTGATCATTTTTCAACATTTCTTGAAATAGGTTACAGTGGGGATAAACCTATTTCTCCATCTAATTATAATCTATGTTGGTCTAAGGAGGAGGAACTATAACAAATTAGTAGGTGTAACTGGAAGTATGTTCGGGAGTCCTCCATTGATAGTTCAGCTACACAATTTTCCCACTCGTTAAGATTGCTCAAAGGGAATGTATATATATTGGATTGAGAACGATATCAGAAGCGGGATGAGTTGATTAAGGATGTAGAGTGTGATCTCAAACTGGTCTTTTATGCCCTACCCGACAAACTACTTAACAATGACATTTAGGATAACTTAATTGATCTTGAGTAGAAGAGGACAAATTGTTGAAGTTACAGCATCATGAGTCATTCTCCAGGTCAATCTTGTGTGTCAAGATTGAGCCTCATGTGTTGAGGTAGTGCCTTATAGGAGCCTGAGTTGGGCTCAGGAAACTTGGAGAAGAATCTTGAGTTGGACTCAATAATGGTTAAGCTGCATGTGTTGAGGCCAGTGCTTTGTATGTCAAAGTGATGATGTTGTACAGTCTTTCTAGTCAAGGCTATGGTCTTGTGTGTCAAGACAGTTCCTCATGTGTTGAGGTGGTGCCTCATGTGTTGAGGTGATGCTTTGCATGTTGAAGCATATATGGTGTGTGATGTAATACTAACCATGGTTGAGATACTAATTCTCCTCTAGAGACTGACCACCTCTAGAGTGAATTACCTTAGCATATAACCACTTGGAATGATAGTCGAACAATATGATCACATCATCAGGGAAATATTCTTAGTGTATTTGACATGATAGTTAAGCTGGCACATGTGGACCATGTAGATAATACAAGAGATAAAGATAAGATTTGACAAGATATGAGAGAATTAGAATTGCACATAAAGAATTTGAATTGTTAAACTTCAATGATATTAACAAATAAGACTTCAGTCAATCAACAAGGAACTCGAATTGATCACTACAGTAATGTTAACAAGAAAGATTTCAGTTAAGAGAGTTAACTAAGTGATATCAAAGAAGATCTAGTTAACTAAGTGTTATTGCATGACGACACTTATGTTAAACTAAAAGATGACACTTATGTTAAACTAAAAGATGACACTTGTGTTAAACTAAAATACGACATTTGACTTGTGACACTTGCATGAAAACACTTAAGTTAGCCACCTAACTAAGTGGGAAAGATTTCAGTTAAGGGGCGAGTTCATCCCAAGAGTCATTTCAGTGAGTTAATGCATTGCATGAGAAATGGAGCACACTTCTTCATGCAAGATTGATGTCTTCAATATTGGAGCGAATTCTATTAAAGGCTATCTTGTGCATATGACCAAGACAAGTGAATTGGCTATGTGGAGAATAATTATTCTAAGTCTCTCTTCTATATCTATCTTTCTCTTGCTCTGTAATTGTACTGGGGGTGCTTGATGTAAAATACATTCTATGTTATCTATCAATTTACTAAGGAGTTTTTGTTGGGGTTTTCTCCCTCAAGTCATAGAGGGTTTCCCCGGGGTAAATTCATGTGTCCAATGTGATTGAATGTGATTGCTTCTGTTCATGATTATTATTTGATTTCTAGTACTATTGTGTCTCTGAATACAAGATAAAAAATTAACCTGGTATTAGAGATCAGGGCATGAAAGAGCTAAGTTCAGCAATCAAGCTTGAGCATACGTAGATCCTGAGTGTGCACTGTACTTGAAGAATTATGGCTTCAATATTAGTAAGATCGGAAGACCGTCTTGAAGGAACTTCGAACTTCAATACTTGGAAGGCCGAGATTCTACATATTCTGGAAGAGCATGATTTGGATGTATCCAGTGTTATTGAAGAGCCTACTACTAATGCATGGCACACCAACTTCAAGAAGAATCAATCCAAGGAAAAGAGGATTATTTATGATTCTGTGAAAGACAACTTGATGCCCGTGATTACTCCATTGAAGACCACAAAGGAATGCTTTGGCACATTGACAAATATTTATGAGAAGAAGGCACCCAGTCAAAAGAGGGCATTGAAGAACAAGCTTCGAAATCTAAAGATGGAAAAGGATGAAGCTGTGACTTCCTTCTTAAAAAATATCTCTCAAGTAAGAGATCAACTCATGAGCATTCGTGTGACGTACGATGATGATTATCTTATTCAGACTTCTTTCAATGGTCTTCCATCCTCATGGGAGACATTCTTTGTTGTTGTAAATGGTCAAGAAGTGCAACCTAACTTTGAGAGACTGTGGCATGATTTCCTACAAGAAGAAGGTCAAATCCAGAGCAAATATAATGCCTCCAAAGAAGAGAACCTCGCTCTTGTGGCACGGATGAAGAGAGGTAAGAAATATCACAAGAAATTCTCTCATCAAAAGGAGAATGATTTCAAAAACTTTGATAAGTATAAATTTAAATGTTTCAATTGCAATAAGAAGGGTCATTATGTAAGAGAATGTCGTGCAAAGCAAAGAGGAAAATTCAAGGGTAGGTTTCATGCTTCTACTACTACATAAGATGAACCTACAAGAAAGAATTCATCTAATGATCAAGAGACAAGGAAGGAGTGCTATCTTGTCTCATCCCTTTCTGGATCCATTACCACTAGTGCTGAGACATGGCTGGTGGACAATGGCGCATCCAAGAACATGACTAGATATAGGAGCGTTATCACATATCTGAAGGAAAAGAAGTTTTCCTCTAAGATGGAGCTTGGAGATAATACCACCTATTCGATCCAAGGAGTTGGATCCACTTATTTTCAGTTGGATTTAGGAGATGTACTGCATATGGATGAAATTTTTTTATCCCCGGATTGAAGAAGAACCTCCTTTCTGTTTATGTTCTAGAAGATAAAGGATTCATAGTTATATTTATGGGAAACAAAGTGCTCATGTGGCCTAAGCATGCAAATTTGAACTCTGCATTGGTAATTGGAGTGAGAGAGGTAGGTCTCTACAAAGTTCCTAGAAATCTCATGCAAGCCATGATACATAACACAGTCAGTCCTTGTGATTTGTGGTATAGGAGGCTTGGTCATGTCCATTTGAAAGCACTACCCGGATTGCAAAAGATGGTGAAAGGTATGCCCATGTTTAAATCTGATTTTTATAGTGTTTGTAGAGGTTGTGCTCTTGGCAAGAACATTAAGAATAGTTTTCCAAGTAGTACCAAAAGATCCAAGGGCATCCTTGACTTGATTCATTTTGATCTATGTGGTCATATGTCTGCACCCTCCTTGAGTGGTTACTTGTATTATGTGCTTTTCATAAATTACTTCTCTCGCAAGTCATGGGTTTATTTTCTGAAAGCAAAGAGCGAAACTCTCAACAAGTTTCAAGAGTTTAAAGCATTGATTGAGAATAAAAATAGAGAGTACATTCGTGCTTTGAGATCTAATAATGGAGGAGAGTTTGAGTCCCATGAATTCAATGACTTATATCAAGATGCAGGAATAAAAAGACAGTTGAATGTACCCTACAACCCCCGACAAAATGGCGGTGCTGAAAGAAAAAACATAACAATATTTGAGGCTACAAAATCCATGATGTATGATCATGATCTGCCCACATCCTTATGGGAAGAATTCTCTAGCACTATTATTTATATTCAAAACAAAAGCCCTCATGCTATCTTGGGAGAAAAGACTCTTGAAGAGGTTTTCACTGGTGAAAAACTAGATATTGGACACTTGAATATTTTCAGTTGTCCTGTTTACATCCACATACGAAAAGAGAAGAAAACAAAGATGGAGCCATCTGGAAAGAAAGGAACATTTTTTGGATATAGCGAATCCTCCAAATCCTACATAATATATGTTCCAGGACAAGGAAACATTGAATTCGACGGAGATGTAACATTTCATGAAGAGGTTTCCTTCAAGCACTCCAAAGAACTTCAGTGTGATTCAGATATGGAGGAGCATGATACTCCTATGATGGAGGACCCAGTTTCTGATTCTCCCCTTTTAGATGTTGAGAGGGAGGATCCAAAAGAGTCCGCAGATCTGCATGATCCTGAAGAGCCTTAAGATCTGATAGAAAGATCTCTTGATGAACCTCCTGCTAAGAGGAGATCTGTATAGTGTCGAGACATTCTGCAAGAGGCAGAAAAGCATGGAGCACCTTTAGACTCATCTAGAGAGTGAAAGAGACCTGCAATATTTTCAAGATCTGTAGCACAAATGAGTCACATCAGTGATTTAGAACCCTCTACCTGTGAGGAAGCCTCTAAGCAGCAAGTATGGAAAGATACCATGGTATAAGAATACAAATATGTCATGAAGAATGATGTGTGGGAAGTGGTTCCTAAACCTGATGGGAAGTCAATAGTAACTTCCAAGTGGATTTACAAAATCAAGCATGCAGCTGATGGAAGTATTGAAAAGTATAAAGCAATATTTGTGAGCCGTGGCTTCTCACAAAAAGAAGGGATAGACTATGATGAGACATTTGATCTTGTGTCCAAGTACTCTTCAATCTGAACCATAATTTTGCTTGCTTCAGTTTTGGGTTGGAAACTTCACCAGATGGATGTGAAGATTGCCTTCCTCAATGGTAAGATTGAGGAATAGGTTTACATTCAACAACCTGAGGGGTTTATAGTCCATGGGAAGGAATCCCATGTATGCAAACTTAAGAAATCCTTGTATGGGCTTAAGCAGGCCCAGAAGGCTTGGTATTCGAGGATTAACAACTATCTTATGAGCTTGGGCTTCTCCAAAAGCGAAGCTAGCCCCAAATTGTACTTCAAGGTTGTGCAGAACCAACCATTGATCTTGGTTTTGTATGTTGATGAATTTTTCCTTACTAGATAAGAGCAACAAATAAATCAATGTAAGAGGGAGCTCACTTTTGAGTTCGAAATGAAAGACTTAGGTCTTATGCACTATTTTCTTGGTCTAGAAGTTTGGCAAAGGAAAGATGAGATCTTTCTTTCACAAGGAAAGTACACAATTGATGTATTACAGAGATTTGGTATGATGGTTTGTAAGTCCATGTCTACTCCAATGGTGTCTAATCTAAAGAAGCTAAATGAGTCAGATTCTAGATCGGATCTAGTGGATCCTACCATGTATAGACAATTCATTGGTTCCTTGATGTATTTGATACATAGTAGACCAAACATATGTTATGTAGTGAGTATTTTGATTCAATTCATGTCTAATCCAAGACATAGACATTGGGTTGCTACCAAGCATGTGCTTAGATACCTTTGAGGTACTATTGCTTATGGACTCAGATATGCTTCCAGTGGTGGAGTGATGTTACTTGGATATGCCGACTCCGACTGGGGTGGTAGTATTGTGGACCGAAAGAGTACATCCGGATTTTGCTTTAGCTTGGGACCATCTATGATCTCTTGGTACAACAAGAAGCAGGGATCTGTAGCCCGGAGTACTATAGAAGTAGAGTATATTGTAGCTAGTATCGCCTACCAAGAAGCTGTGTGGCTTAGGAAGCTACTTGCTGGGTTGTTCGGTGAGAAGCTTGAGACTACTTTCATTCACTCTGACAATCAGAGTTGCATTAAGCTCTCAGAAAACCCTGTGTTTCATGACATATCAAAACACATTGAGATGAAGTATCACTACATCAAAGACATGGTCCAGAGAGGTGCCATAATAATTCAATTCATTGCTATTGGTGAGCATATTGCAGATATGTTGACTTATCCTCTGTCCGTGACGAAGTATGAGTATTTCCGAGACAAGCTTGGCATGGCAAAGAATGCCTCCCTCGCTAAGGAGTGTTTAAGTTACAACATCATGAGCCATTCTCCAGGTCAATCTTGTGTGCCAAGATTGAGCCTCGCGTGTCGAGGTAGTGCCTTATAGGATCCTGAGTTGGACTCAGGAAACTTGGAGAAGAATCTTGAGTTGGAATCAAGAATGGTTAAGCTTCATGTGTTGAGGCAAGTGCTATGTATGTCAAAGTGATGATGTTGTTCAGCCTTGCTAGTCAAGGCTAAGGTCTTGTGTGTCAAGACATATTCTCATGTGTTGAGGTGATGCTTTTCATGTCGAAGCATATATGGTGTGTGATGTACTACTAACCATGGTTGATCTATTAATTATCCTCTAGAGACTAGCCACCTATAGAGTGAATTACTTTAGCATATAACCACTTGGAACGATAATAGAACAATATGATCACATCAATGGGAAAATCTCCTTAGTATATTTGATATGATAATTCCGCTGGCACATGTGGACCATGCAGATAAGAAAAGAGATAAAGATAAGATGTGACAAGATATGAGAGAATTCGAATTGCACATAAAGAATTAATTAAGAGAGAATTCGAATTGTTAAACTTCAGTGATATTAACAAAGAAGACTTCATTAAATCAAAGGATAACTTGAATTGATCACTATAGTAATGTTAACAAGACAGATTTCAATTAAGAGAGTTAACTAAGTGATATCAAAGAAGATCTAGTTAACTAAGTGTTATTGCATGACGACACTTACGTTAAACTAAAAGACGACACTTATGTTAAACTAAAATATGACACTTGTGTTAAACTAAAAGATGACACTTGCATGACGACACTTAAGTTAACCACCTAACTAAGTGGGCAAGCTTTCAGTTAAAGGGCGAGTTCATCCTAAGAGTCGGTTCAGTGATTTAATGCATTGCATGAGAAGTGGGGCGCACTTCTTCGTGCAAGATTGATGTCTTCCATATTAGAGAGAATTTTATTAAAGGATTTCTTGTGCATATGACCAAGACAAGAGAATTGGTTGTGTGGAGAATAATTATTATGAGTCTCTCTTATATATCTATCTTTCTCTTGCTTTGTAATTGCACCGAGGGTGCTTGATGTAAAATACATTCTCTGTTATCTATCAATATACTAAGAAAGGTTTTGCTGGGGTTTTCTCCCTCAATTCATAGAGGGTTTCCCGAAGGTAAATTCCTGTGTCGAATGTGATTGAATGTGATTTCTTATGTTCATGATTATTATTTGATTTCTAGTACAATTGTGTTTCCAAATTAAATATAAAAAAAATTAACACAAATTACTATTGGATAGAGAAAATGAGTAGAGGATTAAGAGCCAGGCTCTTTGGATCTCATCAAGGGATCATAATACTAGGTTTTTTCAAAATTATACTAGACATAGGGGGAATCATGACACCATTTGGGGGATGAAGGATAGGGATGGTCACTATATTGACGAATTTTGTGAATTTTCTAGGTTAGGGGTTAATCATTTTCAAACTATCTACTCAAAACTTGATCGCTCCAATTTGGGAGAGATAATGAAGTTGATGGTTTTTTTCCTATATAGGTGGATGAAGAAGAGAATGTGGAAATTTACAGACTGGTGACGAAGGATGAACTTTGGAACTTGCTTTGTTCATTTCAGAAGGATAAGAGTCCTGACCCTAATAGGTGGTCAACTAATTTTTTTATTGATTTTTTCAATGTCATAGGTGATGACTTATTAAAGGTTTTGGATGAGGTTAGATTGATAGGGAAGATGCCTAGGAGAATGTTGTAGTCCCACGGGTCATGTAGTTACCAGAGATACATTATATACATTATAAGCAAGCATGCACAATGATACAGATACAAGAGACAAGAGACCAATAGAGAGAAGCATAGCCTTTATAATCTAACAAGAGAAATATACAACATAGAACAGATCTAACTAGTACATCGGCTCAACAGCCTATATATATGCCTTTCAATACAGTTACATAATCGTCTGTCGGTCTAACTGACCGACCCAACCTATATTAGTAGATACAACTTGTCGATATATACTTCAAGTGGTCGGGCGGAGGGCTTAGTCGACAAGTCGACCTAGGACCCTCCAACATCTCCCCCACCTCAAAATCTTTCTTCGTCTCGAAGAAATGGAGAGATCAAAATTAGAACTGTACAACAAAAAGAATCACTTCGACGGTTATGACGATGGTAGGCTGGAGCTGGCAGCATCAAGTAGTTGTAGGCAGACCTCGATAATGGCTTCAGCAGAGACAGAGAGATGGTGCTGGAATTCTTTCCATGTACACGCCAAAGTTTGGATATCCACAGTCAATGTCGTGATCTTCAACGGGTTTTCCATCTTGTCATGAGTGGATGTATGTTGTAAATTGATCATTTTGGGGCTAAACACTGTAATTGTTTCTTGAGCAGCAGCATGTAAGTGTTGGATACGGGGCTGTATTTCTTCAAGTTTGGAGAGGCCACAGTGCGCTTGTGAGATCCATTGAGCTTCCCATTTTTCTAGTTTGTCCATATTTCTATTTTCCATAATGATTTAATTGTCGAGGCTTTTAGTAAGTGCTTCCTCCGCGTTCAGATGCTGATGATGAAGTGTGCCCAAAAATGTTCCTGTCTTTTGAAGTTCCTTGTACACCTCGCCATAATGTACATACCAATTATTCAAAACTTCATCAAGTTTGACTGCTTGAGTATCATATTGCTTGAGTAAGCTGAGAGCTTCTATAAAGGCTGTAAACTGGTTTTCCATTAAGGAAGATACTTCGACATCTTGGTCCTGTTGTTTCTTTAGAAGCTCAGATTGTAGAGTCGACACAACAGATTCAAATAACTGGTATGCTCTGTCAAGTGGTGCTGTCGTCGGTACTTACTGGAAGTGATATGACTTGTCGGGCTAAATCTTCACACTTAGCTAAAAATGCATTCCTTTCTTTCTATAGTTGTTGGATATGGTCTTGTGTTTCTTGTCGGCGATGTCTCTGCTCTCTGAAGATGGCATCATTAAGTAAATCAAGCTCTGTTTGAGAGGCCAATTCTGGTTGATAAGTGACGATAGGCCCAAATTGGTCTAAATAGACTGAGAAGCGACTTTCTGATTGGAGTTGTTGCACTTGCTGCTTTTGCTTTTCCTGTTGAAGTTCTTTCTCTTTTCGCTTCTTGTCTTTATGTTTCTTCTTGTGAATTTTCTCTTGGGCTTGTTCTTTATTTGTAGTTGGTTGCTCTGGCCCCTTTTCTTTATCATTTATTGCTGAATGGATTTCTACAGCTGCTTGTATATTGGCAACAACTTGTTATGTCTGGATCTGTAGGATTTGCTCTTCTTCTGTGGAAACTGGAACTTCGTGCTCAAGTGTGTCAGCACTTACTTGAATATCTGATGGTGTGCTGGATATGTCGGCTTTGATTGTACTAATATCCTATATGATGGCTTTCTAAGGTGATTCTATCGTGTCAGATTCATTATCTTGAATTGCGGCTGTGTTAATTTCTTGAACTGTAGCAACTTCAATTGCTTTTGTCGCTATTGCTTCTTCATTTTGCTGATGTATCACAGGAATGGACTTAGATCCGTTGGCAGGGAGACTCGACTGAATTTTTGGAATGGATGGAGGGTCGACTTCTGTATTAAGTAGACTCGAAGAAATGGTACTACCGAACGAACACGGACCAACTAGACTTGATTCAAGTTCTGGAGTTGCAGACTCGACTTGAGGATTGACAACTTGCTGGGGAATTTTCAATATGGTCAACTGCAGAGGGAGGTGGACTCAGTGCTTGCTTTGATGGTTTAATTGGTAGGGGAGTGTAGACAGATGTTTCTTGTGCAACAATTTCACCTAAAGGATCAGGGTTTCGCTTGAGATGAGTCGTTTTATGACTTACAACTTCTGCTACTGTAGACTGTGAGGATAAGGTGGCATTGGTTATGATAGTGTCGCGGGAAGCCAAACTAAGCAGAGCATTTGGTACAGCAAAGATTGGCTGCTGAGTGACGAGTTCTCGCCAATTGGGACAGAATACTGGAAGGTTGGCGATGAACAGATTCAGATTAGCATCTGCTTGGCTAACAGGGGCAGGTAGTGTTAAGGGAGTAATATCTTCCTCTACTATGGTCGGGGAAGAAGGTGGGGTGGTAATAGTCAAGTCAACATGAGGTTCGACAGGAATTTTGGGTTTCTTGAATGAAATTTTTGGGGTCTTTCGCTGGTCTGTTTCCAAAAATTTCTTAAACTGCTCCTCTACTGGCAACTTATTCTGGGCTGCATCTGCTAGTATTTGAGTGGCATTGTCATATAACTCGATTTTGTCTTCCTTCATAGGATCATGAAAAGTTACTTTTCTTTTTCCCGTCCCTCGTGTCGGTACTACCTTGTTCTGTCGTGCCGTAGACAGTTCGATCACTACTCATTGGATATTTTCGTCTGTCAAGAGATGCTCTGGATTGTCGGATTCTGTACTTATGTTTAAATGTTCCGCAACTTCAGCTGGATCTTCGTGTGGAGTGAGTGTAATCGTCGGTACAGTGGTGTTGGGTACTGGTTCAGGCTGATAAATGAAGGTGTTCACATACAACCGACTTTCATACTCCTCTTCCTTTTCTACATCCGCCAATGGTTCGACAATAGTGAAGTCAACTTTTCTTGCTTGAGATGGAATCACCAATATTTCATTGGACTGTCATCCCAACTCTGTGAAAATTTCATCTACTGAAGGGTAGAAGTCAAGGGGATTTGCTTTTCCTACTGCAACTTGTAAATACCAGACCATTGTATGATCCAAAGATAGTTGGATATGTGTTGTCGGAGGTAAAATCCGTCGAATGTTCTGAGGTACTCTCCACCTTGTCACCTTTGTTTTGAATTCTATAAACCATGCTTCCAACCAGAGCTTAACTTTCATTGGCTCGTGTTGACTTCCTCCTGGTGAAAAGCAGCGGAAGTTCTCCATAAGAACACTTTGCTCTTGAGAAAAATCCTTATTCCCTTGCGGTCGGATATGGGTCATGGAAATCTATATAATTACAGATGGATAAAGAATGTTGGTTCCCTCATCTTGGCACTCATGGCATGTATGTTTTATTATGTCGACCAAGAATTCTGCCCATTTGTACACTTTACCATGCATTGCCATATTTTTAACCGCTTCTAACATGTCGATTTTCAAGTCGAACCCTCTTCCTGCTCGTGATAGAGCATGAGACACTATTTTTGCAGCAGTTTTGTAATTACCATATTTGATATGGCTCACGACCAAACCTCGTGAGTTCTTTCCAGCAGCGGTAGCTATAAATTCGTCGACCTTATCCGCATTTGAACTTGTCGATACAACATCTCCTTTATGTGATAGACCGGTGATTTTATGGATAAGTTCACCATTAATTTCGACTGGAACGTCAAAATAAAACTTGCCATTGTGATAACGGCTAACGATGAATTGTGCAATAGTTTCTTTGAGTCCTCCGAAACTTTCCAAAAGAGGTGCCTTCATATAATGTAAAATTGTAGCAGTCTGTAGCCTCTGTGCTTCCTCCCTCCAATGGCCATCTGATTCCTTCCCCCAATCTTGAATCTCGTTCCAAGCTCTCTTCCAAATTGTTTCCAGAACCTTAGCATTCCAGATGATTTGCAATCTTGTTTCTATGGGAGATTGTGTTTTTTCTAGCTCTCTGACCGTTGTCGCAGCGGCCCAGGTCGATGCTTGCATTTTTCTTGGGACCATGGAAGATTCAGGGTTCAACGGTGCAAGATTTGTTTCGACAGGATCAGGGAGCTCTGTATCTAGGAGTTCAAGTTCTTGGAAAAAGAGTGCCCAAGAATCTTCGAGCTTAGGATTTATGGTGGAGCTGCTCGGCACGGGTTAACGGGATGTAGAGGCCTATATTAATGGTTGATTTGACAAAGGCATTAAATTGAAATGACAGGCTATCGACGCCTTGTCAGGTGCATTACCTCTGGCGTCACGACTACTTTTGTCCTGTTATCACGCAACTTGTAGTTGCCCCTAGAGGTATGCCATCCGAGATGGTAGAGGAGGCGGGCAACTAAAGAGGTGACCCAAGAGATGCCACGGTTCCTAAGGCAAGGTGGGTGTCACGTCAACCGAGGCACTCTTCGCTTTAGGTCAAGGTGTAACTAGACCAAGGGGGAGACCCTATAACCAATCACAGTTGATTGGATCCAAACAAAGGTTTCTAAGGATAGGTAAATGATGAGTTACAGAAACCAATGCAAGGCTAAGTGGACCTAAGAGTTAAGGTATGGTTGAAGGTGGTGTAAGAGACTGTTAGTGTTTCAACCTATGTATGATTTAGGCCACATGATGGGGTATGATGATTAGGTATAGTACCATGTGTTTACACAAGTGGGTCTTGTTTTCTTGGGAAGTGTGTAATGGTTCTAGGTGGGCCCACAAGGTGAAGTTAGGTGTGAGTTGGTACTATAGGTTAGATAAAGGCTAGATCTATGAATCTAGGTTGATTCTAGGGCCACCCACATACTAGATCTAGGGTTTTGACACAAATTCCAAGGAGTGCGACTTGCTTAGTGGTGGACTAGTGCCTTGTTTAATGGGCTAATGGGGTCAAAAAGTGTGTCAAAGAGTAGATCGGGACACCTAGAAGCCAAGTCAAGGGGGTTTAATGAGATCCAATGGTTGGATCTTACTAGATCTAGGTTTTTCAAGTAATGACCCTCAGTGGACCACAATCCCTTGAAACAAGGAATGCAACCCCCAAGGCGGATCGTGACAAAAAGACAGTCTAGACCTAGGTTTCAAGGTATGGGCGTTCCGAATCCACGAAAATCTCAAACACCCACCTCCTGGAAGTGGACAAACTCAATTTTTCAAGGGGGTGCGACTTGCTCAAGGAAGGCCAAAAAGTGGGTTTGGTGGACCAAATCAAGTCCAATGGCCACCAAACTGTAGATCCAAGATGTTAGTACCCCGATCTATTTATGTCCAAAAGATCAAGTCAATCCAAGGGCTAGATCTTAGTAGATCTGAGTTTTAAGGTGCCAAGAGAATCAAAAGGGGGTTTTAACCCCTTAAAACATGGAGAGACGTCCACAAGGTAGATTTCACCAAAGTAAGAATCTGGGGGTAGGTTATCAAGTGTCTAGATTGCAAATCAAGTGGGATCTCATCTACCCATGTGCTAGATCTAACCAAACAAGCCTCTCACTAGGAAGTGCGATTTGGGTCAAGGAGGGCTTTTTGCCTTGAAAAGTGGGTCAATTTTTAGCCAATCACCACCAAACTGTAGATCCAACTAGGGGTGGATGCTATAGAGGTGGGTTTTCAATATCTCTTCAAAAGCAAGGCTAGATCTAAGTAGATCTAAAAAAATACCAAAAACAAGGGTTTTAATTGATTAGGGTTTTATTGATCTAGAAACCATGGAAGATTCAAGGAAGTAGAAGATCATACCTTTTGGAACATACCTGGATGAAGAGATGAATGCTAGTTGAGACGAGGATTACTTTGCCAAAGATCAAATGGAGAATTGTTGAAGCCCTCTTGCCAAATCGATTTTCCCAAGCCACATGTGATTCCTTCTAACCTGTCAAGCCAAGGAGCAAAGCATCAATCAGTTTAACAAATTGAAGGTAGATACAAGCAAGAGAGAGAGAGAAACATAGAATAGTTGACACAAAGGCAAAACTACTCCCTGTTACACCAAAGCGACTTCTTCCAAGATTGAAGGGCAAGCCTCCCCACCAATTCGCCCTTGTCCAAAATCGCCCTCTTAACCTGTAAATGAAATATGGCAAATATGCAAGATAGCTACAATAGATCCTCCAGTGCAATGGACAATAGCATTTACAATCGAAACAACCAACATCCACTCCAATCCAAGCATGTACTCCAAAAGATAGAAATTTTATTCCAAGAGCCAAGAGCCAAAAATCTCTAGATGATCTTTACAATGAGAGGCTCCCTCCTTAAATAGGATGGGGAGAGAGTACAATCCTAACCACTTTTTACATGAGTGGCTAAGATTAAAAGATCTCAAGATCTAATCAATGGCTAACAATAAATCATAACAATATATCACATGGATCACCCACATAATGATAGCGCCCCCACTAAAAGGTACAATAAGAGGGTGACGTCATCCACTAGAGAAACATAAGCACCAAAATCCACCTCATGGTGACTAGGACATGACAATATAAGCTCATGGTGGGGCTAGGAGGTATTAATCCTTACTAGCTCATCCCCAAGGCACAATAAAATAATAAAATATGTCCAATATAATATAGATGATCAAAACTGTCCTCAGAATCCATGACAGTCAAGCAGTAAATGTCCTCCTGTGATCAATCTGGGCATACCCACATGGTGAAAACTGACTGGAAGGTAGTGATGCCACCCTGGAAGACCTCTGTGAAGACCAAATGCCAAAACCTTGCCTCAATTGCCCAAATCGATTTCCTCAGTGACCACTTTATCCCATTTTTTAACTGCCTCGGGAACTGTGAAAGTGCCAAAACTGCCTCCTAGGTTGCTAGCGCTGTCCATCTGAGCCCACCAGGCTCTCCGGAAGGGGGGGTAAATGGTAAAAACAAGTGGCTGGACCACCCCCTCCATCATCAGCGCCCTAGGTGAACTGGCCTCTCGGGGTCCCTGCTGCTCAGGCTGGGAAATCAGCCCCAAATCTGGTCAACAAGTGTAAGACTGCATCAATCACTGTCAGAAGTGCCCGGAACTGAAAGATAAGTGTCTCATTGGATCCAGAAGACCCAAATCCACTAGAAATGTGTACTCATACACCATGGGTTGCCCTAATGGGCCAGCTGTAGGGTCCACCATATATGGACAATGTATAATCTGCTGATCTGAAATAGTAATAAACCTGCTGAACTGGACCAAGGATCATCTGCATCATATGTCCATCATATGATATCATCATCAAACATGTGGGCCCATCAGTCATCATCAATAATCATCCATACATGGTCCACATCATCACGGATCCCAAGAATATACAACCAAGGATAAATCACATCAATAGACTAAGACAATGCTTCTCTAATCATTCTCACAGCTAAGCTCAAAGTATAACATCCATTTAGTGGCATTTAATTAGTTAGCATATTCCGTTGTTATATAAAATTACTTGCACAATAGTTCAAATGACAAACTCACCCATTGGACATGGTCAAACTGCTAGTGAAGGATGAAGGCTAGGAACACGGTTGGGCCAAGGGGTTGACTTGTCTAACTTAACTCAAAAATACTTTGGACTGGGAGAAGGGGGAAGCTACAAACTCTGTGCTGGACAAAAGAACACGGGGGATGGCTGTGCCTCACAAATGGATAAGTTGTTTAGAGAGTGTTTATTCAACTTAGGCATCATGTCTACATCAAGTTGATCCAGGTTCATTAGGATCATTCAATTTTATTCCATGGCCTTTTTGGCCTACATAACCCTTCGGATTTCAGATGTGCTGAAAAGCACAACTAGTTGCAGCTTGCATCCAGGGCATGTTTTTCACATATTTATAAGGTCAGCAATTGTTTAGATATAGCTTTTAAGGACCATTGCTTTTTGGACCTTTCTTATACTCTTCGAGGAGTATTTTTTTTTTAGCTGTTCATCGCTCTTGCCCTTTTTTTTGTTTCCATGGGCGAATTTTTTAAGTTTCTGTTAGCACTTAGATTTTATTCTGGTTGTAAGAAAATAAGACCTAAGGTAACCTATTTCAAACCAAGCTTTAGGTAGAAGAAATAGCCATTTTCTCTACCAGAGAGGGCTCTCTCAGCAAATCTGCCATCCAATGTCACCACGACAGCAGTTTGACAATGAAACTCAAGGGCCAATTTGTAAAATCACAGTAAAAACTTTGTAAGCTTTAAATAATGTGGTTGGATCAAACAGGAAAAAGATACTGTTGGGCAATGGAGTCAAAATCATGTAATATGAAAGATGTGCAGAGTTTTCAGCAAAATAGTTTTTCATTAGAGGCGGGATAGCTGTGTTTTCTACCGTCAAGTTTCTTGATTTCTGGTGGTAATAGAAGGAAAGATGAACAGTCCATTAAATACGGGCATCAAATTAAGACGAATCCATATTAACTTTAGAAGAAAATTTGGTGGATATTTGAAATAGGATGAACCAGAGCATAATCAATATGAATTCCAGTTTCACTATAACCTTTATTCAAATATGACAGAAAAAACATAATGGTAAGGATTTAACAAAGAAAAATAAACATTCACATTATGAGAAGGGAAAAAAGGACAGACTGTAAAAAACCCAGCACGAGAATCTCTAAATCTGTTAAAAATGCTTGCTTTAGCTCTGCAACATTTTTTCAAATCTGAAAATGAGATAAAACTTCTTATAAACCTTCTTACTGAAAATCGAACCCTTTACATGTTGTAAAATGCATAATTTATACAAAAAATGCTCCCCGAGCAAACCCTAACTGCTTTGTTTTAAAGATAACTTTCTTTTAAATAAATCCTTTAAAACTTGAAACTAATCTTTAAACAAAGTTTTACAATAATAATAGACAAGTAAGACTCCTATCATGAAAATCGAGACTGGCTGCAAAGAATCTCTGGTTGTTGAAAAAACTTCGAAAATTCCTCAATTCTGTCTATCTTTCGATTGCCAGGTGTTTTTCCATCTCATCCTTGAACTGCAGGTGGATTTTTGCTTTCATTCATGTACCCTAGAACTTTGCATTTGTTTAAACTGAATAACACTCAATCTGGACGCTTCACATCAGTTTCCCCAAAGAATTTACAGAACCATAACTTCTCCTACCAACCGCAAAATCTTTAACTCGGAGGAAATAACCTAGCTCTACATGTTCTTTGGCGACCAATTCCTGTATCTTTAGTTTTGTGTAGTAACCTTAATGCCAAATTTTTAGGCGTAAGGGTTTCAATATCTGCACCATGCTCATATACTATAGCAGCTTCTCCAGCTCTATGGCCAATAGACATCTGAGGCATTGCCGGAAGAGTTCCAAATGGATTCGTTACAGGTTGAGGTGTTGTAATTATTATTTCTGTTGAGTGTGTTGCCCAAGAGCTGGAGTCGATATGCCACTAAAACCATTAGAAATGGATAATGAAATGCGGAAAAGATACATATCTCACATCGAATCTTGTAATCTGGATGCGATTGGCCAACCTTCTAAATTTGACGACCTCCGGGACTTTTTAAAGATCTTCGTGTCCTCTTAAGCTTCAAATTTTTTTAAACAATCCAATGGAAGAAACCCTGTAACATTCCTACGACCATTTGCTTCACTGGAATCCAACAGCTTCCGAAATTTGATGGAATACATTCAGAAAACAATATTATCATGCCTCTTATAACCTGATATCGAGCCCTTCTGTTGGTACTATCGGTTGCTCCAGGAGAATACCTTATTTTTATCCAAACTTTCGCGGCTGTATATTTCTCGGTGTATACAATTTTGCAAATGATAGCTGAAGCTTGGCTTGTGTATAGGTGTGAAGACGGGCACACGGTTTCTTTGCTTTGAGACTTCTGTGCTAGAAAATTCTATCATGCTGAATATGAAAACTCAGAAAAACCCTGCAGCAAACGTTTGTTGTGTATTTCTCCAGCTCGCCACAAATATCTCACTCATTTTGATGAAGCGCGTTAGGGTTTCCGAGGGCTGGGCAACTCAGTCATATTAAAACATTAAAAATGCAAAAAGAAAGGGGCAATTTTCCCTTTTATAACATTTCCAATGGATGGTATCTGCACGGGCGTTGAGTGGTTTGCAATACAATTTTTCATATATGCGGATGTATTAGAAATGGACACGTTAGATAGTGGTTTTTTTCCCGCGCAGGCATTATTCCTTATCTACCGAGCACTTTTGTAATGCGGAGTGAACGTGGACCTTAGATCGGTCTATCTATGCTTCGTTTTCGTTTCTGCATGTGATAATCCCTCACGATCATAGCCAAATGGTGTCTAACAAGATAGCTTATTCGATGCCACAATAGATTGTTAACTTGACTGCAATGTGGCAAGTGTGGCAATCCAACATGGGTGCATAACCATTTCCAATTTGTCCTGGATGATTCATAATAATAACCTGCGCGGTAAAATTGGCAGCTTCCTTGGCTCGATCATTCTTGGAATCAGATGCCACATAACCACGTTTGAGATGCTTAACAGCAACATTCTTCACATTGAATCCCACATTGTCACCAGGCAATGCCTCCAGCAGAGCTTCATGATGCATCTCGACAGATTTAACTTCTGTGGTCAACCCGGTAGGGGCAAAGGTAACAATCGTACCTGGCCTGATGACTCCGGTTTCCACACGACCAACTGGCACAGTCCCAATACCACCAATCTTGTAAACATCCCGAAGGAGCAACCTCAAAGGCTTGTCTGAAGGACGCTTGGGCTCTGAAACCTGGTCAAGGGCATAGCGACTTTTTGAGTACTTAGGAGTCGTGGCATCCATCTTGTAGCAGCAGCAAATCATTTGCCGCACTCCCAAGGTGAACGCCAATAGGGCATGTTCTCTAGTCTGACCATCCTTGGAGATAACAGCCTCAAAAACCTCCAGTTGTTGAGTCAATAATCAAAATTGCACAATCAGCCTGAGAAGTTCCGGTAATCATGTTCTTGATGAAATCACGATGGCCAGGAGCGTCGATCACAGTGCAATAGTATTTAGTTGTCTCAAACTTCCAAAGTGCAACGTCAATTGTGATACCACGTTCACGTTCAGCCTTGAGCTTGTCAAGAACCCAAGCATACTTGAATGACCTTTTGTTCATCTCAGCAGCTTCTTTCTCAAAACGTCCAATTTAAAATTAAATTCTTAATACTTTTCACCATATAGTTTGACAAGTCGAAAGGTATTCCATTGAGACTGATATCCGATCGTTGATCTATTGCACTCTGGTATGCTCAGAGTTTCTTGATGTAATATTCATCAAAACCCTAGCTACTTCAGACAGAAACAGAAAGAAATCATGCCTTTTAAAAACTCTACAAGTTGATGGATTAACCTGCGACAATAACTTCCTCATTTGGAAGACATCTGCGATTCTCGTTTCTAATTTCTGGAGTCTCTATACCACACGCACAGCGAATCATTTCTTTTTACTCTGTATATACCCCAATGCCTCCAATATATATCAATTATCAACGGATTGGTAGGCTCGTGGATGATGGAAGATATGAGAAATGTGGGGCTTTCAAGGCTTGGCGCTCGGTCCTTTGAAAAGCCCTCGGTGCTAAGCATCATTTCTTTTGTTCCATTTTCTAATCAGCATTTGGGCTTATTATAAAAATCAAAGTATCCTTTGTAGAATGTGGGCTTGGGCTATATTAGGGCCCTCAAGGCTTGGCACTCGGTCCCGTGCTGAGCCCTTGGTGTTGGGCGCGCATAAATTTTGCTCCAATTTTTATTTGAAACTTTGACCCAATATAAAGAATACAATAAACCTTTTTTTTTATAAAGTCTCCTTACTTCATAAAAATTATTTTTGGGTTAAAAATGAAAATATCGAAAACCTTCAAAAAGCTTTAACTTTTAGAAAATATAATATTGAAGCTTTTCCTCTTCATGAAACCTCCAACTAAGCCCAAATTGTGAAAACCTCTCTCCATACTTAGTTTTTTTTTTTTTTTTTTGTCTTTAGCCAAAAAATGTTAAACACTTTTTTTCGTAAGTTCTGGCTTAGGTTAAAAGCTGTCAAGGCTGCTTTCGACTTGGGTTTAAAATTGTTCTAGGTCCTTTATAAAAGCCTTTGTAAAGCCTTTGTTCACAAATACCTAGGACCATTTTTGCAACATTGGTGTCTACAACTTAAGACAAATTGCTCTTTCTCGGGCAGGCTCGAAACCCCTCGTCATTGAGAATTATTGAATGCTAACAACTGGCTCCTACTGGGGATGATGTCCTCCCAGCGAGGCAGCAAAGAACAACGTAGACCATGTGCCTGACCATTGGGCGGCTCCCAATCCTGAAAACTGCAACCTGTAACCTGTATCCTGTAATCAATCTTTCATCCAGAAACTGTAACTGAAAACCGATAACTGCTGAACACTGAAACATACATGCTGGAACTAAACTGAAAACAACGCTGTACATACTGAAAAAATGTTTGCCAGGCAAACTTATTCCTCCTACCTACCCTACTCTGTTGAATTGTGATTGCTGAATCAAATGACACAAAAGTGCCAATGAAGCCAATCTAATAACTGACCATCTGCTCGACTATGGCTTGCATTCCTTTTGAGTGAGTAAGAAAGACAGAAAACAAACCATTCCAAACATTCTCTGATAATGAGTTCATGTCCCACAAATGTTAGAAAATTCATTTTCCCCTCAAACCGTAGTAAATTAGCATATGGATCTTCAAAAGTTTGAAATATTATCTCGTCTTGAGATTCAACAAGAATGGAAATATCTCTTTCCAATTGACCTGCAAGACTATTCAAGTGTGGATTGATGAGAGTGCATAGGGGGGCATGATATTCTAATACCTGCGTTTCGACTGCATCCTCCTCAAGCATGAGCGGCTCTGTTTCCCTTTTTGGTATGCCATCTATCCCATCTTTATACTTATCCACATCATTATCCAAAACATCTTCAAACAACAAACATCCTTCAAGATCATTAATCATGTTAACCCTATCTTTTTGATGGAAATAAATAGTGTCTAACAGTTGATCCCTTGGCGGAGAATCATCATCATAAATAGGTTCCTTCAAAGGATCGGCATGACTGTCAATGTTTAAATTTAGATTTACATGCTTGAAAATGGAAGAGGTCTCACTTACATACTCACTGTGTGAACAATGCAGATCCGACATTACTGGAGTTGTAATAAGACTTTTCAGGAGTTGATCTATTTCATCTTCAGATAGAGGAGAAATTTTGGAAATATTATGGAGGCGCCCACCTTTCTTGTTTAAGGAAAAATCAGCAGCATCATTTGAGGCCTGTTCTGTTTCTTGTATTCCAAGAGAAGTACTGATGTATTGTTCTTTAAGTGAATCAAATAAGACAGAGTCCTCTAGACCCACAGCTTCTGAAATAATGTGACATGGAGAGAAGCTTATCTGACCCTCTTCTGAATTAGAAGACCACTGACAAGACTGAAGAAAATTCTTATCCGGCTCAGGAGAAAAGATACAAAGGCCATCACCAATTTCATTCGAAAATTCAGAATTTAAAACTTGCCCTTCTTCATCAAAAACAGCAGAACCATCATTAAATTCTTCAATGACATCAAGTGCAACAGACTCTTCTTGATACAAAATTTCAGAATGCGAAATGGAGACCTGGTTTTTTGTTTGGCACTTTTCTACCTTATGGAAAACCTCTGCTTCTTGAGAATGATGACAGACTTGTTCTTCTTCTTCTTTAATTCCATTTTCAAAAAAGTTTATGGAGTTCTCCATCATAGATTTATGTTTTTGATTAGAAGCCTTAATTTTTTGTTTTATCAATTCGAACGAAGCATAACAGAGGGGTAGACAGTCACTTTCAGCATGTTGATTTTCAGATGTTTGATCATGGATAGTGATCAAATTTTCTTCACTAACTGCTCTGGGACTTATAAATTTTTCAGCCGGTGCCATACCCAAGCAATCTTCTTCATACTCATCAAATTTAGGTGGACTGAAATTTTCTTTAAAACCCTCACTAACAGAAATTTTAGCAGGCTTATTGTAATTGACATAAAACAAGTCAGAGTTACCTTTTTCTGTCACATCACCCAGCTGATGATCTCTTTGTTTGTCATGGGAAAAACTGGAATGCCAAGCCATTTCTCCTTGTCCATACTTCTCTTCGAACCCACATTCTTCTTCAATCCTCTCATCATTTTCTTTGCTCGATAATTTCCTGGACATTCTAAGATTATCTTCAACTTCTAAAGCATCAACGAACATATGTTGTAAACTGGAGGGATTTCTTTCCAAGAGAAGAAAAGAGAAATCAGAATGAAAAATAGATACATAATGTAACTTGGCAGCATTCTCTAGGGGCTGAATTTCTTTCGGCATATCATAATAGGCGCTGGCAAACCTCCTGTTGAAACTGGATAAGGTTTCCCCTTCCTGCATCCTCATAGAGTAAAATTCTGAAAGGACTAGGTCCCATGACCTCCTCTTACCCCAAAAATTCAAGAAGACATCAGAAAACCCCTGCCATGTGTCTATAGACTCTGGCTGTAAATGGCGAAACCATTTCTTCACATCTCCCTGGAAAGTTTGAGCAAAAATCCTCATACAAACATCATCCTGATCCACTTCAAACAGATCCAGAAAATTTTCAAAACCTTGAAGATGTTTCTCAGCAGTAAGGCCTTCGATTTCTCCATCAAATTTAGGAAGGTATTTATGGTATTTAGGAGGATAATCATGGAGAACACGAGGTAGGTGAAGTGGCATGTATCGATTTTGGATATTGGAAGAAACTGAACTATGTAGAGAGGATGTATTATCAGCTTTGGTATCATGAGGTTCATAAGGCTGATCCTTGCAACCATGCGGTTCAAGTAAAAGATCTTGATCGACATCATATGTATAGAATGAAGACACATTTTCAGTTTCTAAAGAAGGGCATACAGGAGTAAATCTATGGTCTTTTTTCGAATATAGTAAACAATGAGAAATTCTTTTGCCAAGCTTAGGAAAAGACAGGAAAAGATTTACAAGAAAGGATAATATGTCTTGGAGAAAACTGAAACTTGAGTACCTTGTCTTTTCATCATGCCTTTCCATGTCTTCACAATGAGCTCATTTCCCAGCGGAGTCTGTCGGTTCTCTTTAAAAGCTTGATTCTGGATCATGCCGCCAATGGAGTCACTGAAATTTGGATTCTTGAGGATGGAGTCGCCAGGTGAAAGATGTACAGCCTTACTAATGTTTGACCGTTGTTCACCATCAACAATCAAAACTGAAAACTTTGTCATTCATACCCAGGGAAAATGAAACCCTCGTTCCCCGGCAACGGCGCCAAAATGTTAGCACTTAGATTTTATTCTGGTTGTAAGAAAATAAGACCTAAGGTAACCTATTTCAAACCAAGCTTTAGGTAGAAGAAATAGCCATTTTCTCTACCAGAGAGGGCTCTCTCAGCAAATCTGCCATCCAATGTCACCACGACAGCAGTTTGACAATGAAACTCAAGGGCCAATTTGTAAAATCACAGTAAAAACTTTGTAAGCTTTAAATAATGTGGTTGGATCAAACAGGAAAAAGATACTGTTGGGCAATGGAGTCAAAATCATGTAATATGAAAGATGTGCAGAGTTTTCAGCAAAATAGTTTTTCATTAGAGGCGGGATAGCTGTGTTTTCTACCGTCAAGTTTCTTGATTTCTGGTGGTAATAGAAGGAAAGATGAACAGTCCATTAAATACGGGCATCAAATTAAGACGAATCCATATTAACTTTAGAAGAAAATTTGGTGGATATTTGAAATAGGATGAACCAGAGCATAATCAATATGAATTCCAGTTTCACTATAACCTTTATTCAAATATGACAGAAAAAACATAATGGTAAGGATTTAACAAAAAAAAATAAACATTCACATTATGAGAAGGGAAAAAAGGACAGACTGTAAAAAACCCAGCACGAGAATCTCTAAATCTGTTAAAAATGCTTGCTTTAGCTCTGCAACATTTTTTCAAATCTGAAAATGAGATAAAACTTCTTATAAACCTTCTTACTGAAAATCGAACCCTTTACATGTTGTAAAATGCATAATTTATACAAAAAATGCTCCCCGAGCAAACCCTAACTGCTTTGTTTTAAAGATAACTTTCTTTTAAATAAATCCTTTAAAACTTGAAACTAATCTTTAAACAAAGTTTTACAATAATAATAGACAAGTAAGACTCCTATCATGAAAATCGAGACTGGCTGCAAAGAATCTCTGGTTGTTGAAAAAACTTCGAAAATTCCTCAATTCTGTCTATCTTTCGATTGCCAGGTGTTTTTCCATCTCATCCTTGAACTGCAGGTGGATTTTTGCTTTCATTCATGTACCCTAGAACTTTGCATTTGTTTAAACTGAATAACACTCAATCTGGACGCTTCACATCAGTTTCCCCAAAGAATTTACAGAACCATAACTTCTCCTACCAACCGCAAAATCTTTAACTCGGAGGCAATAACCTAGCTCTGCATGTTCTTTGGCGACCAATTCCTGTATCTTTAGTTTTGTGTAGTAACCTTAATGCCAAATTTTTAGGCGTAAGGGTTTCAATATCTGCACCATGCTCATATACTATAGCAGCTTCTCCAGCTCTATGGCCAATAGACATCTGAGGCATTGCCGGAAGAGTTCCAAATGGATTCGTTACAGGTTGAGGTGTTGTAATTATTATTTCTGTTGAGTGTGTTGCCCAAGAGCTGGAGTCGATATGCCACTAAAACCATTAGAAATGGATAATGAAATGCGGAAAAGATACATATCTCACATCGAATCTTGTAATCTGGATGCGATTGGCCAACCTTCTAAATTTGACGACCTCCGGGACTTTTTAAAGATCTTCGTGTCCTCTTAAGCTTCAAATTTTTTTAAACAATCCAATGGAAGAAACCCTGTAACATTCCTACGACCATTTGCTTCACTGGAATCCAACAGCTTCCGAAATTTGATGGAATACATTCAGAAAACAATATTATCATGCCTCTTATAACCTGATATCGAGCCCTTCTGTTGGTACTATCGGTTGCTCCAGGAGAATACCCTATTTTTATCCAAACTTTCGCGGCTGTATATTTCTCGGTGTATACAATTTTGCAAATGATAGCTGAAGCTTGGCTTGTGTATAGGTGTGAAGACGGGCACACGGTTTCTTTGCTTTGAGACTTCTGTGCTAGAAAATTCTATCATGCTGAATATGAAAACTCAGAAAAACCCTGCAGCAAACGTTTGTTGTGTATTTCTCCAGCTCGCCACAAATATCTCACTCATTTTGATGAAGCGCGTTAGGGTTTCCGAGGGCTGGGCAACTCAGTCATATTAAAACATTAAAAATGCAAAAGAAAGGGGCAATTTTCCCTTTTATAACATTTCCAATGGATGGTATCCGCACGGGCGTTGAGTGGTTTGCAATACAATTTTTCATATATGCGGATGTATTAGAAATGGACACGTTAGATAGTGGTTTTTTTCCCGTGCAGGCATTATTCCTTATCTACCGAGCACTTTTGTAATGCGGAGTGAACGTGGACCTTAGATCGGTCTATCTATGCTTCGTTTTCGTTTCTGCATGTGATAATCCCTCACGATCATAGCCAAATGGTGTCTAACAGGATAGCTTATTCGATGCCACAATAGATTGTTAACTTGACTGCAATGTGGCAAGTGTGGCAATCCAACATGGGTGCATAACCATTTCCAATTTGTCCTGGATGATTCATAATAATAACCTGCGCGGTAAAATTGGCAGCTTCCTTGGCTCGATCATTCTTGGAATCAGATGCCACATAACCACGTTTGAGATCCTTAACAGCAACATTCTTCACATTGAATCCCACATTGTCACCAGGCAATGCCTCCAGCAGAGCTTCATGATGCATCTCGACAGATTTAACTTCTGTGGTCAACCCGGTAGGGGCAAAGGTAACAATCGTACCTGGCCTGATGACTCCGGTTTCCACACGACCAACTGGCACAGTCCCAATACCACCAATCTTGTAAACATCCCGAAGGAGCAACCTCAAAGGCTTTTCTGAAGGACGCTTGGGCTCTGAAACCTGGTCAAGGGCATAGCGACTTTTTGAGTACTTAGGAGTCGTGGCATCCATCTTGTAGCAGCAGCAAATCATTTGCCGCACTCCCAAGGTGAACGCCAATAGGGCATGTTCTCTAGTCTGACCATCCTTGGAGATAATAGCCTCAAAAACCTCCAGTTGTTGAGTCAATAATCAAAATTGCACAATCAGCCTGAGAAGTTCCGGTAATCATGTTCTTGATGAAATCACGATGGCCAGGAGCGTCGATCACAGTGCAGTAGTATTTAGTTGTCTCAAACTTCCAAAGTGCAACGTCAATTGTGATACCACGTTCACGTTCAGCCTTGAGCTTGTCAAGAACCCAAGCATACTTGAATGACCTTTTGTTCATCTCAGCAGCTTCTTTCTCAAAACGTCCAATTTAAAATTAAATTCTTAATACTTTTCACCATATAGTTTGACAAGTCGAAAGGTATTCCATTGAGACTGATATCCGATCGTTGATCTATTGCACTCTGGTATGCTCAGAGGTTCTTGATGTAATATTCATCAAAACCCTAGCTACTTCAGACAGAAACAGAAAGAAATCATGCCTTTTAAAAACTCTACAAGTTGATGGATTAACCTGCGACAATAACTTCCTCATTTGGAAGACATCTGCGATTCTCATTTCTAATTTCTGGAGTCTCTATCCCACACGCACAGCGAATCATTTCTTTTTACTCTGTATATACCCCAATGCCTCCAATATATATCAATTATCAACGGATTGGTAGGCTCATGGATGATGGAAGATATGAGAAATGTGGGGCTTTCAAGGCTTGGCGCTCGGTCCTTTGAAAAGCCCTCGGTGCTAAGCATCATTTCTTTTGTTCCATTTTCTAATCAGCATTTGGGCTTATTATAAAAATCAAAGTATCCTTTGTAGAATGTGGGCTTGGGCTATATTAGGGCCCTCAAGGCTTGGCACTCGGTCCCGTGCTGAGCCCTTGGTGTTGGGCGCGCATAAATTTTGCTCCAATTTTTATTTGAAACTTTGACCCAATATAAAGAATACAATAAACCTTTTTTTTTATAAAGTCTCCTTACTTCATAAAATTTATTTTTGGGTTAAAAATGAAAATATCGAAAACCTTCAAAAAGCTTTAACTTTTAGAAAATATAATATTGAAGCTTTTCCTCTTCATGAAACCTCCAACTAAGCCCAAATTGTGAAAACCTCTCTCCATACTTAGTTTTTTTTTTTTTTTTTGTCTTTAGCCAAAAAATGTTAAACACTTTTTTTCGTAAGTTCTGGCTTAGGTTAAAAGCTGTCAAGGCTGCTTTCGACTTGGGTTTAAAATTGTTCTAGGTCCTTTATAAAAGCCTTTGTAAAGCCTTAGTTCACAAATACCTAGGACCATTTTTGCAACATTGGTGTCTACAACTTAAGACAAATTGCTCTTTCTCGGGCAGGCTCGAAACACCTCGTCATTGAGAATTATTGAATGCTAACAGTTTCCATAAGTAGAACATGAGCTTTCAGTTTTAGCCAACAACATCTCAAGTGACTAGGGGGAGTTCGAGCCAATGCCAAACATCGGGACAACCGACCAGAATGATTTAGGCCTACAATCCAACTCACCAAGGGCAAGTTTTGTCACCAACTCAGAGCCGAGACACTGAATAAACAGGGATGCGGTCCAAACACAGAGGTAGAAAAATGGGGAAGTCCTCAGTATCAGAAAGTCAAATGAGACAAGTCAGGGTTTAAAGTCAAACAGGAAGGTCATGTATGGATGGAGATAAGTGAATATGGAGCCTACACTAGCAGACAACTGGTGTCGGGAAAGACCATATCTATGTAAGGTGAAAGACCAGTGAGTTTTGTTAAATGACCTAAAAGTGCAAGCAATTTGTCCATTTTATGATTTACAGTTCATTTTAAATAGTTTGCCACATCAGGAATAATATACCAAGCACATGCTATGATCGTGACTAAATCAACAAGATAATAATCCACAGTCAGTGAGAACATATCCATAGATCATACAACATCATCATAATAATAATCATCAAATATCATCTGAAACACTGCTGCAATACATCTCTAGGCACTGAACTGAAACTGTATGGGATAAGTGGTCACATCAGTCATCAAATCTGAACTCTCAAGGCTCAGTCTTGACACAAGGTCATATACAAATCTGAATAATGTACTGCTCTGATCATGAGTGATCCAAAATATATAGCCATGCTCTGGAATAATGGAAGCTCTGGAATGTGCAGATATCTGCTGTACAAGAATAGTAGCCCTGCTACTATGGTGTGATAACATGTCCTTTACTTCTTTATCATCATGATGCTGCAACACCTCTCTTGATGTGTCGTGTCGGTGGATTTCTCTAGGTAGGTTTTGTCGGTCTAGGTTCCATTGTTTATGTCGTGTCTAATCCTCCTCAGCAACTCGTCGACGTTCTTGTCGGTGTCTATAGAACCGACGGTCGTACGTCTAACTTTTCTCTTTGCTATGTCCAGCCTTACTCCGCCAATCTCTCGTCATTCTGCATTTGAATTGCCTTGTTGTTTGATTGATTGCTTATAGTACTTTCTCTCATTCAGTTATTTCTAACCATTTTTTTTTACAGAATATTCATGACTTGTACCTTTTAAGTCGGGCGTCGTTTACTAGTTTCTTGAAAACACTACCTTGTAACATTTTCAGTCGGACTGATCCGTTGGGATTTATCATTTCGACAATATAGGGCCCCATCCACTCTATATGCAACTTCTTTGGTTTCCCTTTTACACGGCTATTATATAGTAGTGCCAAATCTCCAACTGACCGATTCTTCTGTTTGATATTTCTGTCATGCCAAGCTTTCTGTTGTTGTTTTTGGACTTGTTGATGTTCTATTTCCATCTGTCGACTTTCATCCAGTTTTGATAGTTGTAATAGTCGTTCTTGTCATGCATCTTCGACATCAATGTGCAATATTGCTGCAATAGTCGATGCTTGTCGTCGAAAATGCAATGGGATGACTGCTTCTTGTCCATAGACAAGTGAAAAAGGTGTTTGTCCTGACATTCTTTTGTACACTGTTCTATATGCCCAGAGAACAGCAGGTACTTTATCATCCCAATCATCCTTCTCCATGTTGCATACTTTTTTCAGTCCTCTTGTGAGTGTTTTATTGAATGATTCTACGGTTCCATTAGATTGAGGATGGTATGTTGTGCTTATTCTGTGATCAACTGCAAATTCCTTAGTTAGCGCTTCAATGGTTTTGCAAACAAAATGCGTACCTTGGTCGCTTATCAATGTTAATGGGCATATGAAACGTGTTATGATATTTTCATAGATAAATTTGGCAGCAACTTCGCTCGAACATGTTTCGACAGGTTCTGCTTCTGCCCACTTGGTGACATATTCCATAGTGGTGATAAGATATCGTGCACCTGTCCGTCTGCCAATTACTGGAAATGGTCCAATAAAATCAATCGCCCAAATTTCAAACGTTCGGCTAGGATTAATTGGAACCAAAGGAATTTCTGTTCTGGGCAGTGATTGACCCATACGCTGACATCTATCACACTTAGATACAAACTCTCGACAGTCTTTATGAACTGTCGGCCACCAAAGTCCGGCTTGCAAAATATTCCTTGTTGTTATGTCTACATGATAATGTCCTCCTGCTGGTCCAAAATGAGCTTCCGAGAGTATATTCTGTCGTTCATGCTCAAGTGCACACCGACGTAATATATCATCCAAGCCAAGTTTATAGAGGAATCCGTTGATCAAAGTGTAAGGTGCTTCTTTCATAGCAAGGATCTTCCTCTTTTTCTCAGTCATTCCTTCATGAGCTTTCCCATCCTCAAGAAATTGTGCAATTTATGCAAGTTTTGAAGGGACTGCTTCAATATGAAACAAATGTGCATCCAGAAAATCATCTTCTATTCCTGTCGGCTCCTCTCTAGTGTCGATTCTCGACAGGTGGTCTGGCCTGACATTAGCCTTTCCAGGTCGAATTATCACTTCAAATTCAAATTCCTGAAATAGTAGAAGCCAACGACACAACCTCCCATGGTGCAATGGTTTATTGACTAAGTATTTCAAAGCTTGATGAACTGTATAAAATACGAAAGGATTAGCCAATAAATAATGACGGTAATTCTGCAGTGCAAATACCATACCTAATGCTTCTCTTTCCGTCATGGAGTAATTTCTTTCAGCCTTGTTCAACTTCCGACTGTTGAACGCATTAGGATAATCCATTCCATCTTCTCCTAGTTGTGCTAAGATAGCACTGACTGCTATTCCAGATGCGTCAATATGCACATGAAATTTTACCGACCAGTTTGGAAATCGGAGGATAGGTGCTTTGACCATTTTTCTCTTCAAGGTATTGAATGAAACATCACATTACTCCGTCCACCTGTAATCTTGATCTTCTTTTAACAATTCTTCGAGAGGATAGGTCGTGTTGGAGTAATGTCTGATAAACTTCCTGTAATACCCCATATGAACTAACAAGATCCGCACTTGCTTCAAATTGACTGGAGGCTTTAAGTCGAGAATAATTTTTATCTTGGCATAGTCGACCTTTATTCCCTCTTTGCATACTACATGGCCCAGCAATATGCCAAAAGGTGTCGCAAAAATGCACTTTTTAATGTGCAGCGACAATTGAATTTGCTGACAACGTTCCAACATCAGTCGAAGCCATTTGCAATGATCCCTTAGCATTGTGTAGATTGTCTAGTCATCAAAGTAGACAGCCATGGTTTTGTAGATATATTCTTGAAATGCCTTGACGAAAATCCGGGAAAAGACCGATGGTGCGTTCTTCAAACCGAAGGGCATGACTTTGTATGCGAATGACCCAAACTCGCACACGAATGTCATCTTTTTTTTATCTTCTTTTGCAATAGGCACTTGATTGTACCCAGAGAATCCATCCGTGAAAGAATAACACTCATGCCCTGCAACTTCATTAATAATCTCATCTGCAAAAGGAGTTGGAAAGGGGTCTGTGAGTGTTACCTTGTTCAACTCGCGAAAGTCAACACAAATTCTCAGTGGTGTTGGATCATGCTTCTTCTACTGAACAACCATCGGGCTTTCCCATTCTGATTGGTCGATAGGATATATGATTCTTACCTCGAGCATGCTATCGATCTCCTTTTTAACAATATCCTTATACTTCTGAGCAAGCTTGTAGGGTCTTTTCTTTACTGTCATGGTATCTGGTTTGATATCAATTTTCATCTCGCCCATCTCCTGCACAAGTCCTTTCAAGTATTTGTAATCCCGAGCAAATACATCTTGAAATTCCTTGAGGAGACTGGTGATTTCTGTCGTTTGTTCTTCATTCCAATAGTCGCTAATTTTTGCCATTTTCGGTCGGTCTTCATTTGAAATATCTACTTCTTTTGTTTTAATCGTCGCATCCATCCATTCTAGCGCACGACTGTCATTTATCGGTCTTTCACCTTCTTTAATTTGTGTGAATGTTGGTGGAAAGTATTTTTTCGACAACCTTTCTGGTTCGTCCTTCTCGACAATCTCTGTGCTAAAGATTTTTTTTACATGCTTTGACATGCTGGGGTGATCCTGTCTCCATTGAAAACTCTTCCTGACTGATTTCTCCGTTTCTAGGCTTAATCTTGACGAATGATGGCTTTCTGTCGATGTTATGCTATAGCAGGTAGTAGGTCGATGAGTAATCTGCTGCTTTTCTGCAAGTACTGAATTTTCTGTCGACTGCAAAAATTCTTTGATAGTTTTACTTGCTTCGACCAACTTCTCCTCCTTTGGAGAAAACTGGAAATCCTTGATGAAATTTTCTTTCAAGTCCTTCCAAGTGAAAGTTTTCCCTCTCGCCTCTTCCATCTTATACCATTTATTGGGTAAATCATCAAGTGTTCTGGGGAAGAGATGAGGCCATGCCATTTCATCTTTATAGCCCAATTTTCTCCATTCTCTTTCGCAACAGTCGATGTGGACTTCAGGATTTTGTCCCTGTGTAAACATAGGGATGTCGGCCTGAGTCATTCGCTTCTTTCCTCCAAACCTTTCTACAAAAAATGTCGATGCGGTATTCCAAGTTTGGAGTTTCGACTGATGGGTGTCCCACCATCTTGCGGCTTGACCCGTCAATGTCTCAACCAAACTTTGTAGTCGGCCTTGCTCTCCGACATGTTTTGATACCTGTTTGACATGTACAACAGGGGAATCACGTTCCTTGTATCTCAATGTCGAATTACATGTCTGTGAATTTCTGTCTGGAACAAGAGTCGGATATGCTCACATTTTCCGCTCAAATATATTTGGTGTATATGATATTGAGAGACACTTCTTTATTTGCTTCTTTGAGATGGCTTCCACCGTCCAACATTCTTTCGCATGAAGATCATAATTCTCTATCTACAAGTCGTAGAGCTCTGCATCGGAATTATATCCGAGTGAAACAAGATCTCCAAGGTGAATCTCTCCTTGGGAATTTGGTTCAATGCAGTCTTCATTATTGTCTATTCGATAAAGTTGTCGAATATCATTATCTAATTTTGCAGGTTCTGACCATGGTTCTCACTGAGATGGGAAGATTGGTACAATAACCTTCTGCCTGTTGCCTTTCAACTTGATGTGACTTTTGTCTAAGGAAATTGAAGCCTTCATCTTTCGCCCCCAAGGTCGACCGACCAAGGCTGGGAAAGAGCTTGCATCATCTTTGGGATTAATGATTTCAAAATCGACTTTTGTTGTGATGCCTTTGATGGATGTTTCGACTCCCTTCCATACTCTAATCGGCTCAATTAATCCTTGATCTGTGAGCTTCAGATAAATTCCCGATTCCTGCAATTGTGGTCGACCGAGTTGGTCCCAGGTATCACGAGTCATGATATTCACTTGGGAACCGAAGTCTAGTATGACTTATCATACATGATATCCATTTATGTCGAGGTCAACCAACGGGTCAGCATCATTTTTTTCTTTTTGATTTAGTCGGTAAATGTTTTTGGTTTGTCTTTCCTCGACGTGTTTATACTTCAGTTTATGTAACAGGTCAATCAATTTGCCTACAGCTTCATCATTTGAAATTAATTTGAACAATTCATTGAGAACTTCCTGTCAGTTTTCTTCAATATCTTTGTGGGCTGCCAATTCAAAAAATATGTCAGATTCATTTTTGTATATAGATTTTTGTTTCATAGGATTTGGGTAATCCTCTTTGTTTAAAATTTTATTTATCTGTGGCTTATCTTGACCAATGTGGGTACCTTGCCCAGTTACAATTTGCAAGTTTTTAGTACGAAGAACATCATATTTGGGTACACAAGATAAGACACGAACATTCTTTTTATTATTTATTTTCACAATCATGGTAGGGCAATCCTCTAAAAAGTGATCGCCTACCCCACACTTTGTACAAAACTTAAGATCAGTTCTTTCTTTGTAAGGGCATTCTGCATGCCGGTGATCTTCGCTAAGACATGTGTAACATAAACCAGGTCGATTAGGTCAAACACCGTGACCACCACCGCCACGACCACGACCTTGGTATCCTCCACGCCTATTGTAGTCGTCATATCGTCGATCATATCTGCGGTCGTTATATCTCGGATATATGTCGTTCCTGTTCCGATTGTACCAGTCATTTCTTCCATCATTTCTATCAAACCTGTCGTTTCCTGTGTTTCTGTCATAATGCTGCTCGACAGAGTTTGTTTGATATACTGCATGGTAGTTTTGTTGATTTTTCAAATTCAGATGACATTCTTCAATCGAATGGGTATTGACTTCGCATATTTGACACCATTTTGCTTTCTTGTTTTTCATATTGTATGGACAATCATTTGTAGTATGCAAGTCATATTCTTTACACATATCACAAAATCATCTGGTTTGAATAAGTTTGACTTCTTGTCGCCGATCCTCAATTCGACAAGAGTCTTTAGTGTGTCCTGCAGTTCGACATGTAGTACACCATAAATCTGGCCCTTTCAAAGTCATACTTCGGATTGCTTGCTCCATACTCTCAATGCGTTCGTCGACATGTCTGTCCATGGAGACTAGAGGATATTCGTTGTCCATTTCAATTTCCAATGCTGCCTTCAATGCTTCTGCATAAGTATTAACACTCTGTCGACGTACATGTATTTTAATTTTACTTATGAGACCAACAATGAACCATTTGATTAATAACTTTTCTTCGATCTCATAGTCAAGTTTTCTCAGGAGGTCTTTGAACCTCTTATCATATTCCTTGACAGTTTATGTCGGCTTATGGACTATTGTCTTCAGTCGTTCGGCAGCCAGATATGTTGCATCTTCTATCATGAAAAAAGCCAGAAAACTTTGTTTAATTTGCGCCTTAGTTGCATTTGGTGTCTTTGCAATATATCCCATGTACCATGTCAATGCTCTTTTTCTCAACGAGCCAACAAACTGGGCCATTTGTCGTTCTTCACAGGTGAGCTGGTTTGTCGTCCATATCGATTTGCACACAAACCAATGTCGTATCGGATCTTCATCGCCTTCATAAAATGGAAGGTGTGATGTTGAATGTGACATGTCTGCTGATGTATTGACTTGAGAATTGGATGGTGGAGTAGGCGGATTATTTCCACAACTAGAACTTGGTGCTTCTTTGACTTCAACTAGCTGTCTATCAGGACTGGGTTCTCTGTCTTCAGAACCAGTGTCTACAACTTCTTATATTTCGTCAGGTCTCTCTTCTTCTGCTACTTCTGTCGAAATCCAAGTAAAGTTCTGCTCGAACGGGATGTCGCTAAATCTTGGGTTCTCTGACGTACTCGGCAAGTCACTCAAATTTGGTATTGGCAGGGGGGGTGCTTCTTCATGTTCTGAGTACACTAGATGAAAGCTTCTATTTGAAAATTCGGGTTGAAAGGACACCCAATTTCCTTCTTCCGGTCGATGAATCAATAATCTATTGACATCATCGGCTTCTTCACTTCGATGACTCCAGATTCCCGACTGACCAGCATGGAGACCAAGGTTTTCCTCGACAATTTATTGCACTCGGACACTTTGTGTTAAATGAAATGGAGAAGGAGGTGTTACCGTCTCAGGTATCTGAACTTGGAGAGCTCTACCACGCTCTATCCACAAGTCTTCATCCATCGGCAACAGGTCTTCTTCGACGCCCCGATCATCACAAGCTCGGCTTGACTTTGGCAGATTTTCTTCTACATCTATCGCGACACTTGATCCTCACGTCGTCCGGAGCGCAATTGCCTACTCCCTCAGCTCTTCACGACGTTGTCTCCTTTTTTATCTTTCGATTTTCTGGATATCTGGAGTGCTTTTATGACTCATGAGTCTGTCTTTGTCGGATTTACGTCCACTGTTGGTCATGTCACCTTGTCAAATGTCATTTTTCATCAAACTCGGTACATCAGAACATGCTTCCCCACCCCCCCAATGGCGGTCCGAAGCTTTCTAGACCACTAGGGAAGTACAGACCATCATTTGTTCAAAAAGAATTCCCATTCGCGCTCTTTCACAAATCTTTCCCACTGATGTTCTTTCTCCTCCCAATTAGACTTTGGAAGGGGCGGGAGAAGCAACGGTCGTGTCTCGACAATATGCGCAACGCCTTTGTCGATAAAAAAATTGAACAATAAGGTCAGCAGAGAACACAGAAATCGATCAGCTAGCTCAGTGAAGAAATTTTTTCTAACTTCGTCTATTGAGACGCGGTCCTCAATTGCTTGCTCTTCACAGAAGTCGTCCGTAATCTTTTCGCATCACTCCGACAGATTCATGCGTCCTCCGTTGATCAACTTCGACAACAACTTCCACCCTGCTTCATCAACTGGTCTTTTCATCCAGAAGCTTCTTCAAGGCGGTCGGCACAGACTCTACGAATTTCTCATGGGTCTTGGAGAATAATCGTTCCCTCGCTTGGATAATCGTCAGCTTGTTTCGTCGCACATAATTCTGCAGATAATTCACGATTTTATTCTCCCACCACTCCTTAATCTCCTGCTCTGAAATCATATGTCATGCTGTTATTTTTTAATGCATCACCCAGCAACGGAACCAGATGTTGTAGTCCCACGGGTCATGTAGTTACCAGATATACATTATATACATTATAAGCAAGCATGCACAATGATATAGATACAAGAGACAAGAGACCAATAGAGAGAAGCACAACCTTTATCATCCAGCAAGAGCAATATACAACATAGAACAGATCTAACTAGTACATCAGCTCAATAGCCTATATATATGCCTTTCAATACAGTTACATAACCGTCTATCGGTCTAACCGACCGACCCAACCTATACTAGTCGACACAACTTGTCGATATATACTTCAAGTGGTTGGGCGGAGGGCCTAGTCGACAGACCGACCTAGGCCCCTCCAACAGAGATTCAACACAACTTTCTTGGCCTTGGTCCCTAAGGTGGAATGTCCCAATACATTTGATGCTTTCATATCGATTTCACTTTGTAATTGCATATATAAGATTCTTTCGAAGGTTATTGTTGTTCGTATCAAGCCTATCCTTTCTAGGGTCATACTTTCAAAGCAATTTGGTTTTTTGACAGACGGACTAATACATGAGGCCATTGTTTCAATGCAGGAGGGTATGCACACTATTAGGACTTCCCATCTTCCTATTGTTGTCATTAAAATGGATTTGTCTAAAGGTTATGATTGGGTTTCTTGGATTTACCTAGGACTTTTACTAATTCATGTTGGTTTTAATATTTTTCTTGTTAAGTGGATCATGGGTTGTGTGGCATCCTCATCGTTTATTGTTTTAAGCAATATATCTATATCTAAGCTCTTTAATCCCACAAGGGGACTGAGAAAGTGGTGTCCATTGTCCCCATATATATTTTTACCGATTGTCGAAGGACTATCTAGGGTTATTCTTGTAGCTAGAATACAGAGGTAAACTCAAGGGATTTCATTTGGGGGAAGACAACAACTAACTCATGTATTTTGTAGATGGCGTTCTACTTTTTTTCTTTTTCTCTGAGGATGAAGGTAGACAATACAATGAAATTTTAAAACTCTTGCTTGGAAACAAGCATGGAAGTAATGTTGCTAAGTTTTCATTGTATTACCTAAGGTGGATGCACATTTAAGACATATTTAGGTCAGGGCCTTTCCCTATCCATCTCATATGTTGGAGGGAGGTTTTGAATATCTGGGGTCTATTCTCAAATGCAATAATTATGGGAAAGCTCATTAGTACTAGCTTATCTCTAAGATTAGAAAACCTTTAGTGCAATAGTTTCTTTTTAGAGGGGGGGTACTTGTTCTAATTAAGTATATTTTGGAAACTATTCATGTCTATTCGTATCTTATAGCACATTCCAAAAGGTATATTACACATGATTGGAAAGATTAGTTTCAACTATATTTGGAAGGGCAGTTGTGATTATAAGGGTTCCCACTTAGCTAATTGGAAAATCATTTCTTATATGAAGGAATAGGGCAGTTGGGGTATCAAAAATATATTTCTATCTAATCAAGCTCTTGCTACAAAGTCATTGTAGGACAAATTGGCATGGGATAGTTTATGGAAAATGATCTTGATTGTAGAATACATTTATCCTAGTATTGTAATAGATTGGATAAGAAGGCACAACAATAATATACAAAATGTATCAAACCAGTGGTAGGCCTTGAACTTAGCCTTATCAGTTATTGGTTAGTATTTGGCCTAGAAGGTAGGCTCTGGTGATTTGATTAGGGTGGGTATTCATACTATTATGGGTTGCAGTATAGGTTTTTTTCTTCTTGGTGATTTGATCTACTATTTTTCAGGAACAAGGTAGATGTACATTCAATAAATTCATCAATCCATTTACTATTGGCATATGGTGGCAGGTATGGCTTCGGGCTCATGAATTGGGATTGGAAGGTGAGTAGGCTATGCATTGGATATGTACCTATTTGAACTTTGGAAGGAATATATCAAAATCTGATATGAGGAGGATGAGATTGCTTAGAATTACAATTTGATTGGAGGGCACCATACTACAAAACTCAAATACTTGGCATTGAATGATAGGGTGAGCCTGGAAGCACTTTGACAATGGAAAAATTTGTGGAAGGTGGCAACCCCACCTAAATGTATCCTCTTCCTCTGACTAGTTTTGAATAGGAAGGTCCTAACTTGGGACATACTTCAAAGAAGGAATCAAATTGGTCCACGAATGTGTATACTCTGCAGAGGTAATGAAGAAACTAATGATCATCTCTTGCTTTCTTTCCCTTAAACTCGACATATATGCAAAATGTTGAGTTTCAATTTTTTTTATATACCATAATTTATATTACAAAACCAAAAGAGGAATAGAATTACAGAGCTAGAGTTATGGTGGCTAACCTGCCAACAGAGGAAACCATGCCAACCAACTAGGGACTCATTCTATGCCAAAAATGACCATACATATCCAAAGTGTATAAGAGGAACAAAAGGGATCTTGCCCATACTCGAGAAACCAAGAGAACCTAGCAGAGAGTCCAAAATGATCAGTCCAAACCATTATACTTACCAAAAAAGTAGACCACTAGGACAAGAAGAACAAAGAAAAAAATAAGATGGAGGAACCCCTATAGTAGCCTATATCAGCTTTAGCGGTATCCTGTAGCAGCTTCGACTTCAGTAACCTATAGCAGCTTCCTAACATCTGAATGCTCAAATTAAACTGACATGTCCTTTTCTGGAACTATGTTGGAATCCATATCCTATCGGGTTCTCACCCCATCTTGGGAGGAGATCTTTGTTGGTTATGCATCAACAAGATCCCCAAAGGATAGGATTGTTGACATTATCCCATGAATTCACTATTAAATTGATCTTTTTTTCAATGCCTATGTTAGTTAAGCGATATGCCAGTTTGTTGGTGTCTTTGCGGACATGACAAGTGATCATGACTATAATGCACGACAAGAAGGAAGCCAACTGATACAGATCTTCCTCCCACCTCCATTTTTTTGCTAGAAGATGCACTAGAGTTCCATTGAAAATTTTTTAAATCAAGTGAATAAGGATTTGGGAGTCTCTTTCAACGATGAGCTGGGATAATTTGGAAGTAATTACAGCTTGAATCCCAACAATTAGACCCGACAATTCAACCACATTGTTGGTTTCACAACCGATAAAACCTTGGAAGATAAGCAAGAGACGACCTTTATCAATTTTGAACACTCTGAAAAAACCAACAGGTTTGGGATTGCCCTTAGAGGCACCATAAAAATTTAGTTTGATGAAGCTGAGAGGGGGGAGAGACCAATGGTTTGGGCTAGAGATTATGGGGATTCTTTTGAGGAATTGAGAAGAGATCAATTGAAGCGTAATGTTCCATTCTTGAAAGATGCGCTACTCCTCCATGTTGAATTATCTATCCTAATCACTCCAAGTGTCAAGATTCACTTTTTCAGTAATATTATGCTTAATCTTGGCCCAAACATGAGTAGCATCCATGCTTTTGTCTTAGAAGATGCAACAGTTTCTCTCCTTCCAGGTTTCCCAGATTAGGAAACTTGGAAAAAGTTTCCAAATTATGTTTAGTATGGGATTGGAGAATGGATTGTTAGACCAGTTTTTCAACATTTGAACAATATTGCTATGTTGATGGTCACATCTTCAAAAAGTTGAAGCCCCTCTGTCCCATAGAGCATTGGTGAAATCGTAGCTGTCAAGAATGTGATCAATGGATTCCATAGCACTATGGAAAATGATGCAAAATGATGAACTTTTGAATCCCCTCTTGAGAAAATTGTCCCATGTGAGAATTCTCCTTCTAATGATGAGCCAGTAGAATAGAGCAACTTCTATCTAGAGATTGGCCTTCCATATTTTTGACCATATTTGATATTGTGGAGTATTGAGAAAATTGGCCTTGATATATTAAGATTCTTTAAGTGAAAAAAAAAATACCACTTGGTTTGTACCCCCAACGAAGTCTACCTTGCCCATATTTCAATTTGACCTAGCTTTGATGCAACTCATCCCATACACTTTTCCAATCATCATTGTGCTCCCATATCCAAGAGGAGTGATGGGTCCAGGTTATGTGCACCTATTGATCATCTTGAGATTGCCAATAGTGCTGGACAATGATCCTATTGTTCTCTCTGAGATTCTATTGTGCTATGGGCATGGGATGGGAATCAACTAATTTAGGAGGTTGAATCCATGAGTCCTCCCATAACATCACATGTTTGCCATCTTTCACTTCCCATAGGCAATGCTCCTGGATTAACTTCTTATTGGCCCAAGTAACATTCCAAATGAGGGATCCAATAATATCTCCATCAAGATGAATGAGGTTTGCTTTAGTGATTTCAGGGGCATACTTCTCCTACCACATGAGATCCTAGGGTTCCTATTGATGCTTGACCCATCTCCACTAGGCTTTATCCCCCCAAATATGGTTGTTGAATTTAGGGTCCCTAAGACCAATTCCCCCTACCAATTTGGGTATACATAGCTTTTCCCAGCTAACCAAGGCCCATTTCTTGTAGTTGATCGAGCTGCTCCATAAGAAATTTCTTTGCAAGTTTTGAATGGCCTTAAAAATGTATTTGGGGGCAGCTAAGACTGAGAAAACGTAGAGGGGCATGACTTGAAGAATGAATTTAACCAAGAGCATTCGCCCTGCAAGGTTGAGGGTGTGGAAATTCCAACATGATAACCTTTTTTCAAGCCTGGATAAAAGTTCTTTATAGTTAAAATGATTGATGGTTGAATCAATGAGGGGACCGCCAAGGTATTTGGATGGAAGGGAGCCCTATTGGAAACCAAGGATTCTAGTGATACTTCTTTGGATAAGAGTAGGGTGTTGAAGAAGAAGATATGGGATTTAGCATCACTGATGGATGTGCCCAAGGCATCCATAAAATATTTGAGAACACACTTGAAGGATTTGGCTTCTTTGTCCAAGGGGAGGCCCATCATGAAAGTGTATTCCACAAATAGATAGTGGGTATGCTTGAGGTTTGGGTGGGGGAATAAAATACCACATATTTTACCAACATGAGAAGCTCCACTAATGTGATGACTGAGGCCTTTAGCCATAATGATAAACAATAAAGGAGAGAGAGGGTCTCCCTTCCTAATGCCCCCGGAGGATTTGAATGTAGGTGAAGGAACTCCATTCACAAAGATAAAAAAGAAGGGATAAGAGATGAAGGATAACACCCATTGAGTCCATTTATTGTTGAAGTCGAAAGGCCTTCAACATTTGTTCAATAAATGGCCAGCTCAGTTTGTCAAAATCTTGCAACACATCAAGCTTCATGAGAATACCTTGTTTTTTGGAAGTCTTAAGGGAATGGATAACTTCATGACTAAGCATAGTTCTGTTCAGGATTTTCCTACCTTCGAAGTAGCATGATTGCTCCCGCGAGATGAGGTTAGGAAATATTGGTTTCAAATGATTTGCAATGACGTTCAAAATAAGTTTGTATATGACATTACAAAGACATATGGGTCTCGACTTACTTGGATCCGAACCTTGCTCTTCTTTGGGAATGAGAGAAAGGAAAGTTGAGTTTAGGGAAGGAAGGACTTGGGCTTCTCTCTGAGAGTGTTTTCCCAATTCAAGTACTTCTTCTTTAACAAGATCCCAACAATGTTGAAAGAAGTCGGTGGTAAGACCATATGGCCTAGGGTATTTTCCAGTAGCCATTTGCATAATAGTTGTTTCCAATTCAGTCTCCTCTATGGGTTTCATAAGACTGTCCTTTTGTTCTTGAGAAACCATCCTAGGAATGTTGCAGGTAATGTTGTTGATGGATTCAAATCTATCAAGGACTGGTTTTCATATGAGGTTATTATAAAAAGATGTAAATTCGTGTTCTATTTTAGCATGAGCTTGTAGTCTTTCTCCCTGAGAGTTGGCCATCATAGAAATATTCTTCAATCAATTGTATTGCAGCATGGATCGATGAAAGAAGGCATTGTTGCACTCACCCTCCTTAAGCCACTGAACATAAGACTTTTTCTCCATGAGGATTTCCTCTTGCTTGTGCCTCTCATCAATTTAAGCCCAGAGTTGAACTTAGGCTTCCTTGAGGACTGGAGAGCGTCCCTCCTTAATCATTTGCAACTGAATAACCTCCATTTTGTCATATAACTCATTTTATGCCTAGAAGATGTTGTCGAACTCGTCTTTATCCATTGCTTGAGGAACATCTTTGTGTGCTTTAGTTTTTGTTGAAAGCGATACATGGGATAGCCTTGGAGCATATCTATCTCCAACCACAATTTTTTAAGATTGTCTTTAAAACTTGGATTAGAGAGACAAAAGCTTCTCAAATTTCAATGGGTATATCTTGGGTGTTCCTTCAAGTTGTTGTTGGAGGCTGATGGTCTAATGGTTCGATCCTACTGTAGGAAGGATATTAGCCTCTAAGGAAGTTCCTTGCAAAAGAATGGCTTCCAAAAAAAGGAAACAATCCAGCCTTGAAGCGATTTGATGGTCACCCCCCCTCTTATTGTTCCAAGTAAAGAGGTTGATGTTGGTTTCCAAGTTGACCAACTTAAGGTTTTGGATGGTCACCTGGAATGATTCACTATCTCACTCAAGTATTCAACATTGTCCTTTTGGTTCCAACAGAGAGGTTATCATATTAAAATCAGCCCCTAAAATCCATTGATTTGTAGCTACCTGTTCTGCCAGCCGAGAGAGGGCTTCCAAGAATTGCAATTTCTGCAAAAGAAGGTTAGGATCGTAGACATTTGAAATAGTTCCCAGTTCATTTGAGCTGAGGAGATGGAATTTAGCAGTTAATGTATTATGGGTAGCATAGAACTCCTACAGTTTGATCTAATTCAGGTCCTAAAGCAACACAAGGCCTCCAACTACTCTTATTACATCAAATGGTATGCATTGAGCTCCCTTCCATATTTGTATTGCTATGAGGTCCATCTATTCCACATTGCATTTGATCTCCTACACATCAGAACCTAAGGTAACTCTTGCCTAATCTTGTTTTTGTAATATCTTGTGTTTAGACTTACCCAAACACCTCGAATATTCCAACAAATGAATTTCATTGAGAATGAGGGATACTAGAGAAGACCTCAGTGAGATGGGCATATTTCCCTGAGTCTACCAACTACTATCCAACCTCTTCTAGCCATTGCTTATTGGATTCCTGTCTCTTTTTCCCTTGCTCTTTGGAGTTCCTTTTGGGTTCTTTGAGTTTTGACTTCTAAAGAGACTTTAGTTCTAGATTTAATGAGGGCTTCCTTCAGGGGCTAAAGTTGCTTGGCTAGAATCGATTTGCAATCTTTCCTTCTACATGAATTTTCAATGCCCTTTATATCTAAGTCGCCTAGATCCATTTCCTCGTTTTCTTCTAGAGGAGGTGCTTTCCTTGGTACTTCTCCTAAGATGCTTGGGGGATTTTGAGTTATCTGAGAAGAGGTCCCAGTATCATTAGGGGGCTGATTAATTCTTGATTTTTCGTGCTCAGGATTTTGAGTTTTTTCAGATCCCTGCTTTTTTGGTGTTCTTCCATTATTGTCCATCTGTAAATCCTCTGGCATGTCTGATAGAGCAACGAATCGATTCCCATTTTATTCCTTTCTCTTATGCTCTGGAGTAGGGAGTCTTTTAGATTGCCTTCTTCTGTCGGGGATTCGAATGAATCCATCATTGCCCATCTTTGGAGTCAAAGAGGGAGGGTGAGGGGTACCATTGAGAGGGTAGTCTCGGAATAGGTGACCATGGTCATTAGACTTCTGACATAAAAAAGGAATGTGTTCATACTCAAGGGTTTGAATCCATTCAGTATCTTCATGCCATTGATAGATTGATTCAAGGAGAGCTCCAGAGATATTCATGTTGATCTTTGCATAAGACATGTAGCACTCAATCCTGGTGGTTTTCGAGATCTGAACAAAAGAACCAATGGTTTTTCCAATATATTCCAGGGTTTCATGGTCCCAATATTCCTAGGACAATGAGTATAGCCAAATCCATACAAGAGCATGGGAGAAATTATCCTTTTCTGGGCTAAATCATTCCAACTAGATTGTCGAGTTATAGAAGTAAGGCCCATTGTCGAAGATATTGTCCTGATCTTCTAAGATGGAGAAGATCACTGTAGAGAATCCCTTGGATCCTAGGTGGAGATCATTATGGAATTTTGGCCTCCACTTGTTGTTGATCCACCAGATCAAATATTTTTCCAATGGCCAAATACCCAGGAATCTACCTATCACTATGTTGTCTTTCATATATTGGATCCTAGGGTTCATGTTTTGAGATGTAATATCATATTTTGGAATATGAAGCATTTTTGGGATGCATCGATTGACCAATTTGTGAACCTTTTCCATCAAAGTGGCCTTAGCAAATTCGCTAAGCTGCGTTTTAGACATAGTGCAGATCCCTTCTCCTTCCATTCCCTAGGTCAAGGAATGTTGCACCTCAAGTTGATCCTGTCTACTTTTGCTACTCAACAAGTTAGAATCTAATTTGGTTGAAGGATCTGGCATTCTATAGGGATCTCGGTTCCCTTCCTCCGAGGAGCCATGCTCTAGGAGGCAGAGCCAATGGTGTTGCGACAACTACCATGAAGCAGCCAAACCCTAGTTTCTTATAGATGCTTCAGTGCTCAATTGTCATATTTTTTATTTTTATTTTGAGAAATACTTCTTATATTTACAATCATACCCACTCATGGATTTGAACCTAGGTCTCCACGTTAATACAAGCTAGATCACCTCATTGCTTGTTGATAGACCACATTCTTGTGGGTAGCAATTGTCCTTTTTTTCCTTCTTAAGAGGTTTCGTTTCAATTAACTTTGAAGAATTTGTGGGATAAAGATACCTTGGTTGATTACTTTTATGGGTTTTTCACTCATAGGGAGCTCAAGTGTTTATGCTCGATCCCATTTCTGATCAATTGGGGGATTTGGTTGGCAAGGAATGCTCAACTCTTTGAGGAGAAACAACTTCCCACCTTCAAGATTACTACACAAGCACATACAATTATAGCTTATTACACCCTGTCTCTTGTTTCTAAGTCTAGACATATACTTACAGAGGCGAATGTGAATAAAGAGATTGCTTGAAGCTTCTTTGACGGTGCTTGCCAAGGGCTCGGGAATATTTGTAGCCTAGGATTTGTAGTTTATTGTTAAAAAATGCACTATTTTACATGTAAGGTTTATTTGGGGGTAGTGACAGACAACATCGACGATTTCAATGCTCTATTTTATGTATTGAAATTTGTTGTGTGGAGAAGGATATTACACAGATTCAGGTATTTGGTGACTCAACTATGACAATTCAAAGGTTAAATGGGGAGATACATGTCCATAACACATGGCTTAACCAGTTAGTTGTACATTTGAAGGAAATCAGTGGCTTATTTCATATGGTGAGTTATTCCCATGTATTATGAGAAATGAACACATTTGCATACTCACTTTCTAAGGAAGCTTTACTTTTGGGACTTGATTATTTGATTGGTGATGAATACAAGGAAGGACAACATGTCTCTTTAAGGGTAAATGAGCTTTTTCAATTATGTTAAATATAAGAAGAATCTTGTAGAATCTATTAAGGACTCTCAAATGATTAGATTCATTAATGTTGGTTTCAATGATCATCATAATCTTTTTGGGGACCTTTGTTGATAAGTTTAGTTTTTTTGGGTTACAAGTTACCTTTCACTTTGAGCATCATACAAATTGTAGTACCATGGCATATGAAGATTGTATTTTTCATTCTTCTTGAATAAAAAATATGTGTTTTTTTTGGAAAAAAAAATATAGATTTGCTCTTTGAAATACATAAAAAAAATTTCATTTTTTCTTAATCTTTGTGGGTGCTTAATAGATCTAAGGTTAAGATGGATTTACACTCGTGGTTCCATTGTGGTTCCATTGAGAGAAACAAAATGCACTTTACAACCTTAGGTGGAAGAGACGTGTCACTTGATGTAATACATGAAATGTTATTAAATTGAAATGAAAAAAATTAAGTGGTGCCTATGTTCCAAGCACCTCTTGCCATGGATAAGAAAGTAGAACTTGTGACTTCCCCAACTTTCTCAAGTTTAGGGCATGACTACTTGAGTTAACCCTCAATACTAAATAACCTATATATTTTTTTGAAGTAAATAAAAAAAATAAACTCACATAGATTTTTTTAATTCCTTGATATTTTAAGAAACTTCTTCTTGTTTTTTTAAATCAAAAGGTGGCAAAACCTATTATAACTCAGTTGTCAACCAGTAGTAAGGACATCCTTCACGAACTACTACCCATGAATGTGCGCTGACTAATCACCATTATTCAAGGAAAGCCATGCCACTTGAAATGACTCGCTAGTGGTTTGTAGGGGGCAAACTTCCTCTCTTATAGGGCGCCTCTAGATCTTGGGCTATTAATATATTTCCTTATGTCTAAGGAAGATAATTTCTTAGCCAATAAGAAATAGTTTTAGGTCTTACTCCAAGACCAAAAGATTAAGTTTCATCGTAGAGAGTATCTACAAGAAAGTTAATATCCATTATGATCATCACTAAGAGATTACCTCCAATCAAATCATATACTTTTTAGTAACATCTAGCTTTAGTTTCGAGCATCTGAGTGAGCCTAATGGTTAAGAACATGTGTTATCTCTAGGGAGGTCACAGTTTCAAAACTGGCGGGGGGTAGGGATGCTCATATTGGCCCCTTGTGACAAGGCTGGAAGGGTAGGCGACCTCTAGGATAGAGGTTCACTATTTGAAGTGTATGTGAACTTTCAGACGTCTTGACCCCTACTGAGTCACAAGTTACTGGTATATCTAGCTTGCGGGCTGTCAGATATACCCTTAAAAGGCTGCTAGTTCCAAAGTGTTAAAAAAACATGTAGCTTTAGTTCTATACATAATACTACATACTACTCCACATAGCAATTACCTTACGATTTTCTATTGATGTAAACTTAAATTATTTTTCATACCTTTCTTAGCTTAACAGCTGTAAGATGGATCGAATGTAATTTTAATTAATTGGAAGTGTTTATTCAAAAGAAAATTGTTAAAGTTCTTAGGTGTACAAAAATGCCTTGCTGGCAAGTCAAAGTGCACACGTAAGTTCCACCTCTATGGTTGAACCTAGCCCATGGCTTCCGACAGACCAGGTGGCAAAGCAATGATGGTGTGAAACGGTATAATACGCACTACTTTAAAGTATATGGACGATCTTTCTCCTCACCCGTTCGAAGAATAGGCCACATAGTAAAATGCGTGCCAGGGTTTAACAGATGAGAGGTTATAAAAGGGAGTTTCTACATTAGGTCAAGCGACTGGGATTGTAGGAGGCGGAGAAAGTAGCAGTACTAAAAGACGCAGGGTTCATGGCGTCACGGGCGAATTCGAAGGGCAAAGGCAAAATGGGCAAGGGATCGAAACAGGGAGATTCGAGATCTTCCATTAAAGCTGTCAAAGAGTGGACCACGTGGGTCATGAAGAAGGCCAAGACAGTTACCCACTATGGCTTCATTCCCCTGGTTATCATAATCGGCATGAATTCGGAGCCCAAGCCTAGTCTTGCTCAGCTCCTAAGCCCCGTCTGATCTCCTTTGATTTTTTTTGGTTTTCGAATACATGTAACATAAACGGCCAGAGGTATGTTGTTTGTATTTGATATAAGATATTTAGGTGTTCGAAGTCATGGAGGCGCTTGGGGTTTATTCCAGGCAGGCATGCTGTGTCTGATCTAACTAGGGTTAGGGTTTTTGCTGTTGAAGCTTTATTTTCTGTAATAGCCCTTTGGATGCTTTGAATAAAGTACTATTGGTGACAAAGGAATTGTGATCTGTTAAAGAGTATGGAAGCCATGAACGAACACGCAGACATAGAGCATTAAGCTATTTTCTTTTCAGATTTTTTGGGTTTTTAAAGCTAAATTAAAATTTTGGTTGTTGCTGTTATTGGCGGGATATATCACAACTTTTTGGCCACGAGCTTGTTAATAGAGCCAATTGTCTGGGTTCTGAATGGCTTGTTAAGTACAAATGTGTTTCAGTATTGCCTATTCACATTTTTTTAAAGATGCTTTCGGTTTAAAACTTCAAAAAGCGTGCCCTTCCCCATAATGGTAATATTACAATGGACCGTAGCCATCTCACAACAGGACTATGCATTATTCTCCATACTTGAAAGCACTTTGACTAAGATGCTGGGACTTGGGGATATCTTTTCCTCCAAATTCACCTGGTCTTGTTCCTAACCCAATCTGCTTTGAGCGGCCTCTTTAAGCAGACAAAATGTTTGCCCTACACAGGTGAGACACCTCACAAGGGGCGAATATGTCTAGAGGTGTTCTGAACCTTGGTGGCGGGTGTTTAAAGGTTCTTTACTATTGAACCAAGATCTGACAAATTTAACTGTTAACATGCTTGGTGGCGGGTGTTTAAGGGTGCTTTACTATTGAACCAAGACCTGACAAATTTAACTGTTATTTGATACCTGACGAATTTAACTGTTGAACATTTTGGTGACAGTTCTATTCATTATTATTTATCCGCCAGAGGAGTCAATAAGTAAAAACAGTAATAACGGGGATCTTAAATTTCAAGAGCATAATATCAAATTGCAACTAATGTCTGTTGGACTTATGTTTGGGTTATTTTAGAAGAAAAGAAACAGAGACGACATCATTCTATGGAGACGTACCGAGATAAGACAACTACTAGGGTTCTTTTATACTTAGGTTTTCTGGAGTGTGAATACTGCATTTTTTGGGGGGGGTTTGTACTTATTTTGTTAAGAAACTAGACTCTATGGCGTTTGAGACTCTACATTGGTGTCAACATGCAGCACAGTAAGACACTCCCTTCAATCTTCAAAAGCATTTAAATTCATTTAAATTACATGGTGAACGCTGTTCGGTGCTGACAAGTCTGCATAAGGAGATATGTGAGCTGTTATCGTTTGGTTTTTGCATATGCTACCCCTTTTTGCAAAACGTGCTGAGAAACGTTTCACGATTGTGCGTTTTGCGTGTTGCAAAAAGGGGGCATTTGGGTGCTCCCCTGATAAGTGGTATGTTGGAATGTCTAGGTGGCCCCCTCCCTCCATAAAAGCGTGATTTCTAGGTGGCCCCCCTCCCTCCAGAAAAGCGTGATTTCTAGGTGGCCCCCCCTCATGAAGCGGGACGTTCAGGATCCCCCTTCCCCACTCTTGAATTTAAAAAGAACATAAAAGAATGAAAAAAACCTGATCTCCCTAAGTTAATCTAACTACATATACTTTTCCACCTCCTGCCACTTACCATATAAAATCCGAATCTAACAACGTATACTTTTCCATCTCCTTTCACTTATCATTTAAAATCCGAGTCAATGTGTTTCATTGTGTTATAAGTTGTAAATTTAAAATTATGCTGTGCATGTATTATTGATTCAATGTAAAATATGATAATATCAAATACAATGGTGATTGATGAATTATGTTTGTATCATTCACAAATTTGAATTTACATTGTACGATGATGAATAGTTTTTGAATTTATAATTTTATATGGAATGAATTGTTATTGAATTTACTGGGATGAATTGATCTTTTATGTTTATATCATTCGCAAATTTGAATTTACATTGTACGATAATGAATAGTTATTGAATTTATAATTTTATATGGAATGAATTGTTATTGAATTTACTGGATGAATTGTTATTGTTGAATTTTTTCTTTTTAATTTTAGAGATGACTGCGATCCCCACTTCTCCCCATGGCGTCCCCTCTTTGGGGCCGTTTCCACATGTTCACAAAGTGTGTTTTTCCACGCCCGCATCCCTAGTCCTGGAAACCTAGTGGAACATTGCCAGATTTAAGACTATTTGGGTGAAGAAAAAGAGACACAACTTTTAGGCAAAAACCTTGGACGGAGGACTTGAGGAAGTCTTTGAAAAGCAAAGCAGAGAAAGGAGGTAGTGGCCGATTGAGATGGACTTCCTCTATTGCAGAGAGTTACAAAAGGGAGAATTTAGGTAAAGCAATGAAATCAGTTGGTCCTCATGACAGCATGAAGAAAGCACAGAAAACCTTTTATTCCTGCCAAAAAAAATGCGCTAAGGGAGATTCTAGGTGAATTCTATCAAGAAAATTCATGACTGCCGGAAAGCTTCCCCATCCGCAGTATGAGTTTGTTGGTGGGTGTAGCATCCAAATGAGGACCCGGCTCGTGCAGAACAGAGGATTATGGAAAAGCTGCGAAGGCTCTAGGAGAAGCTAGATGGCTTGGAGAACAAGTTTACCAACTAGAAGAAAAAAATGCCCTTTGGAAACAGTGTTTCTGATTTACGATGAACATTGCTAGTTCATTATCAAGATTGCGTGGAGGATATCTAATGCCATTGCCATGTCAGCCAGTCAAAATTGTGTTAAATTGGGCCCTATTGGAAGAGGAAAGGACATTAGGTTTGAAGTTCTGTGCAGAAGTTGGTTTCTTTATTTTTGTTACAATTGGATGTATTATGTTTAAGTGTGATGTTATGTGGGTCTGTGACTCTGCGATATGAGCTACTTAAGTTCCGAAAGTTCTGTCAGGAGATTATTTATAAAGCCCTGAAGACAAATTCTGTTGTGCAATGTATTCATGCTGCCAGTTTCACGCGTAGTTTTACGGAGAGTTACAAAGGGGGGAATTGGGTTAAAGCTAAAAAACCACTTTATCCTGGCAACAGTATCAAGAAAGCACAGAATTTCTTGTTTCTGCCAAAAAATGATGGAATATAAGAGCTGTTAAGGGATGCTAGGTGAATTCTATCAAAAAACAATTCATGAATGCAGGAAAGTGAAACCAATTGGGATATCAACCCGCTGGTGCAGAAGAACAGAGGATTATGGGCAAGCTGCAGAGGCTCTAGGAGAAGCTAGATGGCTTGGAGAACAATGTGGCCAAATAGAAAATAAACGACCTTTGGAAACAGTGTGTTTCTGATAATGATGAACATCAGCAGTCCATTTTGAAGATTGCGGGGAGGATATCTAATTTCCATGGCAGCCAACCAAAACTCTGTTAAAGGTCCTATGTTTTCAAGTAATTATAGCATTCTAGGGATAATGAAGAGGAAGGGACCTTTGATTTTAAGTTTTGTTAAGAAGTTGGTTTCTTTGTTTTGGTTAGAAATGGATATATTACATATAATTGTTATGTTTTATGGGTTTGTGATACGAGCTCCTCAAGGTCCAAAAGTTCTGTCAGGAGATTTATAAAGCTCTTAAAACAATTCTATTGTGCAATCTATTTATGCTGCCTGTTTCATGCCTAGTTAACTTATGTGATTGGAAAAAAATCTACTGGTTAAAGGGTAGCCTATCCATTTTCTGTGAGAAAAGCCACTTACCCCCTGGCATGTGCTGTAAAACATTAAGGGGTTCTTGTGTTCCTTTGTAGTGTTGTATCATTGTATGTACTAAGAAGCCTTGAGTGTGACAAAGGCATTGTAGAAACACCAAGATTGATTATATATATATTTGCATTATTAAACGTCACAAGTAGATATTTTTGTACATTATCTTGTTTTCTAAAAAATGATAGAGAAAGCCACAATTTCAGACTTCTCTGGAGATCTGTGCGTGATTTTTCACCTTATAAAGCAGGGCATCAAGACTGGTTAGTCGACATAAAAATTTGTATTGAATTACTCACCATGCTTTTAAATTCCAACCATTATGAAACAAATGGTGGAGGTTCGCCTGTAGGGATAGTTCCTTGCTAACCATTGGTGGTTTGAATGATAATTGACAGTCCGAGATCCAATATACTTGATGAGCATCTGTGTAGCTGACTGTTTGACTGTTTTTGCTAGCTTAGAATCCAATGCCAAATAACAAAACCGGCTATGCAGCAATTCTGCTGTTTGTATGAAGTTACACCTCTTTTTTGTCCTGGGCCATGTCGTGGTTTCTAACTTGATATTTGCTGCATCAAATCTAATGCCCAATGCTATGGTTGGAGATATGTTGCTGATCATTCAGTTTGAAAAAGGTAAGCCATGGAAATCCTTTTTGTTAAATGACTGAAGTAGCTTAAAACAGACAATTCCTCGTGTCAACCACTGGATAACAGGAAAAAAATACAGTGTGAAAAGACTAAAGTCAATGTCAGATCACACCGCACAAAATAATATTGCATTTGATCTAATCATATGTTTTCATGAGAAACTTCAATCGACATTCGTTAACTAATATGTTTCAGAAACAAATGGCAACGATCACTCGTGATTAATAGCATGGAAGCTGGAGAGAATATGCCGTATTGCTGAGTTTTTCCATGTGACATGTAAGTCTGCTATAGCTAAATATTTACTTTTTAAATTCTACAAGAGAATCAATATTTGTAATTTACATTGCAAAGTAGTGCAATTTTGTTTCACTTTATTATAGGGAAAAATTTGCATGGGACACATACTTGCCGTATCAACGTTATTCTTAGGCTAGCGAGTGACTTTGATATGTTAGACTTGAATGTGGTAGTGTTGGTAATGAAGCTCACTTCCACGTATTCACACAAATGCCATGCATGCGAATCACCCCTGCGAATCTTAAAATAATCAAATGACATGTGGTATAGTAAGGCAAACTCGATCTACGTAAAAGCCTTAAGAAGTACCATTCTCGAATGCTTCATGTATAGTCGGTTTCAACTTTGTACGATCTGTTCCTTTCTCCCAAGATGTTCGAAGCATCCTCAAATTTGTATTGTAAAGAACCATCATTACTCAAATTTGTAACTTTCCAAATATACCTTCATGTGATGAAGGTTGTTATAGAAATTTGATGCCTAATGCAGGATTGGTATCCTATCCTATAGTGGACAGATGTCCTTGATGCATCTGTAAAAACCATTCACTTGGACACATGAACATTAAGATATTCTCCATCAAGGATTATGGCCATCATATATGCCAACTTGTGGTTGGAAGTTATTTTATGATATTATAGTAACATTGGCCATCAAATATGCCACCTCATGGTTGTAAGTTGTTTATGGTCTTCGGAGAGTAACAATAGAAGTTTTGGTGAACCTTAGAAAGACAAGCGTTGCCCCCCATCTTAAGGGGTTAAATTTTGAACTAATAAAAAGACTACATTATCCAAAAGTTTTGGCGAGCCTTAGAAAGATAAGCTTTGCCCTCTATTTTAGGGAGTTGAATTTTGAACTAATTAATCTAAGATTAGATTAGTCAAAAGGTCCCAAGTCTAAGTCTAATAGCAATTGGCTGGCTTAATGTCTCGAGCACTTGCAATAGAAGGGCAAGAAGTAGAGGCCCTGGATGGATGTTGCCATATATGTCAATAGAAATTGGGTAGTGTACACACCAATGTTTGAGTATCCTCACAATAAAGAATTTGGTGCCTTGTCTCTATGAGATTGTAGAATGTACATTGGAGCTACACTCTTCTTTGTTTTAATGCTTGAGGTATAGGAGGGGATGGAGAAGTTGGTTCTTAAAGGATGGAGTGTCAAGTCCTACTTTGGGATAAGACTCTTTATCGAGAATGGCATTTATGGCTAGGATGTTTAATAATTTAATGTTTTATTGGGATTTGTGTTGCTACACTTGTCTATCCAAGATGTTGGTTGCTATGAAATTATGGGGTGTTCAGATGTTTCTTGGATCAAAGTTAGGGCTTTACGTGCTAGAAGTTTGTCATTAATAAGGGATTACCCAAATGAAAAGAGCTAGTTGAAAGTGATTTTGGTGAGTTTTAGAAGAGAAAAGTAATCTATTTGTTTCGATTGGATAGGGGTGCAATGGAGATTACTACAACATATATTTTCTTGGGGTCACTAGTATCAACCTCTTTAAATTGGATTGCGGGGTGGTTGAGATTACTACATCATATACTTCGAGGTCCAATTTAATGGTCTTATATTTAGCTCAAGGCATGCATTCCAGATCCAATTCAATGAGAGATATGCATCTCTCTTTGAACTCGATTGCCAATGACTCCTAAACTTTGAAGATGCATCTATTTGACATGATTATCAGATGCATTGTTTGAGATTTGAGGACCCAATTTACGTCACATTGATTAGGCATGGTTGGAAAAGGTCCAATCCATGATGCTCCATTATATGATTAATTGCACATTGATGGGTCATTATCCACATCGACTTTGGTACCTACTCCTTGTACCTTGAGAGCATATTCTACCCCTTGTACCTTGAGAGCATATTTAGGCTTGTGTCATTTCTTCATAGGGTCATACATTGGATGATTTAGTGGCAAGATAAGAGAAGTATGTGTAGTTGTTACTCAAACTTCATGGTCTATAAGGCAATATGTTGGCAATCCTCAAAAGCTTTGCTTCTTCATTTTATAAACACCTTTATTGAGCATCTTGCCCCTATAATAAGGTGATCAAACAAATCTCAACTATGTATTCTAGTTACTTAAACCTCCTCCCCCAATGCTTTGGCCCCAGGATGGCCTTATGCTTTGAGCATTTCTTACAATGATTAAGGGATCTCATTGTTTGCCTTGACTACCTTCAATGTCATCGTTCACTTGGTCTCTAAGTTCTCCTCAATTAGTTGAGGGTTTGTTCTTACTAATTGCACATGAATCCAATCACTATGTTTCATGATGGATAGGATTTAGTAGTTTTGTCCTCTTGAGGAGGTTGAGACAAAGGAGCACCTATTTTTTGTTATTACGATGTTAAGGGAAATTCTCTATTTGTGCAAAGATTATGGAGGGTACCTTATAGATCTCTAACAAGCTAGAGACTGATTTAGGATTGGTTCCGTAAGGTTGATCACTACTTTCTTCTAGTGTATTTCAACGATTGGAGGTACTAAGTGCCTTGAAAATATGTCAACTATGCATTGGTTGGTGAGATAATGCCCTTATTTTTCTCAATAATCATTGTTTGCCTTCACTACCTTCAAGTCATTGTTCACTTGGTCTCCAAGTTCTCAATTAGTTGAGGGTTTGTTCTTACTAATTGCATGTTGAGTCTAATCACTATGTTTCACGATGGATATGATTTAGTAGTTTTGTCCTCTTGAGGAGGTCGAGACAAAGGAGAGCCTCAATTTTTTTTTTGTTCAAATAACAAACTAGAGACTAATTTAGGATTGGTTCCATAAGGTTGATTACTACTTTCTTCTAGTGTGTTACAACTATTGGAGGTACCAAGTGCCTGGCCAATACGCCAACTATGTATTGATTGGTGAGACAATGGCAATTGCCCTTATTTTTCTCAATAATCATTGTTGTTATGCACTAAGGAACTAACTCCACATAGTGATTAATTTTGATTATGTTGAATATGGATGGCAACATGTTGGACTTAACAAACGTCTAGGTGGTGAATGATGTTAAAGAAAAATCTATAGGGAATCATCAACTTGCATATCCATTAACAACTGCAAATAAAAATAGAGTGCCCTTATTTTTGTTTGTGTAAAGGTTGTCTCTTGTGCTCACCCTTTATATGTGATAGCAATTGAAGCATTGGGATACATGTTACCCACAAAGTAGGACAAGGATTTAATAAAGCGATTCTCAAGTTCGGTAGTGGACACTTTGCACATTATTCCTTCCTCTCCAACCTTGAGAAAGAATCAATGGACAATACTATGGAATGTCTCCACCCTCTATATTCTTATATATATTCTTATTTGTCGATTCGTAGGGGTATTTTAAAAAGCTAGGAATACCTTTAGCCTCTTAAACATTTCGTAAATTGTCATGGGAAATGGTTATTCATAAAGTGGAAAAAGAATTAAAAAAACACAGCCATTGTCCTTGGTTGTTGGGTTTTAGATTTGCACCTAGATTATGGGTATAACATGTTTACTTCCCCATGTCCTTCAACCTTCAATTATTGTGTACTTGCATTTAGAAAACTCTTCAAGGATTAATTTGGGAAAACATTAAAGGCTATGATTCACTTTAAGACATGGGGAACCCGTATGTTATGGATTGTGTCATGCTCTCATCCCCTTAATGTTCTCTATTTGGGGCGTGTTCCACATATCCCCAATGTACATTTCCCCACTCCCACATTCTACATATCCCCAATGTACATTTCCCCACTCCCACATCCTCACATCATGGAAACTTGGTGGAACATTGCCAAATTTAAGAGTATTTGTCATAAGGCGCAATGTGTCAAGCATATGTTGGATGTTGCACTGATTAAACTTTAGTTATTCGAGTCTAAGCAATTTAAATGGTTTTTTTAGGGATAATAGCATTTCAAGACCTTTAGTGGAGGTGAAAAATATTTTCTTTGCTTGGTCCCTTATATTGGGTGGACTCATTGTTGGCCGTAAGTTGGTCCATTTGGGAATCATGCAACGTTTATGCTCATTTTGTAATGAACCAAAAATCCTTGAGATTTTTTTGGTGTTTTTTTGTTTAGCCAAGTTGCCCTAAAAGTGGGGCCTTTGATTTTTGTGTAAGACTCTTTGCCTTCATCTCATGGAATTTTGTGATACCATAAAACAAACATCCCTTCGTTGTTAGGTTCTATGTTGAATGAAACTTACTAGAATTGAAAATACGGTTTGATTTTCAAAACTTCAATGGATTTTAAAGTCATAGAAATGCATTATGTTGATAATACTCCCTTCCAAATAGAATAGATATGCATTCATTCTCATTGGTGAGAACCCTTCATTATTGCATGAGCACATGATATCATATAATCCTCTATGTGATGGCTTTGGGATATATTTCACGAGCATGAGCATAATATCTCTAATTTGGGTTATCACTATAGGAATGAGGGAAGGAAGGGCATGACTGGAAGCATCGCTTTCATGTTGTGACTTGTACTTTTAGAGGCATGTGCTCACTATTTCCTTCAAAAAAATGGGAGGATTTATCCTACATTCATGATAATATGTTACAAGATGTAATTTATAAGCAATATGCCTCCTTTCCATTGTCAATAAGTGAAGATGGTAGATGGGGATGGGAAGGTCATTCGATAGGTACCTATTGGATGTTTCCTCACATTTGTGGATGGCATACATAAACATATTGTTGTAGACTAGTGTGCCTAACCTAGGGGATTCAAAATACGTACACGTGTGTGTGTTTGTGTGTTCTCAAGGAAGCCCAATGGATGCTTCCTAACATTTATGGATGACATCCCTAACAAGCTTGTTGTTGTAGACTAGTGTGCCAAACCTAGGGGATTCAAATGGAGCACCTGCTAGCACAAAATGAGCCAAATGTCGAATAACATTGATGACAATAGATTGAGCTAGCCCCTTTGTCTTGTGTGTGTGTGGGCACATGTGCACATTTGTGCGTATTTTACTTTCCTCAAAGAAAAATTGTATCATTTTCCATCATTGAAAATTAAAAAAGTACATGTCTCACTGTTTTTTCCAAAAAATGGGTGCTTGACAAGTAGCAATGAGTAGCCCAAGGATATGTCGAAAACCTCACATACATGACCAGACATTGCAAGTTTGTACAAATACTTAAGGTACAAAATAAAAACTCTAAGGTGCTCTAAGAACAATCAAATTTTCCATCAAGATCGTATTTATGATTCTTTAAGGATTACATCTATGATAACATAGTCAAAATTATGTATGGAAAGGAGAACCTCTTTAGCTCCATTAGTGAATGAGTCATGAGTAAATATCTTGAATTTCTTACACATTCTTACTTTGAAAGTATGAGTACATTATGTGTACATTTTGGTTGTTTTCCCTCACAACATCTTTGAATGAGGTTACCTAGAAAAGAGATTACAACACCCTATCTTTCTCTCACAATGACTTCATATAGCAGCATATTGATGATTTCCAAGGAACCATCTAGCCAAAATATTACAAGTTTGGAGTCCCCAAAAATCTCAGCATCACTTAGACCCATCTCTAGAGCTAAACCCATTAGTATGCTACAACACCTAGAATTTTGCTTCATTGTTTGCCCTACTCCCTAAATGAAATTCAAATTGTATCCCTTGGTTTTCATAGATATGTAGGACCCCCCTAGCCTTGGATATTCAAGTATTATTTTGACATGCTCCATCAAAGAACCAATAAGCTCTAGTTTTATTTACCCTTATGTCTTGCACCCTTCTTTCCTTCTTCCTATCTTCCTACCCATAAGCTTTATATACCCCATGGATCTTGTAGTAAACCATTATAGATCTTATCCTAAAAAAGTGAAGCATTCCAAACTAACCAAATTGACCACAAAACAATCTTTGTTAAGGATTGTGATCCTTTATAGTCTCATCTGCCATCCAACTTTGTAAATCCTTTTTCAAATATGGGTCATCCCATTTTCCTTTTACCCCTTGTAATAATTTTCATAGCAAGTTGCACCTCCTTTGTGAAGTGGCATGTAAGGAATAAGTGGGTGACCATGTCCAACTATTGTCTGTACATCACATATCCTAGGATGATGCAATCCTTTGTGAAATGGCATGTAAGGAATAAGTGGGTGACAACGTCCAATTGTTGTTTGCACATCACACATATCCCAGGATGATGCAAAAATCTCATTTGTAGGTTATCCTAAATGAGAAGTCTATTGTAGAGGATTAATCATAGTAGAAACATGGCCTTTAGGAGTGCTTTTGGTTTCCATAAGAGATGCCATCTCCATTCTTCCTTCTCATCTTCATTTTATACTATGGATCTTTGTATCCAAGTTTGACCTTATAATTTTATTTGGGACCCAAACCATTAAGTCTCGGTGATCCCTTAGCTTTATCCATGTTGAAGTTAAGTAAGCTCTATAATTTGTCCACTTAATTCCTTAATCACCTTCTCAACCTTGTGGATGTGTTGTCCTCCAACCTCTTGACCAAAAGCCTTTGATTTCTTAGTAGCAAACACCACATTAGATTTTCTAATCATCAACCACAAAAAATGGTTTGCACCAAAGTTAACATGTGTAAAGACCTTAAAGAGTTTGTGCTCATTCAAGATGTGAGTAAAACAATATGGTATGACATATTGTAACTTAATCAATACTTATTGTTGATGCTAAATCCATAACCACAAAATCAATGATTTTCCCCTTATGGTTAGTCATTAACACATATAGCCTTCATATCCATAATACCCCTTGGCCCCTTAAGAATGTGCTAAAACTAAATAAGGATAAACCTAATTCGTTGGTAAAAACAATTGATGCAACAAGAATCAAATAAGTCGAAGCAAATTATGTTCTCAACCCCGGGACATAACCTTGTAGGGCAATAAAAATTCGCAAGTGAGGTGGGGGGTACAATATGAACAAGGAGCCACTAGACCCTCTCGATCTTCTTTCACAAGATTTTAGATAGGTGACAATATTTCCCATCACCAAGATCACAGGTAGGTACACAAGAGACATAAGTGTGAGAGTTGACCCCAAACCTCGATCCATAATGATAAGCATTTTTCAACTCTAGCCTTGGCCATTCTTGAAGGGCCTAAGCCCTCTAAGTGAACCAATGCAATTAGTTGATGTTGATCCCTTGGTTTTTGGATGTATCCCTCCCAAGGATGACTATGACTAACCTCCTCCTTCCGTTGGCATGGTGTGGGCATGGTACTTAGTATTATATGATTGGGGTCTTTCCCTTTGTCTTATCAGTTTGATTCAAATATGGTATTATGTGTTTTACCCTCTTGCTAGTTAAGCTCTTTTAAATTGAACGATGAATATCATAAGTATTATTACAAGAAATATATGGTAATGGTTTGGGTTCGTTTGACATAACATGTACCTTAGATAGATATGGCAATGAGTTCAATTTTGTACCAAATGGTACTTATGGGGTGTTTGTTATAGGGCTTGTTTACTATACATATGCCACTATATGTTCTTGTTTTGGTGGTAATAGTTGCCTTTGTTGGTTAGTAGGAATGCTTTGAATACTCTTAAGCATATATATGATTGGCTCACCCTTTACACTTGCTTATTGTTGATTTGGTATGATCTACCATGCCTCCTTGCAATTTCATTGGTGATTAGGCATGTGCATATGATTGGTAGCAAGGTTGTTTTTTTTGTTTAATTAAAAGACCTTGTAGTTGAGACACTATCCATATGATTGGTCAACACATGTGAACATTGTTATGATTGGAAATTTTCATTGCAAAATTACTATGAGATTAGGGATCTATGCCTGGCTTGATTTGTAGTCAAATTGGGTTGTAATCTAAGTTTTTTTCATGGTATAAATCTTAGAGGTTGGATCTAGTCATGCAAGACCTTGATGTCTTGACCTTGTGCCTTTGGATGCAAGTTGTATTGGATTTTGGCTATTTTCCTTATTTGCAAATTTGGAATCTTGAATGAATGAAATCATGGCTCAAGTTGAGTGAACTTCCATTGATTTTTTTACTTGTCTTTTGTAGTTTAATGGGGATGATGTGACTTTGTCACCCATGCATTTACTTTGGGATCTCGTGACATCATTGCACTCGTCTTGGTTGTTCATTTTGATCAAACAATGGGGAGAGGAAGGTTGGTGGATTTGTTGGGTTTTGGAGTGTTGTGAGCTCATTTGGAACTCTGCAAGTTTTCTATATTACACATCTATTTCTTTGGACATGGATAACATGTCCTGGTTTCATTAGGGTTTTTGTGAAACTTGAGAACCACTTCTCCTTCACCCTGTTCTAAGAGAAATTTACAAAGGTATTTGTAGTGGTTTGCAAAGTAGTTTGTCTTGCCTCTTGCCTTTCAATCTTTGAATAAGACCTTAAGAATGATATTTGTCTTGGAAATTGTGTTTGGATCCTAGAGTTGGAGATTTTTTTTGGTCGGCGAGGTCACTCAGAGAATCACATTTCCATCTGGAAGGAATTTAACCTTAACTATGCTTTAGTTTTTCATTTGGATTCATGGAAACTTAATGGTTAAGTAGTTTGGCATTGTCTAGCTCTATGTTGACTTGATTTATTTCCTCATCTCCTTTGTATGATTTAGTCTTGAGCTTGAAACCCTTCCCTTGCATGTTAAATTTATTATTTCATTGTTGCTCAACCCATATTCCATTTCTCGTCAAGGATTACTCGATGCATTCTCGTGAGATTTTGTGGCCATTCAAATTGCACATGTTATTTTTCTCGCCTTGGTTGTGTTTTGTGTCATTGATGATATTGTGGCTATGACATATCCTTTCAAAATGAAAATAAATACCTTTGCCCACAAATTATGTGTCTTCCTTACGTATCATAAAGGCTTTATGCTTCAATTCTCCTATCATCCCCATGTAGTTTGTGCACAGTGTTAATTGGCCATGCCTTTGGGAGGATTACGACTTTGGTTGTTTTTTCATTTTTTTCTCGTGTTGGCCTACTTAGGCTCAACATTGCTTTAATCCCGCTTGCCTTAGATGATGTGGGTTTTAACTTTGCTTCAATTACTTGTCTTCTACTTATATTGCAACTTTTAATGTTGTGGAGGTCTTTGTTGTGTGTGTGAAGTATTGGCTTGGGCATGCTTTCAATCATGGACCAAATTCTACTAACAAGTTCCTTATGGTGTAATAATCGTGGGCATTCCTTGTATTTGTGACCTCTCCTCAAGTTTTATTTAGAAGCCTCATTGTCATGTTGACCAACCTTATATCTAGTTTATTATAGGCCTCTCGAGTACATTGTATGATGAACATGGTTTGAAAGAGAAAAGCCTTGTGGTGACAATTGGTTGTCGGTAGAGTTAAAAGGTGACCTTTTATGTGGTTGCATGTGTTGGTAGTTGTTAACACCTTATAAACTATTAGAAATAACTATATGAAGATTGAAAATAAAAAAGGAATATTGTGTAGAGGTTGGTGCAACTATATTTGATAATTGGTTATCCATTCCATTTTCTTGCACATTGTTTTGTTCAGAATCACTTCATCATGAAAAGCTTTCTCTCTTAATGATTTCAATGATTTTGGAAGTCGATTGGTTAATTGGATGAAAGTATACTTTGCTTTTAACTATGATTAATAAGTGGGTGATAGTTAGAATCACTCATGCACCTCAAACTGAGGTAATTGTCACCATGAATTCATGAACCATTCCCAACAACAAAGGAAACTCATGGTGTTGATTGAAGAAATTGTAAGGGAAGGAGGGGTTTCCTTGGTGGTTATAAAGGCCATGGAAATATTAGAACAACCAAAGAAATTGTTTCACCTCTACCTTCGCAACCCTACACCCACCAATCGTCAACCCCTTGCTCTATAAAAGGTCACACCTACTTGTAATTTAAAAAACATTGAAATTCCTTTGCCTCCCCCAAGCATTTGAATTAATGGTTGATGTGCTACTTAACATTCTTATTTTAGATGTGCCTATTCCTAAAATAATTGATAAAATCAATGCTATCATAGATATGCTCAAGACTTACACTACCTTTTCTTTTATTGATACTCTTCTAGAATCATTATTTCCTACCCCTTCTCTAGAGCTAGAGGCCCCTCTTAATAAATGTAGGAGTTGATCGACTTCATTGTGAGATTCCATGCAAAGGTTGAACAATGTCCTACTATTTACAGGGTTCTTAATGACCGGGGGGAAATATTTTTTGTTCATGATTTGGATGACGCCTTTGGGGAAATGGACAAATGGTTCTTGAATTTTTTATGGACCATGCATATTATATTTTGACATTTAGATTATGGTTGGTATCTCATTTTTTGTTGTGACATGGGGAATTTTGAGCTGTATATGACGTGATGAGGTATTTTGAGGTGTATATGATCAGTGTTATCGGAATCGGTAAAAGCGACCAATCCAGTTAGGTGCTTGAACCGAAAAACCACTGGTTTTTTCCTAGACTGGTTGTGAATAGACTATACTCTATTGTACGGGGACCCATGTTTTTCAAATTAAAAAAATGCATAAAAAACTCTATACTAAAGATTCTAACCTAATCCTAAGCACCTACTCATGTTATTTAAGGACCCCCCCCTCTATTTGCACCTGTACTTGCTATATATATGAGAAAATTTGCATATTTGTGTATTAATGGTTTGGATTCATATGTATGCACATAAATACATATGTTTTTTTACAAAATATGAATATTTTATGTATTTTTTGGTTGACCAGTTTTTTCCCGATTTTGGTTTGGTTTCTGGTCCAATTCACATTTTGGGCTCTGCAAGTTCAATCGCCGGTTTGGTTCACATTTTGGGCTATGCCTGTTCGATCACCAGTACGGTTTTGATAACATTATATATGATTTGATAATATTTTAACATAGTTTACATGTCTATATGCATATTATATTGTTTATGATCTAATTTAGATGCTTTAACTCTATTTATATGTTGGCATGATGGATATATTCATTATTTCTCTTATACTTTAGTTTATGGTTCAATGTGTGTAGACTTTTGGATGTGTAAGGTGGATGTGGATAAGGTTAAATATGTAACATGGTGCTTTGCCTTATATTTATTCATTTTTATAGTTTTATATGATTGTTTACATGTTTATGTTCCCTTGGTTGTACTGTGGTGACCATACACATTGGAGATAACTTACTCATTGATTTGCCTTGACTTGATGCTTGTGTGGCACACTTTAGGAGGTTGGATATCTATGTGGCTTAGTGACATTCTTCATGAGATGCAGTAATGGAAGGTTTTTTTACTTTCTTGGGAGGACAACCCATTTAGAGGAGCATTACGGATATATGACAGAACATTGAACCCTAGGTGGCATAGAGACACTTGGTTACGTGCATGGAGGCTTATGCTTGACTTGAGGATGCTTGGGTTAAGGAGTGTTTATGTACATGTGTGGTGGACCCAGAGGTGCATAGGGATAGGAGGGGAGTGTTGGAGCATTTGAGGCTAGTGGAGGAGCATTGGACACTTTTTGCGGAGTGCTCATCTTGGGACCCTTGCTTAATGGATGTGCATACCCTAGAGCTTGATATGTATCACTTAGAGTTGGACTTCTTCACATGTGGATCTATCTAGTGTTTGGATAGGTTATTTGTTGTGGACATGGTCCACTTCATTATTGTTGACCTCCCTTACCTTTCATATAAATAAAGTAAGGAGAGAGTCTTTTCATCTTTCATGTTGATCGCATACTTGTATTAGAGATTTGAGAGCTAGAGCAAACTTGTATATTTCATTGTAATTTTCTCTATGTCTTGAGTGCTAGGGTTCTTGAGGTGACTCAAGAAGAACACTAGGGTTAGGGTTTACCCTAGGAAGACAAGTAAGCTAGGGTTTGGGAGAAACCCTAAAGGAGAAAAGGGTGCACTTGTGAGAGAAGAATACTTGAGCTTCGTGGCATTTGCAAACCATAATGCTACTTAGAGTGCTTGATGTGGAGAAGATAGTGAGTCTCATGTTTTCTCTTGTACACTTGTGTGATACAAGTGTAGGTTCCAAAGAGGACTTGTCAATGTGTATGCTAGCTTGTTGTGGATGCTTAGTGGAGCAACCAACTTTAGTTGGGAGTGACCCCTATCTAAAAGGAGTTGGTGGCTAGGTTTTTCTTATGGTTTCCCTGGCTAGGGTTTGGAGAGCATGACTTGTACCAACTTGTAATCCGCATTTACTCTACATTCCCAATGTACTATTAATAGGACTAACATGCAACTACTAAGAAAAGTGTCATACCAAGTTTTTAGTGTTGACCAAACGGTTTTTAATGTTGACAAGAAATTTAACAAATTTACTAGTAAGTTAATTGCAGGTCGTACCACACAGTTATTTCCTTGTGCTACATGTTGGTTTGTATAGTCCAGTAGGTGTGCCAAGTATTAGATTGACAATTGCCTCAAAGTGCACAAAGTTAGGGCAACAAGAGATCAACTAAAGGTGTTTCCATAGTTATTACGTAAAGTGCGTGGTCTATTGCATGTCCTGGGCACATTACGTAATAACTATGGAAACACCTTTAGTTGATCTCTTGTTGCCATCACTTTGTGCACTTTAGCATTTGAGGCAGTTGTCAATCTAACACTTGGCACACCTATTGGACTAGACAAACCAACATGTAGCACACTATAGTCATTACCTTGATTTGTTGTACCTTGTCCTAGTTCCTTGTGTTTTTGGATAAGATTCTAGATTTTCATATTGGTGAGTTGTAAGAAAGATAAGAGAATGCATGATAAAATACAATGTTGAACAACAAGTGTTTAAGAAACAACAATAATAGATATTCACATACATTATCACTTTTGATAATAAAAAAGTCAACACTAAATAGTAACACAATCAAGGGCAATCATTGACAAAGTATACTTGAATTAGCCTTTCACAAGAATTGAACATACACTAAGCTGACATAATTTCATATGCTATTTTCTTTTCGTGAAATAAGATTATGTGAGCACATGTGTTGACATATAGTTTCTAGCTTGTTTCTTTCTATGCATTTATTATGTCACTATACCATAATGTGAATAGAATTTTTAAGAAACTCATGCACAAAGTTCTAAAAGCTTTTAACAATTTGTCTATGTTGCTATGATGCACAAACTTAAAATGTGTGTGCGCGCGCACACACACACACATATTGTAAGCTAGAACCCACGGAGTTTAAAACCAGTGACCATACACAAGGAGTGCCTTAACAGTACACCCATTCATTGTCTATTCTATGCCCCGTGGGCATATATATAATTTTATTTATTGATTTTTTTAAATAGCTATTATTCTTTTACTCAACAAATTTATTATATCTAAATGTTTGGATCATTCACACCAGTTCATATAATTTTTGATAATATGAAAACATAGTTTTTATATCCCTAATAATTAAAAGTTCTATTATAATAACTATCTATTCTAAGTATTTGTTATATAGATTCAAGATAGTTCTTTAATATTCAATTTTTGGATTCTGAGGCTTTGAAACTATAAAGGAAGCGCGTATTTATTTATAAAAATTGGTAGTCTCGATTTGGAACTATAAAGAACACATGAATTTATTTATAGAAATTAGTAGTCCCAACTTTATGCAATTGAATAATTTTTCAGAAAAAATAACTTTCTTTCTTATTCTCAATAATATAATGTTGAATTTCACTCCACCATTTCAGTTGGAGAATGTTATTTATGCAAAGGTAGGAATTGTTACGACCTTGGGAAAAACACATCACCTTCACGCCCATAGGATCCTCATGCTCCTGCCCAAGAGGATAGATTGGGCGCCCAGAAGGGCAAGTCGCGACGGATGTTGGACTTAGCGGCATGGAAAAGGAAACGCCTTGCCCAAACGACTAGAACAACAAGTGGGCATGCGGACTGAGTACGAGCGTGCTTCACAACGAAATCCCACACTTAACCACTTCGGCACATGGCAAGCCCAAACAAGTGGAAGTGTGGCACAGTTCGACAAGAGGCGTGGGACGAGTCTCCGAGAGACCCGTACGCCCAAGTGGACCGTTCGGTTTACTTAGCGCTGGGAGATGGGAGAGCATGGACCAAGCGTCCACATACTCCACGGAAGAAGCACCATGGACCCATGACGGATGGTTGCAAAAAAAGACGACGATGAGGCAAGAGGACCCACGACGTTGGGCAGATAGACCATTCGGCAAGGCCTTTATCAAGACTAGCACGGTTGATGGGCGTCAGCTTGGTATAAGCACATGTTTGGAAGCTCGACATGTCAACGAAGGGGTGCTTTGGCGTGGGCGCTAAGCAAGGGCGCAACCCACTCTTGGGTTGTGTCCACCCAAACGATCGACTATATAAATGCTAAGAAAAAACGAAGAAGAGGACAAGGAAGAAGTTTCCAAGTGGAAAATTCAGCCAAGAAGATTAGGTTCTGAGGCAACCGCGGGAAATAAGGCATCTGAAAGACAGAATGAACCAAGGCATCCGTAGGCAAGCAAGTAGGTCACACAGACTTGAACCAGCAAGGAGATAGTTTGGTTTTTCTTTGTAGTCTACAGCACGTTAGGTTTGATGTGCCCGTGTAGGAGCTTTGCTGGTTTGGAAACTCCGTCCATGTAAACTTTGTACTCTGATTGTATAAATATTACAGGGGTTAGTTTGTTGGGCTGCCCCACCCACTCTCTTGTCTCTTATGTTTACTTGTTCAACTATGCATGCTCGTAATTTGGCTAAGTGTTGAATACTGTGATAATGTATTAATAAGTAAACGAGATTACTTTTGCACGGTTTAGGCGTAGTCTGCTGTGTTAAGTTTATTCTAATTTGACTAGCAAGATCACTGAAAGAAACATAATCACAACATAGACAAAGATATTACCCTGGGAAACCCTCATGGGGTAGAAAACCCAACAAAGCTTTCCTCAATAAGATGATCAACCAAAATACAAGATGTGCTCCAAGACTTGACCTCCTTCTCTACCTCCTATGCAGACCTCTCAAACACAAGTGCACTACTTTCTGAGTTGAGCAAGTGTGTCAAATGAGGAGCTCACCTCCTCTACTTATACTAGTTCCCGACTGACTAAAATCCCTAATGGGGCCGACCTCTCCTAGTGAAGTCTAATAACCCCTAAATAATAAACTCAGGGTTGACCCCCACATGGTGGGTCTAATAACCCTGGTTACCACAAACCATCGGAGGAATAAACATCTCCGGATACATAATAGAATCACCTCGGAGGGATGAAACATCTCCGGAATAATAAAGTATAAATATAATATTCTTAGAAGTTACAATATTCAACACTCCCCCTTAACGAGAAGGATATTATAACAACATCTGCAGGAGCAAGGAGTCATCGACTACATCATACATGATACATCTATAAATCATTGGAAGCTTTCTTCAATACATCATCATCAGTAACTCAACCAGTTACTGGAACATCAATCATCATCATCATCGCACGATCATCAGTATCATCATCATACGATCAGCATCATCATCGCACGATCATCAACATCGTCATCACACGATCATCGGCATCGTCATCAACACACATGATCCTTCCTTTCGGAATTACGGGATCAATCTCATCACAATCATGTTTAAGACTATCCTTCCTTTCAGAATTACGAGATTTACGGTCTATGGATAATTAATCCATACTCAATCTCTTTTAAGACAATCCTTCCTTTCGGAATTACGGGATTTACGATCTAAGGATGATTAATCCATACTCAATCTCTTTTAAGACAATCCTTCCTTTCGGAATTACGGGATTTACGGTCTAATGATGATTAATCCATACTCAATCTCTTTTAAGACAATCCTTCCTTTCGGAATTACGGGATTTACGGTCTAAGGATGATTAATCCATAATCAATCTCTTTTAAGACAATCCTTCCTTTCGGAATTACGGGATTTACGGTCTAAGGATGATTAATCCATACTCAATCTCTTTTAAGACAATCCTTCCTTTCGGAATTACGGGATTTACGGTCTAAGGATGATTAATCCATACTCAATCTCTTTTAAGAAAATCCTTCCTTTCGGAATTACGGGATTTACGGTCTAAGGATGATTAATCCATACTCAATCTCTTTTAAGACAATCCTTCCTTTCGGAATTACGGGATTTACAGTCTAAGGATGATTAATCCATACATGTACCTTTTGAACCGAGGTCCAGGGACGATCCAGTCCTATGATGTCCACTAGGGACTTCATTTTCGGAGACACATGTCTACGGATCACTTTAGGACTGAAGTCCAGGGATGATCCAATCCCCACATGTCCACTAAGGACTTCATTCTCGGAGACATATGTCTACGGCTCACTTTAGGACTGAAATCCAGGGATGATCCAATCCCCACGTGTATCCTCATCAATACATCAGTATAAGCATGTATCCTCATCAATACATCAGTATAAAAAAAATATGTCAGAAATATAAGTGATATAAGTATTCTAAATATATATATAAGAATCCTAAGCATACATATAAGTATCTAGGTGTAATAAACAGGTATCCTCATCATCGACTTTGCTGTCGATGCGGGCAATCTCATCATCAGTGACTATATCACTCCCCCTTTCGAGGAGGGTCCTTTTGAACCACACCAAGCTTGTCTCGGAAATAATCAAATTTTACTCGAGATAGAGGTTTGGTCAATATATCAACAATTTGTTCCTCAGTGCTCGCATACTCGAGCTTAATAGCTCCCCTTTGCACCATATCTCGAATATAAAAATATCGGATCTCTATTTGTTTTGACTTATCGTGGAAAACTGGATTTTCTGTCATCTTAATACAACTTTGATTGTCACACATGATCATAGTAGGATCCATTTCTAAGTCAAACACTCTAGATAATAATTTCCGAAGCCACACTGCTTCACAACTAGCAGAGCAGGCAGCTATATATTCTGCTTCGGCAGTACTGAGGGCCACACTAGATTGTTTCTTGCTGAACCATGAGATCATGGCAGATCCAAGACCATAACATCCACTTGATGTACTCTTTTTGTCTGAAACACTTCCTGCCCAATCAGAATCTGAGTAACCATGTAATCCGAGTTCATGATTTCCAAGATAGTATAGACCAAAATCTAATGTACCCTTTAGATACCTCATTGCATGCTTTGCAACTATTAAGTGAACCTTTCTAGGTTCTACTAGATACTGACTCAGGGTATTTACAGCAAAGCATATATCTGGTTTGGTATTTGTTAAATACATCAATGACCCAATGATTTGTCTATATAGAGTTACATCCACTAATTCTGACGAGTCATTAACTAATAACTTCAAGTTGGAGTCCATGGGAGTGGCGATGGCTTTACACTCCAACATATCAAATCTTTTCAAAATCCCCACAGCATACTTACCTTGATTTAAAAAGATTCCTTTTGGTTCTTGCCATACTTCTAGACCTAAGAAGTAGTGCATTAATCCGAGATCCTTCATTTCAAATTATGAAGAAAGCTTCTTCTTACATTCGACAATTTGATTCTCATTTCCTGTTAGAAATAGATCATCTACATACAACAGTAATATAATAGGTTCATCATCCATAACCTTGAGGTAAAGATTTGGATCAACTTTACTCTTGGTAAAGCCCATGCTTGTTAAGAAACTGTCAATCCTTCCGTACCAAGCTTTGGGAGCTTGCTTCAATCCATACAAAGCCTTTTTCAGCTTGCATACATGTGTTCTTCCATCTTTAACCTCAAATCCTTGAGGTTGTTCTATGTACACTTCTTCTTCAATTACACCATTCAGGAAAGCTGTCTTAACATCCATTTGGTGTAATTTCCACTTCATCATAGATGCAAGTGCCATGATAGTTCTAATTGAAGTGTACCTAGCAACTGGTGCGAATGTTTCTTCATAGTCAATTCCCTCCTTTTGAGAGAAACCTCTGGCTACAAATCTTGCCTTATATTTTTCAATGCTACCATCTGCATCATGTTTTATTTTGAATATCCATTTGGAAGAAACCACACTTTTATCTTATGGTTTGGGATCTATATCCCAAACATCATTTTTCATTATTGATTGGTATTCTTCTGTCATTGCTTCTACCCACTCCTTTTGAGCTGCCTCTTCATAGCTAGCAGGTTGTTGATCCACAAGATCACACATCAAGGCCACATGGATACTAGCTTTGGTTTCTTTCTTTCTCTTGTGGAGCCTTCAGGAGCTAGTCAATTCCCTCCTTTTGAGAGAAACCTCTGGCTACAAATCTTGCCTTATATTTTTCAATGCTACCATCTGCATCATGTTTTATTTTGAATATCCATTTGGAAGAAACCACACTTTTATCTTATGGTTTGGGATCTATATCCCAAACATCATTTTTCATTATTGATTGGTATTCTTCTGTCATTGCTTCTACCCACTCCTTTTGAGCTGCCTCTTCATAGCTAGTAGGTTGTTGATCCACAAGATCACACATCAAGGCCACATAGTTGGATACTAGCTTTGGTTTCTTTCTTTCTCTTGTGGAGCCTTCAGGAGCTCCATATTTTTCAGCTCCTTGAATAATGTCTCTAGCCCATGCCGACCTTCTTTTCTTAGATAAGTTTGTAATAGGGGGTTCTTGTGGTTCCAGCATGTCATGGTCCTCTGGTGTATCATCTTCATGGATGGGCATAGATTCTGAGATTCTAGAAGGAGTATCTTCTTCATAGACTTCTTCAAGTTGGCACTTCCTAGATTTCTTAAGAGCTGCTTCTTCATCAAAAGTTACATCTCTACTTATTTCCATATGATGAAAACCAGGTATGTAAATTTTGAAAGCTTTGGATGATTCACAATATCCAACAAATATTCCTTTCTTACCAGAAGGGTCCAACTTTGTTCTCTTTTCTTTTGGAATGTGAATGTACACTGGACATCCAAATATTTTGAGATGACTTACCTCAGGCTTCTTTCCTGTGAACACTTCTTCTGGAGTCTTGAATTCAAGAGCACTATGGGAGAGTCTATTCTGTACATAGACTGCTATCCTAGCTGCTTCAACCCATAGATACATGGGTAGATCTTGGTCATGTATCATTGTCTTTACAGATTCCATGATAGTTCTATTCTTTCTTTCAGCAACCCCATTTTGTTGGGGATTGTAGGGAGTGGTTAGTTCCCTCTTGATTCCAGCTTCCTTACAAAAATCTTCAAAGTCCTTTGAGGTATATTCTCTGCCATTATCTGTTCTGAGAATCTTGATTTTCTTTTCTGAGAGATTTTCTATTAAGGCCTTGAACTCTTTGAATTTTCCAAAAACTTCATTCTTTCCTTTTAGAAAGTATATCCAAGTCTTTCTTGAATAGTCATCAATGAATGAGAGATAGTATTCAAACCCACTTAGGGATGTGGTGGGCATTAGTCCACATACATCTGAATGTATTAAATCTAAAGTATTCTTGGTCTTTGTTTCACTCTTTGGGAAAGGGTTCTTGATATTCTTTCCTTTGGCACACCCCTTGCATGTACCATCATGATCAATATTTAAATCTAGTAATCCTATGACATCTTTACTCACATGAGGTAGTGCTTTGTAGTTAATATGAGCAAGATTTCATAGTTCATTAGGACTAGTGGCTTCATGAACAAGGGTAGCTTCTGGATGTCCTCTGAGTTTGTATAAACCTCCTTCCTCTTCACCAATAACAATTGCATCCTTAAATGATTTTCCTTTGGGCCACATGAGTACTTGTCCATCTACAAATGCAACCCCATAACCTTTCTTATCTAGAGCTGAGATAGAGAGTAAGTTCTTCTTTAATCCTGGAACATATAATATATCTTTCATTTTCAATGATGTTCTAGAATCAAGTTTGTAACTTGCTTCACCAATTCCCTTGTTGGGATATTGATAGTCATATCCTAATGATACCTTCTGTGGAGAAGACTTCTCTTCCAAGCTTGAAAGAGTTTTCTTATGTCCAGTCATGTGCTTTGAAGCACCACTATCAATAAACCATGTATCTTCTCCAGGTGTTATAGATCCTGAGAGTGCAGAGAATAGGACATACTTTTCTGCATCTTCTTCTTCATACCTTTTGGATCTTTTCTTGGGGAGGGGCCTTTCTTCTTCTTCTTCATCTCTTTTAGATATTTTCCTATGAGGCCTTACTTCCTCTTCTTCTTCTTCACTTTCACCTTCTGCAAGATGTGCTTGATGTCTTTTATGGTGAGGATTTTCCTTCTTCCTTGAGGGACAAAATCTAGCAATGTGTCCTTCTTTATGACAATTGAAGCATTGGAAAGAGGAGAATTTTATTCTTCCTTTCTTCTAAAATCTTTGTTGAGATGGAGATTCCTTGTGATTATCCCTTTTGAAGTGAGACTGATTTCTCCTTCTCTTAGTGTGTGTAGCCAAGGCTTGATCATCCTCCTTGAGAAGGGCTTCTTTGTTGGCTACCCTAGCTTCTTCTTGAATACAATCCTCCCATACTACATCAAACTTCATACTTTCTTTTCTGGCACACATAGTTTGTATAAATGACTCCCAAGGTCTAGTGAGACCATTTAGAGCAGTCATCACAAGTTCATCTTCATCAAGAGTATTACCAATGGCATCTAGTTGTTCCTTGATTTGGGAGACTCTTGAGAAGTAGTCTTGAATGGATTCTCCTTTGTGCATCTTGGTACTATTCAACTGAGTTCTTAGATTCATCTTCCTATTGATGTTCTTTCCTTCATACATTCTTCCTAGGGCATCATACATTTCCTTTGGAGTCTTCTTGGATGCCACTTGGGGAATCAAGTGGTCTTTAATAGAATCAACTATGATTCTCTTTGCCCTAATCAAATCCTTCCTATGCTTCTCTTTGGTTTCATCTCCTTCAGGTTCTGCAACTTCATCCTTGATATATTGAGCAAGATCATTCTCTTCAAGAATGAGACCAATTCTGTATTTCCATGCCTGAAAATTCTCTATACCTTCAAGCTTGTCTTCAAGCTTAGTGCTTGGAGCCATCTTCTCTTGGGGGAGTCCAAGAGATAAGAGATAGAGTAATACTTACCAGGAAACTTTACCTTTTCACTTTTCCGGATCTGCAACAGAATTTCTGGTTTATCGCACTTTTGGTCAAACTAGGGTTTGACTTTCTCGGAGTTCTATCCAACCAAAAACTTCGATCTAGGGCTCAAAAGATTGATTTTGAGAAGGGCTATTCAACCATGCAACCAGAAACCAAAAGATACTAACTTTTGCAGAAACCTTAATTTTGGGAGAGAGAGAAAGATAATTTCACCTTGTGAAAGATGTTCTATTCAGGCTAGCTCTGATCCCATGTTAAGTTTATTCTAATTTGACTAGCAAGATCACTGAAAGAAACATAATCACAAGATAGACAAAGATATTACCCTAGGAAACCCTCATGGGGTAAAAAACCTAGCAAAGCTTTCCTCAATAAGATGATCAACCAAAATACAACATGTGCTCCAAGACTTGACCTCCTTCTCTACCTCCGATGCAGAACTCTCAAACACAAGTGCGCTACTTTCTGAGTTGAGCAAGTGTGTCAAATGAGGAGCTCACCTCCTCTACTTATACTAGTTCCCAACTGACTAAAATCCCTAATGGGGCCGACCTCTCCTAGTGAAGTCTAATAACCCCTAAATAATAAACTCAGGGCCGACCCCCACATGGTGGGTCTAATAACCCTGGTTACCACAAACCATCGGAGGAATAAACATCTCCAGATACATAATAGAATCACCTCAGAGGGATGAAACATCTCGGGAATAATAAAGTACATATATAATATTCTTAGAATTTACAATATTCAACATGCTGGTAGACACCCGAGCTAGCCACGCCCTCGGGTTGTCTCCAGGAAGTGTCGCACACCTTGTCTGGCCAAGGTGAACTTGGGCGTGAGGCGGGGTTGTGACAGGTGGTATCAGAGCCTGTTCATTGCGACAATTGGAGAGTGGAGAGTTTTGTAGGGAAGCTCTTCACTAATGTTCTTGCGAACATGTGGTATCAGAGCTCATTCATTGCAACAGTTGAAGAGTTTGTGGGGAAGCTCTTCACCACTGTTCTTGAGAATAGGTGGTATCAAGCTCGCTAGAGTTCGTTGAGTGAGCCACAAAACCGAAGTTGCCGCAAGGTCGCAAATCCTAAGTATCGCAGTGTTGCAGTACCGCAGAATTGCAGGGTCGCAAAACTGTAGGGTTGCACAAAATTCAGTTGAAAAGGTTGTTGTTTGGCAGCCGTAGCTCGCAGAACCTCACAGTCATTAGAGGAAATTTGAGGTCTGAAATGGGCCTTATAAGAAAACGAGCCATCATATAAGAAAACGAGCCAACCATAATTTATTGATGAGTTGGAATTCAAGAACCAATAGAATTTCAATAAAATGAGTTAACCATAATGGTTGACTTGAGATATTTGCCATAAAAAAACTACTTTTTTTGTTCGTATTTTCAACATATCTCCTTGTGTTTATACTCAAATTTCTAGCGGGAGCACTATTGGATGGGGAATCTAATTGTGCATCCAATGAGTACCCACACTGCATAGTTTTGATGGACTCTGCTTCCCAAAAAACAAGAAATACATGAAAAACGTAATGATGATGTCATCATCACATTTTTTCAAGTATTTCTTGTTTTTAGGAAGCAAGGTCCATCAAAAGTATGCAGTGTGGGTACTCATTGGATGCGGAATTTAATTCCACATCCAACGAGTGCTCCCAGTCGAAATTTGAGTAAAAACACAAGGAGATATGTTGAAAATACGAACAAAAAAGGAGTTTTTTTCTTTCTTCCTCCAAAATTAATAAATATTAATATATTATTTTAACTATTATTTCATTATTTCAGCTATTATTTTATTATTTTCCTTAGGAGGCCAATTTTAGACCTCAAATTTCCTCTAAAGTGTCGCAGTGCTACAGTACTGTAGAATTGCAGGGTCATAGAACCACAGGGGCGCAGTTGCACAGGGTTGCTTAGAATTCAATTGAAAAGGTTGTCGTTTGGCAGTCGGAGCTCGCAAAACCTCACAGTGCTACCTTGGCTGGGGCATCACACGCAACAACAAGTTAGACAAAATCGAAGATCAGATGAAGGATTATTCGTGAGTTGCCTTGGAAAACCATCTCGTTGGGTGCCACAAAGTTTGAAGAACAACAGTTGGAAATAGAGCGCTTGGAAAAGACATATTTGGAAAAGCTCGCTGAAGGGAATAGTAAGTGTTGAAGCCACAGAAGTTGCATTGCCGCATCATTGAAGGAAAATGGTGCCTAGGGCATGCAACAAACTAGCAAGCGTAAGGCAAGCAATGGTTCCACTTGTGGAAGCACTGAAAGTTCTCTAGAGCGGAACCAATGGCTGGAACAGGGTGGAGCTGATGCGAAGTGCACTTGGGAAAGATGAAGCTTCATTGGACCGCAGAGATGGACATCTCCATGACACTCGAAGTTGGAAGTTCGCAAGAAGAACGACCGGGAGTGCAGAATGTGGAGGAGTTGCAAATAAATCTGTTGAAGGCCACGAAGGAATGTTGGAAAAATATTAAGTGCGGGATGGACAAGGTGTTTGAAGACTTGATTTTGCAAGAGAGAAACGAAGTGCATCAATTGTAGGAGCTTTCGAACCTGGTAGTAGCTTGTAGGAAGGCGAAGATGGAGTCGCAAGATGCTCAAGGAGAGTCATCCCGAAAGCAACCAGAAGAACCAAAGAAGAAATGTGTTGCCTGCTACATTTGCGAAGGGGACCATTATGTGAAGAATTGATTGTTTAGAGTCACACTTACGCAGAAGGGACCAACAATGCGTTTGGAAACCATGAGGATGTTGGAAGCACCACATCCTTCGAATGAGATTTCTGAAGCTATCAAGGCGGTGCATGCTTGTCTCAAAGAAACGACGGGGAGTCAAGATGCAAGCGTGAAAGGAAACAAACAAGGGTTGAGTTTCGTAGAGGTGACAGTGAGTGGCCTTAGAGTTTCAATGTTGGTTGACACCGACGTTGCTCACAACTTAGTGAGAAGTAAGACTGCGACATATCTTCATAGTGCAATAGAGTTCAATCGAACCGGGTTCAAGGTAGTGAACTGAGACGTGAAGGAAGCCATAGGAAGAGTATGCACAACACTCGTGAAAGTTGGATGATGGCTTGGCAAGATGGACTTGGAAGTTGTCCCGTTAGATGATCACTTAGTGATCTTGGGCTAAGACTTCCTTCGGTTAGCCCGTGCCGTGCCGGTTCCACATGCAGGTCGCTTGGTGTTCTTGGATGAGCCCGGAGCATGGAGCAAGCGTAAGACGTAGAGAAGCAAGTTGGGACATTGTCCAAGGATGACCTCAATCCAGTTACTTGAGGATCCTAGTAAGCCTACATACATGCCTCAATGCAGCATGCGGCAACAACAGAATTTAGCAGTAGAGAACAAGGCAAGCACACCAAAGCAAGTTAGTCAACCCTCAGAAAGGTTAGCTTCGTTGGAAAAACGAGTAGACTTGGTCCGACCAAAGGTTGACTCGTTGTGTGTTTAGGTTGATGTTCCGCAACAGTAGCATGGTAGCAAGTTGCACCTTGCACCAACATCGTCCACAAAAGTCACAAATGGAAGCACACTTGAAAAGTCATCAAGTAGCCAAGGCGATGACATTCCGGTTGGATAGGCGAAGCAAAGTCTTAACAAGGAATGATGTGAGCAGGTGTCAGACCAAACATGTGAGCAACAGGTTGTGGGTATAGTTGAGTATGAGATGGAAACATCGATGAATATTTCCCACCACGTAATGCAACAGAGATCGTGGACTTCTGTGTCCATGCCATTGGAATCCTAGAGCCTCAGTTGTCGCAACAAAGGTTGGAACAAGTGGGTTGTTGTCCAACTGAAATGGAGGCAGTCTTGACTTACGTAGAAAGTAAGAAAAGCTTGCTCGAGAAAGAAAATGAAGGAGTGGCCAAGGAGGTCCAAGAGGAACTAAGCACCCTTCAACCACAAGATCGGCAAGACAAAACATTGGCAGCCTTAGAAGGTTCGTGGCACAAAGAAGATTGCGGAAGAAAGATGAGCACTCCGTTTAAAGGGGTGAGTAAAGACACTAAGAGGAGAGCCAAGAAAAGGCAGCAACAAACGAAGGTTGAGTTGGTGTCTTTGGCAAGTTCACAAGATTGTTGTATAAAGGAAACATATGTGAGCACCTTGACGTTCGACATTGTAGAATCCGAACTATCACCGACTCAGTTTAGAGAGCTGGGTTGCATCGATGCAGAGATAGATGTTGTGCTAAGATACTTGTGCAAGGAAAATGTTGAGGACCATGGAGGTGGTGTCCATTAGCACCCCTCTCTACTTTTCGTAGTATAAAAACAACAGTATGTTGGCTCACTAGCCGTGGCGCAAGTGGTGAGACCATAGGCACCTTAGCAAGGTAGCCTAAAATGAAAAATATCCAAGGAAGATGAAACAATTATCAAACCAAGGGATGGGGCGTTGTGAAACAATGCGGTTTGCTTAAGAACGCTAAAACAGACTAAGGAAAGATGGTGTTTCGGAATGAAGAAGTTCGTCTCATGAGTTAGACACTTCGGTTGGACTAGCTACCCAACTAGTCTTCTCTTGAGGTGCACAACGAATGGAAGCAGGATGGAACGCATGGAGTACCGGTTGTAGAGTAAGTGAGGAGGAGCACAAACTGCAAGGGATTCTTTAGAAGCTCAAACGGTTGCGACGACAGTTGCAGATCAACTAAGAGGCAACATTGCAGAGGTGATTGTAGTAGCAACGGTTGCAACAAGCTTCCAACACAGAGGTTTTTGGAGACTTTGCTGGGACGAAAACAAATTTCGGTGGAGGAGGGTGTTATTGTTGGAATATTCACACCATCATTTTTATATTTTGCATGCTTGTATGCAAATTTGCATGCCACTGCATGCATCCAGTCATCATCATGGTGGTCTCCCCAACACCTAGAGCTTGCTTCTATCTCTCCAGAGCCTATCTTTAGCCCCCATTTGGCCTCCTACCTACTTGATGCGCCCTTCTTGACTGTTTTGCATGGAAAGTGTGCCTTTCTCACCTACCACTGTTAGTTAGAGCGCCTTTACTCACCTACCTTCAATTATCACTCAATTAGGGCGCCTTATCTCACCTATTGGGAGTTATCATTCAGTTAGTGCATTGATTGAGTATTTCTTCAACTGATTGCTCATGCTGACTGCTTGTAGCTTCTAGTTAGCTAGTTCTGGAGTTCCACTTGACTATTTGACAACCTCATGCGCCCCCCTTGGAGTCTCCATTCCCTGATTTATGCCTAGATGGTTCTATTAGACTCAGTTAGACACACTTGACTGACTATTACCATTTATGACTGATACTATTGAGTGGATTATGTCTCCATTGTTAACCAAGCTAGACTTTGAGTTAGACAACCTCATGCACCCACCTTGGAGTCTCCATTCCCTGATTTATGGCTAGATGGTTCTGTTAGACTTAGTTGGTCACACTTGACTGACTCTTACCATTTATGATTGATACTACCAACTGGATGATGTCTCCATAGTTACTCATGCTAGACTTTGAGATCAGATTTGAATGCCCTACTTGGCTAATTCGAATCCTATATGATGCCTCGTCATTGATTATTGTACCACACACTTTACATTCATTATTCATTGTATGATATTGACATTGTCCATTATTCCGTGTTTATGAGTGATTATTGAGTGCATGCTTCTCTTCTTCTTTGCAAATAATATTGAGAGTTTGATTGTGAGATTTTTACAGCTGCTAGATCCTTGTAGATTATCACATGGTATCAGAGTAGTCAACAGCTATTCGAATTGCAGCCATTGCAGTAGTTGCAACATTTCTTTGAGCAGTTATCTTTCACTTGAGCACCATAAACCTCCGAGTTTCCACAACAAATCTTGGTGCTATTACTTGAATTCATTGGAGAAATACAATGAGGTCTAGCCAGGTGTGAAGGACTTAGTCTATGTGCTCAGTGTTCAAAAGGTAGTGTTCAGTCGAAGTGTAGCATTCTCCATCAGCAAAAACTCTTCTTGTTTTGCAGGTTTATTCACCTGTTCGGAATCTTCTTCAACTATTCGACTTTCTCTGTTCAAATAGATCTAAAGCTCACATCTTCCAACTATGTTGAGTGGAAAGCCAAGATGGCTCTCTTCATGAGAACCAAGGGCTTCACTCGAATACTCAATGGAACGATGGTAGAACCTCTCAGTGCAGTTGAAAAGTCCAAGTACTTGGATAGGATTGATGTAGCAGTTGGTCTCCTCCTCTCAATTTCTGAAGATCTTCACTTCCATGTCATCAAAGAGGTTTGGGACAAGCTCGAATCCCTTTTTGGACAGAAAGATGATATGAAAGGACAAATTGGAGAATGAACTCATATCTTTGTGTCCTGACAGCTTCGATTCTATCAATGCCTTCCTCACCAAGTTCAAAAGCTTGATATCACAGTTGAAAAGATATGAGATAGTGAAAGAAGACAAGCAACTTATTCTTGCCATTCTCTCAAAGTTGGGGCCAAACTTCTCAGTTTTTTTCTCTACTTTCCAGTCAGATAAGATGTTCATTCCAAAATGGAAGTTTCCCTCACTTGATGACTTCATCCAATCTCTTACTCAAGAGGAAGAGAAGTTAATCTCCATGGGAATGATCAAACCCAAGTTGGATTCATCCCTTACAGCTGCTGAGGCCAAAAAGGTGAATGGTAAAGACAAGCAAAATATTTCTGATAAGAGATCGAATGATACAAATCCTAAAGATAGTCCATATCAGTCAGATAGGGCTTCTAAATCAAGGAACACCAAGCATTCTCAGAAGGAAGGATCTAAGTGCACATATTGTCATAGAGGTTTCCATCCTGAGAGTAGTTGCATGAATAAGACTATATATTTGATGGCTCAGTTACTTGAGAAGAACAATCTTCCTGTACCTGCATGTACAAGGAAGAAAGATCCTGATATTGAACCTTCTAGATCCGAAGACAAAGAAAGATGTCATGCCCTCATGGCAAGAGCATCAACAGATTCTTCCTTCATCATAGATTTAGGAGCATCAAGACACATGTCTTCCTCCAAAGATCTCTTCTCTAGTTTTGAAAGCTCAGTTGGCCCTTCCATCAGTTTGGGCAATGATTCATAAGTCTCCTCTTAGGGGATTGGAAGAATCTATCTTGACCATGGTTATTTTTCTGATGTGCTTTATGTTCCTTCTCTTGCAGCTAATGTTCTTTCAGTGTATCAAATGACTCATATTGGAGAGCCCAAAAGAGTGATCTTTTCTCCAAATGAATTTGAGGTACAACACATAGTTTCAGGGGAAATCATTACAAAAGGAGTTGCAAATCATGAGACAAAACTCTATGAGTTTTTCACACTTCTTACCTCTCTCAAAGGAGTCTGCTCTTCGCTCTCATGCACACGAAGAGAGTAGACTATCTCATCTCAACTACAAGCTAGCTCAAAATGTGGTTGATGGTCTTCTAAGAGACAAGATTTCTCATGGCACCTGTAAAGGTTGCTTGAAAGGAAAGGATCAACCTAAGAAGATTGAGAAAAAGAGGACTCTTGAAGAAGTGCAAATGCTAGATCCAGATCCACAAGAACCTGAATATCTAGCACCTATTGGTTCAACTCCTATGGCCAAATGGGCCATCACTACTACATCCAATAGTGATCTTGTTGAAGATCCATCATCATCAAATTCAAAGTTTGGAAGTGATGATGAGCCAGTTTCACTTGCTTATTCACATGAGTTTTCGGATTCAGAGTTTCAGAGTGATGATGAGCTTCAAGAGAGCGAATCTCCATCACATGATAGTTCAGATTAAGAGTATGAGACATCAACTTCACATGAGATTTCAGATTCATATTTTGGATGTGATGATGAGCAAATGTAGATTCATCTTCACAAGATATTTCAGATTCAGAATCTGAAGATGGAGATGATGATGATGGAATGCTAGATCCAGATCCACAAGAACCTAAAGGTCTAGCAATTGATGACGAAGATGAGTGAATGGGAGATACAGATCCACAAGAACTTGAAGATCTCTCACCTGATATTCCTCATCTTCCTCGATGGGAATCCACTACACTTCGATCTGTTGGTGATTTGGTTTGTGATCCACATGATCATAGAAGAACTAGATCATATTTTCAGAATGGAAGGTTTCATCCTTCTCACATTGCTGATCCATTTCAGATCGATCTATCCTTCTTCGGAAAAGAAGGACACTTACCTCCTTCAAGGCTGAGAGATGATATGCTACATTAGCATCCTTCAGTCTATTTTGAGAGAGGGCTTTCTTCCCACTGGGTTTTCCCTCTTTCCTCACTTAGTTTATTTAGATTGATTGTATGGGGTGACCTTTGGTCTTAGTCACTAGGGCACTATTTTTCAAATTTCAGTTATTACCTCATAGTTATTTCAGTTATTACCTCATAGTATAGGGCACTATTTTTCAAATTTGAGGGAGGGCTTTCTTCCCACTGGGTTTTCCCTCTTTCCTCACTTAGTTTATTTAGATTGATTGTACGGGGTGACCTTTGGTCTTAGTCACTAGGGCACTATTTTTCAAATTTCAGTTATTACCTCATAATATAGCTTGCGGAGGGGTGTTGGAATATTCACACCATCATTTTTATATTTTGCATGCCTACATGCAAATATACATGCTTTGCATGCCACTACATGCATCCAGTCATCATCATGGTGGTCTCCCCAGCACCTAGAGCTTGCTTCTAGCTCTCCAGAGCCTGTCTGTAGCCCCCATTTGGCCTCCTACCTACCTAATGTGCCCTTCTTGACTGTTCTGCATGGCAAGTGCGCCTTTCTCACCTACCACTGTCAGTTAGAGCGCCTTTACTCACCTACCTTCAGTTATCACTCAGTTAGGGAGCCTTATCTCACCTATCGGGAGTTATCATTCAGTTAGTGCATTGATTGAGTAGTTCTTCCACTAATTGCTCATACTGACTGCTTGTAGCTTCTAGTTAGCTAGTTCTGGAGTTCCACTTGACTATTTGACATCCTCATGCGCCCCCCTTGGAGTCTCCATTCCCTGATTTATGCCTAGATGGTTTTGTTAGACTTAGTTAGACATACTTGACTGACTATTACCATTTATGACTGGTACTATTGACTGGATGATGTCTCCATTGTTATCCAAGCTAGACTTTGAGTTAGATAGCCTCATGCACCCACCTTGGAGTCTCCATTCCCTGATTTATGGCTAGATGGTTTTGTTAGACTTAGTTGGTCACACTTGACTGACTCTTACCATTTATGACTAATACTATCGTCTGGATGATGTCTCCATGGTTATTCATGCTAGACTTTGGGCTCAAATTCAAATGCCCTACTTGGCTAGTTTGAATCCTATATGATGCCTCATCATTGATTATTGTACCACACACTTTACATTCATTATTCATTGTATGATATTGACATTGTCCATTATTCTGTGTTTATGAGTGATTATTGAGTGCATGATTCTCTTCTTTGCATATAATCTTGAGAGTTTGATTGTGAGATTGTTACAATTTCTAGATCCCTGAAGATTATCACAGTTATGACCTTGGGAAAAACGCATCACCTTCACGCACATAGGAGCCTTGCACTCCTACCTAAGAGGCTGGCTTGGGTGCCTAGAAGGGCAAGTCGCGACAGATGTTGGACTTAGCGACATGGCAAAGGAAATGCCTTGACCAAATGGCTAAAGGACAAGTGGGCATGCAGACAGAGTACAGATGTGCTTCACAATGAAATCCCACACTTGACCACTTCGACACATGGAAATCCCAAACAAGTGGAAGGGTGGCATAGTTCGACAAGAGGCGCGGGATGAGTCTCTGGGATACCCATGTGCCCAAGTGGACTGTTCGGTTTACTTAGCGTTGGGAGATGGGAGATCATGGACCAAGCGCCCACGTACTCCACGGAAGCAGCACCATGGACCCATGACGGATGGTTGCAACAACAATGGCGACGAGGCAGGAGGAAACACGACGTTGGGCTGTATGGACCATTTGGCAAGGCGTTCAGCAAGACTAGTACAGTTGATGGGAATCAGCTTGGTACGAGCACATGTTTGGAATCTCGACACGTCACCGAAGCGACTCTTTGTCGTGGGCTCTAAGCAAGTGCATGACCCACTCTTGGGTTGTGTCCGCCCAAACGATCGACTATATAAATGCTAAGGAAAAACGAATAAGAGGACAAGGAAGAAGTTTCCAAATAGAAAATTCGGCCAAGAAGACTAGGGTTTGAGGCAACCGCAGGAAAAGAAGGCACCCGAAAGACAGAACGAACTAGGGAATCCGCAGGCAAGAAAGCACGTCGCACAAACTCGCACCAGCAAGGAGACGATTATGTTTTTCTGGGTTTTTGGATTTTCTTTGTAATCTGCAACACGTTAGGGTTGTTGTGCCCGTGCAGGAGCTCTGCTGGTTTGGAAACTCCGATCATGTAAACTTTTTACTCTGATTGTATAAATATTATAGGGGTTAGTTTATTGGGCTGCCCACCGACTCTCTTGTTTCTTATGTTTACTTGTTCAATTGTGCATGCTTGTAATTTGGCTAAGTGTTGAATACTATGATAATGTGTTAATAAGTACATGAGTCACAGAGATAAGTGTAAAACATTACTTCCACACAGTTCAGGCATAGTCTGCTAGTAAACACCCGAGCTGGCCACGCCCTCGGGCCGTCTCCAGGAAGTGTCGCACACCTCGTCTGGCCAAGGTGAACTTGGGCGTGAGGCGGGGCTGTTACATGAATGGCCACATAATGACAAAATAAGCATGCAAAGGAAGCACTTGTAGTTTAATTTTTCTCTCAAATTTTGTTTTATCTCGTGACCAATCAAACTAACCCTCATAACTAATATGTACATATGTATTTACCTCATGGCCACTAAAACTAACTGTCATAACTTATATATATATCAATGACAACCAATAAAACCTTGGTATTAATGTTAATAAAATATAATGATATAATAGTTATTGTTATAAACTTGCACATATAGAAACCACGCACCTAATAAAACATTGTGGTAAAGCGTTTAACCTAGATGGACAACAACTCTAGTTTACCCAGATTTCACAACTAAACAACAAAATCTATGTGTACCTTGGTCTCTGCCTGAATGTTTAGCTTTGTAATTAACTATTTACTCTTCTGCCATCAAAGATTTTTAGAATTGTAAACCATGGAAACATGCCTTGAAATGATAACATATAGGGAACACAATTTTCGCATACAAATAAATAATATGCTCAATGAGATATCTTTTTAATCTCAGACAAACTTCCAATACTGTAATATTTCGGTTCTTCTTAATAGAAAGCATAGAGTCTGATCAATCTATTGATAGTGAAGCAAATTCTATTGGCTAAATTCAAGCAAGATATGACATTAAGAAGAATTGAAGATCTCATTAAACCATAAGCTAACCTTGGTCAATTTGATTGAAACCATGAAATATTTTGGAAAGGATTGAAGCTATTACCAAATGATGCACTAACCTTGGTGAATCTCATCTAAACCATGAAATATTTTGAATACTAATATATTTTTTCCCTCCCTCGTGAATAACAACTTGTTTTTATCTACTATAATGATTTTTCTTTTCCTTTAACAACCCTAACATAGAATGGATCTTGAACATTTTTTTTATTCATAGAAAATTCAATAAAAAAATTCCCTAAACTAAAGTACTGTCCAATAAATTCCAAAAAATACAGACCTCAAGTTCCAATTTCTACTTATTCAAATTCAAGCATTCGATACTTATAGCTACGCTTCAATGTCAGGCGAGGATTAATTTGCATAATAGCAAAAGAGCTTCATTTGTTGCTATGTTAATCTAGCAATACACTAAAAATATTAAGTTTTCCTAAACAACATCAATTTGTTTGCAATAGAGGGCAAGTGTTAAGCTTAAAATAGAAACCTAGATTCTATACAAAAAAAATTCCTATAAAGATTTGCAATTTCAACTATTATTCTCAAATTTGAATCAGATTTCAACAAAAATGGTAAAAAAACTTAACTCCAAGAAATTCAAATCTTAATGCATTTATATCATGTCAACCAAACCAAATACACTAACCTCTGTCAAATAGATTACAAGTATTAAATTTTATAGAAGTACTTTATGCCATAAAGCACCCTCGTCCTTGAGCAAAGGAATTCCAACACACATGTATCTCAAATACTATCTTAAGCCATACATTAAAGACAACAACAACGATGATCAAAAAAACCATGATACATGGTCTAAATGCCATGGAGTAGACAATGCCATATGTCCTTGCTATGCAAGGACATAACAATTCCAACACATGTATCTAAATGAAACTCACATCAAAGGAACTAACAACACTTCCAACAAAGAAAATAACAACATCTTAGAACATTTACAATCAATACACCATAATGAAACAATCACCATGCCAAAGCAAGCAACAAATACTAAGCTCAAGAAAACACATTGAACAAAGCTTCCACAGAAAACAAGATCCGTAGGGACCAAACGATCTTGCAGTGATCATGCTCATTTGTGCTCAACTAGTCCCATAGACATTATGGAACAAGAAGCTCAAGGAACATAATCAACCAAGCCATAACAACAATCTAAAATCCAAGACTTTATCACATCAATAAACCGAGCAATACTGTTCACATTAAAGAATGATCAACCTCCCTTCTACTCTCAAAATACCCTCCAAACGCAAAGCTCTCACTACCACCAGGATAAATAAAAACCAAAATAAAAAATCAACAGCCATCCTAAGCTGTATTTTTTAGCTCTATGCAATCGAAAAAACAAAAAAATTTGACATCGAAACCCTGTAAAGCAAAGCTATTTCCACATGCAAATTTCAGGCAACAACTAAGAAACAAACACAACAAAAAGTCACAGGATTTCCGAGCAATTGACTTACCTCAACACTAAGCAATACCTTGCTTCTAACAAAACTTCGTCGAAGACACGAACAATACCAACATACCACAAAAATTATACAATACTCATCACTAGTTCAATAAACCCCCAAAATTGCACTTCAAAGGTGTAACACTATAAAAAAAGCAGATACATCAAGGTCAAATCCAAAAGAACCACAACACAACCACCGCAAAAAGAATCACATCTAAGAGGCCATGGAAAAAAAAACCGAGCTCACAACCCACGACCTTAAAAACACAATAAAAATCGTAGCTAACAGGACAGGCCCTAGACAACCAATTAGATCCATGCCCCTAACAAGTTGTGCAACACCTAACAACCTCCACAAACAAAAACTAACCCCCACAGAAAACCCCAATTCCTCTAGCGCATCCAACAACTACAAACAAGCCCCCACAGAAAACCCCAACTCCTCCATCAACTATAACTAGAAAAACACAATAAAAATCGTAGTTGGGAGGCCATGCCCCAGATAGCCGACCAAAGACAGGCCTTGAACAGGCCGCAGAACACCTAACAAACTCCATGAAAAAAAACCCGCCCCCCACGGAAAGCCCCAATTCCTCCACCACATCCAACAACTACAACCAGGAAAGCACATTAAAAACCACATCCGCCAAGCTAGGCCCTAGACAAACCTCCAGATCTAGGACTCTAACAGCCTCCATAGAAAACCCCATATCCTTCAGCAAAAAACTGCAACACAAACATCACAAACACACCATAAACCAGCTAAATGATGCAATAACCAAAAATAAATCTCCAGTAATATCTAGCAATAACTCTTGAGTCATCTCCATCTAATGGCCCCTCACCACCACCCTGTGCATGCTGGCTATCGAGGCAGGCATTAGCTCAACACCTTGCACACCCACTGCACCAGGGAGGCCAACACATAGCATACATAATAAACCTCCTGCTGCATATACCCCTTAAACCTTTGATCAACATTAAAAATGTTGTAGTCAACATTAAAACATTCCTACGTCGCTCCTATCAGTAATTGCACGTCAAGAATGGGGAGAAAATCCAAACCACAAAAAAAAACACACCACACATAAAACAATACACAGTCTAAATGCCATGGAGTACACAAGTACTAGGGAGTAAAAGCGAGTAATGGGGAGTAATTGCGAGCAAGAGAAAACCCGAACAACACACCACACATAAAACAATACACGGTCTAAATGCCATGGAGTACACAAGTAACAGGGAGTAATGGGGATTAATTTGCGAGCAAGAAAAAACCTGAAGACTATATGTTTGTGCTATGCAAGGACATAATAAATCTAAAAAAGTTAATAATTGGACAACTCCCTAAAATAGGTGATGATAATAAAAATTTGTATCAATCATTTCCTCTTTAATGGTATGATGAGAATGATGAGAATGATGAGAATGGACGACTTGGATTTGTTGAGAGAAGATCCCATCGATCATGCCAAAAACCAATACTATTCAATTATGTTATTATGTGAACCCCACCATCTCATGCCTCGAAACTTGCACAAAAGAACCTACAACCTTGGGATTGTTGTTCAACACTTAGAATCATAATGGTGCATGTGATATATCATTGGAAAGCTCTATAAGCATGTTTTACAATCACAGTGTGTGTTCCACCAAGGCCACTAGACTTGAATTTTGGAATGTTGAAAGATTTTGCATTGGTGAGAGAACACGCCATTGATAACTTTGCCATTGATAAATTCCTCAGATACTGCAGAGAGTTTCTGACAAGAGAAGACCAGTTAAGTTCGAAATCAGATGGCAGAATCAATCAATCTATTGAGCTCTACTTTTCTTGTGCTGCTGTTGCTTCTACATCCCATAATATCCCACGGTGCAGAAAATGGGCCACAAGGTCGATGTTAGGACAGTCCGAAGAAGGAAGGAAATGAAAATGAAAATATATTTATCAAGATTTGCAGGAGCAGAACATTTTCCTGGAGGCTTAATTCGCGAAATTCTGTTGCAGCAACTTCAGGGGTTTATTTTGCTCTTGCGGTATTGAAGAAGGGGAGTCTGTTAAATTTAGGTTTTCCATTGACTTCAACATAATTTTACTAAATTTAAGAAAATGAATAATAATCTATATGTAACAAGATAGACGCTGTATTTATTTCTTCACATGAAAACAATTATGAAGAAAAAGAAAGAAACTAATTGCCAACTCCAACTATGAATCTCATGAAACTGGGTTTTTATGAATTCTTATAGAAGGTTCAATAGAATCTTAATAATGCAATGATGAGAGATGAGTTTCATTGACTTCAACATAATTTTATTAAATTTAAGAAAATGAATGATAATCTATATGTAACAAGATAGAAGCTATATTTATTTCTTCATGAAAACAACGAAGAAAAAGAAAGGAACTAATTGCCAACTCCAACTCCAACTATGAATCTCATGAAATTGGGTTTTTACGAATTCTTAAAGAGGGTTAAATAGAATCTTAATAATGCAAATGATGAGAGATGAGTTTCACAATGCAAGCATACCAAGCTAAAAATCAATCTAAAACCAAAGGAGTAGGAGCCTATTCAAACAATAAGCTCCTATTTGAACATTGGAAGATTAAAAATCAGTTCCTTACTAAGGAAGATGGAATTTACATAAGAAAGACTAATATGAAAATGTAGCAAGAAACAAAATAAAAAACTTTCTAATGTGGAATAATCACAAAACAAAGCATAAAGTATGAAACATAACATATATAAGATACCAATGAAATGAACACAAGAACCATCAATGACCTAGAAAACTAGCATGTTCAAACATAGACAATGTTATTGTGTAAGAAGAAAATGGAAAGATACACCTATATACCAACAAACATAACATGACATCTACAAGATCCTTATGAAATGAAAGTAAGAACCATCAATGAGCTAACAAACAAGCCTATTCATAAATAGATAATGTCATTCTGCAAGGATTTTGGTTTCTATATCTGAGGCACTTCTAATAATTCATAGTGGTTTCATAATTCATTAGGTTTTAAAGCTCTCTAAATCCATGGCACCGTAGAGAAACTGTCGTTTCCAAATAATAGTTTGCTAGGTGAAATATTGCTCAGATTCTCTGAAGCAAGTTTTCCTTTTGATACAACATAGATAGAAAAAAACTTTGAGCCTTTCCTTGCATTATACCGTAGTATCATAAACATTTTATTGATGGGTAGATACAAAATATCAAAACGAATTATATGTTTTTCACTTGGGTTTGTTTGATCTGTTTTTTTTCATTGATATGTGATTGTATGATAATGAAAACCCGAAAATATACTAACAAATTAGTTAGTAGTTAGTATTATGGCAATTATGCTATTAAAATAATTTCAAAGATTTTCAAACCATGATCTTCTCTTTTTCATTTTCAATATAGAAGAGTCACTGGCAACGTCAACATATAGTTTGTGTGTGCTATATCTGTTATGTTGAAATAATGGCAAAAAACTCAGAAATTTAGTGCACCTAACAGCCAACTGAGAAAGATGTCAAATCTGAGCTTAACTCAGCCCAAACACTTAGCAGAACTCTGATATCAGTCTTCAATATTCATAAAATCAAGCACATATCACATGCATGTATATTTCATGTCTCTATAAGCTGATATACTGTAGCTAAGTAAACTTTGCAGCGGAACATTAACACAAAATCAGCAGACTGTAAAACACATTTTAACACAGGAATTTTGGTCAAATTTGACCCTGGAAAAACCCCCCCAACCCTTGGGGAAAACCAGTTCACAAGAGAGAATTTTATTAGTTCAAGAAGGAAAAATTCTTAGAATTTACAGCAGTCATTTTCAGCAGTAAAATATCACTGTACTTATCTCCCACAGTCCTTCCAGACACCTCGAAATTTGTGCCAACAGGCTGCCACTATATCAGCAGCTGTACGGCCAAGCCCAGTAGTAACCACAGCTCTGCAATGCCTCGATTTGCGTGTTGGAAATGCTGCAAGTACAGTATGGCCCAGTAAGGAATTTACTCCAGTATTTAATGCACCCAATCTACCTCGATATGCATGCACTAACTCCTGCTGTACGTCCCAACAAATCTCTGCTGTACGGCCCTGCTAAATGCTCACTGTATGGCCCAGTTAACATTGATGAAGATGCTCGATTTCTGAGTCAAAATGCCCACAGTGGCTGCTACAGGAATCTCCTCGATTTCTGTGCACTGTAGTAACAAAAACAATAGCAGTCTCCTCTCTTGAAATACGTGCCAACCTTGCCTTGTTTTCAGTGCTGAAACTGCTGTAAGATATGGCTGTAGAAATCTGTCTTGGAGTGCGTGCTGCCTCTCCTTGGGAAGTGCGCCCCTTCAAGCTGTCTCTTTCTCCCTTCTCCTTCAAGCTCTCACTCTCTCTTGCAGGTGTGTTTCTCACACTCCTCACCAAGCTCCTCTCTTGGAAATCGAGCCACCCAAGAACTCTCTCTTGAATTGTGTGCCCAAAATGAAATCTCATGTACTTTTATTTACCCTATTAGGGTTTTTCTCATGACTTTTCACTTCAATGGACGAGATTACATCTTGGCCAAGAGATCTATGGCTGGGATCTAATCTCTCGTTCACTTAAGTCTCCTAAGTGAACTTTAGAAAACATTTTTCTTTTTGACAAGTCACTTGACCCTAAATATTTAAAAGTACACTTTATGACTTAAAGTCACTTTAAAAACATATTAAAGTACAACTCACTTTAAAATCATAAAGTCACATCAAAAAGGTACTTTAATAAAAAACACATTACTAAAGTCACTTTAGGAATATAACTGAGACTTCAAGTTATTGACCCCTGCACCTAGGCACCTGATGCAGGAGTGCCACCGAGCTATCAAATGCTAACATGTTAAAACCTGAAAGTAGGCCAACAATTTTTTAACAATTGCTGAGTGTTCTAAACTCAACAGCGAACTAAGGTACTTTCATCTATCAAATACTGCACGAAGGTGAGCTAGATGTCCAACCCTCTTTACTGAATGGGTAGTGAGTCGTCGGAAATCAATCTAGCTCTTTTGTGTAACACGTGATAGGGATTTTTTTTATCCTCCTCGGTCATTGATGTGTTTCTACTCTTGTCTGAAGTACTAGTTTCGTCGTTTGGATGCAACTTTAAATGGGTAGATTTCATGAGGAATAGTTGGGTCCCTAGTTTTTGTTAGGCCTATCAGTCAAATAGAAGGTAATGATGCTACATGCCATTTTCCCCGCTCTTTCCTAAAAATCATGAAGTTTCACTGCATGTCAAAACAGATTGAGGCTCGATCAGGGTGAGAAGGGGGGGAATTTTGTGGTAGAGTCATACACATGCGTTGAAAAATGAATGATGAATTGTGTTGTAAAATGCCACCCGTACAGACAATATTATTAGTTTTCAAAGTTTACATGCCTTAAAAGTGGACCATAATATATTTTTCAATGTGAAAGTGCAAAATAATATTCACAAATTAACATAACTAATTTTATTTTGATATTATAGGTAAACAAATATTCACAAAATATTGTTAGACGTAGGATAAATTTTATTCAAAATGGTTTTATTTTTCTTTAAAAAAAAACATAGGAGGAAATTCTTTAAAACTTAATTACACTAAACGAAAAAAAAATTCAGGACCTCTAAAGTTACTTAAAACCTAAAAAAAAATTCCTAAAATAATATGAAACTATACACCTATAATTTTTTTGCTTCCCTAAATTCATTAAAATATAGATTTTTTTGGAACATTTGAAACATAAGTATATAAATATAATACACCATCTTTAGTCCTACGGTACTACACAGTGAGGATTGAAATGAGCAAATTGAGAAGTCATGAGCCCACCACCCATGTTCTCATGGAAGCTTTAAGGCTTGCATTGGCTTATCATGTCCATAAAAAAACCTACACATGCCCATGAAATGAAAGGGGAGTTTATGAACGAGAAGGGAAGGTTATATTTGCATGGTGTTATCTGGTTTTTTCCTTCACCAACATTTTGGGATCATAACAAAAATGAAGTTGGAGACTGTGTTGCTGTTGTTGCTATTTTTATTGTATTGGGCATTCACTGATGCATAGATCTCCACTATGTCCGTCAATGGCGGTGGGACAAGTCTTCCTGTGAATCTCACTTTAGCGGTGACAGTGATAGCCGCTATCAAGACATTGATGAGCTTGTTGGGAAGCTCGAACATATGAGTTTTTTTATTGTGATATATTAATATTAAGATGTATTTTATTAACAAGTTTTTTATTATATGATTTTTCTTTATTATGATTTATTTAAAATTAATTTGTGTTTTTTTATAATATTAGTGTTTATATTATGTTTTTTTTTATATTTAATATTTTTACATACATACTTAAATGTTTTTTATATTTGTTTTGTAATATCGTTTATAAAAAATTTAATATTTATTTTGAATGGAGTTTTATATAATGCTAAGAAAAGTTAAATGTAAAAAATGATTATGTACAAGGTGGTCAATTATGGTAGATTAAAGCTAGCATAATGGATAAAGAATATTTCAGTAAGACTTAAATTTTTTTGTTGTTGGATATTTTTAACACGTGTTTAAAATTTCATTAATACATTTTGTTCATGAAGAAATACTATTACTTTGTTGTATTTTGTTTTTATTGAAAATTAAATGTTTGTTCACATCTTGTCTTAGTAAATAAAATACAATGAAATGTCTAAAGCACATAGGCTAATGATAACCTCGAGCACTGATGTGCAAGGATTTGAGGAATTGTTCTTAGCTTTTAATGCTTGGAGATTTGTTCACGACATAAGGCTAGAGTTTCCACACATTACCATGCCCAAGGTTATGAGGCCCATAGCTAATGCTCACAACCTCCCCATGACATAGATATTTCCACTTAGAGACCAAGGATACCTTAGAGAGGTCATGTGTGGTTGTTTTAGGTATCTTTCATGATCATGGATTTTCAAAATATACTGTTATAGTCTGTAGCTAAAATTTTATGTCTTCACCATGATCCAGGGACCTAGGATCCACAATTAGTGCTAAAAATTTCTAATGGCACACATATCATGAATTGAGGGCAAATATACACTTTGGAGGTGATCATGTTTGATGGTTTGAGGCATTATTCTTGGCCGTGTATGCATTGAAGAATTTTTTAGTGCCTAAGGCATTAACCAACCATCTGTGGGACATGAGACCCATACCTAGTGCTATCCCTAACATCCCCACTCATGTATTCCCAGTCACAGTCCAAGAAAACTATCACAGATTCTTTTGTGGTAATTAGAGGCATCGTATTCCCAGTCACAGTCCAAGAAAATTCTATTGGCTAAATTCAAGCAAGATATAACATTAAGAAGAATTGAAGATCTCATTAAACCATAAGCTAACCTTGGTCAATTTGATTGAAACCATGAAATATTTTAGAAAGGATTGAAGCTATTGCCAAATGATGCACTAAACTTGGCGAATCTCATCTAAACCATGAAATATTTTGAATACTAATATGTTTTTTCTCTCCCTCGTGAAGAACAACCTGTTTTTAGCTACTATAATGATTTTTCTTTTTCCTTTAACAACCCTAACATAGAATGGATCTTAAACATTTTTTTTATTCATAGAAAATCCAATCAAAAAATTCCCTAAACTAAAGTACTATCCAAAAATTCCAAAAAATTCAAACCTCAAGTTCCAATTTCTACTTATTCAAATTCAAGCATTCAATACTTATAGCTACGCTTCAAAGTCAAGCCAGGATTAATTTGCATAATAGCAAAACAGATTCTTTTGTTGCTATGTTAATCTAGCAATACACTAAAAATATTAATTTTTCCTAAATAACCTCAATTTGTTTGCAATAGAGTGCAAGTGTTAAGCTTAAAATAGAAACCCAGATTCTATACCAAAAATTTTCCTATAAAGATTTGCAATTTCAACTATTATTCTCAAATTTGAATCAGCTTTCAACAAAAATAGTAAAAAAACTTAGCTCCAAGAAATTCAAATCTTAATGCATTTACATCATGTCAACCAAACCAAATACACTAGCCTCTATCAAATATATTAAAAGTATTAAAGTTTATAGAAGTACTTTATGCCATAAATCATCCTCGTCCTTGAGCAAAGGAATTCCAACACACATGTATCTCAAATATTATCTTAAGCCATACATTAAAGACAACAACAACAATGATCGAAAAAACCATGATACATGGTCTAAATGCCATGGAGTACACAATGCCAAGAAGCACCAAGGAGTAAATGCGTCGAAAAAAAAACCCTAAGACTATATGTCTTTGCTATGCAGGGACATAACAATTCCAACACATGTATCTAAATGAAACTCACATCAAAGGAACTAACAACACTTCCAACAAAGAAACTAGCAACATCTTAGAACATTTACAATCGATACACCATAATGAAACAATCACCATGCCAAGGCAATCAACACATACTAAGCTCAAGAAAACACATTGAACAAAGCTTCCACAAAAAACAAGATCCATAAGGACGAAACGATCTTGCTCATTTGTGCACAACTAGTTCCATAGCCATTATGGAACAAGAAGGTCAAGGAACATAATCAACCAAGGCATAACAACAATCTAAAATCCAAGACTTTATCACATCAATAGACCGAGCAATATTTTTCACATTAAGGAATGATCAACCTCCCTTCTACTCTCAAAATACCCTCCAAATGCAAAGCTCTCACTACCATCGGGACAAATAAAAACTAAAATAAAAAAATCAACAACCATCCTAAACTGTAACCAAAAAAACAAAAAAAATTGACATTGAAACCCTATAAAGCGAAGCTATTTCCACATGCAAATTTCAGGAAACAACTAAGAAACAAACACAACAAAAATTCATAGGATTTCTGAGCTACCGACTTACCTCAACACTAAGCAATTCCTTGCTTCTAACAAAGCTTCGTCAAAGACACGAACAACACCAACAAACCACACAAACTATAAAATACTCATCACTAGTTCAATAAACCCCCAAAATTGCACTTCAAAGGTGTAAAACTATTAAAAAAGCAGATACATCAAGTTCAAAGCCAAAAGAACCACAACACAACCACTGCAAAAAGAATCACAACTATGAGGCCATGGAAAAAAAAACAGAGCTCACAACCCACAACCTGAAAAAAACAATAAAAATTGTAGCTAACAGGACAGGCCCTAGACAACCTATCAGATCCATGCCCCTAACAAGTTGTGCAACACCTAAAAACCTCCACAAACAAAAACTACCCCCCCACAGAAAACCCCAACTCGTCTAGCACATCCAACAACTACAAACAAGCCCCCACAGAAAACCCCAACTCCTCCACAACTATAACTAGAAAAACACAATAAAAATCGTAGTTGGGAGGCCATGCCCCAGATAGCCCGTCAAAGAAAAGCCTTGAACAGGCCACAAAACACCTAACAACCTCCATGAAAAAAAGCCTCCCCCCACGGAAAGCCCCAATTCCTCCACCACATCCAACAACTACAACCAAGAAAGCACATTAAAAACCACATCCACCAAGCTAGGCCCTAGACAAACCTCCAGATCTAGGACTTTAACAGCCTCCACGAAAAACCCCATATCCTCTAGCAAAAAACCGCAACACAAACATCACAAACACACCATAAACCAGCTAAATGATGCAATAACCAAAAATAAATCTCCAGTAATAACTAGCAATAACTCTTGTGTCATCTCCATCTAATGACCCCTCACCACCACCCTGTGCATGTCGGCTATTGATGTGGGCATTAGCTCAACACCTGGCACACCCACTGCACCAGGGAGGCCAACACGTAGCATACATAATAAACCTCCTGCTGCAAATACCCCTTAAACCTTTGATCAACATTAAAAACGTTGTAGTCAACATTAAAACATTCCTACATCGCTCCTGTAAGCAATTGTACATCAAGAATGGGGAGAAAATCCAAACCGCAAAAAACAACACACCACACATAAAACAATACACGGTCTAAATGCCATGGAGTACACAAGTACTAGGGAGTAAAAGCAAGTAACGGGGAGTAATTGCGAGCAAGAAAAAACCCGAACAACACACCACACATAAAACAATACACAGTCTAAATGCCATTGAGTACACATGTAATAGGGAGTAAAAGCGAGTAATGGGGAGTAATTGCAAGCAAGAAAAAACCTAAAGACTATATGTCTCTGCTATGCAAAGACATAATAAATCTAAAAAAATTAATAATTGGACAACTCCCTAAAATAGGTGATGATAATAATAATTTGTATCAATCATTTCCTCTTTAATGGTATGATGAGAATGGACGACTTGGATGTAATATCCATAGTTGGACATTCTCAATAAACTTGGGATGAACCCATAATTTCTGAAATAACCCACATATCCATAGATATAAAAATGATATAAATTGATAGATTGATGAGATGATAAATATACAATTGTTGGCCCGCTTTTATAGTAGCTTGGGCATTTCCTATTTGAGGTGACGCATCCTCTCATTAACTATTACTCCTACTTATTATTAATATTAATGAATTATTAATTATTTGTTACATTGCCTTCCCCTTAAGGGAAGCTTTGTCCTCAAAGCTTATTGAAGACAAGGTTTATGTCTTCTTTTATCTTGAACCGTCATCTCTAGATCTTTTTTGTATTTGCGATACTTGATGAAATGAGGTGATACGAGTTACGAATTCCAAAGAAGAATTGCCGCATCGTCTCTGATGTGGTCCATCCGAGATCTATTTTTATCGGAGCTATTTGATCGCTTTGTGAGATGGGTCTTCTCGTTTGTTTAGTATTTTGATTTGATGTTCTTACTTGTCTTGCAAAATGACTCTTCTGTGTATGTTCATTTTGACCCTTTCGTTGGTCAAAATGACGTTTATCAATTGGGGTGTCGATAAGGAGTTTTTGTTGTTTGTTCTTCTGCTGGATTGACTTCTTTTTTACTTGTATTGAAGACTGGATTTGTATTTGCTTCTTTTTTCTTAGCGTAGATTTTTGAGTCCAAAGGCTTTGATGTCCTCTTTTGACTTTGCTCCAACTTATTATGTAACGAGTCTTTTTCCTTTTTAAGATTTCAGGTCATTTCTTCTTGCGCTTTCTTATCATCTTTAATCTTCTAAATTTGATCCATTAGATCTTTGTGTTTCTTGAGGTGACCATTTTCGTCAATGTTTTCTAATAGTTTCTTCTGAAGATCTCGATTCTCCTCTCCTAGATTTTGATTCTGTTGTGCTTTATCCTTCGTCTTTTTTATTTGAAGAAGCAGTTTCTGATTATGATCTCTTAAACGAGAGATCTCTTCTTCTTTATCTGTGACAATTTTGTCGAATTCTGACTGCATCTTTTGGTTTTCTTGCGAAATGACCATAGCGATATCCTTGAAGTCTTTTGATGCCACGATTTTGGAATCTAACTTCATTCTAACATCTTGTAGTGTGACTTGCTTCTTCTTATACGAAAGCATTAAAAAAAAATTCTTCATATTTAAGATAATTGTCTTCAATGTTTCCATCCAAGATAAGCCGAGAGTGATGTCAACTTCATTTAGGTAAATAGTCGTAACATTGAATTGGGATGTGAACTTATATTCATCAATTTCTAGTTGTAAGTCCCTAATTGCATATTGCTTCTCACCCCTCTAGTGCATGTGGCTTGAGAGCTTCGCAGAGGTGGAGACGAAGTGCTGCGGAAGCACTAAATGGGAGATGTTTCCGAATTTGCGGAAGTGGGGAGGAGTGGTGTAGTCAAGGGCCTTTTTTTGGTGAAAAACCAGAATCTTCAGAAACTCTGAAGTGATGGCTACCAGCCGGATCAGATCAGAGTTGGCTCTGATACCAATGTAATATCCATAGTTGGATATTCTCAATAAACTCGGGATGAACCCATAATTTCTAAAATAACCCACATATCCGTAGATATAAAAATGATATAAATTGATAGATTGATGAGATGATAAATATACAATTGTTGGCCCGCTTTTATAGTAGCTTGGGCATTGCCTATTTGAGGGGACGCATCCTGTCATTAACTATTACTGCTACTTATTATTAATATTAATGTATTATTAATTATTTGTTACATTGGATTTGTTGAGAGAAGATCCCATCGATCATGCCAAAACCCAATACTATTCAATTATGTTATTATGTGAACCCCACCATTTCATGCCTCGAAACTTGCACAAAAGAGCATACAACCTTGGGATTGTTGTTCAACACATAGAATCATAATGGTGCATGTGATATATCATTGGAAAGCTCTCTAAGCATGCTTTACAATCACAGTGTGTGTTCCACCAACTAAGGCCACTAGACTTGAATTTTGGAATGTTGAAAGATTTTGCATTGTTGAGAGAACACGCCATTGATAACTTCACCATCAAAGATCATAAGGTGGGCATGTGAGAAGTCAACTGAGAACTATGTGATGGTGATTCCAATTCTACAAATAAAGGTTGATGCAACACTCAAAAATCTTACCTTAAACTTGCACTCACTGGATACATGCAACTTTCATTGGAAATAACTTGGTTGTACAAAATCAAATTTGCACAAATTTGGTACCATTAGAAATCTCTCAAAGATCTTTATGCAAATAAATGCTTAGTATTTCAAGTTGGATATAGGAAATTTACTTTTTGATGCCTTAATTGTAGCCCCAAAACTACCATAGAGGCACGCAATTTGCTCTAAAAAGCGTTATGTAAGGACACGATTAGTTGTAAAAATTCCAAGAAACTTGGTGAAGCCCAAAGGCTAGTACGAACCTTGCTAAAATCGATGTAATCCAATTGAATTAGGCGGAGGCACGAATTATTGAAAAGACGACCCAACACAAAATTGACTACAATGATCACTGCCTATCCTTTGTAAGATCTTAAAATCAAGGAGACCATCATTTTGTACATGATATTCTTTAAATACTCTCACTGAAAAATTGTTGTTGAAATTATTAGAGCAATATCTATAGAAGACCACAACTCACGTATCATTATCTCTTGTAATTATGGCTAAGGCCATATTCTTTATTCTTTTATTGTATTTTTAGGTATGGTTAAGGTCGACCTAGTCCAACTTGATATGTAGGCTCAATAACCTTCTTCAAGTAAGTGCCATTGTTTTCAGGGCTGCCATAACCCCCACTTCAAAGGATGCATCCCCCTCTAGCAAGGATGCCTAACTCGAGTTATGTATAAATATATAACCCTAAGCTCTCATGTGTATTATCTTACCTTGTGATCTTCTTGATTTGAAATATAAAGTGTTATAAGCCTAACTAGGGCACTTAGTTTTCGCATTCTCTCATTGAGATCATTTTGTGTTTCAATACTAGTGAGTTTCACACTTTTTCTAGGGTATTAGACCTATCTATCTCTAGCACATTTGTAAAGAGGCTATTACATTTTTAGGTAAAATTTAGTTTTATCAATTCTTTTAAGTTACCCTCATAAATTTCATATTTTTAGATAAAATTTAGTAATTCATTTAAGTTACCCTCATAAATTTCATATTTTTAGATAAAATTTAGTTTAATCAATTCTTTTAGTCACCCTCATAAATTTCAACATGTCAACATAGTAAGGATGGTTATGAAGCTTCTTCTCTTAATTCTCTTACATGATGCAAAATTCTTTTATTTACCCTTATAAATCTCAACATCGTATTAGGGTGGCTATAAAGCTTCTTCTCTTAATTCTCTTAAATGATGCAAAAATCATATCTTACAATGCATAACTAAAGTTTTATTGCATAAGAATGATTTCATGCAAAAATCATTCACTAATGACATCATATTTTACAATGCATAAATAAAGTTTTATTGTATACCATCATATCTTACCATGTATAAGAATGATGCAAAAATCATTGACTAATGACATCATATCTTACAATGCATAACTAAAGTTTTATAGGATAAGAATGATGCAAAAATCATTGACTAATAACATCATATCTTACAATGTAGAACTAAAGTTTTATTGTATCATCATTTTATAAAGCTTTAACCCTTTCAATTCTTATAAGTGTCATCACACCTAATCAATCCATTTTACAGTACACTACACTCTCTGTACTCTCCATTTTCAGTGGAATGGATTGTCAAATGAAACTTCACCATCTTCTCTTTGATAATCAACATAGTACAATGGCGAGAAAATGATTAGACTCGAGGAGTAATTAAGATTTCAATAGTTGGGCTCAATCTTCTCTCTTCATTGCATCACTCACTCACACCAATAAAAAGATGGAATTCTTGCCAGATTCAGCTCTCAAGGATCATGGTGGGTGAAAATAGTCCAGTGTCTGTCTTTACATAGACAACAAAGTCTTCATTTCAATGCATGCAAAGGCAAAATCGTTTTATGGTGCGCACGCGAGAGCATGTTTCGTCGTCCTCGGTGCTACAATTTTCGAAAGGTCGTCGTAAATTAAGAACGCAAACATAGAAAATCCAGCACTCTGGTTGTTGGCTCCCTTGAAGTCCCTTTCTTTGACTTGAATGGCACTTGCCCAACTAACAAACGAAACAAGGGATTAATAGATCAGAGTGCCGTAGGGCAAGCAACCTAAGCAAAAGCAAAAATTCCTCAGAGATATTGCAGAGAGTTTGTGACAAGATGGCAGAATCAATCAATCTATTGAGCTCTACTTTTCTTGTGCTGCTGCTGCTGCTTCTACATCCCATAATATCCCACGGTGCAGAAAATGGGCCACAAGGTCGATGTCAGGACTGTCCGAAGAAGGAAGGAAATGAAAATGAAAATATATTTATCAAGATTTGCAGGAGCAGAACATTTCCCCGGAGGCTTAATTCCCGAAATTTTCTTGCAGCCACTTCGGGGTTTTATTTTACTGTTGCGGTTTTTTGGATGGTGTTTGCGTATCTTTGTTTGAAGTCGGTCAGGCCGAATTCTACTGAGATTATGATTACCCCGGGTGCATCCAGCCCTAATATTTTCTCTGCCATGGATGACTTCGACGAATATGTCAACATGTCGCGGCGCAGGATAATTAGTAGCGGGAACCTGCAGCACCAGGCCAAGAACTGTTAGGCCGTGGATTCTTCAGCTTCCTTGACACTATCTAGCCTGAAAACTATTACTGTATATGTATAGTTACTTCATACCTGCTAAATAGCTGGGAATCCCTTCGGCTTTCCTGTGTAGGCTTACCGAATAAGTATTTTCTTTGTCTCCACCGGACCTCACCGTTAATGGCTGCGCACTGTTGAATCATGGGATTTAGCAGACCGCTCCATCTTAGCTGCCTGTTAAGCCGATTCTGTCCTGGAATGTCTGTAAATATAAAATCTTAGACGCAATATATCTCAATACATTGTATAATGTTTGATATAAATATATATGACACGAAGATTAGATCAATACATGCCCCCCGTGTTAATGAAAAATACCATTTACAAGCTCAAATATTCTTCTTAGTGCTTCTATTTTGATTTTTTAGTGAGATTCTATATCATATATCCTATATTTACCATTAAGCAATGTTTGCTTCTTTTGATTCGTTGGTAATAATTGAAATAACCTACAACCCAAAGGGGTGGGACCCAAATAGAGATTAGATCCCATGAATTTTGAATGATTAGTTCAACACCATATACTAAAATAATAACATGAAATTATGAGCATGAAATTATTCTAAAATATTGAAGAAGGGGAGTTTGTTAAATTTAGGTTTTCCATTGACTTCAACATAATTTTACTAAATTTAAGAAAATGAATGATAATCTATATGTAACAAGATAGAAGTTGTATTTATTTCTTCACATAAAAACAATTATGAAGAAAAAGAAAGGAACTAATTGTCAACTCTAACTATGAATCTCATGAAATTGGGTTTTTATGAATTCTTAAAGAAGGTTCAATAGAATCTTAATAATGCAAATGACTAGAGACGAGTTTCACAATGCAAATATATCAAGCTAAAAATCAATCTAAAACCAAAGGAGTAGGAGCTTATTAAATCTAGGCTCCTATTGAACATTGGAAGATTAAAAATCAGTTCCTTACTAAGGAGGATGGAATTTACATAAGAGTTCAATAGGAAGATTAAAAATCAGTTCCTTACTAAGGAGGATGGAATTTACATAAGAAAGACTAATATGAAAATGTAGCAAGAAACAAAATAAAAAACTTTCTGATGTGGAATAATCACAAAACAAAGCATAAAGTTTGAAACATAACATATATAAGATACCAATGAAATGAATGCAAAAACCATCAATGACCTAGAAAACTAGCATGTTCAAACATAGACAATGTCATTGTGCAAGAAGAAAATGGAAAGATACACCTATATACCAACAAACATAACATGACATATACAAGATCCTTATGAAATGAAAGCAAGAACCATCAATGATGAGCTAACAAACAAGCATGCTTATAAATAGATAATGTCAAAGAATTTTGGTAATTTGGTGATAATATCATATGGGTTTAAATTTTTTCTCAATTATCTATTAAGAATTAGAGTTATTTAAATTTTAGATTTTTTTGGATCTATATATTAAAAAAGAAAGAAAATTAATTATTAATTTTTTTTGGATCTATATAGTACTAAAATATGTCAAACTACAATTAAAAAAACCAATACACTATCAAAATAGATTAAAAAAATATAATAATTAAACAAGTTGATAAAGTAGACATGATGAACAATTTTGGATTTGTTGAGAGAAGAACCCATAAATCATTCCAAAACCCAGTTCTATTCAATTATGATATTATGTGGGCCCCACCATCTCATGCATTCAAACTTGCACCAAAGAGCCTAACCTTGGGATTGTTGTTCAACACTTAAAATCACAATGGTGGATTGATATATCATTGGAAATCTCTTGAAGCATGCTTTATGGAGTAAGCTATCTCCTCGACGATTTGCACTGCAATCCCCTCAGTGCCCTTTGAGTGATGGGGGAACAAGCAAGCAGCCCAAGTATCAATGTCAATATTCATCTATCAGATCATTGATTGATTATGTCGAATGAAGTATAATAAATTATCCATGTTGAACAAGGATTTGAAAAAGCATAGGTGCCAATGGAAACCCTTATGTCAGTGTAATGTTTTCAACAATTGTCCTCGGCATTTGTGGCACAAATAAGGCAAGGTTCATTCACTAAAATGATGGCATATTGATGTTGTTTTCTAATTTGTTCATTTACAGCATAAGTGCATCATGAACATGTTGTTGTTTGAGGTGGTTAAACTGCCCATTTTCAGTAGAAGAATGCACTCCTTGCACCTACATTCAACACCCTCCATTAACATCAAAACTAGCATTTAGTAATGCATCATAAGATTTGTTATGTATCTAATGACCTGCAGATAAGACCCCTTGCTTGAAGGATTCCCTAGATAGAAAGGGTTTTGTTTTTGGTTGAGGAATGTGTCACTCTTTGAAGAGTTAGTTAACATATTAGCTTCACTCAATAATAAGGTACAACCTGTTTGCATATGTTTCTACTATGTGGCATTTTTTCACTAATTCAAGGGGTCAAAGGGTTCAGTGCTCCACACTTTTCTCAACTGTTCCTGCGGTTGCCCCTTAGATCCATCTGTTGGGGGAAACAATTGGTATGTGGGAGGAAGTGTCCAATCTCTTAGCACTCTTCATGGATTGTCCACACCTTAAGAGGTTTGCTAGCATTAGTTCATCAATGGAACATATTGTGTATTCATAACATGTATGAGAAATAGGGATAGCTAATCTACTTCTCATATAAACTCATGCTTCTTCATATGGAGGCCATTTTTACAAAACGCTACAACACCTGTAATGGAACTTACTTGTAATAAGTCTGCAATTGCTCCAAAAGCAAGAAATCTTTGAGTATGTTTGGATTAATCTGCACTTCCTCTTACCATCATTTTCAATTGCAATGCCATATTTCTGAGTTGCTTTTGGCAGTCTTTGTGGACACTGATTGGCTATCAGTTGAGGTCTTCCACTTCTTTCCACAAGTGGTTTTTAGTGCCTTTTGGTTGTATCTCCTACCACAGCTTTGCATTCATGATGTTGTCAACAATAGTCAATTCAAGCTTTGTGATCCTTCACACTTGGAGGAAGAGGTTCTAGCTATGCATCTCGAAGCAATTGTTCCATATTTTTAGGATTCAAAGAAAAAATGTACAATAATAAGAAGTGTTGGTGTTTCTGCAGGGATAATTGTAACTTCATTGAGTTTCTGTTGGCTTAACATTTCATTTGTAAGACACGCCATCATAGGAGTGTATGAGAGTGGCATTATTAGGGCCCTCCAAGTTTGTTTCTAAATCATGTAATAGAAAGTTAAGGCAAGTTTTGGCATGTGCAAGTTCGAAAGGTAACACCTACTATCAAATTTGTAAAACATGTCTTCTCCAAAATCTTAGAACCAAACTAAGACTTGGGACTATATATCCCTAAAATATTGTACTTGTCAAAAAAGATTTAAATTCCGACAAATCATGTCTAAATCTAATTCAGAAAAGGTTAACACAATGTAAATGGAAGATAAAAATGAGGAAGATGAAGCCATTTATGTTTCAACTTTAGTAGTCCTAAACTACCACTTGTTCTCAAGACATTAGAATATACCTCTGCAAAAAGGAAACATTGTTTACACACAAAAAATATGTCCCGAATTTATTTATAGAGAGTGTTAAACTCGAAAGAAATCTACCCCAACTAATCAATGAAAGCAGGATTCACCTAGTAGGTTGTCATGTGGGTCCCAAATTTGTTATTCCAAAGATTGAATAAGAGGCACCTATGTGTGACCTACATAGCAGTAAATGATAAAATAGTTAACAACAAACACCCTCTTCCCCATATAGATGACATCATTGATCAATGTCAAGGAACCAATTACTTCACAAAAGTTGATCTAGATAAGGTATTGTTGTTGTCCCCTTTTTTGAAATTTTGTGTGTTCTAGCATGTACTTGTGTTTTGAAGTGCACTAACCAATGTTGAACACTTGAGGATCTGCACTCATGGGACCTACACTTGAATGCTTGCACCCAATCATTTGCACTTGTAAACACCCGTACCTGGGTTTTGGCTATGCTAGGTTTTTACTTGTATGCCAATGCAACACTATTGAAGAGAAACTTAATGACTTTGTTACTTGGGTCCGCGCACTCAAGTGGAGTTACAATATAGAGATAATGGGTGCATTAACATTCATATTCATCCCATTCATCATAACTACCTTACCATTGACTTGGAATGAAATTGTAATTGTTAGAAATAAATGGACTATGTATAAAAGAGATGAAGGGACAATTAGAGTTCTATAGTATCCCCAATGTAGATATAGGAAATATGGTACCTTTGGTTGTGTGGTTTTAACAATCACTTTGCAAATATAATTTTCTTCAAACACTTTTGCATTCTAAAAAAACATTTGATCAAACATTTTTTAAACATTCCAAGTGAACACAAGTGGTAGGTACAACTTTGGCATCTTTTATTATGAATGGTAGATGACATTCACACTATTGTATAAAGGCTGCTACAATAGGGATAGTTGTAACCTCAATGAGTTCAATATGGTAGGTGTGAAAAGAAGAACACCATGCATCTTTGTAGACATGATGCAAGGACCCAAGAGTGTTTCAGAGTGTAGCAATGGAAGTTATTAACTTTTCACTCTAAAAAAAGCATAGATAAGATCAGATAATTATATTCATGTCCAACTAATGACCATTGAAGTAGGTCAATGGAATTGCCAACTACAATGACATATGGATGATAACATTTTCTTGCATTGAAGTTATACATCTTAATTTACAATATATTTGCATTGGCTTAATCCTTGTCTCTCATCACAACTACTTGGAATCCTATCAAATTCAGAATTGGTGTTGATGTTACACTAACTCCTCTGCATAGTAACACAAACATAACAAACTATTTATCATTGATTATTCCAACTTAAACAACCAAAAGTCACTTTTTCAAGTGAAACTGTTAAATGTATGGGTTTCAATGAAACAACCATGGCATGAGAAACATAGTAAATGTATGGGTTTCAATGAAACATCAATAGCATGAGAAACACCACAAGGATAATAAAAAAAAACATTTACATCTTGGAGTTATATATCGATGTCCACCAACGAATTTTGTTGGAATAGACATTGATAATAAGTCATCTTTGGCACCTACACCTAGATTTGAAACTGATCCAAACACTAGATCAGTGGGAATCTTCTTAATATTTGCATGGTAATTTATGGTGAAAGACTAAAATTGTGTAGCAGTGACTCTTTCTTCTTTGTGGAGAGGCTTCATATTGTCTTTTCGAACTTGATAGATGACTTTCATCTGGTCACATATCAATTTCGAGCTGGTAAACATTGCGATGTCATTGGCACCATATTTGTTTTGCCTCTTTTAATCCTTCAACAAGAGCAATATAATATTTCTCATTATTTGTGGTTGTTCCATAAACATCTCTCTTTCTTTGGGGAACATGATTTAATGCATTGTTGTAAAGCACATATGTAATACTTGCTTGACCAGAGTTCGGATAACAAGACACTTCTAGGAATAATGTCCACTTATGCACCATTTTATATTTCTTTACTTTCTATTTTGATTTTGTTTATGCTTCTAATGACCTGGAAAAAATAAAAACAACAAATTTTGATAATAAAAAAACAAACATTCAATAATAAACTATTAACATTGATAAACTTGATAAAAGAGAATTGCATGCTTGAAAGTAACAAAGAGAAATGGTCTTAGCACAATCCAAACCTACAATCAATTTACTTTAAAGTTTGAACATATTCCAAACAATACAACTCTTCAAATAACTTGTAAGACAACTGTTATATCCAAAATTGACACTTCTCAATCCGCAACGACACACACATCTTTTGGTCGCATGATGACACTTCATGAGATTACCGTGAATAAAAAAAAAGGGCATTTGTGGATGGAAGAGACATATTTTGGACTTTAGATGGATGGAATTACCTTATTCATGGCCCATTTGATAGATAGGAACCTTAGGAACAATTTTGGAGACCAAAACTTCTCAAGAAAACCCCCAAAAAAGGCTGTTTTTGACCATTTTTCCACAAAAAACGCAGGTGGAAGGTTCTTCACCCGCGGGTTTGCCAAAAAAAATCGCAGGTTTCACATGGTAAAGTTGCGGGTACCCACGTGTTTTCCATTTCAAAGTCGTGGGTACCTCAGAAATACTTAAAAATATATATATAATTGCGAAAATGGTTGGTTTGGGTGGTTTTGGAACCTCCTCTTCGGTTGTAACTACTTCCTCCTTGACTCTATCTTCTCCATTTTCTATATAAGAGAGGGAGAGGGACCATGAAAAGGGATCAAGCCCATTATAGTGTTATGCTGGAGGAATTGAGACTCACATCCCCCTCACTTGTGCCCTAGTTTCTTATAAACCCTAGCACATCTGATCAAAGGTTGGGATCCTTGGAGAAGAGGAACAGAAGACCTTGAATCTTGGTTTCATGAAGTGCCATGCTTGAAGGAAGGTAATTTTATGTACTTGCTTCATTCATTAATAAAGATCAGACATTCTTCCTTTCCCAAATATGATTTGCTCATGTATGTTTCAGATCTGATTACAATTTGATGTTTTATTCTCTTATAAATATCAATCTTTTATTTGTAGTCAAATTGGTTTGAGGAAGGATTTGTTGAGTGTTTTGCAGGTTGTTGCATTGGAGAGAAAGAAGAGAGGCTTGGATCAACCTTATGAATAAGGTATATATCCTCCTAACCCTAATCTCTTTGCTTAATAATTGTACTTGCAGAACCTTGTATGTCTATCTTTTACCCCATTACGTTGGTAGTTTCACCCCTACTATAGGAAACTTTCCCTACAAATAGAACTGGCGACTCCGTTGGGGAGAAGCCTATATGCTTTGGGGTATCCAAGGACATTTTTCCAATATATTTGAAGGTCTGAGTTTAATTTCATGTTAGGACCAGTCATTAAGATTTGTTAGACCCTTCCTTGCTCAGTTTTCGAGTGGATTTTTGCAAAATTTTGGACTTTTCTGCACACCCACAATTTCTGGTACTTACAGTCGCGAGTCTGAGACAAATTCGTAGGTGCAAGCCTCTTCACCTGAGATTCACTCGCACTTGTACCCTTTTACACTAGAGGGTACCTCCTGTACATGATGTTTTCAATTTTGGAGCCTTTTTTGGGGTTTTGATTGCATTTTTTGGAGTCCCTATTGATCCTAGGTCTGTGTAGGACCCCTTGGAAGTGGTGTCTTGTCTCTTGATTGATATTAATTTGATGTTTGGGATATTTTTGAAGCAATTTGGGCTTGTTTGTAATATTTTGGGGCTTCTTGACCCAAGTTGGGGGTTTGTGAATAAGTTTGGTGTTTTTTACCCAAATTTGAGTCTAACTGAATCTACTTGCTCCAATTTGATTGTATTTGGAACATATTGAGTCTATTTGACCCTATTTGTATCTATTTGAGTGAATTTTCTCTTTAGAGTGGTTTCTTTTCCTTCCTTATGCTTTTGGACTCTCTTTTGTAATGAAATCTCAAGTGTCTGTTATGTGGTTTAGGACCTTGATTGCACTATTTGTGTGCAAACCTAGCTTTACCAAACCCTATTTCTTAGTAGGTCCTTCGCTTTGATTGGGTCTAAAAGTACTTGGTGTATGCTTCTCCCAATTTTGGCATGCTTACATGATAATAAGCTTAGGGTTTATTGTTGCTTTCACTGTTTAATAAAGAGATCTGAAATTTTTTTGCATTTGCTTTGGTAGTGTGTTATTTTTAGTTTCAATTTTTGTTCCCATATTGAAAAAAAAACATAAAAGGTTGGTTCATTTTATAAGTTAGTGTTGGTAGAATACTTTGCAAGTGACTTAAAGGATTTAGGAGTGCTTTGCATCAAAAAACAAGAAATTTTATTTTACATAGCTAGTTGTTTGAGTAGTTGCATGCTTAGGTTTTAAGTTTGATTTTGCACATTAGACTTTAAATTTTTACCTTTTGCATTTGAAAAGACCAAAAATTGCATTAGATACAAAACATTTTGCATATGCATTCCAGATTATATCTTTAGGACTTGCATTGAAAAGAAATGGAGAGTGGGTGAGTGCATATTTGTGGTGATTAAGTGCTTCATGTTTCAGTTAAAGGATATCTTTCCTTAGTTGCGCTTGTTTTACTTCTTCTGAAATTTTTTGAAGTACATTTTTTAAGCAAGCAATCAATAACTTGGATAGGATCTTAGGTTTTCTTCTTGTTTAGAAACACACCTAATATCTTAAGTAGGATTGTGGAGGTAGGGAGTTGTGAGTTAACTCCTCCATGATCACTCAAACTTGTCAAAACATAGGTGTCATTCTTTTAGGGAGAAAATCCATCTTTGTAGAAGGTGAACCGGAAAGATCCACTCACACCGGATTCAAGCACGAGGTCGTGCAAGATTGAGTAGAGAAGATACCCCTCCGATATTCAATTGAGCATCTACCAGGATCAGTGCGCGTACGGGGACTTATTAGTACCTTTTTGGTGCTTTTTAGTTTTGGGATTTGTTACCCTGCCCATGCGCATTGATTTGACCTGCGACTATCCCCCTGGACCCTCTCTGCAATATTGGTAGCCTTAGTATCCAGACTCTAGGATTCATACACAGGTGACGGTGGAAGGCTATTTCCACTGTACCTGGGACATAGGTGGGAGGAAACCCCGTGCAACTATTTGGGAGGGCGGTTGGTGATTCAAATGCTTGCACCCGAAGGCTCTGTATTGTGGACCCTGAGTAATTGTTCTTCATCCTTGGCTGGTTTGTCCTGGGCCCTAATCATCCCAAACTTCCCTCCGGAAGGAATATGTTTTTCTCGGTTTGGATTACCTACGATCTTTCTAGTGGTGTGCTCTTTGTGCTACATGTTCTTAGTTGTCCTTAGATATTTCTTGCTCGTTGATTCAGAAAATATGGCTAGCATTTCGGTGAGCACCAATCAAGGGACCCCTGTTCAGGGGACTCCTTGTGCTTTTCCATTCATTGGGAACGTTGGTACTCACTTAATGGCTACCTTGAATCTTTCAGGATTCACTATAGGCCTACCGGTTTGGTTGTTTTCCACTCTGAATGCCTTGCATGCTCCTAATGCTTCTCAAGTAAGCACCCCAAATCAAGAGCATCAGAACCCTATGCCTTCTTCATCAGTAACATCTTCTCCTCCTCCTTCTACCTCATGTGGTGAAAGTAGTAATGCTAGTAATCAACAGTCTAAAAGGAATAGAAAGAGGAAGAATAGGGAGAAGATGCCAAAGAAAGGGGGCAGCCACCCAGCCTTTGCAGGTCATGCTGGGGGCACCTACCTAGCCTCTACAGGTCATGCTGGGAGCAAAATTTCAGTCACTCCAAATCATATCGAAAGTATGTCTTCAACCATTGTTGGTGATGTTGAGGACGTGCCATTGATCACTGCTGGTCATATTAATGACAAGTCACCAGTTACTATGAGTTATATTGGAGACACTAAATCAACCACTGTAGGTCATGCTGAGAAAGTTGACATTGTTGAAAAACCTAATAAACAGAATCTTAAGTTCCCTTGTAAGTTTTGTGAGTGAGACCACCTGACCTATTTGTTCCCTTTACATCCAGAAGTCCAAAAAGTGTGGTCCGTAGTTCAAAAGTCTTTTGCTTTTGAGAAACCAACCACTGCAAGTCATGCTGGGGGAAAGCTGTTAGCCAATTCTAGTCATGCTGAGAGTACTGATGTTGTAAAGGAGTCTAAGCTTACAGGATGCAAGCCAAAGTTCCCTTGTAAACTTTGTAAGGGAGATCACCTTACTCACATGTGCCCTGCTATTTCAGATGTGCGGAGAGTGTGGTCCATGTATGAAGGATCCTCTGCTCCTAAATTATCTATAGATTCCCAACATCATGTTCAAACTTTGGTTGATAAAGTGGTTGAACCAAAACAGTCTTTGGTCAACCCCACTCTTCCTTCATAGAGCGAAGTGATCCAATCGATGCAATCTTCGACCGATCCAATCAGTCCTTTGGAGACTGATGCACCTACCCCTGAAGTCTTCTGCATTACCAGTTCGGATGTTTCTGAAAAAGGGGGCACTTCATATGTGCTGAGTGAACCCCTACTAGGCTCTAGGATCACTTCCTTTGATTGGAATAGTCTAGTTGGGCCTCATCTTCCTTTGTCTGCACCCTTCCAGATAAGGGTTGATATCGGAAACCATGTGGTTCATTGATGTATTGTAGATGAAGGAGCCTTTGTTAGTATCTTATACCCTTATGCTTGGAGATATTTAGGTTTCCCTAACCTTGTTCCAACTGTTAATTGGTCATTGACCTTCGATAGAAGACCTAGTGAATCGGAGGGATTCCTCCCTCAGGTACCTGTTACTTTGGGTGGACAAACAGTCTTAGTTGATTTTATGGTTTTAAAGGACCTTGTGGACTTTGATATGACCCTCGTGCGTGATTATGTATCTGCTATGCATGCTGTGGTGACTACTCTCTTCCGTATGATGCATTTTCCTCACAATGAAAGCATTATCACTATTGATCATCTTACGTTTATTGATCCCTCTTATTACCCAACTGTAGACCAAGTATATCCCTCGTCAGTAGCCACTACCATGTCACAAGAGAATTATGTGTTATATTGTTCCTTGATTCCAATTGCTACTGAGAAGAAGCTTCTGAATTCATGCTTACCTTCTCGGGACTGGGTCCCGGCAATTGACCAGGTGATATCTCCATTTGAATGTTTAGATATGTGTTCTATCAGGGATGATATACTTCCTTCTAATGAAGTTTTCCTAGAGTCTATAATGCAGCCTTCCATTCATTTGGATGTTGACCCAGTTGCAGTTATGTCCAGCCCTGGTTTTACCTTGGAGTCTGATCTTCCTATTGTTGAGTCTTTAGACTCTCCCATAGACTCTCAAATCGGTGTTCCTGTTGAGTTTGATTCTACTTCCAGAATTTTCAACTCTCGTGATGATGAATTTGTTCATGTAGATTCCTTCATGTCCTTCAACTCTGATCTTCATCCTGAAGTTGATCTTGTTGATTGTAAGTCCTCGGGATTTGGTACTATAGAGTCTTCATTGGTTAACTCTACCTGCAATATGAATGTCGTTGATGATAGTGAAGTTGAAAGTATTTCTACCACGGTGACTTGTATCAGATTTTTCTTTACATATGTTTTAGATATGATCTTGGTACCAATGTTTCTTGGAGATAGGATTCTTAGTTGGACTCATGCTTGCTTGCTGGTCCATTTTTATATATTGTTTGACCATGTCAGGTATATTCGGAACCTTGCATATAGGTTTAGGCTTCCCTGTTATTATGATGCATTTGAACATTTTGCCATCTGAATTCACCATAAGGTCAAACCTATTGGATATTGGTGTGTTAACCATCTCTATATGCATTGTGCACCAGTCTGACAACAGATCCTACCTAACATGGGTCACCCTAGTCGGCACCCTTATGTCATTTTGGTGCCCATGCCAAGTTTTTATAATAGGATCGGGAGCCTTTTTAGATTTACCATGATTTTGAGAAGAAGACTCATGTCTTTCTTCCTCATATATTTATGGCCATCCCTTACAAGGCTCCCATTTTTGTGTTTAAGTCGCATGTGTATTTATTTTGATCCTGCTTGCACTAATTATCTTGATGTCATCTTCCACGCTTTTAGATCATTATATAAGCCTCCATCTCCTATCTCATTTATGTTAAGCTATGTATCACTTTGCCTTTGTGATTCCACATCCTTTACCTGGAGGAGACACACCTTGAGTGTCCTTATCTTGCTTATGTTCCTTGCATTCTGCATAGCTTGGTTCCATGTGCTTGGAACTAGTCTCGCATGTCCCTGACACTCATCTCCTCCCATTACGAGCATTCTTCCATCCCTCCCTTCGAGCTCGTTAAAAACAGTAAGGAGGCTACGAGCATGCTTCCATCCCTCCCTTCGAGCTCGTTAAAAATAGTAAGGAAGCTATGAGCATTCTTCCATCCCTCCCTTCAAGCTCGTTAAAAACAATAAGGAGGCTATGAGTATTCTTCGATATTTCCTTTGAGCTCGTTAAAAACAGTAAGGAGGCTACGATCATTCTTCCATCTCTCCTTTGAGCTCATTAAAAACAGTAAGGAGGTCACGAGTTTACTTTTTCGAGCTTGTTAAACCTTTACCGGGAAATATTTTTTATGGAGTTTTCTGTAAGACCTTGTTAGACTCCTTTAAATTGACAAGATCGCTAAGTATACTTGTTCACTTCAGACTCGCTAAAGGAATCGAAGGAACATCCACTTAGGTATAAGTTTACCCCTTTTCCGGACCTTTGTGGATTAGTTACGAAAAAGGAAAAATCTAGTCATACTTGGCTAGAAGAGTTCTCTCTCGCATTGACTTACCCTTTTTCAGGTGAGGAGACTAACTTTACGAAAAAGGACCCTTTGGAGTATTCTTTAGGATTTTCAAACTCTCGAAATATGAAAACACCAGCGAGCATCTACAAACTTGGGCTCGATGTAAAATTCACGAGAGAGTATATAGAGTTCTTGTTTAAGTTTTTCAGACTCTTTAAATATGAAAACACCGGCGAGCACGAACAAATCCAGGCTCGAAATTAAAATCCACGGATCAGTATCTTATTGAGTATTAGTCTATATTTTCTTCAAACTCGTAAAACAAAGAAGAAAGTCTTGATTTTCCCTTTCATGGACTCATAAAATTACACATGGTTGGACCCTTATCAAGCATGCTTTAGTTCTTTGTCAAGCTCATTAAAAAATGAAAAAGGTAGCTAAAAAGAGAAAGGGGAAGGGAAGAATGTTAAATTAATTTCAATATAATGGCAGCAAGTCAACTATGTCCTTGAACAAAGCACCTTTTTGAGTCTATCAAACAAGTTGGGTTCTAGTTTTGGCCTTAGGATAATCCTGATCTCAGAGTTCTTTACTCCTCCGGTTGGTTACTCTTCCAATCATATGGTGAATTTGTTAATGTATCATATATTGCAGATTTATATCATGATCCCTTTGTGTTCAAATTTTCCTACGTCACTCTTGTGTTGTGCTCACTGTCGACCATTTTGTACTTTCCTTGACCTCATGTGTTGGTCATTCCTTGGTGTCAATATGTTTCATCATGTACTCAGTCCTACTCCAGATCAGATCAACTTTTGATTGTCCCTCGTGTTGGATGATGGGGGATGCATTAAGGCCTCCCTTCCAATAGACTTGTTCCCATCAACTTCAAATCATTTTGCTCTCTGAATGAAGTTTAGAATTTTCGGTAGTACCTTGGGGATTGCAGCCTTCAGTGGAAATTTCCCTCGCTATTGGGTAGCGGGAATACATCAATGTCTCCTACTCGATGGATTATTCAGGTGTTCAACTTCAAGAACATTTATTCACACATGTTAGAATGTACTAGGTACCTTGGGGCTCATTTTCATTATCGGTGGGATTCCCTCGTGTGTGTTAACGGTTCACATCAATGACCGGTAATCAAACAATGTCCTCCATGTTCGACATCAACTCATTTATTCACATGGTTAGGATTCGTACCTTGAGACGGTTTGGATGAAGACCTTGGGCCTATAATAGCATCACCATATATTTTTATTGCCCAAGATGCGTAAGACTGAGCCACACTCTTTTCGGCTCTTGATGAGACATAGATCCAGTTTGTTCTCTATGGATATGATCTTTAGTTTTGACATAGATCCCTTTGTATTTATGTGGCTATGTTCATATTTATACTGTCCTCATGGATCCACGCTTGTATTTTAGTGGCCATGATATATACATCAGTTATACTTATGTATTGGATCATTATTGTATCCTCCTGGAGGTCATGTTCCACTATTTGAACATGGACATTTATGCCAGGGATGAGATTGTCTGACATTTCCTTTCTTTCAGGTACTTCATTTGAGCCTACGATTCTTGGTTTCCCCAGTTTCTCTAACTCCACGACCCAACCCTTTATTATTTATAATGTATTTAGGTCATCGGATTCCCCTCTGACCTCATACATTAGGGGGCATCTATTATATCCAAAATTGGCACTTCTTTGTCCGTGACGACACTTACATCTTTTGGTCCCATGACGACACTTCATGAGATTACTGTGAATCACACAAAAGGACATTTGTGGATGGAAGAGACATATTTTGGACTTTAGATGGATGGAATTACCTAATTCATGGCCCATTTGATAGATAGGAACCTTAGGAACAATTTTGGAGACCAAAACTTCTCAAGAAAACCCCCAGAAAAAGGTTGTTTTTTACCATTTTTCCACAAAAACGCAGGTGGAAGGTTCTTCACCCACAGGTTTGCAAAAAAAAATGCAGGTTGCACATGGTAAAGTTGCGAGCACCCGCATGTTGTCCATTTCAAAGTCGCGGGTACCTCATAAATACTTTAAAATATATATAAAATCGCGAAAAATGGTTGGTTTGGGTGGTTTTGGAACCTCCTCTTGGGTTGTAACTACTTCCTCCTCGACCCTATCTTCTCCATTTGCATATAAGAGAGGGAGAGGGACCATGAAAAGGGATCAAGCCCATTATAGTGTTATGTTGGAGGAATTGAGACTCACGTCCCCCTCACTTGTGCCCTAGTTTCTTATAAACCCTGGCACATTTTATCAGAGGTTGGGATCCTTGGAGAAGAGGAGCAGAAGACCTTGAATCTTGGTTTCATGAAGTGCCATGCTTGAAGGAAGGTAATTTGATGTACTTGCTTCATTCATTAATAAATATAAGACATTCTTCATTTCCCAAATATGATTTGTTCATGTATGTTTCAGATTTGATTACAATTTGATGTTTTATTCTCTTATAAATATCAATATTTTATTTGTAGTCAAATTGGTTTGAGGAAGGTTTTGTTGAATGTTTTTGCAAGTTGTTGCATTGGAGAGCAAGAAGAGAGACTTGTGTCAACCTTCTGAATAAGGTACATATCATCCTAACCTTAATCTCTTTGCTTAATAACTGTACTTGCAGAACCTGTATGTCTATCGTTTACCCCAATACGTTGGTAGTCTCACCCCTACTATAGGAAACTTTCCCTAACAACATAATTGGCAACTCCGCTAGGGAGAAGCCTGTATGATTTGGGGTATCCAAGGCCATTTTTCCAATATATTTGAAGGTCTGAGTTTAATTTCATGTTAGTAAAATTCATTAAGATTTGTTAGACCCTTCCTTGCTTAGTTTTCGAGTGGATTTTTGCAAATTTTTGGACTTTTTTGCACACCCACGAGTTCTGGTACTTATAGTCACGGGTCTGAGACAAATCCGCAGGTGCAAGACTCTTCACCTACGAGTCACTTGTAATTCTACCCTTTTACACTAGTGTGTACCTCTTGTACATAACTTTTTCAATTTTGGAGCATTTTAGGGGGTTTTGATAGCATTTTTTGGAGTCCCTGCTGATCCTAGGTCTGTGTAGGAGCCCTTGGAAGCGGTGTCTTGTCTCTTGATTGATATTAATTTGATGTTTGGGATATTTTTGAAGCAATTTCGGCTTGTTTGGAATATTTTGAGGCTTCTTGACCCAAGTTGGGGGTTTGTGAACAAGTTTGGTGTTTTTTACCCTAATTTGAGTCTAACTGAATCTACTTGCTCCAATTTGACTGGATTTGGAACCTATTGATTCTATTTGACCCTATTTGTATCTATTTGAGTGAATTTTCTCTTTATATTGGTTTCTTGTCCTTCCTTATGCTTTTGGACTCTCTTTTGTAGTGAAAGCTCAAGTGTCTTTTCTGTGGTTTAGGACCTTGATTGCACTATTTGTGTGCAAACCTAGCTTTACCAAACCATATTTATTAGTAGGTCCTTCGCTTTGATTGGGTCTAAAAGTCCTTGGTGTATGCGTTTCACAATTTTGGCATGCTTACATTATTAGAAGATTAGGGTTTATGGCTGCTTTCACTGTTTAATAAAGAGATCTGGAAGTTTTTTGCATTTGCTTTGGTAGTGTGTTATTTTGAGTTTCAGTTTTTGTTCTCATTTTGAAAAAAAACATAAAAAGTTGGTTCATTTTATAAGTTAGTGCTGGTAGAATACTTTGCAAGTGACTTAAAGGATTTCTTATGGAGCAGCTCGATCAACTACAAGAAATGGGCCTTGGTTAGCTGGGAAAAGCTATGTATACCCAAATTGGTAGGGGGCATTGGTCTTAGGGACCCTAAATTCAACAACCATATTTGAGGGGCTAAATCCTGGTGGAGATGGGTCAAGCATCAAAAAGAACCCTGGGCTCTCATGTGGTAGGAGAAGTATGCCCCTGAAATCACTAAAGCAGACCTCATTCATCTTGATGGAGATATTATTGGATCCCTCATTTGGAATGCTACTTGGGCCAATAAGAAATTAATCTAGGAGCATTTCTTATGGGAAGTGAAAGATGGCAAATATGTGATGTTATGGGAGGACTCGTGGATTCAACCTCCTAAATTGGTTGATTCCCATCCCATGCCCATAGCACAATAGAATCTTATAGAGAACAATAGGATCATTGTCCAACACTATTGGCAATCTCAAGATGATCAATAGGTGCACATAACTTGGACCCATCACTCCTCTTGGATAGGGGAGCACAATGATGATTGTAAAAGTGTATGGGATGAGTTGATTGATAGGGAAGATGCCTAGGAGATTCAACACAACTTTCTTGGCCTTGGTCCCTAAGATGGAATGTCCCAATACATTTGATTATTTCATACCAATTTCACTTTGTAATTGCATATATAAGATTCTCTCGAAGGTTATTGTTGTTCGTATCAAGCCTATCCTTTCTAGGGTCATACTTTCAAAGCAATTTGGTTTTTTGACATACAAACTAATACATGAGGCCATTTTTTCGGCAGAGGAGGGTATGCACACTATTAGGACTTCCCATCTTCCTATTGTTGTCATTAAAATGGATTTGTCTAAAGGTTATGATTGGGTTTCTTGGATTTACCTAGGACTTTTACTAATTCATGTTGGTTTTAATCTTTTTCTTGTTAAGTGGATCATGGGTTGTGTGGCATCCTTATCATTTATTGTTTTAAGCAATATATCTGGATCTAATCTCTTTAATCCCACAAGGGGACTGAGAAAGTGGTGTCCATTGTCCCCATATCCCTTTTTACCGATTGTTGAAGGACTATCTAGGGTTATTCTTGTAGCTAGAAGATAGAGGTAAACTCAAGGGATTTCATTTGGGGGAAGACAACAACTAACTCATGTATTTTGTAGATGGCGTTCTACTTTTTTTCCTTTTCTCTGAGGATGAAGGTAGACAATACAATGAAATTTTAAAACTCTTTCTTGGCAACAAGCATGGAAGTAATGTTGCTAAGTTTTCATTGTATTACCTAAGGTGGATGCAATTTTAAGACATATTTAGGTCAGGGCCTTTCCCTATCCATATCATATGTTGGAGGGAGGCTTTGAATATCTTGGGTCTATTCTCAAACCCAATAATTATGGGAAAGCTCATTAGTACTAGCTTATCTCTAAGATTAGAAAACCTTTAGTGCAATAGTTGCTTTTTAGAGGGGGGTACTTGTTCTAATTAAGTATATTTTGGAAACTATTCATGTCTATTCGGATATTATACCACACATTCCAAAAGGTATATTACACATGATTTGAAAGATTTGTTTCAACTATCTTTGGAAGGGTAGTTGTGATTATAAGGGTTCCCACTTTGCTAATTGGAAAATCATTTCTTATATGAAGGAATAGGGTAGTTGGGGTATCAAAAATATATTTCTATCTAATCAAGCTCTTGCTACAAAGTCATTGTCGGACAAATTGGCATGGGATAGTTTATGGAAAATGATCTTGATTGTAGAATACATTTCTCCTAGTATTGTAATAGATTGGATAAGAAGGCACAACAATAATATACAAAATGTATCAAACTAGTTCTACGCCTTGACCTTAGCCTTATCAATTATTGGTTAGTATTTGGCCTAGAAGGTAGGTTCTGGCGATTTGATTATGGTGGGTATTCATACTATTATGGGTTGTGGTATCAGTTTTTTTCTTCTTGGTGATTTGTCTAAGCTTTCTCAATAATCATTGCTGCAACTCATCCCATACACTTTTACAATCATCATTGTGCTCCCCTATCCAAGAGAAGTAATGGGTCCAAGTTATGTGCACCTATTGATCATCTTGAGATTGCGCATAGTGCTAGACAATGATCCTATTGTTCTCTCTAAGATTCTATTGTGCTATGGGCATGGGATGGGAATCAACTAATTTAGGAGGTTGAATCCACGGGTCCTCCCATAACATCACATATTTGCCATCTTTCACTTTCCATAAGCAATGCTCCTGGATTAATTTCTTATTGGCCCAAGTAGCATTCCAAATGAGGGATCCAGTAATATCTCCATCAAGATGAATGAGGTCTGCTTTAGTGATTTCAGGGGCATACTTCTCCTAGCACATGAGAGCCCAAGGTTCCTGTTGATGCTTGACCCATCTCCACCAGGATTTAGCCCCCCAAATATGGTTGTTGAATTTAGGGTCCCTAAGACCAATGCCCCCTACCAATTTTGGTATACATACCTTTTCCCATCTAACCAAGGCCCATTTCTTGTAGTTGATCGAGCTACTCCATAAGAAATTTCTCTGCAAGTAAAAGAACCATCATGATGTCACGTATAAGAACCATCATTACTCAAATTTGTAACTTTCCAAATATACCTTCATGTGATGAAGGTTGTTATAGAAATTTGATGTCTAATGCAGGATAGATATCCTATCCTATAGTGGACAGATGTCCTTGATGCATCTGTAAAAACCATTCACTTGGCACATGAACATTAAGATATTATCCATCTAAGGGTTGGAAGTTATTTTATGATGTTATAGTAACATTGGCCATCAAATATGCCACTTCATGGTTGTAAGTTGTTTATGATCTTCGGAGAGTAACAATAGAAGTTTTGGTGAACCTTAGAAAGACAAGTGTTGCCCCCCATCTTAAGGGGTTAAATTTTGAACAAATTAATCTAAGACCACATTATCCAAAAGGTTTGGCGAGCCTTAGAAAGACAAGCTTTGCCCCCTATTTTAGGGAGTTAAATTTTGAACTATTTAATCTAAGATTATATTAGTCAAAAGGTCCAAGTATAATAGCAATTGGCTTAATGTCTCAAGGACTTGCAATAGAAGGGAAAGAAGTAGAAGCCCTAGATGGATGTTGCCATATATGTCAATACAAATTGGGTAGTGTACACACCAATGTTTGAGTATCCTCACAATAAAGAATTTGGTGCCTTGTCTCTATGAGATTGCAGAATGTCCAAGAGGAGGCTACATTGGAGCTGCACTCCTCTTTGTTCTAATGATTGAGGTATAGGAGGGGATGGAGAAGTTGGTTCTTAAAGGATGGAGTGCCAATTCCTACTTTGGGATAAGACTCTTTATCGAGAATGACATTTATGGCTAGGATGTTTAATAATTTAATGTTTTATTGGGATTTGTGTTGCTACACTCGTCTATCCAAGATGTTGGTTGTTATTGGCAATACCATAGAAATTATGGGGTGTTCAGATGTTTCTTGGATCAAAGTTAGGGCTTTAAGTGCTAGAATTTTGCCATTAATAAGGGATTGCCCAAATGAAAAGAGCTAGTTGAAATTGAATTTGGTGAGTTTTATAAGAGAAAAGTAATCTACTTGTTTCGTTTGGATAGGGGTGCAGTGGATACTACTACAATATATATTTTCTTGGGGTCACTAGTACCAACCTCTTTAAATTGGATTGCGGGGTGGTAGAGATTACTACATCATATACGTCGAGGTCCAATTTAATGGTCCTAGATTTGGCTCAAGGCATGCATTCCAAATCCAATTCAATGAGAGATATGCATCTCTCTTTGAACTCGACTGCCAATGACTCCTAAACTTTTAGGTCGTACCCTTGAAGGCACACTTTGAAGATGCATCTATTTGACATCATTATCAAACACACTGTTTGAGGTTTTAGGACCCAATTTACATCACAATGATTAGGCATGGTTAGAAAAGGTCCAATCCATGATGCTCCATTATATGATTAATTGCACATTGATGGGTCATTATCCACATTGACTTTGGTACCTACCCCTTGTACCTTGAGAGCATATTTAGGCTTGTGTCATTTCTTCATAGGGTCATACATTGGATGATTTAGTGGCAAGATAAGAGAAGTATGTGTAGTTGTTGCTCAAACTTCATTGTCTATAAGGCAATATGTTGGCAATCAAAAGCTTTGCTTCTTCATTTTATAAACATATTTATTTAGCATCTTGCCCTTATAATAAGGTGATCAAACAAATCTCAACTATGTATTCTAGTTACTTAAACCTCCTCCCTTAGTGCTTTGTTCCCAAGATGGCCTTATGCTTTGAGCATTTCTTACAATGAATAAGGATCTCATTGTTTGCCTTGACTACCTTCAATGTCATCATTCACTTGGTCTCTAAGTTCTCAATTAGTTGAGGATTTGTTCTTACTAATTGCACATCGAGTCCAATCACTATGTTTCATGATAGATAGGATTTAGTAGTTTTGTCCTCTAGAGGAGGTTGAGACAAAGGAGCACCTTTTTTTGTTGTTATGATGTTAAGGGAAATTCTCTATTTGTACAAAGATTATGGAGGGTACCTTACAGATCTCTAACAAGCTAGAGACTAATTTGGGATTGGTTCCATAAGGTTGATCACTACTTTCTTCTAGTGTATTTCAACGATTGGAGGTACTAAGTGCCTTGAAAATATGTCAACTATGCATTGGTTGGTGAGATAATGCCCTTATTTTTCTCAATAATCAATGTTTTCCTTCACTACCTTCAAGTCATTGTTCACTTGGTCTCTAAGTTCTCCTCAATTAGTTGAGGGTTTGTTCTTACTAATTGCATGTTGATTCTAATCACTATGTTTCACGATGGATGTGATTTAGTATTTTTGTTCTCTTGAGGAGGTTGATACAAAGGAGCACCTCATTTTTTTGTTGTTCAAATAACAAACTAGAGACTAATTTAGGATTGGTTCCATAAGCTTAATCACTACTTTCTTCTAGTGTGTTTCAACTATTGGAGGTACCAAGTGCCTTGCCAATACGCCAACTATGTATTGATTGGTGAGACAATGGCGATTGCCCTTATTTTTCTCAATAATCATTGTTGTTATGCACTAAGGAACTAACTCCACATAGTGGTTAATTTTTCTTATGTTGAATATGGATGGCAACATGTTGGACTTAACAAACATCTAGGTGGTGAATGATGTTAAAGAAAAATCTCTAGGGAATCATCAACTTGCATATCCATTAACAAATGCAAATCAAAATAGAGTGCCCTTATTTTTGTTTGTGTAAAGGTTGTCTCTTGTGCTCACCCTTTATATGTGATAGCAATTGAAGCATTGGGATACATGTTACCCTTTATAATAAAGGGATTCCCAAGTTGGGTAGTGGACACTTTACAAATGATTCCTTCCTCTCCAACCTTGAGAAAGAATCAATGGACAATACTATGGAATGTCTCCACCCTCTATATTCTTATATATATTCTTATTTGTCGATTCGTAGGGGTATTTTAAAAGCTAGGAATACCTTTTGCCTCTTAAACATTTCCTAAATTGTCATGGGAAATGGTTATTCATAATGTGGAAAAAGGATTAAAAAAACACTAAGCCATTGTCCTTGGTTGTTGGGTTTTAGATTTGCACCTAGATTATGGGTATGACATGTTTACTTCCCCATGTCCTTCAACTATTGTGTACTTGCATTTAGAAAACTCTCCAAGGATTAATTTGGCAAAACATTAAAGCTTATGATTCACTTTAAGAGATGGGGAACCCGTATGTTATGGATTGTGTCATACCCTCATCCCCCTAATGTTCTCTATTTGGGGGGTGTTCCACACATCCCCAATGTACATTTCCCCACCCGCACATCCTCACATCATGGAAACTTGGTGGAACATTGCCAAATTTAAGAGTATTTGTCATAAGGCGCAATGTGGCAAACATATGTTGGATGTTGCACTGATTAAACTCTAGTGATTCAAGTCTTAGCAATCTAAATGTCTTTTTAGTGATAATAGCATTTCGAGACCTTTAGTGGAGGTGAAAAATATTTTATTTGCTTGGTCACTTATATTTGGTGGACTCATTGTTGGCCATAAGTTGGTCCATTTGGGAATCATGCAACATTTATGCTCATTTTGTAATGAACCGAAAATCCTTAGAGATTTTGTTTGTGTTTTTTTTGTTTAGCCAAGTTGCCCTAAAAGTGGGCCTTTGATTTTTGTGGAAGACTCTTTGCCTTCATCTCATGGAATTTTGTGATACCATAAGACAAACATCCCTTCGTTGCTAGGTTCTATGTTGAATGAAACTTACTAGAATTGAAAATTTAGTTTGATTTTCAAAACTTCAATGGATTTTAAAGTTATAGAAATGCATTATGTTGATAATACTCCCTTCAAAATAGATATGCATCCACTCTCATTGGTGAGAACCCTTAATTATTGCATGAGCACATGATATCATATAATCCTCTATGTGATGGCTCTGGGATATATTTCACAAGCATCATATCTCTAATTTGGGTTATCACTATAGGAATGAGGGAAGGAAGGGCATGACTGGAAACATTGCTTTCATCTCGTGACTTGTACTTTCAGAGGCATGTGCTCACTATTTCGTTCAAAACAATGGGAGGATTTATCCTACATTCATGATAATAGGTTACAAGATGTAATTTATAAGGAATATGCCTCCTTTCCATTGTCAATAAGTGAAGATGGTAGATGGGGATGGGAAGGTCATTCGATAGGTACCTAATGGATGCTTCCTCACATTTGTGGATGGCATACATAAACATGTTGTTGTAGACTAGTGTGCCTAACCTAGGGGATTCAAAATATGTACATGTGTGTGTGTGTATGTGTGTGTGTTCTCAAAGAAACCCAATGGATGCTTCCTAACATTTATGGATGACATCCCTAACAAGCTTGTTGTTGTAGACTAGTGCGCCAAACCTAGGGGATTCAAACGGAGCACCCGCTAGCACAAAATGAGCCAAATGTCGAATAACATTGACGACAATAGATTGAGCTAGCCCCTTTGTCTTGTGTCTGTGTGTGGGCACATGTGCACATTTGTGCGTATTTTACTTTCCTCAAAGAAAATTTGTATCATTTTCCATCATTGAAAATTAAAAAAATACATGTCTCACTATCTTTTCCAAAAAATGGGTGCTTGACAAGGAGCAATGAGTAGCCCAAGGATATGTCGAAAACCTCACCTACATGACCAAACATTGCAAGTTTGTATAAATACTTAAGGTATAAAATAAAAACTCTAAGGTGCTCTAAGAACAATCAAATTTTCCATAAGATTGTATCTATGATTCTTTCTTTAAAGATTACATCTATGATAACATAGTCGAAATTATATATGGAAAGGAGAACCTCTTTAGCTCCATTAGTGAATGAGTCATGAGTAAATATCTTGAATTTCTTACACATTCTTACTTTGAAAGTATGAATACATTTTGCGTACATTTTAGTTGTTTTCCCTCATAACATCTTTGAATGAGGTTACCTAGAAAAGAGATTATAACACTCTATCTTTCTCCCACAATGACTTCATATAGCATCATATTAATTATTTATAGCATATATAATTTTATTTATTGATTTTTGTAAATGCCTATTAATCTTTTACTCAACAAATTTATTATATCTAAATGTTTGGATCATTCACACCAATTTGTATATTTTTGATAATATGAAAACATAGTTTTTATATCCTTAATAATTAAAAGTTCTATTATCATAACTATCTATTCTAAGTATTTGTCATATAGATTCAAGATACTTCTTTAATATTCAATTTTTGGATTCTGAGGCTTTGAAACTATAAAGGAAGCGTGTATTTATTTATAAACATTGGTAGTCTCGATTTGGAACTATAGAGAACACATGAATTTATTTATAGAAATTAGTTATCCCAACTCTATGCAATTGAATAGTTTTTCAGAAAAAATAACTTTCTTTGTCTTATTCTCAATAATATAATGTTGAATTTTATTGCTATCATCATTTTATAAGTGAACTCAAGTTTTATTGTATCATCATTTTATAAAGGTTTAACACCTTCAATTCTAATAAGTGTCATCACACCTAATAAATCCATTTTACAGTACACTCTCTGTACTCTCCATTTTCAGTGGAATGGATTGTCAAATGAAACTTCACCATCTTCACTTTGATAATCAACATAGTACAATGGCGAGAAAATGATGAGACTCGAGGAGTAATTAAGATTTCAATAGTTGGGCTCAATCTTCTCTCTCTTCATTGCATCACTCACACCAATAAAAAGATGGAATTCTTGCCAGATTCAGCTCTCAAGGATCATGGTGGATGAAAATAGTCCAGTGTCTGTCTTTATATAGACAACAAAGTCTTCATTTCAATGCATGCAAAGGCAAAATCGTTTTATGGTGCGCACGCGAGAGCATGTTTCGTCGTCCTCGGTGCTACAATTTTCGAAAGGTCGTCGTAAATTAAGAACGCAAACAGAGAAAATCCAGCACTCTGGTTGTTGGCTGCCTTGAAGTCCCTTTCTTTGACTTGAATGGCACTTGCCCAACTAACAAACGAAACAAGGGATTAATAGATCAGAGCACCGTAGGGCAAGCAGCCCAAGCAAAAGCAGAAATTCCTCAGATATTGCAGAGAGTTTGTGACAAGAGAAGATCAGTTAAGTTCGAAATCAGATGGCAGAATCAATCAATCTATTGAGCTCTACTTTTCTTGTGCTGCTGCTGCTGCTTCTACATCCCATAATATCCCACGGTGCAGAAAATGGGCCACAAGGTCGATGTCAGGACAGTCCGAAGAAGGAAGGAAATGAAAATGAAAATATATTTATCAAGATTTGCAGGAGCAGAACATTTTCCCGGAGGCTTAATTCGCGAAATTCTGTTGCAGCAACTTCGGGGGTTTATTTTGCTCTTGCGGTATTTTGGATGGTGTTTGCTTATCTATGTTTGAAGTGGGTTTGGCTGAATTCTATTGAAATTATGACCAGTTTAGATCCAAATCTTAGGTTCTATCAAGCGTCGAGAGCGGAGAGGGATCAAATCTCCTGAGGTGCAAATTTCTTTTTGAGTGCAATCCCTGAGCCACCTAATCCTAAGCTCTAAAGTCTCTAGTCCCATATTTAAAGTCTCTAGTCCCATATTTACTTTTTACTCTGTATTATTATTTTTTGTTTATTACCAACATAATATTTATTACTTTTAACTTTGTATTATTATTTTTTACTTACTTTGTATTATTTTGTTACTCGACAAACACTCTACTAACAAAATCTCTTATATACTTGACTGTAGAACCCAACCCTAATATCATATGGCGACGCAGAACCTGCAGCACCAGGCCAAGAACTGTTAGGCTGTGGATTCTTCAGCTTCCTTGACACTATCTAGCCTGAAAACTATTACTGTATATGTATAGTTACTTCATACCTGCTAAAGAGCTGGGAACCCCTTCAGCTTTCCTCTGTAGGCTTACCGAATAAGTATTTTCTTTGTCTCCACCTCACCGTTAATGGCTGCGCACTGTTGAATCATGGGATTTAGCAGACCGCTCCATCTTAGCTACCTGTTAAGCCGATTCTGTCATGGAATGCCTGTAAATATTAAAATCTTAGACGCAATATATCTCAATACATTGTATAGTGTTTGGTATAAATATATAAACACGAAGATTGGATCAATACATGGCCCCCGTGTTAATGAAAATTACCATTTACAAGCTCAAATATTATTCTTAGTGCTTCTATTTTGATTTTTTAGCGAGATTCTATAACATATATCCTATATTTACCATTAAGCAATTTTTGCTTCTTTTGATTTGTTGGTAAAATATAATTGAAATAACCTACACACCCAAATAGAGATTAGGTCCCATGAATTTTGAATGATTTTTAAATTAGTTCAACACCAAATACTAAAATATTAACATGAAATTACAATCATAAAATTATTCTAAAATATTGAAGAAGGGGAGTCTGTTAAATCTAGGCTTTCCATTGACTTCAACATAATTTTACTAAATTTAAGAAAATGAATGATGATCTATATGTAACATGATAGAAGCTGTATTTATTTCTTCACATGAAAACAATTATGAAGAAAAAGAAAGGAACTGATTGATCTCATGAAATGCAAATGATGAGAGATGAGTTTCACAATAAAGTATACCAAGCTAAAAATCAATCTAAAACCAAAGGAGTGGGAGCTTATTAAATCTAGGCTCTAAAACCAAAGGAGTGGGAGCTTATTAAAACCAAAGGAGTGGGAGCTTATTAAATTTAGGCTCTAAAACCAAGGAGTAGGAGCTTATTAAATCTAGGCTCTTATTGAACATTGGAAGATTAAAAATCAGTTACTTACTAAGGAGGATGAAATTTACATAAGTGTTGTGTCTCTTTTTAAGAATTTGCACAAACTAGGAAAAATTGCAAATTTTAACCAATTCGACCCTTAGACTAGTATTAACCCAACTGCTTCCAAATGGCTCCAAATACTTCCACATGGTGTATGAATGAGTTTGGAAGGTATCCAGACATATAAATGAGGCTTGTGGATGCTTAACAACCCTTCAAACACTTCTGCAACATTCATTTACAATATGGACAAAGTAGGGAAATGTACTAGTCAAATTGAGCTTCAAAACCCCCAAGGGTAGTGGTCAAAGATGGCTCTCCAAATGTTGTTAAACCCTTCCAAATTCAGAACAGAGGTATGGTACTGATAAATGGCTTTAATGAGATCCCCAATGTATCCTCAATTAGTTCCTATGGTGTAATGTCCCTAAAAAAAACTGTAAAAATTAAAAAAAATTATGTACGGCTAACATCGTCACTTGGATCAAATATTTATTAAATTAACTTCAGCACTGGAAATAAATATAAGACCTAACACTTATAATGTGTATGTAACGTTATACTTTTTTTGGTTATGATACTCTGCTTGATTTAGTTGATGTGAATGGATTCATTGATAATCTTCAGAAGCAATGTTTTGGTGATGAGCTTAACGCTCCATAACAAGCCAATGTTTATAATTTATGTTTTGTTCAATGGCCAGGTGTGTGTGTGCCTAAACTCTAATGGTTTATTTTTAAGGTGTAATAAATTCTCTTTTAAATTGTATATCATGAAAATGGAAAAGCTTGAAGGTTGAGAAAGGTGGCCATAGGCATGGCTTACTTAGCTATATGCTAAAGCATACATTTTCCTTCATTTTGTAGGTGTTTAAAAGAATGACTCTAAGTCTAACATTTTAAAGTTGCAACAATATAAAATATTGATGATTAAACGTAGATGTGAATTTAGTTATGTTGGTGTGGTAAAAATCGAATTGTAAAAGACTGACACTCTCTACTATGGAGAGTGGGTATGTATTTCGAAAGTAGTGGAGGTTGGTGGCATTTATTGTGGCCCATGTGCCTACCATTTGAATTTGATGCCCAGCTGGATGGTGGTAACCCTAAGCGACTAGTTGGCTTGGGCAGTAGTCTTTTCTTTGCTTGTTGGTGAAAAGAGAGCAGAGCTCTTCTGGTTTCGAATGTGGTCATGAAGCCAACGTTAGGCCATGAGCGTTGCTCAGGCCTGCGCTCATTTAAAGTTACAGGATGGCATAGTGAGGTATTCAAGGTAATCTTTGGTTTCCCTACTCCTTGACAAGTTTTTGAAATCCATTCTTTCGATTTCTGAGGACCGTGGCTAACATCTAACTTGTTTTCTGACAAAGTATTGACACTGGGGGTTCGAGCTTCAGCGTGGAAGGGTGTTGGAAGCAGAGGGTTTGTAGGATGAGAAAATCCCTGGTAAGCCTGGTCCATTGTGACCTTACTTACCTTCATGCGATTCGACCCTTGTTATGGTTGCTTGTCTGAGGGGTTTCCTACTATGGATTTTGTGAATGGTTTACCATCCGTGGTTTTGGAGCGCTAATGTAAAGCTCAAACTGGTAACTTGTTGATAGGATTTTGGTATGGGCAATTGACTCTGTAAAATGTTTAAGCTACAGTTTCATTTTGAAGCCCGTATAGGCGTTTTGGAACAGAGGAGTTCTTGTCGACTCCTAGTTTGTGTATTTACTCTAGCCTCTGTTGACCCTGGAAGGAACTCGTGAAATCGTGGGAGCGTTTTGTAATTAAATTTATACTCTTGTAGGATGCGGTTTTTTTTTAGACTCAATGTCAAAGACTAGAATGTTTAAATGCTTATGGTTTTGTTTAGAGATCATGCTTGTAAGTTTTACACAGGGTGAAAGGAGTATTAATCCCTGTAGCTATCATATGTTTTATCTTTGATTTACGTATCTCTGTTTTGGTAGATTTTACTTCTTAGAAATCTATGTTTTGATTTGGCAAAAACCCTAAGATTAAGAACGATTTGTGGAAAGTCTGAGTTACTTCTGGATTACTTAGAGGGTCATACATTATGATTATGAGCGTGAAGATTCTGTCTCTAATATGTTTTTATTTATAAAATGTGTGTGTTCAAACTTGAGAGCAAATGCCTCGGTATATTTCATATTTCATGCGTTTCCAATTGGAGAGCTAGCCTCTATGTTTTTTATGGTTTATACGTTTCTGTATAAATTATAAACTCTGCGTTTTGGTATGAAGGCAGTGCTTCTGTATGTGAATGCTAGAATTAAATTTTAATTGGAAAATGTAATATATAATTATGGGCAGAGCCCTAGCTTCTTAGTTCGCATTTTGATATGAAACTTGGTTGATGCTTGACTCGACGCCATGAGCATGGCTCTTCTTCCTGTAGCTACTTCTTGATATTACATACTACAATTTAATTCTTTAATTAAATTACTAAGCGAAGCCTCGACCCTTCCTGTATGTTTCTATGGTCTAAATGAATTGTTTTAGAGGAGACGTGGCCTTCCAGCCAACGCTGGGTCCTATATATGAATATCTGGAAATCGATTTACTATCTTAGTTTTAGCGTGAAATTTTTCCAGAATGGTTGATGATTTAAGTAATATAATTCTGGGATCTTTTTAATTAAAATTTTACATGTTGGTTTGTGAGAGTCTCGACGAAATATTTGTCAGTACTCGATTCTCGAATTGCTATTTTAACTAAGAGTGTAGTTACAGGTACTGCGTATAAGTTTGAGACTATTTAAATTAAATTTATAACGTAGGATTCTGGGTTTGGGGAAACTAAGGAGAATCGATCTCTGGTGTGAGATGATTCTACTATAGATTCAAATTGATTTGTTGTTCAGAATCATGTGGGTGCATGGTTATCGTAATTTTTGTTTATAGGAAAGATTAGTTATAGCAATTTTAAACTTAAGCTGAGATCTAGTACAAGCTAGCGTAGCTAGCTCTGCTAGAACAAAGTCTAAAAGTAATGATAAAAAGTGTAAATTTACAAATAAATTCTTAAGGTAAAAAGAAAGTAAATGGTTTACCCTAGGGATCCAATGCCTTAGCCCTTGCTTCGAAATACACAATGATAACCAGAACTAAAAGAAATTTACAGTAATTAAGTCCTAAATTTTTAGCCTATAATAAATTGGAAATATAAAAACAATTCATACTTGAACATTGCAGCTTGGACCGCCTTGTAAAAGTCTGCACACCTCAAACACTGATTAATGAAAACAATATGATTAGCTGACATATAGGATGATAACTGAATAACTTTGGAACTGCCATGTTCCTCCCAACCATGACCCGGAACTGTTGCTGGTTCTAATCGGATCCCCCCGAGATGGCTCCAACATGCAAGAGGAAACTAGAGAACCTAGGGCAGACAGCCGGTTGCAACTCAATCCTGATAGATGATCCTCTCTTTGGAATTTGTCCTTGTATTTATAGGTGAACTTTTGGAAATGGCAGTTGTAATAATAATAATATTTTTAATACTAACTTCAGTTTGATTTTTAGTTTGAATTATCAAAAAGTTTATTTAATTATAAACTTTCAGTTTTGTCTAGGACTCTTACTTGTTCTTTTGAACTAATTATAGTAAACTTTATAGTTTGTTTATTTATAATATAATTACAGGTAGAATCCTTTCATATGGATTTATATACTTTACTTTATTATTCTCATATCTTTCTTTATATATAGTATCTTTACATATAAATAATGTCTTTTATATTCATACATATATTTATGTATACCACTTTCTACCTAAGTGAAACTCTTTATAAATAATCATTTTGATTTATTTAAGTAGTTAAATAGCATTATATCTCTAATGCTTTATTAAATAATGTTCATTCTTTTGACAAGGCCTTTGGTAGGTTTGGATGGTTGACTAGGTTAGGTAGCTCTAGGTCCCTTTGCATGTTGGATTACCTCGTATTTCATGGCAGCTTCCTCGGTCTTTGATGAGATGAGTAGTGCTTCAATTAGTCAAATTAAATAAGTATGATGACTAGTGGTGCTATTCAGAGCCTTCCTCAACTCAACACCTTTTTAAGTAAAGTAACCCCAGGTGCTATTCAGAGCTTATGCTCAACACTCTTCAACAGGCGTTACACTAGTGCAATTCCATAGCTCTTCGCTCAACACTAGTGCTAGGATGTATTTGTAAGATACACCTAAGGATACAATGGCCAAAGATCTGATGCTCCAAAGCTTATGCTCAACATCAAGTTGGAGTGCTCCAGGGATTATGCCCAACACTCTATGTACATCGGGGCTTACACCCACCACATAATAAAATTCCTCTATGTACATCGGGGCTTACGCCCAGTACATAGGTCATCCATGTGCTCCAGATCCTATGCTCAACACACCATAAAAGTCAGTCATGCATACCAGAACTCTGCACAATATATAACAAGATCATCTCAGTATATTAGGGTTTGTACCCAATCACATAATAAACATCAATCAAGTACATCGAGGCTTTATGCCCAGTACATAACAATAATCTGCATCTGTCAGGGTCCATGCCCAAATCTGTAACAAAAGTAAAACATGTGCATTGGGGCTTACGCCTAGTATATTAAAAACAAATCATATGCATCGGGGCTTACGCCCAAAATATAACATAAACATAATCAACAAAATTCGGGATATTACATCTAAAACCAAAGGAGTGGGAGCTTATTAAATCTAGGCTCTAAAACCAAAGGAGTAGGAGCTTATTAAATCTAGGCTATTATTGAACATTGGAAGATTAAAAATCAGTTCCTTACTAAGGAAGATGAAATTTACATAAGTGTAGTGTCCCTTTTTAAGAATTTTCACAAACTAGGAAAAATTGCAAATTTTAACCAATTCGACCCTTAGACTAGTATTAACCCAACTGCTTCCAAATGGCTCCAAATAATTCTGAATGGGGTCTGAATGAGTTTGGAAGGTATTCAGAAATATAAATGAGGATTGTGTATTCTTAAAAACCCTCAAAACACTTATGCAACATTCATTTACAATCTTGACAAAGTAGGGAAATGTACTAATGAAATCGAGCTTCAAAACCACCAAGGGTAGTGGTCAAAGATGGCTCTCCAAATGTTGTTAAACCCTTACAAATTTAAGAACAGGGGTATGGTACTGATAAATGGCTTTAATTATATCCCAATGTATCCTCAATTAGTTCCTATGGCCTTCTGCAACTCCATTAAATCAAATATTTATATCCAAGTCTTCACATAGGGGGCAAAGCTGTAAATTTCACCATATGTTATGAAATTCGAAATTTAGGTGCCAAAGACTTGTTCTATGTTAATGATACTTATTCAGAACATTAATGATACTCCATAAATAAACAAAATCATAGATAATTACTGATACAATTCGAAATAATGTCTCTTCAAGCTCCAACAACAAGATATAGGGAAAATGGCATCATTTATGGATTGTTTGGTATTTTTACATAGTTTCACTTGGTATTTGTTACCAGAAAATCTACCCAAATTGGACTTAAGGCGTGATCTCCCTAGTTCAATGTGAATCTAGAACAAATCAAACAGAACATAACCTACTTTCCTAGATCAAATAGAAGTGCAAACAGATAGATAGATCACTTACCTCAGATTTGCAGATCCCTTTGCTCTTTGTTGATTCAATGTTTCAGCGTCATCATATCTCAAGCTGCAAGACCCTGCTGAACACATAGAAACTAAAAAAAGTAAAAGCATACATTTCATAGGATTTATCTAAGCTAACAGTTAAGGAAGAAAACTCTAAACATTATCAATGAGACAACATTTATGGAAAGAGATTATATTAACTGTATAAAACTGGGAATTACATAGAAAGGAGAAAGATACAACCAAGGCCTTAACGTCGCATCCTCCATCCAAAATGTCCAAGCCAAACATCCAAGATGATACAAGCTTCCCAAGATGATTAGGGATCACCAATATGGGTTCTACCAACATAAGGATACTATAGACCTTCCTCCCCTTCCCATGGAGAAAGAGGATGTTTATATAGGGATAAAGAGATAGGGTAGTTTGAGGATTAGGGGGGTATGGTTAAGGGATCCTTCCAATTAGGTTAGGAACCGAAATGCCACCTCACATAGAGTCTAGGGATAGGTCTCCACCTCAACAAACATCTAGAAAGACTTCGAGACTCCCCAAAATAGCCTTTAACTAACCCTGGCGCACCCTGGTAGAGGAGACAAAGCGCCAGAGAGGGTCAGGCGCACCCTGTAGGAGGACAAAGGGTGCCAGTGGCTCACCCTAGCTGACCAAGAATTGCATCGGCGCACCCTAGATGAAGGAGAATTGCACCAACCTACTCAAACAAGGTCAACTGGGCAGGGATAACCTTCAGTTTGAATGTGTTTAATCCCAGTATGAGTTTACGGGTCAGAGCAAAGAGTTTACACAATGTTCATGATGACGACACTAGGTCTTGATAATGACATTTGCACAATGGTCATGGAGACGACACTAGGTCATGATAACGACACTTGCAACACTTGCACAAGGGTGACGACATTTTGGTGTAACAGAATGCCCCCCAAAGCATGAAGCTGACTGAATAAGACATGTGAAATGCTTTGTAGTAAGAAAAGAATAATGGCAAGGACTTGCTGGTTGGAAGGAGCTGCTGTAGAAATGACCCTGAGATCCACAAGTCTCATACGACACAAAACATGGCTGCCGATCGATACATTGCAGATCCATGGTAGTAAAGACCGACTGAACACAATCATGGCTACTAGACACAATCGTAGATCCATGATGAGGTGATACCACAGCCACGACCAATACAATGTGGATCCGTGTAATATGACTCAAACAATCTCCATTGCAACCTGGATACAATATGACTTCCCCAGGGTCTTCAAGCCGAACCCGCAATGATACGAATCTATCCATGTGATTACAATGTCTTGGAGTCGAACATGGTAGAAACCACTTGATTACCGGTCATTGATGTATACCATTAACAAGTGCAAGGGAAATCACCATTAATGTCAATGATCCCCAAGGTATCATAGTACATATCATCAAGCGTGAATAAATGAGTTGAAGTCGAACGCTTGATGAAATATTTCAATCAAGAGTCAATGATGTAAACTCATGCCGAAAGCGAGGTAACCTGCCATTAAGGCATGCAGGCCCAAGGTACTCGATTGGTTTCTAGATTCAATCCTCAGATGATGATTTGAAGTCGACAAGGATGAACCCGTCGAAGGAGGGCCTTAATGAATCCCCCATCATTGACACGAAACTCGATAACAGATGTTTGGAGTAGATCAGATGGTATAGTAACATGCAAGACTAACTCAAGGTAGATCGACATGATGGAAGGTGTACAAAATGTAGACAATGAGCAATGAACATCTCTTGAACATGGGCATGGCATGACGTGGAAGTATTGACATGACGAGAACGATACCAACCCCTAATGCAACTGATGGTGGAAGCATTCTTTGGATGACCCAAAGGAGTGACAAGACTCTTGAAATTGACAGGACTCGAAGACAAACAGATTACACAAGTACTAAATGCAAATGCAAAATAGTGCCATGTTCAAGAGTGACTATGTACTGCCGTAATTAAAGTGTAATACAAAATCTTTCATTTTTCCCCATCATGACTGATGAGTGCCTCACTTGTTTTTTAACGAGCTTGATGAGGGTAACCAAATGCTCGGTATAGCTCATCCCATGGATGAGTCCAATCCCAAATGTTTTATGAACCTAGGAGAGGAGGGGTTCGTCCCATGACGGGCCCTTCAATGTTGAATTTTAACGAGTCCATATAAGGTAAACTCGACGTCATTTCATGTTTAGAGAGTCTGAAAAGAAATAAAGAAGACTCCAAAGGTCCTTTTTCGTAAAGTTAGCCTCTTCGCCCAGAAAAGGGTAAAACAACGCGAAAGAGGGCTCTTCCAGTCATGACTGGTTGTAGTATTCTTTTTTCGTAAGTAGTGCCCCCTGGTCCGAAAAAGGGGTAAACTATCTCCAGGAAGGCGACCATTCAAATACTTTAACAAACGTGAACGAATCAATTTCTCTTGGCGATCTTTTCCTATTTAGGGAGTCTGAAAAGAGTTTAAAGAGGACTTCGTGAACAACTTTGTCATGGTTGATAACTGAGTACGACAAAGGAAAAAGTAAACTCGGCACAATTCCTTTTCCATAAATAGTCTAGCGAGGCCGGATAAAGTGATAAACCTATACTCGTTAGACACACCTTTTTTACTAAAATTTTTAACGAGCACGATAATGGTATCAAAAGCACTCGGAATCTTTTTCATATTTGAACCAGAGCATGAAAAAGTAAAAAGTAAGCTCAAACCACTTTTCATGTTTTAACTAGAGCACGAAAAAGTGAAAAGTAAGCTCAAGCCACTTTTCATGTTTTAACCAGAGAACGAAAAAAGTGAAAAGTAAGCTCAAATACTATCTTATTGTTTTTAACGAGCTCAAAGACAGGTGAAAAGAATGTTCATGATGTCTGCTTCATTTTTTAACAAGCTTGTAACAGAAAATGAACCATGCTCGAGATTATTTTCATGTTTTAACAAGCTCGAAACCCAACAGAAAGTATGCTCGAAAAAATTCCCATTGGTGGATTATTACTCAACATGGTATCCAGAGGTTGGTACATGCCCCCAGTATGATTGCTAGAAGTAAGTGACTTAGCTCCAACATGGTGTGGATAGGCGATCGAGTTCACTTCAACATAACATCCAGAGGTTGAAGACATGCCCCCCAAGCTTCATTTCATTCGCGTAAGGATCTGTTTCATTTTTTAACGATCTTGACACAGTAAAAGAACCGTGCTCGTGGGAACCTATTTCATTTTTTAACGAGCTTGACATAGAAAGGGAACTATGCTCATAGGAAGATGGTTTCATTTTTCCACAAGCTTGAAACCAAAGGTAAACTATGCTCCAAAAAGGGCCATTTCATTTTTTAACGAGATTGAAAGGGACTGAAACTATGCTCACAGGATACTATTTCATTTTTTAACGGGCTTGACATAGGAATAGAACCATGCTCGCGGGGTACTATTTCATTTTTTAATGGCTTAAAACAGAAAGAAAATGGGCTCAAGATTAAAGGCACTTATCCAACATGATGTCCAGAGGTTAGTAGTGTGCCCCCCAGCATGATGTTCAGAGGCTGGAGATATGCCCCTCGTGCTTAAGGAGAAGAAACCACTAGTACGTGTGGAACGTTCAGGGAAGTTTGTTGAATGGCAGTCATGTGATGATTGGGTGTCACGAAGGAAAGCTGATCAATGGTCACAATCCTCCCATTATAGGGAAAATACATCACTCGAAAGAGTGTGGACACTATGGATTTCACAACATAGACATAATCACGTCCAAGGAGCAGATTGAAATCTAAAGGACCTTGGACAACCATGACATCAACATAAATAGTTTTAGCTCCCAAGGTGACAGGTAACTGCGCAAGAGTCCCTAAAGGTCGGGTAGGCCTTCTATTAAAAGCTAGAATCTGGCTGGTAGCCAGCACAAGCTGAGGAGACCCTATAGCTTGCCAAGCCGTTGAGGATAAAATACTAACAGAAGCTCCCTCGTCAACTATAGTGTAAAATATTTCCTTATCAGCAACACCTACAGAGATCTGGAAAGGAACATCTAAGGGAAGACGAGATTCTGATAGACTATTCCAATCAAATGAAATAACCTCAGTACTTGGAGGAGGTCTGTGGATGAGACTTCTCCTTGCCTAGGAATGTCTGAACTGAATAGAAAGATATCATCTGTTTCTAATTCATGTTCAGTTGGAAAACCAAGATATGACGAATATTTTGTGATGGTGACGGCTTCAATATGGGCATTTTCCAATGAAAGAGTTGGGTGGACCGAGGATAAAACTAGATCTACCGCTTGCGTTTCACTCTTCAAAGGAGGAGTGGGATCAACCAAAGATGATGCTTGATTAATCACTTGGATTTCACTCATCATATGAGGAGTGGGGTCAACCAAGAACAAAACTTTATTAACTTCTTGGGTATCATCCCTTAAGGGAGGAATGGGGTCGATCAAGGATGTTGTTGAATTGACAGCTTCATTTTCACTCTTCAATGAAAGAGTGGGGTCAAATGAGGGTGGGGTTGGATTGACCGTCCTATCAACCAATGTAGGATCAAGGGACAACCTACAATATCCAATGGGAAGGTGTTTACGGGATATGTCCATGTCTTCCAACAATTGTGAAGCTTCATCCATATGAGGACAAAGGTAAGTATGGTGCATGCCCTTGCATAACCAACAAGGGTCTGCAACTCTACCCTTCCGACCCTTAATTACCATGTCACTAGTTGATGGGTTATCATCAGTATGATGTCCAGAGACTGATGACATGGGATGTTCGGAACGCGGCCATATTTCTAAGACCTTGGAGATACCAGGGCATCTCTTAAGAAAATGGGACCCTTTACAAAGTTTGCAAGGGAATTTCGGTTTACGCAAATTCGAAACAGGTGTATTGATGGTCCCATCATGATGATCAGGGGCCGTAGAGTTCCCAACATGATGGTCAGAGGTTGGGGTTGTGACCTTCTGCTTAGTGTTCTTCTTTTTAGTCTTCCCTTTCTTCTTCTTCTCACCCGCCTTCTTACTAACATCAGAGTTTTCAGCAGGAGAAGAGGAAGAGAGGGAAGCTGATTCAACATTCGATGAAGAAGGAGAAGGGTCACCATGAAATTGATGCTCATGAGGTGAAGGACCTAGGTTCGACACAATTGGTGCACTTGGTGTAACTAGATTGGAGAATAACCATACTGGTAATCCTATCGTCAATCCACGAAGACTCAACGTAGCCATAAAGGGAAGACCAACAGTTCCACAAGGGGGAATAACAAATGGCATACCCTGGAAAGGGGTTTCTTGGTTGGTAGTCCCAGAAGAATCTTCCATATCTAAAAAAAAATCCTAAGAGTCTCTGAAGTACCACACAAATCAAACACTACTCAAGTCTAAAAGCAACAAGCAAACTGTGTGAATAAGAGTGGATAAGCAGTCAGGATCCTCACAGGATTGTCAAGGCACCACAATTCGCTATATACCGCAGGGTCCAATAGTAAAACACGACAAGGAGGATTGGGACCTTACCCTTGCCTGAATACTCAACTACCTGGACGACATGTGCATAGTAATCTCCCCCAGTTCTATTCTCGGTGTATTTCGATGCCAAGACGTCCAAATGGTTAACTCAGTTGGTCTCAGGAATCCTAGGAGTGTCTCCCGATATACTCAAGGTACGTGGGAGCTCAAATCCGTAGTGGTGTTGTCTAATGCACAACCGTACGACACGAGACCTTCCGATATACTACCGAGTATGTGAAACACCTTTCGATATATGCCAAGTATGTGAAGTGCCTTTCGATATATCCTAAGGTACGTGAAAGAGCCTTCGATATACTGGTTGGTACGTGAAAGAGCTTCGATATACCGATTGGTACGTGGAAGACTACAATACCCCCAAAATGCAGTGCAGGAAAATAACGACAGCTTCCACGTTTTACGGCGCATGAACACGTCACTAACTTACACACAGTTACTAAATGATTTTAACATAAGCTAGCATTAATTTTATCTTGTGCGATTAGGTGGATGCATGAGTTGTAGACAGGAAATGTAAAAATAATGCAAATCCTAACTACATGAAAATGCACATTTTCCTTTGTCTTTCGATGAAACCTACTTAAGGTAAGGAGATATCTTTTTTTCTTTTATAATCAAAATGACCTTAAGCAGTAATGAAATTAAGAATTCCTATCTCGAATGCATACACTTTAGCTCTCTGCTATAATGGGCTAAAAAGGCAAGGAAATCAAAGATGCGACAAAACCTTTATATGCAACAGAATATTGTCCTTGAAAACAAACTAATGAAGCACTTTGATTTTCATATGCGTATATTCCAGTATGGTCACCAAATTTGTTACTGGACAATCTACCAAAAGCAGACTTAAGGTGTGATCTCCCTAGTTCAATGTGGATCTAGAACAGATCAAACAGAACATAACCTACTTTCCTAGATCAAATAGAAGTGCAAACAGATAGATAGATCACTTACCTCAGATTTACAGATCCCTTTTTTCTTTGTTGATCCAATGTTCCAGCGTCGTCAGATATCAAGCTGCAAGACCATGTTGAACACATAGAAACTAACAAACAGTAAAAGCATACATTTCATATGATTGATCTAAGCTAACAGTTAAGGAATAAAACTCTAAACATTATCAATGAGACAACATTTACAGAAATATATTATATCAACTGTCTAAAAGTGGAAATTACATAGAAAGGAGAAAGATACAACCAAAGCCTTAACGTCGCATCCTCCATCCAACATGTCCAAGCCAAACCTCCAAGATGATACAAGCTTCCCAAGATGATTAGGGATCACTAATATGGATTCTACCAGCATAAGGATACTATAGACCTTCCTCCCCTTCCCATGGAGAAAGAGGATGTTTATATAGGGCTAAAGAGATAGGGTAGGTTGAGGATTAGGGGGATATGGTTAAGGGATCCTTCCCATTAGGATAGGAATCGAAATGCCACCTCACCTAGAGTCTAGGGATAGGTGTCCACCTCAACAAACATCTAGAAATACCTCAAGACTCCCGAAAATAGCCTTTAACTAACCCTAGCGCACCCTCGTAGAGGAGATAGAGCGCCAGAGAGGGTCAGGCACACCCTGTCGGAGGACAAAGGGTGGCAGTGGCTCACCCTAGCTGACCAAGAATTACGTTGGTGCACCCCAGATGAAGGAGAAGTGTGCCAGCCTACTCAAACAAGGTCAACCGGGCAGGGATAACCTTCAATTTGAATATGGTTAAGCCCAGTATGATTTTAGGGGTCAGAGCAAAGAGTTTACACAATGGTCATGATGACGACACTAGGTCCTGATAATGACATTTGCACAATGGTCATGGCGACGGTACTAGGTCATGATAACGACACTTGCAACACTTGCGACACTTGCACAAGGGTGACGACATTTTGGTGTAACAATATTTCGACCCGAGAGTCTTTTGATCAGTAAATACAGAGTATATATATCATAATACAAATAAATTTATATTCTTGTACTCTCACAAAGAGATCAACATCTCACCAAAGGCACAATTCCTCCACGGGCCCAAATTTGCAAGAAAATTTGAAAGAGATGCAAGAACAAGTTGTAGATGAATGAACCATGAGCTGCCCTATAGCTTCAACCTGTAACTAAAGAATCCATTGTGGCTCCAAATGAAATTTCTGAATGGCCTCTCCAATTTCCAATTAGGATGGGAATCTTTCACCCTCAAAATTGGTGCTAAGGCAAGTAAACTAGCTCTCTACTAGCTCTTCTCTCTAAATGAAAAATGTAAAATGATCAAAAGATAATCTCCTTATTTGTTCTTTTCTTTTATAAACTTCTCAAGTCCTCCATGGGTCGAATTCCTTCCAAAATACTCATGCCAACTCAAGTTGGGAAGAGATTCCAAAGTATGCCACGTGTCCCTCCAATTCTAGCCTCCTCCTTCACTCAATTCGAATAGTTGTCTCTTTGGCTGCCCTAACTCGCTTGTGCGCCTTCTTGGAGACTATTTTTAGCCCTGACATGTCATGTATGTCATATGTCAGCCTTCAGGTCTGATTTGTGTCATAGGTGTCATAACATCTTCATCATTGTTGTCATAGAAGCTAGGGAATCTAGCCCAAGTGTCTCAATATCTCTCCAATGCCTCTTCCTCTTCCATGGGATTTACTCTTCCACTCCAATTAGACCTACATTGATTCATGCCAAGTATATTAAGCTTCCAACTCCCTAAGATCATTAGAATGCCATGTGGCATGAGGAATCTAGCTTTGTGTTGGTCCCACACCACCAATGTGTCTCCATGACCACGTGACGCCTTATTTTCCTATAATACATATTTATTTAACCCCCTTTAATATATTTATGTCAATCTAATGTCCATTTGGGGTTTATTAGTTCCCTTATTCCAAATATAATGTTTCCACCCCAACCTAGGAAACTAGTAAATTGGTGGAATTTTCCCTTCTTGAGATTTATTTGAATGGGGACATTACAATAAGAAAGAGTAATATGAAAATGTAGCAAGAAACAAAATAAAAAACTTCCTAATGTGGAATAATCACAAAACAAAACAAAGCATAAAGTATGAAACATAACATATATAAGATCCCAATGAAAAAGAACCATCAATGACCTAGAAAACTAGCATGTTCAAACATAGACAATGTCATTGTGCAAGAAGAAAATGGAAAAATAAACCTATATACCCACAAACATATACAAGATCCTTATGAAATGAAAGCAAGAACCATCAATGAGCTAACAAACAAGCATGTTCATAAATATAGATAATATCATTTTGCAAGAATTTTGGTCATGTAGAATTGTATGGCTTTAAATTTTTTCTCAGTTATGTATTAACAAGTGGGAAAGATGTAATGCACAATTTTTCAAGGCCAGACCTCCTGCATTACGCTGCTCACATCCACACTGTTATCACCTTTCCTTCCAATGCATTGTCAAATTATTTCATCAATCACTTTCAAGAGACAGAAGGCCTCCATTCTGTTGATTATTAAATATGCATTCACATCAAAGAGAACAAGTCCTTGATTTCATTGTTACTTTAAGAGATGTGAAGAGCCAGAAAACCTAATTGTTACCTGGAAAACACCATTTCCATATCGGTTGCCATGATTCCAGCAGTGAACTTAGTTTCTTCTTGAAAACAATTATAAACACTAAACAGTGTGAAGGACGATGCTCTTTCCAAAACAACAATCTAGAAATGAAGACTCCATATTTCGAGTACCATTCAGTGGCGAACCCATAAAATATTTTCAAATTGGCCAACGTGAGTCGAACCACCATAGGAATATGAATACTAGTATCCAATACAGATGGTGGCAAAGAGCAACGTTACCTAGAGCCGCAAAGCAATTGCCAACAGGAATCCTTGAAACATCAATTACCCGTCGTTCATTGTCATCTTCTGCGTGAACGACCTTGTTGGCATGACCTGCAATGGCTAAGAAGACGATTTACACAAGGGCCTGATTGATGAATTAATGTTATTGATAGTATTAGATGCTAATGTGTTTCAATTATATTTAATATAGTACGTGCCTATGTGTCAATTTTAGAAATTTGGGTATTAAAAATTAATTTTATTTATTTTTAAAAGTTGATGGAATTATGTACCATTCAAAGTGTACTTCATCAATTAGAAAATCAAAATATTGTATATCAAAAATTGTTAAATTTATTTTTAATTTTCAAAATATTATGATTAATATTAAAATTATATCAAACATTGCAAAATATTAGAAATGTTTTTTATTAAAAAGTAAATTAATGCAAATTAACCATCAAATGTATTCCCTTGGCCGCGAATAAAAATTAGAGTTATTTAACTCTTATATTTTTTTGGATCTATATATTAAAGAAGAGAGTTAATTAATTATTAGATTTTTTTGGATCTATATACTTCTAAAATATGTCAAACTACAATTAAAAAAGCCAATATACTATCAAAATAGATTAAAAAGTCCAATAATTATACAAGTCGATAAATAAGACATGATCATAATAAAAAAATTTATTAATCATTTCCTTTTTAATGGTATCTTGAGAATGAACAACTTTGGATTTGTTGAGAGAAGAGCCCATAGATCATTCCAAAACCTAGTTCTATTCAACTATGATATTATGTAGGCCCCACCATCTCATACCTCCAAACTTGCACCAAAGAGCCTAACTTTGGGATTGTTGTTCAACACTTAAAATAAAAAATACAATGGTGGATGTGATATATCATTGGAAAGCTCTTGTAGCATGCTTTATGGAGTAAGCAATCTCCTCGACGATTTGCAACAATTTGCACCAGGGGCCACCCCGAGTCTTCTAGTGACCCTCACGCCATTTTCTTACTCCATCACCATGATACCTTCTTCCCGCCGGTCGTTTCACTGCCCGATCGTCGATGGAAAAACAATTTAGGTATGCTTGTGACCTTCTTCGTCGCTTTCACACGGAACATTGTAAACCAAACCCCTCTCCTTTCCAGTCTGGAGTCAAACTTTCTGCCACTTGCACTTCACTCGAAGTTGATGCCACCCTATATCGTCAGCTTGTTGGTAGTCTCTTATACTTGACTCATACCCGTCCTAATGTTTCCTTTGTCGTTGGTCGTGTTGCCAGCTATATGCAAACGCCCCATGAAAGTCATTGGAAAGCAACAAAAAGAATACTTCGATATATTCGGGGTACAATTCAGTTTGGGATTCATTACAATTCAGTGAGGACTCCTTTAATGTTGGTTGGTTTTACTGATTCAGATTGGGCCGGCGATCCTGATGATCGGAATTCTACTGCAGGTTATGTTTTCAGTATGGGTTTTCGACCTGTCACTTGGGCTTGTAAGAAACAACAAGCTCTTGCTCTCTCTTCCGCAGAAGCAGAGTATCGTGCAACAGTTAATGCCATTCAAGAAGATTTTTAGCTTCGATAGATCCTTTCAAAGTTTGGATTCCAGCAGCAGCATCTGACTCCCCTTTGGTGCGACAATCAAAGTGCCATCAAGCTCACCAAAGATCCTATTCAACAGCAATGCAACAAACACATTGAGCTACATATGTACTTCATAAGAAAGCTTGTTCATGATCACGTTCTTGAAGTGATATTTTTCCCTATAGATGATCAAGTTGCAGACATCTTCACCAAATCTCTTACATAAGCATTTTTTTCTAAACTTCGATCTATGTTGGGAGTTCAAGGACTTGTCATTAAAGGGGGATGGACTCTAATTCCTCCTTCCTTCTCCTAATAGTGTCACCTTTTTTAAATCCTTCAATTCTATCCCAAGTTGTTCTTAAGGGGGGATGTTAGTATATTTAGACACTTAAGAGTTAGTTAAGATCAACTTGTTATAATATATCTGTTAGGTAAAGTGTGTTTCTTTAGTATGCATTAGTATGCATTTGTAAATATCTAATCCGACGGTCACGATATGTTCTAGACATAGAGTGATCTGATGGTTCAACTTCTCTTAGATCATAACTACCTTTGATCCGTGGCTTAACACCCAATTGGTCCATGATATCTATTTAAAGAGCATGGAGGGTCACTTGCTAGTTGATCGATTATGAGAAGCTCATTTGTAACTTTTCTTTCTTTTGCATAATAAACTGTCTCAAGTAACTATTTGGATGGGGCCGTGGCGTGTTTTCCTTTCGAGAGTTTAAACCATGTGAAAACATTGGTGTGCTAATCTGTGATATGTTTGTGTGAGCGATTGCTCTAGGTGTTCGGTCTTTTGGAATTATCTTGTGTAGTCGAACAGTAAGTACGACCTATCTAAATAAGTTAAGTAGTGGAACATTAGTTTGGCTTACCTGAATATCTAAATATGGTTTTTGCAATGCTGTAATCAAGTGTTGGTTGTAATAGCATAGTGTGAGTCTAATTTTATCGCATCAACAGTTGATTTGTTTCTATACCAAAGATGTATTGGTTAAAATGAAAAAGTTAGAGATTTTACTAGGTCATAGGTATATTGTTAAAGTCTTGTTTTGGTCTAGTTGTACCAAAAAGAGTAATAAGAGTCAACCGAAGGTATGATGCCGAGGACATGTGTCAGTGGGATTAAATTTCTTGATGATTAAAGTTTGTTATATGGAAATATATAGCAAAATTTTGAATAGCCACAACAGTTGTCATGAGGATATTGTATGCAGAACCGAGACTCGCAGATTGCAGAGGTGAGTGTGTATCCTTGTATATTTTGAGTTGAATTAATACGCTAGTTTGGATACATGTTTTGATGTGTAGAAGAAGAGGTTGAAGACTTTGAGCCTTGCAATAACAAATTCAAAGTTATATACACGAGGCATTGTCAAGGTCAAACAACATTCAGGGAAAACACAGAATTGGTTAAGTTGTCATTTATTATAACGACGTGGGGAAAATTTGGCAAATCAGAGTCTGAGTTGGAAAGAGAAGATTATTGAATATGAGAGAAGTATTGTGTGTGAAAACATTGAAGATTCAGTACAAGTATGACATGAATAAGAATGATACATGTCTCCCATGTCTTAGGTTAGACCAATTAAAGTTAGCAAGTTCATGTAGTTTTAACAAGGCATGAATTAAAACCTACACTTAACAGTCAAAATGTGAAGAAATGCAACAGAACAGAGCAACAAGGATGGAGCAAGAGAAATATATTGTACAAACATTATGTTGATGTATTTGTAACTTTGGAAGATATTCACTTGTATATTGTATGTATTACATTTGTACTTTATTGTATCCCCAACGGAGATTTATTATTCCTCCGATTGGAAGTGTCGTCATTTGTATTTGCAAGTGTCCCAAGTATTATTGTAAGTGTCAAAACTTATATTCGATGGGTTATTAGACCACCTTGGTGGGGTCAAACCTGTATGAGTTGTGTGGGTCAAAGGGTTATTAGACCACCCTAGTGGGGTCGGCCCAGTGACAAGTGGTAATGGGTTATTAGACTCTCCTAAGGGAGGTCGGCCCAGTTAGAGTAAAAAGCAAGTCAAAGTAAAGTATAAATAGAGAGTGTGACTCTCTCATTTGTTCATTCACACACTCACTCACTTCGCATTAGTGAGAGAGAGGAGGAGTGCGCACAAGTGGAGGAGGAGATGTTTCTAGGAGACTATCTCTTGTTTTGGGGTTTCATCTTGGTGATCTTTGTATTGGTGCTTATTCTATCTCTGAGGAAGTTGCAGGGTTTTTCACCTTCTTGGTTTTCCCCAGTGAAATGCTTTGTGTCTCTTGTCTCTTGTCTCAGTTAAGATCCTAGATCAGATTGAATTAAATGCTGAAAAACTAATATGGTATCAGAGCTAGCCTGAAGGAAGACATTGTATGGCATTTATGACACTTGTTGCACTTGCGACAAATTGGAAGCTAGGGCTTGGTATAGTAAAAACCAATCATCGTGGAACTTTCGCTATAACTCAGTTTTGGAGAAGGTTCAGGATCTGAAACTTTTACAGGTCGGATATCAAATGTCCATGTATCTTGTATCCGAAGGACAGCCTCAGATTCATTGTACTTTGTGAGATATTATCTGTACAAGTTAGGGTTTCTGCCTCTTCCAGAATGCAGTCCTAAACAGGGGACCTAGGAAAAAAGGTCATATCTCAGGCTAGGAAGCTCCAAATGGAATTCCGTAAAAATTGACAGTTAGGGAACGGACTTTAGTTTCACAGGTCTAGGTTTCAGAGGTCGAAGTTGAAACAGTGACATGTGGCACTTCGTACAAGTTCATTATACTGTTTCATCCCATAAACGGGTCACGTTGCGACACTTGGAATATCTCTCTCTTAGAGAATCCATTTGAGATTAGATCTGTGGGGTTGGAAATATGACAGGTCAGTCTACCATAGGACGAATTTTCAGACCCTAAGGATCCAAAATTTCAGAGATACATCAGAAACAATATGGCATATATTTATGTCCAAAACAAAATTGGATTCTTAGCACTTTCATTTTTGGTGTGCCACTGCTGCAGGAAATTAGGGTTTCGAAGAAAGTTGGAATTTTTGGAATCCTAGACCAAGGCTGAATGCTCCTCAAGAAAATCGAAGTTTAGAGACCAAGATCAATTTTTTTGGTTGGGCAGAACCCTGGGCATCATCAAACCCTAGTTCAGGATTTTGATCAGAAAGGTGAAAAATTAGGGTTTCTGCAAAAGTTGGGATTTTTGGAATCTGAGACCATGGATGGATGCTCCTCAGAAAAATTGAAGTTTAGAGCACAAGATAGAAATTTTTGGCTGGGAAGAACCCCGGGCATTATCAAACCCTGTTTCGGGATTTTGACCAGAAAACCAGAAATTGCAGATCCGAAAGTTTCAAAGGCAATTTTGAGGGGTAAAATTTTGCAGATTTCAAAATTGAAGTATACCAGCTTGATCAGCTCAGCAAGGCGCATCTTTTCATCCAATCAGAATCTTGAAATTCAAAGTTTGTATTTTTAGGGTTTCTTTGTCAAACCCTAGCCAGCTCTAGATCCAACTTCATCAAATCAAAGTGGATTGGGTTAATCCTATAAGAGAATGATTTGGACACCTACATAAGTGAAGAGATTCCAGTTCTAGAGGGAGATGAGGTTAAGGCCTTACATAAGAAGACTAAAAGCAATCCCGACAGGTATGACTTGAGGAGATACAGGTATGTTTTGAAATCTATTCACGATTAAGTTTATGACATGTTTGTCTTCATGTTATTGAGGTTAGTACAATCTTGATTAATTTTAGACTTGTCTTATCACCCTAGTAAAAGTATGAATGCATGTGAATGATAGAAGACATTCATTGATTAGGGGTATGACACTTATGATTGTACTAATACACTGTGGTGTTGTATGAGGATGATGTTGTCCTCTAACATGAAGGGTACATCAAGAAAGACAAATCAAATAACATATGACCATGGTGACATGAAGACAAAGACTCATCCATAGTCATGGATCACATAGAAGCTCTACTTACAAGGTATGTATAACTTGGTTCTACAATTATTAACTTATGAGATATGCAGGTTGCTAGCACAAGGTCTCTAAGAGAACAAATAAGACATTGCTTGGGTATGTTAGACAAGCATGATAATCCAGGTATGTTTTCCTATATCGAGTTATAATCCTACCTTGTGTTAGGATCTTATATAAGTATACTTGGTATGATTGATAATTCATGAAGTTATAAGTTTGGGCAATCATTGGTTTATGCATATTATGCTTCTTAGTTTGATTAACGATATGACAAACTAGAAGAGTTTGTTACACCTAAAATCTTACCATCATGAGATTCAATGTATACATCCCTAAAGTTTCCTTGACTAAGTTATTGACCTGGAAGAGATGTGAACTCATTCATACAAGGTTTTGAGAGGTCGTCGCAAGTTGTCCTCAAGCAACCTGCGACGTCGCAGGTTGCCCTCTTGCAGCATGCGACGATGTCAATTAATGGACAAAAATAGCTCCTTCGAGCCCATTCTTGAAGCCAGCTAACATGGATCCTTATCCCTAACCTTTTGGGAGAGCTGGCACTCGGTTCCTAACCTCTTGGAAGGATCCCCTATCTCTCTCTTACCATATCTCAAACTACCCTATCCATACCCTATCCACTTAGTCCTATATAAATGAAGCTCACTCCCATTCCAAAGGGAGGAAGTCTATAGTGTCTACATGCTGGTGAAATCACCTTAGGAGAGATCTCTACTCATCTATTGGGAGACTCACACTTCCTTGGGAGGCTTTGGCATTGGTTCGATCAGATGAGGATTGCTACATCAAGTCTATGGTTGTAGCCTTTTTATCCTATGTACTTCTCTTTTTAATACAGTAATATAATTGCTTTCCACCAAAATCTCATTATGTTAGTGATGTTTTGTGTAGTTTGCCTACTTGACTGCTTAGTTAGACCTATTATTGTATAGATATGTTTTACTTGTCTTGTTGTCTTGTTATCTTGACAGGTTTTGCAGCTTGGATCTGAAGATCATCAAGCTTGGAGCAACATTCAAGGAATAAAAGGATTAGCGATCTGTAAGGTAACGTGTCTAGTTCCCTGATCCTTAATTAGATCTAGGAAAGTAACTTATATTCTGTCCTATTTGTTCTAAACTCATGTTGAGCTAGGGAGATCATGCCTCGAGTCCGCTCTTGGTAGATTATCCGTCAAACAAATCTGGCGACCATACTAGGGAGTATATTGTTTGTAGCTTTCAATTTGGCTACCATTTTCAGTTGATTGCTTTTGCAAACCATCCATAATATTGCTTGCCTTCTAATCCTTGATTCACCATCATATATTCACTTTGAAGAGTCTGTAGTCCTCCTATGAGTTTGTACTCATCATTTGCAAACCATTTCATTACTCATTGTTTGGAGAATTGGTTCATTTTTTAACTTGGATCTCGCCTGTCGCACCTGGTCAGTGGACTCAGAGCGACACTGTCATTTTTTATCTATGTTCTCTATCTATTAGCCTGTCGTTGCAACCCTTTCATTGGTCTACTGTGACACCGTCGCACTTCCCGCATTGGTAAACTGCGACGTTGCACTGTGCACAAACACAAACTGTGCTGATTTGTCGAAATTGGCATGCAAGCATCCCATCTCCATTTTTTCATTTGAGTTTTGGTTTGATGTATAAACTCCCTTTGTGATGCAAGATCCAGCCAGGGACCCCATTTTTTTATTTGTGCGTTGAAGCATTTGGTTTTTAGTTGGAGTTGTTTTGGGTTCCATCTTGGACAAGTCTGAGATTTGGTAGTGGTCTCCCCCACCTGCATCCACTCACCCTTGCATTCCCTACTCTCCTTATCAGATCTGGTCATTGTATTGGATCGGTTTCCAGACCTCATTTGCATACAATTTTTTAGCTTTGCTTGCTTAGCATTGCTTGCTACTGATTGATTTTGAAGTGTTTGTCTACATACTTTCAATCTATTGAGTGCTCATCATTTTCTTGATATTTTATGAGTTATTGGAGTGTTGCAAGTGATCTTTTCGTTTTAGTATTTGTGTTTAAAAACATCGTTGTTATCAAATTGTTATTTTGATACATCCATTGAAAAATCAAAAGTACTTTATTTCCGTCATTTTTTCAAGTTCATTTGAAGAATTGTACATGCATTGGAATGTCTCATTTGTAGATCTTTTGGAAAAGTTGAAAGAGAATTGAAATATTTGTGTTTTTCACGAATTATGAACTGCTCATTTTCCTGAAAAATTCAAATAGGTATCAAGTTTTGCAAAAGTAGTTCCATGCTTGGAAAGTTACATGCATCTTTTGGTTTTTATGCTTTTAGGCCATTATAGTGAAAGTGAAAAGCTTGCATACTCTACTTAGAAACTCTCTCTTTTCATCACTCATCATTTTTGTTTTTGAAAAGATAAAAGAAAAAGAAAAACATGCTTTGATTTGGATTAGTAGTGTTGTGTTATTTTTTTCATGTTTCGCTTGAAAAGGAAAAGGATATTTCATAGTCATTTTTGGTATATTTGGGATTGTGTTGCATTGTGTTGTTTTGGCAAAATCATTGGAAAGAAGTTTCTCCCTCCCATACATAGAGTTCATCAAAAGAAAAGTGTATTTTTGCATGTAGTTAGGGCCTGCATTATGTTTATGATTATGTACTCACCTCATGCATTCACCTAACCATCCAGATAAAATTAACGGTATAAATAGGGTAAAATTTTTAGTAACTTGTGTGTAAGTTAGAGACGTGTTCCGATGTCGTTAAGCGTGGCAGCTGTCGTTATCTGCTGGCATTGTATTCCGGGGGTATTGTAGTCTTCCACGTACTTATCGGTATATCGAAGCTCTTTCACGTACCCACCAAGTCCCTTAAGTACTTGGCATATATCGAAAGGTGTTTCACGTACTCGGTAGTATATAGGAAGGTCTCGTGCCGTATAGGTGTGCATTAGACAACACCGCTACGGATTTGAGCTCCCACGTACCTTGCATATATCGGGAGACACCACTAGGATTCCTAAGACCAACTGAGTTAACCCTTTGGTCATCTTGGCAGAGCAATACACCGAGAACAACACTCGGGGAGATTACTACACACGTACCATCCAGGTAATGGGGTATTCAGGAAAGGGTACGGTCCCAATCCTCCTTGTCTTACTGTTGGACCCTGCAGTATATAGCGATTTGCGAAGCCTTGATAATCCTGTGAGGTTCCAGACCTTTGAATCCACTCTTATCACATAATTTTTCTTGTGGCCTTATTTTGTGTAGGGCTTTGTCTGGTCTACTTTTCTTTTGTTTAGCTTGCCTTAGAAGAAACTTTTGTTTCAGTCACTCTGGCTGACTTTCCTTGGAGAAGGTCCCGTAGGATTCAGAACTTGCCACCTGAACATCCCCTTAACCAGGAGGTAATTTCGAGGGTAAGAATGGACCCACAAGCCAGGGTCATGTCACCTGAAGTGGAAAACCCCACGTTGAATGTTGGAGTGCATATGTTTCCTCTAGATTTACCTACCTCTCATCCCCCGCAAGGTGAAGAAGCACAAACTTCTACTTCACAAGACCTGCCTCCCATTTTCTCAAGAGAGCCTGGATCGTTGGAATGGATAAATTCACCCCAGGACAGCCCTTTAGCAGCTGCTGGTCCTTCAGTGGCTTATTGGACATCTTCTCTAGGCCACCCAGTGGCCCATTTTTTCGTTGCATCCCCGCCTAACTGGACCACTCTAGAAGGCACTCGACCAACTAACTAGCCCAGTTCTACCGAGATTTTCACACCTCTTCGTGAGCGCTTGGACCATTTACGTTCCTTGGGCGATGAAGCTCAATGAAAACATCTGACATAAAGGGCCAAGTTTAGATAAATCCCAATTCACACAGTATCTTTTGATTCACCAGAACCATCCATACACAACCTGACCATCTCCGAAACTGGTCAACCCTCACAGGAGACCAGTCCTATACCTCAGACAACCCAACCTATTGAAGGACAATAGTCCAACACACTTGTGGCTACCATGGTTACGTCACCTGCTCCTCCCCTTCCCCAAACTTCGAGGGGAGGATACTCTTTACCCCCTACCTTCTTTACAGGTAACGGTAATCCTATGGTGAATAATCAACAACAGTGTTGGGTCAACCTTTACTTAGTGGTCAGCAAGTTGTTGCTGGGGGGAAACCCTCATCTCTTAACCATAATACTGCAACTGGAGTTCCCATCGGTCCTTCCGTTGGAAATTATTTACCTCGTGGACCTTCCATTACGGGACTATCCCATGTTGGGGGACCGTCCAACGTAATTAAGCCACCATCGATTCAAGCGTATACAGGTCATATTAACCCTATCCCGAGTCAACTTAATCCTGGAAACGCATTTTATGGGGTACCCTACCCCAGAAATCCTTACACTCTATGGGGACAGCAGAATGTTTTACAACATGGACCCCCACTTATAGTCCCTCCACCCCCGTTTGGTCCACGCCCACCTCCCATCGGAGGCGGCAGACCCCCACATAACTCTAAAGGAGGCAGACCTCTACCTTCTGGAGTAGGACCACCCCATTCCGGTCATCATGGTCCACCCCCCTGGTGGTGGTGGTGGAGGACCATCCCACCCTGGAGGCGGTGGTGGAGGACCATCCAACCCTGGTGGTGGTGGTGGCGGACCATCCAATCCTGGTGATGGTGGTGGAGGACCCTCTCATCCTGGTGGTGGTGGTGGAGGACCACCACGCTACTATGGTGGAGGTGGCGAAGGAGTCTCTTACCCTTCCGGCAGCGGCGGCGATGGCCCACCAACCACTCCCGACGGAGGTGGTGGAGGCCCACCCTATTCCGGTGGTGGTAGTGGACCACCACCTCCTCCCTACGGAGGCGATGGCGGCCCATCCTACCCTAGTGGTGGTGGTGGACCCCCACCATTTGGAGGTGGCCCACCCCCTCCCAGCGGTGGAGGCGACCCCCCACCTTATGGTAATGGGCCACCTTATTATGGTAATGGACCACCTTACTATGGCTGCGGAACTACATTTGGTTCGGGCGGCCCGTACCCCTACGGACAGTTTCCTCCTGGAACACCATATGGCTAGTCGATACAAGGTCCCACTGGTCCCTGCATGCCTTATCAGTACTATCAGTACCCGTAGCCTAATCCCCAGCTTCCCTTTTTGGCTACTTTGGACCTACCAGACCTGTCTCGCCTCACCAACGACCCCATCTACCACGGAACTAATTGGCCACCCATTCCGGTGAAACTTCCATCAGATATCCCAAAATTTGATGGCAAGCCGGGTGATGATACTAAAAACCATGTGATGACATACCACTTGTGGTGTTCATCTAACTCCTTGATGGACAACTCAATCCGTCTTAGGTTATTTCAACGGACTCTCATTGGTTCGGCTGCCAAGTGGTATATTGAACTACCACCTCATTCTTTTCATGATTTTGGTTCTCTTGCTATGAATTTCTTGACTCATTTCCAGCTGCCTATACGGTATGAAACTAGTACAGAGATTTTAACCTCACTCCGTAAGAATACTGCTACTCACATCTCAAATCATATACATGAGTGGCGAAGGAGACGATGTCTTATTAAGGCTCTTGTTTCAGACCAACTCCTAGCGGACTAGTTTACGAAGTCTCTCATACCTACCATAGCACTAGATGTTGCCATGGGAGGCTCTGTCACTGAGGAACAAGCCATCGCCTGTGCCCACTTGCTAGACTTATTCTATGCTCAATTTGGCATGTTGTTTGATATCCTTCCCGACGCACACCGCAACACATACGACCCCGTGAAACCACCTAAGGGACCCCAAGCGGATGGCATCATTGGATCCCGTAACACCCAGCCTTCTTCTCAAACTGTTGGATCGTCAAACCCCCAAGGTTCTTCCCCATCACCAACACAGGCTAGTCACGATACCACCAAATCATCCACTCCTGCTGTCACCGAAGAAGTGAATTCTGTTTCATCAGCTTCACCTCAAAAGTCTGGTGGTAAGAAGAAAAACAAAGGGAAACCTAAGAAATCTTCCACCCAGCAGGAACATAAAAGCACCCCTGATGATACCGAACAGAAAAGGAAGTTGAAGTATCCTTGTCTACTGTGTGGTGATGACCACTTTTCTAAAGAGTGCCCCCATAGAGACGAAGTTCAAAAGTTTCTTAAGGGAAAACCCCACGCAAACCCACACCCACAGTTCTCAACCACCGCTTCCCTTCTCAAAATCAACAGTTGATTGCTCACACTTCTCCTTCCCAAGGAGAAGCATCCACCACCGCACATGTTCTCATGATGCGTAGCAAGACCATCAACTTGAACACCCGTTCTCATTCGTATGACTCTGTTCCAGCAAAGGAACCTGTTGGAAGTAATACTGAAAAAGCTTCCACTTCGATGCCTGACATCACTGTACCGGTTGCTCCTCTCACCATTGAGAATCCCTCTTTGGAGTCAGTATTGCGTCCACCCAAGAGCATGATTAGAAAATCAGTTTTCAATCCTAATGCTCGAGATTCTCAAAACTACAACATTGTAGAGGACCTAGCACAAGCTCCTTGTGCTATGTCAACGCAAGACTCTCCTCCCTGCCATCGGTGCAGTTGACCTGGATTCATCGAACACCATCATATTCCAGCTGGAATACTTCAAACGGAGGCTCTCCCATCAGTTGGCATTTCAAGTTGCCACAAACATTGCTGGGAAGACAATCCATCGTACTGTTTTGGGCGAAGGTGCCTCTACTTCAGTCATGTCGATCTCATGCTGGAGAGCCATTGGCTCTCCCGATTTGAACCGTTCTCCTACCACTTTGAGAGCATTCGACGTACGTGGCTTTCAACCTCATGGGTTCTTACAAGCTTTAGCAGTCGAGCTGGGGGGAAAGACCGCAACCATTAACGTGGAAGTGGTCATTGCTCTATTAGATTACAACATTCTGCTTGGTCGTAATTGGTTTTACGCCATGACTACGGTCGCATCATCTGTCTTCCGCATAGTACAATTCCCCCATCAAGGCCGAATTGTCATAGTCAACTAACTGGATTTCTACACACCTGACACCGCTACTCACCCGGGTGATAACGTTCCTTCGATTGGACAATCTTCGCATCAATATGAGAGCGTCGGGGTCGGCCTCCTTAAGGACTCATCCCTTATGGGCGTCTTTCCTACTTCATATCCCCCAAATCATGTTGCCACGGTGAACATGATCTCCTCGCAGATTTCATCTATCCCCACCTCCACTGATTCATGGCTTGTACCTGAGGAAGCCACCACACAGCTGATTGGAAACACGATGCCTCTGTCACCCGCCAAACTCACATATGAGGCTATCCAGTCAGCATCTGAGGACCACTTAGTTGTGGCCTCCACCTCTTGTTATCCACAACAGACTTCATCTGACCCCCTGCTAGGGACTTTTCATTCTGACGAGTCCATTATGGAAATCATGTGTGCGGATGATCCTCCGTGGGAAGACCTCCATCATCGTTCGTCTTTCCTTCCCTTTTTGGACACTGCGGAGAATAGCATTAGCACCATCTTCACACTAGATGTCTACTCTAGATCTCAATCCTTGATACTCATGTGTCAAACAGACTCCGAAGGAAATTTAGCCAACATTGAGCCTACCACTTCGATAGACATTTCGATTACTCCTGGTGTAGTGGAACACATTCAGTTACGCCAAAAATGTTCCCCTGACGAAGTCATTTCTTATACGTCCTTATTCAAGCGATTCCGAGACATGTTTTCTTGGATCTACGAGGAGATGCCTAGATAGACCCCACCATTGTTTTACACGAAATCAAAATCTATCCTGACATCAAACCTGTCCGCCAAAAGTTGCGACCGATACACCCTCGGAAGACTACGACAATCAAGGCAAAAATTGAGAAACTCTTGAAGGCCTGCTTCATCTACCCTGTCCCATTGACAGAATGGGTCTCAAATGTGGTCCCTATTACCAAAAAATAGGGTACCATTCGTGTCTACGTCGATTATCAGGATCTCAACAAAGCTTGTCCCAAGGACAACCACCTGACTCCCTTTATTGACCAGATTATCGATAATTGTGTCGGAAGTGTCATTTTTTCATTTATGGATGTCTTTTCCGGATACAACCAGATTGAGATCCACCCTGCCAACCAACACAAGACTGCATTCATCTGCCCTTGGGGGACGTTTTCATATCATAAACTTCCATTTGATCTTAAAAACGCTGGTGCTACATTCGAGCGGGCCATGTCGTACGCCTTCCATGATGTGAAGGACTTTGTGTAACCCTACTTGGATGACCTCCCTGCCCACTCAAAGCAGTGCAAGTTCCACATAGATCATCTGACGATTGTTTTCCTCAGATGCAGACGGTACAATATCTGTCTGAACCCTCATAAGTGTATTTTTTGTGTCGAGTTTGGACGCCTCTTATGGTTTACCGTCTCGAAAGATGGGATCCGCATTGATCCCTTGAAGGTGGAATCCATTGTCACTCTTCCACCTCCAACTAATATTATGGAACTTCAGAGTCTACAAGGAAGAGCAACTTATTTAAGGCGTTTTGTTTGTAATTTCGCGCAAAATACGCAGGGTTACATGAGATTGATGAAAAAAGACACCCCGTTCATTTGGGATGACCAAGTTCAACAATCTTTTGATAGTTTGAAACATGCCATCATGCATGCCCCTGTGCTCCAACCACCGAATTACTATCGAGATTACATTCTATACCTCGCTGCCTCTGACACCACTATCGCCATGGTTTTTGTGCAGGAAGACAAGAATTCCCAAGAACATGTGATATACTATGCCAGTAAAGGTCTTATTGACACTGAAACTCGCTATTCACATGTTGAGAAGCTCGCTCTCGCGGCAGTTATCGTCGTGCAGAAGTTCCGACATTACATCCTGCTTCGCACCACCACCATCATCGTCGATTCGAACCCCATGTACCACGTTCTGACTCGTCAGGTGCTTGGGGGAAAGTACTCACGCTGGATTATGATACTGCGAGTTTGATCTTCTTTTCGAAAAAGCCAAGTCTAAAAAGTCTTTGGTGTTTGTTGAGCTCATCTGCGACCTCCCCCGTGCTGATGTGGAATCTGAGCTCAATGACTCTTTTCCGGATGAGTCATTGTTTCTTATCAGTACATCTGATCCATGGTATGGAGATATCACTTTATATCTTCAAACCCGACGTTTCAGTCCTCAATTGTCTCGTGACGACCGTCGTCGAATACTCCACCATATGAAGTATTATCTTATTATCAGCGATACTTTGTACCACCGTGGTATCGATTCTATTCTTCAATGTTGTCTCACTCATGACAAGGCTAAACATGTCCTAAATGACTTTCACGCTGGGGCTTGTGGCGGTCATCTCTCTAGGATGGCTACAACCCATATTATTCTGCGCGCAATATATTATTGGCCGTCTATCTTCAAAGATTGTATCGAGGCTGTAAAAAATGTCCTCCATGTCAACATTTTCATACTAAAAAGCGCACCCATCCCGCCCTGTTACACTCGGTTATTGCCGTTGGCCCCTTCACTAAATGGGGCATTGACTTCATGCATTGTAAGCCTACCTCGGTCGAGGGGCATAGTTACGTCATTGTAGTTGTGGACTACTTCACAAAGTGGGTCGAGGCAATGCTTAGATACACGATCGCCGCACTCTTCAAGACCGTCGCACTCTTCATGTTTAATCATGTGATAGCACGGTTTGGAGTTCCTCAAGCGATAGTTACCAACCATGGTTCTCACTTTATGAACCATATGGTTGACGAGTTGAGCGACAGATTAGGTTTTCACCATGAAAACTCAACACCGTACTACCCATAGTCAAACGGACAAGTAGAGGCCATCAACAAGGTCTTGAAAACCATGGTCCAATGCATGGTGGGTACGCACAAGGCCAATTGGCATAACATGCTCTTCTCCACGCTATGGGCGTATCGAACTTTCGTTAAAACTGCCACTGGATTTACTCCTTTCCAACTAGTGTATGGATTGGAGGTTGTCCTTCCTATTGAGTGCAAGATTTCGTCCCTCAAGCTCGCCATCGAATTTCTCCCAAACACTACTGCTGAGGAAGAACGCTTCCTCTACCTAGCTAAGCTCGACGAGACTCACTGAGATGTCACTCTTGCCAACAAGGCTCATAAGAGATGCATCAAAGGGTAGTACGACAAGTCGGTAGAACCTCGCGCCTACAGCGAAGGAGATTTGGTCCTTACATATGACCAAAAACATGATAAGCTGGGGGCAGGAAAGTTTGAGTCCATGTGGCATGGACCTTACATAGTGAAACGCGTCTTAGAGAAGGGATCTTATGAGCTTGAAGACTACAACGAGATATCTTTGGGTGAGCCCCGCAATGGGCTCTACCTGAAGAGGTACTATGCCTGAGTCTTTCATGCATAAGTACTTTTTTATACACTGTACATGGCATGTCTGTGTTTTTTAGTGTGGTGTGACGCTTTGATTTTTTGCATTCTTAGGTCTTGTTTCGTTTCTTATACCATGTTTTGTCTGCATGTGCAGATGGAATCTTGCTACGGATTCGCGGACGGTGCTAGTTGGCATACCCGCAACCTTGCTTCAGCAGCCTGGGTACTCTATTCACCTACTGGCGAGCTTATCAGCTCAGGGGAAATGTGTCTAGGTTTTGCAACCAACAATGTTGTAGAATATCAAGCAGCCATTGGAACCCTGACCGATGCTATTTCTTTGGGTTTGGACCATGTTGTCATCCACTTGGATTCTCAACTAGTGGTCTCTCATCTTAATCGAGTCTACGCCATTCGTGATCCTACCTTACTCTGTCTCTATAGACGAGTTCGTCTTCTGGAAAGGTCCTTCGAATCCATTAAGTACCTGCACATTCCACGAGACGTGAACACAGTTTCCAAATCCATGGCCAACTTCATTTTAGATTGGTACATTGCACAGACATAAGCATATTCATGAACTGTTAAAAGTAGACATAACATGTAAGTAAGCAAACACATAAACAAGACCACGTCATTCATCCATTTTAAAAACACATAATGTATAAAACCGCCAAAATGTATGTCTATATATATATGTCATCATAAAAAGTAGTGTTGGTACAAAATATGAAGCACGACGGCTTTCAGTAAGTCAATACAAAGTCTGAAGCCTCATAGCTTTCAGTAGTACAAAAATATGAGGCTTATAAGCTCTCAGTACATACATAATAAAAAGTATAAGGCCTAATGCCTGGCCTGTACACCCATAGGTCTCGCAGCTCTAGCCTGCTGAGTATATAAGCAATCAACTACTCTCGCGACCCTACAAAGCAGCGCATTGAAGTGCACGGATGCTCCCACCGTAGACCTCTACATAGGCTGCAGTAACTCGTCAACTATCAACTCTAGAACATCTAACATCAACCCAGACAGGTTCGCGTAGACAACCTCCATCTCCGCGATGGCAGCATGTACGGTTGGAGCCATGATTTCTCCCTCTCCTCTCTCTCTCCTCACGAGAAGAGAGACCCCTACTGGTTGCACAGGGCCCACATCTGTACACCCATGTTATTAACTTATCAGCACTATAACAAAAAAATCATAAAATATAAAAAACTAAAAAGTACAAGGGTCATTGTTCTTACCAATGTCTCCCCACTCTGCTCCCTCGGACAGTGTCAAGTCTGGGTCCTCCCTGTAATCCGTACCGTTGTACGGGTAGTCCTCTACCATGAGCAGTTGGCCCTCCAACCAAGTAAATAACTCAGGACTATACCAGATGATGGGGCCCCCACCATGATGGGCCATCACCTATGTCCATCTATCCATGTGAGGATCCTTAGGATCCCTGTCATCTAAAGGTACCTGCGGGCACAAAAGGGGAACCCGCTCCAATAGGAATGAAATCACTATCGACCCGTAGCCAAACTGTTTGAGCTCTCCATGCCAACACTTGGTCAGCTGAGCTCGAATGTTTGCAAGGAGTCCCTCACACTAGTTGAAGAGCTTCGGAGACATGCAGTCCTCCGCATATAGCATCTGAGACCTGGTAGCTAAGTGAGGAGCTTGGCTCCCTGCTATCCTCGTGATGGTAAAAAGTATGGCATGCAACGGACATTCCCATACTTCTTTGATGGGAATCTTCCCACTAGAAGCGCGGGTATGAGGATTACAATGCTGTAGGATCATGTCATCCACGGTCCGATCACTTTCCCATGATCTGGTAAGAGCCACGTTGTCCCCCCTCCGGGACAATCTAGTCAAAAAGTAGATGTCCTCGACATCCATGGTAAGTATGTGCTCACCGATCATAAAATATTGCTGAGCCGCATCCCAACATCGAAGCATATGTGTCCGCAATGGGATTTGGGCCCTCATGCCCTGGATCTGGAAGAACTTTAGGAGACCACAGTTCCTCAGTGCTTCTACACATAATGGGTCACTTGCAGCTTGTACGTCATCTACCTCGTGTTCTCACTCACGCCACTCCAAGACCATGATTGGCTGCTATTAATCTGCCAAAAGGAGCATTTTAACATCATTAGGACTCACTTCAACCACTGAGAGTTCATCTTTTGGGCTAGGTTTGTGTTTGGGGTTGGATGTTTCTGTAATCGCACCCCGTCAATGCTGACAGTGCGACATCGTCGCAACCCGACTTTACGGGATTTGCGACGACTCGGGATCGTCGTAGTTCCTGTAAGGGCAACCTGCGACGACCTGAGGGCGCAATATCCCTCCACAAACCAACTCAAAAACCAAAAAAATGAGCTAGAATTAAAAATGTAAACCACTAGAAATGTGATGGATGAAGTTTAGAGTTACCTGCTCCGAACGACTCGTGAAATGGTTGCTCGTAGCTCCTGGAATCGACAAGTGAAATTTTGGCTCCAAATGGCACTTCTTCTCCCCAATTTGGCAAATGAACAATGGTGACTACATTTGGTTTTTGTCTCTATTTATAAACAAAAGGAATATTCTTTTTCAAATATTTGATGCGTTTTAGGTCATTTGCTATAGTTCGGAATATTTTTATGACATTTGAATACTTGGTTGACCTTTTCACCTAGTTTTCAAGTGTGCAAGAGTTGTTAAGTGTTCTTTGTGTGTCGTTCTCACGTTATAACGGTCATTTCAGGTATGAACAATCCCTTGAATGTTTTGTCATTATTTTATATCCATTAGATTGTAATTATTTAATGATGACGAGCTTACTCTTTGTTCATTCTCGTGCTGTTAAAACCATGAGAATAAGTTACCTAGTTAAGATTTATCACTTTTCTGGGCTCGTTAAACTCCTACGGAAAAGGAACCCCCCCAGAGTCTATCTTTAAGCTCTTTTCAGGCTCTCGAAATACGAAAATATTGCCAAGCGAACTTGTCGCATTCACGCTTGTTAAAGTATTTGTATGGTCGTCTCCCTGGTGATAGTTTACCCCTTTTTCGGACCAGGGGCACTACTTACGAAAAAGGTATACTCCATCCAATCATGACTGGAAGAGTCCTCTCCCGCGTTGTTTTACCCTTTTTGGGGCGATGAGGCTAACTTTAGGAAAAAGGACTGTTGGAGTCTTCTTTAGTTCTTTTCAGACTCTCTAAACATGAAATGACGACCGAGTTTACCTTCTATGGACTTGTTAAATTTTCACATTGAAGGGCCCATTATGGGACGAACCCCTCCTATCCCAGGTTCGGAAAATATTTGGGATTGGACTCATTTATGAGATGAGCTATACCGAGCATCTGGTTACCCTCATCAAGCTCGTAAAAAAAACATGAGGCACTCATCATTCATGATGGGAAAAAAGGAAAGCTTTTATGTTACACCCTTTATCAGTGGCAGTACCTAGTCATTTCTTGAACATGGCACTCATTTGCATTTGCATACTACACTTGGATCATATGTTTGTCCTCGATTTTTCACCCACTTCCTGAGTCTTATCACTCCTTTGAGTCGTTCAAAGTATGCTTCCATCATCAGTTGCATTTAGGTTTTGGTGTCGTACTCGTCATGTCAATACTGCCAAGTCATGCCATGCCCATGATCAAGAATATTATCACTACTCATTATCTGCAGTCAGTACACCTACTACCATGTCAGTTTGCTCTGAGTCAGTCTTGCATGTTACTGTACCGTCTGATCCACTCTACACATATTTGTCGTGTTTCGTGTCGATGATGGAGGATTCATCATGGCCCTCCTTCGACGGATTCATCCTTGTCAACTTCAACACATCATCCAAGGATTGAATCTAGAAACCAACCAAGTACCTTGGACCTGCATGCCTCAATGGAAGGTTACCTCGCTTTCGACATGAGTTTACATCATTGACTCTTGATTGAAATATTTCATCTTGCGTTCGACTTCAACTCATTTATTCATGCTTGGTGATATGTACTATGATACCTTGGGAATCATTGACATCAATGGTGATTTCCCTCGTGCTTGTTAACGGTATACATCAATGACCGGTAATTAAGTGGTTTCTACCATGTTTGACGTCAAGACATTTGTAATCACATGGATAGATTCGTATCATTGCGGGTTCAGCTTGAAGACCCTGGGGAGTCATGTTTTACCCAGTTTGCAATGGAGTTTGTATTGAGTCTTATCACACGGATCCACATTTGTATTGGTCGTGGCTATGTTATCATCTCATCATGGATCTACGCTTGTGTCGAGTAGCCATGATTGTGTTCAGTCGGTCTTTACTATCAGGGATCTGCAATGTATTGGTCGGAAGCCATGTTGTACGTCATATGAGACTGTATACTCAGAGTCAGTCGTACTGCAGCAACGTCCTTCGTCCGACGAACCATTGCCATTTATTCTATCAAAGCATTTCACCTGTCCAATTTTAAACAACTTCATGCTTTGGGGGGAATTCTATTACACCTAAAATCTTACCATCGTGAGATTCAGTGTATACATCCCTAAAGTTTCCTTGACTAAGTTATTGACCTGGAAGAGATGTGAACTCATTCATACTAGGTTTTGAGAGGTCGTCGCAGGTTGTCCTCAAGCAACCTGCGACGTCGCAGGTTGCCCTCTTGCAGCATGCGACGATGTCAGTTAATGGACAAAAATAGCTCCTTCGAGCCCATTCTCGAAGCCAGCTAACATGGATCCTTATCCCTAACCTTTTGGGAGAGCTGGCACTCGGTTCCTAACCTCTTGGAAGGATCCCCTATCTCTCTCCTACCATATCTCAACCTACCTTATCCATACCCTATCCACTTAGTCCTATATAAATGAAGCTCACTCCCATTCCAAAGGGAGGAAGTCTATAGTGTCTACATGCTGGTGAAATCACCTTAGGAGAGATCTCTACTCATCTATTGGGAGACTCACACTTCCTTGGGAGGATTTGGCATTGGTTCGATTGGATGAGGATTGCTACATCAAGTCTATGGTTGTAGTCTTTCTATCCTACGTACTTATCTTTTCAATACAGTAATATAATTGCTTTCCACCAAAATATCATTATATTATCGATGTTTTGTGTAGTTCACCTACTTGACTGCTTACTTAGATCTATTATTGTATAGATACGTTTTACTTGTCTTGTTTTCTTGTTATCTTGACAGGTTTTGCAGCTTGGATCTGAAGTCGTCAAGCTTGGAGCAACATTCAAGGAGTAAAAGGATTAGCGATCTATAAGGTAACGTATCTAGTTCCCTAATCCTTAATTAGATCGAGGAAAGTAACTTATATTCTGTCCTATTTGTTCTAAACTCGCGTTGAGCTAGTGAGATCATGTCTCGAGTCCGCTCTTGGTATATTGTCCGTCAAACAGAGTCCTATGGTCAAATAAAAATAGGCATGAGTAAAAGAAGTCCTCCCTGAAACCTTGAATACTAGCGCTTGTGTATGAAATGATCATGACCATACATGATTACTATTATTTAGAATCATAATGTTTTGATAAGAATTGAGATTATACTAATGCATGTATGATTATCTATGAGATATTGAGGATGACACAATGATGACACTAGTGCACACTTAAGCATGCATAGTGGTCCAGGATGGATAGAATTTCAAAGACATATAATTGTGATGATATCATAAAGGAAGCAAAGATCAAGAGGGAGCACACTCCAGTAGTTCCTGCAAGGAAGAAAATATTGAGAGGGATTCCACCCAACAACCAAACAAAGATAAGTATTTGAATTGTCATTTCTTGTATATATGATTACTTAAATGATGTTTTTCAGTTATGTACATACTTATGTTCCTATATTTAGGATGTATATTATGCATTTTTAGAAAAGTTGCATTAATGAACAAGATACTACTAATATGCAAGTAATAGGTAAGTGGCATATAGTATTGTACAACATTCCATTGCTACTTATCTAGAATGAAACCTCTTTGCTGACATGTTGGGAGTTGTGCACACTCTTAACAATGTTCTGGTAGAGATGGAAGACATCTAGAAAGTTACGGGATATGGATAAATGTTGTATTAAAGCATTGGCTAAGATAATTGCATGACTGTATGACATATGCTTTTATGTGTAAGACTTTGTTCTGAAAAATATGAGAAGTTTCTAATCATGCAATTGAATTTGACTTGTAGGAAAGATCGTGTACAATCACCTACAAAAGAAGGACTACAACATTTGTTCTAGCAACGAAGTTCAAGAAAACTATCTATTGAAGATATTGAAGAATCTGAAGTTTCCCAGGATCGAGGATGCAGTAATAGAAGGATGCCATGATTGAGGAATACCAGTCAATCATGAAGAATGATGTCTAGGATGTGGTCCCAAGACCAGAAGGGAATTCTGTTGTGACTTCCAAGTGGATCTATAAGATCAAGCATGTTGTAGATGGAAGCATAGAGAAATACAAGGCAAGGTTTGTGGCTCGTGGCTTCTCCCAGAAATAAGGGATAGATTATGAAGAGACTTTTGCACCTGTAACCAGATACACTTCCTTCAGAACAGTACTTGCTCTGGATGCAGTAATGAAGTGAAAGATACACCAGATGGATGTCAAGACAACCTTTTTGAATGGTGTAGTCGAAGAGGAAGTGTATGTGGAGCAGCCACTCGGTTTTGAGACACATGACAGGGAGTCATATGTGTGCAAGTTAAAGAAATCCTTGTGTGGCTTAAAGAAAGCACCCAGGACATGGTACGACAGGATAGACAGCTTCCTGTCCAGTTTGGGATTTACCAAGAGTAAAGCAGATTCCAACCTTTACTACAAGGTTGAGGAAGGAAATCCAGTGATACTCCTATTATATGTGGATGATCTGTTTGTGACAGGTGAGGATAGGCTGATTGCCGACACGAAGAGGAAGATTGCTTCTGAGTTCAAGATGAAGGAATTGGGTATGATGCATTACTTTCTAGGTATGGAGGTGTGGCAGAGTACAGATGGAATCTTCCTTGGACAAGGGAAGTATGCAGTAGAGATCCTGAATTGGTTCTGGATGTTGGATTGCAAGGCCATGGCCACACCTATGGCATCGAACCTAAAGCTATTGAGTGATGCTTCATCAGAGTCGGTTGATGTCACGGTGTATCGTCGAATGATTGGGTCCTTGATGTACCTGACGAACACGAGACCAGATATTTTCTTTGTGGTGAACACCTTGAGCCAATTTCTGACAGATCCTAGACATGTTCACCTGATTGTTGTAAAGCATATTCTGAGGTACCTGAAGGGTACAATTGATTATGGGCTCAAGTATTATGCGAATCAAAATTTTAAACTGGAGGGTTATGTTGATTCAGATTAAACAGGGAATGCTGCAGATAGGAAGAGAACTTCGAGGTGATGCTTAAGTATGGGATCAGGTGTGATCTCTTGGTTTAGGAGGAAGCAATCCTATGTAGCACTGAGTGCAGCCGAAGCAGAGTATGTCGTAGCTTGTTCGGCTAGTTGTGAGACAGTATGGCTAAGGAAGCTACTGCATGATTTATTTGATCTCCAGTTGGATGCTACCTGTATCTATTGTGACAACCAGAGTTGTGTGAAGTTGTCATAGAAACCGGTGTTCGATGACAGGTCAAAGCACATCGAGATCAAATATCACTGTATCAGGGATATGGTGTAGAGAGGAGCAATGAATCTCCAATATGTTGCGACAGATGAGCATATTGCAGATGTGTTGACCAAACCACTAGCCAGAGTGAAGTTCGAGTACTTCAAAAAGAGGCTTGGTGTACTTCAGATCGAGGTTCCTTCCAAGGGTAAGTGATGAGTCTGGAAGACGCAGATGCACATGGGATTTTCTGACATGGTTGTAGATGTGTTCTCCCATGGTCATGATGTAATTGCTGAGCCATTCTCACATGGTGGTAGATATGTTCTCCCATGGTGCAGATGTAAGGGTTGGAGCCATTCTCACATGGTGGTAGATGTGTTATCCCATGGTGTATATGTAAGGGCTAAAGCCATTTTTCACATGGTGGTAGATGTGTTCTCCCATGGTGAAAAAGTAAGGGTTCGAGCCTTCCCTGAATGATGGTAGATTTGTTCTCCCATGTCGGTGGTGTAAGTGTTGTATGATGTGCATATGGGTTGTGCTCCGTGGACGATGAGATTACCTGAAGAGGATGATCATGTGATGATGATATGTATCAGGATGATGCTATGATGATCAGGACAATCATGTGTGATGAGCATCAGAATGATGCTCCAGATGATATGCATCGGGATGATGCTGTGATGATGATCAGGACGATCATATGTGATGAGCATCAGGTCGATGTTCCATATGTTGTACATCAGGATGATGTATTGTATGATGATGATCAATACGATCATGGGAATCAGGAGGATGCTCCGTGCGAGGATGATCAGGTGGATCATGAGTATCAAGTCGATACTCCATGGCCGTGGATAGATTGTGCAGGTAGCATAGAAAATATCCTGGGAGATTCGATAGTTTGAGCTCGGATACTCTTTCAAGGTTTTGCTACAAGTGGCATAGAAAAGATCCTGGGAGATCCGATAGTTTGAGCTCGGATGCTCTTTCGAGGTTTTGCTACAGGAGGCATGTAATCAGTCCTGGAGATCCGATAGGTTGAGCTGTGTGCTCGTAAAATTCCTGGGATGCTCTTTAGAGATCTTGCAGGTTGCAAGACACTCTTTTAAGGTTTTGCCTGACCACATGTAAAAGATCCTGGGAGATATGATAGTTTGAGCTCGGATGCTCTTTCAAGGTTTTGTGGTGGTCACATGTAAAATATCCTGGGAGATCCGATGGGTTGAGCTGTGTGCTCATAAAAGTCCTAGGATGCTCTTTCGAGGTTTTGTTGACGCACATTCCAAAGGATGGCCAGAGATGATGAAGACCTACAGGAGGCTAGGCCTACATCTAGCATGAAAAAGGGTTGTCTCTGTAGAACTTCCTATGACAAGAAGAATTGAGAGATAGCACCGGTGATCGAGATAAAGAGTACAACAGCGGTGATGATGATGCTCCAGTGATCCAGTGACGATGATCCAGCTCCAGTATTGAAGACTTGTGTCTATATGTATTGATGACTTGTGTCAAGAGAATACCTTCCTAGTTAAGAGGGATTGTTGATGTATTCGTAACTTCGGAAGATATTCAGTTGTATATTGTATGTATTACATTTGTACTTTATTGTATCCCCAACGGAGATGTATTATTCCTCCGATTGGAAGTGTCGTCATTTGTATTTGCAAGTGTCACAAGTATTATTGTAAGTGTCAAAACTTATATTGGATGGGTTATTAGACCACCTTGGTGGGGTCGGCCCTGTATGAGTTGTGTGGGTCAAAGGGTTATTAGACCACCCTAGTGGGGTCGGCCCAATGACAAGTGGTAATGGGTTATTAGACTCTCCTAAGGGAGGTCGGCCCAGTTAGAGTAAAAGGCAAGTCAAAGTAAAGTATAAATAGAGAGTGTGACTCTCTCATTTGTTCATTCACACACTCACTCACTTCGCATTAGTGAGAAAGAGGAGGAGTGCACACAAGTGGAGGAGGAGATGTTGCTAGGAGACTATCTCTTGTTTTGGGGTTTCATCTTGGTGATCTTTGTATTGGTGCTCATTCTATCTCTGAGGAAGTTGTGGGGTTTTTCACCTTCTTGGTTTTCCCCAGTGAAATGCTTTGTGTCTCTTGTCTCTTGTGTTTGATATGTTGTACATGTTGTTATCTCAGTTAACATCCTAGATCAAATTGAATTAAATGTTTAAAAACTAACACATTAAGGCTAAGATTCAAACACTAAGGGAGCTCACCTTCTATCTCAATCAGACTACGATGCAACACTGAAGGATCTCATGATCGGGATCTTGAATGACCTACGTCGACTAAGCCGTGGCAGTGATCGAGCACAAAATTGTATTGGTTTCATGGATCAGACACGCAGGACGCAAGAGCAATGTTTGGTCGCGAGGCAGGGGAGGTGGACTGCAACTGTTGCTGAGACCATGAACTCAGAGTAAGCTATCTACTTGAATAACGTGGGGTTTGGATGATCATTCGAGTTGGTAGGACGCAGGGGAGACACCCTCGAGCTTGAATAACGAGGGGTTTGGATGATTTTTGGAGTTTGCAAGACGCAAGGGAGGCACCCTTTATTCCTATGTTCAAAAAATCCAAAAATCCTATGCATTAACTTCATGGATAGCATGCGGTTGAGTAGTTGACATAGATGGCATGGGGACACGCTCGAGGCGCTAGGTTTTTCGTTGACGATCGGACAGTGAGACTGTCGGCAAGAGGAAGGTATTGTGATGACAGAATAAGCAAACGACGTGAAGGGAATTCAACGATCGAGGGTGGGCCCCGAGTGCAAATTGTCGAGGAGATAGCTTACTCCCATGCTTTATAATTAAAGTGTTTGTTCCACCAACCAAGGCCACTAGACTTAATTTTGGAGTGCAAATATTTTGCATCATTGAGAGATCAAGCCATTAGAAGCTTCACCATATAGTATCATAAGGTGATATGGTTTGATTTGCCATATTGCTTCAATGTTGATGTTCAATATTACAGTTGTTGAATTCTCAAATGACGCATATCATTTTCATCCTTTCAAGCTAAGTCACATGGTTCATATTGGTGTTCAACTTTGAATACAATGAAGTTGAAAAAGAAAACTTCTAAGTCACATGGTTCATATTAGTGTTCAATTTTGAAGACAATGAAGTTAAAAAATAAAACATAATTATTCATAAAAATTTCCATTAATTTTATAAAAAACATTTCAAAATTTAAACACATTTATGATATAGTTTCAAGAGATAATCACATGCCCTCATGAAACATGACCTCTCACTATGTTTTATGTTATTGATGCGTTCTCAGAAATCCGAACTTTATGTTATGTATACTTTGGTTCTTTCTCTTGTTAGTCCATTGAATGCTTGTTACATTCAAAGCTTAAGAAGGCTTTTGATTTTCTACACATTCTAAGATTTTGATTTTATGCACCTTCTAAGCAGACTCTGACCTCTCAAAAACAATTGCAAAAGAAGGATTTTAATTCAAAATCAATTTCCTGTAGGATGAGATAATTAGTTGTAGACCGGAGGGTTCTTCCAAGTCTTGTGTAATGATAATTATGTTTAGGAAGGATGTATTGCTCATGCGTCATGTTTGAAAATATGTGCATTTCCTTTGGTGAGGTTGGAGTAAGCTATCTCCGGAGTAACATATCGTTGAGTGATTTAAATCACTAGAACTGTATATAAATGATTTGTAATGTGTGCATTTCCTTTGGTGAGGTTAACATATCGTCGAGTGATTTAAATTACTTGAACTATATATAAATTATTTGAACTGTATATAAATTATTTGCAATGTCACCAAAGGATTAGCGATCCGTGTGTTTGAGATAGTCAAATTTGACCATTGTGACAGGAATTTTTTCGAAGAGAAGTCAGAGAATATAGTGAATGTCCCAATATAAATTGTTCAGCTCCAAAAAAAATGCACACTAGTGTGACTAGGAATAAGTTGCTTCTTTCCCTCAAGATCCACATCTAGCACTATAGATTTCATATTAGACACAATAACTCTGCATCCTCCTACCCGGCCAAGTGTTCCATGCTTAGAGTGTGATCCATCTCAGGCATAAAGTCCATCACATCATGCACATAGTATTGCTGGCCTTTTAGGAGTTGACTAAACATGTAGCAATCTTACCTCCCCTGCCTTTCATGAACACCCAACATAATAAAATGCCACAAGGAACATGTGTAAACTGACATCCTTATTAAATCTGAGGAGTTTTGATTTTATGCACGTTCTAAGGAGACTCTTACCTCTCAACAACAATCACAAAAGAAGGCTTTTAATTCAAAATCAATTTCTTTTTTATTTTCTTCTTCTTATCCTTCTAACAATGGGGAGGGAAACAATGGACAAACGAAAGGATCAACACCTTACCTAGGTAATGGAAGAAGGAACCACCATGAATACGATAAGAGGTATGGGAACTCCAGTGATGAGTGTTACACATTGAAGATTAACAAGGATACAGCTATATCTTCTTAACCACATCAAGAAGTTGGTGAGGTTGATGCCACACACCTAAATCTGTGAATCCCAATATGGTTCTTATGGCCAGGGATTACTCCACAAACAACAGTTAAATCAAGAAGAAGATAGTCATGATGATCATTGACAAGTCATAAAAATATGACTTATTAGGAGCTAGTAGTTGAGCTTCAACTTCCTACAATGGAACATCCCAATCCATATGATTTTGGATGGTTCAAAGAAGCAAGACATTCTACTTTTGTTACTCATAGATGTTCTATTACTTTTGTTGTTGAGCCAAACGGTGGATTGTGTTGTCACTACTGTTCATTTTTTGACCTTATACTTGAAAAACCATACCAATATGACAGAAAGGAAATTTATGATGGTTTTCATAATACCTGCAAGATACACAAATGATTTTTAGAATACCTGCAAGATTCACAAAGATGGCATGGTATATAACTTGACTTCCTCTTATGAACTTTAAGTTTCTTCTTCTATTTTAAAACTCTGAGGGCAGACAAGTGTGAAGATGATCAATTTGTATAAACTTATGGTGCTTTGTGTGGTCCATGAAGTCAAAAGAATCGATTTTCCTCTTCTTGCTATGAAGTTTCTCTTTTTTATTTTGGAAATGTTGCTTCTTCCGAGATCTTCTCTACACAATTAACCTTCTTATAAAACTACAATAATTGAAAGTGAAAATAATGCCCTGACATTTCTTTGTGTGGTTCTCTTGCACTTATTATGCACCAAGTAAACAAGGTGAATGGCATTAATGGCGTTGAATATGATAGCAATGAAGAATTGTTAAAACCATAGTCATAGGAATTGACTAGGTTTAATTGTCCTAGGTGTTCTGACCCAAACCAACCTAAAAACTAGTTGGGTCAAATTGGAATGGGTCGACTTAGCCTGACCTGGTTATACCAAACAGGATCTGATAGACCTAGATATACTTGATGAATTTGGTCAGACTCAGCCCATTCAAAGATATGACTGAGTAACCATTCACCCTCCTTTATAAAGAGCCAAAAGTGGTCATTTGAGTTCATTTTTTTAACTGATTTTTTAGTGAGTTGTAGTTGTTTATGCACATGGTTTTTTCTGTCATGATACCACCTCCAACATGCAGCTAGGACATGACTACAACAACATAAATTTTCCAGGGAACACCTACTACCAATATTCAACAATAATAGCTACTAGGGCAGATTGTATACATTTTTTTAGCTCATTTGAAGGCAACTAGGGCACGAATTTACATTCCATCCTCTGCAACAAATACAAAATTGTTGGGTTTTAGCTTCATCATACCCTCAAAACAACTAGGTGTTTAGGATTAGCATAAATTTTGGTTAAAACTTACTATACAAGTAAGCAAAGTTTGAATCAAGAGTAAATCCATTGTTAAGAGAATAAGAATACAGAAAATAGTGCCTTTGAATTGAAAGTCTCCACCTACTGTCATCTCCACCTACGAATCCTTGTAGTAGATCACAGAGTCAAGACAAATCCATTCCATGTTTAAAGGTATATGCTTCATGAAAAACGAAGTAGAAGCGATATTACTTTTAGCACATGGCATTTTTTGAATTGTGGTTGTATGTCCAGTCTCTAGCGTGTGATGAGATGTAGACTATAAAGCTTTGATTCCAAGCATACACTAAATATGATTAAGATGAATCTTGGTTCCAATTCCTAGAAGAGTTCAATGACTAATCATCATGACTTTCACTTGCAAGTGCCATGAATTGTGCTCTATGGAGTTTTAAACTTTTATCTCATCATTAAACATTTCACTTTCTCATGACATATTGGCCATCTTTTCATAAAGCTCCTTGACATCTTTGTTTTGATTAGGCATCTTCATATGTGGACCTTTATGGTAGAATGCTTGGCATACTTACATGAAATGATAGCACTTGGAGGCTCTTTTATGAGAGTGCCCTGGTCTATGGGGATGGATTTAGACTTGATTATGTATCATTGGTAATTTTCCATGGAGCACCCTCTCTTTTAGCATTTGTATGATGGCTTAAATTTCTCTTGGAGTGTTTTATCTTTTTTACCTTGATGGCATGTATCACTATTCTTAATGAAGCGCTCTAGCTCATTTGACATAATTTGAGGTGGTTTGAATTCATAAATGGCCTCTGATGATTTTCTATTGTAGCACCCTAATCCTCGTGTAGTGATTTGTACTTGAGGATGTTCAGGACTGTTCCAGTAAATCTAAGATTTCATGGCAAAACTAATAAGTTTTGATAGGTTTATATTCTGGTATTTTCCACCATTGATTGAAGAGAGCAAAGGGTTAGTAACTGTGATAACGTAGAGCAGCAAATAAAATTAAAATTTTCATAACTCAATCCTTTCCATTTATTGGCATCATGTTTCTGACCTCACTGTCATTAAAGCTGCTAGAAAAGAGCACAAACCTTGCATATCATTAGTAGTTTGAATATGATAGTTGATAGGATAAAAATCCAGCATATGAATTGGAGGCTAGAAGTGCTTCTTTTCTTAAAAGTATCAATGTCAATATTCATCTATCAGATATTTGATTGATTATGTGGAATGAAGTATAATGAATTATCCATGTTGAGCAAGGATTTGAAAAAGCAAAGGTGCCAATGGAAACCCTTATGTCAGCGTAATGTTTTCAACAATTGTCCTCGGCATTTGTGGCACAAATCAGACAAGGTTCATTCACTAAAATGATGGCATATTGATGTTGTTTGCTAATTTGTTCATTTACAGCATAAGGGCATCATGAACATGTTGTTGTTTGAGGTGGTTAAACTACCCATTTTTAGTAGAAGAATGCACTCCTTGCACCTACATTCAACACCCTCCATCAATGTCAAGAATAAAACCTAGTAATGCATCATAAGATTTGATTCACATGTGTAGATTCAAGATTTGTTATGTATCTAATGACCTGCAGATAAGACTCCTTGCTTGAAGGATGCCCTGGATAGAAAGGGTTTTGTTTTTGCTTGAGGAATGTGTCACTCTTTGAAGAGTTAGTTAACATATTAGCTTCACTCAGTAATAAGGTACAACCTGTTTGCATATGTTTTTGCTATGTGGCATTTTTTCACTAAGTCAAGGGGTCAAAGGGTTCAGTGCTCCACACTTTTCTCAACTGTTCGTGCAGTTGCCCCTTAGATCCATCTGTTGGGGGAAACAATTGGTATGTGGGAGGAAGTGTCCAATCTCTTGGAACTCTTCATGGATTTTCCACACCTTAAGAGGTTTTCTAGCATTATTTCATCAATGGAACATATTCTGTATTCATAACATGTATGAGAAATAGGGATAGCTAATCTACTTCTCATATAAACTCATGCTTCTTCATATGGAGGCCATTTTTACAAAATGCTACAACACTTGTAATGGCACTTACTTGTAATAAGTCTACAATTGCTCCAAAAGCAAGAAATATTTGAGTATGTTTGGATTAATTTGCACTTCCTCTTACCATCATTTTCGATTGCAATACCATATTTATGATTTGATTTTGGCGGTCTTTGTGGACACTGATTGGCTATCAGTTGAGGTCTTCCACATCTTTCCACGAGTGTTTTTTAGTGCCTTTTGGTTGTATCTCCTACCACAACTTTGTATTCATGATGTTTCCAACAATAGTCAACTCAAGCCTTGTGATCCTTCACACTTGGAGGAAGAGGTTCCATCTATGCATCGCGAAGCAATTGTTCCATATTTTTAGGATTCAAAGAAAAAATGTACAATAATAAGAAGTGTTGGTGTTTCTGTAGGGTTGTAACTTCATTGAGTTTATGTTGGCTTAACATTTCATTTGTAAGACACGCCATCATAGAAGTGTATGAGAGTGGCATTATTAGGGCCCTCCAAGTTTGTTTCTAAATCATTTAATAGAAAGTTAAGGCAATTTTTGGCATGTGCAAGTTCGAAAGGTAACACCTGCTATCAAATCTGTAAAACATGTCTTCTCCAAAATCTTAGAACCAAACTAAGACTTGGGGCTATATATCCCTAAAATATTGTACTTGTCAAAAAAGATTTAGATTCCGACAAATAATGTCTAAAGCTAATTCAGAAAAGGTTAACACAATGTAAATGGAATATAAAAAGGAGGAAGATGAAGCCATTGAAGTTTCAACTTTAGTAGTCCTAAACTACTGCATGTGCTCAAGACATCAGAATATACCTCTGCAAAAAGGAAGCATTGTTTACACACAAAAAATATGTCCCAACTTTATTTATAGAGAGTGTTAAACTCGAAAGAAATCTACCCCAACTAATCAATGAAAGCAAGATTCACCTAGTAGGTTGTCATGTGGGTCCCAACTTTGTTATTCCAAAGAGTGAATAAGAGGCACCTATGTGTGAACTACATAGCAGTAAATGATAAAATAGTTAACAACAAACACCCTCTTCCCCAGATAGATGACATCATTGATCAATGTCAAGGAACCAATTACTTCACAAAAGTTGATCTAGATAAGGTATTGTTGTTGTCCCCTTTTTGCAATTTTACATGTTCTAGCATGTACTTGTGTTCTGAAGTGCACTAACCAGTGTTGAACACTTGAGGATCTGCACTCATGGGACCTACACTTGAATGCTTACACCTAATCATTTGCACTTGTAAACACCCGTACCTAGGTTTTGGCTATACTAGGTTTTTACTTGTATGCCAATGCAACACTATTGAAGAGAAACTTAGTGACTTTGTTACTTGGGTCCGCGCACTCAAGTGGAGTTACAATATAGAGAGAATGGGTGCATTAACATTCATATTCATCCCATTCATCATAACTACCTTACCATTGACTTGGAATGAAATTGTAATTGTTAGAAATAAATGGACTATGTATAAAAGAGATGAAGGGACAATTAGATTTAAATAGTATCCCCAATGTAGATATAGGGAATATGGTACTTTTCGTTGTGTGGTTTTAACAAACACTTTGCAAATATAATTTTCTTCAACACTTTTGCATTCTAAAAAAACATTTGATCAAACATTTTTTAAACATTCCAAGTGCACACAAGTGGTAGATATAACTTTGGCATCTTTTAATATGAATGATAGATGTCATTCACACTATTGTATAAAGGATGCTACAGTAGGGATAGTTGTAACCTCAACGATTCAATATGGTAGGTGTGAAAAGAAGAACACCATGCATCTTTGTAGACATGATGCAAGGACCCAAGAGTGTTTCAGAGTGTAGCAATGGAAGTTATTAACTTTTAACTCTCAAAAAGACATAGATAAGATCAGCTAATTATATTTTATGTCCAACTAATGACCATTGAAGTAGGTCAATGGAACTGCCAACTACAATGACATATGGAAGATAACATTTTCTTGCATTGAAGTTATACGTCTTAATTTACAATATATTTGCATTGGCTTAATCCTTGTCTCTCATCACAACTACTTGGAATCCTATCAAATTCTGAATTGGCGTTGATGTTACACTAACTCCTCTGCATAGTATAACACAAACATAACAAACTATTTATCATTGATTATTCCAACTTAAACAATCAAAAGTTACTTTTTCAACTGAAACTGTTAAATGTATGGGTTTCAATGAAACAACCATGGCATGAGAAACATAGTAAATGTACGGGTTTGAATGAAACATCAATAGCATGAGAAACACCACAAGGATCATAAAAAAAAAACATTTACATCTTGGAGATATATATCGATGTCCACCAATGAATTTTGTTGGAATAGACATTGATAATAAGTCATATTTGGCACCTACACCTAGATTTGAAACCAATCCAGACACTAGATCACTGGACATCTTCTTAATATTTACATGGTAATTTAGGGTGAAAGACTAAAATTGTGCAGCAGTGACTCTTTCTTCTTTATGGAGAGGCTTCATATTGTCTTTTCAAACTTGATAGATGCCTTTCATCTGGTCACATATCAATTCCGAGTGGTAAACATCGCGATGTCATTGGCACCATATTTGTTTTGCCTCTTTTAATCCTTCAACGAGAGCAATGTAATATTACTAATTATTTGTGGTTATTCCATAAACATCTCTCTTTCTTTGGGGAACACGATTTAATGCATTGTTGTAAAGCACATATGTAATCCTTGCTTGACCAGAGTTCGGATAACAAGACACTTCTAGGCATAATGTCCACTTATGCACCATTTTATATTTCTTCACTTCCTATTTTGATTTTGTTTATGCTTCCAACGACCTGGAAAAAATGAAAACAACAAATTTTGATAATAAAAAAACAAAGATTCAATAATAAACTATTAGCATTGATAAACTTGATAAAAGAGAATTGCATGCCTGAAAGTAACAAAGAGAAATAGTCTTAGCACAATCCAAAACTACAATCAATTTACTTTAAATTTTGAACATATTCCAAACAATACAACTCTTCAAATAACTTGTAATACAATTGTTATATCCAAAATTGACACTTCTTCATCCGCGACGAAACATACATCTTTTGGTCGCATGACGACACTTCATGAGATTACTGTGAATCACAAAAAAGGACATTTGTGGATGGAAGAGACATATTTTGGACTTTAGATGGGTGAAATTACCTAATTCATGGCCCATTTGATATATAGGAACCTTAGGAACAATTTTGGAGACCAAAACTTCTCAAGAAAACCCCCATTGACCATTTTTCCACAAAAACGTAGGTGGAAGGTTCTTCACCCGTAGGTTTGCCAAAAAAATCGCAGGTGTCACATGGTAAAGTCGCGGGTACCCGCGTTTTTTCCATTGCAAATTCGTGGGTACCTCAGAAATACTTTAAAATATATATATAATTGTGAAAAATGGTTGGTTTGGGTGGTTTTGGAACCTCCTCTTCAGTTGTAACTACTTCCTCCTTGACCCTATCTTCTCCATTTTCTATATAAGAGAGGGAGAGGGACCATGAAAAGGGATCAATCCCATTATAGTGTTATGATGGAGGAATTGAGACTCACATCCCCCTCACTTGTGCCCTAGTTTCTTATAAACCCTAGCACATCTAATCAGAGGTTGGGATCCTTGGAGAAGAGGAGCAGAAGACCTTGAATCTTGGTTTCATGAAGTGCCATGCTTGAAGGAAAGTAATTTGATGTACTTGCTTCATTCATTAATAAAGATCAGACATTCTTCCTTTCCCAAATATGATTTGCTCATGTATGTTTCAGATTTGATTACAATTTGATATTTTATTCTCTTATAAATATCAATATTTTATTTGTAATCAAATTGGTTTGAGGAAGGATTTGTTGAATGTTTTTGCAGGTTGTTGCATTGGAGAGAAAGAAGAGAGGCTTGTATCAACCTTATGAATAAGGTACATATCCTCCTAACCCTAATCTCTTTGCTTAATAAGTGTACTTGCAGAACCTTGTATGTCTATCTTTTACCCCAGTACGTTGGTAGTCTCACCCCTACTATAAAAAACTTTCCCTACAAATAGAACTGGCGACTCCGCTGGGGAGAATCCTATATGATTTGGGGTATCCAAGGCCATTTTTCCAACATGTTTGAAGGTCTGAGTTTAATTTCATGTTAGGACCAGTCATTAAGATTTGTTAAACCCTTCCTTGCTCAATTTTCGAGTGGATTTTTGCAAATTTTTGGACTTTTCTGCACACCCGCAAGTTCTGGTACTTATAGTCGCGGGTCTGAAACAAATTCGCAGGTGCAAGCCTCTTCACCTGTGATTCACTTGCACTTGTACCCTTTTACACTAGCGGGTACCTCCTATACATGACTTTTTCAATTTTGGAGCCTTTTGGGGGGTTTTGATTGCATTTTTTGGAGTCCCTTCTGATCCTAGGTCTGTGTACTAGGACCCCTTGGAAGTGGTGTCTTGTCTCTTGATTGATCTTAATTTGATGTTTGGGAAATTTTTGAAGCAATTTGGGCTTGTTTGGAATATTTTGGGGCTTCTTGACCCAAGTTGTAGGTTTGTGAACAAGTTTGGTGTTTTTTACCCTAATTTGAGTCTAACAGAACCTACTTGCTCCAATTTGACTGGATTTGGAACCTATTGAGTCTATTTGACCCTATTTGTATCTATTTGAGTTAATTTTCTCTTTAGAATGGGTTATTTTCCTTCCTTATGATTTTGGACTCTCTTTTGTAGTGAAATCTCAAGGGTCTTTTATGTGGTTTAGGACCTTGATTGCACTATTTGTGTGCAGACCTAACTTTACCAAACCATATTTCTTAGTAGATCCTTCTCTTTGATTGGGTCTAAAAGTACTTGGTGTATGCTTTTCCCAATTTTGGCATGCTTACATGATAAGAAGATTAGGGTTTATGGTTGCTTTCACTGTTTAATAAAGAGATCTGAAATTTTTTTGTATTTGCTTTGGTAGTGTGTTATTTTGAGTTTCAATTTTTGTTCCCATATTGAAAAAAACACATAAAAAGTTTGTTCATTTTATAAGTTAGTGTTGGTGTTGGCTTAGTTTTGCAACCAAGCTTAGTGCTATGGGCACCTGCTAACTAGTAGCAGCAGTTTCAATAGAAATAAATAACAATAAACTAAATCTAAACTAAACTAAACTAGCATGTGCATTTTGAATTAAAGAACAAGAACAAGAAAGATAAAAAAATAATTTTTTGTATTGACAATGGGGCAAGCAAATGCTTGCAAGAACAATACCTCCAAGTGATGAAGGTTGTTTGAATGGCTCCAATGGTGAGCAGCTCCAATCTCCAATGGGTCCTTTCTCCAAGGCTTGCTACAATGGCCAAATACTCAAGGGAGATTTTGGCAGCATGAGGATAGGAATATGGATGGATGTGAAATGAGGAGCCCCTACCACTTTTTTATAGGTTTTGGTGGTGGGGAATACCATTTTTGGTTTTGTGGAAACCAATGGTATTGACCAACATGGTTTAGGTATTTTTCCCTCCTTTTTCCTTTTTTGAATAAAATTAATATTTTTATTCCCTTTTTAATTTTTTGGGGGAATTTGGACCCTTTTTGAGGGTTTTTTATGCTTTTTAGGAAAAATAATCTTTTTGAGTGGGAAAAAGGGGTGTACTAAGGTATTTTGGTGACCTTTTGTTGGTTTCAGAGGCTCAGATGGTGGAAAAGTGGACAAATGGGTCATGTGAATAAGGGAATGAGCTAGTGAGCACTGCCCCCTAATGTGTGAGGGCAGGAGCTCATCGTATGGCAGATAGACATCATAGTTCTTTTGTCTTATTTCTAGGGTTTTGGGGAGGAGAAGAGACCGATTGGAGACTGGATCCGCGTCCCATGGAAGCTGCAAAACAAAAAATATTACATGGCCTCAATATGAATGACGAATAATCTCTGATAATGGACGAGGCGGGCATACCCATGCTTGTATCAAGACATATACATAACAATTAGTCCCAAGAGGGGGATCTAATACATAAAAAATTTACTGGTACATCATAATGGTCCAGAGGGTACATTATTTTGGGATGTACTCATGATCATGACATGACTGATCTCAATAACTGATACACTGGAATAACTGATGAACTGCTGAAACTGAAGGTGTCCAACATCTGTAGGGACGCAATGACTATGAGCCATTTCTGGGAAGTATCTGTAACTGTATACTCGAGGGAGTATGAAACTGGTGTACATCTGAATACTGTCGCCATGCGCAAACCGGATATCTATAGAAAAATTGTAACTGGTTGTATCCATAGGTAGACTCTCAAATGTGGAGGAGTCAGGTGGTATCCGGGGTCTTCGACTAATAACTGAACGGACCGATGCCCTGTGCGAGTCTCAACGATGCGATCAAGGTGTTGAAGTCGAGCATGTGAGAAACAACCATTTGGATAAGCACTGAGGACTCTTCTCAAAATGATTCGTAGGCACTCATCATATATGGTGATGAGTCCAAGACACAGGGACCTCTAGGTCTATCCTCTGGAATAAATGTGGTTGTCGTCGACAGAGGGAGACCAGCAACTAACAAGGCAATGATGTTTCCTTGATAGGAGTGCGAGGTGTAGAACTGAAGTGTGGTAGTACTGATGGTAGTACTTGACATACTTGTGGGGATGGGAAGTAACTGGGGTCAATGGGTAGACTTAAACTTCCTTTGTTCAGAGCATGATGACATGGTTGACCTGGCAGCGTAGGGAACTGACTTGTAGGTGTGGGAATCATTGCTTTTAAGGACTGAAGGGTATGTATTGACTCTGGGGGGGAATCATGCTGATGGGTGCTGTCGAGGGGTTCTCAGGGTGACATACTACAGAATACTCTGAACAAAGGCGACCAAAATGGGGAAGCTGCCATATGAGTAGACGTGATCTGTTGTGGCACAGAGAAGCACCATTGGGTACTTCTTCGTAGTTTTAATGAGCTCCAAGAAGGTATAAAAGTGTGCTCTGAAATGGTACTGTCCTATGGATGTGTGAGCCCAGGACTGTTCGTGCTCATTGGTGCTTTCATTTTTAAGGAGTCTGAAAACGATAAGAAGACTCTGCAGTGGTTATGACTACTGTCCTGTTGGTTTTACGAGCCCAGGATGGTGATTGCTCGTGGTCGCTTTCATGTTTAGAGAGTCTGAAAGCGGGAAGTGGACTCTATTGGTGTTTCTTTTTCGTAAGTTTAGTCTCCAAGGCCCGAAAAATCATAAAATGATGCAGATGGAGAACTCTTCTAGCCGATGTGACTAGAGTATACCTTTTTCGTAATTAGTCTACAAGGTCCGAAAAAGGGGTAAACTTATACCAGGTAGAAGCCCTTTCAGATACGTTTAACGAGCATGAAAGGAAGCAAGGTTGCTCGGCGATCTTTTCATTGTTTTAGGAGTCAGAAAAGAGCTTAACAGAAACTCCCTAAGTGCCTTTTTCGTAAAAGGGATTGCTCGGCCCAAAAAAGGGGTAAAATTATACCGAACAAAAAGGGATTGATTATAGCAAGAAAAGGTCTCAAGCATCATCATGAGTGCAAAAAAATGAATCCGGTGACATAAAGATTGTCAAAAAGGGGGCTGCGGCCGTTGTGGCACGCAAACCGAGGCAATGAGAGGGCATTTTGAAAAAATGGCCAAAAAGTATGGGCGTGAGAGCGAGAAATGATCTCAAACATCATCATAAGCGCGGGAAACTGAATCCGGCGATATAAGACTCGCTCGAAACGGACGACGACCGATGTGGCACGCAAACCGAGGCGACGAGGGGGCATGAAAAAATGCCCTAAAAATCTGGGCGTGAGAGAGAGAAATGATCTCAAGCGTCATCACGAGCGCGGAAAACTGAATCCGGCGATACAAATGGTGCGAAAAACAGAGGTCATAAGGACTTCGGAATGGTCAAAGCAAATAACTAGGTTAAAAAATTGCTACAAATAAAGGTGAGCCCACCAAGCCAATGATGCAGTGGTGGGGAGAAATGATGACCCGCGGGGGGAAATACTATGTGTATAAAATCAACTCAAATATACAAGTGACACGTGACCTCAAAAAAGGTTGAGATCACAAATATGAAAAAGTGAGCAGGGTTAATGACCTGCCCCCATGCTATGTGCATGGGGTTTGTGATTGTGGATCACATATGTTTTGGTTTGAACGATGGGCTCATTGAGCTGTTGAGATAGAGATGATGGGGAAGGTTCAAAATGATTGATCATGCCCCCTATCCTGGGGTCGAGGTAATCTATTATACCCCCTAACTCAGAGGTGTCAATGTGGTGCAGATGTTGTCTCAGAGAGAGATCAATAGGGCATTGAGCAACTGCTGGCGGGGTGTTATACCATGAGGTTGTGGCTCGTGGTGGCATACTGAAGTGATGATATGATGATGGGGGATTCCCTTTGTGGGGTGGATGCCCCCAGTATCTCCGACGAGGATCACGATGATGATGAGTAGGTAAGGTTTTGGGCCTGCCCCCATGTTGTGGACATGTGGTTTCCTGGTCGATTTGAAAGGGTTGAACCTGTGTGTCAAAGGGATCAATGGAAGGGGCCGACCAGACAGAGGGGTATCTAGTGGAAACCGTGTAAATGGTGTTAATTTCTTCCAAGGAGGAAGATGGTGGGGGATGAATTTCCTCAATTGTGGGGGGTTCCATCTCAAGGTCCAAATTATTCATCTCGTAGAGAGCTGCTCTGTAATCTGGGATATCAGGACAGTGATGTGAGTAATGGCCGTAAATACCGCATATCGCACAAGGGTGGTTGGTACGCAGTGATTTATCACGAGGCTTGGTGTTTGGGTCGATTTTGACAACTGGGATGTTGGGGTCGTCGTCAAGCATTTGCATGTGTTCTTGTAATGCGGGTAATTATGGACATTGATGAGTTGGATGGCCTAACTCATCACACAACGAGCATTTAGGAGGAGCACAAAACACGGGGGTGGTTTAACTGCTTTGGGAGGAGGTACCGCAGTGTATGGTTGTGGGCCTCTGCCCCGAGTGGGCTTGATAAGAGGAGGGGGATTCATAGAAGATGAAGGGGTAGTGACACCGGGAGGTGGTTGATTCTGGATGTTTGCTACACCAGGGGGTGGACGGTTAGAAGTATTGATGGGTTGCACCGGTTGTAAAATGGCATTCGGTGTCGGAGGAGAGGTTGGGGCAGGTAGGTACCACACAGGTAGTCCTAATGTTAATCCTGGGAGATTAAGTGTAGCCATGACTGGTGTGCTGATGGTGCCTGAAGGGGGAAATAAAAATGGGATAGTATGAATTGGTGTGGCTCCTATGTGAGTTGGCACTGAGGGTGGTTGCGGGAGTAAAGGGGGTTGTTGGTTTGGTACCTGTGTGTTATGTGAGAGAGTGCACAAATTAGATATATCGGTTATCTTCAAAGGGGGTTGGATGGATTGGAATGTGGAAGTCATAGGTGATTCCGAGTATAATCCGGGTCTGACTGTGGAGACGAACGATGTAGGTGCATTCTGAACTGGTTGTTCAATCATAGGGAGAACATTTGTAGGTGCAATGGGAGCGTATGGGTTTCGACGCATTTGGAGATTCATGTCGGATGATGAAATCATAAGGAGATGATGAGTATTTGAATCCATTGGTTGGTTTGTATGTGCAGCATATGTGATTTGCTGTTGTGGTGCTGTGGTTCCTTGAGGAGGATCCAACAGACGAGTGTTCACCACTCCTTGTGTGGGCAAAGGATTCTGCAGCACCATGGGTTGTGGTTGAGGAGGTGGCGCTGGTTGTGCTGCGTGCCCTTGGCGTTGGGCGTCATCAAACCACAGTTGGCGTGCTTGCCCCAAATGTGGGCAAGTGTGTGTATAATGGTCGTATACCCCGCATATGGAACATGGGTGTTTGTTCGTAAATTGGGGTTCTTACCCTGTTTCGGTGGTCGATCAGGGTTTTGGTTGGCGGGGGTAGCGTTGTTGTTGTTTGGAGGATAAGTCTGAGCGATTGGAGGTTGTGGTGCAGCAAGGACTACCTGTGGTGGGAAATAAGCCGTTGGGGATTGTGAGTGAACAGGAGCATGTGTGGCCTGCTGATGGTAATACGTAGGGGGTGCAACTAGAGGTGGATAGGCTGAAGGTGCATGACCATAACACTGTGGTGGACATGGGGGTCCATGAGTGTGGTGTGGGTGGGCCATGGGAGCATACGAAGTTGTAGCTCCAGAGTGAGATGTAGCCCGCAAACGATCGGGGTCGTTATTATTGCGCATAATGGAAAATGGTTGGGGATGCGAGGCCATACGACCAATGATGCCATCTACGGCATGGGATGCCCCGGCGCATCGTGTTGGGATGAATCGCCCCGAGGGGCGTCTGGTATAATGGTATACAGATAACTCGACTGGGCGTAAATTAGGTCGAATTCCCGAGTTTTTAGGATAGCTTCTTCCTCGGACTGGGGTCGTTTGGATGCCACATCCTTCGCAATGAGAGGGAGGAGGGATTTGAGAAACCAATCTAGGAAGATACGGTCGTCTAACTTGATTTTGCAGAGGCTTCGGCATCGACGCCACTCATGAATGTGGTCAGTGATGTGGGTGGCCGTGTTCTGTCTGCAAGACAGTAGGATCTCGACGCCCGCATCATAGCGGACAGGTAACTGAAAGAACTGCAGGAAGGTCGAGGCAAGGGAGGTAAAGGTGGCATATGTCCCATGGGGCTGCTCGATATACCACTTGGCTGCAGAGCCAGTGAAGGTGCGTTGTAACAGACGGAGGCGGACAGAGTCATCCACTATGGAGTTGGAGGAACACCATAGATGGAAGGACATGATATGGTTCTGGGGGTCCTCACCTGCCTTGCCCTCAAACTTAGGGATGTCGGAGGGGAGTTTGGTGGGCATGTGAGGCCACGCAGGATCGTGTCTGATATGATCATTGGTGAGCCTGGCTAAGTCTGGTAAGTTCAGACTCGCCATGTACGGTAAGCTAGCAGATGTAGTGACTGGGACTGGGACATGCCTAGTCATGGTGGTATGATGTAGGGGTCCAGTAGCGCCTAAAGGTATGCTAGGTATTGAAGGTATATGTCCTCCAATAGGTGTGGTCTGGTATGGGCCAACGCTTCCAAGTGCAACATGGGTTACACTTGGGTTAGGAATAGTAGTGGTGATTCCTGGAATCTGGGTTGTGGAACTGAGAGGGGGTGTGACCCCTATATTTGGCATACCCATAACAGGTGGTGGCCCTGTGTTGGGAATTCCTATAACAGGAGGTGGCCCTGTGTTGGGCATTCCTAAATGTGGAGTGTCCGCCATATTAGGCATACCTAGGGGGGTGGGTGTTTCCATGGATGGCACCGCAGTAGAAGGGTCTGTGGATGTCTCTCCTATGGTGCTGGTAAAAAGTGGGTCAAAAGGTGTTCCAGCCATATGGTTGGTTGGGAATAACTCAGTGCAGTTTTCGGATTCTTCCTCAGAATCAGAAGTGAAGTGAGGCGTGTCAGAATCGGATGACCGTATGGTTGACCGACGATGTGTCGAGTCGAGGGATAAGGCTCGGCGTCGATGACGTGGAGAGCCAAGTAGACTGAACTCTGGGAGTTCACCCTGAAGACGACGAGAGCGTCTAAAATTCTCAATGGTGAGAAATAAGTTTTTGTGTAAAAATCTGTATGCTGTAAAATGGTAATGTATAAAAAACTCAAAACCCTAATGCAACCAAGGGTGCAAGAAGGGGAGTGAAAATGAAGGCTCTCGGGCCAAAAAAATCAACCTCAAAAAGGCACTTATTATAGCAGCTGTGCTATAATAAGTGGAGGGATGCAAAAAATGGTCAGAGTACCAACATGCAAACAGCTTCTAGAAAAAATAGGTGTAACTAGACCAAAGGTGGGTTGAATCATGCAAACACCTAACTAAAAGTATTGTGAATCAACAAACTATATTCTCTGCAAGGTGATGAAATCCAAGTCAGACAATATTGAGTGTTGAGTCCACGGCTAGATATCCCCCTACCGGGAGGGACACCAGGTAATCAATCCTAAAGAATGGCTACTAGGATACTCCGTTCATGACACGTCGAGAAAAGGTAAATCTGCCGTTTGGTCCTTGATCGCAATACCCCAATACAGGGATATCCCGAGAACTGCGAATGGTAGCCCTTCGGTTACTGAATGGATTTTGGTATTCCACTCAGGCTTCCGGAACCATCCTCGCGACTTCAACCCTCCTAGGGGAGAGGCCTTCCTATAAACCGGTTGTGACCGTGCCAATAAATACTAAGAGATTTTAGCTCCCTAAAGGACAACAACTATGTCTCAGATGTAATAACTGAGGGTGTTATTGGAACACCTATCCCCTCAATACTACCTAGCTACAAAGTTCTTTTAGTGTTCCCCAAGTGGGGTTAAAAGTGGGTTGAAATTAGGGTAAGTTTTAAGGCTCAGTTTAAAATTAGTGCTTGATTGGGTGCACGTGTGGTATTTTAAACTGAAATTGAAAAAAGTAAATGCTAAGTATTCAAAAAACAAAGGATCTTTTGAAAACAAAAGCAAATTTTATGACTTTTTCAATAAATGGAAATTAAATGCTTTTCAAAGACTATTCGAAAAACAAAGGATCTTTCAAACAGGAAAGCAAATAATATAACTTCTTTTCGAAATAAATGGATTTCGTTTTCAATAATTGCTATGGGAAAAATATTAAAGAAGCAAACAGCAAAAATTTTAATCTAGATAAAATGCAATCAAATCGTTCTTTCAATTTCTGAAAATATTTAAAAAGATTTCTTCACATGTGCATTCTAAATAGTAAAATGTTTCGATGGCTGTAAAATATGCAGAATTTCTAATACTGGAAAATGTGCTATGTGGGCAGAAAGTACAGTAAGAAATTAATTTTTTAAACGATTCGTCCGAATGAAAAAATTAGCATCGCGGGTTCTGACAGAAAAGCCGCGATGGACCGCGCGGGTTTCTGTCGTACAGTCGCGATGGGCAGCGCGGGTTTTGACCGCGAAGTCGCGATGTGCAGCGCGGGTTTTGACCGAGAAGCCGCGATGTGCAACGCGGGATTTCGTCACACAGTCGTGATGTGCAGCGTGGAAAAGGTCCACGAAGCCGCGATGTGCAGCGCGCTAAATGGCCGCGAAGCCGCGGTGAACCGCGCGGAAAAAAGCCGCGCAGTCGCGATGAGCCGCGCGACTGTTGGGCGAAAAGCCGCTAGGCGAAAGCCGTACGCGGATGCCGAAAAACGACGCTGAAAATTGAGAATTTCGGGCTGTTAATGGCTAAAAAATGGGCCAAGACCTAGAACCGCAATGGACCTGCTGTCTAGGGTGGCAGATCTATGAATTAAACTACCTAATACTATCAAAAAGTAAGATTTAAAGCAAAAGTGAGATCTAAAGATTCAAAAAACAGCGGAGTCGCCAAAAACTGTTGGCTTGGTTTTGCAACCAAGCTTAGTGCTATGGGCACCTGCTAACTAGTAGCAGCAGTTTCAATAGAAATAAATAACAATAAACTAAATCTAAACTAAACTAAACTAGCATGTGCATTTTGAATTAAAGAACAAGAACAAGAAAGATAAAAAATAATTTTTTGTATTGACAATGGGGCAAGCAAATGCTTGCAAGAACAATACCTCCAAGTGATGAAGGTTGTTTGAATGGCTCCAATGGTGAGTAGCTCCAATCTCCAATGGGTCCTTTCTCCAAGGCTTGCTACAATGGCCAAATACTCAAGGAAGATTTTGGCAGCATGAGGATAGGAATATGGATGGATGTGAAATGAGGAGCCCCTACCACCTTTTTATAGGTTTTGGTGGTGGGGAATACCATTTGTGGTTTTGTGGAAACCAATGGTATTGACCAACATGGTTTAGGTACTTTTCCCTCCTTTTTCCTTTTTTGAATAAAATTAATATTTTTATTCCCTTTTTAATTTTTTGGGGGAATTTGGACCCTTTTTTAGGGTTTTTTATGCTTTTTAGGAAAAATAATCTTTTTGAGTGGGAAAAAGGGGTGTACTAAGGTCTTTTGGTGACCTTTTGTTGGTTTCAGAGGCTCAGATGGTGGAAAAGTGGACAAATGGGTCATGTGAATAAGGGAATGAGCTAGTGAGCACTTTTTGGGTGTTAACGGATGGTAGAATACTTTGCAAGTGGCTTAAAGGATTTAGGAGTGCTTTGCATCAAAAAACAAGAAATTTTCTTTTGCATAGCTAGTCATTTGAGTAGTTGCGTGCTTAGGTTTTAAGTTTGATTTTGCACATTAGACTTTAAATTTTTACCTTTTGCATTTGAAAAGACCAAAAATTGCGTTAGATACAAAACATTTTGCATATGCATTCCATATTATATCTTTAGGACTTGCATTGAAAAGAAATGGAGAGTGGGTGAGTGCATATTTGCGGTGATTAAGTGCTTCATGTTTCAGTTAAAGGATATCTTTCTTTAGTTGCGCTTGTTTTACTTCTTCTGAAATTTTTTGAAGTACATTTTTAAAGCAAGCAATCAGTAACTTGGATAGGATCTTAGGTTTTCTTCTAGCTTAGAAACACACCTAATAGCTTAAGTAGGATTGTGGAGGTAGGGAGTTGTGAGTAACTCCTCCATGATCACTCAAACTTGTCAAAACATAGGTGTCATTCTGTTAGGGAGAAAATCCATCTTTGTAGAAGGTGAACCGGGAAGCTCCACTCACACCGGATTTAAGCACAAGGTCGTACGAGATTGAGTAGAGGAGATACCCCTCTTATATTCAATTGAGCATCTACCACGATCGGTGCGCATACGGGGACTTATTAGTACCTTTTTGGTGATTTTGAGTTTCAGGATTTGTTACCCTGCCCATGCGCATTGATTTGACCTGCGACTGTCCCCCAGGACCCTCTCTACAATATTGGTAGCCTTAGTATATAGACTCTAGGATTCATACACAGGTGACAGTGCAAGGCTATTTCCACTGTACCTGGGACAAACGTGGGAGGAAACCCCGTGCAGCTATTTGGGAGGGGGGTTGGTGATTCAAACGCTTGCACCCGAAGACTATGTATTGTGGACCCCGAGTAATTGTTCTTCATCCTTCTATGGTTTGTTCTAGGCACTAATCATCCCAGACTTCCCTCCGGAAGGCATCTGTTTTTCCTGGTTTGGATTACCTAGGACATTTCTAGTGGTGTGCTCTTTGTGCTACTTGTTCTTAGTTGGCCTTAGATATTTCTTGCTCGTTTATTCGAAAAATATGGCTAGCATTCCAGTGAGCACCAATCAAGGGACCCCTTTTCAGGGGACTCCTTGTGCTTTTCAATTCATTGTGAACGTTGGTACTCGCTTAATGGCTACTTTGAATCTTCTGGGATTAGATATAAGGCTATCGGTTTGGTTGTTTTCCACTCCGAACACCTTGCATGCTCCTAATGCTTCTCAAGTAAGCACCCCAAATCAATAGCATCAGAACCCTATTCCTTCTTCGTCAGTAACATATTATCCTCCTCCTTCTACCTCATGTGGTGAAAGTAGTAATACTAGTAATCAGCAGTCTAAAAGGAATAGACGAAGGAAGAATAGGGAGAAGATGCCAAAGCAAGCGGGCAGCCACCCAACCTCTGCAGGTCATGCTGGGGGAACCTACACAGCCTATGCAGGTCATGTTGGGAGCAAAATTTCAGTCACTGCAAATCATATTGAAAGTATGTCTTCAACCACTGTTGGTCATGTTGACGACATGCCATTGATCACTGTTGGTCATATTAATGACAAGTCACCAGTTACTATGAGTTATACTGGAGACACTAAATCAACCACTGCAGGTCATGCTGAGAAATTTGACATTGTTGACAAACCTAATAAACAAAATCTTAAGTTCCCTTGTAAGTTTTGCGAGTAAGACCAACTGACCTATTTGTGCCTTGTACTTCCAGAAGTACAAAAGGCATGGTCCATAGTTCAAAATTATTTTGCTTTTGAGAAACCAGCCACTGCAAGTCATGCTGGGGGAAAGTTGTTAGCCAATTCTAGTCATTATGAGAGTATTGATTTTGCAAAGGAGTATAAGCTTATAGGACGCAAGCCAAAGTTCCCTTGTAAACTTTGTAAGGGAGATCACCTTACTCACCTATGCCTTGTTATTTCAGGGGTGCGGAGAGTGTGGTCCATGTCTAAAGGATCCTCTGCTTCTGAATTATCTATAGATTCCCAACATCTTGTTCAAACTTTGGTTGATAAAGTGGTTGAACCAAAACAGTCTTTGCTCAACCCCACTCTTCCTTCATAGAGTGAAGTGATCGAATCGATGCAATCTTCAACCGATCCCATCAGTCCTTCGGAGACTGATGCACCTGCCCCTGAAGTCTTCTGCATTACCAGATCGGATGTTTCTGAAAAAGGGGGCACTTCATATGTGCTGAGTAAACCCCTACCAGGCTCTAGGATCATTTCCTTTGATTGCAATAGTCTAGTTTGGCCTCGTCTTCCTTCGTCTAGACCCTTCCAGATAAGAGTTGATATCGGAAACCATGCGATTCATCGATGTATTGTAGATGAAGGATCGTTTGTCAGTATCTTATACCCTTATGCTTGGAGATATTTAGGTTTCCTAACCTTGTTCCGATTGTTAATTGGTCATTGACCTTCGATAGAAGACCTAGTGAACCGGCGGGATTCCTCCCTCAAGTACATGTTACTTTGGGTGGAAAAACAATCTTAGTTGATTTTATGGTTTTAAAGGACCCTGTGGACTTTGATATGATCCTCAGGCGTGATTACGTATATGCTATGCATGTTGTGGTGTCTACGCTCTTTTGTATGATGCATTTTCCTCACAATGAAAGCATTATCACTATTGATCATCTTACGTTTATTGATCCCTCTTATTACCCAACTGTAGACCAGGTATATCCCTCGTCAGTAGGCACTACCATGTCACGAGAGAATTATGTGGCATATTTTTCCTTGAGTCCAATTTCTACTGAGAAGGAGCTTCTGAATTCATGCTTACCTTCTCAATATTGGGTCCCAACAATTGACCAGGTGATATCTCCATTTGAATGTTTAGATATGTGTTTTATCCGAGATGATATACTTCTTTCTGATGAATTTTTCCTAGAGTCTATAATGCAGTTTGCCATTCATTTGGATGTTGATCCAGTTGCAATTATGTCCAGCCCCGGTTTGACCTTGGAATCTGATCTTCCTATTGTTGAGTCTTTAGACTCTCCCATAGACTCGCAAATCAGTGTTCCTGCTGAGTTTGATTCTGCTTCTAGAATTTTCAACTCCCGTGATGATGAATTTGTTCATGTAGATTCCTTCATGTCCTTCAACTTTGATCTTCATCCTGAAGTTGATCTTGTTGATTGTAAGTCCTCAGGATTTGGTACTATAGAGTCTTCGTTGGTTAACTCTACCTGCAATATGAATGTCGTTGATGATAGTGAAGTTGAAATTATTTCTACCATGGTGACTTGTATCGGATTTTTCTTTACATATGTTTTATATATGATCTTGGTACCAATTTTCTTGGAGACAGGATTCTTAGTTGGACTCATTATTGCTTACTAGTCCTTTTTGATATATTGTTCGACCATGTCAGGTATATTCGGAACCTTGCATATAGGTTTAGGCTTCCTTGTTGTTATGATGCATTTGAACCTTTTGCCAACTGAATTCTCCATAGGGTCGAACCTGTTGGATATTGGTTTGTTAACCATCTCTATATGCATTGTGCACTAGTCCGACAGCAAAGCCTACCTAACATGGGTCACCCTAGTCAGCACCCTTATGCCATTTTGGTGCCCATGCTGAGTTTTTATAATAGGCTCAGGAGCCTTTTTAGATTTACCATGATTTTGAGAAGAAGCCTCATGTCTTTCTTCCTCATATATTTATGGCCATCCTTTATAAGGCTCCCATTTTTGTGTTTAAGTCGCATGTGCATTTATTTTAATCCTGATTGCGCTAATTATCCTGATGTCAGCTTCCACGCTTTTAGATCATTACATAAGCCTCCATATCCGATCTCATTTATGTTAAGCTATGTATCACTTTTCCTTTGTGATTTCACATCCTTTACCTGGAGGAGACACACCCCGAGTGTCCTTATCTTCATTATGTTCCTTTCATTCTGCATAGCTTGGTTCCATGTGCTTGGAACTAGTCTCGCATGTCCCTGACACTCGTCTCCTCCCATTATGAGCATTCTTCCATCCCTCCCTTCGAGCTCATTAAAAACAGTAAGGAGGCTACGAGCATTCTTCCATCCCTCCCTTCGATATCATTAAAAACAGTAAGGAGGCTACGAGCATTCTTCCATCCCTCCCTTCAAGCTCGTTAAAAACAGTAAGGAGGCTACGAGCATTCTTCCATCTTTCCTTCGAGCTCGTTAAAAACAATAAGGAGGCTACGATCATTCTTCCATCTCTCTTTTGAGCTCATTAAAAACAGTAAGGAGGTCACAAGTTTACTTTTTCGGGCTCGTTAAACCTTTACCGGGAAAGATTTTTTATGGAGTTTTCTCTAAGCCCGTGTTAGACTCCTTAAAATTGACAAGATCACTGAGTATACTTGTTCACTTCAGACTCACTAGAGGAATCAAAGGAACATCCACTTAGGTATAAGTTTACCCCTTTTTCGGACCTTTGTGGATTATTTATGAAAAAGGAAAACTCTAGTCATACTTGGCTAAAAGAGTTCTCTCTCGCATTGGCTTACCCTTTTTCGGGTGAGGAGACTAACTTTACGAAAAAGGACCCTTTGGAGTATTCTTTAGGATTTTTAGACTCTCGAAATATGAAAACACCAGCGAGCATCTACCAACTCGGGATCGATGTAAAATTCACGAGAGAGTATATAGAGTTCTTGTTTAAATTTTTCAGACTCTTTAAATATGAAAACACCGGCGAGCACGAATAGATCCAGGCTCGAAATTAAAATCCACGGATCTGATTATTAGTGTATATTTTCTTCAAACTCGTAAAACAAAGAAGAAAGTCTCGAGTTTCCCTTCCATGGACTCATAAAATTACACATGGTTGGACCCTTATCGAGCATGCTTTAGTTCTTTGTCAAGCTCATTAAAAAATGAAAAAGGTAGCTGAAAAGAGAAAGGGGAAGGGAAGAATGTTAAATTAATTTCAATATAATGGCAGCAAGTCAACTATGTCCTTGAACAAAGCACCTTTTTGAGTCTATCAAACAAGTCGGGTTCTAGTTTTGGCCTTAGGATAAACCTAATCTCAGAGTTCTTTACTCCTCCGATTGGTTACTCTTCCAATCATATGGCGAATCTGTTAATGTATCCTACATTGTAGATTTATATCATGGTCCCTTTGTGTTCAAATTTTCCTACGTCACTCTTGTGCCGTGCTCGCTATTCAAGGATACAACCTATGTCGGCCATTCTGCACTTTCCTTGACCTCATGTGTTGGTCATTCCTTGGTGTCAGTATGTTTCATCATGTACTCATTCCTACTCCTGATCAAATCAACTTTTGACTGTCCCTTGCGTTGGATGATGGAGGATGCATTAAGGCCTCCCTTCCAGTAGACTTCTTCCCATCAACTTCAAATCGTCTTGCTCTCAGAATGAAGTTTAGAGTTTTCGGTAGTACCTTGGGGATTGCAGCCATCAGTGGCAATTTCCCTTGCTATTGGGTAGTGGGAATACGTCAATGTCTCCTACTCGATGGATTATTCAGGTGTTCAACTTCAAGAACATTTATTCACACCTGTTAGAATGTACTAGGTACCTTGGGGCCCATTTTCATTATCGGTGGGATTCCCTCGCGTTTGTTAACGGTTCACATCAATGACCGGTAATCAAACGGTGTCCTCCATGTTCAACATCAACTCATTTATTCACATGGTTAGGATTCGTACCTTCAGACAGTTTAGATGAAGAACTCGGGCCTATAATAGAATCATCATATATTTTTATTGCCCAAGATGCGTAAGAATGGGCCACACTCTTTTTGGCTCTTGATGAGACATAGATCCATTTTGTTCTCTATGGATATGATCTCTAGTTTTGACATAGATCCACCTTTGTATTTATGTGGCTATGTTCATATTTATACTGTCCTCATTGATCCACGCTTGTATTTTAGTGGCCATGATATATACATCAGTTATACTTATGTATTGGATCATTATTGTATCCTCCTGGAGGTCATGTTCCACTATTTGAACATGGACATTTATCCCAGGGATGAGATTGTCTGACATTTCCTTTCTTTCGGGTACTTCATTTGAGCCTATGATTCTTGGTTTCTCCACTTTCTCCGACTCCATGACCCAACCCTTTATTATTTATAATGTATTTCGGCCATCATCTTCCCCTTTGAACTCATACATTAGGGGGAATCTATTATATCCAAAATTGGCACTTCTCTGTCCGTGACGACACTTACATCTTTTGCTCCCATGACGACACTTAATGAGATTACTGTGAATCACACAAAAGGACATTTGTGGATGGAAGAGACATATTTTGGACTTTAGATGGATGGAATTACCTAATTCATGGCCCATTTGATAGAAAGGAACCTTGGGAACAATTTTGGAGACCAAAACTTCTCCAGAAAACCCCTAGAAAAGACCGTTTTTTACCATTTTCCCACAAAAACGCAGGTGCAAGGTTCTCCACCCGCAGGTTTGCCAAAAAATATGTAGGTTGCACATGGTAAAGTTGCGAGCACCCGCGTGTTTTCCATTTCAAAGTCGTGGGTACCTCATAAATACTTAAAAATATATATATAATTGCGAAAAATGGTTGGTTTGGGTGGTTTTGGAACCTCCTCCTCGATTGTAACTACTTCCTGCTCGACCTTATCTTCTCCATTTGCTATATAAGAGAGGGATAGGGACCTTGAAAACGGATCAAGCCCATTATAGTGTTATGTTGGAGGAATTGAGACTCACGTCCCCCTCACTTGTGCCCTAGTTTCTTATAAACCCTAGCACATTTTATCACAGGTTGGGATCCTTGGAGAAGAGGAGCATAAGACCTTGAATCTTGGTTTCATGAAGTGCCATGCTTAAAGGAAGGTAATTTGATATACTTGCTTCATTCATTAATAAAGATCAGACATTTTTCATTTCCCAAATATGATTTGTTCATGTATGTTTCAGATCTTATTACAATTTGATGTTTTATTCTCTTATAAATATCAATATTTTATTTGTAGTCAAATTGGTTTGAGGAAGGTTTTGTTGAATGTTTTTGCAGGTTGTTGCATTGGAGAGCAATAAGAGAGACTTGTATCAACCTTCTGAATAAGGTACATATCATCCTAATCTTAATCTCTTCGCTTAATAATTGTACTTGCAGAACCTTGTATGTCTATCTTTTACCCCAATACATTGGTAGTCTCGCCCCTACTATAGGAAACTTTCCCTAACAACATAATTGGCGACTCCGCTGGGGAGAATCCTGTATGATTTGGGGTATCCAAGGACATTTTTCCAGTATATTTGAAGGTCTAAGTTTAATTTCATGTTAGTACAAGTCATTAAGATTTGTTAGACCCTTCCTTGCTCAGTTTTCGAGTGGATTTTTGCACATTTTTGGACTTTTCTGCACACCCGCGAGTTCTCATACTTACAATCGCGGGTCTGAGACAAATTCGCAGGTGCAAGCCTCTTCACCTGCGAGTCACTCGCACTTGTACCCTTTTACACTAGCAGGTACCTCCTGTACATGACTTTTTCAATTTTGGAGCATTTTGGGGGGTTTTGATTGCATTTTTAGGAGTCCCTACTGATCCTAGGTCTGTGTAGGACCCCTTGGAAGTGATCTCTTGTCTCTTGATCGATATTAATTTGATGTTTGGGATATTTTTTAAGCAATTTGGGCTTGTTTGAAAGATTTTGGGGCTTCTTGACCCATGTTGGGGGTTTGTGAACAAGTTTGGTGTTTTTGACCCTAATTTGAGTCTAACTGAATCTACTTGCTCCAATTTGACTGGATTTGGAACCTATTGAGTCTATTTGACCCTATTTGTATCTATTTGAGTGAATTTTCTCTTTATATTGGTTTCGTGTCCTTCCTTATGCTTTTGGACTCTCTTTTGTAGTGAAAGCTCAAGTGTCTTTTCTGTGGTTTAGGACCTTGATTGCACTATTTGTATGCAGACCTAGCTTTACCAAACCATATTTCTTAGTAAGTCCTTCACTTTGATTGGGTCTAAAAGTCCTTGGTGTATGCTTTTCCCAATTTTGGCACGCTTACATGATAAGAAGATTAGGGTTTGTGGCTGCTTTCACTGTTTAATAAAGAGATCTAAAAGTTTTTTGCATTTGCTTTGGTAGTGTGTTATTTTCAGTTTTGTTGATGTATATGTAACTTCGGAATGTATTTCACATATATATATATATTGTATTCCTATAGAGATGTTATTATTCCTCTATACGGAAGAGTCGTCATTTATATTGTAAGTGTCGTAACTTATACTTGATGGGTTATTAGACCACCTTGTTGGGGTCGGCCCTATATAAGTCATGTGGGTCAAAGGGTTATTAGACCACCCTATTGGGGGTCGGCCATGTGGGTCAAAGGGTTATTAGACCACCCTAGTGGGGGTCAGCCTAGTCAGCATTATGTTAAGTGGTTAAGTTGAGGCCGACCTAGTTGAGTAAAGGTCAAGTCAAGTTAGTGTATAAATAGAGAGTGTGTCTCTCTCATTTTATACATTCTATTCTCTCACTCACACTGTGGAGAGTGGCACACTTGTGGAGGAGGAGGCTCTACTGCTAGGAGAAGACTATCTCTTGTATTCTGGTTGTATCATTGCTCTATCTATCTCTGAGGAATTTATTGGGGTTTTTCACCTTTATGGTTTTCCCCAAGTAAACTCGGTGTCTCTTCTGTGCTTGCATTATTGTGTCCATGAATGATATGCTGTAGATTTGCTGTACATGTTGTTCTCTCAGTTAAGATCCTAGATCAGATTGAAGTAAATTCTGAAAATTTAACAAGTTTCAGTTTGTGTTCTCATTTTTAAAAAAAAACATAAAAAGTTGGTTCATTTTATAAGTTAGTGTTGGTAGAATACTTTGCAAGTGACTTAAAGGATTTAGGAGTGTTTTGCATCAAAAAATAAGAAATTTTCTTTTGCATAGCTAGTTGTGTGAGTAGTTGCATGCTTAGGTTTTAAGTTTGATCTTGCACATTAAACTTTAAATTTTTACCTTTTGCATTCGAAAAGACCAAAAATTGCATTAGATACAAAAAAATTTGCATATGCATTCCAGATTATATCTTTAGGACTTGCATTGAAAATAAATGGAGAGTGGGTGAGTGCATTTTTGTGGTGATTAAGTGCTTCATGTTTCAGTTAAAGGATATCTTTCTTTAGTTGTGTTTGTTTTACTTCTTCTGAAATTTTTTGAAGTACTTTTATAAAGCAAGAAATTTGTAACTTGGATAAGGTCTTAGGTTTTCTTCTAGTTTAGAAACACACCTAGTAGCTTAAGCAGGATTGTGGAAGTAGGGAGTTGTGAGTTAACTCCTCTACGATCACTTAAACTTTTCAAAACATAGGTGTCATTCTTTTAGGGAGAAAATCCATCTTTGTAGAAGGTGAATCGGGAAGCTCCACTCACACCGGAGTCAACTTGTTATAATATATTTGTTAGATAAAGTGTGTTTCTTTAGTATGCATTTGTAAATATCTAATCTGACGGTCACGATATTTTCTAGACATAGACTGATCCGACGGTTCAACTTATATTAGATCATAACTACCTTTGATATGTGGTTAATACATGATTGGTCCATGATATCTATTTAAAGAGCATGGAGCGTCAGCTGCTAGTTGATCGATTATGAGAAGCTCATTTGTAACTTTCTTTCTTTTGCATAATAAACTGCCTAAAGTAGCTATTTGGCTGCGGCCATAGAGTGTTTCCCTTTCGAGGGTTTAAACCACGTGAAAACATCGGTGTGTTGATCTATGATCTGTTTGTGTGAGTGGCTGCTCTAGTTGTTCGGTCTTTTGGTATTATCCTGTGTAGTTGAACATGGTACTAGAGCCTTTCTGAAGAGTCGCTTCCGTTGGTGATCTAGATATTGAACCGGTGTTGCCAAAGCTGTGAAAGGGTTTATGGTTTTGAAATTTCTCATTGCGTCCGGAGCGCCGTTTCCAGTGGGGAACAATTTTCTTTAAATAAAAAAAAGGCTTTTGTTTGCCCAAGATACTTGCATTTCATCAGATCTAGAGGTATATTGTTACAATGACAGTTTTTTTATTTAAAATAATTTTTTCATTTTCTTTTTAGATCTAGTATTTTTTTAGTTTCGGGTTGTTACCTTCTCTTTTTGTGTATGCTCTTTGCCCTGCATCTTGTTCGATCTCGAAAAATCAGAAACAGAAGAAAAAAGGGTTTTCTTTACTGCGTATGCTCTTTTCTGTGCACTTTGTGCAACCATGGCAAATCAGAAACAATGATAAAACATATACAGTCTGGGAAAGCTAACGAGGTCTAACCCCAAATTCGATTTATATTATTTTTTTGTTTTTGTTTCGGTTTATGTGAAGTGATTTGCAGGAAAAAACTCTGCTTCTGGTAAGCACGAAGTTCAAGACAAAAGAGTAAAAAAAAAACCTTCCTCCTTTCCATCTTTTACGTACCTTTTAATACTAGTTCACTTGATTAAAAGTTGTTTTATTTAATAAGAGGTCTTGAGTTCAAATGTTCTTGTTAGTTATTTTTCTAAAATTGCATGTAATTTCTATTTTTCAGTTACTTTATTGTAAAAGTGCATCTCCCTTAAATTATAAAAGTGAGTCACTTAAAGTCTTTTAGTTTTTTGCATGCAATATTTAAAGTAACATTATTGTAAAAGTGAAACTCCACTTATTTTACAAAAGTGGTTCACATAAAGCAACATTATTGTAAAGTGAGTTTAAAAGGTTAAGCTTTCGAAGAGGGGGGGGTCTTTTTTTCAGTTGGATCAATCATTTGTCTGTCTAGTATCTGTTGGTGTCACCTGCAACCATTTTTTCAATCAAGCATAACTTCCTCATCCGGAGTCAGTTTTTAGTGCTGTTTTTTTTTTAAAGCCTAGTTTTTCGAGATATTTTCTTCTAGACCGTTGGTTTCTATTTTTTTCCACCTTCATTTTAAAGTATGGCCGCCCCATATGATATTATACTTACTAATTCCAATTATTTCTCATGGAAATATCCTATGGAGGATGTCCTACGAAGTAGGGGACTTTACCGAATTACCTCAAGGAAAGAAACAAAGCCCACTAATGCTGATAAGAAAATAAAATGGGCCAATAAATGTGATGAATCTCGTGGATTGATTGGAATTTCAATCTCTATTGATTTACGATTCCACATATCTGGAATCGATGAACTAGATCAAGCTTGGGAAAAATTGGAATCTGTGTTTGGTAAACACAATGAGATTCGAGGTCACCAGCTAGAAAATGAGTTGATTTCCTTAAGTCCAACTGATTTTTTGTGCATTCAATATTATTTATCTAAATACAAAACTCTTAGACTCTTATGTGTAGAATGCAAAATTAAAAGAGAAGACAAACAATGCATTTATCATATTCTTTTCAAACTTGGACCTGCATATTATGTTTTTGTATCTACATCTTACTCCATGAAAGAATCCTTGGATCCAACTAGCTATAAAGAGCCTACTCTTGAATCCTTTTGTGATTATTTGATTAGAGAGCAGGATAATCTTATACATCTTGGAATGATTAGAAATGCAGATACATCTGGAAAAGCCTTGTTGGCACAACAGAAAGAGAATTCCAAGCATCCCAAGAAGCATGGAGTAAAATTAAACCAGATGTAAGTCGCTTCCGTGTGTTTGGTAATGAAGCATGGGCTCATATTCCGGATGAAAAAAGGAAAGCAATGCAGCCTAAAAGTGAAAAGTGCCTATTTGTTGGATATTCTAAAAATGTAAAAGCTTATAGACTTCTTCAGCCACATTCTCATGATATAATTATTAGAAGAGATGTTAAATTTGATGAAAATATCTTGGCATGCGAGCCTAACTTGGAATTTGTGCCATATTTGTCCCATGAGCCTAATTCGGCGCTTATGCCTTCTTCTACTCCCAACTTACTTGACACCATTCCAATCCAGTTTCTGATGATGACAGTGAGGATGAAAATCCACCTCCGTCTGCTTATTTTACTCCAGTTGCACCAACACAATCACTTCATCGATGGGTTTTTTCAACATGTGAAGCAGCTGGTGATCTTGTCGGTGATCCTAGAGATCAACGACGAACACGTTCTGAGTTCTAGCGAGTCTCTTCTCTTTTGGTTCAAGTTTCCGAGAATCATGATCCAGAGTCTTTTGCAGAAGCTTCAGGGAATCCAGATTGGGATGCAGCTATGGATGAAGAATATCGTTCCTTAATGGTGAACAATACTTGGGATCTTGTCCCTCTTCCAAAATGAAGAAAACTTGTCAGATGTAAATGGGTCTACAAAACTAAGTATGCCTCAGATGGAAGTGTTGAAAGGCTTAAGGCAAGGTTAGTTTCCAAAGTTTTTTCCCAAGTTGAAGGAATTGACTACAATGAAACCTTTTCCCCTATCGCCAAAATGAACTCCATCCACCTTGTTCTTTCCCTTGCAACCTTACATAAATGGGAGGTCCATCAAATGGATGTCAAGTCTGCATTTTTACATGTTGATTTGCAGGAGGAAATTTGCATGGAACAATCTCTTTTCTATGTTCAAAATAACTCTAGCCTTGTATGTCGCCTTAGAAAATCCTTATATGGCCTTAAGCAAGCCCCTCGAGCCTAGTATGCCAAAATGGATAGCTTTCTCCTTGACACTGTTTTTTCTAGATGTCATTATGACCCTAATGTCTATACCAAGAAAGTAGGAAACAGTCTCATCATCCTTGTTCTTTATGTTGATGATCTTATTCTTACTGGTAGCGACCCTAAGCTTTTAACCCATGTGAAATCCAGTCTTAAGCAAAAAATTTAATGATAGACTTAGGAAATTTTCATTATTTTCTTGGCCTCCAAGTATTGCAAACCAAAGAAGGAATCCTTCTTTCTCATTCTAAGTATGCTTGTGACCTTCTTCATTGCTTTCACATGGAAGATTGTAAACCAACCCCCTCTCCCTTCCAGTCTGGAGTCAAACTTTCTGCCACTTGCACTTCACCTAAAGTTGATGCCACCCTGTATCCTCAGCTTGTTGGCAATCTCTTATACTTGACTCATACCCATCCTGATGTTTCCTTTTTCGTTGGTCGTGTTTCCCGCTATATGCAAATGCCCCATGAAAGTAATTGGAAAGCAACAAAAAGAATACTTTGATATATTCGAGGTACAATTCAGTTTGGGATTCATTATAGTTCACTGGGGACTCCTTTTTTAGTTTATTTCTCTAATTCAGATTGGGCCGACAATCCTGATGATCGGAAGTCTACTGCAGGTTATTTTTTTAGTCTAGGTTCTGGACCTGTCACTTGGGCTTGTAAGAAACAACAAGCTCTTGATCTCTCTTCAGCAGAAGCAGAGTATAGTGCAGCAGTTAATGCCAGTCAAGAAGCTTTATGGCTTCGACAGATCCTTTCATAGCTTGGATTCCAGCAGTAGCATCTGACTCCCCTTTGATGTGACAATCAAAGTGCCATCAAGCTCGCCAAAGATCCAATTCAACATCAACGCAACAAACACATTGAACTACATATGCACTTCATAAGAAATCTTGTTCATTATCGTGTTCTTGAAGTGCTCTTTTTCCCTATAGATGATCAAGTTGCAGACATCTTCACCAAATCTCTTACAGAAGCGAAGTTTTCTAAACTTCGATCTATGTTAAGAGTTCAGGAACTTGTCATTAAAGGGGGATAGGCTCTAATGCCTCCTTCCTTCTCCTAATAGTGTCACTTTTTGTAAATCCTTCAATCCTATCCCAATTTGTTCTTGGGGGGGGATGTTAGAATATTTAGACACTTAGGAGTTAGTTACGATCAACTTGTTATAATATATATGTTAGGTAAAGTGTGTTTCTTTAGTATGCATTTGTAAATATCTAATCCGACGGTCACGATATGTTCTAGACATAGAGTGATTTGACGGTTCAACTTCTCTTAGATCATAACTACCTTTGATATGTGGCTTAACACCCGATTGGTCCATGATATCTATTTAAAGAACATGGAGGGTCACTTGCTAGTTGATCGATTATGAGAAGCTCATTTGTAACATTCTTTCTTTTACATAATAAATTGCCTCAAGTAGTTATTTGGCTGGGGTCGTGGAGTGTTTACCTTTCGAGGGTTTAAACCACGTGAAAACATCGATGTGTTGATCTGTGATCTGTTTGTGTGAGCGGCTACTCTAGGTGTTCGGTCTTTTGGAATTATCTTGTGTAGTCGAACAGTAAGTACGACCTATCTAAATAAGTTCACTAGTGGAACATTAGTTTGGTTTACGTAAATATCTAAATATGGTTTTTGCAATGTTGTAATCAAGTGTTGGTTGTAATAGCATAGTGTGAGTCTAATTTTATCGCATCAACAGTTGATTTGTTTCTATACCATAGATGTATTGGTTAAAATGAAAAATTTAGAGGTTTTACTGGGTCATAGGCATATTGCTCAAGTCTTGTTTTGGTCTGGTTGTACCAAAAAGAGTAATAAGAGTAAACCAAAGGTTTGATGTCGAGGATATGTGTCAATGGGATTAAATTTCTTGATGATCAAAGTTTTTTATATGGCAATATATAGCACTAGTTTGAAGAGCCACAACAGTTGTCATGAGGATACTGTATGCAGAACCGAGACTCACAGATTGCAGAGGTGAGTGTGTATCCTTGGATATTTTGAGTTGAATTAATATGCTGGTTTGGATACATGTTTTGATGTGTAGAAGAATAGGTTGAAGACTTTGAGCCCTTACAATAGCAGCTTCAAATTTATATACACGAGGCATTGTCATGGTCAAGCAACATTCAGGGAAACAATAGAATTGGTTAAGTTGTCATACATTATAACGACGCAGGGAAAATTTCGCAAATCAGAGTCTGAGTTGGCAAGAGCAAATTATTGAATATGAGCAAAGTATTGTGTGTGCAAAGACTGAAGATTCAGTACAAGTATGACATAAATAAGGAAGATACATGTCTCCCATGTCTTAGGTTAGACCAGTTAAAGTTAGCAGGTTCATGAAGTTTTAACAAGGCATGAATTAAAACCTACACTTAACAGTTAAAATGTGAAGAAATGCAACAGAACAAAGCAACAAGGATGGAACAAGAGAAAGATATTGTACAAAGATTAAGGCTAAGATTCAAACACTAAAGGAGCTCACATTCTAGCTCAATTAGACTACGGTGCAATACTGAAGGAGCTCATGATCGGGAATCTAATTAGCCTCCGTCGACTAAGACCTGGTAGTGATCGGGCACAAAATTGTACTGGTTTCATGGATCCAACATGCAGGACACAGGGGCAGTGTTTGGGCACGAGGCAGGGGAGGTGGACTACAACTGTTGTTGAAACCATGAACTCGGAGTAAGCTATCTACTTGAATAATGCAGGGTTTGGATGATCGTTCGAGTTGGTAGGACGCAGGGGAGGTTCCCTTGAGCTTGAATAACAAGGGGTGTGGATGATTATTGGAGTTTGCAGGATGTAGGGGAGGCACCCTTGCTTCCTGCGTTCAAAAAATACGAAAATCCTATCCATTAAATTCATGGATAGCGTGCGGTGGGGACCCGCTCGAGGCGCTAGGTTTTTCATTGATGATCGAACAGTGAGACGGTCGGCAGGAGGAAGGTATTGTGATGACGGAGTAAGCAAACGACGTGAGGGGCATTCTACGACCAAGGGTGGGCCCCAAGTGCAAATCGTCAAGGAGATAGCTTACTCCCATGCTTTATCATTAAAGTGTTTTCCCCACCAACCAAGGCCACTAGACTTGAATTTTGGAGTGCAAAGATTTTGCATCATTGAGAGATCAAGCCATTGGAAGCTTCACCATATAGGATCATAAGGTGGGCATATGACAAGTCAAAATAATCCCTTTGAGAGAACTATGTCATGGTGATATCAATTCTACAAATATAGCTCAATGCAATACTCAAAATTTTGACTCGAAACTTGCACTCGCTTGATATATGCAACTTTCATTGGCCATTACTTCGTTGTATGGAGTCGAAATTGACTACATTGATGATTGACTATCCTTTGTAAGATCATAAAATCGAGGTGACCGTCATTGTTTAAATGATACTCTTTTAATGCTCTAGTTGAAAACTTGGTGTTGTTGGAATTATTAGTGTGATCTATACAAATTACCACAACTCATGTATCATTATCTCTTGTATTTATGGCTAAGGTCATATTCTTTATTCTTTTATTGTATTATAATTTATTAGGTATGGTTGAGGTGGACCTAGTCAAACTTGATATGTAGGCTCAATAACCCTCTTCAAGTGTGTGCCATTATTTTCAAGGTCATCATAACTCCCAATTAAAAAGATGTCTCTCCCTCTTGCAAGGAGACCTAACTTGAGTTATGTATAAATACACAACCCTAAGCTCTCATTTGTATTATCTCACCTTGTGATCTTCTTGACTTGAAATACAAAGTGTTATAAGTCTAACCATGGCACTTAATTTTAGCATTCTCTTTTGTGATTGACGTCATTTTCCTAAGTGTACTTATGTCTTTTTATGTTTCAACACTACTGGATTTTGCACTTTCTCTCATTTATTTAAGAGATCTTATAAAAGTGTTATGACATCTAAACTCTATGTACTCTCCTCCCCTTGAGTGGAATGGATGGTCAAATGAAAGTGATCTTCTCTTTCATTATCAACATAATACAATGGCAAAAAAAGTGATTTGACTTTAGGGGTACTTCATCATTGAAGAGTTGGGCCCAATCTTCAATCTCTCCTTTATTCATTGCATCAATCACACTAATAAATAGATGGACTTGGTTGGTTGTGACAAGGCTTCAAGGGTAGGTTACTTTAGACAATAATGGCAAAAAAAGTGATTAGACTTTAGGGGTACTTCATCATTGAAGAGTTGGGCCCAATCTTCAATCTTTGGCCTGATTCAGCTTTAATGGTGCTTGAAAATATTCCAGCGTTTGTCTTTACATAGACAACAAAGTCTTCATAAATCCCTTTATACTGCCCACGTGACAGCATATTTCCTCGTCCTTCAAATCTGAAGGTCGTTGAAAATCAATAGCGCAAACAGAGAAAATCCAGCACTCTCGTTGTTGGCAGCGCTTTCCCACTAACAAACGAGGGATTAATAGACCAGAGCGCCGTAGGGCAAGCAGCCTAAGCAAAAGCAAAAATTCCTCAGATATTGCAGAGAGTTTGTGACAAGAGAAGATCAGTTAAGTTCGAAATCAGATGGCAGAATCAATCAATCTATTGAGCTCTACTTTTCTTGTGCTACTGTTGCTGCTTCTACATCCAATAATATCCCACGGTGCAGAAGATGGGCCACCAGGTCGATGCCAGGACAGTCCGAAGAAGGAAGGAAATGAAAATGAAAATATATTTATCAAGATTTGCAGGAGCAGAACATTTTCCCGGAGGCTTAATTCCCGAAATTCTGTTGCAGCCACTTCGGGGTTTTATTTTGCTGTCGCGTTATTTTGGATGATGTTTGCGTATTTCTGTTTGAAGTCGGTCAAGCTGGATTCTACTGAGATTATGATTACACCGGGTGCATCCAGCCCTAATATTTTCTCTGCGATGGATGACTTTGACGAATATGGCATCATGTCGCGACGCAGGCTTCGTAGCGGGAACTGCAGCACCAGGCCAAGAACTGTTAGGCCATGGATTCTTCAGCTTCCTTGACACTATCTAGCCTGAAAACTATTACTGTATATATATATTATAGTTACTGCATATCTGCCTGTTTAGGCTTGAGAAATAAGTATTTTCTTTGTCTCCACCTCACCGTTAATGGCTGGGCACTGTTGAATCATGGGATTTAGCAGACCGCTCCATGTTCGAATTTTATTGAATTTTATTGAATACATGCTCCCCGTGTTGATGAATTTGATTGACGACTTCGTAATGTTCTTCAGAGTGTTTATATTTTGAATTTTTTAGATGGTTGGAAAGAAAATTAGCCGTGATCATCGAGTATAGAGGTCTCATAATGCTAGTAAAGTTTTAACTAGTGTATGGTTGGAGTACACAGATAGATTATAGATTGTCGGAAAAGGAAGCACTTGAGATAACGGTCAAGTAATCACTTGGATGGGATAACCTTGCATCACATCTGTCTGCATCTTCGTAAAGAATAGTTGGAATTGACATCAAGGTGAAACTTAATGGAGATAGATTATAGATTATAAGTGAATTGTCATAAATAAATTATTTTGTTAATTGTTCACTCCTTCATGCATCAACTAAGAGTTATTTATGTATTAAGTATCAATTATTTATGCATTGAATTTGGAACGATAGCCATAGACTCAATATAATTGTTTGGCAATTTTTAAAGTAAAAAAAAATGATCTCGGGTGAATCATCTTTGATAAAAAAAAGTAAATTGGCCAATCTTTTTAGAAAAAAATTGAAAAATAGCCAAAACTCCTTTAAGAGATATACGTTAAAAGTGATGTTTTGTTTTTCAATAAAAAAAGATAACCATACATTCCAGAAAATGGACCCTGTCCTCAAAACCAACATGAACCGAGATCCCAAAACTGGATCGAATCCAACAATAACCAACAGCCAGAAAGGAAGCCCACAGAGGGGCACAACAGATCCCCATACATCGGCCTACCAAAGGCAAGGTATGACGACCGTCGAGCAAAAGCCAAAAAAAGAAGAGAAAGACATTAAAAAAGTGGAACAGAAACAAAGAGAGAACCGACCAAAAACAGGCCGCATGGAATGAAAACATCGCAACCACCCACAAAAACAGTAACAGGAAAAGTCATTGCAGATAAAGAGGATGAAGGATTTATGGAAAGAGAGGCAGACTGTCAGCACGAATCAAAACATCCTTCGACCATCTTTCAAAATGAATACGATCAGGAGCAACAGAAATACCAAAATGAGAGAGTGTATCTGCAAGTGAATTCTGCTATCGATAGATATGCTTCAAGGAGACTTGAGGAAGCTCCTGTAGAAAGATGAGTATCTGGCGCATCCACGGAGTCAATTGCATAACATGAAGAGAAGTAAGACCCCTTGTCCAATTGATAATCACATGTGAGTCGCCTAGAATCTCCTATAGAGTGAGGTGATGTCTCTTGGCCCACCAAAGGACCATCTAGAGAGCGAGAAGCTCTCCTTTTGTATTAGTCTCCACGCCACAATTCATCCAAAAAAGAAATTTTTCTGCCTGATTCCAAAAAATGGTCTCACCCACTCCACATATAGAAGCATTAGACTAGGAGGCCCCATCAAACTGTGCCCAGCAGTCCACTCTACTCTTGTATGTCGAAAGAGAAAGTGGACAGCGCTGGAGTGGTTTCTCCATAGGTATAGGATGCTCAAAGAAGCCTGCAGATGCTAATCTAGTGCCCCATTCCGGAGAGATCATTTTGTCTTCAAAAATATAAAGGTTTCACGCTTTCCATATTTCCCATATAATGTAACATGCAAGTTCACCATGTTCCCTGTTTTGAGCGAACCATGACCAAAAACAGTCTTGTATCAAAAAGCCCTGCCAAGATTCAGTATCAGTGATGGATAAATGTATAAGTTTCCAAACATTAATAGAGAAAGAGCAGTTTAAGAAAAAATGTTGCCCCGAATCCTCACCAAGTCTGCATAAAGGGCAGATACTTGGACCCTAAATGCCACGTTTCTGTTAAAAGTGATGTTTAAGATATTAAAGTTACGAAGTTTGAAGTGAGAAAAACCCCCACGGGGTTACTTAACTACTTTTACCTCTCTAACTTTAAAGTTATGCTTAACACAATAAGATGAGAAGATTTGTGAGAGAAAAACAATGTAAGTGATATTTAACAACTTTGATCTCTCCAGCTTTAAAATGACAATAAGACGAGAAGCTTTGAGAGCACAAAACCCCTGCAAGGATACTTAACTTCTTTGATCTATCAAACTTCCGAAGTGACACATATATTTTACTAAAAATTCATAAAGGAAACTTACCTTGTCAAGGGGTCCTCCCTATGTGATTACTTCATGGGAATGAATCTTAGTGTTTAATTTGCATAAATAACAGGCAAAATTTAAACTATGCTAAATGTTGGAATGGAAGTATTAAAAGGGAAACAAATCTATGAATGAAAAAGTAAAACTAATCTACTTGAAAATAAAACAAAGTGGGATTCTATAATATCTATCCTATATTGTTTTTTTTTCAAGGAAAACCTTGCAGTATCCCTCTCTCTTCCTTAGAATCTTTGTAATGCACCTAGAGAGGATAATATGGCATACCTAGGGAGGTACCCAAGGTGATAATACTATGTATTGAGGCCATCTTTATTAAATAAGGCCCATGTAGTGTCAAAAGAAACAATTGTAATAAGTTTTACTAGAAGGTTCTACCTATTAGAATGTCCCTTCTCTAGGAAGTATCTAGAAGGTTCCACCTACTAGAAAGTTCGTTTTCTATAAAGTACCTAAAAGGTTGGATAGAAACCATTTAAAGAAGTAAAACAATGGAGTGAGATATCTCGTGAAATATATTCAATGTAATAGTTATTGCAAACATATATCTTGTGGAGTGTTTCCTTCCATAATGAATAGTTAATGGTATTACCCTACTACTATTAACCTTTAGGGTTCTTCCCATATTCTTGTGTTTATTCTCTTGTGGTTTATTGTGTTGATATATTGTATTATTTGCAAGTTAATTTGTATATTTTATCTTTTGGTCTATTGGGTTACATAACATTTGAGTTAAGGGACACAACATTTGGTATCAAAGCCCTTTCTTGGACAATTTTTATTATTTTTATAATTGTTTGGGAAAAAAGAGGGTTGTGGTATTCAGATAATTTATAAAACTTTTAGTATAGAATTTGAACAATATAGTTATAGATTTGAGTTCCACTCACAAAAAAACCCAATTTCAAAAAAAATTGTCCAAATTGGAATCCAAGAAGTAAAGTTATATATCATTGATTTACAATTAGATGTTTAAGGGTATTTCCAGTGACGACCATGTGAATTACATAAAATGTATTTTACAAGAAAATGTGATGGTCCTAGTATTCAAGAATGCATTGCATATTACAAGAAAAATAAGTCCCTTTGAAAAAACTACATCTACTCTAATTTAATAGATGAAGCAATTATATGGGATCAAACACTTTGCTTTAAGGAGTTATTAAATATTTCAGATGAAGAATATAAAAAGGTATTTTTAGACAAGCGTCCTAATGTTGTGAAGAAGGATAATGAGATCCACAAAGGCTTATTTTCATGTGACAAAACTCTATTACATGTTCATGGATGTATTCAGCAAGACAATGTCATTGTTTCTATAAACCCCAATGGAATACATAATTTTATAATTGTTGAGGTGGATAAAATGTTGAAATTCCCTACAAAGAAAATTCAAAGCACACGGATTTATGGTGAAAACACTCAAAGTTTTAAAGATTTGAAGATTACCATGGAAAAATATGTGTTACATTCATGTTTTCATCCTATAGATATGGACAATGCAGATATTGTTTTGGGATATCCTTTGATGGAATCAATGGGTACAAGTGATATTAATGTGCAAAAGAAGTTTTTGAAGCTTTGATATAAGAAAAAAAAAATTGCATTACATGATATTCTCTTACTCAACAATAAGGGCTCAAGGAAGCATATGAAGAAGCCCATGCAGGTAAAACAGTTGAAGAACCTCCTAACACAACATATGAAGAATCTGACGTTAAATTAGAAGAAGGGGCTATATAAACTTGTGAATAAAATCCCTAGGAAGGGCATAAACATGAAGAATAAATTAAGGGGTGACATGAATCAAAGGAACCATATGTTATAGAGTTAAAGACCAACCAATACTTAAGTTTGTTGTATATCAACCTTCATAGCATCTAATGAAACAACAATCATTAAGGAAAGGTCATGAGCATCGACAGACTTATTATGGACAGACATAGAACCAAAAAGGAAACAAATATGGAGCCTCGTGGAGAACTAAAAGCAAATCGATGGAGATATTAGAGTAGCACAAAAGCAACATATAACCAAAGGAGAAATCAGAATCAAGTTTGAGATCATAAGGAAGCAGTTGGACCCCATGTCCACATTTCACTACGATGGATGGATGCTCATACTTGGTATCAGTTGGCTACATTGCTTAATAGATCATATTGTATGGCTTCTTCTCATGTTTCGAGGAAAAAACATGAAAACGGTGATAGAATGTAATGTACCTGTGGACGATAATATGGGGTACCTAGGGAGGTACCCAGGGTGATAATTCTATGTATTAAGACCATCTTTATTAAATAATTCCCATGTAGTGTGAAAAGAAACAATTGTAACAAGGCTTACTAGAAGATTCTACATACTAGAATGTTCATTCTCTAAGAAGTATCTCAAAGGCTCCACCTACTAGAAAGTTCCTTCTCTATAAAGTACCTTGAAGGTTGGATAGAAACTATATAAATAAGTAGAAGCAATGGAATGTGTTTCTTGTGAAATATATTGGATATAATATTTATAACAAATGTATATCTTGATCCGCAAGATGTAGAACAATTGGTGGTGGGTGATGAGTTAAGACACCCCTAAGTTGAATGGTCGTTGGTTCGAAACCCCGCAGATACCAAAAATCTAACCATGTTAAGGGTTGGTGCGGTCCAGGACGGGTGCGATCCCCGAGTGATTTTGACGGCTTAAACGTCCCTAGTTTCTTGGCCAAAGGAAAACCCTGCAAGTAAGGGGTACCACTTGCCAACAAAAAAAAACAAATGTATATCTTGTGGAGTGATTCCTTCCATAATGAATAGTCAATGGTGTTACCCAACCTTAAGGGTTCTTTCCATATTCTTGTGTTTATTCTCTTGTGGTTTATTGGGTGGATCTATTGTATTATTTGCAAGTTATTTTTTTATTATATCTTTTGATCTATTAGGTTACACAATATTTGGGTTGAGGAACACAACAATCTCTGGATTGATGGAAATTCAACCACCAGCCATAATAATAGTTGATAACTTGGGGTGTCTCGATCAAACTAAAACCAAATGTCTCATAGTGAATTCCACCTTGGAGTAACCCATTTGAATCGATTGAGCTAACCCACTAGGCTATCTACTCTAAATGTTATGCATGTGAGAGTAATTTACAAGGCGTTTCCCTAACTCTATAAATGAAATGTAGCATCTATGGTTGCATTTAAATACCAAAAAAACACGTGATATTGTGACTTAAAAAAATGAAAAACTTGTGAAATCAAAGAAAAATAAAATGTAACTTATGACCTAAAGAACATCTAAACAAAATTACAAAAGGAAATAAGAAATTGCAAATGTTTCTAGTTTAATAGTAGATAGATAATGTTGTCCTTTAAAGGCCTTTTTTCCCAAAATTTGTTGCATAGATGTAGCATCCCCATCCCTCAATCCGGCTAGCAGGAGGGGACATTACACTAAATCGGGGCCTCTAAAATTCGCCCCATAGCCATAATTACTAATTCACACAACTAAATGCATGTGCAAACATAAAATAAAACACACAGCAGAAATAAAATGATCCACACACACATAACATGCAATTTCAAGCATAATTATCACAAGCATATAAATAAAAAACATTGCACATCAAATACATAAGAATACTTATCTTAAACAAAGAAGATCCAAGCAATTAGTTGTGTAAGAGCGATTTTCCACCCAATCGTAGGCACTCTGTCCAGCATATACTCTCTATGCCGAGAGGCCACCCCCAAATTGGGTTATGAGGCCACCAGGGCGAAGGAAACACCTACAAGCTTCTATCTCTCAGCCCACAACCCACTATGCTCTCTATGCTTAGCCAAAATCTCAACCAAATCTCTACAGGGGTCTCACGAAGCCATCACATCCATGGCACTCCTTTCCAACTACCCCACACAACACAAGGAAGGAATTTCACTTCACTAATCCACAATTCCCTCAGGAAATCCAACCCTTGCAGTGCTTACCAGTGTGTGCAGTAGGAATCCAACCTGTTGTATGCTAATGGAGAACCTCCTGCAACATTAATTCATGGATTCTCAAGCATCCAAGAGTAGCAGAACTCAATGGTTAAAGGTTCCTAGCTTTCCCAACCTCCATGCTCACCTACAACCATCTATTTTCCCTTCCAAAATACAGTTATGTCTTCAAATTCGAATTTATGGGTTAAACACAGTCTGGTAATGGACATGAACAACAATAGAAAACTATATGTAGTGTAGGAACATGCATGAGAGAATGAGAATCATCAAAAGAGTGTTGACTCCAAGGGATATGAGGTAAGGGTGAAAAGGCAACTGACATAGCTTTTGACCATAGAAGAAATAGGACCGTTGACAACCAACATAACTGTCACAACCCCCATGCTTCAATAACTACATGAAGTGACTTTTCCCACCAACCTCACATGTGCAATCAATGATTGGATTTAATAGTCAAAAGAGGGTAATTGGCTCATTTAAGTCACATGGCAGATTTTGGATGAGTTCTAAGGTTGACACATGGCAGCACAGGATTTGGTTTCCCCATAGGCCCCCCTTCCTCTTCCCCTCTGGTGGAATCATGACCCCTCTAGTTCTCTTTACACAACCATCTTGGACCATTTCATTAATTTTCAACATAATATTTACATATATTTCGAATTGCCATGACAAGCCAATCATATGGTCCAAAGAAAAATATATACATCATACATGCATAGTCATTCACTAGTTGGGCCTTGGCCTTGAGCTCCACACTAGGAATCCAACCTAGCATATTTACATCATTTACATAATTTTGATGAAATACATTCCAAGTCAAAACTAGGGGTATTACAATCCCCTCCCCCTTGGAAGAACATCATCCTCGGTGTTTGCTCAAAATCAAAACAAAAATGGATATGCCTCTTTCATGGCATCATCCAACTCCCACGTAGCCTCATCGTGACCGAAGTGCTTCCTTTGCACCTTTACCTGGCTGATGGATCGATTCCGGAGCAATGTTACCTTCTTGTCTAGGATGCATAGTGGCTTGGTTTGGAACTCCCCTCGGGTTCCACCTGAATCACATCCCAATCAATCACATGGTTAGGATCATGTACATATTTCTTAAGCAAAGAAACATGAAAAACATTATGAGCTCTAGTGTTAGTAGGTAATGCAATCCTATATGCAACTAGCCCTATTCTTTCAAGCACTTCAAATGGCCCATAATATCTTGGAGATATCTTGGCACAACTTCCAACCTTCAAGGAACTCTTCCTTGGCCCCACTCTAAGGTAAACATGATCCCCAGCACTGAATTCTCTATGCATTCTATTCTTATTTGCATAGCTTTTATGCCTCTCTTTGGCTGCCTTTAAATTCTGCCTAATTTTTTCAACCTCATGCTCCATTTCCTTAAGCAATTCTGGCCCAATTACAATTTTGTTCACTGGATTATCCCGTGTCACTGGTGTCCTGCACTTTATGCTATATAAAACTTCAAATGGACTCATGCCCAATGAAGCTTGTTTACCATTATTATATGCAAACTCTACCAAGTGTATATAATCTTCCCACTTGGATGGTTTTTCCATCACATATATGTGAAGCATGTCCTCAAGTAATTGATTTACTCTTTCAGTTTGCCCATTTGTTTATGGATGGTAGGTAGTGCTAAAATTCAACTGAGTCCCAAGTCTGCAAAATGACTTTTCCAGAAATTTGAAGTAAATTTGGTATCTTTGTATGAAATTATTGCCTTAGGAAATCCATGCAATCTGAACATTTCCTTCATGAAAATCTTTGCAATGGCATTTGCTTTATAGGTGGATTTAACTGGTATAAAATGTGCTACCTTATACAATTTATACGCCACAACCATGATAGAATCATGGTGTCTCACAATCATTGGCAATCTTGTAATAAAATCCATGGAAATTACTTCCCATTTCCATTCCGGAATTGGAAAAGGATCAACAAACCTGTTGGGTGTTGATGCTCAACTTTCGCTTGCTGATGCTTCATGCATTTTGAAATATAATCAGCAATATCTTTCTTCATCCTCGGCCAAAAATATTGCTTCCTAGCTGTAGCAATTGTTTTCTGATATCGCAGGTGAGCAGAAGATGGCATTTTATGGATTTAATCCATAACAATTATCCTCAAGTATGCTACAATCGGAACATAATTTTTTTTTTTAAATAATTCCATCTTCCAAATGATACCCTTCATACCTCTTTTCAAAATTCTGTTGCTGCATTTTTTCTTTTATTTGCACATAAAAGTCATCTTCAGCAAGAGAATTAACAATTTGTTGTCTTAAATCTAATTAGCAAGTTGTGATGGATGCCACATGCATTTCATGCACCCTTCTGTTGAGTGCATTAACCACTTGATCTCAAAATCAAATTCACATAAAAATTCCAGCCATCTAGCTTGCCTTGCATTTAATGTTGGCTACTCAAACAAATATTTCAGACCACAATGATCTATCCTCAACTCGAATTTTTTGCCCATTAAATAGTGTCTCCGCATTTTTAAAGCTTGAACTGTGGCTACAAGTTCCATATCATGCATGGCATAATTATTTTCATGCTCCTTCAATTTCCTAAACTCATAACACACCACATGATTTTCTTGCTTAAGAACTCCTCCAAGTCCTTGTTTACATGCATCTATACACACCACAAATTCCTTTTCTAGGCCTGCAATTTTTAGAATTGGAGCACTTGTAAGAAGCTTCTTCAACAGCTGAAAGCTTTCCTCACATTTATGTGTCCATTCAAATTTTATTCCCTTCTTTTGCAAGGAAGTGATTGGGCATGCAACCTTGGAGAATCCTTCAATGAATCTTCTATAGTAACCAGCAAGACCCATAAAAGATCCCACATATGTCACATTCTTTGGAGTTGGACAATTCATAATGGATTCAATCTTTTTTGGATCCACTGGTATTCCTTCTTCTAAAATAATGTGACCCAAATAATGATTTTTATTCCTGTTAAAGTCACATTTGCTTAGCTTTGCGTACAACTTATGCTCCCTTAACAATTGCAAATCCATTCTGAAATGTTCTGCATGCTATTCTTCATTCTTAGAGTAAATAAGAATGTCATCTAGAAAAACAAGAACAAACTTGTCCAAATATTTGTGGAAAATGTTATTCATGAGACACATTGTCACAAACCCAAAATTTCGGAGTTAGTAATTAGTAAATTTTCAAGATAAAATTAAGACTTTTCATGAAATAAGCGGTCTCCATGATGAAAATTCTTTTTATGGAAAGGACCAACCATGTAACCTTCTTTTATTATGAGTAACAACTATTCAACTACTTATATCATACTTGGAATAATTAACATATGAGGGAAACAATACAATTGTACACTATATTGAACATTAACATATTACTTTGGCGCATCGAATAACTATCTAAGCCCACGATTCCTCAACTATATTAGTTCATATCATTTTCATGGAATTCTTATAATAACTTAAATGTGCTTGAATTAAAAGTATAAATACCTCCATATCCCGTGAACAATGAATAATAAGGAATATCCTTTACCAAAGAAAACAATTGACACGGTAAGCTTATTCATCTATATAACAATAAAGCCATCCACAACATAATATAGGACGCATGAAAGAGAGAACAAGATAACGATGAGACAAATCAATGCAAAACACAATATCAAGAAAATAAATACACACATAAGAGACACATCAAAATAGAGACCATTTTTAACGTGGTTCACCCAATCTAGGGCTACGTCCACAAGAAGGTTGTAATCTATATATTTTCAGTAGAATCTTACATCTGCAACACAATTGTTGCTTTATTCACTTTCTACTTACAAGATGTCTCTCAACTAAAGGCGTTTTAAGACATTCAATGCTACATCGAACTATAACAGAGATCTATTCTTTTGTAGAAATTCTAAGATAGTACAACTCAGGTAATACATATGTTTACTCTTAATACTATGACCCTTTTAAAAATTGAATTTTAAATTCTTAATAACTTGGAACATAAGAGGATAATGCAACACCTTATAAAGGTAATATAAATAAATATTTTTAAATATATATATTCAATCAACAAGAAGCTATACTAAGATCATTTTATCCTAAGAGATTCACTCTGAACAAGGATCTATTCGTTGGTGAAAATAACTTAAATATAGCTCCTTCCTGGAATTGTTTTCTACCTCAAATATGACATGGATCTATACAACTTAACATAGTTATTTCAAGGCTTTGCAAAGGTGTTTAAAATAATATCTAAACAGAAAAATTTAACTGGATCAATCAATCACATTTATCCTTTCCTCCCAAAATTGGAGACTTAGGGTATAAGACAGAATACTATGCCTATCGAATTCAACATTTATAAATAGAATTAAAAGAGGTATTTTTCAAACTTAAGGCAGTGATACTACAGCATTACTGCATTAGCATTACTTTGTCTATAGACCCTAAATGGGAAGAAATATAAAAAGAGATCTTCTCTAAACATATTCTGTCAGGAGACCCTAATTGGCAGTAGTAAAAATAGAAAGAGGCATAGTGATCTCGTAGTGTCACTATGTTAATAATCTCAATATATCACTGGCATAATCATGAATAATATATATATGTATATAGGTAAGAACAGAGATCAAATTTCAATTTCCACACAGCATGTTAAATGGAACTTTAAAAGAAAAAGGTCCCTAACGCAGCATAAAAACAAATAACAGGTAATAGAGGGATTTGAATGCCTGAACGCATTCCACTCCGAGGTCTTACAGGAAAACAAAATATGGTCGCACAAAGTATACCTAGATCCCAACGTTTTTCACACTGATCCAAAATGCTCAAAGCAGAGCATAGATTATTTCCCAAGAATTTCCAAACCGCCTTCCACGTAGATCGTAGGAAATTTCCAACGTTTTATACATAGTTCATACAGCAAGTTAAAAAGCATCCAATCAAGAGAGAAAACTCAGAGTTGCCTCCTGAAAAGAAACCCTTGGTAAGGAAAATAAATCTAGATAAAAATAAAAGCCGAAATTTGCAACTCAAACTTCAGCTACATGTATATTTTCATACTGAGCAGCAAGAGACAGGGATCGAGCTTTGGAGCTTTTCCCTTTCTAGATCATGATGCAGCAATATATAAACAAAACAGGGAAACACGCATTCCGCAGCATACATCAAGAAAATGAAAACATCAACATGGGTTTAAGCCTTGCACTATAATAAAAATAGGACCTTACAGGATTCCCTACCAATCCCGCGTAGCATTATAACTAGGAACTCCACAGGGTTTAAGCAAATGTTAGTTGACAATCAGAAGCATAATCATACAAATCCCGCACATCATTATGACTAGAAACTCGACGGGATTCCTTCAAACTCAGCGCAGCACAATAACAAGAAACTTCACAGAGCTTACATCCTGCAATAAATAAATTAGAACCTGACAGGATTCCATACAAATCCCGCACAGCATTATGACTAGGAATTCGACAGGGTTTAAGCAACTGTTAGTTGACAAACAGAATGTCACATCCCCATCTTGACCCTATTGCCTTAAAATTGTAAATGATGTAATATTGTTATAAAATCATGGTGAGGAGCTCAAGGCCAAGGCCCTGCCATCGATTTATCGATGCATATGGTTTGCGTGCTAGCCAGGCACATTGGAATTCAAACATCATGTAAATATGCATTTTAATAAAATACCCACAACTAGCTATGCAATGCAACAAGAGATGGGGGCATGATTTTACAAGGATTGGGAGGGAAAACATTCAAACCCTTGAGCCAATCAAGTCAAGCCAAGTGTCAATGAGAGCACCCATAAAATCCCAACTACCCGTGTTGACTTTGTACCCAATCATTCATTTCTCCCAAGAGTTGGTTGAGGTAGTTAATGCCTTGGGGAATGGGAGGTATGGTTGTCCAAATTCGGGTATGGGCAAGCCACCCTTCATGGAAAATCGCGTTTTGCTTCCTGGGCAAGAAAAGAGCCATGAATTGCTCCCCAAGCCATTATCCATCAACCAGTTTCTCTCCCTCACGAATTTGGAGCTACCTGGGCTTTTTCCAGCCATGTTTTTCTGTGTTTTCCTTCATTCTCAGCTGGGAGAAGGGCGTTTTTGTGTTGTATACAAGTGGGGAAGAAGGGGAATCGAATTAGGGTTCCATAGAAACCGTTTTGGCTGTGAAATGCTTAGGTAGTTGGGGAGAAATCGTTTTCCTCCCTGTGAATATTTTTCCCATCCCACAATTTGTTTTGGGATGGAAACAATTTGGGGAAATCCCACGGCCATCCTGTTGGTAAATCCATTGTTTTGGTTTGAGCTTGAGTGTAAGCATCCAAGGTTCAAATGTAGCCTGATAAACCCAGCTGTGGACTGGCTTGGCTAAGATGAAATGATTAATTGCCTATGAATGAACTTGAATGTCCCCTTTTCCTTGTAAGAATCATGCCCAGCTCAAGGGTGACAGTTGTGTTGAGATAATTGATGAACACAACTAGCCTATGGTTGGGTGGAACGTTGCAGCAACATAGCTAGTTGCTTAGGATCATTTCACCATAAAGATAAGTGTTTCTCTGTCTATGTGTTTTACTTCTGAAATGTTATAATTTGATGGTCGTTTTTAATATGCTGAATGCATATGAAATGTGTGTGGATGATGTTGTTTATTTCCGTTGTGCATGTTTGTTGAATTGCGTCCGCGCACATTTATTTTATTGCTGTGAATCTAATGAATTAGGCTAAGATTATGTAAAAGCCCCAGAGATTGGCATCATGTTCCCTTCCTTTTATTGGATAGATGGGAGGGTATGTGACAGAATGGTATCAGAGCGAAGGTTCCAGCATTGGGCCTTCATGGGATACCTATCACAGTTGTAGAGGTAAGAATGCTTCATGTTCAGCACTGATAATTAAGAAAAGTTTCAAAATTTTCAAATTTTCAAAAATTTTCTAAGTGTTTCTGAGTTTTCCACCAAGGCTGTGTCGGCGAATCTCGTTGAGTTGCACCGAAACGGTTGGTGAAACTCGCTAAGTTGCACCGAAACGGTCGGTGAAACTCGTTGAGTTGCGCCGAAATGGTCGGTGAAACACGTTGAGTTGTGCCGACAAAGTTTGCGGAAGTGCCCAGGGAAAGGAAGAAAATTTCAAAAATTTTCTAAGTGTTTCGGCGGCAAAGAGGAAATTTCAGCGGAACTCGGTGAGTTGCTCCGAAATGGTCAGCTCAAGTTAGCGAGTTGCGCCAAAACAGTCGGCAGAAAATTAATAAGTTCGCCAGAAAAGAAGGAAAATTTCAGCGAAAAAGGGAAAAGTCATTGGAACGGTCGGCAAGAACTGGCGAGTTTGCGCCGAAACGGTCGGCGGAACTGGACGAGTTGCTCCGCAACAGATCAGCAGAATGTTATGAGTTTTGGGCTGAAACAAATCGATGAGAACTGGCAAGTTTGCGCCGAAGCAGTCGACGAAACTGGGGGAGTTGGCCCGAAATGGGTCAGAGGAGATCGACGAGTTTACCGATCAGCATAACTCAGCAAGTTGGCCCGAAATGGGCCGGAGGAGATCGACGAGTTTACCGATCAGCATAACTCGGTGAGTTGGTCCGAAACAGGGAATTTCAGCTGTTTTCCAGGGAGATTTTTCAGGTGTCAAAAGTTGAAAAATGCCATGGAACTAATGCGCCAGATTGCGCGAAATCGAAGGATTTACAAAAAAAAAAAGGGCATTGCCCTCGACCCACCCTGCAGTGGTGGAAGCCACAAGGGGGCAATCCCCCTTGACCCCCATCATCCCCCAGAGATAGTCGCTAAATGCATGAAATGCGTTCTCTATGCATGCTTGGAGTGTGCACTATGAATCGCATAAAGGGGTTGTGAAATTAATATCCATTATGGAGAATGAAAGAGGGAAATTCCTCACCTTAAACTGTTTATGTTTATAGCATAAGAGTTGCATGTTTGGAAAATAGAAAAAATGAATGTTATACATGTATGTATATATATTGAATTGCTAATTCGTGAGAAGATCATAGCTAATGATTGCTTGTGTGCATGATAGAGATCCCATGAGATTGGATGAGCTCTGATGTGGAAGAGAAAATTCCATGCTACAATGAGGAAATTGAAAAGGGAGAATTCCTTAACTCCTCTCTTGCTATCATATTTATATTTCCTGAGTTTTATATACTGAAATTTATGGCATAGGGATGTTGGAAATGCAAGAGAGTAGCAAATTAAATGCATATGAATTAGTGGACATGATTAAAGAGTCATTGCATAGTGCATGTGAATTTCTTATGCATGAGCATGATGTTGCATGTGGGTAAAGGTAGTGAAAGTTACACATGCAACAGCCCATTAATGGTATTACATATGGTCGATCACCAGTAATGTTGTTGATAATGGTTGTACGAATCAGACCATAGAAGCATGATTGAAAATGCAAGAGATTAGATAGATGAAGTGAATATGTACTAGCTGGAATACTAACAGACATTGCATAGTGCATGTGAAAATGTTTGTACATGTATATGATACTGCATATTGGTAAAATAGTGAGGTTTTACATATGCAATGAGCCACTTAAGATCATTATGGTGGTTGCTAATAATTAGTTGTGTTCGCATTGGTTGTAGGATCAAAGAAAACCAAAGCATGGCTAAGGATGTGGATGATGTTGTTGCATATGACCAACAACCTTATGAAGAAAGGTTGGGGCAACAAATCTACGATCACGAGGTTGGAAAAAGGACTGTGAAGCCTTGGTAAGAGGCCAACTGATCAGGTAACATCAAGCGATGTTAATGACAGCCATGCAGGTAATGGTTATTTATGCTTAATTGCATGAATGTTGAAGGGATATTTGGTAAGATCCCTTCCACTATGTTTAAACTATGTTGATTGGTTTGCATATGGTATTGAGTGCCTGAATGTGAATGTCAACCTACCAAGTATGGTGAGGTGCGGGTAAATAAAGGCAACGAGCCTTGCACCCTATAGTTTCTTAGAAAACTCAATGCATTCATATGAAAATTACATCATGCCATTTGTGTATATTGGTTGTGAGTTTAACAACCAAAGAAAGTAAAGACTTATAGTCATGTTGTGGTAGTACATGCCATATCAGACAACCATGGTTAGGCCATAATATGCTGGAATGCATGGCATGATAGTACAGTATGCACGGATCAATGCCAAGTGACATTGAGCGGATATGCCTTGAAAGATTTTGTAAATCTTGTGGATATGCATTGGGTGAATGCACTTGAAAATTTTGTGTAAACATTGTATATGTGCATGCATGTGTATGGGTGCACATGTTGTGATGCATTGTGCGAATGCACGATTGTGTTATGTACGTTTCATTACAATTAGATAATGTTTGAAATGACGAATTAGAGCTAATTATGAGATTGTTTCATGAGCTACTATGAATGCAGGAGAATGATTGCATAAAGAAGGTAGTCATGTGATGGGATACCAGAGCACTCTGTTGGAAGGACAGATTTGCATGGAATGTGAAGTAATGAGTATTCACAGTTTATTTAAATTGCATGGATAGTGTGACTGTGTCTTGCAATTTTATTGTGCTAATGTTGCATATATAGAAATGTATATATTTCAGTGCATTGCAAATGTTAACAGCTGAAGGTGTTTGAATTATTGAGTGTTATAATTCTAAGATCACTTCGGTGACTGTTGTGGCAATGAAATGATTACATGCATAGATGCTCACAACGTGTTTGGCTGATTGAAGTTTCAGTTTTCAGGTAGAAAAGTCCTGCATATGGCAATGAGGATAAGTCCATAGTAAAGACCGGGATCTACCATGTGCAAAAGCCAAAGGTTATGAGAAGGTTCTCATGGTTGTAAATTATGCATGAAACAAATCTGAAAATTTTATGGTTTAAGTTTATGAGAATAATCGCATGGTTGCAAATCTAATCTCTGTAGGAAAACAGATTTACAAATTTCAAATTTGAGATTTTGCTAGTAATTGCTAATGACTGTTTGGCTTACATAAAATTGTGCCAGGAGGACATGTTGTAGCTAGATGTTCAGGTATGGTAGCAAGTGTAAAACCATAATGGACAGAGTGATACCACTTACGAGAGCCAAGCAATATGAAGATAGCCTCATTGCTAAGCAAATCAATTTCTGTAGTAGACAGAATTGCAAATTCATATTGAATTCAATTATTAATGACATTGATTGGTTATGGAACAATCAGATTTGAAGTTTATTGTTAAAATTTGTTGATTGTTTGGCTATTTGACAAGTGTGCCAGGATGACACATTGCAGGAAGACCATGTGTGATGGCCTGCAGAAGCCAAACTAGATGGGAAGGATCCCATGCTTTGGAAATGGGTTTCGGGTGAAAGGCCATTGTAAATGTTGATAATGTCTCAGTTGAACTGCATGTTGGTAAACCATGTGAGTGAGACAATAAAATTATGCCAAGAAGGCATGTGTGGTTTATGGAACGTGAAAGGATTGGGGTGGCAAACCGAAGTATTGTTGACTCAGAGAAGGGAGCCCCCATTCTTCACAAATGAAGGAAAGATACATCTGAAAAGGGATAAGTAATATGTAACCCTAACTCAGAATATACATGTCTGGTTATTAGATTTAATATGCAAAGCATGTTTTATTATTTCGTTATTATTTCAGAATGCTTGAGTATGATTAGGGCCTACATGTCTCACATCCGAAAGGGAGTGCACACCTTTCTGGTGCTGGGTTATGATAGGGTTTTCAATATTGACTACACCCTAAGCAAGTGGACGCATTCCTGGTGTTTCAATACTTGATAGTGAATATTATGAAATATGGTTACAATTTTAGAGCAGCAATACTGATGAGTTTACTTATCCTTCTTGTGCTATCAGCCTACACAGATGCAATTTGGTGTTGCACATTAAGAGGCAAAGTGAAGAAAGGGTACTCAAGAGGACTGCATGAGCAATGGTAACCTTTGTGTAGTGTGAGTGGGTATCATGGGGCCATGATAGCCTGCAGTCACGAAAGTCACCTATAGAGTTCCTAAAGGGAACCGTTGGTTTTCCCGGGAGAAGGAGTGCCATCCTTGTGTGGATGAAGAATTGTTATGCGCATGAAGGGTTGTGACACGTGTGAAAGGCTGTATGCGCATGAAGGGTTGTGACATGTGTGAAAGGCTGATGCAAGCCTAAGGAAGAGTGGTAGAGCCTTGACCTATAATGGTTGGTGGCGCAGTTTCCTTCCATTGGCTGATGACCCAGACAGATGTGTTGGCTCGGCAATGGAGAGGGCCAACCAGGTATGGGACTGGTTGGGAACCACAAATGCTTGGTAAATCCAGTCGACGTGAAGGTGTACTGGTTGGGCATTAAATACTTGATGTTGTGGAGCAGTATGCGTGTTGGCCAAACATCCAAGTCCATAGGCGATCCCAAGGCTTGCAAAGCGAAGCAGGACCCTGTGGACCAGAAAGGAAATGCACAATACAGATAAGTATTCATTTCATTTATTTCTTGTTTGGAATAATGAATATTTTAGGTATAATTCTTCTAACAGCTAAGCTGATACACTATTGTTTCTTTGTTGGAAACCTTGGTCATTGCAGGAAGCAAGGACCCTGAAAGAACTGCAATTCTTGGTAAAACTAGAGAGTAACTGGTTGTGAACTATGAATTCTTGGTAAAACCAGAGAGTAACTAGTTGTGCACTATAAGTTATTGGTAATCCAAAGAGTAATTGGTTAGGCGCTAAAATTCTTGGTAAATCCAGAGAGTAACTGATGCTCGATAAATTTAGAGAATAGTTGGTGGGAGCATTAACCACTTGATGTTGTGGAGCAGCCGGCGTGCTGGCCAAACATTTCTTAATTAATTGATAAAACCCAGTCGGCATACTAGCCTGGCATTTCCTATTCGAATGGTTGTGGAGTAGCCTGCGTGCTGGCCCAACATTCATTATTGTATCCACGGGAAATCCAATGCTTGTAAAGCAAAGAAGGAGCCTGTGGAATAAAGTGAAGACACCCAATACAGATAAGTATTTGGTTATCTTGCAGCTTCTTGCTTATTTAATATGAATATGCGTGTGTATATGATTTGATTATGATTTCTTAAACTCTTGTCTAGAGATAAACCCTATGAAAATACACTAAACATGGGAATTGATTCAATGTTTGAGTGTAGGTATTGTTGGAAGCAAGGACTATGAAAGCATCTGGAGGATGCGTGTGGACATGTGACCGTCCTAAAGAGCTCAGTATGAAAAGTAATGAAAGATGGTGCTAGTGGACATGTGTGGATCCTAGCAGCCAAAGGTTCTGTAGGAAACAATGGGGAAGGGTTCCCTAGTTGAAAATCCTTAGACAGACCTTAAACACTAAGTGTCATAGCCAAGAAGGGCAAGTAAAGCATTCACATTGAAGTGAAAGAGGCTAAGGAGCATGAAACCACCGTGGCAGTGTAGCTCCAGGTTGGAACAAGACTAAGAGGGGGGAACTCTTACTCTTCTCTTTCCTTTTTTATTGATGCATTTCAAAAACAATGGATGTTGAATGCATGCTGTGACTGGAATTTGATTGTGTTTATTGCTTGCAATAAATTGTGAATACTGAAATAGTTAATTTCCTGTGAAAGATGAACATGAATGAGTTCATGTGTACATTGGGAAAGCATGAAAAGTGTGGAAGTCTCATGAGTAAAGAATGGACTATCCATGTCAATTGGGAAAATAATTGACTAATTTTAATATTGTGTTATGCATGTCCTAACAGGAATTGCCATGATGAATCTCACAAGTGAGAGATTGAAAGCCATTGATTGCAGTTGTTACTAGCCAAGTGTTTTTAGTGAGCAAAGTAAGAACCAGTTGTGCACATTGATCCTGGAAGTAGACCAAAAGATATTTGCTTTGGCTAAAAATATTCCTCAGATAGTTGCCAGGACAACAAGAAAGATGGCATCCGTGAAATTCCAGACTGGTAGATCAGCTAGAAGGTAAATAAAAGGGAAGGGATTGTTGTGGAAGCAATGCCCACCTGCAGAGTTGGAATATCAAAGCTAGCAGGAGCAGCTTTTGGAATCCAAAGTACTTGTTCCTGAAGGTTCAAAGCAAAAAGATAAAACGCAGGACAGACCTGCCACATTTTGTGAATTTTGGACATGTGTAAAGTGGGTGTTTATTCCTAAGTATTGGAACACCGAGGACAGTGGTATTCCAAGGGGGAGGGTATGTCACATCCCCATCTTGACCCTATTGCCTTAAAATTGTAAATGATATAATATTGTTATAGAATCATGGTGAGGAGCTCAATGCCAAGGCCCCGCCATTGATTTATTGATGCATATGGTTTGCGTGCTAGCCAGGCACATTGGAATTCAAATATCATGTAAATATGCATTTTAATAAAATACCCACAACTAGCTATGCAATGCAACAAGAGATGGGGGCATGATTTTACAAGGAATTGGGAGGGAAAACATTCAAACCCTTGAGCCAATCAAATCAAGCCAAGTGTCAATGAGAGAACCCATAAAATCCCAACTACCCGTGTTGACTTTGTACCCAATCATTCATTTCTCCCAAGAGTTGGTTGAGGTAGTTAATGCCTTGGGGAATGGGAGGTATGGCTGTCCAAATTCGGGTATGGGCAAGCCACCCTTCATGGAAAATTGCGTTTTGCTTCCTGGGCAAGAAAAGAGCCATGAATTGCTCCCCAAGCCATTATCCATCAACCAGTTTCTCTCCCTCATGAGTTACGAGCTACCTGGGCGTTTTCGAACCATGTTTTTCTGTGTTTTCCTTCATTCTCAGCTAGGAGAAGGGAGTTTTTGTGTTGTATACCCGTGGGGAAGAAGGGGAATCGAATTGGGGTTCCATAGAGACCGTTTTGGCTGTGAAATGCTTAGGTAGTTGGGGAGAAATAGTTTTCCTCCCTGTGAATATTTTTCCCATCCCACAATTCGTTTTGGGCTAGAAACAATTTGGGGAAATCCCATGGCCATCATGTTGGTAAATTCATTGTTTTGGCTTGAGCTTGAGTGCAAGCATCCAAGGTTCAAATGTAGCCTGATAAACCCGGCTGTGGACTGGCTTGGCTAAGATGAAATGATTAATTGGCTGTGAATGATCTTGAATGTCCCCTTTACCTTGTAATAATCATGCCCAGCTCGGGGGTGGCTGTTGTGTTGAGATAATTGATGAACACAATTGGCCTATGGTTGGGTGGAACGTTGCAGCAACATAGCTAGTTGCTTGGGATCATTTCACCATAAAGATAAGTGTTTCTCTATCTATGTGTTTTACTTCTGAAATGTTATAATTTGATGGTCATTTTTAATATGATGAATGCATATGAAATGTGTGTGGATGATGTTGTTTATTTCCGTTGTGCATGTTTGTTGAATTGCATCTACACACATTTATTTTATTGTTGTGAATCTAATGAATTGGGCTGAGATTATGTAAAAGCCCCAGAGATTGGCATCATGTTCCCTTCCTTTTATTGGATAGATGGGAGGGTATGTGACACATAAGCATAATCGATCATAATATGGGATCGAGCTCCAAAGGATCCGTCCCCTCCCTAACCGCACCACCGTCTAAACTATTATGTCCCTTCCTTTGAAAAATGACAGAGTAAATTGTAATCTCTCCAGCCCCCATTCCACGATATCGATGGCAGCTTGTAGAACATTCTACGATGGAAAACATTCATCCTACCGAAATCCCACAGTATCAATGGTCGCGTATCAAAAAAATGTAGAGATCTACATAATAAAAAAATATATAAATGGCTTGGGATCAAGCTTGGATCCACTGAGCTCAGCCATCCTTTCCCCTGCAACAGAAGAAGAACTTCCCCCTCTACTCAAACTCTCTCTGCCCTCTTAATAGGTTCGACCCTTCTCTTAATGGTGACAAATGGAAGTTCTCCAGGATGGCACGGAAAACAAGTGGCATTTTTAGCTTAAACCGACCTCCCCATCAAGGAGACAACTTCCCCCGATATCTCGTCGAGGTTTTCCACTCCCACCATTTATTTATTTTTGTAATTATGTATATGTTAGTTCGCTTATCCTTGCGCTCACGCTGCAATAAATCAACTCCCTCTAAATCTTTTATTCTTGTATTTACCATACATACGTATATGCTTTAAGTCCCTATTTGATATCAACAAAAGAAAGAAACCCTCCTAACAAAGGTATATATCTAAATATGTATATCTTTACATCTATATCGATATTAATCTTCTATGAATCTCTAGTAACATAAGATAAATGTAAATTTGTTATGGGTAAGGTTAGGTGATCCCCATTTTTGACTATTTATCTTATATGTATGTATGAGATTCCTTACCTTTGGTAGGTTTTAGTATACATAACAATTGTCCCTTTTTCCATATAAATCGATTATCATATATATATATGCTATATAATTTACATTTGTTGAACTCTAAGTATAATCATGTATAAAATTTTATATATAAATATTTACATGTTTGTTTAACTCTAGCTCTATACATATATATACAATATCTATATATATAGTAATTTTCTTCTTGGGCAAAAATCTTATTTTTCCCTTATATTGGAATCTTGACTTAACGAAATGTTCCTCACCTTTTGTCATGCTTAGGGACAATGAAATGATATTCTTTAGTTTACTTAGGATTATTTAGTCGTAGCTATCTTTATACTACAAGATATACCTTATAACTTTTAGAAGGTTGCGATGAGTGACCATTCTCCTCAACTACGACAACGATACTTTAAAAGTTTAAGTTTAACAAGTAAATCAACTATCTTCCCTCAACGTTCGTTATCTTTAATCTCTCATGGCCACCTTACCATTTACCTCTATTTTCCTCAGTGGACCCAGTTGTCCGTCATGGTGTAGTTGTATCACAACTTTCAGTGACCTAGGTCTATCATCTATATTTACAACTTTAAGAAATACATACCATTACATACAACATTTACTGGTGGGGCCTTGGCCTTGAGCTCCTCACCAGAAATGATTACAATAATCAGTTACATTTATAAAAATTACTAGGGCTTAAAGAAGGGATGTTACATCGAAGGTAGCTGGTGCATTAGTGAGACCAAATGGCACCACTACAAATTCATAGTGCCCATACCTTGTTCTAAAGGTTGTCTTGTGAATGTCTTCTTCCTTTATCTTTATCTGATGGAAACCAGACCTTAAGTCAATCTTTGAAAATACCTTTTCTCCTCTCATTTGATCAAAAAGATCATCAATTCGAGGCAATGGGTATGTGTTTTTCATTGTCACTTTATTCAACTGCCTGTAATCAATGCATAACCTGAGTGTAACATCTTTCTTTTTCACAAATAATATAGGTGCTCCCCATGGAGACACATTTGGCCTTATGTACTTTTTTCCAATAATTATTGCAATTTCATTTTCAACTCTAATAATTTTGGTGTGCTCATTATGTAAGGTGTCTTAGACACTGGTGCAGCTCCTAGCACAAGATCAATTATGAAATCAATGTCCCTCTTGGGAGGTAGTCCTAGCACTTTATCAGGAAACACGCCCTTGAATTCTTGTAGCACATGATAGTCCTCTAATTTTGGAATTTCATTTTCTGATTTGTCCAATATATGGGTTGCATACAATTGACAACCTCCCCTACAAAACTTCTTCAGCTGCATGGCTGAAATATGCCTAACATAAATTTTCTTTGGAATTCCTTTCACAACCCTTGGGTTTCCTTCATCATCAATGCACTCAAAACTCTTGTTGTAGCAATCAAGTTAAACTCTATGTGATTCCAACCAGTCCATTCCATTGAGAATGTCATATGAACCAAGTTGTAAGATATTCAAATTTGCACAAGTGGACAGTCCACCCATTTCTAATGGACATTTCTCCACCATTTCACTAACTTTTCTTTTGGTTCATGTGGCTAGTTGAACCAACCATGACTTGCTATGTTTAGTTCTCTTAAAAGCACAAATCTCAACAATTTTAGGGCTGATATAACTGTGAGTAGATCCAGGGTCAATCAAAATAGAAATAGATTGCTTAGCAATCTTACATTCCACCTCAACCACATTTGATTGATGATCTGTTTGGGGGTCCTCTAGTGATGCATAAATCCTAGGGACAATCCTTTCCACTTGAGCCACAGTTTCAGCCTCTTAGATGTTGTGAACTTTATTTACACTCCCACTCTTATGTGGACAGTTTCTAAGCAAATGGTCATCTCCAGATCCCCAACATTGAAGTGGTTCTCTTGGCTTGTCTCCCATCATCTTAGTTGGCTTTGTCACCACTTGTGGTGGATTTTTTGGCTGATATCTAAAATGAGGAGGCTTGAACCCTTTTTTCCTTTGCTCAAAGTTCTCATTCTTCTTGTCCTTCCATGCTTTATGGAAAGCTAGCTTCCTTTTGGCTTGATCATAACAATACTTAGCTTTTCTTATGGTCTCATCTAGAGTTTGAGGCTCATCAAACTCAATTCTATCTTTGTAGGATTAAGGCAACCCACTTAGAAAACAATGAATTTTGACTTTATCATCTCAGATATACTTGGCAAATCTCAATAACTCCAAAAATTTATTTGCATACTCCTCCATGGTCATTTGTCTCAACTTCAACTCATGGAATTCTTTAATTGTTCCATCATAGTACCTATCAGAGAGGTACTTTTGCTTGAAGTATTTCTTGAATTGCTTCCAAACAATTTTCCTTTCATTGATCTTATTCACTTGTCTAAGGTGCTCCCACCATATATATTCTCTCCCATTCATATTGAAGATAGCCACTCTTGCTTTCATATTACCATAGTAGTCTTGGACTTGGAAATATTTCCTCATCCCAAGAAGCCAAGCCTCAGATTCTTGACCAGATTTTATCTCTCCATCAAAGGTAGTAGGTTCGGCCTTCATAAATTCTTCATGTGAGTTATTCTTTGAAGACCTCTTTCTCTTCCTCCTATGAGATGAAGGGATTGATCCTTCAGTGGAATCCTTAGGGTCAGATGACTCACTAGAAGATATTTATGGAGTATATGACTTGCCTCTAGATACTCTTCTTGAACTATGGGACCTCTTGTGAGAATACCTCCTTGAGCTACTCCCACTCTTCTCCTGATTTTCAAAATGATGTCCCAAGTTAATCTTCCTCAGAATTTGGAGCATAGTTGCATTCAACTGATTCTACTCTTCTTGAGCTCTAAGCAGCCTCTCATTGTCTGCTCCAACTCTATAGATCCACCCTTAGTCTCCTCATGGTCTCTGCAATGTCTGGGGGAGTCACTTGGTTTCTCCTACCATTGGATTGTGTCTCTTCATTCTCAATCTGTATATTTTCTCCCATTGCATTTGCCTCAACTTCATAAGGATCCCGTGCATCATCCATGGTGATGACCCTCTTGGCCCAACCAAGATCAAAGGTGTTTCAAATGCACTATACTCACTGTTGACCCTTTAACAGTCAGTGATATTATTTTGAATCTCTAAAAGTGTTGATATAAACACATTTGTTAGATTTATTAGAAAGTAAAAATCAAATTTCATGCATTCTAGAAAATATCCATATTGATGGTTTTTGTCAATTATGGCTGCAGGCACTTTCCTGGTCAAATTATAAAATCATATGAATCACCAATTCATGATTTAACCCTGTGAAATTGTTCCCCATTGGAAAATCTTTCCAATGACTATAAATATGCCAAACTCCGACTCCTGAGGACAAAGTTACAGTCCTTCAAAATTGTTAATTTGGCCCAAATTCTGCACTTTTACTTTAGGTGTGTTTAACCCAAAAGGCCAACTTCAGACACCTGCAGAAGATCACCTATGGAGATCTAGAACAACTTCTCTATTGTCTTAGATAATACATACAACCAGGATTACTTAGCAACTTTTGGTTCTTTGATCTGATGCTCCAGTCACCTGCTATAAAGTTATGGAATTCACTACTTTGTATTTTTAAACTTCTTCTAGACATAGAAAATTATGCAGTAGTGTAGCATCCACCCTCATAGTAAAACATGTGACTAATTTATGTTGCTCCAAAGGCCACTGATAAACCCCAAATCCAACCTTGTTCATAAAAAATAAAAATAAAAATGGGGGTCAAGGGGGCTTGCCCCCTTGCGGACTTCCAAGTCGAGGGAAGCGCCCTCCTTTTTTTTTTGTAAATGATATCATTTTGCGCAATCTGGTGCATAAGAAAAATGTGATTTTCTGTTGATGTGGCAAGGGTGTCGACGTGGCCTGACATGTGCCCGTCGAGGTGTCTGGCAGGCTTACCTGTCACCATGGGATGTGGCCATGTCACCTTCTCCCCACCACCAGGCCACCACACTGCCATACCATCCCACCATGAGAGGGAGCGCATCATAGGTTTTCCCTTTACCACAAGCGATAACACACCCTTGTGAAGTGGTTTCAGGAAAGAAAAAAAATATTGGGGAGGCGTGATCAATCAGAAGGGGCCACGCGTCCTGGGTGGTTTTGGGTACAACACGTCCATAGTCCCGAATTAAACATCGGGCACTTTATCGGCGCACGATGGGTCTGGGCCATTGATCTTTGATATGATCTGACGGATAGATCTCCGCCCGCCTATAGCTAATCACCCTGCACTTTCCTAGGGCATGGTGATCCCTAACCGTTGATCTTCCCTTCATCCAACGGCCATATCTTCATCCGCCCACTATTAACCACCGCACAATTTGCTCGTGCACTATCAACTGCAACCGTTGATCTACCTCATCATCCAACGGTTGGATCTTCATATGCTCCAACACTTCCTCCTGGGTAACCTTCTGCATGTGGACCCGATGTGGCAAGTCTACATCATGCCCCCCGCTCACGTGGATCTTCCACATCACTCTACCATGTGGCATAGGTGGGGTACACATAAAGATTTTCCAAAATTTCTAAAATTTCATATTTATATGAAATTTTAATTCCTCAATAAGGGGATTGTTACCAAATTGATTATGGCCCCTTATTCGTCATTTAACAGAATCCGACATTAACATGAGCATTTCATCTGCAAATCCATATTTATGCATGTACTTGTGTGTTATGGCCCACAGAGCTCTATTATTGCAACCTGAAGCTCTAATACCACTCTTTAACGTCCCCATCCCTCAATCTAGCCAACAGGAGGGGACATTACACTAAATTGGGGCCTCTAAATTTTGCCCCATAGCCATAATTACGAATTCATACAACTAAAGGCATGTGCAGACATAAAAGAAAACACACAACGGAAATAAAATGATCCACACACACATAACATGTAATTTCAATTATAATTGTCACAGGCATATAAATAAAAACCATTGCACATCAAATACATAAGAATACTTATCTTAAACAAAGAAGATCCAAGCAATTGGTTGTGTAAGAGCAATTTTCAATCATAGGCACTATGTGCATCATATACTCCTTCTGCTGAGAGACCACCCACAAGCTAGTCTATGAGGCCACCTGGGCGAAGGAAACACCTATGTCAAGCTTCTATCTCTCATCCCACAACCCACTATGATCTTTATGCTTAGCCAAAAGATCAACCAGAACTCTACAAGGGTCTCACTAAGCCATAACAACCATGGCAATCCTTCCCAAATACCCTACACAACACAAGGAAGGCATTTCCCTTCACTGATCCACAATTCCCTCAGGAAATCCAACCTTTACAGTGCTTACCATTGTGTGTGGTAAGAGTCCAACATGTTGTATGCTAATGGAGAACCTCCTGCAACATTAATTCATGGCTTCTCAAGTATCCAAGAGTAGAAGAACTCAATGGGTAAAGGTTCCTAGCTTTCCCAACCTCCATGCTCACCTACAACCATCTATTTTCCCTTCCAAAATACACCTTTGCCTTCAAATTCGAATTTTTGGGTTAAACACAGTCTGGTAATGGACATGAACAACAATGGAAAACTCTACGTAGTGTAGGAACATGCATGAGAGAATGAGAATCATCAAAAGCGTGTTGACTCCAAGGGATATGAGGTAAGGGTGAAAAGACAACTGACATAGCTTATGACCATAGAATAAATAGGACCGTTGACAGCTGACATAACTGTCACAACCCCCATGCTTCAATGACCACATGAAGTGACTTTTCCCACAACCCTCACATGTGCAATCAATGATTGGATTTAATAGTCAAAAGCCTGGGTAATTGGCTCATTTAAGACACATGGAAGATTCTGGATGAGTTCTAAGTTTGACACATGGAAGCATAGGATTTGGTTTCCCCATAGGCCCCCTTTCCTCTTCCCCTCTAATGGAATCATGGCCCCTCTAGTGCTCTATACACAGCCATCTTGGACCATTTCATTCATTTTCAACATAATATTTACATATATTTTGAATTGGCATGACAAGCCAATGATATGGTCCAAAGCAAAATATATACATCATACATTCCTAGCCATTCACTAGTTGGGCCTTGGCATTGAGCTCCACACTAGGAATCCATACTAGCATATTTACATCGACATTTACATCATTTTGATTAAATACATTCCAAGTCAAAACTGGGGGTATTACAATAGTTGTGTGAGTTAAAATAAGAATGGTCAACTACACCACTAAATGATTTTTGTTTCTTTTGATTTGTTGCAAAACTATAAGTGAAATAAACCTATAGCCCCAAGCGGTGGGACTCAAGTAGAGATTAGATCCCATGATTTTTGAATGATTTTCTCATTAGTTCAAAGCTAAATACTAAAATAACAACATGAAATATTCTAAAATCTTGAAAGATGGGAGTTTGGTAAACCTAAGCTTTCCCTTAACTTCAACATAATTTTACATAACTTCAAGAAAATGAATGATAATATATATGCAACAAGATGAAAGCAATATTCATTTATTCGCGTGAAAACAACAGTGTGAAGAGAAATAAAGGGACTAATTTCCAACTACAACAAAATAGGAATCTCATGAATTTGGGTTTCTACTAATTCTTGAAGAGGGTTCAATAAAATCCTAATAGTGCAAATGAGGGATCACTGCTCAAGCAATATTTCAATACTCCCGTGATCGTCTTCTCCTTAGTTGGAAGGTCGGCTAGCAAATCAGTCTTCAAATTAGGGTTTGAAAAGGTACGCCATTTTTAATTTGAATCACTTTTAGTAGAAGGATATATTTGAGGTGAACTCAAGGTGTGATATATATTTATATTGTTCAAAATGCCACCAAAAGACAGTGGAAAAAATCACACTCCACTCAAACCACCAGAGGATTCATCCATGACCTACAATAAAAGCAAAGACCTATCTTTTAGAATGTCCAAGTTGGAAGATACGATTAAAGGGTCTGCGAAAACGATTGATTTACTTAATTTAGAGGAAAGGATGGGACTTATGAAGAAGATGATCGAGTAAAATATGGAAAATATTGCTAATCTAATACAAAATTCAAGGGAAAATCTCCCTACAGGTGATGATGTGTTCAAGTGTACTCAAGAAGATAAAGATAGTTTCCATGTTGAGCAGCCTTCCATTAATAAGAATATTCCAAGAGGAATTGATTCTAATAATGGAAGTAACCTGGGATGGTCCCCAAGGGGTATCCAAATTGTTACACCAAAATGTCGTCACCCTTGTGCAAGTGTCGCAAGTTTCATCATCCTGACCTAGTGTCGTCATCTTGACCATTGTGTAAACTCTTTGCTCTGACCCTTAACCTCATTCTGGGCTAAAACACATCCAACTGAGAGATTTCCCTACCTAGTTGACCTCTTTGAGTAGGATGTCGCACTTCTCCTTTATCTAGGGTGCGACATCGTAGTTTCTGGTCAACTAGGGTGAGACGTTGTTGCACTTTGTCTTCCTACAGAGTGCGATGACCCCTATTTGTCGCTCTGTGTCCTCTACCAGGGTGTGATGAGGTTGGTTAAAGGCTATTTTAAGGAGTCTCGAGGTCTTTCTACAAGTTTGTTGAGGTGGAGGCCTATCCCTAGGCTCTAGGTGAGGTGGAATTTCGGTTCCTAACCTAATGGCAAGATCCCTTAACCATCTCCCCCTAATCCTCAACCTACCCTATATCTTTAGCCCTATATAAACACCCACTCTCTCCATGGGAGGGGGAAGACTATGGTATCTACATGCTGTTGAAATCTCTCTTAGAACATATCCACTCACCTATTGGAGAACTCATACTTCCTTGGAAGGATATGGCAATTGGCTTTGTCGGAGAAGGGCTACAGCGTTAAGCCTTGGTTGTGGTTCTATATCTCTATCATGTACTCCTCTATTTGCAGTAATACAAATGCTTTCCACCAATATTGTTCATGTGTGCAATGATATTGAGTAGTTTACCTGCTTAATTGTTTACTTAGATCACTTATTGTATAGATGTCTTTTACTAGTTTCTCTTGTTTCTTGTCTTGACAGGTCTTGCAGCTTGGATCTGACGACCGTGGGACGTGGACCAACATTTAGGAGAAAGGATTGCGTAGTAAAAAGGTAAGACATCTAGTACTTGATCCTTAAGTAGATCTAGGAAATGCATTGGTAGTCTGTTCTATTTGTTCTAGACTCACTTTGAGCTAGGGAGATCCGGCTCGCGTCCGCTCGAGTGGATTGTCCGATAACACAAATCCCCAAGATTGACATGAGGAAGTTCAATGGAAAGGACCCCGTAACATGGATATTCCATATGGAGCAATTCTTTGATATCCACCAAGTCCCAAATCTCCAAACTATTGCATTTTTATATTTAGTACTTGATCAGTTTGTGTGGTACCAATGGCTTTGTGAACACAAAAGAGCGCCATTATCTCTTGGTCCATTTATAGAAGAACCAATATCATACCATGATGATGTTAAGAGCAATTCCTTCTTTACACAATTGATAAATCTAAGGCAAAAAGGTCCAATAAGTGAGCACATTCAACAATTTCAAAAGTTGAGTCTCAGAGTGGAAGGCATACCAGATGATAAATTGTTGTATCTCTTTATTGGAACCTTGAAGGATAGCATCCAACATGAGGTGCGCCTCTTTGAACCAACATCCTTAGAAAATACTTTCATGGTGGCAAGTAAGGTTGAAAGTAAAAATATGGCGATGGCTACAAAAAGGACCATTCCGACACATATAGAGAGAATAACGTTCCTTCTTCTAACCCACCTCAAAGGTTGACACCCCAATAACTAGATGAAAGAAGAGAAAAAGGACTATGCTTTAATTGTGACAGCAAGTACAGTAAGGGACATAAGTGTGGTGAGAAGAAATTATTCTACATATATTGTGAAGAGGAGAAAGCAAAAGAACAAGAACCATCTCAAGCCAAAGAAATAGAAGAGATTACTCCCACCATATATTGTCATGCATTGGCTGGAATTAGCACTCCCCAAACTCTCAATATAGAAGGATATATCAAAAAGAAAAACGTAACAGTGTTGATTGATTCTGGTAGTACTTATATCTCATTCATTGTAAACTAGTCAAAGCTCTCAATTGCTTTGTATATCCAACACCAGAGTTTCAAGTAATGATTGCAAATGGAGGAACTATCAATTGCTCAGGGAAATGCCATAATATCAATCTTACTATGGGGGAATATGTATTTAATAATCCAATGATTGTTATCCTAATGGGTGGTGTTGATGTTGTCTTAAGGGTTCAATGGTTACAATCATTGGGAACAGTGGCTTTTAATTTTCAAGAACTTTGCATGAAATTTTCATGGGAAGGAAAAGAATTTGAATTAAGGGGTATCACAGGGAAGCAAAGCAAGGTGATAAGCTCTAGTGGTGTGACAAATTTTTTGAAAAGGGGACATCAAGGTATAATTGCACAATTATGCTCACTAGATGTTCAAACATCTAAGCCTCATATTCTCATGGATATCCAAAGGGTCATTGATAATCACTCCAAGGTATTTGAAGATATTTCAAAAGGTCTTCCACCTACTTGAAATTTTGATCATGTTATTCACTTAATTCCAATAAGTGTTCTTTCTAACATCAGACCTTACAGATAAACCTATGGGCAGAAGAGTGAAACTGAGTGTATGGTTGCAGAAATGTTATAGGCTGGCATAATTAGGCCTAGCCAAAGTTTTTACTCTGCACCAATGGTAATGGTACACAAGAAGGAGGGCTAATGGCGTATGTGTCCATATTATAGAGAGCTCAACAAGATCACCATTAAATATAAGTTCCCCATTCATGTCATTGATGAATTGTTAGATGAACTACATGGAGCAACTTAATTCACAAAGTTGGATCTTCGTTCATGGTATCATCATATTAGAATGAAGGAAGAAGACATCCCTAAAACAACATTTAGAACTCACGAAGGTCATTATGAATTTTTGGTCATGCCTTGTGGCCTTACAAATGCAGCTTCCACATTTAAAGTTTTGATGAATTCCATTTTCAAGCCCTTCCTTATAAAATTTGTGTTAGTATTTTTTGATGATATACTAATCTATAGCAAGTCTTGGGAAGAACATGTTCAACATGTTTACAGGGTGCTAAAATTACTAAAGGAGCAACAACTATATGCAAAATCTTCCAAATTTTTATTTGGGCTAAAGGAGGTAGAGTATTTGGGTCATATTGCCTCTCATGAAGGTGTCAAGGTAGACCCTAACAAAATTAATTCCATGATGGACTAGTTGATTCCCAAATATTTGAGGAATCTTAGAGGATTCTTGGGTTTGACAAGGTACTACCGCAAGTTTATTCAGAACTATGGAAGAATAGGAGCACCTCTAACAACATTATTGAAGAAGGAATCATTTTCTTGGACTCCATATGCAACTCGAGCTTTTGAACAACTTAAAGAGGCAATGTGAAAAGCTCTTTTTTTTACCACACCAAACTTCACAGAAACCTTCATTATGGAATGTGATGCCTCAGGGAATGAAATCGGTGTTGTTCTAATATAAGAAGGATGACCCCTTGCTTTCAAAAGTCGGCCAATTAAGGGAAAGAACTTGCAAAAACCCATTTATGAGAAGGAAATGATGGAAATACTACATGCACTTAAGCAATGGTGTCCTTACCTAATAGGTAGGCACTTCAAGGTCAAAAAAAATCATGATAGTCTTAAATACTTCTTCGAACATAGACTATCTTCATAAGAGAAACAAAAATGGGTAACCAAGATGTTGGGATATGACTTTGAAATCATATATATAAGAAAGGGAAACATAATGTGATGGCAGATGCACTCTCCAGAAAAGATGAGGATGTCGAGGCATTACTTTGTGTGATTTCAATTATACAACCTGATTGGGTAGTAGAAGAAAAGGAAGAAAGGAAGAATGACCAATCTGTGTGGATGCTCATTTAAGAGCTACATAAGGATCCCAGTGTATCAGATACTTTTGTGTGGAAAAATGATTCACTATGGTATAAGGATCGCTTATATATATGTAAGAACTCCCAACTCAAACAAAATATCATTTTGGAATTACACACCTCTACTACTGGTGGGCACTCAAGAATCCTAAAAACGTACCACAGGGTCAAGAAGGAAATTTTTTGGGAAGGTATTAAATCTAATGTTCAAATATTCATGGGAAAATGTTTGGTTTTCCAACAAAATAAGGTTGAAATAATTAAGACCCCAGGTCTCTTACAACCATTAGAAATACCTTGTCAATGTTGGGAGGAAGTCTCAATGGATTTTATCACAAGTCTACCCAAGTCAGAAGGGAAGAATGTTATTATGGTGGTTGTTGATAGACTCACATAGTATGCACAAGTTTGTGCTCTCTCTCGCCTTTTTAATGCAAGTACAGTTGATGCAGCCTTCATGGAAACAGTTCAGAAGTTACATGGAAACCCAAATATTATTGTCAGTGATCGAGATCCATTTTGACTGAACTATTTTATTGTTTGAATACCCATTTGACTCACAGTTCATGCTATCATCCTCAATCTAATGGGAAAAATGAGATAGTGAACAAATGTTTGGAAGGCTATATTTATTACTTTGCATCTGACAAACAAACACAATGGGTGAAATGGTTATCTTTGGCAGAATGGTGGTACAATACTTCCTTCCATATGTCATAAAAAATGTCTCCATTTATGGCACTTTATGGGTGCCATCATCCATCTATCACATCTCCCTTAAAAGGAAAATCTAAAGTTCAAGCTATGGAAGATCACCTAGAGCACCAATAAGAAGTTCTCCATTTACTGAAGGATAACTTGGTGATGTAAAAAAACAGGATGAAACAATAAGCAAATCAACATCGCAGTGAAAGGATTTTTGAAGAAGGGGATTGGGTATTTCTAAGGCTGTAACCTTACAAACATATGTCCCTCAAGCAACTAAATAAAGACAATAAATTGGCACCCAAGTACTATGGTCCTTATAAAGTGTTGCAGAATATTGGTAGTATGGCTTACAAATTGGAGCTCCCTTCATCTTCAAGAGTACACCCAATTTTCCATGTTTCTTGCTTAAAGAAGGTAATAGGAGGCAAGATCCCAATTCAAACCATCTTTTCGGAAATGGATGAAGAAGGAAAATTCATAGTGGAACCTAAACAAGTCATGGAAACAAGGACCAAACAACTATGCAATCGGCCTATTTCTGAGTACCTCATCAAGTGGAAGAACCTACCAATTGAATATTTGACATGGGAAGATGATTCCTTCATACATAAGCATCCACAACTAATAAAGCATTGAGGACAACACTTGTCTGAAGGGGAGGGGCAAGTTACACCCTAGTTGTTGGCACATTGTCCCCTATATTATGGCTCATTACATATTATTGATGTCAGCTTGGATCTATTAGTGGTAATTGTCATTAGTAGTGTTATATTAGTTATGTCGGCTTGGGTCCATTAGTTGTAATTGTACCTCTTTGTTCTTATATATATATGAAGGAGGCCTTTTCATTTGGATCATCTCAACTTGTCTTATCTTGTGTACTTAGTACATTGTATGAGGAGGTTGCCCCCTCAAAGAGGCTTGCCACTCATCTCTTTTCTTCAATATTAAGGCGTGGATTACTCTTTCTAGTATATTTATGCTCTTTTCATGCTATTTTGGGGAATTTGTTGCTTAACACTAAATGCATGTGTTAGTCTCTTAAGCTTATACACTTAGACAGTAATGTAGGAGGCCTAAACCTATCATGTCAAAAGAGAAACATAATTCATATTTTACCTTTCTAATTGCTTTGAACTCACTACATGTGATGATGATGCCATACATATATCACCATTAATACCACATCACTGTCCTCTTTTTCAACATAGATATAGGAATTAAAAAACTTATTTTGAATCCATGATCTGGGAAATGTTTATCAATTTTGGTGTACCAAGCTCTCAGTGCATGTTTGAGACCATAGAGAACCTTAACCAATATGCATAATGTATGTTCATTTCCAAGAACATGAAAAACTAAAGGTTGTTACATATAAACCTATTCCTTCAAGCGACCATCAAGGAAGGAATTTTTAATATCCATTTGAAAAATAGTCCAACCAAAATGAGCAATAAGAGCCAAAACTAACATGATTGTAACCATCTTAATGGTTGGAGTGAATGTCTCCTCACAGTCAATTCCTTCCTATTGAGAGAAGCCCTTTGCAACTAGCCATGTTCTATGTTGGTCAGGTGTACCATCTACCTTCTACTTCACCATATAAACCCACTCACAAGCAATAGGTTTTTTATTGGCAAGGAGATCCTCCAATAGCCAAGTCTAGTTTTCCATCAAGGCAACATATTCAACTTGAATATCTTTCTCCCATTCAGGGCAACCTTTGGCTTCTTCATAACTCTAAGGGTCAAAAGAATGTTGAATGTTAGAAAATAAAGCATAGCTACAATAATCATATTTTTTACCTTTGTTTCTTAACAACTGTCCTTCCTCCTTGGGTTAAGGACTCTCCCCGAAGAAAAACTCATTGAATGTTTTATAAAACCACTCGGGATGCCTTTTCAATTGTGAATCAATGTTGATTTATTCTAATTGGAATTGATTTATGCACTAATATGTTATTGATTTTAACTCATTGTAGCAATCACATGGATACTTAATTTTTTTCTACCTCGTGTCTAATGGATCCATGCAAAGAGAATGATTTTTTAGCAATATCACAACTCTTTGTAAGAAGTTTCGGATCTGATTTCTCAATAGAAGTACTTGGAAACAAAATGGCATGTTCGTAAAGTGCAAACATTTTTCAAGGTGCAAAAAATGTGAGGTTTGCACCTCCAAGGATTTTATCCCTCTTTGTGCTTGATAGATAAAGGGTTAAGATGGATATGATCTAGTTTATTTTAAAAAATATACTTTCTTATTTTTAGGAAACTTGTTTATTTTTTTATAGGTTTTTATATTATAGTTTTAATGCTTTTTTTTTTACACATGTTAGCTTTTGGGTTGTTCTGAAAGTGTTTACACCATACGAGAGGTGTGTGTCACATGATGTGGGTTATATGGTGAAATTCTATCTCATTGTTGTGTCTTATATTGTTTTGGTTGATTGTCATTTGGAGAGATTATTATAGGTGCATGCATGTTCTCGGGATATGTTTTAGAGGAGGCACACTTCTTACAAAGGTTGTAATCTTATGTGCCATTGACATCTTCTACATGGCGTGCATGTTAAGGAGAATGGGGCCTTGACATAGGATGTGGATCTATATTGTGGAGGAGTGCTAGTTACTGGGAGGAAGGGCACTTATCCCTAGGAGCATTGGGATCACTTGGACCACTCTAGGAAGTTGAGTGATTTACTTGATGGACTCTTACGTGGAGGGTTTTGGAGTTTGTTTTAGACCTGAGACACAGATGTGGAGGCGAGGCATTGGAGCTTGAAGCCTTTCTTGGAGAGTGTACAACCTTGTGATGATGATCGCTTGACATGTGAAACCTTAGCTCTTACAATGCACCACTTGGGACATGGTGTGCAACCACCACACAACATGTGTACATCTTGAGTAGAACGCTCCTCATGTGGACCTACTCTAGTGGCTTAGATTAGGTTGCTTGTGGATTGAGTCCATTGTCTATTGTTGGCCTCCCTTATCCATTCTATAAATGGAGGAGAGTGTCTTTGTATTTACAACTTAGTCACTAAATCATTTGCATCTTCTCGATGTACTTGTCATGTAGTCCTTGTGCTTGTGTGATACAAGAGTTGAAACACTTAATCGGAGACTTGGTGCAATGGGATTTGTGTGAGATAAACTTAAAACAAGACTTTGAGTGATGAGGTTCAAGTGTTAGTGTGAGAAAGACCTAGGGTTTATGGCATGGAACCCTAGAGAAGAATTGGAGCATTTGATGTGAGTGAAGCTTGTGTGATGCAAGCATGTGAATCTTTTTGAAGACTTGTGTGATGCAAGATTGTGAATCTTATTAAAGAATTATGTGATGTAGGTAGGAGATCTAAGGGTGGACTCATTGGTGTAATGCTAGTTTTTTGTCGAGCCTTTGGTGTGGCTAGGAGATCTTGGAAATATGCCTTGCTAGGTCATGGTATTGCTAGTAATGGTTTGTTATCGACAGTGGATGCCCTAGCTAGTGTTTGGATGTAATTAGAGTGTCCTTGAATGGATGATCTGAAAGGATGTGTTGTACAACTTGGGATGAGCTGAGGTATTGTATTTTTTCATTTATGTCAACATATGGAGTGTACAACTGTTGTCCAAATTTATATGTCACGAACTTGAAAATTAGACTTGTGTTCTCACTGTTTATGAGTGATTTCTTGAATGTTTCTTCATGTTGATTTATTGAGGCAACTTGCATAGTATATTACGTGATTTAGCATGCTAAGAAGAAACTATAAATTATATTTATTGATACAATAAATCTATCGTAACTATAGTAATTTTAAAATATAGTTAATGAAGGAGATTATGCCCCGAAGATGTGAATATTCTTTCCTTGAAGTAAATATCTTGATATCTATTTTATTGAGTTTGCCTAATGATTTGGTTGGACATACATGAAGTATATTATTGTTGTAATTTATATTTCAAATTTATTTATGAAACATAAAACTCGGAAATAGAGCCAAAAACCTCAAATAGACAAGATTAATGAGCAATAGGGTTGCTTATTCCCTGCCATTTAACTAGAAGTTTGTAGATCAACTAGTGCTTTGTATATTTCACTTTGTCACTTGGAAACATTTAAGTTTATATTTGTTAATAATTTTTTTGATAAAGTTTACTACGTTTCACTTATAGTGTCCAAGCAAACTTTCACTTTAATGTCCAAACAATCTGATTTTATATTTGTTACTAAAAGTTTTGATTATGCTTTATTAATGACTCATAAACAAAGAATGAGTTAGTCAGCTTAGATTCTCATTACCAAGTATAGATCCAAGAAATTCACTATCACAACTGAATTGGGAGAGTAACAGTTGCATTGGACAGTCATTTTGTATTTTCCACTGATGAAAATAGATGAACAACAAAGTAATGTCTATCATATATTTATGAATATTGATGAAAATAGATGAACAACAAAGACTGCCATTTATTCTCCACCAAAGAGCTATAGTTATAGTTACTAGCGAAACCATAAATCATAAATTAAAACACCCGTTTCATTTTTTCTACCCATTTCTATTTCTGCACAGCCTCATACATGGCGACAGCATAACCTTTCTGAATAGTAGCTTAGGAATGTGGTATTGGAAGCCCTTCTTAACAACATTGTAGGAACTTTCTCATATCTATTCTACGCACACATTTTCCCTAGCCCTGGCTATGATTTTTCTGTCATGGTCATGGCATGTTTGAAACACTTGCAAATTTAAGAGTAAAGTTTCAAAATGTTAATGTTTATTCTATCGACCTTTGATAGTTAGACTCAAAAAATCGAAAATAAAATAAAATCATAATTTAATGTAAGATTTGAAGAAGAATGTTGGTTTTTTTAAGTGGTGTTGTTAATCCAAAACCCATGAGACTCTATATCTATATGATCATCCCCTTATTCTCCAACTTGTGTAACAAATGAATTATGATAGATGGAAAAGTCATGTAAAATTGGCAAGGAAAATTGTTTTTACATTTGGCTTAACCTGCATGTGGGGTTGCATAAACTTCGAGCTTAAATCCCATTGAATCAAATGAAATTAGGAAATTCACAGAGGTTACTACGAAAACTTTATTGTTTAGATGAATCTTCCGCACCTAGCAGCAACATAGATGTTACACTCCATACTTTACACGAAATTTGTTGAAGGACATAATGGGAGGAAGTTTGCCTTGTTTGCCATAAATAAGTACTAGACCTGCTAATTGTCTTCTTTTCAAGCAGTGCACGCATTAAAAACATCAACATTAAAGATATGTGGCACTTCAATATATATGTAGTGGACTTTGCTTTTCCAAGGTTATGGGTATGCAAAGTTAAAATTGAAATAGCTAATATGAGTTTGCAGCTTTTGACCCAAGTAACCCAGTGGTCATTCCAAGTTTCTTTATTTTATAACGATTGAGAATTTAGACACCATTTTCTAATCTAATCTGCAGAAGCACAATCATTAATATTTCATGATATGTAATAATCATCTTAAAGAATCATTAAAATTGTCTTCTTATTAAAGAAGAATTAAAATTAATATTGAAATTAAACTTATAAAGTATGAAACTAAACAAAATTAATATTGAAACTAGATTTATAAAGTATGGAAACTAAAAGAAAATGGAAAACTTACTTCTAATTTAGGAGTTCGATTAAGGATAAAACACACACACATATTAAAATTATAAAACAAAAAACTCAATTTTACTTCTAATTAAAACTTTCAACCATATTTTTAACATTAAAAAATTGAATATAACGTGGAAAAGAAACTTGGAAGTTATACTTCTCGTAAATGTTACAAAATTTGCACTTTGTGTTTATCACTTTCCACTTTTATACACAAGTGTTGCAACAGGTTCACAAATAAATCCCATAATGAAATCGCATGAACATTAGCCACAGAATTCAGTTAGACATGAGTGTTACAACGAATACACAAATAAATTCGAGAATGAAATCGCTTGAACATCAACCACAAAATTCAGAAATTCAGGATCTGTACATCGATAATGTAATGGGTTGAAACAATTACAAATAGTTTGTAATTTTGTAACTCTTTTAATATAAATACAAACCTTGATGTAGTGAAAAAATTTCTCCACTCGGATAGACATCTCAAAATAAATAAAATTGTTGTGTTAAACTGGACTACACTAAAATTCATAAACTATTGCACTTTCAAAACAAAATGGTATAGCAATGTTGTGATTGTGCTATTTCGGATTTGAAGATTCAAATAGGTTCCAGAACAACGTATAGTTTTTCGCTGTAAGATTGCATAAATCTCTACCAAATTAGCATATTCTCTACATTAAGAACTCATAATGAAAATAAATTCAATCTAACATTCAGCGTATCAAAAACAACTTATAACAATGTTCTAAACTAGCATTTGACTCTTGAGGGACAAAAATGAACGCCGGTAGGAAAAGAGGAAAGTTAGAAGGAACAAAAACATAGGCATAAGCAGCGAAGGATGTTGGTAGGAAAAGAGCAAAGTTTGTAACAATCTCAAATTACAAAGATATAAGCATTCAACCCATAACTAAAAATAATGTTAAGTTCATCAACACAGTGAGTAGTAATCTCAACACTATAGATTACTACTATATCTGGAATATATAAGCAATTTGAAAAAATATTTCTGCAATAATATCAATGAAAACAACAACATTACAATTTGAATACAATCTAAACATGATCAAACAAGATATTATGGAATGGGATTATAAAAAATGAATAAGAGAAGATAAACATATTATTGTTTTAGGAGAAAAGATTCAAAGCATATATCATTCAAATAGTTTGAGAAACCAATCAAAAGTTACAAAGATTGATGTTTTAAAAATGGAAAAAAGAAATAAGGAAGATTTTGGAAGATACAGTTTTCACTTCCCGATTAAAGATTCTTATGATTTTTAAAATACTATAGCTCCTACCTTCTCTCATAAAATTTAATAAATCTTATAACTCAGCTACTGCTTCTTCTTGTCAATTTAGTATCACCGTCATTGTCCTTCAATGCAGTCCTTAAGATTGTCACAAAATCTATCTTTGAATAAATATCCAGTCAGTCCAAATCAATGCTCAAGAATTACTTTTAAAATCAATCCTCAAGATTGCCCACTTTAAAGATCAAAACAATCTTCAAACACTCTAAAATTTGTTCTTCAAACACTCTTTAAGCATCCCTGAAACATTGTTAGATCAACTCTCCTTCAACCTTGCAAAACAGTCATGAAAACACTGTAGATGCACATTTCCTGTTCTAGGTCATATGATCACAAAACTACCTTTGTTGGGTATGAAAATGACCTTCTTGCTACTGCCACAACTAATACTCAAGGAGCACTGTAAAAGATCTTCAAATGTTGCCAAGAAAATCTACTCATAACCAGTTATCAAATACTTTTCCACTTGTTATAAGGACTCTAGAGATAAGGCTCGAAACCATTTTTTGATGATATTGTTGACTGTAGAATGGAGAGACTTGAGGTCTTCATGAATCTGACTATGGTACTTAGAGGATTTCAGGGAATATCCATAATTCATATTTTGTCATGTTTTGCTGCCATCGTAGGATTGTCAAAGGTTGTTATTAATAAAAGATTATTCTCAGAACTTCAACCAATGCTCCAAAATCGTCTACCACTCCACATACTTTTAGGATCCAATAAAGTTACATCCAATAGACGGGGACTCTAAAACAATGTTACAAGTCCACTTGATAATCATCTTAAGTAGTGGTATAAAATGATGTCACAAAGATGTCTTCTCCAATGGCATTCACTTCATGTCTGTCGTGCTCACTTTATTGTTTGTGGTTTTTCCAAAATTCAACCTCTGATGGCATGGGAAGGGAAGAATCAATTTGCTTCTTCAAATTTACGCAAGTACATCCTTTACCGATTTGCTAACTACCACACTTTAATCACCGCTTAAATAACTCCAATTCAACCTTTAAACTTGCAATTTGAGAATGTCTATCGTGCTCACTTTATTGTTTGCGGTTTTTCCAAAATTCAACCTCTGATGGCATGGGAAGGGAAGACTCGATCTGCTTCATCAAATTTATGCAAGTACATCCTTTACCGATCTGCTAACTACCACACTTTAATCACCCCTTAAATAATTCCAATTCAACCTTTAAACTTGCAATTTGAAAATGTGCCCATACAACACGAAGAAAATACCTGATGTGGCATGTTCAGAAAAAGTAACTGATGTAGACAAAACTGGTGAGCAAAAGAAAAACGTATTGTGGTTTTGCATACGTCCAAGGTTGATGGCTCCCTTAGTGCAGATGGTACTATACAAAAGCTACAGGATATATCGTTGTTGTCCACATTAGATGCTAATGGGGAAATTAGCTATCATAATAGCCACTGCATAACCCTTTTCTTAGTTCAATTTTCTCACATTCTTGATAATATTGTGATGCCAATCCCTACTACTATGGCATATTAATCCTCGTGGCATTCATCCCTTCCATGGCCAAGGCTTCAAGCTGCTCGAAATGATATCCTTATGGAAGAATGTGTCATACCATGATTATAAATTGATATACTAGTCAAAACAGAGGGACATATGCCATGATGAATAAGACCATTTAAAGAATAAGGGTGCTAACTTGTTAGCTACAAATGATATCCTTATGGAAGAATGTGGGAGATTAAGGAGGTAAATCATTGGGGCAAGTAAGAATAGTGAACCACTATAAGTGACAAGATTTGGTGCATGATTGTGTGTACGTCCTACATATTACAAATTTCATGAAGAATAATCAAAGATCATGTAGAAGTATAAGGTTTAGTATGCTTGTTGGTAGTGTATGTGCAAGAATTATTCATAATGACCACACAAATAACACCCTCATTTGCACAATAGCATAAAAATATGTGCATTTTGAATAAATGTTATACTTAATGAAGTGGAAGTTTTGTACTTAGCATTGGATTGGAAAACATAAAATCCTAAGCCCCACTGCCCTGCATTCCCTTTAGCACTAGTGGATTGCCTCCACAGCCACTACGTTCGGCTTTGGGTGTAAAGAAATTTGTTAGAGGCCTTAATCGAATCTCTTTCTAGCTATGCTATAATATAAAGTTCTTATAACTGAAAGCCCACGTAACTTGAGCTTGAGGCTAGGTGTTTGAACGAAACTTCACTTGAGGCTAGGTGTTTGAACGAACACCAATAGGCCACAAGTTAAGTGTCACACATAAGTTATAAGTTATAAGTAATAAGTTGTCTATTATTTTTTATATTCTTCTTTCTTTTATAATTGTTTATTTCAAATTTTGAATAACTGCCATAAAGTCAATTGGATAGTATTTTATAAAATATTTTCATATTTATATCAAATTTAGATATGTCTTACAATAAAAGTGTTCATAAATAACAATTTAAATATATAATCAACTTTAATCAATTTAAATAGAGCAGTCACAATTCTCCATAAATACATGAATTAATTAATGAGGTAAGTCTTATCAATCTAAAGTTGTGTCTCATTGTCTAGCCTACTATTAATTTACTATTCATGATCATTTTAACCACGGTAATATACCTACTAATTGTAAATGTATGATTAATCATACACATAAAATTAGTTACATATATTAATATCTATCCATATATGTTATTAACATATTATCAACATATATTTTTAAACTTAACATTCTAGTTTATAAATTCAAATCATATCCAATATATAATGGAATCATAGTGTAGGGCATTACAATTGGCATGGGTAGGTGGATATTCGGATCAACCATGATGCTACAATTAGAAAAAAAACAAGGTCGCAAGCAACAATTCCTGTCGAATTGCATGACTTGGTAGTGGATTAGTTGAACGAGTTGATACTCATAGGTTGGGCGTTGGCGATTTGGTTGATCAGTTTAAATTATCAGTTAGCTTTATAGTATTGGATTAGTTGAACAATTTGATACTCATAGGTTGGGCGTTTGCGATTTGGTTGATTAGTTTAAATTATCAACTATCTTTATAGTTACTGAAAGTGGGTAAAGCAAAGTGACAGCATGGGCAGTTCCATAGCAAACTTGCAACATTCTTACCATTTAGGTGATGAGGTGAGTTTGAGGATGTAGCCAATACAATGGCACGTGTTAAACTTGATGCGTTATTTTTATTGCCAAGCAAGGAAATTTATAATATTGAAAAGTTTGATTAATGAAACAAATAGTAAGTTACAATATTTGCATTTTTTTCCAACGTTGCAATAAAATACTAAATGAGTAATTTGAGTGCGCAAGTTACAATTTTATTAAAGAAGTTAACTTGGAGAAAAATCAAAAGATGTCATCGAGATAACTGCCTTGATTCATGCCAGCTTTAAGAAGAGGACTTGTCATCATATCAGAAGTTTCATGAAGAGAAGTTCCACGTCAAGTCTGCAATAATGTATTGGGAATTTATTGGCACGAGTTATGGACCGACTGCCACACAATACATGTATTCGAAACTCCAGCCTCAGGAAACCTTTTTGTTTAAATCTCAGCAGCCATCGAAGTTCCTTTCATTTACGATACATGGTTTAGATCTTAGCAGCCATCAAGGAGCCTATACTAGCCTGAAGATACAGGGAAGTTATCACTCGGAGCTAAGATGGAGATATAGTATTTATATACCAAAGGAAAGGTTGACCGTAGCATTCAAAGTGGTCGTGAAGTTAACCATACCGAAAGTATTTATCTACCGAAGGAAGGGTTGACCTAGCCAGTTAGCTCGACAATCAAATTGAAAACTAATAGAGAGGTAAGAGGCAGTTAGAACATTATTTATGCGATAATGCCTCTCTCTATGTGGGATATGAACCTCACCCACCAAGGCGGCAAATTGCTAATGTTTTTTTAATTTGTTTGTGGTCACACAGTGGAGTATGTAAAATTGGGTCTGCATGTACACATGTCAAGGCAGCTCCTTCTTCCAACAAAACCCTCACATTGTTCTTGTAAACATGTCCCTGTCATGTAATAGACTTACCCGCCTATGCATGAAATAATTGCGCATCCAAATAAGTCAAGATTCGACGGGGCTGATACCTTTCAAATTGTGATCATTAGCCTTGGAAACAATGCCAAATAACCATTGAACAATAAATGTGAAGGTAGTGGTAGTGGGAATCTCTGGATAAAATATGCAATGCAGTGACAAATGTGAAGGTAGTGGTATGCAAAACAACTGTCAATGCAACATGGCAATACAAACTTAGCATGATCACCATTTGGTGAGACGAGAAAAAGGTCTGGATGTCGGTTAAACTCCAGGTGTGCATTTGCTTCATCAACAGTTGTTGATCCAACCGAAACTCAGTTTGCTCCTCTCTTTACGCTCTCCACTTTAGCTGTTGCTTCCTAATTTCGTTTTGTTGCTATCAATCTGCAAGGAATTCAACAATGGAAATTTATGCAAATGTGGCACTGGAAATTGCAGTCCCATAGTATGCAATGCACCATTACAATGTGAACATTAATGCTGCTCTCCATGAGTTCTTTTCTTTCTTGGTACGCTGCTCGATACGATGGTTCTGTTCTGAGGGTCTCTCCATGAGTTCTTTTCTTTCTTGGTAAGGTGGTCGATACGACGGTTCTGTTCTGAGGGCGGTTTTGTTCTGAGCTAGCTATTTCCGGTTCAAACTCTTGACTGAATCTTACTTTTACATTGTGTGTTGATTTACTTACAGGCAGGAAGGGTGAGAGCAGGAAGGTTGAGCATACGGATTTGGGTTCTCTCTGGATGTTCAAATGGATATATGCATAAACGACAACCAATATTCTTTGTCACCATGCACTTGGTGCATTTTTCCCTTAGTTCCTTGCAGCTGCTTGGTCGTCTCCAGGCTGCACATTTTGGTGTATGGTGTAGTTGTAACGTGGGGACTACATATTTCCTTCTTGGAGCGCGGCGCGCCATTATCAACTTGGATTCATGCAATTATCAGCTTAGATGCCTGAATTTTTGGAAAATTAGAAAACGCACACAATTTTTATTTAAAAAACCAGGGATTACAAATATTAATCAGAAGTTAGGGATGAACCAAGGACGTGCGCAACCTCGAATCGAATCAGAAACACAGATATAGAAAAAGGTGAAACCCCATTGCAGCTTCATATCCTTCCTATTGAAACAGAGATATCCACTTTCTATTGAGGAAGAAGAATATGGTTCTCGTAGGGGAGAAAGAGCCCGAAGTTGCAATAAAAAAACTTGTGCAGAGATGTGTATGACACAGCTGGACCGGAAATAAAAAATAAAGAAACTCCCTCCCACAACACCATCCACGTGGCAGCATTCCATTCACTCTATGAGCGAGAAATCTAGCCGATGTGGATGGTTATGCTTCTCCACAGTGAAACGCCTACGGCGTAAATATCAATTGCAATTCCATGTTACTTTTGCAATTAAGAAAAGGACTTTCCACAGAAATAAAGATCTAACTAATATTAAAACTAAGCAAATAATTTTTTTGAGTTTCAAAAAAGAACAAAGAATTCTTACAAAGCTACAAAGAATTCTTCTGAAATCAAAGCTTTTACATCAATTATGTCCGAGAGTCATTTATGTTGTTGAAGTCCTCTAAAAATTTACAGCTTACAAGAATAAGCACAATGATATGGCTTTTTTAAAGTACCTCTTTAACAATGCATAGAAGCATTATAATTTGTCTATTTGTATAAGTGAGACATACTTGAAGGGTGAATCAATTAATACAATCATTTTGCATAGAAGCATTATAATTTTCCTATTTGTATAAGTGAGACATATTTGAAGGGTGAATTAATTATTACAAGCATTCTGAAGAAGTATTATTGTTGTAATTTATTTGAAGACATATTTGAAGGGTGAATATATTATTGTTGTAATTTATAAAGAAATAGTTGGAAATGTAACATGTGTTTTCTCCTTCATTAATCAATTAGTTATAATATATATCTTACAGTAGAAAATATCTCAAATATTCCATAACATTTAAAAAAATGCAAAGGGGCAATGTGGATGATAATTTTAAACACTGGCATCATCATTATCATTACTACCATCTGACATAAACATACTGTCATTATCATTGTCACCATCTAACAAACATAAAAATAAACACCATCATACCATCATTAACGTAAAACTAATAAGATAGAAAATAGCTCAAATATTTCATAACATTTAAAAACATGAAAAGGGGCAATGTGCATGATAATTTTAAGCACCATCATTATCGTTATCACCATCTAACATAAACATATCATTATTATCATTGTCACCATCTAACAAACATAAAAATAAACACCGCATACCATCATTAACATAAAACTAATAAAAACAAGCATGAACATATCATCATAAACATTACATTACATATTCATCTAACATATACATCTTACAGGTTTAAACATTATCTAACACACATATGATCTAACAATAACATGTAACAAAACACAAGTTCCATTTTCTAACATAACCATCGGAAACATCTAATAAACATCACCGAACCTGACCTCACATACACAACATGACCATCAACATATAAATAAACATCAACATAATCATCAACGCCAACATTTGCAAAATGGAAAACACAGACATGTAATGAAAATCATCGAACCTAACCTAACGTATACATCATGACCATCAACATATAAATAAACATCAACATCATCGAACCTAACCTAACGTATACATCATGACCATCAACATATAAATAAACATCAACATCTGCAAAATGGAAAATGACGTGTGTGTGTGTGTGTGTGTGTGTGTGTATCAAAATGATGATAAATGTCAAATATACATGTTTAGTCCACCCTCGGAACCATATCATCATCACTATCTATCGACCCACTAGATGTATTGACACCTTCACTAGTAAAGGCAGAGGCATGATCAATACCTCTACTAGGAAATAAACTAGCATGTAGATCAGTAGGAAAGACATCTCTAGGAATTTAGATAATCTCACTTGATCTAAGCATCCTCTTCAAAGTTGAGGGGACTAGTGGACGAGGATCATGGGGAGATAATGGATCTATTGAGGCTGGTCGGTTGGATAGATATAACGGATCAAAAGTTGGACCGGTCAAAGGAGGGGGAGGGGGAGGAGGAGATGTCTAAGATGACAAAGGAGGAGCAGGAGGAGGTAGATGAGATGTCAGAGGTGGAAGCCGAGGAGGAGGTGAATGGGATGTCGAGGTTGTGTCAGTAGTCGAAGGAGGAGGTGGAGTAGTAGATGTCGAAGTTGATGGAGTGTTGGCGGGCAACAACCCTCTCAATTTTTCTGCTTTGCTGAATAAAATTGATCAGTTCTCTTCTATAATTTATCACAAAATTATTTAAGAGTGCCTTCTGAAGGTGCTCTCAATTAGGAGAAGATTGAAAGTTAGGATTAAGGTTCTAAAGGTTAGGTCAAACTAAGTTGATTGATTCTTCTTACAGTTGTTAAAATCCTAGATTTTGTATGATCAAATTTTTATCATATTATTATCAATCATATATTATGATGGGTTGTTTATTAATATCTTTTAAATTAGCTTATTTAATTTTTAGATCTTTTCTTTTCATGTAAATAATTCTAATTTCATTTTTGGCTTTGATTCTGGGTAAGTTTTATGCTGATAATTTTTATGAATGAATTTGAGGGTTGATCAAATTATCTTATCATATTATCAAATTCTTATAAACATATCATTCATTTAATTTATTTTGCTCCTTGTAGATAAATAATGTAAAACATGTGCCCAGAAAATTGTATATATTGTAATATATTCACCTTTGAAAATATTCCGAGACATGATCAAAGTTTATGAATATTGATTCGACTTCTATTTTTAGCCATTTTGTAAACTCAAAGTTCGATGATTATTTTTATTATGATAGATATGGTATTTTAACTTAACATTATTCACTTTGAAGAATTATCATATCATTCCTATGCATCGAATTGAATTATTTGCAAATTATGAGTTTACAAGCACGATATTATGGTTTGAATTGTGATGAATCATGACACCTTCACCGATTTCTATGAGACTTCAAAGCAAGGTCAGTATTTATGATGTGGTTCATATGTTATTAATATTTTGAGTGCCACGTTGTAGCTTCATTATGATTATTCTCAACTTGGAGATTAACTATCAAATCTTAATCAGTACGTTTGATCTCCACGTATAACCTTTCTCATGCCAAATCTGAAACTGAATTAATTGATCTTGGATACGGATGCTTTCTTTTAACACTTGGTTTCTATCCTGTTCTAGTGATGAAACACGAAATTTCATGATGAGACACTTGTAAGTTAATATACGAATCGTGCCATTTCAAACTAATTTCTACAATCGTTTGAATATCAATTAACACATACAAGGTTATCATTTCATTATCTGATTTATTATGATCTTAACATTGGTACTTTTTCATTGGAAAAATAAATCTTTGAATTGAATTATAGTATGGTTGTAGAAAGGTCGATTATTTCATAATGGTTTGGTTATCCTGGTGATTGCGTTTTTGTTTAGGAAATAGTGTGAATTTGGAACTTGTTTTCATTGTTCGAAACTATGCTTGATGGGATTATGTTTAGGGTTTTGTTTCTCGTTACAGATAAATTGAGCTATGATTTGATGTTCCACACAATGTCATTTACATGGACTCCAATACCATCTGTATTCACGCAACCTTTCATCCCAAACCCTAATCAGAGTGTTTGCAGGGTAAAGATGGCACCTCTAAATCGTTTTGAGGTATCAGGTCTCGAACTGGTAGAATCGAACCCAGAAGCAGCTACATTGTTTGAAAAAATAGGTTGGGGTTCGTTTTTCAAATGTTTTAGTGGCCATCATGTAGAAATAACTGGATGATTTGCCATGTCTTTAAAAAATGATGTAGCTCAAGTTGGGAATTTTCAACTGGTTTTAAACGAAGATTTGATTGCTAAAGCTACCAAGATTACCCAAACTGGTGAATGTTGGTTCAAGGGACAAAGGGTAAATTAAAAAAATTGTGAATCATTCCTTTTACCATTACCAAAGGTTCAGATCTTGGAAATGGCGTTTCTGTTAAGTTTTTGAAACCACAATGGAAAGCCTGTTTCAAGATTTTAATTAGGTATGTTTCGTGTGATGGCCGATATTCTCATATTCATTATTATCATTTGCGGTTGTTAATGGCCTTGAAGGGTTGTAGACTCAATCTGCCTTTCTTTTTACTTCAAAGTTTGAAAAAAATGGCATATACTGTACAGACCACTTTAGGAGATGTAGAAAGAAGTTTATTTCATCATGGCCTCCTTAAAATTTTATTTCAACACCAGTTAAGTCTTTTTGGTAGATCTTGGGATGAATTTTTAGAGGAAAATGATTTTGGGTTAACTCAGTATTGGCCGACTCTGCATCCCAAGAACCGTAGAAAACGTAAAGGTCCCCTTAAGTTTGGAGTCGGGTCTGAGCCAAAAAATGTTGAATCACCTGGATTGGATGCACCTGTAGAGGATAGTATAGAACATATAGTTGCAACAGAACCTCTTCCTTTCGAAACCCCCCCTGCAGTTTTGGCTTCACTTGGAGAACTTCATATTGTACCTGTAGATGAAGGAAAAAATTTGAATAAGATAAACAAAAGAAAATCGAAATCCAAGTTCGAGTCAGACTTGTCAAATATCCCTATTTCAAAATTAATCTCTCGCAGAATTACCAGGAGTATGATATCTTCTGCTTCAATAGTACCTCTATAGGTCCAAGATTCTTCATTAATCGAAATTATGAGTGAAGAAGAAGATTATTTTTCGATGGATATATCTTCTCATGAGCATGAGGATAAAATTGATAATCCTATAGCATCCCCGAATGGTGGTTTTGATGGAATTCAGTCACTTGTTCTACAAAACGATACAGAGACCAACAGAGAACCTTCATTTGATGATGACTCTTCATCAGAGAAGACGCTAAGAAGTACCCTGGAGACCATAAAATTAAAACAACAAATCATTCAACTGAAAAATAAATTGGAAAGGTCCGAGTCAAATTCTATTGTTTTGAAAGATGAAGTACAAAACCTGAGAAGTGAGTTATTACCATGGGTGAATCGTTGGCAGGATTTAAAAGTGGAAAAAGATAAGTTGAAAGTTGTGAAGAGATCGTTGATTTCTGCCAGCAGAAAGTTTCTGAAGCGTGAAGAGCAATATAAAATTGAAAATGTAAAGTTAAGTGCTAGATTGTCAGAGGCAAGAAGAACAATTAATTTTCAAAACAAAACTTGACACTTATTTTGTTTTCAGTTATGTTGGCATATTTCTCTTTTGACAAGTAATAGATTACTTTAATTAGCACACCTACAGAATCGTAGATTCTGTAGGTATGCTTTAAATTTATTTCATTCTATTTTTATGTTGTATTTAATCATTATTATTTTGATGAGGAATTAATATATCTATAACTAATTGTCACAGGTGTACTTATGATATGAATGCGTTGGATTGAATGGAAACGATTTTGCTGACTGGTATACATCTTTGAAGCTGCTTTGTCAGAGGAGAACAATTTTTGCATTGATAGTTGGCATACATTCTGAATGGTCACGTTTTGTTTGCTTCGTTGGAGGCTCATATTTGCCAGGTGCTTCTTTTGGTGTCAATTGAATCATATCGCCAATAGAAAGAATATAGCGATGGTCATGAGTTATCTGAACAAATGTTAAGAAATTGTTTTTACTATTTTTGTAAATAAACCCTAAAATAACTCGAAGACAGTTGTTCTTTTCATGTATATAAGTCCCAAACAATTTCTGAATGAAGGTCGATGGAGTACTGGAGAAAAGACTTATTGAAATTATAACACAGTTTCTAGTTTTGATTACTCTATGGAGTTTCTCTTCGTGGATGATTGTCACTAGACTTCTCAAATTGGTATCAATGTTTTGTTACAGTTTTTGAAACCTAAATACATATTTCGATATATTATTTTCTCATTTTTAACACTTATGCAATTATACTTTGATGTGATTGTATTTGTTATTTGAAAGTTTACTCTATTCACACAATATCATTATTTGATTTAAGTATTACTGAATCTTTTTATTCAATATTTTATTGATGATTGTGATTTGGTAATAATACATTTCATATTTATTTATGTTAGCATTTGTATGTTTACAATGTTTTCATGAATGAATATAACTTTTTATTTAAATATTTGGTATTGAACATTAGTTATTGATTAATAGAACATTACAGAATAAATTGAAATAGTTTCCTATTTTAATTTTTTGTTTTTGTACATGATCAACAAAGATTTTTATGATAGTAATTTTGGTATTTTTATCTGAATTGTTATCATTCTTCCCTTTGTTATTTTAAATGATTAATTGATAATTAATCTAGTCTTCCAAGTCGCTCTCAACTGAGATAGGGTCAATAATTTAGTTTTAGTTATAGTTAAACTTAGTTTACTTAAGTTAGGTTTTAGCAGCTGTTAGATAATCCTTTAGGTTAAAATCAGTAGTTTTACATTTCAAATAGGACTACACTTGAAGATTCAAACAAAACCCAAACAAGAGACTTTCATTAAGAAATCACATTAGGTTAGCTTAGACTTAGAAACTGACTTTAGGATTCAACTTTTAACAGTTGTTTAACTTAGGAAACATTTTGCTGAGTTTTTGTATTCTCCTTAAGAGGATAAATTCAGCTAGTAGCAGGAGACCATAACCTGCGAGGTTTTGCCATTCCAAACACACCGGGAGATGTTCTAAGCAACTTGTGTGGGCTTAATCTCCTTAGTTGGCCTAGGTCAAAAAATCAGGCCAACATGGAGGAGGGAGTGGAGGTGGAGGAGGAAGTTGATGGTCATCCCTCCTAGCAGCCAACTAAATACGTGCACCGACAACCTGATGCATCAACAACCTCACATGACGAGGAATAATCCTCCATATCTTTGCAAGCTGAGGCTGTCGAAGAATGTCATGCACCCGCACAGGCTGAACACCCACATCTGCCAACAATGTGGCCAACATTGTTGAACTTTTGTTGTCATTGATGTCAACCTATGTCAAAGAGGATGTCAACTAATTCAGTTTGAGTCATTGATGTCAACTATGATGTTAAATAATGTCAAAGAGGATGTCAAAGGATGTCAAAGAAGATTCAGTATTCTGGTTCCAGTTTAAATAAGTATATGAAATCCACTTTGAAGTGGTATATGTGCAAGCAAGATGAAGAAGGATATGGATTCCAATATGAAGAAGTATATCCAGAAGTGAATCCAGTCTAAAAAAGTATACTTCAGAGGTACATCATGCATATCCAGTTTGAAGAAGTACATAAGGAATGCATCCCACTACATGTGGTACATGTGCAAACACCAAGTCCACCAAGTCACACCCCTTCAAGGAAAGAGCCAAAGGGTTGGTTGGACAAAGGTTCGAGTGCACAAGCAAGCTAAGAGATTATTGGACAAGATTTGAGAGTCTGCAAGCAAGCTAAAGTGTTCATTGGACAAAGGTTGGGAGTGCGCAAGCAAGTCAAGAATTTATTGGACAATGTTCAAGTTTATGCAAGCAACTTGCAATAAGAAATGGTCAAACAGTTATGCAAATCCTAAAAGCGTGCAAATCTCACCAATCAAAAGAAGCTTTCAGTTATTGAAACGCGCACAAACACCAAGAAATATGTAGCAGTTGAAGATAGTATATGCGCAAATTCCACAGCTGATGAATCATAAAGTGTGAAAGACCCATAAGTGATGGTACCGAAAGGGTGAAAGTCCCACTAAGTCAAGGACCATGTATGCGCAAGACCCATTAGAGATGACACATAAATAGCGCATAAGATGACATGTGGCAAAAGCATAAACCGTGAAGCAAAGAAGAAGGAATGCCACAACCAACTTGTGGACATAAAATCTGTGCATGACATGTATAAATAAGAAACAAGTTGGAGATTGGAAGTAAGATTGATAGCAAGGATGAAGAGCTTGTAAGTGGAAGATACAGACTTATATTTGGGGCATCAAGAGCTCATGGAATCAGAACAATGTAATTTAATAGAGAGTCGAGTGCACATAAGTAGAGAAATGGAATAGATGATGGTGCGCAGAATGATGTTGTAGATCTGCGACGATTGCACAAAGACAAAAAGGCATAATGTAGAGGATGTGCAAGTGCATCAGGATTGATTGACAGTATTGCAGACAGTTACAGATGTTCTAAGATAGATCCGTGTAGAGACAGAACTAAAGTGTATCTTACAATGCGTGACGCAAAGAAGTTTCACTGACGCGCACAGACTAAGTTGAAGTGTGCGAAGTAAATAAGTCCATCAGATGCACAAAGATAGAGTTGTGGTAGAATCAAGTATGGGTGTCATGATGTAGATTATATGAGACAAGTGCGTTAAACTGAAAGGATGAATCATATGATGCACAACGGGTTCCAAATTGTATGAAGGAATGTGGTACTTAAACATAATTGACACATCTCATAAAGTGCGTAGTTCCAATCGATATTGTTGCGCAATATCATAACAACAAGTTATTAGTTGATGCGCAGTATCAGTTGGTGAGTGCAGTTGTACAATAGCATAACAGAACATTGAATATTGGCACAAACTGCAGCAGATGAAGCAGCACACAAGATATCTAGTGCGATGTCAGTTGAAGTGAAGTTGATGTTGAAGTGATGAGTTGAAGTTGAAGTAAAGTGTTAGTGTTTAAGTCAAGTGATGCATGCAACATAGTGACAGCAATACTATTACATACAGAAGGTGCGCACAACATAACGAACATCGAAAGATCAAAAGTGTGCACAAATCAGAAGTTCAAGAAGAAAATATCTTATTTTGTATATCTGGGCGGTAGGACGGGGAAAGGAGCAGGGGGTCGTAGCCTGCTTACAGTTGGTGCTGGAGAACATAGGGAATTGGTGCTTCCTTCAGGTCGGTGCCTGTAAAACCAGAGGGTTGGTTCTTCCTTCCAGTTGGTGCTGGTAAACATAAGAAGTTGGTGCTTCCTCGAATGTAATCTTTTTCATTGTAAAAGAGCATTCTATGGTTTTCTCCCTGTTGGGTTTCCACATAAAAATCCTGTGTGTTCTTTGTTCTCTGTTTTGGTGCATATGTGGATGAATATTTTATTTATGATGGATGCTTAAATACAAATCCAAATTAAGTTCAGAATAATTTGTATAAGAAGTTAAAATTGTTCATAACTACGTTAATAGTGATTCACCCACCTTCTCAGTATTAAATAGATTCCAGCAATTGGTATCAGAGTGGGTGTCTTCAGCAACAAGTTAACATCTCGAAGATATATCCTTGCACAAATATGGGCAAACATGAAGGTCTATACACCAAAAAATCATGAAGGTTTGATGGCACAAATTACACCTTCCGGAAGGTTGGGATGGAAGTTTATCTGCAATCACTAGGAGCAGATGTTTGGTAGTCCATTATATATGGTTACAATGTTCCAACAGTTGCACAAATTGATCCAGCAGAAAGGAGACTATTAGTTGATGCGCAGTATCAATTGGTAAATGCAGTTGCCTAATATCAAACATTGAATATTGGCACAAACTATAGCAAATGAAGCAATGCACAAGATCTCTAGTGCGACATAGGTTGAAGTAAAATTGATGTTGAAGTGATGAGTTGAAGTTGAAGTAAAGTGTTAGTGTTGAAGTCAAGTGATGTATGCAACATAGTGACATCAATACTATTGCATACAAAAGGTGCGCACAATAGAACAAACATTAGAAGATCATAACTATGCGTGATCAGAAGTTCAAGAAGGCAATATCTTATTTTGTATATATGGTCGGCAAGACGGCGCAAGGAGAAGGGGGTCATAGACTCCTTCCAGTTGGTGTTGGAGAACACGGGGAGTTGGTGCTTCCTTCGGGTTGGTGCCTATAAAACCAGGGGGTCGGTGCCTCCTTCCAGTTGGTGCTGGTAATCACAGGATGTCAGTGCTTCCTCAAATGTAATCTTTTTCATTATAAAAGAGCATTCTATGGTTTTCTCCCGGTTTGGTTTCCACGTAAAAATTCTGTGTTATGTGTTCTATGTTTTGGTGCATATGTTGATGAATATTTTATTTATGATGGATGCTTAAATACAGATCAATATTAAGTTCATAATAATTTGTTTAAGAAGTTAAAATTGTTCATAACTGCGTTAATAGTGATTCACCCACCTTCTCAGTATTAAATAGATTCCAGCAATTGGTATCAGAGTGGGTGTCTTCAGCAACAAGTTAACATCTGGAAGATATATCCTTGCACAAATATGGGCAAACATGAAGGTCTATACACCAAAAAATCATGAAGGTTTTATGGCACAAATTACACCTTCCGGAAGGTTGGGATGGAAGTTTATCTGCAATCACTAGGAGCAGATGTTTGGTAGTCCATTATATATGGTTACAATGTTCCAGCAGTTGCACAAATTGATCCAGCAGAAAGGAGACTATATGAATGTAATGCAAGGGATAGAAACACATTGTTATGTAGGTTAACAAATACATAATTCATCAAGGTTATGCATTGCGCCTCAGCTAAGGAGTTATGGGATAAGCTCAAAGGTATCCATGAAGGTGACGAGAAAGTTAAGAAGGAAAAACTGCAAAACTATTATGGGTTATATGAATCCTTGAAGATGAAAGATGAAAGATGAAGAGAACATTTCTTCATACTTCCTACGCATTGGCAAGATAGTTGATGCTATCAAAATCCTTGGACTCACCCTAGAAGAAGAATAAGTTGTATAGAAGATACTAAGAACTTTGTCTTCAAGATTTGATGCAAAAGTGTATATGTTAGAAGACAGAGCAAATCTTGCAGACCTAAAGAAGGAAGAGCTTCAAGGTATCTTGACAGCATATGAGATGAGAATTGAGAAAGAAAATCTCATTAACAAAGAAGTAGATTTTAAAGCCATTGGGAAGGCTAAGCATGAGTGTGACAAGGAATATTGCAATGAATCGGATGACAAAGAATAAACTTTGTAAGAAAGATGAAAAGAGGACGAGGTAAGTACAAGAACAAGTTGCCTTTCAAATGTTTCAAATATGGAGGAATATGGCATTTTGCATCTAAGTGTCCTTACAAATAAGATGGAGACATCGACAGCGAAGAAAAACCTAGTTGTTATGAACAAAGACCAATATGCACTCAGAACAGACCAGAGATAAAAAAGAAAGTTCCAAAGTAGAAGAAGAGGTTGTACACTGAGGAAGACAACAATGTGTCTGAAGAAAGTGATTGCGTCGAGAAGCCAAAATAAGTATTATTCGTGGCTTTTATAAAAGAAGAAAAAATAAACAATGAAAGAAAGAAGAACAACTCATTAGTTAAGAAGAATACTCAAATTGCGCAAAGCAAGCCGGGATCACTAGATAAGAACTTTTTTAGTGGGTCCTTCAACACTCCTTTAAATCCTATTGCATATATTAAAACTGGCCGTTAATCCAAAGAAGAAGAAGTTGCAAAAGTTGTTTGGGAAGGAGAATTGATCAGTGCATTAGATGAATTGAAGAAGTTAAGAAAGAAAAGTAAACTCTTGCAGGAACAACTATCGAAATGTGAAGAAGAGGTCATGCAAGCAAAAGAGAATCAAGAATCTCATGACAAACAAGTTAGTAAAAGGATGATGGATTATGAAGAAAAAATGAACTGCGCAGTTGACAAGATCAATATACTCGAAGAAGAAAGATCCATGTTAAATAATTCTCTGGAAGAATTGGCGCAGAAAGATAGGATGCTGAAAAATCAACTCGAAGTAAAGGACAAAGAGATATCTCGTTTAGAAGAAAATTGGCTGAGATGAAGGGAAAGAAACAAGTGTATATCACAAATGATACTCTGATTTGTGAACATTCTCGAAGTGACAAGGTGGAATCTGAAGAAGAAGTGTTGAACAAATTCAAAGATGACAGATCTATTCTGAATGATAAGAGACTGCTAGAAGACAAGTCTGGACTTGGCTATGAGAAAACATCAAGGAAGGTCTGCGACAATGCACATTGTCCAAGTCAATTAAAGATGTTCAAGTATGACAATTCCTTCAATGATTACAACTCTTCCCATTATACTAACCAAAGAAGGATCAACATAATGAAGTGCGCAAGGTGTAATCACATTGGTCATATTGCAAAATATTGCCAAACTGTGAGATGCTATGCATGTTATGGTTTTGGACACAAGGCTTTGTATTTTTCAAAGAGTAATCAATTATCTTGATGAAAACATGCTGGACAAAAGCAATCACAATACAAGAAACCATAGGGAAGACAGTCGAGCGCGGAATAATGGAGCGCACATGAAAACTTGGGTAAGGAAATCTCCTAAAAAATGCGCAGAAGAAATTGATAATCTAGACATATCTAAAGCAACAAGCAATTAATGCTCCCCTTGCTGAACTCAAGAAGAGTAAATGAGACCCTTGTATTCAACAATATGCATCTTAAGAATTCAAGGAGTATGTTAGTGAATATTGTGGTTAGAAGGTGTTTGTTGCATTATTTGAATTGAAAATGGTTATGTGTGTTAGATTGTCACATAAAAGAGCTTTAGTATTTTAGATGTGTGCACATATATATTCAATTAGTTGTTGAAGCACTTGCATATGACATAATGAAATATTCAGTTATTCCTGTGTTGTGTTGAAGACAAAGTGTCACACAAAAGACATATACATGCAATAGAAGAAAAAGTATCAACAAATGGTACTGTAAAGTAAATCATTTGCTTGTGCAAAAACATAGATACACAATCGCATATTGCATTATATTCAAAAATATGTGTTGATACAAAATGCATGAGTCTTCAACAAAGTAAACATCAGAAGGGACTCCACGTCGAGGCCAAAAAGGCGAGTACAGGAAAATGATTCAGGCAAAATTGAGAAACACATAATAGTCTATAGTCGCAATTCAAGGTCTAGATCCGAGTCTGGTTGATGTGTGATTCAAAGCTCCAAATCCACTAGAACCAGCGCGGTACACTCAGAGGTTAGGTGCATAGGAAGAAGTTGTAATGTTGCAGACGATGACTGTTCAAAATGCTAAGACCGAAGTGAAGATAGTTCATCCAGAATTATCTGTTGTTGTCGCTCCAGGTTGTCAACCTAATGGCTCAGGTGAGTTCAATTGCTCAGCATGCCCAAAATTCACCTGCGACTGAGCATACTGGTGTTTGAATGCGGTTTCCTCCATTTGTCCCTACCACACTCCCATGTCAACTCTCAAATGAGTGAATTCAGACTATTGTGACTGGACAACAAGGAGCACATTCTCGATAGAGTTGTTCATCCTACTATAGAAGGAATCCATTGGAAAAGAAGATGAGGATTCAGGGAGCAATGCGATGCAGAAGAGCAGGAGAGAAAAAGGTGATGAATTAGGCATGTCGAAGAGCTCTTATAGAATTCAATTGATGTTGTTCACGCACATGAAATTAATTTTAATAGATGTGCATTCAATATCGCGCGATTCGAAGAAAGTGGTGGAGTCGCCAAAACTAAATGCTAGAATTAATGAATTTTGGAAAAAGTACAAAAAGTGGAAATCCAATTCATTGCTTCGTGTGACGAATGACGTTCCCCAAAAAGTATCAAGTACGGTTTCAACACGTCATAGTTTCCACACAAACTAATTGTCATATCCTTTTAATGTTGAGCTAGCGGATAAGTTAAAAACGTGCCAAATCTTTGGTTGTCACAGCAAGGGATACGATGACAATAAATGTGACAAGGCCTGGTGAGAGCACAGTAAATGTGAAAGATGGAACAGTTAGACGCATAAATAAAATCAATGGGAAAGATAGTGCAAAACCAATAAAAGACTAGTTTCGGTACTGCGTAATTGGCATGACATGAAGATTGCAAGATGACATGTGCAAAGAATGATGATGCATTATGATAGGAACAAGAGATTAAGCAGTAAGATAACACCTGTACAGGGGGAGCGTATCAAAGGTGGCTAAAAAAATAATGTACAGACTGCAGGTTGTCAGCGCAGAATATTTAGCAAAATAAATGAAGCATAAAGAGAGGGGGAGTTATCCCTCTAAGTAGATAAGAGAAGGTTAGTGCAAAACAAAATAAAGGTGAACCAATAATTGCGCAAATAATGGCACCTCTTTGCCATTGATGTCAAAGGGGGAGAAGAAGCATGAAGCTGAAGAAGTAAGAAAGAGCATGGAGTTGATCATGGAAAAATTCCATGAAGAAATGAAGCTAAAGAGCATGAAGGCAAGTCATTGTAGGAGCATGTAGTAACACGGTGAGAATGATCATGAAGCATGTGTTCTGCATAGAAGTATCCTAAAGCATAAGAAGCATTGACAGTAGAATGCACAAATGTCAAAGGTTCAATCTGGAAAAGAAGTCACGGGGAGCATACACATAGGGGGAGTACTGCGACAAGCACAGATGAAGTGTAGAAACTTCAGAAGACAATTATGCACCGCTTCATGAGGTGTTGACACCACTGCCAAAGGGGGAGATTGTTGAACTTTGGTTGTGATTGATGTCAACCTATGTAAAAGAGGATGTCAACTGATTCAGTTTGAGTCATTGATGTCAAATAATGTCAAAGAAGATTCAGTATTACAGTGTCAGTTTAAAGAAGTATATGAAAGCCACTTTGAAGTGGTATATGCGCAAGCAAGATGAAAAAGGATATGGATGCCAGTATGAAGAAGTATATCCAAAAGTTCATCCAGTCTGAAAAAGTATATTTCATAGGTACATCATACATATCCAGTTTGAAGAAGTACATAAGGAATTCATCCCACTACATGTGGTATATGTGCAAACATCAAGTCCATCAACTCACGCCCCTTCAAGGAAAGATCCAAAGAGTTGGTTTGACAAAGGTTCAAGTGTGAAATCAAGCTAAGAGATGATTGGACAAGATTTGAGAGTGTGCAAGCAAGCCAAAGTGTTAATTGGACAAAGGTTGGTAGTGCGCAAATAAGTTAAGAATTGATTGGACAAGGTTCGGGTTTACACAAGTATATTGCAACAAGAAATGGTTAAGCAGTTATGCAAGTCTTGAAAGCGCGCAAATCTCACTAATCAGAAGAAGCTTTCAATTGTTGAAATGCGCGCAAAATTGAAGAAGTATGTAGCGGTTGAAGATAATATGTGCGCAAATTCCACAGCTGATGAATCATCAAGTGCGTAAGACCCACAAGTGATGGTACCGCAAGGGTGAAATTCCCACTAAGTCAAGGACCATGTATGCACAAGACCCACTAGATATGACACATCAATAGCGCATAAGATTACATGGGCCAAAAGCATAAACCGTGAAGCAAAGAAGAAGGAATGCCACAACCAACTTGTGGACATACAATCAATGTAGGACATGTATAAATAAGAAACAAGTTGGAGATTTGAAGTAAGCTTAATAGCAAGGATGAAGAGCTTGTAAGTGGAAGATACAAATTTATATTCAGGGCATCAAGGGCTCATGGAATCAAAACAACATGATTTAGCAAAGAGACGAGTGCACACAAGCAGAGAAATGGAATAACTGACGATGCGTAGAATAATTATATAGTTATGCGACGATTACGTAAAGATAGAAAGGTAGAATGCAGAGGGCGTGCAAGTGCATGAGGATCGATTGACAGTATCGCAAACAACACACAAACAGTCACCGATGTTCTAATATAGATCCGCGCAGAGACAGAACTGAAGTATATCTTACAATGCGCGATGCAAAGAAGTTTCATTGACACACAAAGACTAAGCTGAAGTGTGCGAAGTAAAGAAGCCCATCATATGCGCAAATACATAGTTGTAGCATAATTAAGTATGTGTGTCATGATGCAGATGATATGAGACACGTGTGTTAAACCAAAAGGACGAATCAGATGATGCACAACAAGTTGCATATTTTATGAAGGACCGTGGCACTTAAACAAAATTGAAACATCTCATAAAGTGCGCAGTTCCATATGGTATTGTTGTGTAATATCATAACAACAAGTTATTAGTTGATGCACAGTATCAATTGGTAAATGCAGTTGCCTAATATCAAACATTGAATATTGGCACAAACTATAGCAAATGAAGCAATGCACAAGATCTCTAGTGCGACATAGGTTGAAGTAAAATTGATGTTGAAGTGATGATTTGAAGTTGAAGTAAAGTGTTAGTGTTGAAGTCAAGTGATGTATGCAACATAGTGACATCAATACTACTGCATACAAAAGGTGTGCACAATAGAACAAACATTAGAAGATCATAACTATGCGTGATCATAAGTTCAAGAAGGCAATATCTTATTTTGTATATATGGTCGGCAAGACGGCGCAAGGAGAAGGGGGTCGTAGACTCCTTCCAGTTGGTGTTGGAGAACACAGGGAGTTGGTGCTTCCTTCGGGTTGGTGCCTATAAAACCACGGGGTCGGTGCCTCCTTCCAGTTGGTGCTGGTAATCACAGGATGTCAGTGCTTCCTCAAATGTAATCTTTTTCATTATAAAAGAGCATTCTATGGTTTTCTCCCGGTTTGGTTTCCACGTAAAAATTATGTGTTATGTGTTCTATGTTTTGGTGCATATGTTGATGAATATTTTATTTATGATGGATGCTTAAATACAGATCAATATCAAGTTCAGAATAATTTGTCTAAGAAGTTAAAATTGTTCATAACTGCGCTAATACGGATTCACCCCCCTTCTCAGTATCAAATAGATTCCAACAAACATGTCAGCCACTTCCTATTGATACCTATCCTAGGGCCTATGTGGACGGTTTCCTGGATGTCTACCATCAACCTATGGCCCGACTTGATCGTGCTCCTCCATATCCTTATCCTCGTGAGTGGGAGGAGGTGACCCGACCTTAGCATCAAATGTGCTAATATCTGCAAAATATATAGTACACAATAATAATTAGACAATTTCATTAAACAATTTAATATTTATAAAATATTTCATTTGCATTGAGTATAAATATAATAAAATGAAACTAGAGTAATTTAATCATAATGATAATATTACCTCTCTAATCAGGTGCCGCATCCGATGTGAAGATGATCTCAGGGCATCCTCTCTAGTCTAATCCAACATTGGATATGGCACCGTGAATAGTGCATGGTCCTCCTCATTTCCCATCATCTCCAGCACATATCAGGTGATCCTAGCTGGGAACTCGAGCTACTCCCTTTTGGGCATCATATACCCCCACATGTGCATACGCACCTCCGTTGTCGGCCTAGGAGGTAGGCACTCAAATGATGGCCAAAAACCTCTCAAAAAATAAACAAAAATGCTTTGAACCTAAAGGGAAGTTGGACCTCCCATCAACGACTGCACGACATCTATCTAAAGCACAACAAAACTGCCGCAAAAATATGGCAGACCACCTAATTCATCTAGGCCTCTACACCAAAGATTCAACATAATACAATAGAGGGAAACTAATGCACTGCCCATCATTAGTGAAGTGCGCTAGCGTCATAAGAAAAAGATAGAGGCACCTAACCTCCTCTCGACCAAAAGCATAGATCCTAAGCTACCCACCACTCACCTGAAAACCGGAGGGATGGACGACCACATCACTAATATATCTGAGAGAGTAAGCTAATTGACTCTCTGTTGCAACACCAGCTGGGACATCAAGGAATTGGGGTAAATCCTCCCCTCTCCTAGATAGCCTAGTGATGAAAAAAATATCCTCCTTAGTGGGCTGGAACCACTAACGGAAACCAACACGAAATTCTTGCCTACGATGATCCCAACATTGGATGAACTGACATAAAAATGAATAATTACCCTTAAGGGATGTAGCCTCCTGATAGAACTTCAGGAGGCCAACAATCCTGAAGATCTCTCGAGTTTGAGCAGTAATGGAGCGAGGGTACAAATCCCTCTCCCTCTCCCTAGCCACCCACTGTTTAACCATGTTGTACTGTTCCAACAGTGCACGCTCCTGTTGAGCATCTTGTCGCTGCTCATGTCTCTGTTTCACATATTTCATACAATTAAAATCCTATTTAATAACACCAATAATAATTTTTTCTGTAATTTTTTTTACTATCGGTGCGCCTAAATAACAAATGTGCACTGCTTATGGTGCTTAAGTTAACAACTGCACCTCTACCGGTGCACTGAAATAAGGAGATCGCACCGATACTATATTTTAATATATTTAAAATTTATTTAAACAATGCGCCAAATATCTGATGCACCAGAATATTTTATAAAATGTGGTGCACAATGCGCCTAAATCACGTTAACACATCAGTGCTTCTAATTATGTAAATGCACTGTCGTTTCTATACATGGTGCGCCCATGTCACATCAAAGCACCGACACCAGTGTATTGACATGACATGGGTGCACCATCATTGGATTTTTATAAAATCATTAAATCTAACAAAAGTCAGTGCGTTTAGATTTTACATGACGATGTATTTCATCTAAACATGCGCACCGTAGATGGTGTGCTTTAATGATTGAAACACACCACAATTTATTATATTTTAATTTTTTTTATTAAACTGTTGATGGTGCGCCTATGGTATGTCAGAGCACCGGTACTGGTGCAATGACGTGACCAAAGAGCATCGTACAATTATGTATATTATTCAGTTGTTGGTACATTTAGGTCAAGTAAGCACAACGTTAACGATGTGTTGTCTTAAACCATACGCACCGTTGTTTAACAGTTGTTAATATGGAATTAGAATACATTCACGGTGTGCCTATGGCACGTCAGAGCACCGAAACCTATGCAGTGGCATGCCCTAGGTGCACTGTAAAATTTAATTTTTGTTTGCTTTTAAGATAATTTTAATCGGTGCATTTGATATATTTAAGGGCATTGGATAACCGTTGCTCCCAAATATTGAATGCATCGATTACCATTTTTAAGTTTTATATAAATTTTTATAGTGTGGCGGTGTGTTCAAGCTGTTTGACTCGCACCGCGTGCGGTGCTGGCTGTAAAAATTTACAGGGTGCACCACTATCCGGTGCGAGCCGAATGACTAGATTGCATCACACATAAATTTTATTTTTTTTCAAAAATAATGCAAATTTAAGCTAAATTCTAAAAAGTAATATGTTAAAAAATTAAAATATGAAGTAAGAATCAATTACTTGTTGAACGACTCGTCGGGGAGGCATCTTGGCGATGTATGAAACATTTGAATTTTGACCACCATTTGTCAAAATTCAAACTAGAAGCAACAACTAATAAGGGTGAATAATTTGTCCACATGGACCACGGATGTTAGGGCTCCCAAGTGGGTGAAGTAAAGCACCGATGCAATTGGGATAAAGATGCACTGAGAAGGGTAAAAATGAGTTTTACCCAGTGTTTTTTTATTAAACTTTGTTTTGGTGCGGCTGACAGTAAAGCGCACCAGTGCACACAATAATCCTGATCCACCGAAGAGTAGGGTTTTTAAATAAAAATTGAACAGGTTTTGCATTGAAATTAATTTTTTTATAATGACAAGCGGTGTGTTTGTTAATTTAACATGCACTGGTACGTTACGATTATCTAGTGCAACGGTTACATGGTTTCAAATGTTTGCTAGATTTGCCAATAAAAATATATTGATAGAGCGGTGTGTTATTGTCTATGTACGCACCAGGGCATTTATTGTAAAATGCATCGGTGCATGTAGTATCTATTAACGCACCATTCTAGGGGTATTAAAATAATACAAGTTTTCAACAAAAAAATTATTGATAGTTTTTATGGCGTTGTGTGATAGAATTTGTTGCAGCACTTGTGCGATATGTTTGAAAATGCATCGATGGATTTTATCGATAAGCGCACCAAAAGAAAACATCCGCTAAAACCTCTGCCCACTCTCCTCCACTATAAACGGATTGTTGGGCTCTTTTTTAAGGGCTTTTGCCAACCTCCGCTATAGGGCCTTTTCCTTGTAGTGATTCTTCCTTGGCCCCTCGAAGCTTTGGGCTTTACCATATTTCTGCGAATACTTCCAACCAGACCTCTAATGTCCCAAACCCACCACACTAACCCACACATAGTTACCATCACATCATTGGTTGCTAGTAGAAATTGCAGAGAGCGGATGCCCTCGAAGTGACCAATGGGAATTCTCATAAACATGCGATCTGAAATTGCCACCTTCCTTGTGAGATGATAATATGACAAGGGAAGGGTCTTCCCATCATTCCCGTTCGCCCTCATCCAGACACTACCAAGATCACAATTATCATAACTACAGCTGCATGAAACCACCCTAACAAACTATCATCGCTACGAGTCTTCACCATTCTCCTCTCCCAACAGCTGCGCATAGGGATTACCGACCTACCGAAACAAGTATTGCGAGATTCTTTCCACTTTAAGCCTTCAACCATGCGCATGTGGGATGGACAAGTGTTGTCAAGTCTCCCTTAGTTGGAAAGATGGATGGCTAGGTGTCCTCGTGCCAACCATCTTGTACACCTGCATCCAGGTTTAACTTATAACATATCATTTATTAAGTTGAAGTAGAAATTTCTTAATTTTTATCTTATATGTGCAAGCTCCATAGAAAAATTATATTAAAGTACAAAAAATTGTACATGCACAAGATGTCTGAGAGCCCACTGGGGCTTCTCACATAACCAAAACGACTAGCTAGAAATCATTGATAACCTACCCATGCATGGGATGACAAAACATACTAACTCTAAAGGACTACCCATGCATGTGAGTACAAAGAGCTTGCTGAATAGGTCCAATACTAAGAGCATATCAAAAATTATAGCCTCAAGCGACAACCACTGAGAGTATTAAACCATAAACAAAATAGCTAGTTGTCCCATGGACAAAGTTTCGAGTGTCTATCATCATGAAACTAACAATTAACAAAAAGGGAGAGAAAGAAAAACTGCAAAATTACTTTGGATTGTAGATTTTATCTGCATCTTCAGGATTTTTCTCCATAATTGGGAAGTGATAGTCCTCTCTACTGGAAGAGCTATCAGGAGCAGCTTTTGTCGGCAGTGCTTTCGTCTTTATGAAGGAGGAAAGATTCACTGGGCTCTTGCGCTCCACGTGCTTTCGTTTGTGACCACTAGTGGAAGCAATGTTGGTTTTGTCACCTACCAGTCGAGGATCCTTAGCTAACTGAATGCCTTGATGCACTATAGGCTTGGAGACCTGAGAGGTAACTAGAGAGGCGGAGGAATGAAGAGTTGGAGCAGGGGAGGGGGAAGGAGGAGGATTGTTCTCCTGTGAGAGTTCTTGAGAATGCATGAAGACCTAAGCTAATGTTTTCTTCACCAACCAATAGTGTTTGCGTCTAATTTGTGGTCACTAACCAACCGGACGTTGCACTACCATTTCTTCTCCCCAGTCATCCAACATAGTTCTCAGATGGCCCAGAATGAAGTTGTCATAACCACTTTTTGTGGAGCCTGTGCGGCCTCGTTTGCCAGAACATCCTCTTCCTCTGCTACCATAATGAGGGGAAGCATGAAGCCGCTTGGACATAGTTCCTACCTTTGCCAACTGCGAATTGATACCAAAGAAAGGGAGCCTAAAACCTATGTTGACTACAAACTAAGACCAAGAAATAGCGAAACCGACCTAGAAGGCGAGAAAAACAGGGAAGAGTCAAAAACCAGCATTGAGGAGACTGTACCATGTGTGAGGAAGGTGAGAACTCAAGCGTAGAGGGGAAACTCTGCCAGGCCTCCCACCTCGTAATGCCTCAAAATAGAAACAATCCTTTTTAAAAAACATAGGATCAACATCCCAGAGGGCAATAAATTCGCTGGGGAAGAGCATGATTGCCAAGGTACAAAGAACAACTTTGCTAGGAGCTCGAAGGACCATCTTCATTAAGGCCATGGGAATCGTATGAAGGGTCAAATAAATGCACATGGTGAGCAAGTCAAGGGTCATTGCCTAGTGGGAAACGTTGGACTATTCATCTCCTCACGCGTCGGAAGATCTTGGAAATCACCCGCGTCCGAGGAATTTCTTAATTTTTATCTATTTCTTTCATAAATGCATAAATATAATAATACCTATATTAATTATGGATCTATCATGCACAAGAGGGATCAAATCCCTCGAATTGTAAACCATTATTAAATTGCAAAAAAATATTAAGGAAATATTTGCATCTTGAGGAATTTGATCCCTCTTCGCACAAGATAGATATGTAGTTAATATGAATTTAGGTTAGTATTTAATTATAATAAATTTTATTATTTCTCATTATCCTTTAAAATGATAATCTAATCAACAAAGTAAAAGAATTTAATGATTTTCGGATTGACATGTCATCTCAAAAACTTTATTTAACAAATAACTTAGATCTACTATATACTCTAATTAATTCTTTTAGTTTTAATTAATGAAATAAAACACAAAATTATAGTGAGATATAAAAAACACGTCAATGATGATAGAGATTATTAAAATCTATTAAAACCAACTTTAATTTTTTTTTGTTTTGTAAAAGCTGCAAATTATATTAAGCTACTAGAAATACAGTATAGGTTACAGTCAGCGGTGGTCTTATCCAGAGGTGCCAGCCGTACCTATCAACAGTGTTGTGGCAGGTCAAAATCAGACTGAACAAAAAGACCCTGCCCATTGTAGGGAAACCAGGGTGAAAATGGGAAGTGTTCATGGCCATAGAGGCATACAAAAAACTGGTAGTCATAAGCATAACCAAGACAGATACAAAGTAAGACAAAGACAGCAGAAAAACCTCCTCAACCAGTTGTAGAGGGGCCTTCTGCATCAGAGGGTGTCTCCTCCAGAATCAGACAATTGTAGGATTTCGTGTCCTTCCAATTTCTTGTAGGTGTGGGAGAAACATTCCCAGGTGTCGAAGCAACGGTTCCAGGTGTCGACGTAGCATTCACAGGAGGCAGAGAAGTCTTCACAGGCTGACGAGTGGCATGTGCAGGGAGCTTGACTGTCAAGGGCATGGTCTTCCGGGGAAGGACAGGAACGAAACCAACCGGCTCATTGCGTGTGCACTTGGCCAGGATTGGGACCAAGGTGCTGGGGATGGGGAAGGAGGTGTGCAACTGCTCCTTTCCCTTCAAAAGGTCCCTACTGCGTGTCAAAACCAATGAGCTGCCCCGTGGGTTGAGCGTATCCATGCCAAGAGGAGTAGCTAGAGTGCCAAGGGTAGCTTCAACTCTGATAGCAGACGAGATGACGCTAGGTGTAGTGCTCCTAGAATGAATGTCACGATAGAAGGGTCGAGTGGGGTCATAGGAGTCCCAACAGAGCGTGTTTTCCAGGGTGCCGAGGGTGGTCGCCAAGTTTGGAAGAGTTGCACGCAGGGTTTGAGTGGCATGGCGAGCAGAGGCCCAATTGGCCTGCATATCCTCCATAAGCTGGCCCATCATGTTCTTAACGATCCAGTAGGGGTACCAGGTCTCCTCCTAATCCCTGTTAGCCAAATTGTTCGTAATTATTCTGGCCTCCCAGTTATCCAGCAACAAACGGACGGGGATGGAGACTTCGGCACCATAGCCCTTCCTAGTGGGACTCGTCTCCGGAGCAGCATCATTCGTCTTGCTCTTGGTCTTGGCTCCCTTCAGCCTGCCCATGGGAGCCGACGAGAGGATGATACAGGTGCAGGTATGCGAGAGTGGGAAGAGAACTGGAGCACGAGGATCCTAGAGCATGGGGAGCCTGGAGTCGGGAGCACGAGGAGCCTAGAGTAGAACCAGGTGAATGTACAGCACAGTGCATGGTAACGTGAGCCTTGTAACTTGAACCTGGAGCCTAATCTTCACACATCAGAGATCCATGAGGGTGGTTTCCAGGCAGGATGAGGTGACATCGGGGGAAAGCGAATTAAAGAGCCTAGTGACTTGACGTCGCTTAGATGACCTCAGCAGAGCTGCGTGTTGTGAGCCTGTGGCCAGGTGTCTCATGTCTGGGATCAGGTGTCACTTGGCCGGAGCTAGCACCCACATCTGTGAGAATGAGATACCTGTTGGCCAGAGTTTGGCACTAGAGAGTGATAGTCCTGGAGGTTGAAGCTGTGAGGGCATCCTCCAGATAAACGTTGTTGCAGATAACCCCTTCATTAGCAAGGTAGTCCATGAGCGCATTGGATTTTCTTTTGACATGTTGGAAGGTAATTGAGTTGGCAATTTTGATGGAGTTTGCTAGTTCCTGGAGTCTCTGCATTAGTCTCCAACTAGACGAAATTTTTTCAACTCTGGCTCCATTGTGAAGTCTGTTGGCGAGGTTGAGAATGATCTTGGAGTATCCTTCAATGATGAGAGGGAGCCAGCCATGCCTGTGAGCGCATTTGAGTCCTTCCAGGAGCTGAGATATCTCAGCTACGTTGTTGGTGTCGTGGTCGATAGTGCCCATGAAGATAATCTTGATGGCGCCTGTGTAACATACCTAGTACTTGAGACATTTTATGTTTGTGGAAAAACAATACTTTAACTTTTATTGTAAAGTTCTATATTTGACCAAGTGGTAAAGGATGACTGTAAATGAATAATATTATTGTTTAATAAAATAAAATAGGAGACACTCACCCAAAGAGACTGTTGAAAGAGTGTTTACTGACCCACTAGGAGAAATGGAATCTAGGGTAGAAGGCAATGGACAAGTGGCAGCATCTGAACTCAATAACTAGCTGTTGTTATGGGGACACTCCCTTAAATTGTGGTCAAGTTCCCAAGAATGTGGAACTGGAGCTTATGGCTCATTGAATGAAAAACTGACCACCAAAAGGTCTAGGCATCTTTTTATAGCCATCGAATTTGAGAAGAGGCCCACACTTTCTCTAACGAGAGAACTTACCTTGTCGTTTTGCTGGAAATTGCAAACAAGAGATTCGATGAGGGGAAGCTATGTTTTGAGTTTCAGAATAAGACTGTCTTATCCCTGCTGAGTGCATAGGTTTTGATGTGTATGAAAGTCTCCATTGATTACTGGAGTACACATGTGAGGTGTATGCAAGTCTCCATTGATTGTTGAAGTACAACCCGAGTGCCTTGCTTCTACACAGAAACTTCTTCCTAGTGGTTCAGTAAACAGGCTCGTGGGTCCAAAGAAGCAAGTGATTTGGCTGCTTTTCTGGAGAAGGTTGGGAGGAACAAGCCTCTTTGGGTGTTTGTCCACCCTATCAAACTTGTCAGGTTCTACTTATTTATAATTTATTTCATTTCTGCAAACTGTTAACCTATTTCTGCAACTGTTTGAAAATGTCTTATAAAGCTTTCTATATGTATCTCTTATTTATCAGACGGATTAGAAAGGATGGATTTCTGAATTGTCATACTATTTATGTAAGTAGAATAAATGATCAGATTTTGAATAATGAATGATTGAAGATAAATATTTTCCTGTATTTTTCCTTTCACCCTAAGGTGATGTACTCTAGTACAGGAAGAGAGTATTTAACATAGATTATATATGATTGCCAAACAGTAAATAAAAATATATGTTATCTACTTTTATGCTGGGAAATGATGTTTTATACTGTAATATGCAAATCATAATCTATATCTATTTATTCTTCCAAATAGTAGAATTCAATAGAAGTAAATAGTACAGAACAAAGACATAATTTATATTGTTTGCCTATGAATATTTATACCTGTAGAATCATAAACTGAAACACGGTTTATACTGTATATATGTATATCATGATCTACACATATCTAAATGAAACCCTAGGTTTATTTATATCTGACTTATAAACAAAACCACAATAGTAGAATCAATACAAATAATTATAGTGTTATACAGTTTCCAAACAAACATGTTATTTTACAGAACTCAAATACAAACCCTAGTATTATAATCATTGCATTGAGGGTTATATTTCATTGTCAAAAATCACTTTATATACTACACATAATTAATACAAGTAATATGATGGAATATTATAAGCATTGAGAATCCTGCATTATAAACCAGTATTGTATAGAAATATCAATGAACACTTAGTACTGGAAAATACACCCATCTATGCACTTGGAAATAATTGTAATATAAAAAGCTTTGATGCTAATCTAATACAAAGAGTAGGTCGATTATGCCAAGGTTAAAACCCCACAAACAATTACTATTATTAAGTATCGAATCACTGTACAATGCATACTGTAAATTATTAAAAACCCTTCAAATATACAGTAGGATTTAAACTATATGATATCGCATCAGTTGTATCAAGGGTTAAACACTAATTTTGATCTTCCAACTAAGTCGTAAGATTATAGGGTTAATGCATAGCATTTCCAGAACTCAAAACACATAAAGTTTTTACAACAGAGTAATAAAAAATAGCACTGGTAACACTTCAGGATCCATAGAAGGCCACGGGTTCGAGCCACGATAAGAGGCACGCCCAGGCTGGCAATTATCAAATTATAATCCTAAAAGAATACAACAAGATTCGGGTTTGAGACCTATGGGATCACCCGAGGGTTCATTAAAATAATATGAACCGGCTTAAAACTTTTCCCAGCCACCAAATTGAATACAATAAATCACTATATAAACCATACTATTAAAAATACTAATAGCAACGTAGATTTCGTTTAGAGTTAAGCTCGATGGCATTCCTTGCATCATAGCTCTTATCATTACACATGTTAAACAAAGAATTTGCCACAGGTTCGAGTCTCAACCGAGAACACGCCCAGGCAGGGTTTACACATTATATACATTACAAAGAAGACTTAGTATCGTGACAGGGATATAGTAACCCTAAAATAAACAAAGCTACGAGGTCGGGTTTTAAAACCCTAAATATTTTCATATATCATTTAATTGCAGAAGAGACAAACTGTCAGGAAACCGAAAGATAAAGTAGAAGTATTTTCACACAGGAAAACCGTAGAAATAGTATCAAAACAGAGATAAGGGTTAAAACCCTGCAACATTCAATCACCGAACTAATGCACTGTGATAAACTGGCAAGATCCGAGAACAAAACCTTCACATTACTCAACACAGGAAACCAAGTTAAAAAACGAAGGATCCATTGTATTTCTTCTTCATAAAGGAACATTACAATTGCAGTACTACTGCTAAGAGAGACCAAGGGTTCTCTATCCACTAAAGCCTTGTACAAAACTTTATAATCTAACTTTGATAACCGAAACCCCAATCCCAGATTCGTTGCCAAGAAAAACATCTACGACAGCAATGCTGCTCCATTTGACTTCATAGCCACATTACAAGTGAATGAACACTGGAAGAGCAACGATACAACAACAATCTCTTAAAACATTGACAGAGGTAGCATATTGCTAAGCCCGAGACTTACTGTGGACTTACAATCCACTTGAACCCTTTCTTTCTCTCAAAACGCCATCACCGAGGATCGAAACCTGTACCTGCCATTACAACTATAACCAGGTTAAAAGTTGAATCCATAACTATCGAAAATAACTCACAACTGTAACATTTAAAGATCACAGGGTTTGATAGACTTTACCTCGCAGGTCTCGAACCTGAGCCTATAAGAGAACCAAAACTCCAGCACATATTGAGGATCACCATAAAGTCCCGCTATTACACCTAAAATATTACCATCATGAGACTTAGTGTAATCATCCCTAAGGTTTCCTTGACTAATTTATTAACCTGGGAGATATACAAACCCATTCATACTAGGTTTTGAGAGGTCGTCGTAGGTTGTCCTCATGCAACCTGCGACGTCGCAGGTTGGCCTCTTGCAGCCTGCGACGATGTCAATTAATAGACAAAAATAGCTTCTTCGAGCCCATTCTCGAATCTAGATGACATGGATCCCTATCCCTGACCTTTTGGGAGAGCTGGCATTCGGTTCCTAACCTCTTGGAAGGATCCCCTATCTCTCTCCTACCATATCTCAACCTACCCTATCCACTTAGTCCTATATAAGTGAAGCTCACTCCCATATCAAGGGGAGGAAGTCTATAGTGTCTACATGCTAGTGAAATTACCTTAGGAGATATCTCTACTCATCTATTGGGAGACTCACACTTCCTTGGGAGGATTTGGCATTGGTTCGATCGGATGAGGATTGCTACGTCAAGTCTATGGTTGTAATCTTTCTATCCTATGTACTTCCCTTTCAATACAGTAATATAATTGCTTTCCACCAAAATCTCATTGTGTTAATGATATCTTGTGTAGTTTGCCTACTTGACTGCTTACTTAGATCTATTATTGTCTATTATTGTATAGATGCGTTTTACTTGTTTTGTTGTCTTGTTGTCTTGACAGGTTTTGCAGCTCGAATCTGAAGATCGTCAAGCCTGGAGCAGTATTCAAGGAGAAAAGGATTAGCGATATATAAGGTAAACGTATCTAGTTCATTGATCCTTAATTAGATCTAGGAGAGTGATTTATATTCTGTCCTATTTGTTCTAGACTCGCGTTGAGCTAGGGAGATCACGCCTCGAGTCCAGTCTTGGTAGATTGTCCGTCAAACAAATCTGGCGACCATACTAGGGAAGACATTGTTTGTAGTTGTCAATTTGAATATTATTTTCAGTTGATTGCTTTTGCAAGCCATCCATAATCGTGTTTGCCTTCTAATCCTTGTTTCACCATCAAATCTTCACTTTGAAGAGTCTGTAGCCCTCCTATGAGTTTGTACTCATCATTTCCAAACCATTTCATTGCTCACTGTTTGGATATTCATTCATTCTTGAACTTGGATCTCGCCTGTCGCACCTGGTCAATGGGCTCAAAGCGACACTGTGTCATTTTTTATCTATGTTCTCTGTCTGTTGGCCTATCGTCGCAACCCTTTCATTGGTCTACTACGACATCGTCGCACTTCCCGCATTGGTAAACTGCAATGTCGCTCTGTGTACAAACACAGACTGCGTCGATCTGTCGAAATTGGCATACAGGTATCCCCTCTCCATTTTTCATTTGAGTTTTGGTTTGGTGTATAGATTCCCTTTGTGCTGCAAGATCCAGTCAGAGACCCCATTTTTTATTTGTGTGTTGGAGTGTTTGGTTTCATTTGGAGTTGTTTTGGGTTCCATCTTGGACAATTCTGAGATTTGGTAGTGGCGGACACTCTTGTCTCCCTCACCTGCATCCACTCATCCTTACTTTCCCTCCTCTCCTTCCCGGATCTGGTCATTGTATTATATCGGTTTCCAGACCTCATTTGTATACATTTTTGAGCTTTGCTTGCTTTAGTGTTGCTTGTTGCTGATTGATTTTGACTGTTTGTGTGTGTCTTCAGTCCGTATGAGTGTTCGTCATTTTCTTAAGATTTTCTGAGTCATTGGAGTGCTGCAAGTGATCTTTTCATTTCAGTATTTGTGTTTAAAAGCATCGTTGTCATCAAATTGTTATTCTGATACATCCATTGAAAAATCAAAAGTACTTTCTTTCCATCATTTTTCAAGCTCATTTGAAGAATTGTACATGCATTGGAATGTCTCATTTATAGATCTTTTGGAAAAGTTGAAAGAAAATTAAAATTATTTGTGTTTTTCACGAATTATGAGTTGCTCATTTTCTTGAAAAATTCGAATAGATATCAAGTTTTGCAAAAGTAGTTCCATGCTTGGAAAGTTACGTGCATCTTTTGGTTCTTATGTTTCTAGACCATTATAGTGAAAGTGAAAACCTTGCAGAGTCTACCTAGAAACTCTCTCTTTTCATCACTTAGCATCATTTTTGTTTTTTAAAAGATAAAAGAAAAAGAAAAACATGCTTTGATTTGGCTTAGTAGTGTTGTGTTATTTTTGTGTTTCGCTTGAAAAGGAAAAGAATACTTCATAGTCATTTTTTGGTAGATTTGGGATTGTGTTGCATTGCATTGTTTTGGTAAAATCGTTGGAAAGAAATTTCTCCCTCCCATACATAGAGTTCATCAAAAGAAAAGTACATTTTTGCATGTAGTTAGGGCCTACATTATGCTTATGATTATGTACTCACCTCATGCATTCACCTAACCGTCCAGATAAAATTAACGGTAGAACTAGGGTAAAATTTTTAGTAACTTGTGTGTAAGTTAGAGACGTGTTCTGGCGTCATTAAGCGTGGCAGTTGTCGTTATTTTCCAGCACCGTATTCCGGGGGTATTGTAGTCTTCCACGTACTTATCGGTATATCGAAGCTCTTTCACGTACCAACCAAGTATATCGAAGCTCTTTCACGTACCCACCAAGTACTTCAAGTACTTGGCGTATATCGAAAGGTGTTTCACGTACTTGGCGTATATAGAAAGGTGTTTCAAGTACTCGGTAGTATATAGGAAGGTCTCGTGCTGTACTGTTGTGCATTCGACCGCACCACTACGTATTTGAGCTCCCACGTACCTTGCGTATATCGGGAGACACCATTAGGATTCCTAAGACCAACTGAGTTAACCTTTTGGCCGTCTTGGCAAAGCAATACACCGAGAACAGCACTCGGGGAGATTACTACGCACGTACCGTTCAGGTAATCAGGTATTCAGGCAAGGGTATGGTCCCAATCCTCCTTGTCGCGTTTTACTATTGGACCCTGCGGTATATAGCGATTTGCAAATCCTTGACAATCCTGTGAGGTTCCAGACCTTTGAATCCACTCTTATCACATAAGTTTGCTTGTGGCCTTAGTTTGTGTAGGGTTTTGTCTGGTATGCTTTTCTTTTGTTTAGCTCGCCTTACGAGAAACTTTTGTTTTAGTCACTTTGGTTGAATTTCCTTGGAGAAGGTCTCGTAGGATTCAAAACTTACCACCCGAATATCCCCTTAACCAGGAAGTAATTTCAAGGGTGAGAATGGACCCACAAGCCATGGTCGTGTCACCTGAAGTGGAAAACCCTACATTGAATGTTGGAGTGCATATGTTTCCTCCAGATTCACCTGCCTCTCATCCCCCGCAGGGTGAAGAAGCACAAACTTCTACTTCACAGGACCTACCTCCCGCTTTATCGGGAAAGCCTGGATCATTGGAATGGATAAATTCACCCCAGGTCGGCCGTTCGGTCATTGCTGGTCCATCAATAGCTTATTGGACATCTTCTCTAGGCCACCCAGTGGCCCATTTTGCCATTGCATCCCCACCTAGTTGGGCTACTCCCGACAATCGCATGGCACCTTATCATGAACAATTGGCTAGGTTACAAGCTATGGCCACACAATTTACAAATCGGAGCCTTGCACGGAGGGCTGAAGACCCGACGTTACCTCCTTACAAACCACTCCCAAGTCGTTATTTGTCTTATGATTTATCGGATTCATCCACGCAACACGTGACCACTTTTGAGGCTGGTCAACCATCACTTCCTACACATCCATCCTCTATACAGGAGACCAGTCCTATACCTCAGGCAACCCAACCTGTTGAAGGACAACAGTCCAACACACCTGTAACTACCACAGTTACGTCACCTACTCCTCGCCCACCACAAACTTCGAGGGGAGGATACTTTTGACCCCCTACCTTCTTTACATGCAATGATAATCCTACAGTGGATAATCAACAACTAGTGTTGGGTCAACCTTTACTTAGTGGTCAGCAAGTTGTTGCTGGGGGGAAACCCCCGTCTCTTAACCATAATACCGCAGCAGGAGTTCCCATCGGTCCTCCTGTTGGAAACTCCTTACCTCAGACTGTCCAACGTAATTCAACCACCATTGATTTAAGCGAATCCAAGTCGTCTTAACCCTGTGTTAGGTCAACCTAATCCCGAAAACGCACTCTACGGGGTACCCTACCCCGGAAACCCTTACACTCTATGGGGACAGCAAAATGTTTTACAACATGGACCCCCGTTTACAGTCCCTCCACCCCCATTTGGTCCACCCCCACCTCCCATTGGAGGTGGTGGACCCCCACATAACTCTGGAGGAGGCGGACATCTACCTTCTGGCGGAGGATCGCATCATTCCGGTCATCATGGTCCACCCCCCCTGGTGGTGGTGGTGGAGGACCATCCCATCCTGGTGGTGGTGGCAGAGGACCATCCCATCCTGGTGTTGGTGGTGGGGGACCATCTCATCCCGGTGGTGGTGGTGGAGGACATTCTCATCCTAGTGGCAGTGGTGGAGGACCACCACCCTACTATGGTGGAGGTGGCGGAGGAGGCTCTTACCCTTTCGGTGGCGGCGGCGGCCCACTACCCCCTCCCAGCGAAGGTGGTGGAGGCCCACCCTATTCCGGCGGTGGTAGCGGACCACCACCTCCTCCCGGCGGAGGCGGTGGTAGCCCTTTCTAACATGGTGGTGGAGGCGGATCCCCACCATTTGGAGGTGGCCCGCCCCCTCCCAGCTGCGGAGGCAGGCCCCCACCTTATGGTAATGGACCACCTTACTATGGCGGCGCACCTACGTTTGGTCCGGGCGGACCGTACCCCTATGGCCACTTTCCTCCTGGAACACCCTATGGCCAGTCGATACAAGGTCCCACTGGTCCTTACACGCCTTATCAATACTATCAGTACCCGCAACCTAATCTGCAACTGCCCTTTTTGGCTACTTTGGATATGCCTGACCTGTCTCGCCTGACCAACGACCCCATCTACCACGAAACTAATTGGCCACCCATTCCGGTGAAACTTCCATCAGATATCCCAAAATTTGATGGCAAGCCGGGTGAGGACCCTGAAAACCATGTGATGACATACCACTTGTGGTGTTCATCTAACTCCTTGATGGACAACTCGATATGTCTTAGATTATTTCAAAGGACTCTCACTGGTTCGGCTGTCAAGTGGTATATTGAACTGCCACCCCATTCTTTTCCTGATTTTGGTTCTCTTGCTATGAATTTTTTGACTCATTTCCAGCGGCCTATACAGTATGAAATTGGTACATAGCTTTTAACCTCGCTTCGTCAGAATACCACTACTCACATCTTATATCATATACATGAGTGGCGAAGGATACGACGTCTTATTAAGGATCCTATTCCAAACCAAGTCCTAGTGAATTGGTTCACGAAGTCTCTCATACCTACCATAACACGAGATGTTTCCATGGGAGGCATTGTCACTGAGGAACAAGCCATCGCCCGTGCCCATTCACTAGACTTAGTCTATGCTCTATTTGGCACGTTGTTTAATATCCTTCCTGACGCACCCCGTAACACGTACAACCCCGCGAAACCACCCAAGGGACCCCAAGCTGATGGCATCATTGGATCCCTTAACACCCAACCCTCTTCTCAAACTATTGGATCGTCGAACCCCCAAGGTTCTTCCCCATCACTAACACAGGTTGGTCATGGCACCACCAAATCATCCACTCCTGCTGTCACCGAAGAAGTGAATTCTATTTCATCAGCTTCACCTCAAAAGTCTGGTGGTAAGAAGAAGAACAAAGGGAAACCTAAGAAATATTCCACCCAGCAGGAACATAAGAGCACCCCTGATGACACCAAACATAAAAGAAAGTTGAAGTATCCTTGTCTACTGTGTGGTAATGACCACTTTTCTAAAGAGTGCCCCCATAGAGACGAAGTTCAAAAGTTCCTTAAGGGAAAACCCACACCCGCAGTTCTCAACGATCCTTTCCCTACTCAAAATCAACAGTTGATTGCTCACACCTCTCCTTCCCAAGGAGGAGCATCTACCATCGCGCATGTTCTCATGATGCGTAGTGAGACTATCAACTTGAACAATCATTCTCGTTCGTATGACTCTGTTCTGGCGAAGGAACCTGTTGGAAGTAATACTGAAAAAGCTTCCACTTCGATGCATGATGTCACCATACCGACTGCTCCTCTCACCATTGAGAAGCCCTCTTTTGAGTCAGTGTTGCGTCCACCCAAGAGCACAATTAGAAAATCGGTTTTCAATCCCAATGCTCGGGTTACTCAAAACTGCAACATTGTAGAGGACTTAGGACAAGCTCCTTGTGCTATGTCGACGCTCGAGATCTTGCAAAACTGTCCTAATCAGCGCAAGACTCTCCTCGTTTCCATCGGTGCAGTTGACCCGGATTCATCGAACACCATCATGTTCCGGCTGGAATACTTCAAACCGAGGCTCTCCCATCAGCTGGCATTTCAAGTTGCCACAAACATTGTTGGGAGACAATCCATCGTATCGTTTTGGATGAAGGTGCCTCTACTTCGGCCATGTCGATCTCATGTTGGAGAGCCATTGGCTCTCCCGAGTTGAACCGTTCTCCTACCACTTTGAGAGCATTTGACGTACGTGGCTTTCAACCTCATGGGTTGTTACAAGCTTTAGTAGTCAAGTTGGGGGGCAAGACCGCAACCATTAACGTGGAAGTGGTCACTGCCCCATTAGATTATAACATTTTCCTTGGTCGTAATTGGTTTTATGCCATGACTGCGGTCGCATCATTTGTCTTCCACATAGTACAATTCCCTCATCAGGGCCGAATTGTCATAGTCCACCAACTGGATTTCTGCACACCTGACGCCGCTACTCACCCAGGCGATAACGTTCCATCAATTGGAAAATCTTAGCATCAGTATGAGAGCGTGGGGGTCGGCCTCATTAAGGACTCATCCCTTATGGGTTTTTTTCCTACTTCGGACCCCCCAAATCATGTTGCCATGGTGAACATGATCTCCTCACAGATTTCATCTATCCCCAACTCCACTGATTCATGGCATGTACCTGACGAAGCCACCACACACCTGATTGGAGACACGATGCCTCTATCACCCGCAGAACTCACATATGAGGCTATCCAGTCAGCACCGGAGGACCACTTAGTTGTGGCCTCCACTTCCTGTTCTCTACAGCGGACATCATCCGACCCCCTGCTATGGACTTTTCGTTATGACGAGTCCATTATGGAAATCATGAGTGCAGATGATCCTCCGTGGGAAGATCTCCATCATCAATCATCTTTCCTTCCCTTATTGGATACTGTGGAGAATAGCATTAGCACCATCTTTACACTGGATGTCTACTCTGGCTCTCAATCCTCGATACTCACATGTCAAACGGACTCCGAAGGCAACTTAGGCAACATTGAGCCTCCCACTTTGATAAACATTTCGGTTACTCCTGGTGTAGTGGAACATATTCAGTTAGGCCAGAAGTGTTCCCCTAAAGAAGTTATTGCTTATACGGCCTTATTCAAGTGATTCTGAGATGTGTTCGCTTGGACCTACGAGGAGATGCCTGGGATAGACCCCACCATTGTTTTACACGAAATCAAAACCTATCCCGATGTCAAACTTGTTCACCAAAAGTTGCGACCGGTACATCTTCGCAAGACTGCGGCAATCAAGGCAAAGATTGAGAAACTCTTGAAGGTCAGCTTCATCTACCTATCCCATTGACAGAATGGATCTCAAATGTCATCCCTGTTACTAAAAAGCAGGGCACCATTCGTGTCTGTGTCAATTATCGGGATCTCAACAAGGCTTGTCCCAAGGACAACTACCCCACTCCCTTTATTGACCAGATTATCGACAATTGTGCCAGAAGTGTCATTTTTTCATTCATGGATGGCTTTTTGGGCTACAACCAGATTGAGATCCACCCCGCCGACCAGCACAAGACTGCTTTCATCTGCCCTTAAGGAACGTTTGTGTATCGTAAACTTCCGTTTGGTCTTAAAAACACTGGTGCCACATTCCAGCGGGCCATGTCGTACTCCTTCCATGATGTGAAGGACTTTGTGGAACCCTACTTGGATGACCTCCTTGCTCACTCAAAGTAGCGTGAGTTCCACATAGGTCATCTAACGGCTGTTTTCCTCAGATGCAGACAGTACAATATCCGTCTTAACCCTCATAAGTGTATTTTTTGTGTCGAGTCTGGATGCCTCTTAGGGTTTATCATCTCGAAAGACAGGATCCGAATTGATCCCTTGAAGGTGGAAGCCACTATCGCTCTTCCACCTCCAACTAATATTATGAAACTTCAGAGTCTACAAGTAAGAGCAACTTATTTAAGACGCTTTATCTATAATTTCGCGCAAAAGACGCACGGTTACATGAGATTGATGAAAAAAGACGTCCCGTTCATTTGGGATGACCAAGCTCAACAATCTTTTTATAGTTTGAAACATGTCATCACGCATGCCCCTGTGCTCCAACCATCGAAATTACTATTGAGATTACATTCTATACCTCGCTGCTTCCGACACCACTATCGCCATGGTTTTGGTACAGGAAGATCAGAACGCCCAAGAACATGTGATATACTACGCCAGTAAAGGTCTTATTGACACTGAAACTCGATATTCACATGTTGAGAAGCTCGCTCTCATGGCAGTTATCATTGTGCAGAAGTTCTGACACTACATTTTGCTTTGCACCACCACCATCATCGCCAATTCGAACCCCATGTACCACGTTCTGACTCGTCAAGTGCTTGGGGGTAAGTATTCACGTTGGATCGTGATACTGCAAGAATTCGATCTTCTTTTCGAAAAATCCAAGTCTAAAAAGTCTTTGGTGTTTGCTAAGCTCATTTGCGACCTACCCCATGCTGATGTAGAATCTGAGCCCAATGACTCTTTTCCGGATGAGTCATTGTTTCTTATCAGTACGTCTGATCAGTGGTATGGAGATATCACTTTATATCTTCAGACCCAATGTTTCAGCCCTCAATTCTCATGACGACTGTCGTCGAATACGCCACCATGCGAAGTATTACCTGATTATCAGTGATACTTTGTACCGTTGTGGTATCGATTCTATTCTTCGACGTTGTCTGACTCATGATAAGGCTGAACACGTCCTAAATGACTGTCACACTGGGGCTTATGGTGATCATCTCTATGGGATGGCTACAGCCCAGAAGATTCTTCTCGCGGGATATTATTGGCCATCTATCTCTAAAGATTGTATCGAGGCCGTAAAAAAATGTCCTCCATGTCAACATTTTCATACGAAAAGGCACACCCTTCCTGCCCCGTTACACTCGGTTATCGTCGTTGGCCCCTTCGCTAAATGGGGCATTGACTCTTCCTCGGCCGGGGGGGCATAGTTACATCATTGTAGCTGTGGACTACTTTACAAAGTGGGCTGAGGCAATGCCTACATACATGAACGACGGCAAAACCGCCGCACTCTTCATGTTTAATCATGTAATACCGTGGCTTGGAGTTCCTCAAGCGATAGTTACTGACCATGGTTCTCACTTTATGAACCACATGGTTGTCGAGTTGAGCGATAGATTGGGTTTTCGCCATGAAAACTCAACACCGTACTACCCATAGTCAAACAGACAAGTAGAGGCCATCAACAAGATCTTGAAAACCATGGTCCAACGCATGGTGGGTACGCACAAGTCCATGGCATAACATGCTCTTCTCTGCACTATGGTCTTATCGAACTTCCATTAAAACCGCCACTGGATTTACTCCCTTCCAACTAGTGTATGGATTGGAGGTTGTCCTTCCTATTGAGTGCGAGATTCCGTCCCTCAAGCTTGCAATCGAACTTCTCCACAACACTACTGCCGAGGAAGAATGCTTCCTCTACCTAGCTAAGCTCGACGAGACTCACTGAGATGCTGCTCTTGCCAACGAGGATCATAAGAGAGACATCAAAGTGCAGTATGAAAAGTCAATAGAACCTCGCGCCTACAACGAAGGAGATTTGGTCCTCACATACGACCAAAAACATGATAAGCTGGGGGCAGGAAAGTTTGAGTCAATGTGGCATGGACCTTACATAGTGAAACACGTCTTATAGAAGGGAGCTTATGAGCTTGAAGACTACGACGAGATATCTTTGGGTGATCCCCGTAATGGGCTCTACCTGAAGAGGTACTATGCTTGAGTCTTTCATTCATAAGTACTTTTGTATATACTGTACATGGCGTGTGTGTGTTTTTGTGTGGTGTGATGCTTTGATTCTATGCGTGCTTAGGTCTTGTTTTGTTTCTTATACCATGTTCTGTCTGCGTGTGCAGATGGCAACTTGCTACGGATTCGCAGACGGTGCCAGCCGGCATACCCGCAACCTTGCTTCGACAACCTAGGTACTCTATTCACCTATTGGAGAGCTTATCAGCTCAGGATGAATGTGTCTAGGTTTCGCGACCAACAATGCTACAAAATATCAAGCAGTCATTGGAACCCTAACCGACGCTATTTATTTGGGTATGGACCACGTTGTCATCCACTTGGATTCTCAACTAGTGGTCTCTCATCTTAACCGAGTCTACGCCATTCGCGGTCCTACCTTACTCCGTCTCTATAGATGAGTCCGTCTTCTGGAAAGGTCCTTTGAGTCCATTCAGTACCTGCACATTCCACGATACGTGAACACAGTTGCCGACTCCATGGCCAACTTCATCTTAGATTGGTACATTGCACACACATAAGCATATTCATGAACTGTTAAAAGTAGACATAACATGTAAATAACTCATTTAATAAGCAAACACATAAACAAGATCTCATCATTCATCCATTTAAAACACATAATGTATAAAACCGCCAAAATGTCTGTATATATATATATCATCATAAAAAGTAGTGCTGGTACAAAATCTAAAGCACGACGGCTTTCAGTGAGTCTATACAAAATCTGAAGCCTCATAGCTTTCAGTAGTACAAAATTTGAGGCTTCTAAGCTCTCAGTACATACAGAATAACAACATAAGGCATAACGCCTGGCCCATACACCCCTAGGTCTCGCAGCTCTAGCCTGTTCAGTATGGAAACAGTCAATTGCTCTCGCGACCTTGCAGAGCAGCACATTGAAGTGCACGGACGCTCCCACTGCATACCTCTGCATAGGCCGCAGTAACTCGTCCACTATTGGCTCAAGAACGTCTAACGTCAACCCATTCAGGTTCTCATAGACGTCCTCCATCTCCACGATGGCAGCATGTACGGCTGGAGCCATGGCTTCTCCCCCTCCTCTCCTCACAAGAAGAGAGGCCCCTACTGGTCGCACGGGGCCCACATTTGCACACATAGGTTATTAACTTATCAGCACTATAACAAAAAAAATCGTAAATACACAAAACTAAAAAATACAAGGGTCATTTTTCTTAACGATGTCTCCCCACTCTGCTCCCTCGGGAAGTGCCAAGTTTGGGTCCTCCCTGTAATCCATACCGCTTTATGGGTAGTCCTCTACCATGAGCAGCTGGCCTTCCAGCCAGGTGAAGAACTCAGGACCGTACTCGATGAAAGGACCCCCACCATGGCGGGCCATCACCTCTGTCCATCTGGCCATGTGAGGATCCCTAGGATCCCTGTCATCCAGAGGCACCTGCGGGCGCAAGAGGGGAACCCTCTCCAATAGAAATGAGATCACTATAGATCTATAGCCGAACTGCTTGAGCTCCCCACGCCGACACTTGGTCAGCTAAGCTCGAATGTTTGCGAGGAGTCCCTTGCACCAGTTGAATACCTTCGAAGACATGCAATCCTCCGCATATAGCATCTAGGACCTAGTAGCTAAATGGGGCGCCTGGCTCCCTGCTATCCTCGTGGTGGTGAAAAGAATAGCTCGCGGTGGACGTTCTTGTACCTCTTTGATGAGAATCTTCCCACTAGAGGCACGGGCGTGAGGAGTGCAATGTAGTCGTCTACTGTCCAATCACTTCCCCGTGATCCGGTAAGAGCCACATTGTCCACCCTCCGGGACAATCCAGTCAAGAAGTATATGTCTTCCACATCTATAGTCAAAGTATGCTCTCCGATCACAAAATACTGCTGCACGGCGTCCCAACAACGGACCATATGTTCCAACAGTGGTACTTGGGCCCTCATGCCCTGAATGTTGAAGAACTTTAGTAGCCCACAATTCCGTAATGCCTCTACACATAATGAGTCACTTGCAGCTTGCACATCATCTACCTTGTGTTCTCGTTCACGCCACTCTAAGACCATGTTGGCTACTACTAACCTGCCAAAAGGAGCATTTTAATACCATCAGAACTCACTTCAACCACTGAAAATTTATCTTTTGGGCTAGGTTTGTTGGTGACATTGGACGTTTCCGCCGTTGCACCCCGTCAATATTGACAGTGCGACATCGTCGCAACCCAACTTTGTGGTCTTTGCGACAACCCAGGTTTGTCGCAGTTCCCGTAAGGGCAACCTGCGACGACCCGAGGACGCAATAGCCCTCCACAAACCAACTCAAAAACCCAAAAAATGAACTAAAATTAAAATTGTAAACCACTGGAAATGTGTTGGATGAAGTCTAGAGTTACCTGCTCCGAATGGCTCGTGAAATGGTTGCTCGCAGCTCCCGAAATTGACAAATGAAATTTTGGCTCTAAATGGCACTTCTTCTCCCCAATTTGGCAATTGAACAATGGTGACTATATTTGGTTTTTTGTTTCTATTTATAAACAAAAAGGCATATTCTTTTTCAAATATTTGATGCTTTTTAGGTCATTTGCTATAGTTTGGATCATTTTTATGACATTTGAATACCCGGTTGACTTTTTGACGTAGTTTTCAAGTGTGCAGGAGTTGTTAAGTGTTGTTTGTGTGTCGTTCTCACATTATAACGGTCATTTCAGGTATGAACAACCTCTTGAATCTTTTGTCATTATTTTGTATCCGTTAGATTGTAATTATTTAATGATGACGAGCTTACTCTTTGTTCTTTCTCGTGCTCTTAAAACCATGAGAATAAGTTACCGAGTTACGATTTATCACTTTTTCGGGCTCGTTAAACTCCTACGGAAAAGGAACCCCCCGAAGCCTATCTTTAAGCTCTTTTCAGGCTCTCGAAATACAAAAAGATTGCCAAGCGAACTTGTAGCTTTCACGCTTGTTAAAGTATTTGAATGGTCGTCTCCCTGGTGATAGTTTACCCCTTTTTCAGACCAGGGGGCACTATTTACGAAAAAGGAATACTCTAGCCAATCATGACTGGAAGAGTCCTCTCCCGCGTTGTTTTACCCTTTTTTAGGGCAATGAGGCTAACTTTACGAAAAAGGACCATTGGAGTCTTCTTTAGTTCTTTTCAGACTCTCTAAACATGAAATGACGACCGAGTTTACCTTCTATGGACTCGTTAAACTCTAACATTGAAGGGCCCGTCGTGGGACGAACCCCTCCTATCCCAGGTTTGGAAAATATTTGGGATTGGACTCATCTATGAGATGAGCTATATCGAGCATCTGGTTACCCTCATCAAGCTCATAAAAAACACATGAGGCACTCATCATTCATGATGGGGAAAAAGGAAAGATTTTATGTTACACCCTTTATCCATGGCAGTACCTAGTCGTTCTTGAACATGGCACTCATTTGCATTCACATACTACACTTGGATCATCTGTTTTCCCTTGAATTTCACCTGTTTCTTGAGTCTAGTCACTCCTTTGATTCATTCAAAGAACGCTTCCCTCATCGGTTGCATTAGGTTTCGGTGTCGTACTAGTCATGTCAATACTGCCAAGTCATGCTATGCCCATGTTCAAGAATATCCTCACCATTCATTATTTGTAGTCAGTACGCCTACTACCATGTCGGTCTACTCTGATCCGGTCTTGCATGTTACTATACGATCTGATCCACTCTACACATCTTTGGCCGTATTTCGTGTCGATGATGGGGGATTCATCACGGCCCTCCTTCGACGGATTCATCCTTGTCGACTTCAACACATCATCCGAGGATTGAATCTAGAAACCAACCAAGTACCTTGGCCCTACATGCCTCAATGGCAGGTTACCTCGCTTTCAACATGAGTTTACATCATTAACTCTTGATTGAAAGATTTCATATGGCATTCAACTTCAACTCATTTATTCATGTATGATGATATGTACTATGATACCTTGGGGATCATTGACATCAATGGTGATTTCCCTCGCGCTTGTTAACGGTATACATCAATGATCGGTAATCAAGTGGTTTCTACCATGTTTGATGTCAAGACATTTGTAATCACATGGATAGATTCATATCATTGCGGGTTCAACTTCAAGATCCTAGGGAGTCATGTTTTACCCAGGTTGCGATGGAGTTTGTTTTGAGTCATATCACATGGATCCACATTTGTATTGGTCGTGGCTGTGTTATCATCTCATCATGGATCTACGCTTGTGTCTAGTAGCCATGATTGTGTTCAGTCGGTCTTTACTATCATGGATCTGCAATGTATTGGTCGGCAGCCATGTTGTATGTCATATGAGACTGTATACTCAGAGTCAATTGTATTGCAACAACATCCTTCGTCCGACGAACCATTGCCATTCCTTCTATCAAAGCATTTCACCTATCCAATTTCAAACAACTTCATGCTTTGGGGGGTATTCTGTTACACCTAAAATCTTACCATCATGAGACTCAGTGTAATCATCCCTAAAGTTTCCTTGACTAAGTTATTAACCTGGAAGAGATACAAACCCATTCATACTAGGTTTTGAGAGGTCATTGCAAGTTTTCCTCATGCAACCTACGACGTCGCAGGTTGGCCTCTTACAGCCTGCGACGATGTCAATTAATGGAAAAAAATAGCTTCTTCGAGCCCATTCTCAAAGCTAGATGACATGGATCCCTATCCCTGACCTTTTGGGAGAGCTGGCATTCGGTTCCTAACCTCTTGGAAGGATCCCCTATCTCTCTCCTACCATATCTCAACCTACCCTATCCACTTAGTCCTATATAAGTGAAGCTCACTCCCATATCAAGGGGAGGAAGTCTATAGTGTCTACATGCTAGTGAAATTACCTTAGGAGAGATCTCTACTCATTTATTGGGAGACTCACACTTACATGGGAGGCTTTGGCATTGGTTCGATCGGATGAGGATTGCTACGTCAAGTCTATGGTTGTAATCTTTCTATCCTATGTACTTCCCTTTCAATACAGTAATATAATTGCTTTCCACCAAAATCTCATTGTGTTAATGATATCTTGTGTAGTTTGCCTACTTGACTGCTTACTTAGATCTATTATTGTATAGATGTGTTTTACTTATTTAGTTGTCTTGTTGTCTTGATAGGTTTTGCAGCTCGAATTTGAAGATCGTCAAGCCTAAAGCAGCATTCAAGGAAAAAAGGATTAGCGATCTATAAGGTAAACGTATCTAGTTCCTTGATCCTTAATTAGATCTAGGAGAGTGATTTATATTCTGTCCTATTTGTTCTAGACTCGCGTTGAGCTAGGGAGATCACGCCTCGAGTTCGCTCTTGGTAGATTGTCCGTCAAACACCCGCGACCAACACCCATACAGTTACAACTACCTTAACGAGTGGTGCCCAGCAACCATGGCGGCCGAGAGGAGCTCAACTCACCATAACAACGCAGGAGCAAAACAAACAACAACGAAAAGACAAAACCCTGAAGCTTAGGGTTAGGGTTTAGACACCTGAGGCAACATTTACTTCCTTCATGTGATCGCACTAAAGTTTGGTCCAGTCATCCATCAACTCGAATGTTAAACCCACAATCTATAGTGTTGTTACATTTTGCTCATTGTATTTCATATCCATGACGTTGTTTGAAACACGAGCCACCACCTTCACATAGTTTATAGTTTCAGTTTGAATTATGTTCCACCACTTTTGCATAACCATGGTATGTGCACTAAGGAGCTCATCGTTCTCATAACCATTAGTTTGGTTATATACCACCTCTATCACATAGTATAAGACCTTGTAAATTGTCAACCCTAATACGTTATCAAACTACAACTTAATAACATATGGTATAGTTTGCCATATAAGGTAAAATGAAGGAATGAATTATAACACCATTACTAGGTAGAAGTAAAACTTGTAACCTGTACAGATAAGGTTAATATGCATTAGCTTAAGCTAAGTAAGCCTCATGTTTATACCAGTATTCTCTAGCCAACGAAAAGAGTTAAATACACCCTATCATGCTAAGAATAACCATATTTAAACATAAGCATGGCAAGATAAATATCAAACGCCTAAGACAGAAATCTAGTGGTACGTTAACAACATTATAAAGTATTAATCGAAAGATCAATGGATCATAGTAAGACTACAACTAAGACATAAAGTGGTCGCAACTGCATAGGAGGCTCATAGTCCTTCTATCTCATTATAATATCAAAAGATGACAAATTATGATTGTAGATATAGCATCGTCAAAGTCCTTTATACATAAATGATTCCGTAGAAAAGACGATTATACGTTAGTATTTACAATATAGGAATGTTTATATATTTAATTGTTGATAAGGCAATTTAATTAATTAAAGATGATAAATGTCACATTTATTAAACAGTAATTATAGATGTTGAACTTACACTTTATACTTTTGCATAACATTTAATGGTGAAAAGGCCGCTTAGAAAATTTTTAAATTTTTACGAATTTTTGGGATGTTGCAGCCTGAATCATCCCGGATGTCTCCTCCAAATCCTGTTGTGCCGGGATTGCCTTTGGATGTTCCATCAAAGTTGAGTTTGAAGAAACCAGGGGGGGGGATTGCTCTAATGTTCAGGGCTAGGCGTGTTGGCATGGGAGTTGCGAGGGGAGCTAGGAGTGGGATGGAGGACAAGGTTCCAGTCGACAAGGATGGATCTTTCAACAGGGAGAGTGGGGAAATTAGAAGAGCTCCAGGGCTTGAGGGAGAGAGTCTCCTGAAGGTTGGTGATAAAAGTGGCCCAAATCTCCTGAGGCTTAATTTTCTTGGAATAAAAAATTATTCTATTGCGTTCTTTCTAGATGTTCCAAACCACCAGACCGAGAATGAGTTCCCAAAGTCTGTTGAGAAGAGCACTCTGGAAGGGAGTGGGATCCCAGTTGGCGATGGTTTGGACGACATTACCTCTGACCCTATTGGTTCATTTGTTGAGTTGAGCCACTTTCCCAAATACCATTGGAAAACTCACAAGAGTTGAGAAGATGATCAATGGTTTCAGATTTAGTTTCACACATGGGACACTAAGAGGGTCCATGGATGCCTATTCTTTGGATATTATCCCAAGTTAGGATGCGTCTGTGAGCTAGGAGCAAGAGGAAGGAGGAGATATTGGGCCAAAAGTGAGACTCCTAGATTTTTTTCCAGATGGGATTTGGTCTTTCTTTAGGAGTTGCAGTGAGCATGGAGTAGGCTTCTTTGGTGGAGAAAGTTCCCATTGGGAGGCACCCCCATCGTAGAATGTCCGGATCATTACTTACTCGGATTTGTATGGTTTGAAGAGCTTGACAAAGGGGCTCGACACTGTCTGCCAGTACTGACTGGAGGAGTCCATAGATCAAAATGTTTCCAAGTTCGGTTTTCGATGGAGTCAGCGGGCGTCCAATAGTCTTGAATAGTGAGCTGTCTGTTGTGGTCATAGTGAGCTTGAAGATCAAGAGAAAGGATCAGAGTATGGAGGGAGGGAAGTTGCTGCCAAGAATGAAACCAGAAATTTGCTTGTTGATCGTTTCGAACTGCCCAGAAACTGTGCTGCTGAATGAGGGCTCTCTGATAATTGGCAGCTCGCTAGATAAGAGATCCTAGCGGATCTTGGTCATAGCGTATGCGGAGCTGAGCCGGCCAGTTGTGGGCGTATTTGCTATGCCAGAGATGGCTCCAGGGGGAGACCGTATCAGTAACCCATTTCCACCAGATTTTGGCAGAGAAGACCTGATTGTTGATTTCCAAATCTCTGAGCCCAAGGCCCCCTTGTCTTTTTGGAGAACAGAGCGTGTCCCATTTCACAAGGGCCCACTTGCAATTATTATGGGTTCCCCCCCAAAGGAAAGACTTTTGGAATTTTCTCATTAATTTAAGGACCCACTTAGGGGTTGTGAGGACAGAGAAGAGATAAAGAGGCATGGATTGAAGGACAGACTTGAGAAGCTCTATTCTGCTGGGCAAGTTGAGAGTGCGGAAGGTCCAGGAAGAGATTTTGTTTTCAAGCTTGTCAAGGAGCTCTCTCTAGGAGGAGTGTTTGATAGCTGATTCAAATAGAGGGGCGCCCAGGTATTTGGAGGGGAGCGAGGCCGTGGAGTAGCCCAAGATGCGCGAAATATTCCTTTGCGTGATGGGGTCAGTGTGGAAAAAGAAGATCTGGGACTTTTCAAGGTTTACAGTGGTACCAGAGGCATTAGAGTAGGTCTGTAAAATGCGCTTCAAGGTTGAGGCCTCCTGGACAGAGGGATGAGCAAAGAGGAGATTGTCATCCACAAACTGCTGATAGGCCGTGGGGGGGCTGCCATGTAAGGAGAGGCCACGAAGGGATCCCTTGGTAATCTTTGCTTTGAGCATCCATCCCAAACACTCGGCCATGAGAATGAAAAGGAAAGGTGAGAGGGGGTCCCCTTGCCGGATGCCTCTGGTGGGGGAAAACATGGAAGAGGGGTAGCCGTTGACAAGGATGGAGAAGAAGGCTGATGAGGTTAGGGACATGACCCAGTTGGTCCAGTCTTGACAAAACCCAAAAGCAAGGAGCATCTTTTCAATGAAAGTCCAACTGAGCTTGTCAAATGCCTTGGAGAGGTCTAGCTTGACGAGCATCCCCGGTGTTTTTTCCGTTTTTAGGGAGTGGATGACCTAATGAGCGAGAATGATGCCATCGAGGATTTGGCGCCCTTCAACATAACCAGTTTGTTTAGGAGAGATCAAGAGAGGCAGGAGCACCTTGAGGCGGTTGGCAACGACTTTAGTGATAATTTTGTAAACCACATTGCAAAGGGAGATAGGTTTGAACTTACCAGGGTGGTGGTGTCGTTTTCCTTAGGGATGAGGGTGAGATGGGTGGCGTTGAGCACAAGGAGGACCCAATGCTTGGATCGAGATTCCTCAACGATTTCAAGGATTTCCTGTTTCAGCATGTCCCAGTAGTAATGAAAGAAGTTGATGGTGAAGCCATCCGGTCCAGGGGCTTTACCTTCTTCCATTTGATTGACAGCAACCTCTAATTCCATCATAGTGATTTCCTTCATGAGAGTGGCATTGTGCTCAGGAGTTAGAATGGAGGGAATGTGTCTTGTAACCCTGCTAATGGCTTGTGATCTTTCATCATTTTCCTCAGTGAGCAAGGTCCTGAAGTGATTGATGAGCTCTTGCTCAATCTCCCATTGTTCACTTAAAGTCGTGCTGTCTGCATAAATTAAGGAATTAATCTTGTTGTGCATTCTGTGTTGGATGGTGGTGCGATGGAAGAAGGTGGTCTTTTTCTCTCCTTCTTTTAGCCAATTGATTATGGATTTCTACCGCCACATGATTTCTTCTTGCTCGCATCTAATGTCCAGCTGCTTCAAGCTTTCTTTCTCCTTGTGTTTGAGCTCTTCAGTGTGGCCCTGTTCCATGATGTCTTTTTGAATGATCTCCAGGTCCTTTTCTATTTTGCCCTTGACAATGAAGATGTTGCCAAAAGTTGTTTTGTTCCAAATTCACAGCTGGGATCTGAGCATCTTGAGTTTCTTGTGGAAGATGGCCATTTTGGAGCGGCCTTCCACCTCCATAGAGAGTCGCCAGTCTCGAATAGTGTCTTGAAAAGAGGGGTGGGTTAACCAAAAAATTTCAGAGCGAAAGGGACAAAAAATTTTCAGACCTGAGTGCTGCCAGTTGAGAGAGATCGACCAATGATCCAAGTCTGCAGAAGAAAGAACAACAATGGTGAGCAATCCCCCTGTGTCAATGGTTTTTTCTGAGACCATGAAGCGGTCAAGACGAGAAGCAATCTGATGGGCTCCTCCTCTGCAATTATTCCAGGTGAAGAAGCCTTCAGAGGGCTTGAGGTCAATGAGCTCACTATCATTGATACAATGCTTGAAGAGAGTGTCTTCAGGGGTGAGAAAACGACGTCCTCTTTTTTTTTCCCTGTAGGGAGGTGATCATGTTGAAGTCTCCTCTCATAATGAGCAGAAAGTCAGAGTACTGCTGGGTGAGCCAGGAGATAGTGCTAAGGAACTTGAGTTTAGCAGAGGGGGCTTGAGGCCCATAGACATTCGTGAGATGGCCCAAGAGATTGGTGCCCAGGATATGAAAAGAGGCAGAGAGGGAGTGGGCAGTGGCAGCAAAATCGTTCATGGTGAGAATGGAAAGGTTCCAGGCTATTGCGATTCCACCAGAAGCACCCACGACATCATTTGCTATGACTTGGCATCCCTTCCAGAGTTTGGACAAAAGGGAGTGGACTTTCTCATAGGTACATTTGGTTTCCCGAAGAAAAATGACAGAGGGTGTCTTGCATTAATTTGCGCTTTAGCATACGGTGTTTAGTGGGTCCACTGAGCCCTCTGACATTCCAGGAGATTAGCTGCATTGAGAACCTTGTAAAGCAGTGGGGAAGAATTCCGTTAGCTGGGCGTATTGCCCTGATTCCACTAGTCTGGTTCCTAATTGGCTAATCCTTTGGAGATAAGTTTTTCTTCCTCTCTTTTTGGTATCCCGTTGCATCTTGTGCTTCTATTTTTTGGGGAGGTTTTGAACCCCGAGTTTGAGATGCTTGACTTTGCTCAGGGCCTCTTTCAGGAGCTGGATTTGTTTGGGGGGGATAGTGTTGAATGCTTTTTTGGTGCATGCATCCTCTAGGCCCAGGAGGTCTAGGTCCCCAATCTCCAGATCTAGCATTTCATCATCCATATGTATTTCAGGTCCTTGAGTGTTGGCTTTCTGCTTTGGCTCGTTCATGGGGATCATGTGCTCCTCCAAGATTTGTCCTTCGCCAGGCGTGGGCTTGTCCTTGAGGTCTTCATTTGTCTCGGGGTTGTCAGTTTGGATCTGATCTATTGTCATTTGGGTAAGGACTGGATCTTCCTGTTGTTGTTCTTTAGCCAAGGGATCTTCTGGTTGCCCTTCAAGGATGGTGAAGCTGTTGCTGGTGGATGGGTCATTGGTTTTCTTCTCCTCTGTAGTTGCCTTGCGGTGTTGTCTTCTTTTCCTTCCATATTTCTGGAAACCCTCTTCATCCTTGGTATTTCTTGGAGCTGCTATTGTTGAGATGACAGTCACGGTACAGATGGCCATGTTCGTGGCATTTTTTGCATCGAAAAGGAACATGCTCATAGTCTAAAGGTTGAATCCATTTCGTGTCTTCATGGTTGAGACAGATCGAGTCGGGTAAAGATTTGGCTATGTGCATGTAAACACATATACGGACATAGGAGGTGTACTTACTATTTTTTGTTTGTTCTACAACTCTGACATAGCTGCCAAGGGTATTGCCGATGTCCTTGAGTGTATCTTCGCCCCAGTATTCTTGTGGTAATGAGTACATCCTTATCCAGACTGGTGCCTATATGAAGTCCTCTTTATCAGGGTTGAATTTTTCCGTCCGGTGTCGGAGGTATAAGCCTGCTGAGTTGAAGAAGTATGGGCCTCCATCCTCCACTCATGCTTTGTCCTCGAGTTGGTGAAATATAATGGTGAAGAAACCTTTTGATCCAAGCTGTAGGTCAAAGTGTGCCTTGGGTTTCCACTTGGACTTTATCCAGCCGCAGAGGGCTTGCTCTGTTGGCCAAAAACCTATGAATTTTTCCACCAAGGCATGATCCTTGAGTTTCTACGCTTGGGCATTGATGCATTCAGCTGGGAGTGTGAGCTGGGGTCTTTCAACGACTTTGGCTATGCAGGTATTTGTGCCAGTTGGTGGCTTGGATGTCAAAGGGTTCTTCTGAGCAGTTGAGGCTTCAGGGTACGTTAGAGGTATCTCAGCCATTCTGATATGCGCAAAGGCGGCAGGGTTGGAGGACGAGGGGGCCGAGCCATGGGGGCCCTCGACCCCTCCCCATGGTTCAGCCATGGGTTGTAGCAGGGGCTCAGGTCAGTAGAAGAGCAAGTGGGGCAGAGGGGTGGGGCTGAGGGAGCAACTCAGAACCCTAGGTGCTGCATGCAAGGTTGCAGAGTGGCAAAGCGAATCTTGAATCGCTCTTGATTTAGGAATTCAACTTTAATTTATTAAATCTTATATATATTTGAAATTACATTTATTTTCAATAATATTATTAGTTTTTTAAACTAGTACCCAGTAGAATTTGAACTTTTGACCTTCCATTTATAACTTCATATCTCATTTACTTAATACCAATTATTCTACTCTTTGTAAACAATAATATTACTATTAAATAACATCATACAAATTAATTTTGTTTTATAAATATGTAACTTTATTCATATATAATATAAATAAAATTTGAAAAATTAAATTCAATATATTAATTTTTACATTTTTTTCTACAAAAATTTGCAAAATCCTTAACATTCATTAAAAAATAGTGTGAAGAGAAACATTCTTCCCTCCAACCAACTGCACTATCTCTTCAGAAACATTAATCTTATTTATTATTTACTATAATAATATTTTTTAATTTATTATTATTATTACTTTTAAATAAATTAAATATATTTTATTTTATTTTTAAATCAAAATTAACCTCAATAAACATTAATAATTTCAATCAAATCTTATTACATCTTCCTCTTCATTTCCATTTCCAAAATTCGTTAAAACTTTAAAAACCTAACTCTTAATTTACCCTGCTGCATATATGAATACCCCTTTTTTAGCTTTGGCGCCATAACACTACAAGTCGCCGCTCTGCCAGCAGTGCCATGAACAGCAAGGGCTGCTGAAGTGAAAACAGAGTACTGAGCTTCAGGGAACCCTTAGCCATTCCCGAAGTCGCCGTTTCCTCCATCTAAAGGAACGCCACCGAGGGGGCTGAAGAAAAATGGCAATGGCACTGGCATTCAGAGGCCGCGTCTTGCAAGCTGCTCGTTTGTTCCGCCGCAACATTCTGCCAGGGGATAAAAGCTTTGTTGCCGCTGCTTCTTATGGACGAGCTCTCAGCCTGTACTCACCAAAAGCCCTCATCTCTTTCTCAGTTGAACGGGTACGATTTTCTCTCGCCCCATCTTTTTAAAACCCAGGATTCAGTAAACTTTTATTGGAATTCTTCCATGACAGCTTGCTCAGGGTTTTTGATAACTGTAGTAAGATCTTATTTTGACCTTGCATGGCAGCATGAAAAGCCTTGTAGTGTTATTATTTATTATTGTTCTTGTCTCGGAAGTTATTCCCCAGACTAGCAAATGCCGGGGTTTATGTTCAGGGTTAGGAGTAAAGCACAGGTTTTGCTTTCACATAGCTATTGCCGTGTTTAACTCTTTAAAGCCCGAGTCAATCAGGTGAGTAACGTTAACAGATCATCTTCGCAAGTTGTAGTGTTTGCATGGTATTTGAAACATAGAATCCCTGTTTTGTAGGGTGAGAGACGTGCCTTGCCCCTAAATGTTGAATTGTGAGTTGTCTTTGCCTGAAGTCAAGACACCAGCGATTGGGCACCAATGTGGAAAAGCTGCAAGAGTTTTGCCATCTTTTTTCTTTGTTCTTTAGTGCATTTTATATTTCACTAATGCACATAAAGATGGGGATAGAGAAACTCGTATCCGTTCAACTGAGAAAGAGATCAATGGAAAAGCTGCTAATGCACATAAACATCTTTGTCCGTTAGTACACATTTTATGTTTCATTAATGCACATAAACATCAAATAATCATACATCAGTGGGTAAAAGCATGGACATGTGGACTAGCCTTCCTTAAGGAACACTGGCGTTTCTGCTTTGGCACCACTTTCAAGAAAATTCGTATCTATTCTGAATAACCCTATCTTAGTTTAAAACTTAATCGATGGATCAGTTTTGAACACTTGAAATTCACCCGTGTGAAGTGGGGTGGATTCTCTATTAAAAGTGAGCTTTTGGAAAATGCCAGTCAGTCGCAAGGTGTCGCAGATGTTTCTTCCCTGGTATATTCTACTGTGGTAGTATAGAGCTAGCTATTTTGGATTAAAAGCCCATATTTGAGTGCTTTACAGGGAGGAGTGTGAATCCCTAGTGCTATTCTTTTACTAGCGTTTTATGTATGAAAATTAAGTGTCCAATGAAGAGACTGTTCCAGGGTTGATACATTGCATGGTTACTAGAACCACAACAGAATTTTCACAGGTCGATTTATTTTGACTATTTTGGTAAAACACAAATTGTTTATTTAAAGAATTTGTGATTAAATGTGTGGGATCTGTGCATATATTGGGATTGACCATATAAGTCACGAGTCATGTTAATTGCGTTGGTCAATCACAAGTTTATAACCAACATATTTTAATAATGCAAGCTGAACAGTTTGCATTGGTCAATCACAAGTGTGTAACCAACATATTTTAATAATGTAAGCTGAGCAATTACTTATCAAATAGTACACTTATGACAAGGTCTACTCACGGGAGTATTTCTCTACAGAAGCATTTTATGTTCATTGCTAAGAGGATTGCAATGCAGGTAGTTATTTGAGTCATAATATCAGTAAAACTATCACAAACAAATATAGCCATTTTAAAATGAATGTTGTAGAGCCAAAAATTAAGAAAACAAATTGATTGGGGAAAACAACTCACAAGGAAGTGTCTTTCTTATGAATACTATGAGATGAAATTTGATCATGTTTTTACCATTGCATTCACCATCCACTAAATCTTGCTTTTCCTATTTTAAGTTTGTTAGTTTTCAACTACTTCCTAACTTCCGAAGAAGGCCAAACCATATGCATTCTAAGATTTATAACTTGCACAATATTTTGGTGTACTTTCCTTAAATTTGTTAATTACTTTATATAGATCAAATATGACAAGTGAATGTGGCATTTTTTAAAATCTTATGCTATTTGATAAGTGAATCAATACAAAACTAAATAAATGGAAAGCTGCATATTCTCTATTCCAATTATTCACAGGCAAGTGGTTCTTGAAGCCAAGAACCTTAATTTCTTGAAGGAAGAGCACATCATAATGCAAACTAGCTATGACCCAATGGATTGTTGATCATCCCCAGATGTTGCCTAGCATTCATATATATATAGTCACACTAAGCCTCCTCATATATATACAAGTCTTGCCAACTCTTGGCAAGCCCTTCCAAGTCTAAGTGGTATTGTGTGTCTGCATGTTGCCCACATAACTTGGTCTTGAGATGTTCAACCAAAGTGGTGTAGCACTCACTTTGGCATGCCTTTGTGATTGAAAGCCCTCGTCTGATGTCAAACTGCCCTCAAGTGCACCCATAGTGCCCACGCTCGTTGCAAGTCCATCTGGTTAAGTGAGCCCATCGTGTCCATGCTCATCGCTAGTGTGTTGGTAGTTGTGCTCATTGCATCTGCATCAATCATATGTGCCTTCGACAAGTGCCTCGTCGCAAGTGCCTTCGATAGGCTAAGCCCTAGTGTGCCCACTTGGTTTACTTAGCCAATGTGTCTCTAATCAAATATGCTTAGGTCATCCACACACGAATCGATTATGTTGCCACGTCGCCCATCATGCTCCATGCATGCCCATGGACGAGGTTTCCCATGACAGTCTTCACTATCTTGCCAAGTCCCCTCTTGGTCTATCCAACCCATACAGGTTGCTACTATCCACAGTGCGTCTTGCCTTCGAGCAAGGGTGCCCATCATCTGATGAGTGCCTTGTTGATGGCCCAAGGCACCCATAATTGACTTGTCCAGCCCACATCCTCGTGTCATGCTTGTCTGTGTCGACAAGTGATCATTGTGGTGATTATGCGATAGAGGTTCTTGAAGTCTCATAAGGTTGGGGCCTTACATAGGGCCTCTCTAGATAACCATTTGCTTTATTAAACCCTCCCTTATGTCTAGACCAATGTTGCAAATATCATGTTAGGGAATATATTGCCGAGGGTCTAGAAAGAAACTTATCTAAAATAATAGTGAAAAGATTGCGAATTATCAAAAAATATATGCAAAAATAAACTTAGTCCTGAAGAGTTATGAAAATATCGGACAAATTGACAACACGAAAAACTCGGGAGAAATAAAAAATATTAAGAGGAATCAAAGATATTTGTAACAGTGGTCTAGACCAATCAAGATACAATAAATAGTCATGATACTTGTCTCATTAAAACTCAAATTTGCTTCCATAATTGAGCCAATAGAGTTTTCTATCTCCTTGAATACATTAGGCGACCAAAATTCTAGAGATAAACCAGGGAGATTTACCTAGACAAGCATAATATATGATTTCTCCAATTTTGCATCAAAAAATCGAGTCCATTTCTTAAGCACTAGGGGAGTCAAATGCCAATACTTGCTAGTTGTCAAAGTCTTCTCCACATCTCGCTACAGATGGGAAAAGGAAGGCCATCAAATCTCTGGTTAGAATATGTAACCGAGTTCTATTCATCTAGACCCTAAGGGTTTTCTCATAGATTCTTCTACCCTGAAAATTTCCTACCGGTGCTTGCTAGGCCAATCCAATAACTTGATGCATTTATACATCATTCGTAAACTCGTTGGATTGGGTTTCTTTTCTTGCAAACACATTGCTTCTTCATGATGGTGAATCTCCACCACTTTGCTTTTGACCTCCCTCTCCACTAGATCCCCCAAGCGAGTCCTTTTGTTTTACCTCTTTATCAACATTCTATTGCTCTACTTCTTGAAAATAATTGAAATCAAACTTACCAACCAAACTCTTTCCTCCTCCCAACGATGCCAAGGACTTGCCTCACCAATGAATCCTCCTTTATCAATTTAGATTCTAAGAAGGGAGAGGCCAAGAATAAACCATGAAACATAATTAGGAGGAGAACTGTTTGAAGATGAAAGACATTGAATAACACCTTTTCCAACACCACAACTCCTAAAAAAGGTGTTTCATTATCATATATCACTTTTAAGATCCCCATTGTTGAGTTTGCAAACTTGAAGAAATTAAGATATCTCTACCATTTATTGAGGGGCGATTCCCTCTCAGACGATCCGACCATCCATGTAGTATGATAAATCTCGATTTGTTAGATCTGCATGAGACTTGATGAGAGGCCAATTTGGGAAAATTTGTGCTTGATCCAATAAAGCCTCCATATAATCTACTAGATCGTTGTATGCCATTTCTGCACTGGCTTCCAAAACCGTAGAAAAAACTATCACTCTTGCAAAACCTTAGTGCAAGTTGCACTCCATCTATTCAAGGGTTCTCTCAAGAAACTAGTATTATTTAGAAGTGGTTATTTGACCATATTAAAGGTTTGTAATACAACATGGAGGTGACTTGCACATAAACTATCTTTTGTTGAACTTGTATTTTATGAATAGTTTAATTGGTTAAAATTCCATATATAGTGTTACCTTATTCACCATATGTAGGAGTAAAACTTTTATTTGAACTTACATTATTTATATCATTCAATCATATGTTGTCTTTATTATCGTGAAATCATAATGTGATTAGAGTTGTTAGAGATTTGTTTTATTTTGGTTATATTATGTACTTTTATAGTTCTGACAAGATTTCTATTTGTGTATTCTTTAGCATGGGCTAGGTGCTACGAAGTCAACCATTGTGTTGCAATCTCGAAACTTTTCTGCGAAAGGTGCTTGGTTAACCCCTACTTTTATTAATGTTGTTTGTTAATTTAAAATGTGATTCAATATAGCTTTATTATTTTATTTTATTGTATGGTAGCTTGGTTTGATTTCTTGTGTTTTTATTACAATTTGTGTTGAGTTTTCTTAAGTAGTACTTCTCTTGTTTATTTTCTTACCCTTGCCTTTGAACACCTAAGTATGTAATATGAACATGGTAATCAAACTAAGATGATAAATGTCTTTATTCTACTGGTTGTTGAAATGTCTTGACATGTTGCGACCTTTGAATATTTTTAGTAGATGCAACTATAAGAATTAAAATTATAACCTTTAGCTAGCACATAAAATCATTTGCTATCAATGAGAGCAAATGTGCTATACTTAATATAAACATTTGTCTTTAAATCAATCTTAAACTATAATGAAATGATGCTTAATGACCCAATAGGTGATGGTTTTCTTTCCATCATATTCTACATGATGCTTTTGTTGTTTATGCAAAATATTAGTTTGTTTAGATAGGGATTTTATTTTCATTATGATTTGTTGTATGGCAATAAGCAATGTTTAAGACTAGCTTTAATTTCCTATTAAATTGAACCTTGCTATGAAACCAACTTGTGCTGAGCCTAGTCTTGTTATTTGAAGGTGATTGATATTTGTAATGTTGCTTTATGTAGTACAACTACCTTGATTTGTGCATACTTTCATTTGATTCCAATGTTATTCGAGGTACATCACCTCCTTTATCTTGCTAATTCACACACATGCTTGATCGTAACCAAATGAGCTCAATACAACTTATAGTTTAGGTGTCTTGCTAGATTCTTTAGGTTGTCAATACTAGATCAAGTCCTTGCACATTGATTAGCTTGGGTCATAAAACTCTTGAAGTTGAATGCTTTGGGTACCTTGATTCATTATACATATCGTTTCAATTAGCATAGTTTTGGATTGATTTTTTAGGTCAATTAAAGTTCACATTTTTACAAACCTGTAAGATATATATAGTAATATACTTACATAGAGAATGTACGCACATATATCTAAAATAAATGATTAATAATTGTTAGGTTAATATGATCTCCTTATATAGTACTGAAGGGATGGGTTATGGCAAAGGGTTGTGACCTTAAGGGTTTAATTAACAATAATTATAGATTATATAGTTATCCCTTATCATGATATTATTATTATATATTATATTATTAGTAATATATCCTAGGTATATTACAAGTCCTCCCCTATTGAAATGCTTTGGCCTCAAAGCATGGTTAAAAATATATTATGGTTTGGGATCCGAAAGATCAAAATTGATGTCTATTTTGAATGCAAGAACATATTAAGTGTCCTAGCACTCTATAGTTTGGTTGATCTTTCCTCTTCTAATGGATCGATGTGTCTAGAGTTTCTCATGTCCATGAATATAGAAGTAAATTCAAACAAACTATGTACACAAGACAATACAAAAACAATACATATATAAAAGATATTAGGATTTCTATTTCTTGTCATAATGGGTCTAGACATCAAAAAGTTGGCATACTAATTGAAGAGGTCAAGACATTTTATGATGTGCAAAAAACCATTGGAGAGGGTCCTGACTCACTCTTTAAAGAAGAAGAGGGAGCCATGGAAGAAGACATTTCTAGCACATCGCTCAAAGATGAAGATATTGTTAGATAATGTTGTGACGAAGATCAAGCCCTAGAAAACCCTCATGAAGGGGCCATTGTTGAATAACCTTTGGTTGAAGACTTTGTCAAAGAAGCCAAGGAAGAGGACATCTCGAGCGCTATGCTTGAAGAGGGAGGTACTTTTGAAGATGAAGACAATGATGTCGTAGAAAGTGAAGGCTAGGGAATCCATGGTGAAGATCAAGCTTTAGAGAAGGAGCTTGAAGAGGAAGCACATAAAGACCAAGAAGCCCTAATTGAAGAAAGTGAAGGATCGATAAGCTCTTGTTATGATCGGTTTGAAGATTCTTATGATGTCTTGGGCCTTGTGAAAGAAAGTGGCATGATTTCTTTGCGTGATGAATATGATGATTATTGGAGAGCTTCTCGGGTCTCCCATCTGTGACTCTTCAAGGGATGGGAGTGTTGTACTTGAGCCTTTTGATCACACATGTTCCGACAAAGATGTCCATGACTATTTCCCGTCATATGGCAGTGAAGAAATGACCAATTTGGATCAACCAAAGTCATATTTTTATACAGATTTGGAACAACATGAAGAAGGTTTTGTAAAAGAAATCCATGAAGATCAGAAAGGAAATGAAAGCGCTCTTGTTGGAGAGCCATTGCTCGTTGAAGAGGATATTGAAGACGTGGTTGATGAAGGTATAGTTGATGCTTTTCCTTGTTCTTGTCATGATGAAGGTTTGGTGAGCCTTCTTCTCTCCTTTACTCTTAGTGATGAATCTTTTCAGGATCACAGGCTTGAGGATCTTTTTGCTAATGAAGATGCTTACCATGGATATGATGATGGGCATTCTTCTCATTATTGTCATACTATGGATATGGATTGTTGGAAATTTGTTTGAGAGCCCATGTATCATTCTTCGATTGGGGGAATGTAAATTTTGAAGACCTTGGAGAACCTATTTTAGAGATCTCTCATGATTTAGTTCAACAAAACTTGCGTATCATTGATGATGATATAAGGTTGTATATTGAGAATCCTATTGTGAGTTTTGAACAACCAGGTTTACCCTCTCTTAGGGTGGATTTCAATAATAATTTTCAACAATGTTTCTCAATGATTAATGTAGGTTTTGGACAGCAAGAAGGTGGTTTTATTGTAGGGTTAGAGCAACAAAATATGCCCTCTCCTAGGGTAGGTTTGAGGCCTCATTTCCAACCATATATTTCATGTCTTCTTGTTGGTTTTGAAGGTCATTTGGGCAGCAAACATAGTTCAAAGAGCAGGTTCATCTTGAAGGTAGTTTGTACTTGAGCCTTGTCCAAGCTTGGATAGACGGGGCTTGTGAAAGGGGCTTTTCATCTTGGCAGGAATTTAAAGACATTCATTTTCGTGATCTTTTTAATTGTTCTAGCCCCGTTCTGATAAAGGTAATGACATCTACTCAACCTCTCATTGACTTGATTTTGTCTTGGACTATTGCTAAAGATAAGGGAAGAAGCCCTAACATGAATGATATGGTGAGGTGGCTTCATTGGTGGTATGATTTTACTTGATTTGTTTGTGTTATCATGTTTATAGTAGGTAGGTAGGATGAAAAAACTCTTGTGTGAACATTTGATGTTTCATTTGCTTTACTTTAGCATTGTATTTTGTTGTGTTGTTTTTTATGCATTTTATATTTTGATTTGAACAAGGCAGGACAAGTGTGTTTGCTTTCGATGCATTTGACATCTTTGTTGTTAGAAGTGTGTTTAGGTTTACATGTATTAGAAGATTCAAGAGATTCTCATACATTCTTGAGAGAAGTGCATGTCCTGCAGTTGGAGCCAGTTGTTACGCCCCAGATTCTCTGCAGCGCACCCTACCAGATGTGCCAATTAGGGGGGTTCATTTGCCATTGTAAAAAGCTAAGTTGGGGTTTCTTTATGTAAATGTGTTGGTCTAGGTTCTAGATACTTTGGTCAGTCATGGTAGGTCCTCTTGGTCCTCATTTCAAGATGTGTTGGTCTTGTGGCCCTACTAACTACCACTTGATGGGTGGTAACTTGGGGTCATGGTGCATCTTGGGGTGACTCCATTAGGACACATGGCTTAGGAGCCCCTAGCCACACTCATGATTTCATTCTTTGTAAAAATTGTGCTTGTAAGGGTTGTCATACTTGCTCTAACTCCTCATTTATACCCACTTGCACCTTATTTTATTGTATTGCCCCTCTCTCTTGGTCATCCTAATGAAGAAATGCAAATCGTCCACCTTGAAAGCAACTTTTTGAAGGCTATACCCATCTAAAGGAGGGCGTTGGGAGCAAAAGACACTTGTTCGGGTTAGATGGGGCGTGATGTCCTCATTTTATCTTTAGGCCGATTTGTCTTCTTGTCTTTAATTTTCTTCTAGGACATCTTCTAAGTTGTTTGGGACTTCTTCAATGGTTGACTTGACTTCTTGGTTATTTTTTCATCATAGAAAAGTTATCCTTGTTGATGTACATCTCTCCTCACATGTAGATCAAATTCACCCATAAAACTTTAATGTTGATTTGACCCCACTTGAAGAAGTTTTAGAAACTTCTTAGAGCCTATGTCAAATTCAACATTAGATTAGATTTGTATATTTCACAAGGGGATAAAATCCCCTATCAAAATAAACAAGTCAATTCACTCTAATATGGAATAGATCACTCGGAGAATGCAATGTGAGCTCAAGCTTCCTTCTCGGAGAATGCAATGTGAGCTCAACCTTCCTTCTCGGACCACTCTTTCTCATAGCAAGCATCTCGAGCCTTGTTTACTGTTAGTCACTTCTCATGAGTCCATGACTAATCAAGGCTATGCCAGGGGCCATCTTCTACCAACCATTGGTCACTTCTCAGGACCTTTCTGGGAGAATGTCTACAGAATGTTGCCCGATGCTGTAACCATGGAGAAACATTAATAATACACTGAATGTCCCTTATAAAATTCTATCCTAAACATTAGTATGGAGGATTGGGTGTAGATGGGTTTTAGTAAGGACTTTGTTAATCTTGATATCGTTATCACTGCCTAGGAAGGGCTTGAGTGTGATGGGGAGATTAGTTAAAAGGGCCTATTCTAAAAAAGTATGTTTGATGAAACATTCGACAAAGAAAGGGGTGTCATCCTCATTTTCTTGGCTTGCATAGGGTTTGGCTCTGTGTATCATCTAGCTATGGCAAGGGTTTAGTTCAATGCATCATCTAGCAGTCCATATTATTGTCTAGGTCCTCTTCCAGAAAACACTTTTTTCCAAGCTTACTTTCTTTGCCCTTTGATTTTAGGGGATCCATTGCTAGTGTATTATGATATGCTTCCATATTTAAGGTTCTAGATCCATTTCTCCCAAATTTGCTTTTTGTTACGAGTGATTGATTTGTCTTAGCTTAGAGCTTGTGCTTGGTCTAGCTTAGCTTAGAGCTTGTGCTCGGTCTAGCTTAGCTTAGAGCAAAGCTCTCTAAAACCTTATTTTCTTTGTGCATCTTGCTTTATTTAGGAGTGGTTTCCTGCGCTCTCATTATGTATCAACACTAAGATACTCGATAGTTCGCTTAACCTACTTTTGTGGTCATTTGTAGGACATTAATAAAATTATCTTCTCTTATCTTATCTTGTGGGCTTTTGCAAGAATTAGTTTGCATGGTATGCTTTTGAGGTCTATTTCATTGTAGGGATCCATTTGTCATGGGTGCTCGTTGATGCCATATCTCATGTGATAACGGTATATGCTCTAGGTTATTTGTTGGAAGCAACCAAAATGCAAGGGAGAATGAAAGGTATCAAGTTGCTAGATGTTTACCAGTTCCTTAGTTTTCACTTATCGATGCTTCCACTCTAACTCTTGAATTAATGCAAGAATTTGTTGAGGTCACTATAGTATGTTTGTTCACTCTTGTGATAGTTTCCAGAGCAATTCTTATCAAAGAGAAAACATATCTGTTTCTTCCTAGGTAGGAGGATCCCCCACCTTGGTCGAGCCATAAAGTGGAATTACCTAAGCCTTGCGGAGATCATTTGATATTTGGGCATCACCTTTGGTATGCAAGGTACTATTGCTAAACAATAGAGGTGGATCATGAGAAAATCATAGAATAAGCTTCAAGTTTGGTCCCCCCTTGATTTTCCCCTTGTTGGGAGAATTACCGTAATGGACAAATTCTTAGTAACACGTGATATGTATTACTGATGCCTCTTTGCTTTTCAAACACCATATAAATTCTTGAAGTGTGTTCTTTGGAGCTTCCTTTGGTGCAAATAGGGTGAGACAAAGGAGCTTCCATTGGTCGCTTGGGACATTTGTTCCTTGCTTAGGAACAAGGTGGCTTGGGCTTCCTTGTCCTACAAGTGCAAGTAGTGTCCCTTGTTGGGAAATGGGTGTGACAAGTAGAAGGGAATGTTCCTTGATAGGTCATAGTTGAACATTGAATTCATCAAGCTCAACATAGTGGGGGGGATTAAAGGTCTTTTCTAGATTTGTGACATTATTAGTAATGCAAATGCATTCTTGATTCCAGTCTCTACTTCACTCAAAAGGGTGTGGGTGGCTTGGCTAAAAGTCTATGGTTGTCTCTATTGGCAATTTGAGGCCCTAGTGATACTCGAGACCTATCATCTCGAGCAATTTCGATGTTCCAATAATCATAGAGTCAACTTGGGCTCTTGTTAAAGTAAGTAGGTAAAAATGTTAGCTTGGAAAGGTTTGCTTCTTTGGAAGGATTTGTGGAATTTGGACACCCAATAGTAGCATTCATGGAGGATACGTCGCTTTCAAAAGCTATTTGGTTCAAACAGGACTATTTTAGAGTGTGTTTGTTGGGTCATTTCTAAACACTGTGTGTTTAGGAATGTCATTGGGCCCTTAACAAAGTATGTAGGTAAAAAGGAATCCTAAGAAAGGTTTGTTTCTTTGTAAGGATTTGTGTAATTTTAATAGAAAAAATGGGACACGTTGATTAGTTAGGATTCTATTTCCTATTCTGAATCTATTTGGTTCAACCAAAATTGTTTTAGAGGGGCCTTCGTTGGGTTATTCCTGAAAGCTATTTATTTAGGAGTTGCTTTTGCACTCCCACACTATATTTGTACTGAATGTATCTTTTAGTCCCATTGAGTTACATTTGTGATCATTTGTTTGACGTTAATAAATTGGTTAATCTTATTTATTTAAAATACAGATTCTTGGAGAAGGCCCTGTATGGAGGGATTAGAGATGGAGGATGGGCAATCCTATTTATATCTATAAGAAAATATCTTTCTGAGTTGATTAATCACTCCTTTGACATTGGCACATGCTTAAATACATATTAGGTTTGGGTGTTTCGACTCTGTGATGGCTAAGGTGATGTTAGACCATTAGGAAAGCTCATGCTTCCTTCAAATATATTGGGGAGTGGGTTTTGTGTCATTATGGTTTTTGGTTGTCAAGAGTAGGTTCAAAAAGTTGGCATTACTAATTTGACTTGTGTGTTGTTTGGTGGGGGAAATTCTTTAAAAACTAGTTGAAACTAACCATAACCATTTGGTTCAACTAGTTCAACCCTCCCAACAGTAAACCAAACCTAAAACCATATCAATGGCCAACTTGGTATGTAACCAATTAGACTTGTCAATTCTCGATTTGAATCAATCTAGACCCCATAAGGTGAGATAATCGAAAAATAAAGGAAAGAAATCACAAAAAACTCTCCCAAAAACTCCTAATTGAAAGTTATATAATGATGCCCCCCTCAATTTGCCCAACACTTGTCATTAATTGATTGGTAGCATTTGGAGTTTGAGGGGCTCCTATGGAGAGAAGAGATTTGTCATATTTGGTGTCTAATGGTATGGATTTATATATAATATATAATTTTGCATGTTTAATGTGTTTTTTAGTAAACTAGTTCAATAATTGGTTCATCAATCCATTATGACCTAGTTTGACCTTTGGTTGGTTTTTGTTCTAACCTTTAAAATATTGGTTAGGATGAGACACTTCACCATGTTTTTTGGAGGTGTGAGATTGCTAGAGATTTTTGGGCATGGTTTCATGGTGAATAGCACTCCCTTTTTGTGGCTTTGCTCTCTTGGAAAGGGTAATTACCTAGGAATACATGAATGGGTAAGGAAGTTGCTTTGACACAATTTGATTGGATGCAATTGTTTTCGTAGAAACGTTTATGAAAGGTCGCTTTCAATGAGATTCCTTGACTCCTTTCTTTAGGGGTCATTGAGAAATGATACTCCATGACCTTTAAATAGAGATCGTGAACTATTGAGCTAATAAGTCTCAAGTCAACAATCGTTGATACCAAGAATATGAGGATTGTCAGATCAATTATGCACAAGACAAAATGGTGACCATTGATAACTCAACTACAAAAGCGTAGTAAACCCTAAAATCTCACATCACTAGTGCACTAGACCAAGTTTGTCCTAGGCAACCTTTTAATGGTCAATATCCTAACTTTCCGCCTTGAGAATAACTTGGGATACGAAGAATTATTGACAAAGCAACAAAAGGAGAAAGGAGGCATTGCACCTAAGTTGCATGAAACGGGGAAACAAGGACGATTTTCTGAAACGAGTACGTGTTGGAAACGTAACCCCCCATAATTTTGGAAATGGGGAAATGCGATATATATATATATATATATATATATATATATATATATATATATATATATATCGCATTTCCCCATTTCCAAAATTATGGGTATATATATATATGTATGTATGTATATATGTATGTATGCATGCATGTATATTTTAAATTGATAAATGAGCAAGGACATTTAAAAAATGATTGTGAAACATAAATCATAAATTACACATGTCGACGAATCATTGCCTATATTGGGATCCTATTCATCAATGCAACCCTATGTCTCCCTCGTCTAGGCTCTGGCCCTTGCCACTACCTCGAATCTCAAAGTTGATCTTCCAAGGACATTAGTCAATGACTCGACACCCTACAATTTTGATGAAATTTCTAATCAAATCGTTAAAAGAAGGTAGAAAGAGCTTCCCATGCTTAATAAGTGATTTTGCTTGAGTGGAGTACATTTTACTAAGCTTATGACATAGGAGTTCAATAATCATCACCACCAACATCAAGGTACATAGAGGGGTTGATGTGCTTGATTAAATGCCAATCCCATACCCTCATACATGATAGAATTTGGTGGAAACTTTGCAATCTTGAAAACTATTAAGTCTATTGAGTTTTGAATGGGATCTAAAATTCTACTTTTTGCATATGAAGTCCCATGTGGTTGGAACCAAAGTTACCAAAACAGGACCGGAATCGAAAAAATGGGCCGATCAAACTGGTTCCAGGTGTTTTTTGGTTCGAATCAACTCTTTGAGCTGTTTTGGGCCGATTCTGTATGAAACCGGTTTTTTTTAATTGAATTGGTCGGTCCATACAGGTTCCGTACAGAGCCGTACAATGAGGCCAAAAATGAAAATTTCTAATTTAAAAAAAACGGCAAGTCAGTTGGGGGGATGAATGTGGACAACCCTAATCAACCTAACAAAGCTATAAAAAGAGCCCCACCCCCTCTCTTTCACTCACACTCTTCATTGGAGTCTTTTCTAGTTTGTGCTTGAAGGTCTTCGGTTCTTTTAGAGTGTTGATTGCAGAGGGTCTTAGAGTTGGTTGCTAGGTTGATTTGAAGAGAAGATTGAAGGAGTATTTTGGAGAGTTTATGGGCTGCGTTTTTTTGGAGACATTTGCAACGAATTTGGAGCAGATTTGGAGCTCTTTCAAGTTTGGTTGGAGGCTGATTTCAAGCTCATTCAAGGCTGAATTTCTTGGGCAGATTTGGAGGCATTGCTTCAAGGTATGTAAAATGTGCCACATATTACTTTAATTATGTAGTGAATAGTCTCTCTGAAATCGTAATTTTTTTCATAAAATTAAAAAAAATAGGGTTTTTATTTGCAGATTTATAGCTTGCCATGGCTCCCAAAGATAGCTAGGATCCTGCATGGGTACATTGTCAATTAGTTGAGGGGAAAATAGTGTGTAACTATTGTTAGAAGGAGGTTGGTGGGGGAGGTATACATAGGCTGAAATAACACTTAGCAGGTGCAAGGGGGAATGTGAGACCATGCCCCAAAGTCTCTGATGACCTGAGAGCTGAGATGCTTGGTCATCTTGAATCCTACCAAGCCGAAAAAGCCAAAAACAAGAGGGTGCAAAAAGAGATAGGGAGAAGTTGTAGCTGTGATTTTCCTAAGAGAAACCCTAGTTTTGAAGAATCCTTTAGTTTTCCAAATCCTATCCATGATCCTTGTACCATTATTGGGGAAGAACATGTTGCAATTGGTGGTATTAATAGCAGTACATCCCAATTTAAAAGGCCTTGTGGTAACCTTGAGTCTTTCTTCCAACCCTGCACTACCCTTGGTGCTCAGCTCACCATTGATGCCAAATGGAAGGTGGAAAACGAGGCTGCTTGGGAATGCATTGCTAGATGGTGGTATGATGCAAACATACCTTTAAATGCTGCAAGGTTTGTTTATTATCAACCTATGCTGGATGCTGTAGCTTCATGTGGTCCGAGCTTTAGTTGCCCTAGTTATTTGGATATTAGGGGGCCACTTTTAAAAAATGAAGTGGAGAGAGTACAAGAATACCTCACAGAGTTCAAAAACTCATGGAGTAAAACAGGGTTCATGATCATGTTTGATGGATGGACTGATTCAAGAGGCTGCACGATTGTGAACTTCCTAGTTGCTTGCCCAAAAGGAACTATGTTCCTTAGATCAGTGGGATGCATTTGATCAAGTGAAGGATGCACATTTACTATTTCGTCTTTTGGATGACGTAGTTGAGGTTGTGGGGGTGGGAAATGTAGTACAAATTATCACAGATAATGCCTCTAACTATGTTGCAGTTGGAAGGTTGTTAGCGGACAAACATCCTACCATTTGCTGGGCTCCATGTGCAACCCATTGTTTGGACCTTATGCTTGAGGATATTGTGAAAATTGAGTGAGTGAAAAGGTGCATGGGACAAGCAAAAACCATAACAAGATACATTTACGACCACACATGGGTTTTGACCCTTATGAGAAAATACACTGCTGGAAAAGAGCTTGTTAGGCCAACTATCACAAGATTTGCAACAAATTTTCTTACACTGTAGTCCTTAATTGAGCAAAAGGCCAACTTGAGGAAGATGTTCTCTTGTGATGAGTGGAATGCATCTCAATGGAGCAAGAAAGCTGAAGGAAAAGACATTGTTGATAAAGTCTTTGAGAAAGCATTCTTGAAAAAGGCAGAGGAGATTGTATTTTTTAGTTAGCCTCTTGTGAAAGTCCTAAGAATGGTGGATGGTGATAAAGCAACGATGGGGTTTATTTATGATGCCATGGATCAGGCCAAGGAGGCAATAGAGAGGAAGCATATGAGGTCAAAAGACAAAAGTATCTTCCTTTGTGGAAAATAATTGGTGATCGATGGAACAAACAACTCCATTGACCTTTACATGCTGCAGGCTATTACTTGAATCCAAGGTAACTAATTTCAAAGTTTTTAAGTTATATTATTAAATTTTAATTGCAAAAGTTTATCATCTTCTTTGTCTTGACTCTTCTAACGGTACCATTACACAAAATATTTTGAAGCAGATGGGGAGGTAAAAGAAGGATTATACAAATGCATTGAGTGCTTGGTCTCTGATCCTAGTCAACAAGATGAGAAACATAGTAAGATCTTGCATTTCAATGAGTCTTAGTATCTTTGGCATGGCTATGGCTATATGATCTAGAGCAAAAGATCCTCTGGGTAATTAATTACAAAGTCTTTAAAGTTTATAATTTTAATTATATTATACATGGCATAATTTGAGTCAAACTTTTAAATTCATTTGCTAATTTTTCTTTGTCTTTACATGTAGCATATTGGTGGCATCAATTTGGTAGCCAATGCCCTGATTTGCAAAAGTTTGCAGTTCAAATATTGAGCCAAACATGTAGTGCTTTTGGTTGTGAACACAATTGGAGTGTTTTTGAGCGTATAAACACCAAGAAGCGAAATCGTTTACAGCACAAATGGTTGAATGATATGGTATTTGTTCAGTACAACCTTAGGTTGAGGCGCAACCAATTGTTGAACAGGACCCTTGAATCGTCTTCCATATTCTTGGATGATGGTGATGCCTCATCAGATTGGGTTGTGGAGAGTTGGCTAGCATTTGACAATGGAGACCTTCAATGGATGGATTTGGACCCATTTCCACAATAGCAGGATGTGGAAGTTGATGTTGGACAAGTGCCTTCTGGACCAGGGGAGTCAAGTTAGGTGGCCCAAGCCCAAAGTCCCCATATTGAGGATCAAGATGTAGATGATGGCTTAGAGTCTAAGTTTGAGGCCTCTGAGCATGAGGATTCAGATGATTAGATTGTTAAATTGGGGTGACCATATTTGACAACATCAACTTGACCATAACAAGGAGCAAAATATATATATATATATAAGTCAATATCCCCTCGTAATGTTAAATTGGGGTGACCATATTTGACAACATCAACTTGACCATAACAAGGAGCAAAAAATGCTCGAAGAAGATTCCTCTAAAATCGTAGGGTCCCATGAAACAAAAAATTGTTTTCTACAAAGAGATGAAGCTTACAAGGGTTTCTATGAGTGAGCATAAGCTTAAGCGATGAAGGATGGCAACGAAAAGCCCATAAAGTTGTCAAGAAATGATCTCCAAAAGATGACATAGAAGATGTTAGAGAGCACGTTAGAGCAAAAGAAGATTTGACTATCATGCACAAAATGGCAAATTTGTCAAAGATAAACATAAGTGCTCTAATCATGCAATGAAAGATTCCTAGTGAAGCAAACATTGATTTGAAAGAGCTTACTTGTTAAAGATCAATAAGAATGCTTTGAATAAGGAATGCATGTCATCATAAGTTGTTAATTGAAGAGACTACGTAGTGATCAATCAATGAAAGAAAACAATAACCAAATTAAAGTTGTGTCAATTGGAGTATCAATATTTTGAAGATGAAATAAACATTCAAAAAGGGACATGCCATTGAGTCAAAGAGCCTTGTCATTTTTGTTTAAGTCTATTGGCTTTCTTCAAGGCATCCAAAGGTGCAATTTTTATTCCCAATGCAATCTTCAACAATACCTTGCATCTCAATATATCTTCCATGTAGAACTTTCATGAACAACAATTAGTATTGTTTAAGCAGATTACATCTAGAGCATGTCAAGTTCAAGCCACATGGCACGTGGTATTTTCTTTTAGAAGGGGGGAGCTATAGGCCTTTGGTAACGATCTTGATGGTGATGTTGCTTGTAGGAAGAGGGTACTTTTGCTTGTTTGAAGGTGGTGGTAGAGGTGGGGGGCTACTTTGAGGTGCACTACCTTTACAATAGTGGTGGCGATGATCGTCAATGGTCATGTAATGCCTTCTCTAAGGCATTGTTTGTAAGGATGGGGCAATGTCCAACAAAGAACTACTAACCATTGTAAAATGATTGATGAGGTGAGGAGTTTGAATTAGAAGAACTCCCATTGTAATGCATGGGGGTTGTGGGATGATCTTTCATGATTTGATCAAGGATGGAGGGTTGAACCATGAGTAGGAATAGCTAGAGAAAGTTTCTTGTGCCTTAAGAGGGGTGCTCAAGCATTACAAAGGCCAAGGCCATTGGAGTTTGGTGAAGAAAGTTTGTAAATAGAAGAACAACTTGGTGAATTTTGAACAAGGCCAAAAAATTAGAGTGATTTCTTATAGCTTGAAAACAAGAGAGCCCAAGGAGGGGTCAAGATCAAGCGAAGCTTTTGTACACGATAGAGGCCATAAATATCACCAATGAGAAGCACTAGAAAATAAGTGTTGTTGAAAAATATAAATAAATATATTGGCATCATTTAAAAGCAAATTGATATGACAAAAGTGTACTTACCCTTTGAAACGCATGATAATGAATTAGGAGGAAAATCTTTAGATATCAAGTTCATCGAATGCTTTTTTTGATGAAACAAAAAACAATGTTGAAAAGGATTAATTCAAATGCAATGGAACCATTGGAATTTCTCCACAGTGCATAGATTGTTTGGAAAATGAACACTAAACTCACATCTAGAGGTTGGAATCTAGAGTGAAAAGAAAGGATTTGAATCCCTACAAATGCTCCACATGATTGCTAGGTATGATTGTATAAAAAACGATCATGTATTTGGCATGCACTTGAAAGGTATTTGTTGTCGTGAGCTACCTTGATCTTTGAACAAGAAGCGAGTTAACCTCACAAGCACTTTGATACCATATTGGGTAATAATCCGTAGGTGGGCAACCACATGAACAAAGAGATAACTTGCACAAATCAAGGAGCAAGACACATATTTATATGGTAAATTTCTGAAAGAGGAAAACGTCCACGAAGCAACAAAAAAGCTATATCATTGCTAAAAAAAGAAACGATACATCTAATACAATATTAAAAAATGGACTCCCAATATGCATAAGATATGCAATATTATTTTATTATGTATTGAGTTTTTTGATACAACATAGTTGATCCCTTTTTATTTGGTTTATTAGGTAGTTGAATTACCCATGTGAACTAATCATGTCATAATGACCCTTTATTAATTATGCCAACATATTAATATTGATGTCACCATTACATTTATTATACAATAAAGGATTGCTTATCGTTGAGTTATATTGGAGTGTTATATGACACTCCCTCTTAGCGCTATGATCCAAAATCTCAACTGATAACGAAAATGCACAAGAAAATTCTTGTCAAGTAACTTCACTCCACAATTTGAGGATTATGTCGGCGCTCCATCAAGTTGTCTCATCACCCTCATAAGGGTAGAATTCTTAAATCTTTGAATTTTCGAGTTGTCGAATTCCTTGAAGTTAGCTTTTTGATTGCTCCAAAAGTGTTTACACCATGCTAGTGGTGTCCACATGTGATGTGGGGTGCATGGTTAAACCCTAGCCCCTTGGTTGTATCTTAGATGTTTAGGTTGACATTTGGAGAGCTTTCTATGGGTGGTTGTTTGACCCTAGACTTGGTGCTAAAGTAGCACAGTAGATGGAGAAGGTTATCTTATGTGGCATTGCTTACAAGGGAAGTGGATCTGCCTTGGAGGAGGAGTGCTATGCATTAGGTGGGAGGGTGGTTGACCCCAAAAGCATTGGGACCACTTGGTATGACTTAGGAGGATAAGCTCTTGACTTCAGGACAATTGAGTTGTGGGCATAGCTTTAAGAGGATAAGCACTTGGCTTGAGTACACTTGGGTTGAGGGCATAGCTTTAAGAGGATAAGCACTTGACTTGAGGACACTTGGGTTGAGGGCATATTGCTTGGTGTTGTTTGTGAACCTAGGACACATGTTGAGGAGCGTTGTAGCAATGCTTGTAGGCTCTTGGAGAGTGAGGAGCCTTGTGATGAAGAGTGGTTGACACTTGGATCCCATGTTTGTAGAGTGCATTGCTTGAGTTATCTCTTGATGTGTGTGCACCTTGGAGAGAGAGTGCTTCATTTGGAGACCTTATCTTTTGGATTAGATTAGGTTGCTTGTGGACTTAGTCCACCTCTTCTGTTATTTTCCTCCCTTCCCTATTCTATGTAAAGATGGGAGAGAGTCTTTAGTTGTTGCAAGAGAGTAGAAAAAGTTCATTAGATCATTTTATTTTGTTGGAGAACATGTATTCAGCCTTTCTACTTTCTTAATGTAAGGGAGGAAGGTGCTAGGGTTTGTGAGAGGCAAAACCTAGAGTAGCCTTGAAATGCTAGGGTTTATGCCCTTGTGTGAGAAGGAGCTAGGGTTTGTGGCAAAGAAAACGGAGAGGATACTTGGAGCACTTTGCTTGGAGATGTTTTGTGAGGCAAGCTTGGAGAAAGATCAAGGTGGGCTTGTTGGTGTTGATGCTAGTTTGTTGTTGATCCTTTAGAGTGGCTAGGAGTAGCTTGGTGTGATTCCTTGCTAGGCCATATTTTCTAGATAGAGTTTGTTGTCTATGGTGGATTCCCTAGCTAGAGTTTGGATGCATTGGACAGTCCTGGCTTGTTATAATCTTGAAGGAGAATCTTGTACCAGCATGTGATAAGGTGTTGGTATGTACTCGTAATTTCATTTGTTGTATATATGAAGTGTAATTTGCTGGCCAAACTTTGAATATTTGCAGATCTGTTTTTCAGCTTATGTTCTCATGGTGATTGAGTAGTTTCTAGTGCTGGTTATATATGCTGATTTAACAACAATGAGCAGATTTTATTGAGTAATTTGACAAGTGAGATAAGAGCTGCAAATCTAGTATCCCTGAAGTAGATTGTTTTGGTGTTTATTTTCTTGGGCTGCCTTATTTATTTGTTTAGACATAAGTGAAATGTATGCTGCTGTAATTTATATTTTGGATTCAGTTATAATGCTGAAAGTTCACATGAAAAAGATTCGGGAAACCTCAAATAAAAGTGTTGAAATTTCTAAAATTTTCAAGCATGAATTTTTGAAATTTCCACACCAAGAAGCTATGAAGGGAGGTGGTATAGGACTTGGTTAATGCTAGGATCATCAAACTCGTTCGTAAAGGTGCTAAATGAGATTTGGTGGGTTGCTGTTGGCCCATTACTCTGCTGAATGTATGCTATGGGGATTTGGTTGTCGGTGGCCACTATTGTTCGCAAGGAGTAGAGAGGGTTCCTAGAGGCCAGATATATTCTAGATAATCTTATCTCATTGCCTGGGAAGGGCTTGAATTCTCAAATTTTCAAATTACTCTAACAACAATCTATTTTAAGTAAAACTTTCTCCGATTCACCTTTGTCTTCAAGATTCAATCACATAGAGCAACTATTCACAATTAGTTTTTATCACCATCATTCATTTCCTTTGTTTCATTGGGTTTAACATTCTTTGTTTTACTCTCTTAGGGGTAACTGGTTCATATTTGGTCTGATATAAATTGATAAAAATTTCAGCATATTCTTAGTAAGAAGGAATTATGTGTATATTCTTCTAAAGAATATACTTTTATCTTTCTGGCCCTTTTCTTTCAAGAATAAAAACTGTCCTTGATTATGTATATATATATATATATATATTCAATTTAGATAATCAAATATAAAATTGAACAAAATAGTTTTTGGAATATTGTCTATGTCTTGCCTCTTAATCAAATTTGCATTCTTTGTATTTGAGATTGCAATTGTTCTTGGATTGATATGACTAGTCTCACATATATGTCATTATCAAGCCAATTTTTGATTCCTTGTTTGACTTCCTTTGATGGGAAAATATATCTCTGAGCAATGAGAAGTATGCTAAGGTCTCGAGATAAATAGATTCTCAATATCGTAATTCTGTAGAACAATGAGAGTAGTGTTACCTTCAACAAAATGGTGATGGAAGTCCAATGTTGGTGATTATTGAATGGACAATAATAGAAGTGTTGCAAGCTTCAACATGACATTGATGGTAATGTAAGGTTACAAAGTAGTTGTTACAAGCTTCAACATGACAAGAAGCAGCTAGATAGTCCTTTTGGAAAATCACAAGGACCACGACTAGTCACCTAGATCACTTGATGGATGAGACTTGAGCATATGCAATCTTGAGATTTTGTAATATTGATTTGTGTTTCCCCTATGTAAGAGACTTAGTTATCGAATCCTCGAGTCTTGTGTTACATGAGGGATTAAAGCGATGAGTTAGAGTTTAACACGAAAATATGAAATTTAGTTTAGAGTTATTTGGTCACTTTTTTCAGTGTCATGTGATCAATGGTCTATTATAATATTTGGTTAGGGGTTAGGTGTTGCAACACTTTAACAACCTCGGGGGTGATATATTTGGATGTTACAAGAGGTGATAGTATGAGGGGGGGGGTGTTGTGCATTGTTGGGTAGCTCACCTCAAGCTCTTTGTACTTGCTGTGACATATAATTAAAATAAGTGACATTTATTGTTATCTCCACATAATGTTTAAATTATTGTGTAAATCCACCTGTATGTGACGTATTATAGAAAAGTTATGGAAAAGGCAATAATTTCTTCTTGGGAAACTATTGTACTCTAAATATCTCAGGCTTTTAGGTTACTTTGAAATTGTTTACACCATGTTTGGGTGCTTTATAAGATTTGAGGTACACGGGGCATGTTCATCCCTTGGATGGTCCAAGATGGATTGTAGCATGAGAGATGGTCCTTGATAGATATGCACACTTGTGATATCTTGCTCAATGGATGCCAAACCTCAGATGATCACTAGCTCAGTGTCTCCCTAGGGAATTGGAGATCTCTTGCTTGGATGGTGGACACTCTACATGATGGTGACATGGAGGATTCACCTGGTGGGAGGACGCCCTACAAGATATGAGGAGCATTGTGCATTATGGAGGAGGGCTACAAGCCCTAGATGGCATGTGGCAACTTTGTTTCTTATTAGGAGGATTGGAGATGGCTTGGGGATGCTTGAAGCTTCAACAATGTTCTTGCAGGGGTTAGCTGCCCCAATGGAGTACTTGGATTTGGAGGATGGATGGAGTCCATGGAGAGTTGGGATGGAGTGAGGTGGACTTGCCTTGCATAGCTACATGATCTTGGGTCACTATTGTGCACAACTTCATCATAGGATCTTGACACTTGTACTCTAACAGTGAGGGCTTCACTTGTGTGTGGGTTACTTATGTTTAGTAGACTTGCTTGTAAGGCTTAGGCTAACCTATGTTATATTGTTGGCGTCACTTACCTCTCATATAAGTAGAGGATGGAGAGTCTTTCCAAACACATCACATCACACATTAGTTTGTATCTCTTCTTTGGAGTGCTCTCTTAGTGATGTGCTAAGGTTCATGAGAGAACCCTAGTGGAGCATACGAGGAGGAGGTTGACCATTTGTCTCTTTTGAGACTCTTCTTTGTACATTTGATCTCTCTCTCCCTAGGGTTTCTTGGTCTCTTGGAGCATGTTGGATTCCAGGGTTAGGGTTTCATCCCTTGGAGGCTAGGGGTTTGGAAACCATCGGTTGTATTTGGGGAAGAAGAAGAGGAGGACATCTTGTTTTGGAGATAGTGTTGGAGGGATTCTTGCATTTGGAGGAGTTAGGATTTGTTGACTAACCCTAGCTAGGGCATCTTGGGTGGTTGGAGTTTGTCTTAGCCTTTTGAGAGGAGGCTATGGCATGTATGTACTTTATTCATCGAGGATATAAATATATGGGATTTCCAGCTGTCCATATATTGTGTATATTTCAGATTTGATTTCAACATTTTATCTCCGTGGCATGATTATTTTCAGCTCTTAATTGTCATGCTGATTTGACACACTTAAGAGATAACTGTGAAGGGACTTTAACAAAGATGGAAGATAATAGTACAACCATCTGTTGTTGTTCTGTTTGATGTTGTATCTACTGTGTAAGAAGAGTTTTCAGATCTGATTTATGCATGTAAAGTTGCCCTTAAGAGCTGGAAACTCATTGGAATGATTGATATCTTTTTAACTTGAACTGCATCAAATTTTGGGATTACTGGAAGTGAATTATTGTGATTGTTTAGCTGCCTTTTTACACATTAATTTACAGTAGCCCGAAAGGCTGAAAATTCCAGGGTTAAGATTAGAGGAACCTTCTTGGAAGAAGGTGAATTTTTAGATTCGCATTAATTGCCTAGTGCAAATGAAATTACAACAAAACAATGGATCTTTGGGGTGGTATGGGTCATCATTGAATGATAAATTAAACATTCCTTAATGTTAAATTCTGAAAGGAATTGGAAATATGACTCACAAAGAAGCTTTGAGTTGATTTAAAAAAGCCAAAAGAAAAACATAGAATCTAAATGGTTATGAGCAGTGCTGGAATTTGGTTTTTATTGTACTCGTCAAACTTTTTTTTTTTAACGTTTTGGGTGTATATATCACCCGTCGTGAAACGTTTTGTTTAAATTTTTACCCGTCAATAATGAAGTCTTGCCAAAAAATTTACCCTTCAATAATTAAATTTTCTTAATTTTTTCTTCAAAACAACATTTATTTTCTCGACATTTTTACATTAACATTAAAATGATAATTATAAATATCTATCATAGTCCATTAACTTGATTTTTATTTATTTTATATATCATTTATGTACTAAATTAATATTATATAAAAATATAGCTTAAACTAAAAAAAATATGAATACACGTCATAATAAAGCATAAATAAACATAAAAATGGATCTTTAATTTCACACGATGGAAGGCAGAAAATTAATATCTTTAAGATTGGATTTATAATAAAGCATAGTATCAATCACATTACTAGGAATTAGACAAATTATGTGGAGAAGGCAGAATATTTACATGACAAGCTATGACTAGAACTGCATGTAGGTGTAAATGTGTAGATTTCATGTTAAGGGTTTATTTCAACGCGAAAAGTGTCATTCCCCAAACAGAATTGAGGCAAGAAATGGAAGACTACATTAAGCTTCAGAAATCTTTTGCGTCTAGAGGTGTAGAGCTAGAAGTAATTGAGGAGTATACAAAAATTCTGGAAGCCGGACAAATGAAGCAATATTTCGACATATTGCTTAAACCTTTCTCAGAACAATTGACAATCAAAAAACAGTGTTCGACAACGTGGAAGAAAATCAATCTATTGCGCCTGTATTGTCAGTTTGATTCTAAGAACATAGAAACGTCTAGATCTTTACATGGCATCAAATATTTGAACGAAGTTATTTATCAAATGATTGAAATTCTGAGGGACGATTCAATAGAAAAGGACACTAAAGAAGTTGCATGGGATGTCTGTAAGGAAATCGCCAGGGCGATTGATGTTATAGGCCTGAAAACATTAGAAATGTGGTAGCCTTTGCGAATAAAACATTCCAGTTGCAATACAAAGGTATATGTTGGTATAGAAATTCATAATGGATGGAAAGAAATTCGCAAAGGCTACCACATTGCCGAGAGGTTGAGAAGCTGGTATGTAGCTAAATAAAGCAAAAGAATTACAACTGAGTGATGAAGAGTTGTATATAAATGAAAATAGCGGCGTGGGAAACATTGAGCAATTCTTCTACTAGTACAAAAATTACTAATATTTTAAGGTTTTATATGCAGTCAACTTGAACTTGGCTCCATCCATCACCTATTTTGATTAGCATGGAAATCGCAAGCTCCTCCTCTACCATTTATGTTCATTGGTGCAATGATTATGGTAATGATGGGAAACAGGTGGTCAGGAGAGTGAAAGGAAAGCACCATCAAGCGCCAAATGATGCCATTTGGATGGATATTAATGAGAGACCTCACAAGAGATATAGAGAGGGAGGTATTTAACTATGGTGTCCAAAAATCTAAGAGAATGTTACGAGCTAGGGGTAATTCACAAGTTGCCACAGGAGAAGCTCGGTCTTGCTTTCTCCCAAGGGAATTTGATGGATCACAAGGGTGATTTGAGGCATCAGTTGTTGTTTACAAAGTTGGTGAATGCATGCAAGAGATAATAAAGTTGTGGAAGGATTTTAAGGCATTTCAGGATTCCAAGACTGGAGAAATTTCATCTGGAGTTGGGCCAATGTTAGAAATCAGGATTCTTTTCGAACATGTTACTACCACCAATTGTCAGGTCAGAGGAATTCATCTATGGGGAATAGATATTTATACATACGATTCAAATCGTGTGGTAGTTCTTATGCATATGGGATATTACCATCCAACAGCTACCCTGCCTCCACCATCCATTCACGAACTTAGTGCAACAATTCGTGTACTTCTTCCTCAATATAGTTACACATCAACTTTGAGGAACAGTGTTCAATCTCATCCTTGGGGGATTTTCTAGTGGTTGGATTTATCAAGTTGACCGATGACGTATCAGGAAGAAAGGAGGTAGAAGTATTGAACTTAAACTATGCACCAGTTGCAATGGAACAAACCATGACAACTAGAGATGCGACTTCAAGTGCATACCGCCAACAACAATTTGTAAGGGAGGTTGCTATACAATACAATCTTTGCAATAAACCATGGATGAATTACAGCCTAATAATAGTTGTAGATAGAGGCCTCAAAATGTCCTAGTACACATCAACACATTTGAGGGACGAAGTATTGCATGTAGAGACGCATAGCAACAAAAAAATGACCATTGACCAGTGAAGAAATGGCACAAGTGATCGTTGAGGAATACCATAAACCATTGACGAGAACATAACAAGTCGACCGTTGGAAAGTTTGCACAATGATTCGGCATCCCAAGCAAACCAATGCAACATGAAATTTGATATAAAGAAAATGCAGTAAAAAACCTCAGCATCATGAATATTCCCATCTAACGCCCACGGGAAAGAGGCACGTTCCTTGCATGAAGGGGAAGTGTTACATTTAGTGTGCATTGCAGCGATTGATGTTATAGGCCTGAAAACATTGGACTTACATTATGCAGATTGCAGAGTCGCTTACCTCTCCTCTTTTTTCTTGACAATGACAGATTTTATAGAAAAATACAATGAATAAGTTGTTGCGGGATTTTGGGAAATAAAATCTATCTGCAAACTAAAACAAAGGAATATTTGACTTGTTGATAGAAAATATCTGGAGTGTTTGGATTTAATTTGCAAAAATTAAATCGGTAAACAATTAAGATGCTGAATCGCTGATCTCTTTCTTGAAATCTGGGAGACTGGGATATAGATTTGGCCTTTAAACCTGGAGGCTGGAAGTGCTCGATCCATTTGACCTTGTATCATTAAATTATCAAATGATGCCTAGAAATTTGGGATCAATAGCTTTTAAATCTGGAATGTAGATGCAAATAAGCCTGCTGGAAAAATGAATTAATGCATCGAACTTGACTGAGAATAAGCAAGTGGAACTAATCGACACCTGTAAGTGCGCAGACAAACCAAAGGAAATTGTCGAGGCAGGTTGACATGCCCGCAGATAATTACAAGACAGAAGGACTTACAGAGGAGAGGAAGAAGGATATATAGCAGCGGCACAACCCACTTCGCATAATATCATATGTTTGCAACCTAGTTACTGCTATTGAAGATCCTTATTCAAGTTGGATCAGGCACCTACGCTACGCTATGAGGTTGGGGGCTTTCGGTTCTGGTGAATTAGAAAAGCATCTCAGAGGGGGTAGTTGCTTCATATCCATTATTTACAGTCCCAGACTCCCAACGTCAACGCAAAATTTGATAAACATAGCCAGTTAATGATCCAGCATTAGCATCAGCATCCGCTTTAGAAGCACCACTAGCAGAAGAATAAAAGGTAAAGCCAAAGGCGGTTAAGCAAAAAGAGCGAGATAATGAAGATATATAAATTTGTTGCAGATCGAGTGGGTATTACGAAATGATCAACTAGATTTTTCAATATAACGAAACTTATATGAAAGTCCTGCGAATGTTTTGTAAAATTTTTCTTGAAATGGGTGCTGAAGTTTGAAGAAATACTCGGAATTTTTTTTACAAAATTATGGGTAATATGATTGTTATAAGGAATTTGTCTGAGACAAATGTAAAGGATATCAGCAATAAACTTTAACACAGAAGCTTTCTGGAAAATAAATTTTAGATTACAAAAATAATCTATAAAAAAGAATTTATAGATGGAGTTGTGAATTACCTGTGAATAGTGATAATGTTTTCGAAAGTTATGTCTCTAGAGTCCAAACTCCAAGACTTTAGATGTAGCTGCAACCTGCACCAATTTCAATCGTGATTCCCGAGTCTAGCTTCCAACTTCCAGGAACTTCCAACTTCAATGGACAATGATAATTGAGCAGTAGCACTGAAATTTGTAGTATGACTATATGTATAATGTAGATAAAGATTCATGCTCATTGTAATTTGTAATAATAGAAAAATAAAAAAAATAATGGAATTAGAAACATCAATGAGTTAAATGAGCTTTTCTTTTTCTATGAAAAAACAATCCAATTTAGAAATTTGCAATAGAAAAGAATAGAAATAATACTAATTTAATATATGAAAAATATTAATAATACTAGTAATATCAAATATGATACTAGTAAAATAATGACGTTTTAGAAATTTTATTACCCTTCAAAAAAACGTTTAAATGATAAATCTAGCCTTCAGACAAGACGGTTAACGAAAATTTTTAACCATATTTGACGGTCAAAATGCTTCATGACGGTCATTTTGCCCGTCAAATTCCATCACTGGTTATGAGTTGTGTCACTTGGATTGTGTTTAAATTCGAAGACCATGAAATTAAAAAAAATCCATTGCAAAACAATATAATAAATTTAGTCATTAAGTTTGACAAGTAGAAAGAAAGGAATTTCTAACTTCACATATATGCATATATTTTGGTACTTAAAAAGAGATTTCATTAGCATACATGAGTAGACAAAAGGTAGCCACCCAACAACTAACTAAGAAATTACTTGAGACCCTAAAAGAACTACATTAACAAGTGGAAGAGATAGAAGACGTATACACAAAACAATATAATAAGCATTTAGTTGATTGGGAATGCTGAGTTGGAGACAAAGGAAGACTAACTTATCAAAGGAATGGATCAATGAAAAGGATACAAAGCTATGACAAATACGATATGGACCATTTCAAGTAGAGGAATAGAAAGGCTTTATTGCCTTCAAATTGGACATACCATCATGCTTTATTATTCATTAACTTTAAATTGTGCAAGGTATTGGAAATATGACTTACAAAGAAGCATCAAGTTGAATTAAAAAACTAAAAGAAAAACACAAAATGTGCAAAATAATATAAAAAAATTCAGCAATGAGGTTTGATAAGGAGAAATGAATGAATTTTGTTAAACTTCACATATATGTACATATTATGGTACTTAAAAAGAGAGTTCATTAGTAAACATGAGTAGTCAAAAGGTAACCACTCTAGAAGTAACTAAGAAGGTACTTGAGCTTATTAAAGAATTATTTTAACAAGTGGAAGAGTTAGAAGAAGCATATAAGGAATGGCATAGCAAGCACTTGGTTAATTAGGATTTCCATGTTTGAGACAAAGTATGACTATACCTACCAAAGTAATGGATCAAGGGAAAGGATACAAAGCTATGACAAATATAATATGGACACAGTAATATGCTAATACTATATATTGACAAAACATAAAGCACTAGGTTTAAATAGAAGATTATTGCTCGTTATCGGCATTGCCCATAGATTCATAGTGTTATTTGACTTAGCAGAGACTCATCGAGTCATTTTAGTTTGGCCAAGTCAAGTTTAAAACGAGTACTTGGCTTAGATTTGCTTGATAGACTCAGGACTCGTCAAGACTCATGAGACTTGACTTGAACTCTTAAAGATACGGAGTTGTTGAGACTCGCTCAAATTCGGATTAGAGTCGCGAGACTCATGAGCTTCTTAAAATTGAGTATATTCTTTCTTACTTTCTATTTGTCAAGTTTCACTTGGCCTTGAATGTGAAGATTTTCTGCTTTCAAGCGCCTGCTGGTTTAATGCCAAGTTATAGGTGGTTTTCACCTACAGCCCTGTTGTGCATTGGCTGTAGGCTACTTAATGCCAAAATTTAAATGAACAGTAAACACACACTGAAAGCAATTTATAGGCTGCAAGCTAATTTACAAACATTCACACACAAATTTGACACAGTAGTTTTTGGCCAAATCGAGCCCTGGAAAAACCCCCACGGGGAAAACCAGTTGAGTGAGTGAGAGAGATTTATTATTCCATCAACAAAGCAAATCAACAGCAGTACACAATCAAATACAACTTATCTCTACTTCAATTGCACCCTGGTCTGCCTCGATTTCAGTGCACAACTGTTGCCTGGAAATGAGAGCAGATCCTTCTCGGTTTCTGTGCAATTGCAGGTGCTGTATCCTCCTCGAATTCTGTGCAGTAACCACACGCAGAACCTTGCTGACTGTCACTGGAATTTCTGTATGGACTAACCCCAGAACTTGACTGTGTTTGATTGCTGTACTTACTACTGTACCAGACCCTTCTCATAAACAAAAAAACGTGTGGACTGAATCTCCTCACAGCAAGACAATAGAACACGGGTTCTGTACCTGGGATTTATATTACAATAACTGAGCCTCAAATAAATGAAGCTGCCTGCAAATACAAGCCCAGACTCCACCTCAACCTGTGCGCTAATGAAATAGACTGCTGAAGGTACCTTCACGATTTTATTGCAGAGATGACAGCAGCTCTCACGGTTCACTTTGTTAATGATAAAAGCCAGAAAGAGTACCTTGAAAACTGAGCCAAATGCCAAAGAACTGTGCCTAGAAACTCGTGCCCAAGAGATCACGAGTTCTGTACCTGCGCCCTAGCTTCTCCTTCTTCAGACTCTCGAGCTCCCCTTCTCCTCATTCACTTCCTTAACCTCATAACAATGAACTAGGTATTCGAGCCTCCCTCCCTTTTTGTTCATCCCTAAAAGGGAATCTTCAGCCAATGGTGGAGATTAAAACACATCAAGGGCTGAGATTGATTGTGAGTAAAAGACACTTAATTAATTCACTTAATTAAATATTACTCACTCACTTTATGACATAGGACAAAAAGTGACTTTAATGTCTCATTAATTAATCAATTAATGTGAGGGTCCCACCACCCCATTCTTAGTGACTTAGGCTAAGTCACTAGGGGAACTCGACCAAGGTATAAAAACTAACACTCCCTCTTACCGAGGAAGGAGTTCCGCACCACTCCCAACTTATCTCTGAAGAAGACAAACTTCCCCCTCCCCAAAGATTTCGTTAAGACATCTGCAACCTGCTGATCAGTGGATATGTACTGAAGCTCAACTGCTCCTCTCTGAACGTAGTCCCGGATGAAGTGATATCTGATCTCAATATGCTTTGACCTGTCGTGAAAAACTGGATTCTCAGAGAGCTGAATGCAACTCTGATTGTCGCAGTAAATCACCGTAGGCCTCAGCTGCTGATCAAATAAATCTACCAATAACTTACGAAGCCACAGTGCTTCGCAAGTCGCCTGACTGGCTGCCATATACTCAGCCTCAGCAGAACTCAATGCGACGGACTTCTGTTTCCTGCTGAACCACGACACTGCTGCCGAGCCCAAGCTGAAACAGCAACCGGAAGTGCTCTTCCGGTCCCTCACACAACCTGCCCAGTCTGAATCTGTGAACCCAATCAAACTAACTCCACCTGAACTCCTGTAGTCCAAACCATAATCCACCGTCCCTGCAAGGTATCTCAAGATGTGCTTTGCAGCACTCCAATGTACACTCCTAGGCTGCACCATGAACTGGCTAAGAGTGTTGACTGCAAAGCACAAGTCTGGCCTGGTGTTGACCAGATACATCAACAATCCGATGAGCTGAAGATATAATGTGGGATCCACCAACTTACCACCTGAAGCATGAAGTTGCTTCAAGTTGGTGATCATAGGTGTAGACATGGGCCTGCAGTCGTCCATCCGAAAAGTCTTCAGGATCTCTGCAGCATACTTCTCCTGTCCAAGGAAAATATGTCCTGGCTCCTGCCATACCTCCATCCCCAAATAGTAATGCATCAGCCCAATATCTGTCATCTCATACTCAGCTGCAAGATCTCTCTTGCACAGAGCAATAAGACGCTCATCTCCAGTGATAAATAAATCATCAACGTATAGCAGAAGAATGAGCGGATCTCCACCAACCACAATGTAGTATAGGTTGGGATCAGCCTCACTCTTCTGGAATCCCATCGACATTAGATACGCATCTATCCTGGAGTACCAAGCTCTGGGAGCTTGTTTCAGACCGTACAAGGCTTTCCTAAGCCTGCAAACATGTGAATCTCTCTCATGTGTCTCAAATCCCTGTGGCTGCTCCAAGTACACCTCCTCCTGCAGAAGACCATTGAGAAATGCGGTCTTCACATCCATCTGGTGGATCCTCCAACCCATCTCTGCTGCAATCGATATCACTGCCCTGATGGAGGAATACCGAGCCACTGGAGCAAAAGTCTCATCATAGTCGACTCCCTCAACCTGTGAGAACCCCCGAGCCACAAACCGAGCCTTGAACTTCTCTACACTGCCATCAACTGCATGCTTGACCTTGTAGAGCCACTTGGAAGTCACAACTTACTTCCCCTCAGGCCTCGGTACAATCTCCCAAGCATCATTCTTCATGATGGAATGGTACTCTTCCATCATGGCATCTCTCCAAACCTGATGCTGAGAAGCCTCCTCATATGTAGAAGGCGTTGAGTCACGAAGACTCGCAACAAGGGCTGACCCATATCTATCTGGCTCAAAAATAGTCCTGATCTGCTCCTGAGGTCTACCAAATGCCTCCGCTTCCTTCAAGGTGTCCTGAAGCCACTTGGGCTTCTTCTTCCTTGAAGGCTCCTCTGGACCTGGTGTAACCTCCTCTGAGGATGTGTCAGAAGCATGAGGTCTACCACCCCTAGGACCTGTAGCTGAAGAACTACTCCCAGAAGACCCTGCAATCTGTGAGCCAGAGACCGGTGATCCTGAACCTGTGCCAAACCCTGTACCTGTCCCTGTACCTGTCCCTGAAATCTGAACCACTGACCCTGTAGAACCTGTGCCAGTACCCTGTGATCCAGTCACCCCCGAAACCTGTGGACCTGTAACCTGTATCGAAGAAGCCTGTACCAACTGAGGTGTGGGAGCTGGTGTCTCCTCCTGCTCTAACTCTCTGGACTTCCTGAAGGCCCTCTCCTCCTCAAACTTTACTTCCTGCCTAACTACAACTCGCCTCTGGCCAGGAATGTAAAGCCGATATGCCTTCGAAGTCTCGTCGTAACCCACAAAGATGCCTCTCTCTGCGGTGGGCACAAACTTCGTCCTCCTCTCTGAGGGGACGTGAGAGTAAGTCAAAGAGCCAAATATGCGAAAGTGGCTCACCTCAGGCTTCTTGCCTGAATACATCTCCTCTGGAGTCATCTTCCCCACGGCACGGTGGGGACTCCTGTTCTGCAGGTACACTACAGTGTTGCAGGCCTCAGCCCACAGAAAGAACGGTAAACCCTGATCATGAAGCATGGCCCTCGCTGCTCCAATGATCGACCTGTTCTTCCTCTCTGCTACTCCATTCTGCTCAGGAGTGTAGGGAACTGTCAACTGACGCTGTATGCCCTCCTGTCTGCAGAATGCACTGAACTCCTTGGAGGTATACTCACCCCCGTTGTCTGACCTCAACGTCCTGATCTTCCTCCTCGTCTGCTTCTCCACAAGGGCTTTGAACCCTTGGAAGACATCCAATACAAGTGAGGACTTCTTGCCCCGCAAGAAGTAGATCCAGGTCTTCCTGGAGTAATCATCAATGAAGCTGATGTAGTACTCATGGCCACTCAAGGAAACTGAGGACATAGGACCACATATGTCGGTATGAATCAGATCGAGCACACCTGCTGCTCTCGTGTCACTGCTAGGAAACACGGTCTTGGTGTACTTTCCCAAAGCACACCCTCTGCATACATCACTCTGCTCGGTGTCAAAATCAGGTAAACCTGTGACCATGCTCCTCAACACTCCCAAAGCGGGGTGATGTAAGTGGGCCATCCTCCTGTGCCATAACTCACACAGCTCACTGCTGCTGCTGCTATGTGCTAGAGCATGCTGCGGCTGAAACAAGAGCTTGTACAGTCGTCCACATCTAACTCCAATATCCATGGGAGTAGATACACCTGTGGTCTTGGGATATATCTGCACTCTCCCATCTGAGAAGCACACCCCAAGACCCCTGTCCTCAATCGTGGAAACTGAAACAAGGTTCTTCTTCAGCCCAGGGACGTACAACACATCCCTCAAAGTCATGGGACTCATGGACTCCCTCTCAAATACAACTGTCCCCTGACCCACTGCTCTAACTATGGTGTTGTCGCCAAGTACCACCTCCACCTCTCTCTCTGTGCGTGACAACTCGGAGAAGAACTCTCGAGTACCTGTCATGTGCCTCGAAGCTCCGCTGTCAATATACCACGTACCAGTGGTGGAAGGACCTGTCTGATGCCCAGTCAACAATGAGTGCTCAACCTGCATATCCATATCAATGCTGGTGGCTAAAGAAACTCTCTCTCTCTCACTCTGTCCAGCATAAAGGGAAAACTCCCTCTGAAACCTGTCACCAAACTCATCTATCTCTGCTGAGGCTGCTGTCTGCTGACCTGGTCCCTTCTTCCTCTTCTTGTTTGGACACTGAGATGCATAGTGCCCAAACGCCTGACAACAGTAGCACTTGATTTTACTCAAGTCCTTCTTCTGCCCACCCTGTGTATGATGCTGCTGCTGCTGCTGTCCCTTGGCCCCATGCTTCTTGGGACCCTTCTTCTTCTTCCCTTTGGCTGTGAGAGCCACGTTCTCCTCATCTGCTGCACCACCTGATGTACTGCCCTGTACGAGACCCCTCCTGGTCTCCTCCTGTACAAAGTCATCCCACAACCTCTCCCATGATGGAAGGTTCTCCCTGCCCACAATGGCCTGCACAAATGCACTCCAGGGCCTTGAAGCCCCATTGACTGCTGTGCGAACTAACTCTGTAGGGGATACCACCTCACCAACTGCTGCCAGTTCATCACGAACTGCTGAGATCCTGGTGAGATAAGCTGTGACTCCCTCTCCTCCGGTCATCCTGATACTCTTGAGCTTCTCCTTGAGAACCATCTTCCTGTTCTCGTTGGAGCTCTCATACAAGCTGATCAAGGCACTCCACATCTCGTGTGCCTTGGTCTTCCCGGAAATGTGAGGGATGATGTGGTCCTTCACTGCATCTAGAATGATTCTCCTAGCCTTACAGTCTTTCTTGTTGAAGACTGAAAGAGCGGTCACATCTGAGCCATCTGGAATAGTAATGGGGTATGTGGTGGTGTTCCTCACCACCTCTTCCCATAACTCGTTCTCCTCTAACAACAATAGAATTCTGGCCTTCCAAGGCACAAAATTCTCCGTCCCACTCAATCTGTCCTCTATCCTCAACCCTGTAGCCATCTGGAAATCAGTCCAAAAGAACGCTGCCCACTGACGGAAGGTAAGAACACTTAGTTTTCTGAGATTTGCAAATTTTATGGGTGTCTGCAAATCAGTTTGTTTTCTGCCCCCTGTGCTCTGATACCATGAAGATTTTTTGCTTTCAAGCGCCTGCTGGTTTAATGCCAAGTTATAGGTAGTTTTCACCTACAGCCCTGTTGTGCATTGGTTGTAGGCTACTTAATGCCAAAATTTAAATGAACAGTAAACACACACTGAAAGCAATTTACAGGCTGCAAGCTAATTTACAAACATTCACACACAAATTTGACACAGTAGTTTTTGGCCAAATCGAGCCCTGGAAAAACCCCCACGGGGAAAACCAGTTGAGTGAGTGAGAGGGATTTATTATTCCATCAACAAAGCAAATCAACAGCAATACACAATCAAATACAACTTATCTCTACTTCAATTGCACCCTGGTCTGCCTCGATTTCAGTGCACAACTGCTGCCTGGAAATGAGAGCAGATCCTTCTCGGTTTCTGTGCAATTGTAGGTGCTGTATCCTCCTCGAATTCTGTGCAGTAACCACACGCAGAACCCTGTTGACTGTCACTGGAATTTCTGTATGGACTAACCCCAGAACTTGACTGTGTTTGACTGCTGTACTTACTACTGTACCAGACCCTTCTCATAAACAAAAAAACTTGTGGACTGAATCTCCTCACAGCAAGACAATAGAACACGGGTTCTGTACCTGGGATTTATATTACAATAACTGAGCCTCAAATAAATGAAGCTGCCTGCAAATACAAGCCCAGACTCCACCTCAACCTGTGCGCTAATGAAATAGACTGCTGAAGGTACCTTCACGATTTTACTGCAGAGATGACAGCAGCTCTCACGGTTCACTTTGTTAATGATAAAAGCCAGAAAGAGTACCTTGAAAACTGAGCCAAATGCCAAAGAACTGTACCTAGAAACTCGTGCCCAAGAGATCACGAGTTCTGTACCTGCGCCCTAGCTTCTCCTTCTTCAGACTCTCGAGCTCCCCTTCTCCTCATTCACTTCCTTAACCTCATAACAATGAACTAGGTATTCGAGCCTCCCTCCCTTTTTGTTCATCCCTAAAAGGGAATCTTCAGCCAATGGTGGAGATTAAAACACATCAAGGGCTGAGATTGATTGTGAGTAAAAGACACTTAATTACTTCACTTAATTAAATATTACTCACTCACTTTATGACATAGGACAAAAAGTGACTTTAATGTCTCATTAATTAATCAATTAATGTGAGGGTCCCACAACCCCATTCTTAGTGACTTAGGCTAAGTCACTAGGGGAACTCGACCAAGGTATAAAAACTAACAGAATGGAGTTTTATCGTGTCGATGCTAGTGGAGTCTTTGTTGTGTTCAAGTTTCACAACCTTGCTCCATATGGATAGAAGAACTTTGGATTGACTTGTTTATCTATTGCCTCTATGTGAAGGTGAGCTAGTGGTATCATCCTTTCCACATGGAGGTGAACAAATATCGAGAGGGGAATGATAGTTCCTTTAACTACATCTAGTGAAGCTTCTAAGTCTGCATTTTTGGCATGGATGTCGCTCAAGGCGACTTGTGTTGTCATTTTTTCCCATCGGTAGAGTGTTGAGGACAACCCTATTCACATGAGTAATTGCGGATAGGTCTTGGTTTGCAAAGTGGTCACAATGACATAAATCTCTTCCGAGGTCCTTCAGTTCAACATGCAAGCAACAATTACAACACTTGTAGGCCATTCTTTCTAAGAGAGGAGGAGACCGGACTCAATTATGCCCAAGAGACTTCTTGCCTTGCGAGAATTGATGGAAAGAGGCTGTTCATCGATTTTCTAAATGGGGAAGAATGCACTAAGAGTGTAGAGATACCACAATGATCTGGAGCCAAGGTGGTTGGGCAATGCTTTCTAGATAGAAATGCTCAAAAATAATAAAGTGGGTGAGGAGAGCAAACTGCACATTGTTGAACGGTTGATGGAGAACTAAAAAGGTAACCATTGTAGGCTTGTTCGCAACACCGTTCTTCTTTGCAGGAAATGTCAATGTTAATGGAGAGGGGTATAACATGAAAAGCTATCTTCATGCTATTAGAGTGTGCGGAATTAGAGTGTTGGTAGGTGATAGGGAGTAGGAGTTATAGCTCACCCTTGATGCAATTCTTGAGGCGACAGGGCTAGGTGAGGCTTGCACCCTCCTCAAATGCTTGAAAACTAAATATTGCCCTACTAAAACACCATAATTAAATGAGCCGTGTTGTGTAGGCTGTGATCATGGACAATGTTCTTGTGCATGGATTGTCCTCTCCCTTCCTCTAATATGAAGGTGACCCTCATTATGTATCGCCCCCTCATTTGCCATTCTATCCATTGTTTAGTTATTGGAGTAGAGCACATGAACTAAGGCTTCTTGTTCAAGCCTTTGAATGAGGATCTTGGTTCGGCTAATGATTGTTGTGATTAGACGCATGGATACCTCTTTTGTCGCGTAGAGCATGATAATACTGGATGAATGACCAACGATTGTGATGCAACCTGTTCGCTTTTGGAGGGAAACTTGAGTCCTTGGAACACTGCTAGGATTTCCACCTCATTATTTGTTGCCACGTTGAGCACCCATGCAAATTTAGTGCTTGCTTGATGTTCCCCAAGGCCACCCCCTTGTCCCCTCCCGCCTCCATGTTAGTGAAGTTCAATGTTAGTAACATGACATATGACGATTATGTATCTATTGGAAATTTAGTGTTAGTTAAATTGCTATAACAATTCTATAGCATTATCAATAATGTTAAGTTGCTATAAGGGTTCTATAACATTATCAATAATATATTTGCGAGATGATACATTTGAGAGTGTGGTACATGAGTATGTATATGGGCCAACCCACTTTGGGCTAGCCCAATGTTGTGTATTCGCTGTATTAATAATATAAAGCTGTCCTTGTTGGAGTATTAACACTCTGATACTAAATTCGAAGTGGAATAAAGTCACCTTATATTATTAAGTTGTTCCATTGATATGAAGTAGTTAGGTCATTTAGGTACCATAAGTTACAACTACCTAATGAAAGAGATAGCTGTATCCAATGAATTCCAATATAATAGCATATAATATGCTACATTTCCCATGTATTCATGTATTCAGTGTTTAAAATGTTATTAGAAGAGTCCTTGAGCTTTTGAAGATTGGATGCAATGATTAAATTACACATAGTCTCATGGACAATAACTAACCATACTGTGACGTATCGGGATGCTCAATTGCAAATAAAGAGCAAGATAAAAGCCAATTACAGACCTAACAACAGAGATGCGAATCTCAATCTGAGTCTCCAGGCTTGATACTCATATAAGCATGGGTGTGATAGTAAGCATGAATTAGGGCCAAGAAAACGATAGAAGAACTTTAGAGGGTTGTCTAGAGTTGTTAAACTCGCCAATATTATTCAAAAGAAGCACAGTAGAAGACACAACTGAAAAAGAAAACATGTGACTCCAAGTATGACACTGATGGAAAGACATAGAAGATAGCTACAAACACTCAGACTAACCGTTGACAAAAGCATTGAAGGGTAGAGACCCCCCCAGTGGTTCTATAATGACACAGAAATGGCATACTGCATAAAAAATGGCAACAAGTCTTGGGAGAAATCATCTTGAAAAGATTTGCATGACTGCTAAAAAAATCTCGACATAGTTGGCGATTACATTGGAGTAGATTTTAATAATTGGCATGTGGGTCACCAAGGCAAAGTTTTTTGTTTCTAAAAAATAACAAAAACCTGAGGTACATGAATAAAATGCACGAGAATTTCTGGGAGACTATCTGCTATAATGAAGATGGCCATCTGGGCACAAAGTGTACTTTGACAATAAATATTCACTAGATAAGATAAGAGAAGCTAATTTTATTAATGTCCAACAAATGATAACAAAAGTAGGTCAATGGTACTGTGTGGCACCATGATGTCAATACAAAGTGGGAGCACGAAGTTGGCTCCTATAAAAGCAAACGGTATAACCTAAAAACCAAAACCAAAAAGGAGCTAACTCCAAAGATGGAGAGCCAATCTAGAGGAGAAATGCACAAAGAGAACCAACACCATAGAAATGTACAAGTGGAAGAGATCTGGGATTTGCGGTACAAAAATGGAGGATATGTGATGGTGCACTGGAAGCATTGGAAGTGTCTCTTCTAACATCCAAAGTTGAATACCAGAATCTCAAGGTAGTACTTTGTTTGAAAGAAGGGTTGGAGGAGGGCCTATAAGGGCCCAGGGGTAGTGTGTGTGTCGTTGCCTGGAGGGAGGAGCCTGCTGTTGTGACCTGAATGTTGTTGTTCGACTGCTGGGATGGGCTCGAGGTTGGCGATGTCGTTGGTGTCTGGCGAAAGTGGAGGTGGTCCGCCATGTCGTAATTGATCTGTGGTCAAAAGCGATGTCGTCCTTTGTTGGTCTCTTGGTGCCCCTAGAGGAAGGGAGCAGTGAAAAGAAGGAAGTGATCCGTTGAGTGGAGGTTGGTCTTGACTGCGAATGTCACTGGAGGATGAGGAAGCGAAGTCGGATGGCCTCTTGCAAGTATAAGGTCAGACATCTCTAATCGGGATATCTGAAGAAACTAGCCAAAGTCTGAAGTTCTGTGTGAAGAAAGTCCTTGAAAAGACAATGGAACCGCTTGTGAATCTCATAGTAGACAGGACATCGAAAAATGAAGTTCTCCTCGATCTCGAGCTCTTGAAGATGGCATACCTTGTAGATCTTGTTTGATCGGTCAATCTGGTGTTTTGTCTCCACCCTAAGTATGTGAGAACCCACCTTGAATTGGCCCAAAGGAATGTGAAGAGCATGTGCCCAACGGCGGAGTGTGTAATGGTGTCGAACAATGAGATCGTCACTCAAATCCATGAAATGTGCAACATAAAAGGCCATCTTTGGACGTAACCTTCCCCAAGGGTTAATCCAAGTGACTTGCACAAACTGTCTATCAATGTCATCTTGGGAGAATCTTTTCAACTCCTGCTTGGTAGGTAAGAGGTGGCCAGGGGTGTCCAGGGAATACCTAAATGGAGGAAGCTAGTCCATCATAATGCGAACAGATGCCATGAGATCCGTAACCCCCAGATACCAAGACCTAGAGAGATGGAAGATATATTCAATGAAGATTTTATTAAAGTAGTGATCAAATACATAGACATTGCTTTCTTTTATTCGCATTTTCAGGTGGTTGCGATACTGAACTTGACAACTACACAATCCTAATTACCAAACTTAAGTCATAATTACTTTTTATGAACTAGTAACACTATTGATATGCTGAGTTACATAGTGTCTCTTATTACTATTATTCATACACAACAGAAATCTTGCAACACAGAAAAGCAAACCAGGTTAGTCTGCAGCATAACAAATCAAGTTACTTTAACAACAAAGATCCTTTAGCAACATAATATGAACTCATGTAACAGTCGATCAAGTATTGTTCAGAAAGATTGTTTTGGTTGATTCTTCTTATTTGGCGTTTATGTGTCTGACATCACTGCCAGTTTCTCCCTCTACAGCGTAGCAATAAAGTAACTTGTAAGTGGCTTCCATTCCGAGTACTCTAGGAACTCCTGTGCTCGAGTGAGATGTCAGGAAGAGGCAGAGAGATAGTGCTAGCCTAGGATTAGTTGTAACATATAAATGCATGTTTTTGCTTCATCTTATACCAAGGAGCATGATTAATAGCTGCACCTTTGGGTAGTTGTGAATTGTGTGCAATTGTGCTCGAAGTAGAAGAAACGGTTAGTTTCACCATGACAAGGCAAGTTGTCGATTTATAAAACAAAGGGAGCTTTTAAATTCTTTTAAACATCAGCACTGTGCAGGGTTTATAGATTTTGTGTGGTGATCATGCCTTGGTCAATGATTGGCTCCCTGTTTTAAACTCATGTTTGTTTCATCATTTTTGCAGTCGGTTTTGCAGTTTCTGTTTCCATTACTGTGATTGTATCTGCAAACAGAACCTCACTTTGACATAAGGTTCATCTATATCCAAAATACTGCTACGTATTGCAACACTCCTGTTATTTAACTGACCTCGTGAATAGTATAACCTGTAGATTTAGGGTTGGCTTACTACAAAAATGTTAACGTATCAATGGCTTCTTAATCACGATAAAATTTTGAAATCTATTACATTCTGTGGAATGCTGTGTTATTAGGGGGCAGCATTACTTATTTTTTCTATTTAATTTGCTGCTATAGAATTTAAAAATTTGTCCTTGAGGTGATAAGATGTGAATGGATATTCATTTGTAGTAAGCTGATTAGCCATTTCACATTATATTTTACAATATAATAAAAATGGAATTATGGAAATATGCATTTATTTAGTCTAGATACCACATGAATTACCTGGAGTGCTTGTGTGAACCATTCTAGATGCTACAAGTCAATATCTGCTTAGATCTCTGATTTACGGAAAATTGTCTTGACTTTAAACTCTATCGGAGTAAAACAGTTACATTGTTTTTGCTCTCATTCCTCACTTTCTTATAGTTTATGCTTATTCGAAAGAGGAATTTGTTGCAGTTTTGATATTCATATTTTAATTCTTGGCATTTCTTAGGTAAGAAGAAAGCAAAGTCAGATGCTAGTGAAGCATCTGGTGATGAGAAACTTTCCGAAAAGGAGGCGGCATTGCAGGCAGCTCTTAGTCAAATTGGCAGCACTTTTGGCAAGGAAACTGTGATGTGGTTGGGTCGCTTTTTGGGTCGTAGAAATGTGCCTGTGATTTCAACTGGTTCTCTGAATCTTGATGTTGCACTTGGAGTTGGTGGGTTTCCAAAGGTATGTTCTCGCTTCTTGGTCGTTCTTACATACCTATGAGGGCTGGCTTTGTTTTGATGTCCCACATGTTGGGATTGTCTTGGTCTTTGGACAGATGAATAAATTTGGGGAAACTTCATTACTCTTTACTCTTCTAAAGATCAAATGTAATCGAAATTACTTTATTTATTTTTGGTAAATGCATGTTGTCACTGTCAGTACTACAAAAATGTTGTGGAGAGTTACTGATAGAACAACAGCCAATGGAATTATCTGCTATGTAATCAGCATTTACTGTACAATATAATGCGTATTGGGTCTAGTTCAGTTTGCTGAAGACTGCTCTCACAGCTTCATCATATTCCTTTTTTGTTATTGTTAGTTTTGTACCTTGGGAAGTGTTCCCCTAGTGATTTTTAGCCTAAGTCACTAAGAAGGGGGAAAAGTGACCCTCACATTAAAAACACATTAATGAGACTTTATGTTTTTAAAGTCACTTTTTGCTAAAGTTAAAGTGGGTGAGCAAATAATTTATTTAAGTGAATTAATTAAAGTGATTTTTGCTCTCATCTTATCCTAGCCATTGGATTGAGTTAATGTCCACCGTTGGATTTGATAACCACTTAGGGTTAGACAAAAAGGTGAGGGAGGCTCCAACCTATTCACTTGTTGAAGTTTTCACAAGAGAGAAATCGTGAGAGAGAGACCAAGAGAACCCTAGCACGCACTTCGAGGCAGCCATCACTTGGCACAGAATTCGAGGTATCAGTCTGGGCATTTAATGCACAGTACGGTTTTCTAAACATTGTCTTCAGCAGGCTCAAATCCCGAGGCAGTATTTTCAGCACAGAAATCGAGGGTTAGTACAGCAACATTTAATGCTGGCCGTACAGCACAAATCCCGAGGCAGTTTGACTTGGCACGAAGTTCGAGGAGGCACACATCCCGAGTTCTGAAAGTACAGCAGTCATTTATTGGCACAAAGTTCGAGGAATTCTGGGCACGAGTTTCTAGAAATTCTGGGCACAAATTTCACTTGTGTTTGCACGCAGCCCGAGGAGGAATTCTGGGCACATTTCCCGAAAATCTCAGCACAGATTTCGAGGAGGTTGAGAGGCACAGATTTCAAGGTTTGCTGCACACATTTTGAGGTTGATTTGGGGCACACATTTCGAGACAGTATTCTGCACAGAAATCGAGGAGGACTGTACTTTACAGTCACAGTATTTTCAGCACAGAAATCGAGGCACCCAGGCACAAAATTGCAGGCTGCTATTTGGCACAGTTTTCGAGAAATTTGTTGGGTGAAATTTCATGGTGGAGATAAGTAAATTTTCTGCTGTGTGAATTTATGTACATTGACTTACTGAAGAAATAATACCTCTCTCTCTCTCTCTCTCTCAACTGGTTTTCCCCGTGGGGGTTTTTCCAGGACTCGATTTGGCCAAAAATCTCTGAGTCAAATTTTCATGTGTGATTGTTAAATGTGTTTACAGCCTGTCAAGAGCTTTTACTGTGTGTTTACTGTTAAAGTAATTTTGTTATAAGTAACCTACAGCCTATGCAAAACCGGCTGTAGGTGAAAACCACTAAATATTGACATAAACCAGCAGACAGTTTAAAGCAGAAATTCTACATGGTATCAGAGCAAAGGGGGCAGAAAAACAAGATAGTTTGCAGACACACATAAAATTACAGATCTCAGAAATTTCAGTATTCTTACCTTCTGTTAGTGGGCAGCGTTCTATTGGGTTGATTTTCAGATGGCTACAGGGTTGAGGATTGAAGACAGGTTGAATGGGATAGAAAATTTTGTGCCTTGGAAGGCCAGAATTTTGTTGCTTTTGGAGGAGAATGAGTTATGGGTGGAGGTGGTGAGGAACACCACTACCAACCCCATCACCATTCCAGATGGCTCGGATGCTACAGCTCTTTCAACCTTCAACAAGAAAGACTGTAAGGCTAGGAGGATCATACTTGATGCAGTAAAAGACCACATCATCCCTCACATTTCTGGGAAGACCAAGGCACATGAGATGTGGAGTGCCTTGATCAGCTTGTATGAGAGCTCCAATGAGAACAAGAAGATGGTTCTCAAGGAGAAGCTCAAGAGTATGAAGATGAATGGAGGAGAGGGAGTCACAGCTTACCTTACTAGGATTTCTGCAGTTCGGGATGAACTGGCAGCGGTTGGTGAAGTAGTATCTCCTACGGAGCTAGTACGCACAGCAGTGAATGGGGCTTCAAGGCCCTGGAGTGCATTTGTGCAGGCCATTGTGGGCAGAGAGAACCTACCATCTTGGAAGAGGCTGTGGGATGACTTTGTGCAGGGGGAGACCAGGAGGGGTCTCGTACAGGGCATTTCATCAGGGGGTGGGGCAAATGAGGAGAATGTGGCATTGACAGCAAAGGGTAAGAAGAAGAAGGGTCCCAAGAAGAATGGGGCCAAGGGGCAGCAGCATCATCCACAGGGTGGGCAGAAGAAGGACTTGAGTAAAATCAAGTGCTACTGTTGTCAGGCGTTTGGGCACTATGCATCACAATGTCCAAGCAAGAAGAAGAAGAAGGGACAGGGACAGTAGACAATAGCCTCAGCAGAGATTGATGAGTTTGGTGATAGGTTTCAGAGGGAGTTTTCCCTATATGCTGGACAGAGTGAGAGAGAGAGAGTCTCCTTAGCCACCAGCATTGACATGGATATGGAGATTGAGCACTCATTGTTGACAGGGCATCAGACAGGTCCATCCACCATTGGTACGTGGTATATTGACAGCGGAGCCTCGAGACACATGACAGGTACTCGGGAGTTCTTCTCCGAGCTATCACGGACAGCTAGAGAGGTGGAGGTGGTACTTGGTGTTATCCCCTACAGAGTTAGTTCGCACAGCAGTCAATGGGGCTTCAAGGCCCTGGAGTGCATTTGTGCAGGCCATTGTGGGCAGGGAGAACCTTCCATCATGGGAGAGGTTGTGGGATGACTTTGTACAGGAGGAGACCAGGAGGGGTCTCGTACAGGGCAGTACATCAGGTGGTGCAGCAGATGAGGAGAACGTGGCTCTCACAGCCAAAGGGAAGAAGAAGAAGGGTCCTAAGAAGCATGAGGCCAAGGGACAGCAGCAGCAGCAGCATCATACACAGGGTGGGCAGAAGAAGGACTTGAGTAAAATCAAGTGCTACTGTTGTCAGGCGTTTGGGCACTATGCATCTCAGTGTCCAAACAAGAAGAGGAAGAAGGGACCAGGTCAGCAGACAGCAGCCTCAGCAGAGATAGATGAGTTTGGTGACAGGTTTCAGAGGGAGTTTTCCCTTTATGCTGGACAGAGTGAGAGAGAGAGAGTTTCTTTAGCCACCAGCATTGATATGGATATGCAGGTTGAGCACTCATTGTTGACTGGGCATCAGACAGGTCCTTCCACCACTGGTACGTGGTATATTGACAGCGGAGCTTCGAGGCACATGACAGGTACTCGAGAGTTCTTCTCCGAGTTGTCACGCACAGAGAGAGAGGTGGAGGTGGTACTTGGCGACAACACCATAGTTAGAGCAGTGGGTCAGGGGACAGTTGTATTTGAGAGGGAGTCCATGAGTCCCATGACTTTGAGGGATGTGTTGTACGTCCCTGGGCTGAAGAAGAACCTTGTTTCAGTTTCCACGATTGAGGATAGGGGTCTTGGGGTGTGCTTCTCAGATGGGAGAGTGCAGGTGTTTCCCAAGACCACAGGTGTATCTACTCCCATGGATATTGGAGTTAGATGTGGACGACTGTACAAGTTATTGTTTCAGCCACAACATGCTCTAGCACACAGCAGCAGCAGCAGCAGTGAGCTATGTGAGTTATGGCGCAGGAGGATGGCCCATTTACATCACTCCGCTCTGAGATTGTTGAGGAGCATGGTTACAGGTTTACTTGAGTTCGACACTGAGCAGAGTGATGTGTGCAGAGGGTGTGCTTTGGGAAAGTACACCAAGACTGCTTTTCCTAGCAGTGACACGAGAGCAGCAGGAGTGCTAGACTTGATTCATTCTGATATTTGCGGTCCCATGTCCTCTGTATCTTTGACTGGCCATGAGTACTATATCAGCTTCATTGATGACTACTCGAGGAAGACCTGGATCTACTTCTTGAGGAGCAAGAAGTCCCCACTTGTATTGAGTGTCTTCCAAGGGTTCAAAGCCCTTGTGGAGAAGTAGACGGGGAGGAAGATCAGGATGTTGAGATCAGATAATGGGGGTGAGTATACCTCTAAGGAGTTCAATGCTTTCTGCAAGCAGGAGGGTATACAGCGACAGTTGACAGTTCCCTACACTCTTGAGCAGAATGGAGTAGCAGAGAGAAAGAACAGGTCGATCGTTGGAGCAGCGAGAGCCATGCTTCATGATCAGGGGTTACCGTTCTTTCTATGGGCAGAGGCTTGCAACATTGCAGTGTATCCTCAGAACAGGAGTCCCCACCGTGCCTTGGGGAGGATGACTCCAGAGGAGATGTATTCAGGCAAGAAGCCTGAGGTGAGCCATTTTCGGATATTTGGCTCTCTGACTTACTCTCACGTCCCTTCTGAGAAGAGGACGAAGTTCGAGCCCACCGTAGAGAGAGGTATCTTTGTGGGTTACGATGAGACTTCGAAGGCATATCGGCTATACTACATTGTGGTTGGTGGAGATCCACTCATTCTTTTGCTATATGTTGATGATTTATTTATCATTGAAGATGAGCGTCTTATTGCACAGTGCAAGAGAGATCTTGCAGCTGAGTATGAGATGACGGATATTGGGCTGATGCATTACTATTTGGGGATGGAGGTATGGCAGGAGCCAGGACATATTTTCCTAGGACAGGGGAAGTATGCAGCAGAGATTCTGAAGACTTTTCGGATGGACGACTGCATGTCTATGTCTACACCTATGATCACCAACTTGAAGCAACTTCATGCTTCATAGGGTAAGTTGGTGGATCCCACACTATATCGTCAGCTCATCGGATCGTTGATGTATCTGGTCAACACCAGGCCAGACTTGTGCTTTGCGGTTAACACTCTTAGCCAGTTCATGGTGCAGCTTAGGAGTGTGCATTGGGCAGCCGGAAAGCACATCTTGAGATACCTAGAAGGGACAGTGGATTATGGTCTGGACTACAGGGGTTCGGGTGGAGTCAGCTTGGTTGGGTTCACAGATTCAGACTGGGCAGGTTGTGTGAGGGATCGGAAGAGCACTTCTGGTTGCTGTTTCAGCTTGGGCTCGGCAGCAGTGTCGTGGTTCAGCAGGAAACAGAAGTCCGTTGCATTGAGTTATGATGAGGCTGAATATATGGCAGCCAGTCAGGCGATTTGCGAAGCACTGTGGCTTCGTAAGTTATTGGTAGATTTATTTGATCAACAGCTGAGACCTACGGTGATTTACTGCGACAATCAGAGTTGCATTCAGCTCTCTGAGAATCCGGTTTTCCACGACAGGTCAAAGCACATTGAGATCAGGTACCACTTCATTCGGGACTACGTTCAGAGAGGGGCAGTTGAGCTACAGTATATATCCACTGATCAGCAGGTTGCGGATGTCCTGACGAAATCTTTGGGGAGGGGGAAGTTTGTCTTCTTCAGAGATAAGTTGGGAGTGGTGCGGAACACCTTCCTCGGTAAGAGGGAGTGTTAGTTTTGTACCTTGGGAAGTGTTCCCCTAGTGATTTTTAGCCTAAGTCACTAAGAAGGGGGAAAAGTGACCCTCACATTAAAAACACATTAATGAGACTTTATGTTTTTAAAGTCACTATTTGCTAAAGTTAAAGTGGGTGAGCAAATAATTTATTTAAGTGAATTAATTAAAGTGATTTTTGCTTTCATCTTATCCTAGCCATTGGATTGAGTTAATGTCCACCGTTGGATTTGATAACCACTTAGGGTTAGACAAAAAGGTGAGGGAGGCTCCAACCTATTCACTTGTTGAAGTTTTCACAAGAGAGAAATCGTGAGAGAGAGACCAAGAGAACCCTAACACGCACTTCGAGGCAGCCATCACTTGGCATAGAATTCGAGGTATCAGTCTGGGCATTTAATGCACAGTACGGTTTTCTAAACATTGTCTTCAGCAGGCTCAAATCCCGAGGCAGTATTTTCAGCACAGAAATCGAGGGTTAGTACAGCAACATTTAATGCTGGCCGTACAGCACAAATCCCGAGGCAGTTTGACTTGGCACGAAGTTCGAGGAGGCACACATCCCGAGTTCTGAAAGTACAGCAGTCATTTATTGGCACAAAGTTCGAGGAATTATGGGCACGAGTTTCTAGAAATTCTGGGCACAAATTTCACTTGTGTTTGCATGCAGCCCGAGGAGGAATTCTGGGCACATTTCCCGAAAATCTCAGCACAGATTTCGAGGAGGTTGAGAGGCACAGATTTCAAGGTTTGCTGCACACATTTTGAGGTTGATTTGGGGCACACATTTCGAGACAGTATTATGCACAGAAATCGAGGAGGACTGTACTTTACAGTCACAGTATTTTCAGCACAAAAATCGAGGCACCCAGGCACAAAATTCCAGGCTGCTATTTGGCACAGTTTTCGAGAAATTTGTTGGGTGAAATTTCATGGTGGAGATAAGTAAATTTTCTGCTGTGTGAATTTATGTACATTGACTTACTGAAGAAATAATACCTCTCTCTCTCTCTCAACTGGTTTTCCCCGTGGGGGTTTTTCCAGGGCTCGATTTGGCCAAAAATCTCTGAGTCAAATTTTCATGTGTGATTGTTAAATGTGTTTACAGCCTGTGAAGAGCTTTTACTGTGTGTTTACTGTTAAAGTAATTTTTTTATAAGTAACCTACAGCCTATGCAAAACCGGCTGTAGGTGAAAACCACTAAATATTGACATAAACCAGCAGACAGTTTAAAGCAGAAATTCTACAGTTATTCACCTGTCTTTGCATTCTCAATTAGAAAATCAAAGAAGAATGATGAACAACTGCAGGCAACTCTCTCTCTCTCTCTCTCTCTCTCTCTATATATATATATACACATACACACACCAATCTGCCTTGTGAAAAGATGTCTGAACTGCCCTACATTGCTTATGTGACTTCTTTGCTGAGTTTTGTGATTTGTTGATTTTTTGGAACAAGATTCATACAGAAATAAAGGAACAAAAGATGCGAGTAATTCCACTTTTATTATTGTTGAATCATATTTACAATATACACACCTTTATAAGTTATAACATATGTCAGTTAGATATTCCTGGACCAGTTAGATATTCCTGGACCCAACCGAACTAACCAACTGCTAACATTAATATCAGGGCACCGACACTTAATGTGACCATTAATGTTTAGTTGAGTCTTATTACTCTGAACCACCACTTACCCCCTTACCACGAAAACGACATTCTCATATTGTTACACCCCATTATATAATACTCCTTTTTTCTTTGGAAAAAAATCGTAATTGATTTCGAAAGGAACACAATTACATTTTGATTTTTCATAATGCTGGTACAGCATTCCAAACAGCTTGCCAATGGCATCAACAGAGACACGAGAAACATAGGACAGCTCCTCAGGAAGAACTATACAGCCTTGTAGAATATCAGTGCAGACATATAAACCTGTGAATATAACCAATCCCTACTTAAACAAGTGAAATCTCAACATCATAGAGACTTATATAACATAGTTCGTTATAGAAAGCATGCAGTTGATAGCAGTGATCTGAACATCTTTTAATAAGACCAAACAAACAATTGACCAGAGGCAAAATCCACTATTACAACTGAAAGGCAACTTAGAAAAGAAGCTCAATCTTAAAAAGAAAGGTCATAATATCCAGAGCTCTGCCTCTGCCTATCTTCTTGTATATACCACTGTCCATGAGCCATATGAGTCCCTTCTTTTGAGAGAGCATAAGCAACATAGTCTCTTTCTCTGCATACATGATTAAAAGAGACATTGGTAAAAGCAGATCAGAAACCATGAACCTCCTCTAGCAATGGAGACAATAAATTTTTTAAACAGTTTTGTTTCCCCCCTTCAGCCACTTAATTACATTCATTGTGTCACTATAAAGAACTCAAATAAAAACGACGTATTGTAATCCCCCATTAGATAATAGTCAACCCTCATAAAGAACTCAATTAAGAACTGCATATTGTAATCCCCCATTATATAATACTCGAACCTTTTATAAGGAACTCAAGTAACAATTACATTTTGTTATTCCCCATTATATGATACAAAACCTTATAAAGAACTCAAATAACAACTCTTATTGTTACACCCCATTCTCATATTTCCATTGTAAACTTTTCCCGCTTCTCTATTATTTTATTATTATTGAGGAGAGGCTGATGTTATAGGTCAACATGCTTTACATCAAAGGCGGCTAGACTGCTATTCTGAATATGGCTGCCTCACTATGACAATGAACCTGCATGCTTTACATCAAAGGCGTCTAAGCTGCTATTCTGAATATGGCTGCCTTTCTACAACAATGTGCATTCTGGGGTGCATGCTTGCATAGGTTGTGTTGCCGCCTGGTTCCACACCTGGGAAAACGCAGCAGAAGTCTTCAAGCTGTTGGTGTGGCCTTGGGGGCAAGTCAGAGTCAAGTGCTGTCACCTGAGACTCGACTCCTCCACCTAGGCTTTCCTAGCGAAAACAAATTATGGTGTCTAATCTATGAAAAAGAAAGCATCTAGTCTAGGAGTTAGAATATTTTTTGCTAAACCAAGACAATGCAGCATATGTATATATATGTAAAGCAAAAGTCCATCATCAACATTTCATTTGGAAACATCCATCATTTTCATAGTCATTTAAAGCATTCATCAACAACTTGAAATAATAACAATATAAACCAGTGCCAATAAATGGAGTCAAATAGATGCTTGAAACTGAAAAGGAAAATGTTGTGTGATTTGTTCTTGGTTTATTTTATTTTATTGTGGTAATGATCTTTTTATTAGGGTTGGTGGATTCTCGATATACGCAAAGGTACAGGGAACATCTCCGGAATTCTGATGTGTGGTTTTTCACTCCGACTTAGGTTGAATCAGAGTCTTGAGGAGGTGTTCAGATGCTATACCAATGAGGGCAAGCCTAACGGATTCCAAGAGGTCACTATCCAATTTTATCCCAAGCCCTTTGAAAAATTTCTCCACAACAAAAGAATATTCGCTTTGTGCCGGATTTTTACAAGAAGGTTTGTTTATTCGGGTGTGTTAAAACCTATTTTTAGTCATCTTCCCTTTTATGATGCGTACCAACATGATCAGACTGAAATGCAAGTTGGCCACAGAGCATACGGGAGAAGACCTTGGAGATTTTAAAGTTTTTTATGAACCAAAATTTTATCTTTTTAGAACCCCAAGAGTCTCTTTTCAGGCCAGTACTCGGGCAAGCCCTTATCCTGAAACCCTACTTCGGGAAAGCAAGGGGGTGTTTTTGAAATTGTAAAAAAATGAGAAAATCTAAATCCTGAGTGAACTCGTGGCCGAAAATAAAAGAAATAAAACTAATCTAAAAAATCACGCCATGAAAAGAGACGACACAGGCCACCCTTGGGGGCATGGGGTGTGGGCGTTGATTAGCCCACTTCCTCTCGTTTAATGTTCTTTACAATGATTAGAGAAGTGCCCTAGTCTCTTTAAGATGACTTGGTGGCTTACAATATAGAAGAGAAAAATAACCGGTTTTACACAAATTTAGTTTTGGTACCCCGGATTGCCTGGATCCTCGAAATTTTGGCAGCACTTCCTCCTACTTGTTCGTCTTTTGCTGCAAACCAGCAAGCAAAATTTAATACAAGATGCCCAAAAACACTTTAAGAGTGTCTTTAGAACACCTCCTAAAAAAGCCAAAAAAATCTAAGTGTTAAAACTAGTTAAAATGCAAAAAAATTTAACCAAGAAAAGCAAGCAGTGATGCTTGTTTGCTTTGGGGTCTTTGCAAGCTTTATGAGCTGCAAATTATATGCTCTTGGACAGCTAGGTAAACATCATTGAAATCATAAAATACTACTTGTTCAAGTTGTATAAAATATTCATAAAAATTTCTAACTTTGACAAGAAGTAGGCTAGCATTAGATCTAGATTAGATGTAACTTTGAAAATACATAATATCTAACACATAAATCAGATCTACTTAAGGTATTAAAAGAAAAAACAAGATCTGAGAATTGCAAACCAAAGTAACCGGAAAAGTTTTGTAGAATTTTCAAAATTTGCTGAGAAGGATGAAAGAAGCAGAATGGCCCTCGAAATTGGAGACTTTGAAGGCTTGGAAGTGGAACACCGAGGGTAAAATCCACCAAAGCATGCACAGGTGAGGAAAATGAGAGCAAACAAGCTATCTTTTCTTCAACTTGCTAACCTGTAGCTAACAAAAACACTTACGAAGCACCCATCAACTAGAAATGCATAAGATCAGAAATCAAAATAAAATGCACATAAACAAATGATGCATATACATTTCAGATCTCTAACAATATGACAAATAGAAAACTAATTAAATCAAACAAGAATAATTAGTTATCCTCACAAAACCGTTACCAATCCTTCAAGCGAGCTAGTTGATGGCTGGAAATTTACTTGCACAAAGATTGCTTCAGCTACAAATCAACTCATACAAAGAGATCATGAAACCACTCACAAGGCATACCACATATGGACCTCCAAAGTCTTTTATTCAAATATCAAAATAGCATTAGTTTACAATGTAATCCTGCTCACTCTCCAACTAGAGAAAAATGGGAGAGAGCACCCTCAATTTATAGAAAAGATGAGCAAGGGAGGGCCCACTTGCTAAAGGAGAGAGTGGAGGAGATGGGGGAGTGAATGGGGCTGCCATTCCTCATTATTAGCTGCCTAAAACGCAGCCCATAAGGTGCCCACGCATTCAGCTGCAAAATAGGGCCACACGTGGGAGCCCACTTCCTTGGGAAATGTGCCCAACTAATGAAAGCAACCAGCAAGAAATGGGGAATGTAATCCCATGTTTTGGGCTGCCCATAAGACTGAAAAATCAGCTCAACATGCTCCTAAAATCATGCTGATCCAATTATGACTTTCCATTTCTCCAAAATTGGATTTTTTAATTTTTCCAATTTTTTGATTTTTTTTATGACTTTTTTTGATTTTTTGAGCATAAGTGAAAAATTAAACACGCAAACATTATAAAAGTGGGTTTAGGGGTTAGGGGGGTGCTTTGAGTTGGAAAACGAGCACCCTAAGGCAAAAAAAACCCCTAGATGACATTTTTATGCCATTTACAATATTTTTAATGAAACCATTAAAAAATGGCTCATTTACAGAAAAAATACTTTTCGCCAAAAATTAAAAAACTACCTAGGGGGACTTAGCACATGTCCATATGACTCAAAAACAATGTCTAGCGTGTTCATATACATTGACCCATGGTCTTTAACAATCCCCCAAGGCTCGTTAACCTCCCCAGGCATTCCAGCTTTGTAGGAGCAGGAGAAAATCCCAAAAATTATGTTATGCACTAATGTAAGACATAATTAATAGGTGAAAAAACTCCTTAGAATACTTGACTTGGCCAAAAAGTCCAAGGGAACCATGTCCTTTACAAAACACCATGCTAGTACATTTTATTACAAACCCCGCAGGGCCATGGACATGTGGAAAAAATTAAAAAAGGGGGCCTTTAAAAGGCCTGCTGGACATCAAATCATAAAAAATGAACATGTAACATGTTCAACTTTGCCCGCTCACTTGATAATCCAACCAAGTATAACTTAGTTGGCAACAGGTTGAACTTTGGTTGTCGTGGCGAGAACAACTTCAAGTTGTTGCTAAACCATACACTGATGAACATATAGATATATATTATTAATAAATGAAGACTACATATGGATATGCTTGCATTCATTGAGAAATTTGGGTCATTAGTAGTAATTGTCTCGATTCTCTTGGAAAGCCTATTGGATATATATATATATAATTTTAAATGTAATTTTTGTATTCCCCCAAGGCAAGTCGGCCCAGTGGGTAAACTGCCCCAAAACAGTGGGCAGTCTGCCCCAAACAATGGGCAGAACTGCCCCAGTGAGGTCGGCCCAGTTAGGAAAAGTCAGGTCGGCCCAGTAAGGGAAAGAGTCACCTTTTGATGTGTATAAATAGAGAGTTCGACCTCTCATTTGGTCATTCACAAAAAGCAAGTTTGCTCTAGTCAAGTGAGGTTCGCTACTGCAGCTAGGAGACTGATTTTTGGGGTTCTCCACAATTGGAGAAATTTCTCTCTTGTTTTCTTGGGTTTACGCTACTACTATTTGGATGTACATCGTTCTCTATTGGAAGGTGTGAGCTTGGGGGAGACAAAATAGCTTTGTCTCTCTATGGTTGGGAGATGATTGTTCTTATCATCATGGTTAAACGAGCTCCACACTCATTTTGTTTTTGTGCTTTGCCATTCTTTTAGTCATCCTGGTTATGCTGCTATAAATTCTAACATTGTATCAGAGCAGTTCTAAAAGAAGCCATTGGCGAAAACTAGGGTTTCACATTTCAGCGCCTTCCCTTCTCAGTTTGGCTTGAAAAGTGCATTGGAAATTATCCCCTAGGGAAGGCACATCTTTTGGTGAAGGAAAATTCCAGTTCTGAGAATTTTCATTTTTTTGATCCAATGCTGCAGTTATTGCAGAAATTAGGGTTTAAAGTTTTGTGCTGTCCAGTACACAGATTTGGCTCGATCCTACCTTCTCTCAATTCGCCTTGATAGGGCGCATCTATCTGTGGAGTCAATTTTGCAAGATTCCAAACTTCATATTTGACCTAGCTCCTGCTAGGGTTTTTGATCTAGTTCTACAGTCAAGATGATTGGAATAAAGGTTGAAGATCGACTTGATGGGGCTTCCAATTTCATTTCTTGGAAGTCTAGGGATATTTCCATATTAGAAGAAAATGATCTTTTGAAGTTCGTCAATGAGAAGGTCCCAGAACCAGAAGCAGAAGATGACAAGTCTCAATGGAGAAAGAATGTTGCCAGGGCAAGAAGAATCTTGGTGGATTCAGTAAAGGTCTTCTATTATGTTGAGGTGATGTTATGAAGATCCAGACTGCAATGATCTCCCAACAAGAAAATGAAGAACAAAGGACTCTCATGGTTCCCACAAAGAGGCAATGGGAGCCCACCCACAAAACCAATAAAAGATAACTATTTGAATTTATTGTTTAGATTTGTTGGCTTTGAATATGTTTCCATAACAATTTGTATGCAGATGTATATTCCTAGAATTAGGAAGGATGTAGAGCAATGTGATCTAGTTTCTTTATTGATGAACAATAGGCTCATATAGTATTTGTTATGTATATGATTGTTTAAATAACAGTAATGCTACACAAATTTTATGAAACTATCTTGGATGATATCTCCTTCTAACATGCTTAGAGTAGTACACACTCTTGGTAGTATGTTCTAACGGAGATAACAGACATCCAGATAGTTCCATATATATGTTGCGCCGAAGCATAAGCTAAGATGCCTAGATGTTCTAACGATTGTTATATGAATTGATTAAATTTGATTATGGTATGTTGCTAACCATCTGACGGGATTGGACTTGTACGGAAAAGACCATATGATATGGCCTACAAGAAAAGTATGGTGAGACTTGTTTCAATGAACAAGTGGTGGACACATGAATCACGATAATGTTCATATTAATCAAGGGCAAGAAGCGTCTAGGAGCATGACTCTGAACCTAGAAGGATGACTCCTAGAAAAGTAGTTAGATGGAAGTCATGCAAACAGACGAAGACCTAACACATCCAGCTATATTTAATACATGACCCACATGCCTAGACGATCCGATCTAAAGATCGAGGATGAGGAGCTGGTAGATCCTAAGGTGATGAGATCATCTCCCCCTCAAGCAGTTAAGAGGGAGTTAGCCCTTGAGTTGAGGATCTTGGCCTACTGGTGATGTGTTGGGATCTTCCTAGGATAAGGAAGAACATTGTTGAAATCCTGAGCGGATCAACCATGATGACTGCGAGTACTTGGCTACACTAATAGTGTTGTTGGTAGATTCAGACTGACAGTTGAGAGGATCCTTGATGTACCTGGTTGTCACCAGGATGGATACTTAGTAAGCAACTGTGCTCTTCTGCTTCGTGAAAGTTGGTGCTCAGATTGACACCTGAAGGGAGAGGGAGTAGGAAACTCTGTGGATATCTCCAGAAAGGGAGCAAGATGCTTAGATCCAGAGGGAGCATGACACTCCAACACAAAGGGAGTTGATTATGGTCGAGGCACAATGAGATTTTCCTGAGTCAAGAAAAATACACCATTGACATACTGAAGAGATTCAAAATGTTGACTGTAAGTCCATGCCCACACCGATGGATGCGGATCTGAAGAAGTTGAGTGACTCAACTTCCGAGTCAGAGTTGATAGATCCCACCATGTACAGACAGTTGATCGGTTCATTGATGTATCTAGTTAACACTAGACCAGATATCTGCTTTGTAGTGAGTGCTCTCAATTAATTTATGTGTGAATTGAGACAGGTACATTAGGTTGTTGCAAAGGATGTGCTAATATACTTACGTGGCACCGTGGGATATGGACTGAGGTATGCTTCTAGGAGTGATATGAGATTGCATGGATATACAGATTTCGATTGGGCAGGAAGTGTTGGACAAGAAGAGCACCTCTGGGTGTTGCTTCAGTTTGGGTTTTGCAGTGATTTCCTGATGTAGCAAGAAGCAACCCTTAATAGCATTGAGCAGTGCAGAAGCATAATATATTGCAACAAGTGTTGCAACACGAGAAGCAGTATGGCTTCAGAAGCTCTTTGTAGGATTGTTTAGACAGACACTTGAGCCTACCATGATTCACTGTGACAATCAAAGCTGTGTGAGGGTTTCAGTGAATCCTGTATCTCATCATGACAAATCGAAGCATGTGGAGATCAAGTACCACTATATAAGAGATATGGTACAGAGAGGAGCAGTTCAACTCCAGTATACCCCGACTGATGATTAGGTTGCAGGCTTCTCACCAAGCCTCTTTCCATAGTGAAGTTTGCATGCTTTCGTGAAAAGCTTGGAGTGATGGAAATACCCATCCTCAGGAAGGGAGATTGATGACCAGTATGGCTGTTGATGAGGCACAAGCGGAGACTTGTGCCTGATCCCTTTGTGGGATGGTTCCTTTGTGGAACGTACTCCTTTGTGGAGTGTGTCCTGTTATCACACAATCCCTAGCTGCTACTAAAGGTATCCTATTCGGGACGGTAGAGGTAGGCAACTAGGCAGGTGACACCTGCAGACACCAAGTCCACTGCTCGGTAGAGCAGTTGTCACTCCGGACAGGGTGTTTGTCACTTTAGACAAGGCACATAGCCAAGTCAAGGGGGAGACCCTACTCAACCAACGAAGGTTGAGACTAAAAAACGGACACTCCCAAACCCCCAAATAATCAATGGAAAACAGAGAGGAGATGTCCAAAACATCTAAGACTCTTATCCAACCAACAGACTGAAATTGGGTGATGGATGGGGCGCTAACTTAAAGCAATTTCAGATCTGATTTAAAGATGAAAAATAGTTAATTTGCAGTGTTTGATGGCTGGAAATGAAATCAGAGATATAAATTATACTAGAAGTGCCAATTAGATTTCTGCCTATGGGGGAAATTAGCTCAAGATGACTATTCATGCATGGCAGGAGGGAATTTAGCGATTTAAATGCAGCTCCTAGTGATTTTAGTTGGTTATCAGATGATAGAAGACAAATTCAAAGCAAACCAAAAAAGACCCACAACCCAGAAAATGACCCAACTGCATGATAGGGCAGTTTGCCCAAGGAGGGTGAAATCAGAAATTAGACCAGTGCTTGTTTAATGGGTAAATGGAGTTGGAACAAACTGAAATTTTGGATATGAGCGTTTAAGATTAATTCCAAAGCAAGTTTAAAAAAAACAAAGTTTTAACGGTGAGATTTTTAGATTTTAATTTTTTTAGGGTTTTTAGTTAATTTCCAGCTTAACAGACACAATGAAAATGAAATCTACAAGACAAGCAATGAAAGTGTACCTAGGATGAGAATGGATGGATGAAATTGCTTGAAGACTAGCCCCCAAACTCAAGTGTTGAATGACCAGCGTGTACCTTGAGCGCTTGAGCATCCAATTGGCCAACCGAGGCTTAGCTACCTGCCACAAACAAGATGAAATCAGTACCTGCAACAAATAACTAAGCAAACCAACAAGTAAATGACTAAAAATAAAGGAATTGAAGTGTATTAAGCAAAGACAACTCCCTTTGTTGATACTCCGGAGAGAAAGAGCAAGTGTGGAGCTCCCATTCCAAGATTTGCACCCCCCTCCAACTGTCTTCTCTACCTGCAATTTGTTTCAACCAAGGAAGAGTAGAAACACCACAACAACCACTCAACAATGCTAAGGAAACTAGATATCAGTCAAAGCAATCAACATCCATGCATACTATCTCAAGAACTCGGGAGAAAATGTCTCTATATCAATCAATCTCAAGTGTACAATGTGCTAAGAGAGAGAGCAAATGAGAGAGTTTCCTCTCTTATAGAAATGGCTCACAATCCAAACCTATTCCCACCAAAACGAATGGCTGGGATTCAATCCCCAAAGGGCCAAACGAACGGCTGGGATGTGCTCTAGAGGGGGGGCGAGTTACCCTCATGCTCCCAAGGAGAAAGAGGGGACCATGTAGGGCCCATACAACATGAATGGGGGTGTCTAAGGGGTGGCTTTAGGCTATTTTAGCCCCCTAGACCACATACCCAAGGTCTCACAACATAATTCTTACAAAAAAATGATTTTTCAATGGTCCAAAACGCCCAACTATGGGCAAATTCGTCCCACAAGTAGAGCTGGGCATAAATGGGGGCCCCACACTAGATAATATATGTCCAAACATAAGCAAAATGATAATATAAGACTCTTTTACCTTTGCCTACCATTGCATTTGCCATTTCAAAGGTTCACTTAGCCAAATTCGATCTTTTCCCATTAATTAATTGCTGGTTTTTATTGCTGAAGATGTAATTTGCACTTTTGACCCACTTATATTGCCTGGATTGACGAATCGTTTGTTGCATTGTGATCGTAGACCCCAAATATACTAGAAATGGTCACTGGAACGATCACGATCCATCCATTGAGCATTGTTTGCCCAAATTCAAGGATTTTTAATTAAAACAGGGTCCTGCTGGCCAATAATAATTAAAAATCTCACTGATGCTTCAACATTTTCGCAATCTGATACTTGGAGGCATGTATGGGACCCCAACACATAATAAATAACCAAAATCGAAGTTTTGGTTGCAACCTTTTTCGGGACCCATTTTTGGCCTGGTCAAACTAGTTTGACCAAGTCAACTTTGGTCAAAATGGCAATGGCTGAAACCTGTATGTAACATGGAATGCCAAGGCTTCCTTATTTATGTTAGTACATAACTAAAAACATATAATGACGACATGATGATCATAATAAATAATATTTCACGAAAAATAGGCCCCAGGAGAGGTGGGCCAACCACCTCCAACAAAGACTCAAAACTGTTATGCACACTTATAGATTTGGTCACTTAGCTAACTTTGGGTGATGTGGACAAACAAGGTGAAAGGATAGGGGGATGACCAAGACCATGACCGTGTGACCCTTTGGATAAGCGGGGAAAGTGGGACCCGTTGACATAAGCATACCATGATAACACAAGGGAAGGGCGGTGCCTCACAAATGGGTATAGTGCAGGGAAATTGCGACTAATCATCTAACACACACCTTGCAACTCACATCCGTGCCTTCAACAGACTCCGTGAGGATCTTTTCTAGAGCCGCCATGACTGGGTGTCCGACAAACCGTAACTTGAGACTCTAGGGGACACTTAGAATTAGCTGTCCCTTACTCCATCCCACCTCCTCGCCCAGCAGGACTAGGTGAGGAAATAACCAATACAATGCTCTGATACATATGGTTGACCTGTGTCCCTGTGTGCTGACAAACACATTCTTGGACTTTACATTTAACTTTGATACTTAGCCTTTTTGGCTTGATTTACATTCAGATAGCCTTTTTGGCTTCATTTATATTTCATTACATTTCATAGCCCTTCCGGCTTCATACATATCTCAAAAGATATAACAATGGCGCTCATACTGCAAAGTAATGGTGGCAAGTGTGCATGCTTTGATGACTAATGGGGAACACCCGGTGAGTCTACACAATCCTATACTGCATTACAACATCAGGGGCAACCGACATGAGTAAATCCCAGGTTTGAGAATGCATCTCACACACTAAAGAGCCGAGGCACAAGAAACATGGAGTCTTGGGGTCAATGGGGAAAGAGGTCCTCAAGGCCACATATCAAGGTCCAAGTCGGGAAAGAACAAAAAATGGATGAGTCGGATGGGTGGAAGGAAGTGACAGGTGGATACAATGTTAACTTCCTAGAAGGATGAATGACCAAGTCTATACCAACAATGGGGACAGGAACTAGTGTGCATATACAGGAGTCTATTGAAAAAGGTGGACTGGCCTCACCAAGGGCCATAAGTATCACAATAAAACACGAGATCACCAAATCAGACATCATACATGTAGTCCATGTACTATCATAAATAAACAAGTCTCAAAGCAAACAACATGAGCAATAACCATAGAATGATATACCTGCCATACCATATACCTGCTGCTGAAGGTGGATTTGAAACTCAAATCTCTGCTGAATCCGGGAAATAAGTGGCAAACCAACTGTACTCTGTAATGCTCTCATCATAATATGGCCAAGTTACCCTCTCAATGGGGTCGTGCAAAGCTAGGCAAGGAAGAGGGACCTTGTAATCACTGCTTTGTAGTAGCTCTGGACCATCAAAACATATACTGTCCCCTCTGCAATCTTTGCTCCGGGCAAATCTCAATACAATAGATGTCCCCTCTAATGCCATATGATCTCTGATCTAGAAAAAAAAAGGTAGTATGGTCCTTGACCACACAATCTGTAGCATGGTAGCTCCAACTAACATGGATGTGATAACATGTCCCTTTGTGGGATGGTTCCTTTGTGGAACGTGCTCCTTTGTGGAGTGTGTCCCTTTGTGGGATGGTTTCTTTGTGGAACGTGTTCTTTTGTGGGATGGTTCCTTTGTGGAACGATCTCATTTGTGGAGAGTACTGCTTTGTGGAGTGTATCGTTGTGTGGGAATGGACCTTCTTATGATAACAAGATGTACATGACAGATGAGATGTTTGGATGTGTTCCGATTTGATGATCACACATGCTCAGACGAGATGATCATATGTGTTGCGATGTGATGATCATACGTGCTCAGACGAGATAATCAGATATGTTCCGATGTGATGATCAAATGCACCTAGATCAAATGTACGAGTCCAGTTGTGACGATCAGATGATGCTTGATGAGTTCCAGCGTGATGATACCTCTCTAGCTAAGAGGGAGTGTTGATGATGTAGGCACCCGATGGACTGGGTCGAGCTAAGGCACATTGTATTGATGCATGATCCTCGATAGACTGGTTTGAGATGATGCATGATCGACTCTCTGATGGATTGTGCAGAGTTGTTGAGTTGAGGCACGAGTGACTCACCTATGGATAGGGCAGAGTCGTGGAGCTAGTGCATGTTCTTCGATGGACTGGATTGAGATGATGCACGAAGATTGATTTGTTGACACTTCTCCACATACTGCGATTGTGTTGGAAGACCTTCCTTATGATATAGAGAGGTTAGAGATAACCGTGATGTACATATGATATCCAGATGTGTTCCAGTATGATAATACTGATGATGCCTCCCTAACTAAAAGGGAGTGTTGGAGTAGTAGCTGCGTGAGGCATCACCTCATAGGTTGACCCAAGAAAGAATACAATTAGAATATAGTGTCCGAAGAATACCTTCCTTGTTGAGAGGGAGTGTAGGAAATAGTTCAACTTCGAAAGTTATTCTTATTGTATATCTTGTTATTGTACCTCCTACGGGAGAAGATATCAATGTATTTGATCATGTAAAACCCTTGAAAGAATCAATGTAAACCTTGGGATGAAATAAAAAAATAAAAGATTTATTAAATGTAAATTTTGTATTCCTCCAAGACAAGTCAGCCCAGTGGGTAAACTGCCCCAAAACAGTGGGCAGTCTGCCCCAAACAATGGGCAAAACTGCCCCAGTTAAAGAAAGTCAGGTCGGCATAGTAAGGGAAAAAGTCACCTTTTGATGTGTATAAATAGAGAGTTCAACCTCTCATTTGGTCATTCACAAAAGGCAAGTTCGCTCTAGTCAAGAGAGGTTCGCTACTGCAGCTAGGAGACTGATTTTTGGGGTTTTTCACAATTGGAGAAATTCCTCTCTTGTTTTCTTGGGTTTGTGCTACTACTATCGGGATGTACATCGTTCTCTATTGGAAGGTGTGAGGTCAGGGAAGACAAATAGCTTTGTCTATGGTTGGGAGATGATTGTTCTTATCATCATGGTTAAACGAGCTCCACACTCATTTTGTTTCTGTGCTTTGCCATTCTTTTAGTGATCTTGGTTATGCTGCTATAAATTCTAACACTCAGAACATGTTTGATCTGCAAGACAGTCCAAGTACTTGCAGGTGGTTGACGAGTCAAATGGATTGAGTTGTTAGAAAAACCTGCACGTTCATCTCTATAGAGCCGTGAGAATTGTGCTCGTCTCATATAAAGCATCAAAAACATCCTTGTCTACCACATGTTTTACAATTTGTGTCTTTTTTTATGTTTTTGTATTATTAAGCCTTTTCTTGAGCCAAGTTGAACTACGACTCACTTACCTCATTGAGCTTTTTGTTGACCTAAGTCAAGTAATGTGACAAAGGTAGAATTGTTCTAGACAACCATCCATATTGAGCAACCCATCATATGCTTCATTAGGTTGCCATCTTGCTCATGTTAAGATTTTTCTTGAAGAACCATCGTTTTTCAGTGACCCCTTCAAAATCACCTTTACTATGAAGCATGCCCAAGAGGCTACTTTTAAAGTAGCAAGGTTATCACCAATATCACTTTTGGTGTTGAGGATAACATCCTCTTCAACATGGCTATTATTGGAAATGGTGGCATTCCTTCCACTCTTTTCTTGTTAGTTTCATTTTCCTTAACATGGCCATTGCATCCTCACTAACTATTGTGATCCCAATTCTTTTTAACCATACATTCTTGCTCATTAATTCAATTACATTTTTGAAAATTATAATGTCAAATTAGAAAAGTATCTTCAGATCTTATATGGATGTTTGCTGCCAAAATCTGGGTGTCTATTGCAATGTTACAAAAATCGAACCGGTGGTCGAAGTGACCGACATATATATATATATATATATATATGTTCAACCATGTGAATCAAAACCATTATACACAAATTTGCAAAAAGGGCTCCTGTATGTATTTTGCTAAGTGCCATACTGAGCATATTTCACTTGAATCATATGTCTAACATGCTGAGGAAACTGTTGTTGTTGAAAGGGTTGTTGCAAGGTTGTTGTAGCAGATTGTCACCTTGAAATATGCCTACAATATGCCCACAAAAGTTTCTTTTAACTACACAGTTAGCTCAAAGTTACTGTTAGGGGCCAGGGCTGCTCAAGGCCTCTTTACTGTTGTAGGTAACTACTGTTAGGTGTATTTTATTTATGATGATATAACCAGGACTGCTGTAGGTACTTAGCATACCCTTTCAAGGCTGCTACACTTCCCAAGAATGATTTTTAACTCAAATTACTCAAGTGAATAGTGTGAGAGAAATAGAGCGGTTGGGGTTGCTTTTATGTCTTTCTTAGGGGTTTAGGGTTATCTAGAACCTTCTCCACTCAACCAACTTTTTTATTTAAAAAAAAATTAAAAAATGGCCTGTTAAATGTCACTATATAGTTTTGTGTTGAATCGGTCAAAACCGGAACCGAAACCGGTAAACTGGCCAGAACTGGTAAAACCGGCCGGAACTGGTCAGAACCGACCGGTTCTGTATGGAATCGATCATTTCCGGTTTGAGACACCGGTTTGTACCGGTGAGGCCTTTGAACTGGTCGAACCGACCAGTTTTGCTGGAACCGGTCCGGACATCAGACATTTGCTATCTCACTCTACTGAATATGTCTTCAATAGGCCTTTAGGATTTCACTCTTTGCTGCAGACAAATAATAATACTTTTAAGGATGGGTTTTGTATATATACAAGTCTAGTAGATACAAGAACGTAGGCATTGTTGCCACAAAAACTAGCACCCTAAGGCAAGGTCATCTAACAGGTTCTATCCAAATGCAACAATGGAAACTTCACAATTGTCACCAAAATAAAGTTTCCCTTCACTTTAAGCGAGGAAGTGAATCCTATTTTAAGGGTGGATTTCTTAAGGGGAAACTAATTACTTGTCTTGTGATGTTATGATTAGGTGCCTACTTGAGTTGCTTTTAAGATTTGTGAGATGCTTGTGAATTGAGTGTTAATGTAAAAGTGTTGAATAAAAGATACCCAAATCACAAAAACATGTATGTAAAGCTTCTCACAAATATTCACTTGCATGGAAAGAAAATGTGACATGAAGTAACATGAAGCAAAGTTAAGACTTTATATGAAGCCCAGATTAAACTTGATGAATCCATTAATAAACATCCCATTAGCAAGTATTATTTCAGATTTATCAAGTGAATATAGCAAGAAAACTCAAATATGGAAATAGCTAATTGCTTGAGTCACTAAATGTTATATCCACAAAATGATGCCAAGACTTATAAGCAATATTTAATGAATGCTTTGAACTTAGAGATTATTAACCAATGTATTCATAAGTTGTAAAGCACAAATCATTTAAGAAGTTAACTTTGCAAGATTTTTATTGAGATGAACTTGAAACCATCCAAAACAGCAATGTAAAATGAATTGATCTTATGCCCATCAATTGAATTGTGCTTTATACTCATGAGAAATTGCAAATGTTGACTAGCATGATTCAAAGCTCTTTATGCCAACACATGTAAATAAAAATCTGAAAGTAATAACCATGAGAAAGACCATATTCATCCTAGAGTTATCTTGTTCTATAGCTGGAATTGCCAATATAGCAAGAAATTCGTAGTTAAGAATTATTATAGCACATTTTTTGCTGTTTATTAACCATATACAAAGAAAAAACAATGTAACAATGCTGGTAAATAACAGTAGCAGGTTTAGTTTTAATAAAAGATAACAAAATGAATAATGTTAGATTCAAAACTTGCAAGAAAATCTGAAAAATTATTTGCCAAGTTAAATATCACAACCCCACTTTATTTAACCTTGGTGAATGAAAGAGATTTGCTTATTAAACAAGAAAAATAAACCAAGGTTAAAATTGCATAGATGGTTGAAGAAATTTTGATTTAGCATTATCTATTAGAGGGTTATTTTTAGATGTGCTTAGCAAAGTCAAATCTCAGAATTTAGAACAAAATAAGAAAAAGAGGTGAAAATTTAGAATTGATGGCTGATTTGTTTGTGACAAGTGCCTTAATCCTTCTTGTAGTGAGAATATTAGGCCAATGGAGTCCAAAGGAGGTAAATAAAAGGGTTTGGAGATCACCAAGTAAGCTTGGTTGAAGAGCTCAACCAAATGCAATATTTGTTGATGGCCAGTAGCCTCTTCAAATGCAATACTTGTTGATGGCCAATAGCCTGTTCAATATAACCTATAACAAAAGAAAAGCAGAATCAACAATGGTTACCTTAACCTCTTGGAGCAAAGGGAACCATTCACCTCAAGCTCCTATTGTGTTATACTTCTCATTTTCAAAGAAACTCATCAACTCATCACTCACATACCAAAATTCTCAAGAAAAATCTCAAGGGAGAGTCCTTTATTCACAAGTGTTTTTGCTATCAAAACCTTGAGAGTACATTGAGAGACACTCTCTTTGTATAGGAAGAGAGCTCAACAACCTCCTCAAAGGAAAATAATAAAATATTCCTTGACATGGTCGAGAATAACAACCCTAGATCTTGACCACTGAGTGATATAACAACCTTATTGACTATTCAAAACCGCGTAGTCTAAAAGTTCTACGAATTTGATTTTTTCGGCACGATTTTGAAAAAAATTCGGCATAAATTTTTAAAAATCCTAGCTACAACCCTCAAACTCTGAAATTTTGGCTCCCTAGGGGTTTTTGATGGTGTTTAATCCATTTCTACCATCAAAATCGCCATTAAAACATAGTTAACTTCAAATTTTGCAAAATAAAAAAACGTTGAATTCCAGTGAAAAGCGCCCCCATCCGGGCCAAATCGTCGAATTTTTAGACAACTCCATTAAAAACTAACAACTCACTCTCTAAGATAAGTGGACAAAGAGAGGAGTGCTCTAGGAGAGGTAATTAAAGTAATTATAGTTGGTACCAATGTTATTGGAACCGGATCGGTCATTGAACCGGCGAAGCCCAAAATGTGAACCGGATCGGAATCGGCAAAAAACCGGGGAAAAAACCGGCCGACTAAAAAATACATAAAATATTCATATTTTGTAAAAAAACATATATATTCATGTGCATACATATGAATCCAAACCATTAATACACAAATATGCAAAGTTTCTCATATATATAGCAAATATGGGTGCAAATAACCAAAATAGCACCTAGTGCAATACATCTCTGAGGTTCTGAACCAAAGTACGTCAACAAAGAGGCTCTAAATGACCACTACAATCCAAAAATAAACCATAGTACTAATGAATAACAATAAAGTATAAACTGATCATATGCCACTACCCTACTAGTGTCTACTGTCTAGTAGTCTACTACTCGGACTCCTCCTCCTCATCCTCCTCATTGTCATCCTCATCCTCTACAGGAGTGGGATTCTGAGCCCCACTTGATTCCCCTGTCCCTGAAGGTGGAACCTCTAGAGGTGGGTCCAAATCCAACCAAGAAAGGTCTTCATTATCAAAAACTGGTGCTTGAGTCTCCACAACCCACTCTAATGATGGATCAAAGTCATCCAAGGTTATGTTGCCTGATGCTGGTGTCTTGTTCAACAACTGGTTACGCCTCAGTCTAAGATTGTACTGGACATAGACCATATCATTCAACCGTTTGTGTTCCAAACGGTTTCGTTTCTTGGTGTGTATACGCTCAAATACACTCCAATTGCGTTCACATCCAGAAGCACTGCATGGCTGGCTCAATATTCGAACTGCAAATTTTTTTAAATCATTGCAGCTCCCACCAAACTGACCCCACCAATAGAGGCTGCAATAAGAGTTGAATGCAAACAAGTTTCAGCAAATGGCTTTCGAAATTTAACTCATTCTTTACAATGGATAATATAATTTGAAAACTTTGAAAATTCTTACCCGGTGGATCCTTGGATCTGCCTCGTATGGCCATGCTCATGCCAAAGCTACCCATACTCTCATTGAATTGTAGTAGCTTACTGTGTATCTCATCTTGTATCCTGGCATCAGGAACCATGCGCTCAATGCATCTATACAATCCGTCTTTTACCTCCCCATCATCATTGGCTTCAAAGTCTTTTGTATAGTGGTACCTTCAAAAGTTCAAAGTTCAGAAGACAAAAAAATTCAAAGTTAATGTTTGAAATTAAAAGAAAACTTATAACTTTGAAATTTGAATAGGAATTTAGAGATTTCTTACCTTGGGTTTAAGTAATAGCCAGCTGCATGCAAAGGACGATGGAGTTGTCTGTTCCATCTGTCATCAATGATATTCCAAATAGGAAAATACTTCTGCCATTTATCACTATATGCTTTCTTTATTGCTTCTTTGGCCTGATCCATGGCCTCATAAATAAAACCCATAGCGGGTTTATCACCATCTACCATTCGCAACACTCTCACAAGAGGCTCACTGAATAAAACTATCTCTTCTACCTTTTTCCAAAATGTTTTTTCAAACACTTTGTCAGCTATATCTTTCCCTTTAGCCTTTTTACTCCATTGACATTCATTCCACTCATCGCAGGAAAACATCTTCTGCAAATTGGCTTTTTGATCAACAAGGGATTGCAACGAAAGAAAGTTTGTTGCAAATCGTGTAATGGCTGATCTAACAAGCTCTTTACCCCCAGTGTTCTTCCTCATAAGACTCAAAACCCATGAGTGGTTGTAGATGTACGTGGTTATTGATTTTGCCTGCTCCACACACTTCTTCACCCACTCAATTTTGCCAATATCCTCCAGCATGAGGTCCAAACAATGGGCTGCACATGGTGTCCACCAAATGGTGGGGTGTTTTTCCTCTAACATCCTTCCCGTTGCAACGTAGTTTGAGGCATTGTCAGTGACGATCTGTACAACATTCTCTGGCCCCACCTCCATAACTACTCCATCCAAAAGATGAAATAATAATTGTGCATCCTTCACCAGATCATAGGCATCCACAGATTTAAGAAACATGGTTCCTTTTGGGCAAGCAATCAAGAAATTGATAATAGTGCGGGATTTTCCATCACTCCATCCATCAGACATTATTGTGCACCCTGTTCTACTCCAGGACTGCTTGAACTCCATCATATATTTATCTATTCTTTGAACTTCATTTTTTAAAAGGGGTCCTCTGATATCATGAAAACTAGGGCCTTTGAAGCCCGGACCACATGAAGCTATAACATCTATCATAGGTTGATAATAAGAAGAATTAGTTGCATTGAAGGGTATGTCTGCATCATACCACCATCTGGCTATGCATTCCCAAGTAGCCTCCTTCTCCATCTTCTTCCATTTAGCATCAATGGTGGGCTGAGCACCAGGGGTAGTGTGGGGCACAAAGAAAGAGTCAAGCCCTCTATTGCTGGTCGGGGTAGTAATATTACGAGGCCTCTTCAGGTTCAAATTGGATGCTCTACGTCCACCTCACCCCCTAACAGGAAAACTGGAGGATTCTTCAAAACTAGTCAAATGACCTTGAGGGGTTTCAGGATCACCACCCTCAGGACCATAGTCAATCTCATCCTCAAATGGCATTGAACTTCTCCCTATATCTTCTTGAATTTTTTTTGACTTGGCTTTTTCTTCTTGGTAGGCTTCAATACTACTTAGCTTTTTTGCTCTAAGGTCATCAGAGACTTTCCTACAAGGTTCAACATTGCCTCTAGCACCAGCTAAGTGTTGTTTTAACCTATGGATACCCCCCCCACCTATTTTCTTCCCACAATAATTGCATACTTTTTTCCCACCCTCATCCAATTGGCAATGAACCCATGCCGCATCCTTCCTCTCTTTTGGAGCCATGGCAAAGTTGCAAACAAGAGCTGGAAATACAATTTTTAATTTATTAATAACTAATTAACTAAGGAAAAAAAAATTTAAAGATAAAAGTCTTGATTCTTGACATACCTTTGAGAAATAAGAAGAAATGAAGGAAAGCTTGAGAAATTTGTCGCTGCCAAGAGAAAAAGAAGAAACTGCTCCGCTATAACAGTCCACAAATTTTGCACAAAAAGCCTTCAAAACCTCCAAAACAATCCACGTAGTAGCTCTTAATCAGCTGAAAAAAATAATGAAGGCAAGCTCCTCCAAAACCTCCCTGCAAAACACACTTTAATCTGCCCCAACTGTAGCTGCAAACCAATGAAAAAACACAGCTGAGAAACAATGTAAAACTGCCCACCAAATCGTCCTCTCAAGAATGCCAAAAGATGAGCAATGAATAGTGTGAGTGATGTAGGGGGTGGGGGGGTCTTTAAATAGTGTTAGGATAGGCCTAGGGTTAGGTTAGATGCTTAGGCTAGGGTTTTAGTTTTGTTTTTTTTTTTAAATTTGAAATCCGTGGGTCCCTAGGCCGCGACCGTACGACAGGGTACGAACCGGTCGGTTTTCTGGCCGGTTTGAAAAAAAATCCAGTTTTCAAATTTTTTTTGCTGGACCGGACTGACCAAGCCGGTGAACTGGTTTGACTGGCCGGTTTTGCCGGTTCCGATAACATTGGTTGGTACAAGACCCAACTAACAAGATGTAACAACCTTATACAAAGGCTTGACATATCAAAAATAACGAAATGCCCTCCAAGGGATAGTCAACTGCCAAACCATGATGAAGATGCCTCAAATTGTGGAGTGCTATTGTAACCCACTCCTCAAATTATGTGCCAAGGTCCAACAAGAGAGAATAATGGTCCAAATGTCCAATCAACTCCTCAAGAAGCTGGTTAAAGCTTACAACAACTCATCCAAGTAGTCCAAGAGGGTTGGTCCTCTCACACATGGCAAGATGATGAAGAAATGTGCGTCATGAAGCTCCCACGGGTGTATGAAGAAGGGGGTGTGCATCACCTAGAAGGCAACATGTATTTAGTAAAATCAACCAAGTGTTAGGCATTATAAAGTATAACTTAGAAAAACACTTAATTATATGCAAACATTAACATAAAAGGCTATTATCTGCCCTTTTTTTATAACTCATTTACTTAATTGTCCAAATAACCTTAGAACTACCATGGTTGAACCATAATTGATTTAGATTCTCATGTTAAACCCCATAAGACCAAGTCAACTTCCCATGTTTCTAAGCAAGGTGAGGGTAATGAATGTAATGTAATGAAAGGGAAATTAATTGTAATGTTAGGGAAAGGGGTTTGTGAATTAATTATCATGAGAGGGTGTCTAAGTTAAAACCCTACATTAAAAATTAAGGGCATGGTCGTTGCCAAGTGGATGGAAAGGGCTTGCTCTAGTTATAATGCTTGGAGAGATGCCTAGTAGAGCACGAGGAGTCTTAAAGCTGAACAAGAGCATGGTCATGGGAGGGGGAGGGGTTTTCTCTTGTCCCCTTGCATCACACAACAAATTCATCGTCTTTCAACACTATGCCTATAATTCCCCTTCTATATGCATATTTGTTAGATGTTCTTTTTATCTGGTGGTAGGAGATGTAGTGGAAGTTGTAAGCCAAGGTTGGCGTTTGTTATTAAATTTTGGCTACCCTCGGTTCATTGATAATGCTCCTCGGGAGTGACCATTATGATAATGGTCAAATCCCCTATGAGGACTTCTCGAATACCTTGTTCCAAAAGCATTGTATCCCTTGTAGGCCTGGCTTTTGTCTTATTATTGGGGGCAATGCCAAGACCCAAGGATAGCTCTATTATTCGTTTCCCATTGGGACTGAAGAAACTCCCCACGTTAGCTACCATCCTAGATTGTTGCAACAATTTTTTTGGAAACGAGGAACTTATTATTTTGAAAGAACACTCAATGTGGAAACTTCTTTCATTCATAGATTAATTTAGAAGAGTTCAATCAAGAGAAGAGCATGCATTTTATTAAGAAACTTCAATAGAGGATTAATTAATTATGGACAACAAACATTTAACATGCAAGAACAAAATATTAACCTTACAATAGAATCATTGAGGAGGGCATCTACAATGATTTCTTTAGTGATGTATATATACTCCCTCTCATAATGGGAGAATAAATATTAAGTAGGGGAACACAAAAGGGCCCCTTAAGATGGAAAAGTGTTAATTTTTTGTTGAGCTTTGATATTTAATTCTTTTAGATGCAGAGACTTGAAACAATGAGACAATTCAATCCTTGAAATTCATACAACCATAACACAAGATATACCTTGGGGAAAATTCTCAAAATTATGAGAACAAAAACCCCAACAATTCTTCTTAGTATAATATAATGGATAGCAGAGAATGCTTTCTTTACAACATAGCAGATTGCTTTCGGAAGATAAGAGATCACCAAACACTCTTGATGAAGATACAGAAGCAATAGAGAAGAGAGATCAATCAAATGTGTGCCCAACACAACAATAACAAGCACGAACAATACCCCGCACAAAGAGAAGCGCCTTTCCTTCAATGGAGAAGAGAATTCGCTTCACATTGGATTCATCAATCCTGTACAACATATTTATACATTCTTCTCTTCTATTTTTAACTTCTAACTTCAGGATGAACTCGCCCTCAAACTGGATGTATTAATCTTGCATGCAGAGGTGCGCCCCACTTCTCATGCAATGCTTTATCTCACTGAGCTGTCACTTAGGATGAACTCGCCTCTTAATTGAAAGCTTGCCCACTTAGTTAGGTGGCTAACTTAAGTGTCGTCATGCAAGTGTCACAACTCACGTGTCATCTTTTAGTTTAACATAAGTGTCGTCATGCAATAACACTTTAGTTAACTAGTCCTTTTTATTTAACACTTAGTTAACTGAAATCACGTTGATTGATTTACTTGAAGTGACCATGGTGAGTTGTTTAGTTAATTGAGGCATATCTTTAACTGATGCTTTAACTGAAGCATTGATACTTAACTGAAGCTTTAACAATTCGAGTTCTCTTTAATTAGCTGAAGTGTCTGCATGGGCAATTTCAAATTCTCTTGATCTCTATGCTTTATCTTTTATTTTTTTATCTCTTACTTCATGGTCAATATGTGCTAACTTTAATTATCCATCACATTACATTATACTAAGAAGAATTATCGGATGCTGTGATCATATTATATTATTTCGGACCAAATGATCATATGCTAAAGTGATTCACTTTAGAGTTGATCAATCTCTAAAGGAGACTTAATAGCAATTGGTGATCATGGTTATTAATACATCACACAACATTAAATGCTTTTAACAAGTAAAGCATGACCTTTATACAGAAGATCCACCTCTATATGGGAGGTCCATCTCATGGATACCTTTATACGGAAGGTTCACATGATAATCATACTTGACACACAAGTCTTGAGTCTTGTTCAACAAGACTTTACAACATCATTACTTTGATCAAGTACCTCTATACGATAGGAATAACCTTTACACGGACGGCAATCAAAGTGCTCACCTCTATACGGAAGGATAAATCTTGGCTACACAAGATTGGTTTGGAGAATGTCTCCTGATGCTGTATATTTAACAAAAAGAAGATACCAAAATTTACACAAGCTTCTTACCTAGTGTCACTTCAAAAATCACTAAAAATAGGTATGCTTTTCGACAACATAGAAACCACATGCAATTAACGTTAAGGTTACTTGGAAAAATAAAGCACCCAAGCTTTAAAGCTTATCCACTCATTTAGAAAAGTTAAGCCACAAGCATTCTTGACCCTCACATATGAGACTAGTGAAAATAAATTGACATTAGTGTTAAAAAATGGAGACATGAATACATAAGAGATGTGGGTTATGATTTTTAACTATGAATGGAGTCATTCTATACAATGCGATAATACCCTTTATATCTTATATATTAGGTAGTTGTGCATCCTTTGTGACCTAACCACTTCATACGAGTGACTCCTTATTAATATAGAATGACCATTTAAATTAATGTGAACTTTATTATATATTAAATTCACTTTATTAAATTTTGACTCCTGTTATTGAAGTGTCAAGAACTCCAAACCCTCACACCTTTAACATAACAAGACATATTTACGATTCCCCCTTCACATCAAAGAATCAAAATCTTACAAAGATAATTATAACAATAATATAAGAAACTACTATTTTATTTTCAATTGCTCTCAAGCTCATGAGGTCTAGGTTGGTGCTCGATCAGACTGCCATACTTCTCTTTTTTGAAGACAAAATACACCCATGTAAGCAATCATCTTGCCATCTCTTCTTATTGAAGTGGGAATCCATTTAAGCAATCATCTTTCCATCTCTTTGTATTGAAGTAGGAATCCACCTAAGTAAAACTTCTAGCCATCTCTTCTTACTGAAGTAGGATTGAGTTCACCTTGATGGGTGGAATAACCAACTCATGTACTCGGTTGGAAATTGTTAGATATTATAATGTTAATGTAATGTTACTTTATGCAATAAAGTAATTATGAGTGATTATGTAATAAAGTGAAATAATTCATATATAATAATAAAGTGAAATAAGTCATATGTAATAATAAAGTGAAATAAATCATACATAATTAGTGACACTTCTTTATTGTAATTATGATGTTAGGTGAAGTTAGGTAAATTAGGTAAGCGGTTCCTAAATGAGAATAATAGAACTTGCTAGATATATATACAACACCACTTTATGTAATTTGTGAACATTGTTGATAATTTATCTCTCGTTCATTCACTCACATCTCTTGCATATTTCTCCATAGCTTAGTTGAACAAAATTTTGGGTTGTAGATTGAACATAATATTCTTTTTGAGACATTTGGAAGTAATCATCTACTTTCTTGTCTAATTCTTCTTCTTCTAAAAAAGCAAAATTTAGGGTAAATTGGATGTAATAGACATAAATATATATAAATAAACATTAATTAATGATAATAATGTTAATAATATTAATAAATAAATAAGAATTATTAATCAATGAATGAATGGATGAATTAACACAATTTTTTTATTTTTTTTATTTCCAAGAAACAATCTCTTTGAAAACCATTCGAATACATCCCCATGATTCATGGATGCTAAACGGGGTAAATCGTCGGCCTTGATTACAAAGCTTAATCTCGAGGGGATCAAGAGTGTCGAACTGGTGCCTTGCCCAACTTTGGGGGGGAGAGAACTCACATCAAGCTACTGACTACTTGCGCAAACCTTCAGGGTTGAATGAAATCATATTGGTTAATGAAAGGACGTGACCATTGGCCTTTGGCCACACTTTTTGAGCTTTTGTCCAATTGCTAGCTTGCAACACTAAATAATATCACGACAGTTGTCTAGATGTCGATAAGCAACCTATTATCAAATTTGGCATTTTGCATGTTGTATTTGAATATACATGTTTATAATATATAAATATTTATGGTATATACAAAATTCTCTAGGGATGCTTCATTCTCAAGGTTTATGGGGAAATAGCATTGCAGATGCTCTTGCTTATGCTCTGTGTTTTGCTTTGTTCTACGACAACACTACCCCAAATGCAAAATAACTTGTTTATAAAAGATTTTGCAACTTGTGTGCATATCTTCTCTGTTACTCGTATTAAAGTATAGTCTTTGTTAGTGGAGGGGCTTTGTTCTTTGACTTCAAACGATGTTTTATATATGGCCATCTAACCTTTGATCAAGTAGAGGTTGCACTCAAATAGGTCATTTGTCCTTTAACCAATTAAAGAAATTTCAATATTTTTGGAACTTGATGTTTTTTCATGGTTTTTGAATAAGTTATTTATGTAGGTAGTGTAATGCCTTTCTAAAGATGATTTTATTGGTGTAAACCTTCTACATGATCCATATCTTAGTAGTAAGAAAAAATTACTTTGCATTCAAGCAAATTGATAATAAGTATTGTTTACCTTCGATGGTAGTGATTGTAGAGGACACCCTTAACATAGATATTATGCATGGATATTCTTGTTCAATGTGATCACTTCTATTAAGCTTAATGGAATCTTGAAAATAGAAGGTTCATTGTTCACTTGTCCTTGATTAGATTAGTTTTATGGGGTCTAGGAATTTAAAAACAAGAGTAATGATAGGAGTGCTATTTCTATCTATCAAGAATGTATATGTAACATCTCTTATTTTATGCATTCCTTCTTTGTTTGGACATTTATTTCATGGAAACATTTTATAATTTATGGTTTTCTTCTTAAAAGCTAGTCACTTAGCTAAGGCGTATTGTTTTGTAGGGACGAATGGTTGAAATATATGGGCCTGAGGCATCGGGAAAGACAACCCTTGCTCTTCATACCATAGCCGAGTCCCAAAGGAATGGAGGTATTGCACTTATGTGATATTTAAAATCCTCAAGGATGTTGTAGTTATGTCAATTCTTTTGAAGTTTTTGATCTTTTTGAAAGGCAAGAGTAACTTTGATGAAAAACTTAGCTAGAAATATCTTTCTTTTTTTACGAGTAGAGTATGGACTAGTTTAAATTTTATATATTTGGATTTTGAATGTGTATGGAATGTAAAAATACAACAAAGACAAGGAATTCTGACTTATATATCATCCTTTTGTTAATATTTTTTTTTGTGGAGTTGAATAAGATTGAGCCATCACCAAGACACATGTAAAGATAACTTCTATCTATATAGTATTTTAAATTTATAACCCTTCAATTGCATTTCTCGACATGATTTCATAAAATATTTTGGTCATTTTTCGACATGCATGACTTGGTGCAATTTTAGAGTCTAAGAATTATCCTTCGCAATCAATATACTATTTTAAATTAATATTCTTTCTAATGCATGTTTTCTTTAATTTTTCGTGAAATATACTTCTCGGGGAAATGCATTGGCCACTTCCCCTCATTTTGAGGATGGTACCTAGGATAGATTGGATTCTTCAAAGACTCAAGGCCTTGTCAACAACCTCATGACATTCATCATATTCAACAGCGTTCGTTCATGGAGAGTTACATGTCACAAAGTGAGATTTGAACTCAGGTGGGGAAGATAACAATTTTCCTCTCAGCCACTCGGGCTAAACCCCCTTGATAATTCTAATGTATTTCTTAGTAGCAAACCTTGTAAAATGTTTTCCAATCCATTGAAGTACATCCTTCACTGCCATTGCTGAGGGATTTAATAATGTGTTCTTAAGTTGTTGTCTAAGAATATTCTTTTGAGGTGTTCGTTAACATCCAAGATTTCACTTCTTGAAATCTTGATGTTAACTTTGAGATTAACATTTCACTTACCTCAGTGTGGCATAAATTTGTATGTACTTGGAGATTTTCATCATAATTGAGCTCAAGATGGTGTATTTTTGTATGAGTTCAGATTAGTGCTTCGTTGTTGTTTATCCTTTTGGGTGATTTTTTATGACATGCATGCCACCTATCAACATTGCTATTTTTAGCACAAGTTGCAATCCATGCACGCGAGTTTTGATGTTTCATTTTGGTACATGGTTGTGTGAAAGGCTTTTAGTGGGCTTTTAGGTGCATGCAGATTTTCATGCATGGTTGCATGTGCGATTGGGTTACATGCATGGCATTTAATGAGTATCTTGGCTGCTTGTTAGGTCACATACATGGTCGCATGTGGAGCATTAGGAGAATGCCCAAGTTGCATGGATAATTTCATGACATATTGCTATTTTTGACACTACAAAAAATATTGGGTCTTTTTTCAGTTACTGTAAATAGTATGTGCTTGGATTCCTTCGATTGAGCAATGAACAAAAATTACTATTTTCAGTAATTGTTATGTTTAGGATTTTAGCAAGTGCTCTTTATAGGGATGTCTATTTTATACAAGTAACTATGCACACATTTTAATTAGCTAGACCTTGATTTTGGTAGTTCCTACTTTTTTGTAGGGAAAATTTTAAGGATGCATAATTTTCTCAAAGTGTAGAAACCTTGGTGAATCTTACAAATAATGAAATTTCCAACTATAAAATGTTTGGCCATATTTAAAAAAAAATTCAAATTTCTAAGGATTTTATATAGTTTTTGGACAATTTTGACGATTTTTAGAGTAAAAAAATTAATCCTATGGAATTTGGGCGAATCATATAAGAAAAAAAATGGAAAATGACGAATATTTTTTTGGAAAAAACCTTGAAAATCAGCCCATGAGCTAAATTTCGCCCCCTAAATTTTTCCCTGTTTTTTGGGAGGTCACTTTATTTTCAGTAGGGGCTATATTTGGATACAATATATGCATGCATGTGTGTGTACATGTTCTATTTTTTGGCAGATGAGGATGCTTTTTCTATTTCAATAGTGCATTTTCAGTTTTAAAAGGGTTCTTTTGTAGATGATGAGTTGGTAGGGTGAGTTAGCATGTGACCTAACCCTAGATTGATGCCTCAATGCAGGATAGTAGTGTATTTCAAATTTATTATAATATTATTCTTAGCTCACCCTATCAATGACATATACTTGGATGGTTAGAGATGACCGTTTGCTTTTGTTGACTTTTTTTGAGGTCTATTATTATTAAAGAAGAGGGCCTCACTTGAGTGTTTGCTTCTCTTTTATCAAAATCAGATAGTTTCTATATCAAGTATAACGAGGGTGCTTCACCCTTGATGCTCATTGAGTCGTTTCTCAATGTTATTTTGACCAGAGAAGGCACTTAGCATGATATATGCTTTCGGGAGGGCACTCCACTGAGTGATTATTTTGGGTGCATTTAGAGTTTCATTTTGGTGTCTAACTTTAGACTTGAGAATAATCTAAGCCAACATATTCGAAGCTAAGACATTATTTGTTAGTGATTTGTGATAAAGATAAGGGCTTCACATGAGATCTATTTTTGAAACCCTAGTTTCAATTCTAATTTCAACAAGATAGGCACTTCCTTAATGGAAAAGATCAACATGCATTTGGGTTCTATCCTTAAAATTTATGGATAAGGAGGGTGTTCTAGCTATGGCCAAGTTGGGTGCTTCGGTTGGACTCCTTTTAGGGTTGAATCAATGACACTTTATCTCTTGTGTAAAGCCTTGCATGTCATGATATATTTACATGTTTTATTTTAGAAAATCAAGCCACGAATAGTTGTTTTTTCAAGTATAAAAAGAGGATCCACTATTTTCAAAATCGTGCTTTGGCTTGGCAATTACTTACTTGAATTTTTGGTGCATGAGTCTTATTTACTTTCTCATTTTCATTTTCTTAGTTTCTATGACTTCCTACTATTGAACATGCTATAATGAAGATTATACAAGAATTGGCTAGATACTAGGCTTCCTCATATTTTGTTGTCAGTAGAAGATCTAATTGGTGGTGCGTAGGTTAGATTTACTCAAATTCATTGATTTTACTTGCACGATGGTACAAGTATCTTTGATACTTTCATAATCGCGATTATAAGGCTCTGCAAGATGTTTTTTAGCCTATTTTGGACTGCCCAAGGATTCTCTCACTCAAACTAGAGTACTATTGGAGTCAATTAGGGATGCAGTCTCTTGTTGACTCTTTGTTATCTACATAGATGAGGTTGAGAAGTTTCTTGGGAAGCATGCCATTGTTGATGATGGTTTTATTTTTACATGATGTCATGATAGCCATATTACTTTTTGTTGATGATGTGATACTACTATTCTCGTAATGGTTTATAGTGGCAACTGTATGCACTTGCTTGCTTTTGTGAGCTTTGCTATTTGGTATTAGCCTTAATGTATCCAAGTTTATAATCTTTAATACTTCCTGGGATGCTCTGTCCAATTTTCAACTCTTCTATAAGGAAGAACTGTTGGAGATAACAAATGCGTATACTTGTTTAGGGGCATTGTTTACTGACCCATTCCTCAACTTGAAGTATGCCTCCCATTCACACCTTTGTAAGGGTATGCTTTACTTTTTGTGTTGGAGCACAAATGCTTTTAGATATATTTCCAGGAATTACTTTTGAAGGAGTGCCTCTTCAACTATATCATTAAACCCATAGTTCATTATGGGTTTGATGTTTGGGGCCCCAATTTAGGATTTGTGCACTGGGCATGTATTGAGAGTGTTCGAACTATATCATTCTTGAAAATATGATCTTGTTCAAGCAGATCATTCTTCTATGTATTGTCCATGCCATGTTTGCTACTCAACCTCTCCATCTCAAGATTATTTTCAGGCATACATTCTATCTTCGTAGATTGAGGTCCTTGGGTGATTAAACCTTGGGTTGTGAATGATACCCGGATTTGTCAGTGTTCATTGGATGGCTTCTTTAGGTCTCATTGTCCATCTTCAATGTTGGTATTCCGAGACCACACTCCTCTAGTCTATTGGCATCTTTATTGATTGGCTTCTTTTGTTAATCACTCGTTGAATTCTGCTACTCACCTTTTTCCTGGAAGGCTGATATAAATAGAACATTCAGGGATGTTATTTACCAACTGGCAACAAAGCATCTAGGTTACTTGGATCTCTCCCTTGCAACCTCTTGTCTGCAAAATGGCCTCCTATGTATAGAGCATTTCCTATAGATTACTGATGGCAACTCATCAATACTGACTATCTCCAATGTCTTTGGTGACATAACTTGAGGATCCTGCTTGGCTAGTTGAGAGGTTGCTTGCATTAGTTGTGGGTAGAGACAGATCACCATATTCCTTATTGTGAAAAGGTATGTTACCTTTGTTCTCTCTAAGAAGTGGAGAATCAAGAACACATCATTTTTCAGTGCCCCACCTATTATGAGATATAGAGGAGATACCACCATTTTGTATATAGACTTTGGAGGCTCCCTAGACACCTTCATCCATGATCTAGATCGTAGATGCTTAGCTCTTTTTGTATGGGACAGTGTCACCTTCAGGCATAGATCTTAGTAGGAGACCCCTGGGGCCAATTGAAGGGCTACCAAGGTGGTTGTGTCCTTTTATCCTATCCTAGATGTGGGGTTACTAAGTGCTCTTTAGATGCTGTCACTACTAATGAGATATAGATAGGTTAGTAACGTAGTATTATTCTCAACATGCTATTACTAGAGTGCTCAAATACCCTCACACTTCTTCCAAGTGTCGTGGATATGCTTCTATCCAACACGTACATTACCAATTACATTTGGGAGTTTCTATGGAAGGCAGTTTGCCTCTTTTGAGGACTATCCATCCTAGCCCTCCCATCCTTGGGCACTCTTATGGATGTTTTGCTGGAGAAATAAATTCCCCTCACCCTCCATCGTATTAAGTATTGATAGTGAAAAATTTGTTACCCTTTCAATGCTTTCTAGATTTCTGCCCTCCTCCCCAGTTTTTCTAGATTGAGGTTGATATTGACTATCGGCCACAATAGTAGTTGATAAACTCGTAGGACTTGGTGGGAATGGATCCTGTGACCTCCTTGGGCATTACGCCTTAACATAAGGGTTGAACCAATTGAACTAACCCTTGGGGTTCAAGCATTCTTCTATAGATATTATCAGATCTTGTATAGTTCCTATCAGAGTGGTGGATGATAATGTAGTCAATCCCGCTGATTTCATTTTGAGCATTGGCATACACATGTGACACTGCCGATATCTTGTCTCTGTTTCAAGCATTGGTCTTCATGTTCCCTTGACTGTAATTTGTACAATGCTTGGGTTTTATAGTTTAGGTCTATCTGTTTTCGGGTCTACCCCTTTCGCTATGTTTACTATGTCTACTTCATTTTATTATCCTAGTGTTCAGCCACCTTTTCAATCCCTAGGGTTCATTCTACTATAGCTTTTTATTTGGTGGGTGTAATTTGAGTTCCATTGACCTGTGTTTTTCATTTGTGGACATTAATATAATTTCTTTCTTTCTTTCATTCTGGTGATGGAGTGGATGTATTCACTTGGACTGGTCATTTGACAATTAAGTTAATAAAATCAATCCGTTGTTCTGGTACTTCATTCTTATCATCTCTAATTGTTGTAAAGAGTCATTCTCTCTTTACCTTCACCTCGCTTCTACAATTGCATCTAAAATGGGTTTACTTTCCCTCGTAAAGTCAATCCGTTGTTCTGGTACTTCATTCTTATCATCTCTAATTGTTGTAAAGAGTTGTTCTCTCTTTACCTGCACCTCGCTTCTACAATTGCATCTAAAATGGGTTTACTTTCCCTCGTTTAGTTTTTATGCATATGCTTGGTATTGATAAGTAGTTTGACTTCCCTTCTTAATATTTGGTGTGCATCTTCTTTCTTCTGCCATAAACTTTTGTGTTGAAGTGATTCTATTCCCCTTGGGATAAGGCATCTGTGATTGTGAAAAATTTCATATTAAAAATAAATCGTTACTTATGAATTTTCAAATAATATCTATATTTTCAGAAGGTCAGTAAGTTCTCCTTGCTGATTTGACCTTTTGGTTTATTGTTTGGAATTACAAGACTTGAAGTCCTGTTAGTTTTCTTGATAAATCAGTGAATTATATAATAAAATATTGAATAATGAATTATTGATATGAATGATGTATACAATGACCCTTGTGACCTTGTATAAATTTACATTGACTGGTTATGAGGTGAAGGGGTATGTGGCCTTTCTCTTTTCACTAACATAATTATTATTATTGTGTTTGTTACATAGATTTTCTGTTGGAGGGTTATTATCAGTGGTTTTGGAATTCTCCCTTGCAGAATACGCTGTTGTACTTGCAGATCTGCAAATTATATTGACATTTCTAGAAGTGTTTTTGTGCTTTCGAGCTAAGTCACCTGGTTCGAGTTCGTGTTCGAATTTGGCGACCTTGAAATTCGACAAAAAATTGGCAATGAAAAATTTGGTCATAAAATTCGACATTAAGTTCGATGGGCTATACATTTCAAAATTTTAATATATATATAAAGGATGGTATCTTGTTAAAAATTTAGGAATTTACGTTAGGTTTTTTGTATTTTTTTTACCTTTTAAAATTTTTATCGATTAAATTCGCCTTGAAGTTCGCCTCGAAGTTTGAATTCGACTTGAAGTTCGACATCAAGTTCGATTTGAAGTTCGACTTTGAAATTCGGCTTCAAGTTCGAATTTGGTTGAAGTTCGACGAATTTCGAATTTCAAGGTTGAAATTCTTTGAATGCGGTGACTAAGCTTCCGAGGAGAAATATTTTAGATTTGACTTTTGCAGCGAATAATAGCGGCAGATTTCACAATTTCACTTTCTTTGGCCTCTTTACTTCTGTCCAACGACCAAATTGCTTTGCCATGCCTGTCACAATTTCACTTTCTTTGGCCTCTTTACTTCTGTCCAACGACCAAATTGCTTTGCTATGCCTGTCTCTATTCTAGACATCTCCAACTTTGCTATGCAAAGCCTCCAGTTTCGTTGTAGGAATTGTGAGTTTCCTCCACTTATCATTTTCCACTTCTTGATCAGTATAGGACTCCAAACATTTGAAACAACAAAGAAATCATCAAACACGAAATTAACAAAAACCAGCAGGTGATATAAATAAATGTTGTCTATTTAGGAACCATGCACAATTGTTTCTCTGAACACGGCCTCGACTCTTACAGTTCCTACTTTTTAGGGAGGTCACTTATATTTTAGGCAAGTGCTATGTTTATCATCCACAAGCACATGCATGCATGCATACAGGTTCTATTTCTGGTAGATGAGAATGTTATTCTTGTTATCACACAACTTGTAGTTGTCTCTAAAGGTATCCTATCCAGGACGGTAGAGGTGTAGACAACTAAAGAGGTGACCCAAGAGATGCCATGGTTCCCAATGCAAGATGGGTGTCACGCTAACCGAGGCACTCTTCACTTTAGATCAAGCCTAAAGCAAGACCAAGGGGGAGACCCTAGCTTAGCCAATGAAGGCTAGCGAATCAAATCGAGACCTCTTAGGGATATGTGATGATGACAAAGGAAGATCAAGATTAGATCTAGATCTAGGATGGATAGGTGGGCCCTGTTGCCAGCTAAGTTGTACTTAGTTGGACTATCAAGCGAGCGGGCAGAGTTGAACATGTTACATGTTCATTTTTGATGATTTGATGTCCAACAGACCTTTTAAAGGGCCACTTTTTAAATTTTTCCACATGTCCATGGCCTTGCGGGTTTTATAATAAAATGTACTAGCATGGTGTTTTGTAAAGGACTTGGTTCCCTAGGACTTTTTGGCTAAGTCAGGTATTCCAAGAAGTTTTTCCACCTATTAATTATGTCTTGCATTAGTGGATAACATAATTTTTGGGTTTTTCTCCTGCTTCTCCAAAGCTGGAATGCTTGGGGAGGCTGACGGGCCTTAGGGGATTGTTAAAGTCCATGGGTTAATGTATATGAACATGCTAGACATTGCTTTTGAGTCATATGGACATGTGCTAAATCCCTCTAGGTAGTTATTTAATTTTCGGCGAAGTTTATTTTTTCCGTAAATTGGGCCATTTTTTAATGGTTCAATTAAAAATATTGTAATTGGCCTAGAGGGGGCGTCTAGGGTCTTTTTTGCCTTAGGGGTGCTCGTTTTCCAACTCAGAGCACCCCCCTAACCCCTAAACCCACTTTTTATAATGTTTGGGTCTTTAATTTTTCACTTATGCTAAAAAAAGTAAAAAAAAGTGAAAAAGTCGTGAAAAAATAAAAAAGTAAAAAAAAATTAAAAAAATTAACTTCCAAATTTTATGGGATTGGAAGTCAGAATTATTTCAGCTATGTTTTAGGAGTTGTAAGAGCTGATTTTAGAAAGATTCTGGGAAGCTATATTAGTGGGATTACTTTCCCACTTGAGGGGGGCATATTTCCCAAAATTGGGCCCCTTAAATCATGGAATTTGCAGCTATGTTTATGGGTTGTCATGTAATATCCCAAACTGCTATTTTTCTTTTTTTTCTTGTACTGTAGATGGCTAGTAGGCTTATATCTCAACAGAATATGAAAGTAAACCCTGATCCCTGTATGCATGCAGAATTGTGCCCTATAAAATATAGGAATGCTAGAAAGTAGGAGGAATTAATGCATGCACATACCGGTATATAGATCTGCTAATGTCGATGAAAATGATCCCCGCATGCAGATAATCTGATGGATGAATAATGAGAAAAGTCAAATCGTCCTCCAAGATAGAAGTGCGCCCTCCTCCAAGCTCTGAATGCTCCAAAATAATAAATACTCAGCTGAAGAAGACCCTGATGAGGTGTGCTAGGGTTATAGTGCCCTTTTGGAGATGATGGAGACTGCATGCATAGACTCTTATGGCTTCCAAGCCTAAAACGTGAAGATCCTTCCTAAAGAATGCACCCTCACTGATGCTCACGTCCTCCAATGGCCAAGAATGATGATAACTCCTTCAAGAGTCCGACAAAGAAGCTCTTCTTCCTGGGGAAGGGTAATATGGGGGCTCTGAGAAGAATGAGAGTTGCATGCACAAGTTTTGCCCTCTGTATACTCAAATGCGAATAGGAGGCTATTTGGGGAATGCGCCCATGCAAGAAAGAGCGAGCCCGGAATATGATATAAAATAGAACTCCATTGATGCTGAAAGATGATAATACCTGATGATAATAATGTTGAACCTGGATGATCCAACCTGATGATGAACTAGGGCAGATAGCTTTCATTGCCGAAATACACCAGTTAGCTGAGTACAAGCCTCAACTCCAACTTAGCTCGCTGAGCTTCTCCAAATCGAGATCACAAATCAATAATCAATAATGGTGTCTTCTCCATTCGCTTTACCTTCTTTTATAACATTCAACTGCTCAAAACCCTAATTTCACCCTAATTAGGTTACTTTATCTTCTAATTTGCAGTTGACTTGCATGCAGGTGCCTAGAGACTCAATAAGGTGCATGCATCATCAAATAATGCTTGGATGTCATGCATGCAGGTGGCCTTTGGCTCAGATGGCCCCTGTCCATCTAATGATGATATAAAATCTATGCCCTAGATATTCTGTATGGCATAAGTCCTCAATTGATCCCCTGATTGTCAGTGCCTGCTCGAACCTATGGGAATCAAATAGGTTAGCGGGATGGTCCTCAATGCCTAAGCAGAAGAGGACATTACATATCACATGGCTGATTTTTAGTTGATTTGGGGCTGATTTTGGCAGCCCATTACATGGGAGTGGGCAGCCCCATTTTTTTCACGAGTTATGCCACTCATTCCACCCATTCCTCTCCATCTTTGGCTATATATACATGGCTGCCCACTCTCTTTTTCTCTAGTTGGAGTTGGAGCAGACCTACTTTGTAACTTGTTTTATCTTTGCTATTGAATAAAGAAGACTTTGGAGGTCCACATGTGTGATGCTTTGTGAGTGGTTGATGGATTTCATGGCATGAAGTAATCTGTAGCTTAGACAATTTTGTGCAAGCATTTTCAGCCATCTTCTAGCTTGTAAGAAAGACGAACTAAACTTGTTTGTATTAGTTACTTCTTGCATGTGTCATTTCAATTAGAGATTCAAAACGTATATGTTTCATTTGTTTATGCTCATATTGTTTTAATTTCTAACCATATGCATTTCTAGATTTGATGGGTTTTTGTGAGTGTCTTTAGAGACAGGTTGACAGGTTGAAGAAGAAGATAGCTTGCTTGCTCTCCTTTTCCTCATTTGTACATGCTTTGGTGGATCTTGCCCTTGGTGTACCACATCCAAACCTTCAAAGATTTTTGAGTTCACATGCCAATCTGCTTCTTTTCTCTTTCTCAGCAAATGCAAAAAAATTCTAAACTTTTCCTTTGGTTACTGGTTAGAAACAAAGAGTAATAATGGTTTGCATTTGAAGTTTAAATTCTGAAATTCAGCCCATTACATGGGAGTGGGCAGCCCCATTTTTTTCACGAGTTATGCTACTCATTCCACCCATTCCTCTCCATCTTTGGCTATATATACATGGCTGCCCACTCTCTTTTTCTCTAGTTGGAGTTGGAGCAGACCTACTTTGTAACTTGTTTTATCTTTGCTATTGAATAAAGAAGACTTTGGAGGTCCACATGTGTGATGCTTTGTGAGTGGTTGATGGATTTCATGGCATGAAGTAATCTGTAGCTTAGACAATTTTGTGCAAGCATTTTCAGCCATCTTCTAGCTTGTAAGAAAGACTAACTAAACTTGTTTGTATTAGTTACTTCTTGCATGTGTCATTTCAATTAGAGATTCAAAACGTATATGTTTCATTTGTTTATGCTCATATTGTTTTAATTTCTAACCATATGCATTTCTAGATTTGATGGGTTTTTGTGAGTGTCTTTAGCGACATGTTGACAGGTTGAAGAAGAAGATAGCTTACTTGCTCTCCTTTTCCTCATTTGTACATGCTTTGGTGGATCTTGCCCTTGGTGTCCCACATCCAAACCTTCAAAGATTTTTGAGTTCACATGCCAATCTGCTTCTTTTCTCTTTCTCAGCAAATGCAAAAAAATTCTAAACTTTTCCTTTGGTTACTGGTTAGAAACAAAGAGTAATAATGGTTTGCATTTGAAGTTTAAATTCTGAAATATTACTATTGTAAGTCTAGTCTATTTCATTTATAAAGTATTCATCTTTCATAGATTAGATCTCTTCATTGGTAAAGCATTTCATTTTTCAAGATTGTCAAAAAATTGTTAAATTTTAAAAAATTTGAAAAATAGTGCTTAGATCTGAAATTTAATGTTTACTTGGTTTATTTAAGAGCATAAATTTGCAGCTCTCTTTGAGTGTGCAGAGATCCTAAGGAGACAAGCCTCACAGCTTGTCTCACTTAGTTATTTTTTTCGCAATTTTAACTTAGTTTTTTTTGGGTTTTAGCAGGTGTCCCAAATACACTCTTAAAGTGTTTTTGGGCATCTTTTACTAATGTTTGCTTGCTGGTTTGCAGCAATTGATGAATAGGTAGGAGGAAATGTTGGCAAAATTTTGAAGATTCAGGCCATCCGGAGCACCTAGAACTTTATTTTCTCAAATCGGTTACTTTTTCCTTCTATTTTTGTAAGCCACTAAGTCAATAAAAGACTGGGGCATTTCTATTGCATTGTAACTAAAATATTAAACTAGAGCAAGTGGGCTAACCAAGCGCCCACACCCCATCCCCCAAGGGGGGGAAATTGTGTCGACTCAATTTTCGTGGTTTGCTTTTTTTTAGTTAGGATTTCATTTTTCGCATTTAATAAAATCAAACTAGGATTAAAATTAACCTCGTTGGTCCGTTCCATTGGCGGGCCAGGAGTTCACTCAGGACTTAGCTTTTTCACATTTTTTACAATTTTCACATTTTTTTCTACAATTCAAAACGCCCCCTTGCTTTCCCGAAGTAGGGTTTCAGGACAAGGGCTTGCCCGAGTACTGGCCTGAAAAGAGACTCCTGGGGCTCTAAAAAGATAAAATTTTGGTTCCTAAAAAACTTAAAAATTTCCAAGGTCTTCTCCTGTATGCTCTGTGGCCAACTTGCAACTCAGTTTGATCATGTTGGTACGCATTAGAAAGGGGAAGATGATTAGTAATAGGTTTTAATACCACCCGAATAAACAAACCTTCTTGTGAAAATCCAGCACAAAGTGAATATTCTTTTGTCGTAGGGAAATTTTTCAAAGGGCTTGGGATAAAACTAGATAGTGACTTCTTGGAAACCGTTAGGCTTGCCCTCGTTGGTATAGCATCTGAACACCTCCTTGAGACTTCGATCCAGCCTAAGTCTGAGTGAAAAACCACACATCAGAATTTCGGACATGTTCCCTGTACCTTTGCATATATCGAGAATCCACCAGCCCTAATAAAAAGATCATTACCACAATAAAGTTAAAATAAACCAAGAACAATCGCACAACATTTCTTTTTCAGCTCATGCATCTATTTTGACTCCATTATAAGGCACTGGTTTATATTGTTTCATTTCAAGTTGTTGATGAATGTTGTAAATGATGATGATAATAATGAATATTTGCAAATGATGTATTAATGAATGATGTTTTGTTTTATATAAATGTATGCTGCATTATCTTGGTTTCAAAAATATTTCTAACTCCTAGATTAGACTCCATAGTTTGTTTTCATTTTTAGGGTCCACCCCCCTTGTCTTCGCTAGGAAACCCTAGACGAAGGAGTCGAGTTTTCAGGTGACAACACTTGACTCTGACTTGCCCCCAAGGCCACACCAGCAGCTTGAAGACTTCTGCTGCGTTTTCTCAGGTGTGGAACCAGGCGGCAACATTTTGGCGCCATTGCCAGGGATAAGTCTTTTTAATCCCGGAATACGACTTTTGAGTTTTCCTTTTGTTTTTGCTTTGTTTGATGAATCTTTAGATTAGATTTTTAATTTTTCATTTGGCGACTCCAGTAACCTTTTTTTTCTTTTATAAAAGTTCAAAGAAAAACAAAAATATAATTCTTTGTGAGATTATTTCATATGCATATTTTTTTTTCTCACATGGCGACTCCATTGAAGTGATAAAACCCTTTTTTCTCATATAGTTTGTTGAGACTGTTTTTGTGTAAATGAGCTTGATGCATTACAGTAAAATCTATAAAGCTCACCTTTTGACAACTCCACGGATTCAATACCAGATATATCCCATGGTCATTTCAAATGCAGGCTATTGATCTTTGAAAATGGATAATAAAGAGTCTAGTGAGCAAATTTCCGATGCTCATCCTCCCATTGACTTCTCAGGCATCCCTGGTTTCCCTAATTATCATAATGGTGAAGATGTATCTGATTATCTATCGGTCTTTTGGGGAGATGATGATGATGATGTAGAAATCGGACATGTCATGTCTTCTCTTAAAGTTGTGGCTAACTTCAAAGTCTTATATGAAGATAACATAATGGAGATGTTTGTTAGTACATTACAGAGATCTGTTTATCAATGGTATTCTAAAGAGCTTCCAAATAAATGTATTAACTCTCTTTCGAGCCTTTTTCAAATATTTATAAGGCAATGGCATAATAGAGGAACTAGTATGGAAGACTTGGACAGGATCCTTAGAAGGTACTTTCTCTTGTTCATACCTTGGATTGAGTATCATAAGGAAGACCCCAACTTTCCTCGTATCATCATGACAAAGAATGATAAATATTGGGAGGTGCCTCTAAGTTATATCAATCATGTCAATCTCCCTGTAGCACAGTATGGATTTAAAGAAGAGATTCAGCATGACCCTATCGAAGAGTTCCATGAAGCACCGTCAGTTGAAGATTTTGTGGAAAACCATCCTCCTGTCGCCATAGCTGAAAACATTGAAAATATGGAGTGTTCTCAAATCTACGATGATGATCACATGTGTGTTTCAGATTTGCCTAAAGAGGAAGCTATTATAGAAGTTGACAAAGAAATTCATGAAGGGTCTTCAATTGAAGATTTTTCAGAAGAGCTTCCTCAATTTGCCATTGAAGATTTGGGATTTCAGGATTACTTCAGTGAAAATGGTGACGTTCGTACTTCAGATTCTCTTAAGGAAGCAACCACTGCAGAAGCCTCTAAAGAAACTTGTGATGAAATTTGTATGGTTTATGATGACACTCCTCCTTTTTCTCCACATACTGTTGAAGTCTTGGACAACTTTATACCTTGTAATATCTTTCAAACCAAACCTTCTAAGGATGACTATTATGAACATGAGAATGGGTATAGCCAGGGATGTGGTGCCAACGATGAAGACTCTCTCATATCTGACATAGATGGGAATAATGACTGTTTGACTTCTATTGAAAATCCAATTTATGAGACTTTTTAAAATCTTGTTGAGAATCCCATCTATGATATAGCTAGTAAAGGGAGTGTTGATTTTGAGACCTTATGGAATCTTAGCATGGAAGAGGAGCCTGCAGATACTTCTCATGATCAATCAGAGCCATTAATGAGTATCAGTAATGAAGAGTTGGATATGATGCAATCAGTGGAATGTCAGTTTCAGCCTTCATCAACACATTCAGAGGTTCCTTATGATTTGGAGCAGCTTGGGGCATATGCTTTCACAGAAGTTTACTTTCAGAAGGGCCCTTCAGATCAATATGATGAGGTAGTCGGTCTGCCTTATCATTCAGAGTTTTTTCTCAGCTCTACCCAGTCATGGGTAGAAGAGGCCTGCATGAGGACTTACCATTGGGGGAAACACTTCAAAGATCTATCATATGCCTATGATCACCAATCCAATCCTCCAATCCAGAATTATCATGTAGGTTTGCATTTTCGAAATAAGGTATCCTTGTTTTGGCTGGTAACCAAACACAAGTTGAAAAGTTTTTGTATTGATAAAATGTTAATATGGTTGCATTGGATTTATCATTTCACTTAGCATTTTATTATATGCTTAGAGTAGGAAAATAAGCTCATCAAGTGAGCATTTACTTTCAACATTTCTTTTTCAGTACTTTCATTTTTGTACTTAGAATTTTTTAGTTAATTTTTTTTTTGAATAAAGCAACTTATGGTTCATTTGCCTCTTATAAGAACTTGTGCTATTGAAAGGTTTCTTGTCAAGTTGAGATGTTTTTACAGGTCACAGAAACCGGAGATTCTGGTATTCTCGTATGCTCTCCTTGCTTGAAGACCAGATCGAGCACATGTCCCACAGTTGGAGCTAGATGTTGCCAGCTAAGTTGTACTTAGCTGGACTATCAAGCTAGTGGGCAGAGTTGAACATGTTACATATTCATTTTTGATGATTTGATGTCCAACAGGCCTTTTAAAGGGCCACTTTTTTAATTTTTCCACATGTCCATGGCCCTGCAGGGTTTGTAATAAAATGTACTAGCATGGTGTTTTGTAAAGGACTTGGTTCCCTAGGACTTTTTGGCTAAGTCAGGTATTCCAAGGAGTTTTTTCACCTATTAATTATGTCTTGCATTAGTGCATAACATAATTTTTGGGTTTTTCTCCTGCTCCTCCAAAGTTGGAATCCCTGGGGAGGTTGACGGGCCTTAGGGGATTGTTAAAGTCCATGGGTCAATGTATATGAACATGCTAGACATTGTTTTTGAGTCATCTGGACATGTGCTAAGCCCCCCTAGGTAGTTTTTTAATTTTCGGCGAAGTTTATTTTTTTTGTAAATTGAGCCATTTTTTAATGGTTCAATTAAAAATATTGTAATTGGCCTAGAGGGGGCGTCTAAGGGTCTCTTTTGCCTTAGGGGTGCTCATTTTCCAACTCATAGTACCCCCTAACCCCTAAACCCACTTCTTATAATGTTTGGGTTTTTAATTTTTCACTTATGCTAAAAAAAAGAAAAAAAGTGAAAAAGTTGTGAAAAATAAAAAAAAGTAAAAAAATCTTAAAAAATGAACTTCCAAATTTTATGGAATTGGAAGTCAGAATTATTTCAGCTATGCTTTAGGAGTTGTAAGAGCTGGTTTTGGAAAGATTCCGGGCAGCTATATTAGTGGGATTACTTCCCCACTTGAGGGGGGCATATTTCCCAAAATTGGGCCCCTTAATCATGGAATTTGCAGCTATGTTTATGGGCTGTCACATGGCTGATTTTTAGCTGATTTGGGGTTGATTTTGGCAGCCCATTACATGGGAGTGGGCAGTCCCATTTTCTCCACGAGTTATGCCACTCATTCCACCCATTCCTCTCCATCTTTGGCTATATATCCATGGCTGCCCACTCTCTTTTTCTCTAGTTGGAGTTGGAGTAGACCTACTTTGTAACTTGTTTTATCTTTGCTATTGAATACAAAAGACTTTGGAGGTCCACATGTGTGATGCTTTGTGAGTGGTTGATAGATTTCATGGCATGAGGTAATCTGTAGCTTAGACAATTTTGTGCAAGCATTTTCAGCCATCTTCTACCTTGTAAGAAATACTAACTAAACTTGTTTGTATTAGTTACTTCTTGCATGTGTCATTTCAATCAAAGATTCAAAATGTATATGTTTCATTTGTTTATGCTCATATTGTTTTAATTTCTAACCATATGCATTTCTAGATTTGATGGGTTTTTGTGAGTGTCTTTAGCTACAGGTTGACAGGTTGAAGAAGAAGATAGCTTGCTTGCTCTCCTTTTCCTCATTTGTACATGCTTTGGTGGATCTTGCCCTTGGTGTCCCACATCCAAACCTTCAAATATTTTTGAGTTCACATGCCAATCTGCTTCTTTTCTCTTTCTCAGCAAATGCAAAAAAATTTTAAACTTTTCCTTTGGTTATTGGTTACAAACAAAGAGTAATAATGGTTTGCATTTGAAGTTTAAAATTCTGAAATATTACTCTTGGAAGTCTAGTCTATTTCATTTATAAAGTATTCATCTTTCATAGATTAAATCTCTTCATTGGTAAAGCATTTCATTTTTCAAGATTGTCAAAAAATTGTTAAATTTTAATTTTTTTGAAAAATAGTGCTTAGATCTGAAATTTAATGTTTACTTGGCTTATTTAAGAGCTTAAATTTGCAGCTCTCTTTGAGTGTGCAGAGATCCTAAGGAGACAAGCCTCACAACTTGTTTCACTTAGTTATTTTTTCGCAATTTTAACTTAGAATTTTATCTTAGTTTTTTTTGGGTTTTAGCAGGTGTCCCTAGGCAACGACTAGCCTCCAATGTTCCTGCTGGATGGGCCACATCAGCATGGCCAAACTGGTCAACAGGTGGAAAACTGCTCAAATCATGCCAGGGAGTGCTTGAAATTGAAAGATAAGTGTCTCAATGGATCCATAAGACCCAAATCCACTAGAGATGAGTACTCATACACGTCATGACAACCTGTAAGATCATTTGTAGGGTCCACCATACCCGGACAAGTAAATATATGATGATTTGGAAATAATAATAAACATGAAAAATTGCATCAATTATCATCTGAAGCCTGTGTCCAACATGTGGAATCATCAATAGGTATATGTAGGACCATGAATCAATCATCATACAATATAAGTGGTCCATCTCATCACGAATCCTAGGGTTGACCTTGGTCAAACCATGTTTGACCGGTCAAACTGATAAAAAAATATGATTGTGGCCTGGAGGGCCATGCTGTTGCAAGTGCAAATAGTTAAGACATGCTCTCTAAATCATTTTCATAGCAAGACTTTGAGACATTAAGCATCATTTCACTAGCAGTTAAATAATAATAATAGGTTATTTAATAATTTACCTTCAAAAAGAACTTCAAGAATATACTCGTTTGTAAACATGATCAATTTGCTAGCAGAGGGTGAAGGCTAAGGAAACAAGGCTAGGGCAAAAGGATGTGACTTGATTGATTTGGCATGGTGATACTTTGGATAAGGGAAAAGGTGTTACACACTTAAGCATGTGTCGGACCAAGATACACATGGAATGGCGGTGTCTTACAAATGGATGAGTTGTTTAGAGAAGTATTTATTCAACCTTGGCAAAAATGTCTACTACTAGAATCGTCACTTGTGGCTCTAGGGGACACTTTGATTTAGCTGTCCCTTACTCCATCTCAAATCATAACCCATAGGCTCAATGAGGTATATTTCCATATAAGGTCAGCAGTCTTTAGATTTAGCATTTGTTTAGCTACTGCTCTTTAGGACCTTTCATGTCATTGAATTCCATGGCCAACAATCATTAGATATAGCATACATTTATCCATTGCTTTTTAGGCCTAATATAACCCCTCTGGGATTTCACATGCGCTAATAAGCACAACTAATCACAGCTTTTATCCGGGGTGCATTTACATTTCAAAGCATTTCATTGCATTTCATTTCATAGCCCTTTTCATTGGGCTTCCAATAGTTTCCAAGGTAGTACATTTTGCTTTAGGTTTTAGCCAACAACAACTCAAGCAACTAGGGGGAATTCCGCACAAAACCACACATCAAGGCGACCGACTAGAATGATAACGACAAAAAATCCAACTCACCAAAGGCAAGTTTTGTTGCCAACTCAGAGCCGAGACACAATACTAACATGGATGCGGGTCCAACACAAAGGCAGAAGTGGGGAGATCCTCCATATCACAAGTCAAGGAGTAATTCATGGCAAAGATCCAAGAGTAAGGGAAGGATATACGGATGGGTGGAGACAAGTGGCAATGGTGCCTAAGCTAACAAGTCAAAGAGACAGTAATGATCATGTCCACATTCACAAGAAGGTAAAGACCAACGAGTATACACCAAGAGTTTCCAAATGTCAGTAATACAACAATGTATATAAACATAACAACCAATTTCATTTTAAGTATGTACATTGCCGGATCATAAGTACTAGATGCCAAGTCAATGCTATCAAAATGACCTAAACAACAAGATAATAACATCAATGCACATCATATATATAAACTGGGTCATATATCAATATTTGCTATCTGAACAAGCCATATCCACTGAACACACTGTATATGTAACAGTAAACATTGTCCTGTATCTGTATGGAACAAAAGATCATATCGGTCATCAAATCTAAGCTCTCAAGGCTCAACCTTGGCACAAGGTCTAAACAGTGTCTGATATAAGGCTGCTCTGATGTATAAGTGATCATAAATAATGATGCTCATCATAAGTGATCTTGTTGAATCTGTGTAAAGGCAAAGCTCTGAAAAGTGCAGGTATCTGCTCAGAAGACATGGTAGCCCAGCTACTATGGTGTGATAAGAATTCTATTTCAGGAGGGCATTTCTTGTTTAAAAAAGGGTGCTTTTGTGGATGATGAGTTGGTAGGGTGAGTTAGCATGTTACTTAATGCTAAATCGATGCCTTAATTTTGGATAATTGTGGTGTATTTCAGATTGATTATGATATTATTCTTAGCTCACCACATCAACAACATATACTTGGATGGATAGAGATGACCATGTGCTTTTGTTAACTTTTTCTTTTATTTTAATTTTTATGTGCATTATTACTAGAGGAGAGCACCTCACTTGAGTCTTTACATTTGTTTTCTCAAAATCAAATTGTTTCTATTTCAAGCATAATGAGGGTGCTTGATTATTGATCCTTATCGATTCTTAGCTCAATTTTGTATTCGCTAGAAGAGGGTGCTTGGCATGGGATATTCTTTCAAAAGGGCACTCCATTGAGTGATCATTTTGAGTGCATTTAGAGTTTAATTTGGTGCATTTAGATTTTAACTTTGGTGCCTAACTTGCGAGTTATTTGAGACATCATATCCTATGTTAAGTTGGGCATCTTGCTTGAGGATATGTTTGACAATTTTGTCGATTATTTGGCACAAAGATGAGGTCTTCACATGAGATCTATTTTTGGGTGCATTTAGAGTTTAAGTTTGGTGCCTAGGTTGAGAGTAGTTTGAGACATCATATCTTATGTTAAGTTGGGAAGGCATCTTGCATGGGGATATGTTTGATATTTTTGTCGAGGATTTGGCATGAAGATGAGGGCCTCGGATGAGATCTATTTTGACAACTTATCTTTAGTTCTATTTTCAGCAAGAGTGGCAACACTTTTCCGTATAAGATCAACATGCACTTAAGTTCTCTATGGGCGTTGGGCGTTGTGGATAAGGAGTGTGTTCTACCTATGGCCAAGTTGGGCGCTCCATAACGAGCTAGCAACTTCAACCCATAGGAAAATCTTACCAATGCTACCCAATTGTACGAATTTCAAGTGACATCCATGTTGATGATGGTTGTATTATTACATCATTTCTTGATAACTAAACTAGTTTTTGTTGATGATGTGGTCGTACTCTCCTATTGTCTTGACGATTTATAGAGTCAATTAGGGATGCCAGCTTGCATTGACGCTTCTTTTGGATTAACATATATTAGCTAAAAGAGTTTCTTTGGAGGATACCCATACTAATGATCATTGTATTGTTACATGATGTCTTGTATTTATACTAATTATTGTTGATGATGTTGACCTACGTTGCAATGCTAGAGTGAATGGCAATTGGAGAATTGAGGGGAATGATGATTGGCATTACTTATGATAAGAGGAATGCATGATCCTTACACTTATCCATAATGGTTGTGTTACCTAAACAACTAGCACTCTTCCACAATCGACAACTTCTGCCACATCAAAGGGCAGTATGCAAAGCCACTAAGCCAATACTCCTTGATATGAAAACCAAGAGGACCTGCCATGACTAGACCATGGGTCTTGAGCCCCACTAGCCCAACTGTTTTAACATAAAACAAGCCCCACTTGGCCTTTACATAGAAAAAAGTTCCCTCCGTTGTGGCATATCTGATATGGCACACTGTAGAGAATATGGAGGGTAACAGTTGTGCTTAGGCTTCAACCCATGCTTCCATAACTATGTGAGAAGACTTTCTGCCACCCTCTTACATGTAGTCAACAATTGGTTTTATAAGTCAAAGAAGGTGGATGGATTCATTTAAGGCACATTGTGGAAAAGAGATGAGATATAACATTGACACATGGTAGTAAAGGATTTACTTTCCCATTGGTCCCCTTTCCTCTTTCCCTTTGGTGGAATCATATCCCCTCTCGTGCTTTCTGCAACTATCTGGGTCCATTATATATTATATTCCAACATTAATATTTACATAGCTTGATTTCACCTTGGCAAGCCTACCACATGGTCCATATAATTATATTTACATCGGCTACTTGCTTATCCATTCGCTAGTTGAGCCTTGGCCTTGAGCTTCACACTAGGAATACATACTAGCATATTTGCACCATTGTCGTATTGGGTCATTTATTTAAGTTAACATGGCTTGACTTTCGTCGTTATAACCATGCATTTATAGTTTATACATAATTTGTTCTAATACATTCCAGGGGTCAAAATCGGGGTATTACACAGAATATAAGGATCATTTTGTTTTTGATGTGCTGTATCATATGAAATATTGTTCACTGCTTGTATGGGGATTGGGGGGTTCCCTTGTGATTGCTTTTGCTGCATCATTCATAGTGCACACCTTTATACATTAAAGTGGCTATGCTTTCGAGACATGAGACTTTGTGTATCCTCTCTAGTCCTAGTACCATCAGGCTCATTACATCCTTCTTTTACACTATCTTAGCTACTAGAGGGAGTAAACTTTAAGAGGAATCCAACACCTTAGATCGTGTTGGTGGTAGATCCGTGAGACAATTTTCATCCTTTCGCTAGGGCGAGAAACTTTCTACTTCTATAGACCTTAAAGTTGGAACAACTCCTTACATAGTGCCACTAATCGAGTCCAGTCAAAAAAGTCGACTTCCATTTCGAGCTTTCTTTCCTCAACCTCAAATGCTATCAGAGTTAGTTCCTTTCACTCCAGAGAACCTCCATAGCTCCTCCCAGGACCACTCAACTATGCCCCCTGGTCTTACCTACTTTACAGGCTTTGCACTGACCGTGTCACAATGATAAAGGATTGGAAGCATGCTTCTTCTCTTTCCACTCCCCATCCTAACTCTAGTTCTACATGCATCTCCAAGTTGAGCTAGAGCTTCACACTTCTAAGGGTTTGAAATTTTGTCTTAAAGCAAGCTATCTCTCTTGCTTTGTTAGCTTGTTTATGGATACTAATAGAATTATCTTATCTTATTATAAGCAACCTTAATTGGTGACTACCTAACTTCTAACATCAATATTTAACATTACATTAAAGTAGTTAATAATCACAGGAATTGCGACCTAAATTGTGATTTTCCGATTTAATTTGGAATCGACACTCAAATGATCAGATTCAGATCTTTTTGAGTTTGACTTGGGTTGATCTAGTTTGACTCGGTCAACGCAAGTCAAACTCTTGATTTTTTCCTTGACTAGCGATTTAAAGCTCCGATATTTTGAACTGCACGCCCATGAAAAGTTTTTAAACCCGGTTTTGACTGTTTTGGTCATTATTTAGCTTGCTGGAAGTGTTTATGCTTGCTAGAGGTGTTCAGTAGTAAAAGTGACATTCTCCTTATCTTTTCACTTTCTAAGTGTTTTTTGGGCACTTTTTACTGACATTAGTTTGCTGTTTTGCAGCACTTTACGAATAGATAGGAGGAGACTCTGCCCAAATTTTGGTGGATTGGGCCATTCGAAGCATCCAAAAACATACTTTTTTCATCCGGAAACTCCTTCTGTCCAATTTTGTAAGACTTTGAGTCAGTTTTAAATGACTGGGGCACTTCTGATCATATTGTGAAAGAAATATTAAACGAGAGCAAGTGGGCTACCCAGCGCCCACACCCCATCCCCCAAGGGGGAAACTGTGTCGACTCAAATTTTGTGGTTTGCATTTTTTAGTTTAGATTTGCTTTTTCAGCACTTAATTAAAATTAACTAGGGATAAAATTAACCTTGTTGGTACGTTCCATTGGCGGGCCACACAAGTTCACTCAGGACTTAGTTTTATCATTTTTTTTACAATCTACAATTTCTTTATTTTCAAAACAACCCCTTGATTTCTTGAAGTACGGTTTCAGAATAAGGGCTTGCCCGAGTACTGGCCTGAAAAGAGACTCTTGGGGCATAAAAATGTAAAATATTTGTTCAAAAATACATAAAATTAACAAGGCTTTGTCCCCGTATGCTCTGGATCACTGCAGCTTTGTCTAAACATGCTGATCAACCAGAAAGGGACTCAGTGACTAGTAATTAGTCTAACACCGCCCAATTAACCACCCTTTACGAAAATCCGGTGTAACGATTATTGACACTAGTGGGCAAATTTCTCAAAGGAAGCGGGAATCACTGCGTAGGGACCTCGGGATATCGTTAGACTATATCCTCGTTTGGTATAGTGTTGAACACCTCCCAGAGACTTCGATCCAACCCACATGTCCAAGTGAGGAGCCACCTTGTCAAATTCCGGACATATTTCCAGTACCTTACGGTAAATTGGAAATCCCTCATCCATAATAAAAACTCATTACCACAAAATAATAAAATTTACCAAGAACAATTGCAAAACATCGTTATTTAATTTCGAGCACTTTATTTTTGACTCCATTTATCAGCACTGGTCTTATTATTGGATATTTTATGATGATGGATGTTATGTATCAAATGATAATGATGATGTGGGACAATGAATGATTTTATCTTTTATAGTGCTTTGTTCTTGAAAATAATTTTTTCTAACACCTAGATTAGTTGCTTTATCTTTCATAGATTAAACACCTAGATTTTCTTTCTTTTAGGCTCAACCCCTCTTGGCTTCGCTAGGAGTAAGCCTAGACGGAGGAGTTGAGTTTCAGGTGACAACACCTGACTCTCACTTTCCCCCAAGGCCACACCAGCGGCTTGAAGATTTTTGCCGCGTTTTCCCAGGTGTGATTCCAGGCAGCAACATGCAGTACCTCTGAGGCAGCCACAGGTTCTTTTGAAGGTGTGCTCTGGCATCATAGTATGAATTAGCTGGGTAGAAAAACGCTGAATAATTGATCCTATGGAGACATCAGAAATATTTTGAAGAAGTTCTAAGCTCGGGTTACCACAGTGCAAATCATCTATCTCATGAGTTATCCGAATAGATGACTGTAAGATTCCAGATCTGATTCTTATCTTGGTTTTTACAATTGTTTCGAGTTGGTTTGTCAGTTTGTGTTTCAGATTGCATTCACCATAACAATGGACATAGAATTGCAAATAGAACAATAATTGCTTGCATTTATTACCCAAAAGGCAGCTCGTGAACGCTTGAAAATAACAATGGTAAACTACAGCTGTAATAACCTTATTAATTGCATATCAAATCAACCACATTAAGCTTATCTGACCTGAGAATGAGAGCAGAAGATTACATGGTTTTCATGGCTGTAGTAGCTAACATGCAAAGCCCAAAACTGTAGTATATGACAGTGAACTGTGATATTATGTTCATCAAGAAGAGCACCCGGCTTCCAGATATCAATCTTTTTCTTCCCAAAGATCTCCGAGATGAATGTTTGAGCTTGTTATACCAAGTAGTGGAATCTGACTTCTTTGACTGATTTTTGCTTCACTTGATTTTGGTAATTGCTAGTTTAGTCACTAGTGGCTAATAGGTAGTTTGCATGTTTTGCATAAGGGTCTGAGTATTCAGCAGTTGATTGCATTCCATATAATTGTAAATAAACACACTAAATCCCAACGAATCGAATTTGGTGAGCACCAATGGATTACAACCAGATTGCTTCAAACAATAAATAATAACCAGATATTAATTGATATAACAATTCTGACCTTAAAACTGTGATGATGAAGAATGATTAATGATTGTAACAGCTGATAAAGATATTATTCCAGATCTGAATTTGTGAAGCTCTCTCCAATCACAGAGACGACGCCTTCTTGTTGCTGAAGAAGATTAGTACTGATAATAAACTGTCATGTGATGTGGCTTACACTGGTGGTAATATAGCTGGTTCATATATATCATACACCCTCCATGCAAAGAATGTATAACCAGCAGCTGAAATGTGTCCAACCAAATTCGTATGCAGTAGTACCTCTGTCCACAAGGGATGTAGCTTGCTATCATAGCTGAAGGACATGCCCAATAGTGAAGAATGATGATACCAGCAATAGATCACGCCCTCTTTCCAACAGAAGAGGCTGCCAAGAAGATTCACGCCCTCTTCCAATAGAAAACGCTACCCAGAAGATTCATGCCCTCTTCCAATAGAAATCCCTGCTCATGCGTTGTATGTCCAGCTAGGAAACTCACGATCCAGCAGGGGCTTCATGTCTTGGTTGAGGATGAAATCGCTGCCCAAGACAGTTAATGAATATGCCCTTGCTCAATGAGAGATAGATCAGCCTTAAGATTGTTTAAGATGCTAGATGAATGCGCCCTGCCTGCAATATGCTTGACCTGAGGTATCTTCCTTGAAGCATGATGATAGATCTAGGTAATCTATCCATTAAACTTGGTTAGGATGTATAGATTTCAACATTGAGCCCAAACTTGTTGGCTAGGGTAGTGTGCCCTAAACCTTAAATGGCTCTCAGAGCTCTCAAACCGAATCTCAATGATCAATAATAACAATAGATACCGAGTAACTCACTTTATCTTTCTTTTATAACCTTGGCATTGCATGCCCTATACCTAAGTCACTTTTCTCTTCTATTTCTCCGTTGAGTTGCATGCATCTCACTTGCATGCGTGCATGCATCTCACTTCTGCATGCATGCATGATTGCATGCATCTCGCTTTTTGCATGCATGCTTGCATGCTCTTGAGCTAGGGCTCGCATGCTCTTGAGCTAGGGCTCGCATGTTCTACATGTCCTTTGTTCCAGTTTTATCCAAAATGGAACATTACAATAACACACTGATCTCTGTACATTACTCACTACCTAAGTTGCCAGGAAACTTGGGTACGGGGACAGGGACGGGTACGGGTACGGGGACGGGGACAGGGACGCCACTTTTTGAAACAGGGTACTTGGGTACGTCGGGGGTACTATATATATATATTATAAAAATAAAACATGTCAGTCACATTATACATGCTTATTTCAGATTTCTTCAGAAATTATGAATCATGATTCATAATTCTAAATTCATGATTCATTGAACAATGAACATTCACATTAAAAATTTGAAAAATCATACACTCATAGTATGATGAATATGGTTGTCTATGGTTGTCATTGATGACACACCATTAATTACAAAGGTGTAAATGCATGATGACAAGCAAATAGGGTGATGGGCATTGGCACACCTAATAATCCAAATGACCCATACTGTGGTCATTTGGAATTGGCCCTAATACCCTAGATAATGAGGTGGGCAAATGACACATGGCAAGATGGCTTGGAGATGGCAAGGATGATGTGGACAATGCATATGCCAAGCAAGCATAAGCTTGCGGGCATGATAATGGCAAAGAAGACAATGGGCCAAATGACCAAGTGGACAAGCAAGGTGTAAATGGCACAAGACAAGATGGACAAAGCACAAACAAACAAGAACATGGAAATGGCAATGGACAAAGGCGAGCAAAGGTTGATGACAAGTAGAACACACATGGAAGACAGTGGCATTTAAATGAATGAAAACATGGACGAATTGGCAAGCATGAACAATGGAAGACAAGAGAAAAGACAAGTGAGATGGATGGCATGAACACAAGAAAGATTACTTTGGACAAGAAGGTGCTGCGGGTATCTTATGGCCCATCCTACGGGCATTTGAAGGAGGTCTTGCGGGCACTTAATATGAGCAGTTGTGGGCATTATTGAAGCCCATTGAGGGCATGCTGAGGACAAGCCTTCGGGCACCTTTGTGAAGAACAACGTGGGCATCGAAAAGAAAAAATGAGGGCATCTTGGAGGTATGCCAAAAACCACATGCGAATAGTTGAAGTCAAAGATGGTGCAAGGACCACGTGATGTGGGATCTGTTGCCGCTTGGTTCCACACCTGGGAAAACGCAGCAGAAGTCTTCAAGCTGCTGGTGTGGCCTTGGGGGCAAGTCAGAGTCAAGTGCTGTCACTTGAAAACTTGACTCCTCCGTCTAGGCTTTCTTAGCGAAGCCAAGGGGGGTGGACCCTAAAAATGAAAACAAACTATGGTGTCTAGTCTAGGAGTTGGAAATATTTTTGAAACCAAGATAATGCAACATACATTTATATAAAGCAAAACATTACATCAATACATCATTTGCAAATATTCACTATTATCATCATCATAAACAACATTCATCAACAACATGAAATATAACAATATAAACTATTGCCTGAATGGAGTCGAAATAGATGCATGAGCTGAAAAAGTAAATGTTGTGCAAATGTTCTTGGTTTATTTTAAATTTAATGTGGTAGTGGTCTTTTTATTAGGGCTGGTGGGTTCCCAATATACGCAAAGGTACGGGGAACATGTTCGGAATTTTGATGTGTGGCTTCTCACTCAGACTTGGGCTGGATCGGAGTCTCAAGGAGGTGTTAAAATGCTGTACCAACGAGGGCAAGCCTAACGGTTTCCAAGAGGTCACTATCCAGTTTTGTCCCAAGTCCCTCTGAAAAATTTGCCCACGACAACAAAATACTCGCGTTGTGCCGGATTTTCACAAAAAGGTTTGTTTATTGGGGTGGTATTAGATCCTATTACTAGTCATCTTCCCCTTTCTAATGCGTACCAACATGATCAGAATGAGCTGCAAGTTGGCCACAGAGCATACGGGAGAAGACCTTGGGAATTTAAAAAAAAAAATTTATGAACCAAAATTTTATTTTTTAAAACTCCAAGAGTCTCTTTTCATGCCAGTACTCGGGCAAGCCCTTGTTCTGAAACCCTACTTCGGGAAAGCAAGGGGGCGTTTGAGTTTGTAAAAAAATGATAAAAATCTATGTCCTGAGTGAAGTTGTGGCTTGCCAGTGGAACAGATCAACAAGGTAAATTTTAACCCTAGTTAGTTTTATTAAATGCCGAAAATAAAAGAAGTAAACTACTCTAAAAAATCACACCATGAAAAGAGATGACACAGGCCACCCCTGGGGGGATGGGGTGTGGGCGCTGGCTAGCCCACTTGCTTTCATTTAATAATCTTTTACAATGATCAGAGAAGTGCTCCAGTCTACTTAAAGTGACTTGGTGGCTTACAATTTAGCAGGAAAGTTTAACCGGTTTTACAAAAAAATCAATAATGGTCCTTCGGATTGCTTGGATCCTTGAAATTTTGGCAGCACCTCCTCCTTCTTGTTCATCTTTTGCTGCAAATCAGCAAGCAAATATTAGTATAAGATGCCCAAAAAGCACTTTAAGAGTGTCTTTGGAACACCTCCTCAAAAACCCAAAAAATTTTAAGTGAAAATCTAAGTAAAAATGCAAAAAATTAACTAAATAAGACAAGCAGTGAGGCTTGTTTACTTGGTATCTTTGTAAGCTTTAGGAGCTGCAAATTTTTAGCTTTTTTAATCAGCCAAGTAAACCTTTTAAGTTCAGATCTAGCTTCCTACTCAAGCTTGTAAAAAAAATTCAATGAACATGACTTTTGTATGAAACTAGAAGAATAGATCTAGACAATAGATGAGAACTTTTAAAATTGAACTAAGTCTATTCTTTCATGCAAATAAATCAGATCTATTTATGATCAGAAAATTGTAAGATCTAAGAAATATTTGCTACTTTTTAAGAAACCAAGTAACCAAAAGAGTTTAGAAAATTTTAATTGCTGAGAAGGAGAAGAGAAGCAGAACGACCCTTGAAACCATAAAACTTTGAAGGCTTGGAAGTGGGACACCGAGGGCAAGATCCACCAAAGCATACACAGATGAAGAAAATGAGAGCAAACAAGCTATCTTCTTCTTCAAACTTGTCAACCTGTAGCTAACAAAAACACTCACAAAGAAACCATCAAATTAAAAATGCACATGGTTAGAAATCAAAATAAATGAGCATAAACAAATGAACATATAAATTTTAAATCTCTAATCAAGATGACAAATAAAAGAACTAATTAAAACAAGCAAGATTAATTAGTATTTCCTACAAAATCGTTACCAATCCTTCAAGTAGGCTAGTAGATGGCTGAAAATTACTTGCACAGAAATTGCCTTAGCTACAAATCACCTTATGCCATGAGATCATGAAATCACTCACAAAGCATCACACATGTGGACCTCCAAAGTCTTCTTTATTCATAAGCAAAAGATAAAAACAAGTACAACAATGGTCTGCTCCAACTCCAACTAGAGAAAAAGAGAGTGGGCAGCCATGTATATATAGCCAAAGATGGAGAAGAATGGGTGGAATGAGTGGCATAACTCATGGAGAAAATGGGGCTGCCTACTCTCATGTAATGGGCTGCCAAAATCAGCCCCAAATCAGCTAAAAATCAGCCATGTGACAACCCATAAACATAGTTGCAAATTCCATGATTGAAGGGGCCCAATTTTGGGAAATGTGCCCCCCTTTAGTGGGGAAGTAATCCCACTAATATAGCTGCCTGGAATCTTTCCAAAATCAATTCTTACAACTCCTAAACATAGCTGAAATATTTCTGACATCAAATCCCCCCAAAAATGGAATTTGATTTTTATGATATTTTGACTTTTTTCCATTTTTCTCTCCATTTTTCACTTTTTAATTTTATTTTTTCTCCATAAGTGAAAAATAAACAACCCAATGACTATGGAAAGTGGGTTTAGGGGTAAGGTGGGTGCTTTGAGTTAGAAAACGAGCACCCCTAAGGCAAAAAAGACCCTTAGATGACATTTTTATGCCATTTACAATATTTTTAATGAAACCATTAAAAAATGGCTCATTTACGGAAAAAATACTTTTCGCAGAAAATTAAAAAACAATCTAGGGGGACTTAGCACATGTCCACATGACTCAAAAATAATGTCTAGCATGTTCATATACATTGACCCATAGACTTTAATAATACCCTAAGGCCTGTTAACCTCACCAAGCATTCCAGCTTTGGAGGAGCAGGAGAAAAACCCCAAAATTATGTTATGCACTAATGCAAGATATAATTAGTAGGTGAAAAAACTCCTTGGAATACCTGGCTTAGTCAAAAAGTTATAGGGAACCAAGTCCTTTACAAAACACCATGCTAGTACATTTATTACAAACCCCGCAGGGCTATGGACATGTGGTAAAAAATAATAAAAAAAGGGCCCTAAAAAAGGCCTGATGGTCATCATATCATCGAAAATGAACATTGACATGTTCAACTTTGCCCGCTCACTTGATAGTCCATCTAAGTACAACTTAGCTGGCAACAGGATCAAAGACAAACTTAAATAAATAATCATTTAATTTATTAAATGATAAAACAAAAATATATTTGTTGAACAAGTCAGCTTCCCGAAAACAAAGTGAACATCATTTTTAATATTATTTGTTTTGGAGTGTACAAGTCGACCTCTATACATTATTAAAAAGGTTGATGTATAAATACAAGATGAGTTCGTTGTTTTTGAGATGTGAAATTGGAAGTGAATTCGGTGGAGCTCTGAGTTTGGGTTTTTGAGGAGGACAATTCGTTGGTATGAAAAGGAGCAGCATATGGGCAGTGTGATGACAGCAACAGAAGACATAATGATGATTTGTTAAGGACAGAATGTTATGATGAGATTGACTATGGATATTGATGATAAAGATGAGGACAGTTCAGTGACTACAGGAGCATCATGATGATTCTACCTTTGTGTTGTTGATTGCTAAAGATATAATGCTTAGGTGGATGATGAAGACATGATTTCTGGGCAGCTTGGATATAAACTGACTGAAGACTTGAAGTATAATTGCTGAAGACAATGGACAACTGGTTGATATGTTTGGGCATTAGATGATTTGAGCAGAATGATAAGGACAAATTGATGCTGGGACAGACTGTGATGTGTTTGCTGGTAGTAGAAGCATGATTGATGCATGCTGATGGTTTCCAGAGTTGATGCTGAGCAGTCAGATATGTATGGACAAAATGAAGTCCTTTTAGGGCAATAGTTTTAATGTGGACACAATGATGATGTGGTCAAGTTGCTTGTCATGCTGGTATGGTACAAAACTGGAATGATGAATGTCGGGACATAATGATTGAAGTGGCAGCAGTTTGTTAGATGACAGAGTTGACAACAAGACAAGTTTGTGTAGACAAGTGTAATATAATTGTTATGATTATTGGGTAACAGAAATTTGTATGTTCATACAAGCAGGGTCTTGTATCCATTTTCTTGGTTGGGTACAAGAAAGACTAGGCAGGGTCCTAGATAAAGAGTTGGTGCTCTTTTATTTCAGTTGGTGCTGAATTGCCTCGCGGTTGTAGCCGTTGAACCAATTACAAAAAAATTTCAAACTAAGAGACAGGACACGTCCTAAGGGGTCCCCGTGTCCCGTGGGCCACGTTTGGGCGCGGACACGCTGGCCCCACGTGGGGGACACGCGATTTTTCGTGTCCCGAAATCGGGACACGCGTGTCCTAAGTCTGCGCGGCGTGGGGATTTTCCAGGACACGAAAATCGCGAAAAAGTGCGCCCGCGTGCCCATAAAACCGATTTTTTTGTTTTTGTTTTGTCATTTGCTAATTGATGGGAGTGTGAGGGAGAGCTAGAGTGAGCCCAAAGTCAGTTTTTTTGCAGGTGAAGGAGATTCAAGAGTGTTTTCTTGTAGGTGGAGGAGATTCAAGTGTGATTTCACCATCAAGATTGAAGGAAAATGTCTCAACCAGCTAGGGCAGCAGGTAGAGGGCAAAGGAAAGGGAAGAATGCCCCATCTATTCCCTCTCGTCCTATTCCTCCTCCAAGCACATCCCCTTCTGCTCCTAGTAGTGCTCCAACCGGTTCTAGTGAAGCTCATCCTCATTATAGCCATGCTTTGGCAAAACAACAAGCACAAGAGAGTAAATACCCTTTGTGGAAGTATGTGACTGTTGGAGCGAAGCTTGGTGGGGGAGGCAATGTGTGTTGGACTTGCAATTTCTGCAGGCATGAATTCAAGAGCACCTATTACCGGGTTAAAGGCCATTTGTTGGCCCTCCCTTGTGGGATTTCTTCATGCAAAGCTGTGAGTGTTAACCAAAGGAGGGAGATGGAAAGAGAAGACCATGTTGGGGTAGGGAAGGTGGCTGCAGCAAGCAAGACATTTCATCGTGAGGATCCTCTTCCATTCTTGAGGAAACCCTCTAGCACTAGGAGTGGGGTTGATGCTATTGCTTATCCAACAAGAAAGAGGCCAAGTTCAAGAGGTCCAATGGATAGGATTTTCCAACATGAGGCATGAGAAGAGGTAGACCTCTCCATTGCATTTTTCTTCTACCTCAACTTCATCTCATTCAATGTTGCACGGTCACCATTGTACTTTGAGATGTGTCGATCTATAATGGAACTAGCTCCAACTGGTTATGTGCCTCCTAGTTCAGAAAAGCTTAGAACCACATTGTTGGTTAAGGCAAAGAAGGAGGTGGATAAAATTATTGATCCAATTAAATCAAAATGGTCCACATGGGGTGTTAGTATTGTTTCTGATGGATGGACGGATCCAGCACGCCATCCACTCATCAATTTCATGGTGTCTTCCACAAATGGACCGGTGTTCTTGAAAGCGGTGGATGCTCTTGGGAAATACAAGGATGCACAATATATGGGTGATTTGTTCATCAAAACCATTGAAGAAGTAGGTGTTGATTCTTGTGTACAAATCATCACGGACAATGCACCTGTTTGCAAGGCTGCTGGCATGATTGTGGAAGCTAAACATCCACAGGTATGTGATTGTTAATTTACTCATTTATTTGAAATTTTGAGCTGTTAGTAACTTAGTAGTTAGTTGTAGTCTTGTAGAGTCTAGGAGTCTAGACTCAATGACTCATTTATACTTTCTTTTATTGATCTTACAGGTATTTTGGACACCTTGCATTGTCCATTCTTTGAATTTAGCACTGAAATCTATTGCTTCAGATGTGCCATGGATTGGCAAACTTATTGAGGATGCACTCCATATCCGTAACTTTGTACAAAACCACACCAATGCCCTCACAATCTACAAAGAGTACACAAATATTTCATTGTTGAAGGTTGCAGATACTCGGTTTGCTTCCTCATTCATCATGCTCAAGAGATTGAGAGAGGTAAAAACCGCTCTTGGGTCCATGGTGATTTCAGAGTTTTGGGCTTTTTGGAGAAAGTCGGATCAGAATGCTTCACAAAAGGTGAAGGACATAGTATTAGATGATGGTTGGTGGGATAGGGTAGTCCTTAGCATCAAGATCATGGAGCCAATCATTTCTTTGTTGCGGTTTGCAGACACGGACCAGCCCATCCTAGGAGATGTTTATGAGGGGTGGGATTCCATGATTGAGTCCATGAGGACCATTGTTATGGAGAATGAGTGTGCTGAGTATGAGACATCGGCAGAGAACTTATGGTCCATCATACAGGGCATTCTTATCTCCAGGTGGGATAAGAATTGCACACCTTTGCATTGCTTGGCCCACTCATTGAACCCTAGGTTCTACGCTCAGGATTGGCTCAGTGGTGGGTCGGGGCACTCATCCAGAGTCCCTCCTCACATGGATGGAGAGATCTCAGAGGGGAGGAAGATAGCATTTAGACGGCTACTTCAGGATAGAGACCACCTTGAGGTGGTGGAGGAGGAATTTTATGAGTTTTCTAGTGGCACCGGGAGATTTGGAGGATATGAGGTGATTAGAGACATGGGGGTTAAGAAACCCCTTGTTTGGTGGACAACTCATGGGGCAACATGCCCTATTCTACAAAAGATAGCCTTGAGGGTCCTCTCTCAAGTTACTTCATCCTCTTGTTGTGAGAGGAATTGGAGCACATATGGGAACTTGTACAGTGTGAAGAAGAGCAGACTTGAGCAGTCCAGGGCAGAGACGATGGTGTATGTGCACTCCAACCTTCGTCTTATTTACAGGAAGAGGGAGGAGTGGGTGAAGGGAAAGACACGGATGTGGGATGTCTTTCCTGATGAGATGGGTTTGGACAGCAGTACTGAGTTGGCATTAGCCAACATGGATCTTAATGATCCAATGCTAGAGCCGGTCACTTTTGATGAGGGTGATCGTATGGAGGGGTCATCCTCCACACCAGCAGATGCAGTTAGTCAGATTGGCAGAGAGGAGGAGGAGGAGGAGGAGGAGGAGGAGGAGGATCAGGGCAGTGATGAGTTTGTTGATTCAGGCATGGAGGAGGACTATTGAGTCATTGACAGATGGGATTCTTCCATCTTGATCCACCCCTTTTTTGTATTTACTATTAGACTATTAGACTTTAGTCTAAATGTCTAGACTCTATTTGGCATTTGCTAGTGCCCAGTGGCATTCCGACATCTATGTAATACATTTTGATTTTGATGACTTAATGAGAAATATGGTTCCGAGTCTCTGACATGCATCTATGTGTCTCAATGTCTCATTGTGATTTGTGATTGTGAATGACAAATGTGTTGTGATTTGTGAATGATCTAATTTCTATTGAATATTTCATATTTGTAAATTTGTAATTGTAAATGTAATTTCTATTGAATATTTGTAATTGTAAATGTTAAATTTTATTGGATCTATATGTCTATATTTTTTTAAATTGTAATATATTTAAAAAAAATATATATGTATATAAAACGTGTCCTACGTGTCCTGATTCCGGGGGTCACCGTGTCCCGTGGGGACACTCGTATCCCGTGTCCTCGTGTCATGTGACTTAGATTTCAAACTATATTTTGTGTCTGTTGTGCAATGTGTTGATCATTATATGCTATACTTGATAAGTGATTAATGATGTAGGTTATTGATGAATTTGATTTGGAAGTGAATGTGTGAATGAAGATATAAGATTGTGATTGAAGTTGAAATTTGGATTAAGTGTAGGCTCCCTCTCAGTGAGCATTGTGTTGAACATAGTAGATGTCAAGTGCAAGACTGTAAGTTACATATAATTTGATAAATCACTGTACCATGTAGTTGTAACAAATAGTCAAACTGTAATCTGAAGGTACACTTGAAATCTGATCTTAAACACCTATTTGTACTGCTGATACAGGCGATAAAAAGTTGAAAATGTAATACTGGGTTCATGTCAGTGTATTTCTTAGTATTAAGTACATATGTATATTTTTTATGTGCACATTTGGTAGTCAAATTATGTTCCATGAGTGCTGAACGCAAAACCATAAAAACATTCCTTATAAATCAATGCAATATCAGTCTACCAGATTTGGACAATATTCAGTGGAATTTGAACAATGTTGCAAAGTGCTTGACATAAGTCTTGAACCAGACTCCATACGTAGTTAGCAAAGATTTAGTTCAAATTTGGTTGGGGGTCATTATATTTTCCCCAGTGGAATTGTATTTTGTTGAGTCGGACGTACCCCTAGAGTACCCAAACATGGCGTACGGAGTACCCAAACACGGGGTACGCTGTACCATTTAGCCTATAAGTACCCCTTTTTTTATAACGGGGTCTCCAGTACGTGGAGCCAGTATTGGGTACGGCAAGAGATGTACCTTATGTGTACCCAAGTACCCGGTACGCGTATCTGGTATGGGTACACATACCCTACCCCCGGGTACGGGTAGCCATGCTACATAGCTCACTACATCTTTGTACATGCTACATCTTTGTACATTCTCTTATAACCTGTTTTAAGGCATCCAATTTCATGTAACTTGGTTCAAAGATTAAAGTATGGTGATGTTAGAAGCAAGAAGATCATTAAAAGACTATTCTAAGGCACTCTTGTCCTGATTCTTGATAAGCCAATCTAGTTCCATTCATGTATAGTACTTCACAAGGTTAAATTTTGAAGCCACAGTTGATACTGTTCTTAAGAAAGTCAATTCAAAGCTCTGTGGAGTCTAAGGCAAACAACGATTATCTCTTCTTCAAAACTTGTTCAATCTCCTATTGAGGTAAGGACATAGATCATGTATTCAAGTTGATCAAGCAGGTAGTCAGCAGGATGGTATTACTCCCTCTCTAGTGGCTACAAAGCAATATACATCTTGTGTTAGCTTTTGTTGGGTAAATCTCAGTGCTATGCTCAGTTGATTGTATAAGAGTTGGAGGACTCTTTAAGACTTGGCTTTGGATATTTTGGGAGGAGGCTTAAGCCCCAATGACACATTTTGAATAACCTTGTTGATTGTATGTTGGACTTGAAAGTTTTAGTTGATCCAACAAGAGGTCATAAGTAATTTGAACATAGTAGAGAATTATATGAGCAGTAGAATAGTGTGCTCTAAGCGACAGAGGCAGTAGCATAGATGTACTTGACAGGATAGTGAGTAGATTGATAGCTGAGTTGATACAGAAGTTGATGACATAGTGACATGACAGTTACAAGTGACATCAGACTGACAAAACCGTGACTTGACTTTGAGCGGGACATTGATCAGTGGACTTGGGAGTTGATTGAGTTGGGAGCGGACAGAGTGGTTTCAGATTGATATCAGATTTGCAAGTAGTGTCTTGTACACATGAGGGTTGGACTCCTCACCCTTTCTCAGTTGGACCAGAGAAGACTAGGCTGGGTCCTGGATTCAGAGTTGGTGCTCTTTGTATCAGTTGGTGCTAAGTTATTCGCGAAGATTGTAGTCTTCCATTGTACATTACATAAAACATAAATAAAGCTTACCATACATATCTTGCTGTGTCATTTGATGATGTGATTTTATGTTGATGTTATACTTATGATCCATTGTTGATTTAGTTGACAAATAATAATGATATAATGATGATGTACTCAATAGCATAATACTTTGATAGACTCTGCATAACTTGTAGAAGGGAAAACGGGTTTAATTTCTTACACACTGATTCACCCCCCCTCTCAGTGTGACCATTGTGTCCAACAATTGGTATCAGAGTGGGCCTTCACCACAAGCTTTGCCAGCTTGAAGGAGATCTGTGGACACACAATGAATGCAATAGCAGAGTCCCCCAACAATGATGTTTCAGTATTTGACGTGACAAATTATTTTAGTTGGAGAAGCAAGATGAAAGCCTACTTAAAAAAGTTTGGTGTTTGGGAGATTGTGATCAATCCACCTGTTCCATCCAATAAGAAGACCAAGTCAGCTGCACAGAAAGAAGCTAAGAAGGATAACACCGCTGCCTTGAAGTTCCTCATGGATGGATTACCAAGCTCCATCAAGGAAAGTGTAGGAGAATACACTTCAGCCAAAGACCTATGGTTCAAGTTGGAAAGTGAATACCAAAAGGGAAGACAAGACACTGAAAAGGCAAATCAAGAAACAAAACTCGAGCCCACTAAAGATGTGAAGCAAGAAGAAAATAAAGAATTGGACTCCACTGAAGGTATGGACTTTTCTGATTGTAGTAACTCTATAGTTGATGAAATTGAAAAAGTTCTTGCAGATGACGAAGAAGACTTGTTGAAAGCAACAAAGGAAATAACACATAGCTTCTTGAATATTGATCTCAAAGTTGATTGGTTCATGAATGTTGTTAGTCTAAACCAATAAGACTTCATGAGGTTTAAGAAGAGAACTTTGGACTCTTTAGATAAGTACCAACATAAGACCTTGGCACTAAAAGAGCTACTCACAAAAATTAAGCACAATGAAGCCGTGTTGCAGGATCAGTTAGAAGACAAAATTGATGAAGTTGAAAGACTGAAGACTGAATTAGCGAAAGAACTAGAAGACACTAGTGAAGACCCGAATAGGGTGCATCAATAGGGTGCATCAATCTGTGGAGTCAGTTTTGCAAGAATCCAAGTTTCATTTTTGACCTAGCTCCTACTAGGGTTTTTGGTCCAGATCTGCAGTCAAGATGATTGGAAGGAAGCATGAAGCCTCCATTGTTGATGTGAACACCCATCCCAAGAAATCAAAGAATGATGAATTCTTATTCATATCAACTTTATCAAGTACGGTTCCCACCACTAGTGATACATGGCTAATAGATAGTGGTGCATCTAGGCATATGATTGGGTATAAAGAAAATCTTTCGGAATTAGTTGAGAAATAATCCCATTTTCATGTTGTACTTGGGGATGATGTTAAGTATACTGTGAAAGGATCTGGGGATACCTCCCTTCAATTGGAATCTAGTGATACTCTACACCTAAGTGATGTGTTGTATGTACCTTGTATGAAAATAAATCTTGTCTCCATATCAACTTTGGAGGACAAGGGTTATAAAGTTGCATTTTCTGGCGGGAAAGTCCTTGCTTGGCACAAGAACTCAAGCATGAATACAACAAAAGTAATTGGTGTATGAGAGGAGAGTTTATATAGGTTGAGCACTCCACTAGCTCAAGCCCTAGTTCATGACTCTTCTAGTATGGATGAGCTATGGCACACAAGACTCGCTCATCTAAACTATAAAGCTCTTCCAAGACTGATGCTCCCACAGATATTGCAGTAGGTTGTAAGAGGCCTAGATGGGTACATCAGACATTGCAGGATGCAGAGGGGCATGAAGCTCCACATGGTACTTTTCTTCGAGAAAGTAAGAGACCTTAGAGATTCCTTAATAAATGTAACTTCCCCAATACATTACGAAAATCCGGCGTATCAGTCTTTGATACTGTGTGGGTGAATTCTTCAAAGGAAGCGGGAACCATTGGATTGTGACCTCAGGATACCGTTAGACTACACCCTCAATTGGTGTAGTGTTGAACACCTCCCAAAGACTCTGATCCAGCCCACATTTCCAAGTGCAGAACCACCTTTGTCATAATCTGGACATATTCCCAGTACCTCACAATATATTGAGAATCCCCTTCCCCTTAATCCACTCATCATGTTAATAAATTAAAACTGACCAAGTACACTGCAAAACATTTACTATTTTTTCAGTAGCATTCTGTTATTTTGACTCCATTGGCACTAGTACAATTTATTATCATTATTTGCTTTCAGTCAAATATGTTATGAGTGTCATATATCTTTTTATGCTGTTGAATACAAATTCCACATTTGCAGTAAATTGTTTAGTAATCCATTTCAAAACTCCTAAATAACTTCACATCCACAACTAATAAATAATTGAAGAGCCTTAGAAACTCTCTCATAGGGACTACCCCCCTTGGCTTTGTTAGGAGTTAGCCTAAACAGAGGAGTCAGGATTAGGTGACGTCCCTGACTCGAGACTTTCCCCCAAGGATGCACCCAGTGGCTTGAAGATTTCTGCCATGCTAACCCCCTTTTCCCCGAGGTGTGTATCCGGCTGAAACACCTTCCTTGTTGAGAGGGAGTGTTGGAAATAGTGTAACTTCGGAAGCTATTCTTATTTATTTAATACTTTATTGTTTTACCTCCTACGAGAGAAAATATTGATGTATTTGATCATGAAAACCCTTGAAAGAATCAATGTAAACCTTGGGGAGAAAACACACAAAGAAAATATTTATTAAATATTAATTTTATCTTTCCCCAAGACAAGTAGACCTTGTCAATTAGACAAGTCGGCCCAATAAGGGAAAAAGGTCAGTTTTCATGTGTAAATAGAGAGGTCGTGTGCCTCATTTGGTCACTCACTTCACTCAAGCAAGTTCGCACTATAGGAGAGAGAAGTTCGCATCTGCACCTGTTGAAGTGATTTTAGGGTTTTTCACACTTAGAGAAGTTTCTCTTTATCTTTCTTGTATTTGTACTCTGTTCTCTGGATTGATTATCTCTATACGAAGGTTGCTGGGTTTTCTCCCTGTTTGGTTTCCCAAGATAGAATATTGTGTCGATTGTTTCGGTGCTGGGTTATTCTCTTAGTGATCCTATTGTTTATCTGCAATTAAATTACTGTTATAATTGTATAAAATCTAACACAATGTTCCTCCTAGCCTTGGACATTGTCAAGCCAATACTACTTGAGTAGGTCACCCCCGAGATGAGGTCATGGATCCACATGCTAAAGAACTCTCCCTTTCCCATTCGATCTCTATTACAGGAAACTCAGGCCACAGAACCTAAGAAAGCACAATACATTTCCCTCACAGAAAACTCAGGCCACACAACCTAAAAAAGCACAACACAATCCCTCACCACTTGCTCCTCCACCCCACTACTAGGTGAAATGGTAATCCGTTCACCTACTAGGTCCCTGAGGACATCGCCATTCACCATCAAGATTTACGTGCAGGATCAGGACATAGACAAGTCGTGGCCATTAAGGAACTATTCCGCACCCAAGAATTAGCTCAAATATTAGTTATGAAAAGCCACAACTCAATCCCTCACGACCTACGTACTCCACCTCACTACCGGTTGAGGTGGTAGTCCCTTCACCTACCAGGTCTCTCAGGACATCACCATTTACCATCAAGATTTACGTGCAGGATCAGGACATAGACAAGCTATGGCCATTGAGGAACTATACCAGAGTTGATCAGGCTTACTCCAAACACGACTAATATCCCCGTGCTCCAAGCACACAATTCACATGCATACATGGGTTCCCAGGCTTGCAAGCTTACCCAACTCAACAATCATGGCATGAACAACTCCCCCCCTCTCTCAATGAAGGAATGAATAATAGAATAGAAGCAATTCCATTTCCTTAAGACCAATTCGAATTCACTGGAAGAGGCTAGCTTAGGTTCATTGGCAGGCCACTCCAATTCATCGAGGCTTTTTCCAAACCATTGGATGACCATTCAAGTTCCCAAGAGAGCAACTTGAATCCACTTAGACTGACTCTAAAATAGTGGAAAAGGCACTCCTAGTCCCTGACTAACTCAAATTCATCAAAGCTGGCTCCAATCTACCTTAGATGACTCTTAATTACCCATGAATTACTCCTCCTGCATGAAGGTAACTCGAATTTATCTGATTAATTTTTTATTAACTAAAAATAACTTAATTAAACTCAATTTAATTGAAAATAACTCAATTAAACTCAATTTAACTGAAAATAACTCAAGTAAACTCAATTTAACTGCAATTAATTGACATTAACTCAATTTAACTGAAATTAACTCAATATTAATTGACAGTAACTCAATTTAACTGAAATTAATTGACATTAACTCAATTTTAACTCAATTTAACTGAAAATTACTCAAATTGATTGAAGATAACTTCAAATTAGCCAAATAGGCGCACAAGACAAGAGTGCAGTGAAAGTACGCCCCACTATTATACAGATAAGGAATATTCTCTCCACTGAGGGTGCAATAGTGCATGCAAAGAATCAATCAAGTAAAATAGGACCACCATGGTCCATTAACATCAAACCTAGGAATACTAGAGTATTGTTAGGGAGAGCAACAACTCCTAACCCCAACCCCCTCACATGTGGAATCCAAGACACCCCAGCCACGTTTGTTGTCCATGTTGAGCTATTATTTAATTATAGGTAAATAATAATAATAATGTCCATAGTCCATAGCCCATGCACCTAGTGCCACCATAATAATCAAATAACAACATTATACATGCTCGAGGCTTACCGTCGAGGCATTACTTCCTCTGTCATGACCTTAATAAAATTGTACCCTTCAGTCAAGCAAGCAAAATCACTTATTAAGCATGGGAAACTTTTTCTAATTGTAGCTTGTTTTGATGCTTGGATTAGGAAGTTTCATCAAAATTGTAGGATGTTGACTAATGTCCTTGGAGGATCAACTTTGAGATTTGAGGTAGAGGCAAGGGCTAAGGCCTGGAGGAGGGGGGCATAGGATACTATTGATGAATAGGATCCCACTATAGGCAATGATTTTGATCATTGACCATGTTGATCTTGTAGCCTTGTAGGCATAGCATGTTGATTTTTGGATTCTATAGAGCATTTAGAGCCTCGTTGATTATGTATTTTGATTTAGACATGTATTGCACTTGGTGCCATTTTGATATATTCACCCTTATGTAGTATATACATGAGTCTGAGTCTGAGTTTTAAAACATTGGTTCCTGCCTGCTGGACATCTATCTAGACGCATCTTATGGATGAGAATTGATATATTTTGGACATCTATTGATATCTTGCAGTATGTGGACATGGCTACTTTGTGTATCAATGAAAATGTTTTTTATTTAATTCAAAATATGTGTATATATTTATTACTTTGTATTTGCCAATTTTTTCCCAATCCAATTCAAAACTTTGACTCTTTTGCCTTACCGATTTATTGTCGGTTCCGATTCTGGTGATTATGGTTGACACATAAAGTGATATAAATATTAGTATCTCCTCAAATGACTCCTAGCATAAATGTTAGTGAGTGTTACTGGCTAAGTTGCATGGATATGGATATGGCAACTGATATAGATACTGTATCTGAAAGGGATAGAGCAAAGTTTTAGAAAATTAGGATACTATTTGGCTAGGATATGTCAAATAAACTCACACAAAAAACTAGGAGGCAATTTGTTTTTTCAGAATATCAATCATGGATCCCACATTTGGAAATAAAGCTGAAAAGAGAATTATCATTAAGGAAGGGCTTAACTTGATTTGTAAGAAATTAGTGACTCAGCAGTTTTTTTAATGTTTCTCTTTTTGTTTTAGTGACTGAAATGTTGGCTGAAAGCCTGAAACAGCCATTACGCCAACGAAATCGGCTGAAACACTGGTTGAAAGGGCTGATACACATTTTTGAACTATTGAAATGTTTCAGCTGCGTTTCAGAGGAGTTCCATGCAAGGAAATGTTTCTAAAATGCAGAAACATGTTTCCAGCAGTTCGGGGTGGAGTTTCCAGTAGCAGTTATCCCTTCCCAATATCTATATATAGCATGCTTAGTATATATGTTTAGCTTCAATTATTAAACTAATAGCAGAATGCTAAATGTAGATTAAACTCAAGTCATAATAAAATATTTTATTTCAAATATTAAAGTATATGGAGATAATTGATTACCAGGGATTTGTGAATGGTTCTCTCTCTCTCTCTCTCTCTCTATATATATATATATATTTGGCCAGTTGGTTTGTCAGAACTGTAAATTAATGCTATATTTATAAAGAGACATAAGCAAAGCATAAATCTGGATGGGATCCAGTCACAAATTTATCAGAAGTCAGTAGGGAACATTCGCATAAATAACATACATTGTTTCATTTTTGGTAGTGATTTATATTGCCTTTTCTGTTTTTATTGTTTTGCAGGTTACTGTGTCTTTATTGATGCAGAACACGCGCTAGATCCATCACTTGCAGAGGCTATAGGTGTAAAGACGAAGCATCTACTGCTTGCACAGCCTGATTGCGGTGAACAGGCTTTGAGCCTAGTTGATACTTTCATTCGCAGTGGATCTGTAGATGTTATTGTGGTAGATAGTGTGAGAACAACTCCCTGCTTGCAGTCTGGTTCTATTAGTCTTCTCTCAGGGAAATTGAATTTGAATAAAATATTTGTTTGGAATATTTCATCCTTTATAATATAATTCATAATTGTACTTCTAGTGTGATAGTATTCACTTCCATAACAATTCAAGTAATTTTGCATTTAGTTTGACAGTGAATTTTTGTATAGCAATTTAATTCAAGCACAACATCCTTTTGATACAATTTAATACTGACTGCAATGGCCCGACAAAACTCCTTCATATATGTATGTGTCACATGAACACTGAATAAAAGGCTAAAAAGTCCATTGTCTTCTGCTGTTTATTTCTTCAAAAATAGTGTCTAATGTAAATTCCCCATGTCTGCGATATTGTAAGATCATTGTAGTCCTACATCCAATGCTCTGTGAATGAACTTCTAAGCAACCTTTTCAATAGGAAAGTGCAGCCATTTGAGGCTTCGTAGTGTATGTTTGCATAAGTGCAAGTCGTCTATAGCAAATCTATTTCTTCTTTGTTGGCTTGATACCTGTTCTCAGATTAGCCACATATGACCTTGTCAATTGTGCTGATTGTTCCTTGAAATTGAAGCTGCAACACTTTCTAATACAGTATAGGCTTTATATGTTGAAAGCATGAATCCCATATACTGTGTACATCATCTGCTAGTATCTCCAATAATAGCTTTGTAAAGGTTTTTTCCTGTGTGAAGTATTGTAAGCCAACAGAGACACAGGAATAATTCTTTGAATGTGAAATTTCCTCAGCTGCTGAACATTTATTTTGAGAATGTGTTCTATCGATCATCACTAAGTTTTGGACTTCCAGCCATGGGTGATATTCATAAATATTTCTGAAACCTTGTCTTATGCCTGCAATGGGGCTTTGGATTGGACAACTGGCAGTAGCATATATATAGTATGAAAAATTAGGTGAGGAATACGTTGACCTGCATAAGCTTGCTTTGTAAATCTACCATGCTTGTAGCAACCATATGCACTCTCCAATTTTATGATTAGTGGACTGGCCTGCTCACTTTATGTAATGGTACAGTGCATTTGTTTGTTAAAAGATAGCATCCTAAGCAGATATAGCTTTGACAATCTGCAGTTGTACTCCATATGTCTAAAGTTTGATGTATTGGTGACAACAGGTAGCAGCACTGGTTCCTAGAACTGAACTAGAGGGTGAAATGGGTGATTCTCACATGGCAGTGCAAGCACGACTGATGAGCCAGGCTCTGCGTAAATTGACCCCTGCTTTGTCCCGTTCCCAAACTCTTCTCATATTTATAAACCAGGCAAGAGGAGTTTCCATGTCTTGTTTATTGATATAGGATTATTTCCAGGCTAGGATGCCATGAAATGAGTTTATGATATACTAGTAAATTGACCATTTATCAGTTAGTAAAAAATGATTTCAATGCTTTTTCTGTATTCTTACAGGTGAGGTCAAAATTGGGTACCTTTGGAGGTTTTGGAGGTCCATCTGAAGTTACCGCTGGTGGCAATGCTCTGAAATTCTATGCATCAGTACGTCTAAATATTCGAAGAACAGGATTGCTGAAGAGAGGAGATGAGGTATTTCTTGTAGTTGTGGAAGATTGAAGTTTCCCTGTTTTTAAATGTCAAACACATTTCTCAACCTTATTCCTTTAGTTTCTGTTTAAATGCACTTTTATGTATGAAATTCCCATCCAAAAACATGTCTTTTGAAACTTCACTGTTTGATTTGAGAAGATCATTTTCTTGATTTTTTCCTTGAAGTGATTCTTCATCAACCTAGATTGGAATAATTACCCGCAGCCTCACTTGTCTGGCTATAATCATAACTTGGCCTGCTAATGCAGGTGAGCTAGCCTACCAAGGGTGATGCTTAAACACATGCCCTGAAGGGGATTGGAATCATAGAGGGTTTGCATTGAACCACAATCCAATTGGTTTTAATTCGTATTGAACCACGATCCAATTGGTTTTTACTTTATGTTTTAAAAATAAGCAATTACAAAAGGGATCTTGTTTCCAACAATTATTGCAATTTGGAAACAATCTTAGTAAGTTGCAAGAAACATGGAAATGGGTGTGCCGTGGAAACATGACCCCAAAATTTTGGAAATGTGGCTCTTTCTGCATTTTTCTGCCAAACCTGTAAAGAAAGTTAGTCTTTGTGATCATCTTGTGAAAGTAGATCAAATTAAGTACTTTGGCAATTCTGCTTCATATAGACTGGATGAATCGATATTCACTCAAATTTTGTTCACAAGCTGATGAATTTATCACCTTTAAAGAAAAATGGACTTGGTGTGATAAAAAAATAGAAATTTGGATAAGGAAATGCAGATGGGATTTTGAATGTTAAAGTATAGGCCGTTTTAAAGTTTTACATGTGAAAGAAAATGAATAGTGGATCAATGAAGCAAAGGGAGATATTCCAGATTCCTCCATATTATTCCCAAAAACCTCTATAGACCCAGTTGACAACTTATTACATGCATTATCTCAATATGGAAGCTGCCCCCATCTATCTTCATTACTCTATTTTAGTTTATAAGAACACTTTTTAATAAAATTATTTCCGTGTTGCTTGAATTTTGCATCAATTTTTTGGTTTTTTAATGAAAAGCTTTTGGATATGAGTAGATATTCTACCAAAATGAATAGAGGTGTGAAGCATCTTCCATCTCTATACACACCAAGATCCCACAACGCATCCCTTGTTGCTTGGTCAATTCTAGGATGCTCATTAAACAAGACCTTTGTAAGCATTTCCCTTGTTTAATCTAATCCCTCGTACATCCCCTTATCAGGGCTTATCATTGTCTGACATCAATGTGCAAAGGATATCATGGCCAGCGAACTCACTAGATGACATCCACCTGTATTGTCTCTGGAACTAACTAAACCATAGATCCATCTTAACTCTGGATCTACCATGCGTCGAGAGGGATCAAATCCCTCAAGGTGCAAACCTTTTTTTAGTGTGTAAAAGTGGAAGAAGGGTTTGTATTTCAAGGGAATTGATCCCTCTCGGCGTATGGTGGATCCAGAGTTAAGATGGATCTAGGCTGGTTCAAGTCGTAGGCCACATCAAATTTGTAGATCATAATTTTGTTTGATCTTTTGAAATTTACTCACTTTCTATAGTTGGTTGAAAATATAAAGTATTATGAAGAAGACTACTTATGTAGTTACATGTGAAATAAGCTGAATAGAAATAAAGTAAGCAATGTTGAATGAATAAAAATGTGATTAGTAAGAAAGTAACAAATAGATTATATAGTGATCAATCTCAATCTATCTTCTTCAGCTTTTCGCATAGCCACACTTGCTACTTTTTCCATCTTTTCGTATCGATCATATGAAAAGGGACGTTGAAATCAAAGTCTATTGAAGTCTTTAGCTTGAGATATTGCAGTAAATGTCATACCTGCCTTTCCCGCTTTCCGATATTAATTGTAGCTTTCTCCAATGTCAGTCCTCCTGACTTATGGATTGTTAAGGCCCATGCAAATTTCAATGAAAGTTGTTTTTTATGACCTCTTTCAATAGGTGTAATCGTAATAGTTTGAGGGAATGATTCATCCCATGGAACATCCACATAATTATCAAATCTTACTAAAACATATGTAGGTGGTTCTGGGGGTAAAGTTACTGGATTATATACAATTATCTCTACAACTCCCAAAGAACCATTGACAAGTCCGACATTAGTCCATATGTTTGACGTAAGCATCGCCCTAGCTCCATCTACAATAAGTAACTCAAGTTCCAAGTCGTCCCCATCTGTTTCCATAGAATGGTTGCTTCTTACTCTGGTAGCAACACTGGCTGCAACTGGACAATTTAGGTTTCTTATACAACACTTATTATGATTGTGTACATCATCATTTGTTGCAAAAAAATGTATGGTCTTTTCAAAGGACTCTTTTGTAGAAGCATTCAAGAAAGCATCTGTACCAATGTTGCCGAAGCGTGGGAGCGAAGCGCGGGTGCGCATTTTTCAAAAAATGGTCGGAAGCGTTTATATATATATATATTCAAAAAAACATGTAGAATACCAAACTAGATGCAAAATTTATGAAACATATATGTTTGTGCTACTTCCAATATATGAAATGCCATCTAAATTCTATAATTCATGATTCCATTATAAACATGCCTTATCATGCCATCTAAATTCCATAATTCATGCTTTATCTCCCCTCTCTAACCCTAAAAATGCCCTAGGCCCCACCCAAAGAGCAAAAAAACAAAAAAAATAGGAAGCTTCGTGCTGTCCGCGGAAGTGCTTAGGAAGCGAGGTCGAAGCGTGGAGGGCAGAGCTCAGAGCGCTCGGGAGCGAGAAAGCTTCGCACAGTGGCAGGAAGCGTGTTTTTCCTGCCCAAAGCGAGCTTCCAAAAACGCTTCGGCAGCGCTTTCGCTCGGAGCGCGAATTTGGAGCCTGAACCGTGGGGGGGGGGGGGACGCTTCGGCAATTACGATCTGTACGAGTCATAAGTAATTTCCAATGTTTTATCATAGGCACTGCATCCCTTATATTTATCAACAAATGTTGAAAACACGTTTTCTCTTTGCTTTGTCCATCTTGACGAAACACAATATCAAGGGTCACAACTGTTGTGAATGAGTTCCATAATTCTTTCGCAAGACCTTCAGATGCATATATAGGTTTATCCATGACAGGTGGCAACTGTTCCAAATCACCAACTAATATAATTGACCTCCTACCAAAAGGAATATTAGCATTTTTTGGGAAAGCTTGTCAAAGTCCTGAATCAATTTTTATTAACATATTTCTTCCATTAAAACTCATTTCATCTATCATGATTTATTTTACATGCTTCTTCTCTTCTTGGAAGGTAATCAAATGTGATCCTTGTAAATGAGACATTTTTTGAATCGGTGTATGAAGTGCAGAATTAATTGTTGAAAACTGTAACCCCTGTAGGAGCTAAAATAAGTAATGGACTCTTCTTGAAAAGAGACTCAATTTCAAGGGCATTTTTAATAACTCCAATCAAGTATGACTTTCCTGTACTTGTAGTACCTTGGATTATCATACGTAGTGGATCAACCTTTGTTCTATAATAGCCAAGGATACTATCATAAGCTCTTCTTTGTTGAACTCCCAGACTCTCAAATGAATAAGACTTTGCATTCTCAATAGTAAGAATGGACTTCAACTTTTGCTTTTGAGATATGAAATGGATACTTTCATCTGCTCTTCTTTGTTGAACACCCAGACTCAAATGAATAAGACTTTGCATTCTCAATAGTAAGAATGGACTTCACCTTTCGTTTTTGAGATATGAAATGAATTGCACGATTGGAAGTGTTCATCCACAAAATTAGTGTTCCAATTATGCATAACATCACAGTCCCTATACCCAATCATCTCAAACTCATTGCAATTTATAACTTTATTGTTATACAGTCCACAACGGCTCTCCCACTCATGCTCCCTAGAATCTCTCTGCAGATTTGGAACTTCTTCTTCTTCATTAGATTCAATTTGATCAATTGGAGGCAATAGATTGCGATCAATAGGTCAAGGTTGGTATCGAAAGTTTTTCCAATTCTATACTATCTCATCATTTGTGTGCCTTGTATCTCTGTGGCCCTTACGAAAGGGCTTGTACAATGCCAACTCAAACCAACAAAATTCCACAAACTTGTCATCTTTTGGATCAAGAATAAAATTAAATCGAGGAAACACACGTACAATAACTACGTTCCTCCGTGGTAACCATTTATATCAACGTCGATGTTTGTCACAAGACCATGATCTCACAACATCTATTAATGCAAGGTGCTCCATATCCATAGGCCGCTTGGTATATGCATTAATAAGAGAATTATCATTGCCGACATTATATGTTTCTACCTGCACCTGCTTGAAAACCCTTGTACCAACATTTGGAACCACAAATCAACAGCTACATTTAGAAAGAGGAAGCTGTAGAAGCAAATGAAATGTTTCTTGTAAGTTGTGCACCTATGTCCCTGTCCACAATGGTTTCACACATCAAACTCTTGTATTCACATGCTGCTGGTTTATTTGGATTTTGAACAGAAGAGACATGCATCAACAGATTGTGGAATGTTTCTGATCCTTTTTTAGGTTTAGCAACATATTTTTCTATGTAATTAAGGACTACCTACTTTGAAAGAACAAGTTGCCAACATATATTAGCTCTCCATATCATCAATGTTAAACAATTGCTTGTATTCAATCTGTCATCATTTCATCTAGGTTCATAATTCGTTTCTCCATTCTCACCAACATAAAGTTTTGACTCATGACATAGATCCCATGGTGCCTTATATCGACATACCAATCTTCCTCCCCTCTTTCACAAACATGATTTCTCATTACAAGTTATGAGACACTCAACACAATTAAGTTCTTCATAATCAATCATAGGATCATATTGAAATATTTGTTGTGTGTCCTTTAAGCAAGGATGATCATCACCATCGAGTCTATTTTGAACTATCTTTGTTGTTGATCACGTGGATTCATTGCATGTACACATCTATCAAAATATTCTTTTGCATATTTAACTTGTGTAGGATCGTCCCAGTTCAAACTGTCCATGTTAGGAGCATTTTTTATCCACAAAAATCCATGGACATGTGGAGATCCAAAATGTTGCCATTCATAGCAACACCAGTCTGTAGCTTGATGAAAATGATTGAAAATTTCATCTTGAAATTTTGACGTCTCCATTTCCTTGCTTCCCTTGGATATACACAACTTGTACTAAGAATTAATTTATGCAAATCTGGCCACTGCATATGTGCTGCACTTAGTGTGAAGAATATTGTGGGACACCCAATTTGCTGAATCAAGTCAGATAACTCTGCACATTATTTGCTCCAATATGCATGTGTACCTCTTAATATAGTTCCAAATCTCATTAATCTTTCAGCTAGTCTTGAATCTGGAAGATTTTTTAAATGTTGTTGTAACTCTTCCATTGTTGTAGGTAAATTTGTCATACTTTTTTTTACAAAAACTGCAGAGGAAGCTTGAGCTCGATGTCTCATGATGATATTAAGTAAATGGTATCTAAATCGAGGGTGCCTTTCAAATCTGTTGTCACGATATCCGAGGAGACGTTTGGCATACTCATAAAGATGGACATTTCGCATTCGTGGCTGCAGACATTTCGCATTTGTGGCTGCAACCAATCTGCTTCAACCCTAGGGAATAATGCTAGAAATGTCATATCAAACTATCCCTCAGTGTTATAATCATTGATGGGAGATAAGCCAATTCCAAGCCAATTTAGCACATCACTGGATCCACCATTTGTGCTATTTTCCTCTTGATTTGGATTATTTGCCCAAGCTCAAATAAGCTCAATTTCTTGTGGTGCATTTGGAAGTCTGGCTGCAAATGATATTTGTAAGAAATCGAACATATCATCAACCCTTCGTACCCCTTCCAATGTTTCAAATTCTGTGTAATCATCTATCTCTTGTAGAGTAACAGAGCAATTTTAGGTAACTCATCTAGTGCATTGTAATCAACTTGAACATCACGATAGTATGGATCATTTTGAATCTTATATAATAATGCATCCATTACACTCTGTTTTCTAATAGTGAAATCATAACTTGATCCTTGTTCTCTTTTTCACACAACAATCATTAAATCTAAATCTTTAATATGTCGGGGCAATGTCATGGCAACATCTTTAACTTCTTGGGGGAAGCTAATGGTGTCTCCACTATATTTGTAATGTCCACATATTGAATGCATAACTTGCAAAATTGGACTTGCATGTGCTACTAACATCTCTTCAACTTGTGTCACTGCAACGACTCAAGGTTGTGATCCGGGATCCATATTGTTTTGCGTTGAAAATCTGTGATGACTTCTCTCTCTTTTACATCTCATACACTTCGGATCGGTATTTGTATTCAATATCTGAATTCCAACATATGATTCTTGACACACATGACACATTTGAGCTTCAGCCAATCGATCAATACTATCACGGAATTTTAAATGTGCAATATTCATATCTTTGATTTTTATTGGTACATTATTTGCAACTTGAATTTCTTCAGTTGGGACCATCTCAATATTTTGGGCATCATTATTTTCGGTGAGGGTTACACATAGAGCTTGGGAATATATATCACCTTTTCTTCTTCTCCTTGTAGGACGTTCATTTTCTTGAAGTTTTGCATCTGGTACTATGGTTGTAATTGTTGAAGATTATGCAACTTCGGAAGATATTCTTGTATTGCATAAACCCTAAAAGAATAATAAAGATATATACTCTCAAAGAAATCATGTGTGGAAATAAACAAGTCAACCCCACAAAGATCAATGGGTAAACGGCCCCAAACAATGGGTAGTCTGCCCCAAACAATGGGCAACATTGCCCCAGTGAAGTAGGCCCTATGGTGAAAAAGTCAGCCAAAGAAGAGTATAAATAAGAGGGTCGCATTCCTCATTTGATACACACCAAGCACTTAAGCAAGTTCGCTAGAGAGAGAGGAGAACCAGTTCGCTAGAGGGAGAAAGTAGTTACGTAGTGAAGACTTCTTATATTTGGGTTTGATTATCTTATATCTATTTTTAGAATCTTTGTGAGAAAGAGCTTTAGCTCTTCATTGTACTAGATTGATATTGTACTTGTTGACATAATCTGCATTGAAGAAGTTCTGCTGGGTTTTCTACCCCGAGAGGGTTTCCCAGGATAAACTCTTGTGTATGCTGTGCTTGTCCATCTTTCAGTGATCCTATTGCTTATGCTTATTGTGATATAGTAGAAATTGTTTAAATATCTAACCTAATTAATATTAAAGTGCAAATTCTAACATGGTTTCAAAGCCATATGAAAAGAAGCCATTGCATAGCTAAATTTGTCGGAAGTTGGAAACTAAGGTTTACTGTTCCGAGCACTTCCCTTCACAGATCAACTTGAAAAGGAGGTCAAATCAATTCGCCCTAGGAGGGCGCATCTTCCTGTTAAATATACAACATCAGGAGACATTCTCCAAACCAATTTCGTGTAGTCAAGATTGATCCTCCCGTATAGAGGTGAGCACTTTGATTGCCTTCCGTGTAAAGGTTATTCCTCCCGTATAGAGGTAATTGATCAAAGTAATGATGTTGTAAAGTCTTGTTGGACAAGGCTCCGGACTTGTGTGTGTCAAGTCATGATTATCATGTGAACCTTCCGTTTAAAGGTATCCATGAGATGGATCTCCTGTATAGAGGTGGACCTTCCATATAAATGTCATGCTTTACTTGTTAAAAGCATTTAATGTTGTGTGATATATTATTAACCATGATCACCAGATTGCTATTAAGTCTCCTTTAGAGATTGATCACCTCTAAAGTGAATTACTTTAGCATATGATCATTTGGTTCGGAATAATATATTATGATCACAACATCCGATAATTCTTCTTAGTATAATGTAATGTGATGGATAATTAAAGTTAGCACATATTGACCATGCAGTAAGAGATAAAGAAATAAAACATAAAGCATAGAGATCAAGAGAATTCGAAATTGCCTATGCAGATACTTCAGATAATTAAAGAGAACTTCAGTTAAAGCTTCAGTTAAAGCATCAGTTAAATATATGTCTCAGTTAACTAAAGAACTCACAGTGGCAACTTCAAATAAATCAATCAGCATGATTTCAGTTAACTAAGTGCTAAATAAAAAGGACTAGTTAACTAAAGTGTTTTCAATGTGGTTAAACTAAAGGACGACACTTTAGTTAAAGAGAGTTAAGTAAGTGACAACAAAGAAGATCTAGTTAACTAAGTGTTATTGCATGACGACACTTATGTTAAACTAAAAGATGACACATGAGTTGTGACACTTGCATGTCAACACTTAAGTTAGCCACCTAACTAAGTGGACAAGCTTTCAATTAAGAGGCGAGTTCATCCTAAGTGACAACTGAGTGAGATAAAGCACTCCATGAGAAGTGGGGCGCACCTCTGCATGCAAGATTAATACATCCAGTTTGAGAGTGAGTTCATCTTGAAGTTAGAAGTTAAAAATAGAAGAGAAGAATGTATAAATATGTTATATGGGATCGATGAATCCAATGTGAAGCGAATTCTCTTCTCCATTGAAGGTAAGGCGCTTCTCTTTGTGCAGTGTATTGTTCGTGCTTGTTATTGTTGTGTTGGGCACACATCCGATTGATCTTTCTTCTCTATTGCTTCCGTATCTTAATCAAGAGTGTTTGGTGATCTCTTATCTTCCGAAAGGAATCTGCTATGTTGTAAAAGAAAGCGTTCTCTGCTATCCTTTCTATTATACTGAGAAGAATTGTTGGGGTTTTTGTTCTCATAATTTTGAGGATTTTCTCCAGGGTATATCTTCTGTTATGGTTGTATGAATTTCATGGATTGAATTGTCTCATTGCTTCAAGTCTCTACATCTAAAAGAATTAAAGATCAAAGCTCAACCAAATTTCAACACTTCCTGTGGAGGGAGATCTCATATCAGAGAATTTTCAATTTTGATCCCATCACTATTGCTCGGGAAAACTAGGGCATCGAATTTTTGGCAGTTCCGTGCACAGATCCGGAAGAAAATGACACATGCTCAACTCACCTTAGGGAGGGGCATCTTTTCCTTGGATTAGAATTCCAAGATCTACAAGTTGGAAAATTAGGGTTTCTCTAACAAACCCTAGGTCAGCGGATTTCAAAAGGACTTGGAAAAGCATTTTGATTGATAAGTTCTATAATCTTATTTCCATTAGAGGTTCTCATATTAAAATAATCAAGATGTCAAGCAACGACAAGCTTTATGAGAAGCTTGAAGGACCTGATAACTTTTGAGCATGGAAGTATAGAATGCTTCTCATTCTAGAAGAAAATGCTTTAGAGAAGTTATGAAGAAGCAATCGAGAAGAAAGTATGAAAGGATGCCATGATCAAAGAGTAGTTGTCGATCATGAAGAATGACGTTTGGGATGTGGTTCCGAGACCAGATGGGAAGTCAGTAGTGTCTTCCAATTGGATCTACAAAATAAAGCATGCAACAGGCGATAGTATTGAGAAATACAAGGCAATATTTGTGGCTCGTGGCTTTTCCTAGAAAGAAGGAATTGATTACGAAGAGACTTTTGCTCCTATAGCAAGATGCACTTCGATTAGAGCTATACTTGCAATAGCTGCAGTGATGAAGTGGAAGGTACATCAGATGGACGTGAAGACAACCTTCCTGAATGGTGTAGTAGAAGAAGTGTATGTGGAACAACCATTGGAATTTGAGACACATGACAAACAGACACATGTGTGCAAGTTGAGGAAGGCCTTGTATGGATTAAAGTAGGCACCCAGGACATGGTATGGCAGGATTGATAGTTTTCTGACGAGCTTGGGCTTTACCAGGAGTAAAGCAGATTCCAACCTTTACTACAAGGTTGATAATGGGAAACCAGTGATATTGCTATTGTATGTAGATGACCTGTTCCTAACAGGAGATGAGAAGCTCATTGCAGAAACTAAGAAGCTTTCCATAGAGTTCGAGATGAAAGACCTGGGTATGATGCACTATTTCTTAGGTCTAGAGGTGTGGCAGAGTCCAGATGAGATTTTCCTTAGCCAAGGAAAATATGCCGTGGAGATCCTAAAGAGATTTAGGATGTTGGATTGTAAGGCAATGGCCACATCGATGGCATCGAGCTTGAAGTTGTTGTGTAATACTTCTTCAGAGACAGTAGATGCCACATTAATAGATGAATGATTGGTTCAGTGATGCACTTGACGAACACTAAACTTGATATATGGTTTGCAGTGAACACCTTGAGTCAATAGATGGTCGAGCCGAAACGTGTTCACCTGATTGCGGCAAAGCATGTGAGGAGGTACCTGAAGGGTACACTTGATTATGGACTCAAATATGTGTCAGATCAGAAGATTAGCTTGCAAGGCTATGTTGTTTCAGATTGGGTCGGTAGTGTCACAGACAGAAAAGTACTTCAAGATGTTGCTTTAGCTTGGGATCATGCATGATTTCCTGGTTCAGTAGGAAGCAAACTAGTGTGGCACTCAGTACAGCCGAGGCATGTTGAAAAGTTACTAGGAGAGTTACCCTTCATATTCAAACACCTAACATGGAGGTCATTTTGAATATAGGCATTAGGATGGGGTAGAGGGTGAGATGCACTCTGCAATGTGTCATGAATCCAACGGTGGATGCATGCAGACCTTTTCGGGTGATTTGCCTTACACATGCAATAGTTTTGCATGCAAGATTTTATTAAAAAGCATGCAAAAGCAAGATTTTTGCATGCACTCACTTTAGGGTTTCAGAAACCCTAATAAGTCAGTGAATGGATATAAGGAGGCAAGAAGTCACCGGAAAAGGCTAATCAATATTTTCCATTAGAGATAGATGAGAGAGAGAGAGAGAGAGAGAGAGAGAGAGAGAGAGAGAGAGGAGGGCACATTCTCTGCATGTAGAGGGGCACAGTCATCTAAGCTAGTTTGAGGGCATCCTCTTGAGAGAGTGAGGGTGGAGGGTTTCTACAATGATGAGAGAGGATGCATCACTCAGTGTGAGAGAGATGTCTTGGGAGGTTCCTTTAGAGATTAATGAGCAGTAGAGAGAGGGGTGCATTCATGAGAGATGGGCACATTCTTTGAGGAGAAGAGATCAGATTAGAGACAGATCTGATGTGCTTGTGAAATATTCTTCGGGGAGGCTTGGACTGCGTCAGCATTTGACAAGATTCCAAAGCCAAGGAATCATAGATTTGATCATTCAGAGAGGGGCGACTTCGGAGTAGTGGAGGAAGGGCACATTTCCCATGCAGAGTGGGCACACATCATATTGAGAGAATGTTGCAGCTTTTCTTCTGTGTTTGAGCAGGTCAGAGCAAAGAGTTTAAAGAGTCAGTACAGCTTCCAGAGATTGGTAGTGACAGTGATCAGAGCTCCAGAGTTAGAGCAGACAGCTTGGGCGCATATCCCAAGAGCAACATTTGTTACTGCATGTAGACTAGGGTTTTGACCCATCAGGTTCTTATTGTAATTTATGAATAATTGGTTGTACTCTTTCTATACTATATGCTCAGGGCTCGAGAAAGAAGAAAGCCCCATAGATGCTGGTTTTCCCCATTGGGCTTTCCAGGGTAAAATCTGAGTTTCATATCTGTGATTGCTATATTATGTGTTAAGTTGATAAGAGATTTATGGTGTTTTTTGTTATAGGTATCTTGCATAGTTGTGATCTTTTCTGGCATAGAGAAGTTGGGATTGCTTGTGACTCATAGAGACTCAAGGCCGGTTGAGATCTCAGTTTTCCAGATCGAGTAGTGACATCTGGAAAAATTATCAAGGCATAATATATTGCAGCATGTTCAGCCAACAGTGAAGCAGTGTGGCTTCGAAAGTTAATTGCAGGGCTGTTTGTTCTTGAGTTAGATGCGACTTGTATTTTTTGTGACAACCAGAGTTGCGTGAAGTTGTCCAAGAACCCAGTGTTTCATGACAAGTCTAAGCATATTGAGATCATGTACCATTATATTACAGATATGGTACATAAGGGAGCAGTGAAGCTCTAGTATGTTGCGACACACGAGCATATAGTGAAAATTTTATATTCCCAACCCGGTTTTAAGTTTTGGTTTTCACGTGAAGTTTAATGCCCAAACCCCATAGCTGCAAATTAGCTTTACATGCATAAAAATCAATCTTTCTTGAAACACATGGAATTTTTTCTTCTTTAAACAACTCGGAAAATTAAATAGCTACCAAAACATAAATTTAAGACTTGTAAATTTTAGCCAAATTGGCTCAGGGAAAACCCCAAAGGGAAAATCTGATAGGAGAGAAATTTTATTCTTTCAGAGAAATTACAAAGAAAGTCATAGCAGTACTTATCTCCTTATTTCATCTCAAAAACCGTGCTAGAATCACATTAAATGCCAGATGTACGGATTGCACTAAATACAGAGTTGTATAGCCTCACACATGTGACTATACGACCTCATTAAATGTTGTATGGACCTTGAACTTCGTGCCAGCTGCTACATGAAATTTCTGCCTTGAAAACTATGCCTGTCAGGGCTGAATTAATTGTTGTACGGTCTCATTAATGGATGTACGAACCTGCCAAAAATTTGCCTCGCTTTTTGTGCCAGTACGGTCGGAATTAAATGCTGCACTATACGACCCGCTCCTCGATGTCTGTGCCAAAATAAATGCTATTGAAAGTGCCTTGAAAATTGGGCCATTGTCTTTGGAATTTTGCCCCTCGGAAATTCCTTGGGAATCGTGCCAGATTCAGTCTTCTTCCTCCCTAGGTCGAATTCTCTTCAAAACCCCAGCTTCTCTTCTCTTCTTTCTCTCATCTCCTTTTCTCTTCTTCTTTTGCTCTCCAAATCTCTTGGGTAACAATGAATTAGGTTTTGTGCCTTTTCCCCAGGTTTCATGAGGTAGCCAACACCCACCAAATCCATGGCTAGGATTTAATCTTTACTTGATGAGATCTAGGGCCTACATTAATTGCTCATTAATGTCTTATTTAATAAATGAAAAACACTTTTTCCATTCACTTACGTAAGTGACCCTTTTTAATTAATTCTTCACTTAAGTCTCATAAAGTCAAATTAAAATTATAATCTCAAACTCACTTTATAAAGTGACTTTATAAAAATAAAGTACATCACACTTTATAAAGTACTAGGGACCTCATTTAATGTTTTATGTCCACCCCAAGGCACCACAAGGTGAACAACATCTCCTTGGTAACTTTTCAACAGATATCGGATGTGTTGAAGGCTGAAATCAGATATCCATGGCTAGCAGAAGGCTGAAATCTTCTACTATGTGTGTGGTTCAATGCTGACCACAAACTCTCGAACTTGGCAATAAGAATCGCTTAGAGGTTCTCTAGAACTTGCCTTGAAGGCTCAGAGGTTCTGTCTGGAATGGTTGGGATGGGCTGACACCAAACCAACTGGAGAGCTGAAAACAAGAAGTGAACAACTGCAACTTGTTGAACATTTCCATCTTGACAATTGTTTGCCAAGTTAGCTAGAAGCTTGCACATGCTTCTACTAAATGAAGGTGCTCTTGATACCAGTGGTTTTAGGATGACCACCAACTCTAGAGCTCAGTCGAACATAGCTCTTCAGAGGCTCGCTTGTTCCGGCTTGCTTGCACTCGCTCGCTTGTTACTGATGGTCTTCATTACCTTGTCAGGAACAATGTGAGGAGATGAGAGTCTCATGGTGTCACAACTAGACACAAAACACATGAGTAATCTGTGTCATATATATCTCCTATCTTTAGAATACATGCATATCAGAATCAGGTGGCATCTCTGAATCTGGTGGCTGTCCAAACTCACTGTGTCTCAGGTTCGCTTGATATGACTTACTTGAGGAGAGCTGTAGTTGTTTGTTGTCACAAGGACATGGCTTCAAAACATGATGCCTGACATTATGTCCCTCCCTGTCAGGTACAAAGTGAGGAGAAGAAGATGTCTCAACTGCAAGATGTGTCAATACTCGTGAATGAACTCTCCGGTATGACTTATAAATCTTCTTAGTTGTTGACGACCATTGCCAAGAAGTGATCCACCCATAATGAATCTTCTCTCTTGCATGTTTCTTCAAAATGAAGCATCTGTCTGATGAGTGTGTATGTTTTCCATAATGCTTACAAGGGTGAAGATCAAAACAATGATCTTTCATATGGCCAACTCGATCACAGTGTTGGCATGTCAAACTCTGAACTGATGTGGATGAAGATGGACTCTCATTGATGAATCCAACACTCGGAAACTGGATGGGTTTGGAGAAATTAGGAATGTGAACTGTCACTTCCTTGTCGTATCCAGGGCTGGTTCTGTGCTTGTTATGGCTGATCTCTTTGCATGGTCTGATGATGGGCTTGGAAGGAGCAATCAGAACCTTTGCATGCATGTCTTCATCTTCATTTTCTTTCACTTCTGATGGTGTGCCACTGATTTGCTCATGTGCTTCTGAAGTGGCATCAATCTGTGTAGGATGCTGAATAGAATCATGAAGGGGATTCTTCTGAACATGAACAGGTTCAAAATGTCTTTCTTCTTGTTGAAGCTGCAACTCAAGTTGTAGGAAATCAATAGTGTCATGTGAATCTTTTATACAATCTCGGATGTGAGTGAGGGTGGTCTTGTCGACCATGACAGTGTCTTTGACAGATGAGAGAAGTAGAGTGTTCAATAACTCTACAATGCCATTCAATCTCGCCATTGAAGATAGGTGATTTAAGTACTCATTCAAATGGAGAAGGGCTTCTTGTAATTCCACCCTTTTACAAACACTTGACAAACTCAGAAAATGACGAGTGTCGGTCTCAGCCGAGAGTGCACCCAAATACAATTTGGCTCACAAAAGACAATTTTAAGTACAAATGAACTTAAAAAAAAACTGTTTGCAAGTTACAATTGGTCTCCAAAATAAATGCTTTACCTCCGATTCTTTTGGTTATTGATGATGCTCCAACGCTGTTGTGATGCTAAGGCAAGAGATGAACTGTAGCCACTCCACTTTGTATATGTTCAAAGTACACAATCTCTAGGAAAAGGCAGTCCTCTGCAGTATTATTAGCACACCACTATGGGAGAGCTCACACGTACAGAGTGCCAACGCAGTCTCAAAAAACACAGATGGAGAATCTCCACAGAGCAACTGGCTCTCAAGCGACGATGCACAATAAAAATAATATGCAGCTACAGTATGTCCTCTCGTAGGTCTCTTTACGCTTAACATGTGAAATTAGGGTTTGATGCCCCCACAAAAATAATGTCAGAAATTAGGGTTTCCACAATAGCCTTCACACCAATGGTTTCATGTTGTTCGTAGTTATAAGGAGAGGGATCACAACAATCGATCTTGCACACGGTATTGGAAGGCTCACGCAGATGGTTCATAGATGGTTCTCATCTCCATGTAGAAAAATTGTGGACACAGCTGGAGATTGTGTCGAAGTGGATGCTGAAGCTGCACTTCCTTTATCATTCAACCCCAACAAAATGGTGTAGTTACAGGAGATACGCTCGTCAATATGTCAGCCTTTGCACATAACTCAACGTAGGTCACAACAAATGTGGACATGTCTCTCCTGACTCTTGAGCACCTTCAAGATTAGGGTTTCCACGTTCGCAGCAATGAAAGAAGGAGAGCCTTCACGCTGGTGTACAGCTCCAGTAAATCGTAGTTCGCAGAGATGGCAGCTCACAATGAAGGTGAGGTCGCAGCGTTCAACTGGATGAGGAGTTGCAGCACTCCATCACACAGTCGCAGCACTTCACAAAGTTGCAGCACTCAGTAATATGCAGTTGTAGCTCTAGTTTTTCCTTGACGCAGTTCTTCAGCAGCTCTTCAACACTCGAGGTCGCAGTTCTCTGGAGGATGGAGCACTTCACGGCGGTCGCACTCCTCGATCACGTCGCAGTGGATGGCAGCTTCAGAGATGGCAAGTCTTAGTTTCCAGCTCCAAGTCGTAGCCTTTCAAAGACAAAATTGACGTTGGCAGCCTCTCACAAAAGCTGCTTCTCTTCAACTCCCAGTTGCACTTGATTCTCTCCACACAACTTCTTCAAATTCCTTCCACGAAAACAGATCTTCAATCTGCAGAGATAGTTTCCATGCCCACACAACGTCAATCTTCGACATAGTGTGCTCCAACCAGTTCTCTATGCAATTTGTCTTGATAGAGAGATTATACCCACGAGTAAACACAACTACCACACAGATATCAAAGGTAAAGGCTGAGAGAAGGTAAAGGCTGGAGGATACACACAGTAGGAAGGGGTGTGGTGAGGGTTCACACAACAGTTGTAGGGTGTGAAGCTCATGTAGAGTACACCATACACGCAGTAGTTGGGATGTGAGACAAATATAATTGTTGCAAAAACGAAGATAGAGACAGTATATTCTAGTACGAAGAATCATGGAGGAGTATCATTCACAGGAATTAGGGTAACGGTTAAATGCGAGGTTTGCAGAGAGACACTACGCAAGGCACAAAATATGTCAGGGGAATCTCAGAGGTCTACCATAGTAGACTACTGAGGGAGATGGCAGGATGGAGGACAGAAATAGTGCAGAATTCTAAGCACGGGCCACAAGGCTCATTCAGCTCTGCTACCACTGTTAGGTTGACCCTTTGGGCAAATAGCAAAATTGCCTGGAACAAAGCCAAATACAAGAAGATGCACAAACAGAATAAGCGTGAAAGCACACTCTATATTTCTCATTAACCAATTGTACATATAAATACAATGAGAAATGTCCCTTGGGTTTCATATTCCCAAGTGGACTCTTGGACTCTCGGGTGACTCTTTGTCTACCTGAGGATTAGACTCCAACAGTAACATAACACGATGTTACATTATGTGATAACATCTCCCCCATACTGGGCTGTAGAGTGCCTCTCGGCACAATGAGAGATCAATTAAGGTCTCAACTTGTTTACCACCATGGTAATAGGAAACCTTCCACCTCTACCACTCTAAGGAAACAACCATCCCTCTAAGTTATTAATGCACCTCTAAGGGGCCTAACATAATACTGGTGGACAAATCAATTTTTTTGCACATTAAAGCTGTAGGTTGGCATGCTTCTTATACATTGCCATTGCTGCTTATGTCTCTAATGGGGTCAATATGGTGAATAACACATGGAGTTTGATAGATTATTTGGTACGTACTCATCCTCAATAATACCCCTTGGATTTACATTATTAGTAGCACCATCTATTATAATGCCGTTTTCCCTTCCCGCCTAATTGACTCTCTGGACTAGCCTGTAAAATGCATTACCTCGACCTTCGGAGTAGTGTCATGACAATTGAAAAACATCACTCCTTGAGGGCTAGATCCCAACATATTGATGATGTGTTGAGAATTGATATCTGCTCAACCCTTCAACCAAACAGAGCTTTAAATCCCTCCAAACTCATGAAGTGGTTTAATGCGAACCATCTGAACCAAAACAAGTCATTTTCCAAAGCTTGGTGATGTGTATTCTTTAGTGGTGTGGTTTGGCAAATTGCTAACGATGCCCTTGCAATATGGAGATCTATACACCTGAGTGCTACTATATAAAAAGAAAAATCTTCCAATTCGGATGTCAATGTTATGCCAACCATGCACATTCCTGAGGTGATCGAGTAATAGCATCAATGCCATTATCGGTTGGATGATGCTGTGGTAAAGATGGGTTGATTTGATGTTGTGCAAAAAAGGTAGCTGCTTTTCGACTTTCAAATAGTTCTTTCACTAATGCTTCCTTCTTTGACCGAGGGACTTTATCATGCAGCTTTTTATTCCTTTTTCCCAACCCCATATAGTGACCTACTTCTGAGTACTAGTCTTGTATGAATGTAGTAACTATACTGTTTACATCCCCACGACATGGGTGTGTGCATTGTGCAATTACCCACAGCCCTTTTGGCTTCCAAAACTCTTGACTGGGATTGTTTTGGATGGTGGAGGGGGGATATTCTGTGACCCTGTAGAAATAGGGATGCTTGAGATTTCTACCATCATAATTAAAAAGAGGACATATCCAACTGAGTTTCTTTTTTTTTTAAATCCCAAAAGAAGAATGCGTACCTCTGGCAAGCACCAAATGTGAATTTTCACTCCCTAGTTACTGGCAAATGAAGAATCTAGGCTCAAAACTTCAATCCCTACTTAAATACCTCTTGCTGATGGCTGCTGTGGTTCACACTTCTGCTTCAAGCTCTTAAGAAAGGTACCCCTGCTGCTCTTGTCGTTCTCAAACCCTTTTCTTCCAACTCTTATTTTCTCTTGTTTGAAGTGATGGATAAAAAAGTAGAGTTCGTTGAGTGTCTATCAGGGTTTAGTTTAAGTAGTAAATGAAGCTACATTTTTTAATTTCCTTTTTTGGTTTTTTAGGTTTGTTTGTTTCTTTTTTTCTTTATCAGTGCCATTTTTTTGGGTAGGGGAGAAATAGCTGGGGAATGACCATTTCTCAAAGAAAACAGTCACCATTCCCGAGGGTGTTTCCTGTAAAAACACATTCGTTACAGGAAACAGCTTGAGAAATGTTCCCCAAACAGGCCAAGAAACGGAACACTGTTTTGGCCCATTATAAATAAAATGCCATTTGTTGGGATGCTGTGCTTGTGTTTCCTTTTCTCTTTTATTTTGTACAGCAATGGCAAACTGCTATACCATTTGTCTGAACTTAACTTGTAGTTAAGCACTAAAATATTAATATTTTAGTTTGCAAATGAATTATCTATTTTTTTATGGCTGCCAGTAAGATTGTATCCAGTCAAGAGTTTTGGAAGCCAAAAGGGCTGTGGGTAATTGCACAATGTACACACCCATGTAGTGGGGATGTAAACATTATAGTTACTACATTCATACAAGACTAGTACTCACCAGTAGGTCGCTATATGGGGTTTGGAAAAAGGAATAAAAAGCTAGATGGTGGGGGGGGGGATATTCTGTGACCCTGTAGAAATAGGGATGCTTGAGATTTCTAGCATCATAATTGAAAAGAGGACATATCCTGTTGGGTATGTTATATCTCTTCGCGATTTTCGACCCATTGTACTCTATCTAATTCCGGTAAAAGGAATTAGGGTTGTAACCTAATTCGGGTAAACGAATTAGGGTTTTTAGATGCTGCAGAATACCATTTATTGTATTGTACATGTAAAATAAACATATAATGAAAAAGGAGCCATGCGGCTCTAAGTTTTTCTGGTTTTTCCCGGTTAAGGGTTTCCAGGTGAAAATCTCTGTGTAATGTGTGTGCCATTGTGTATTGTCTGTAAATGCTTAAGAATCGATATATGTTTGTACTTCACTGTTAAGGTTTAAAACTTACATATCCAACTGAGTTTCTTTTTTTTAAATCCCAAAAGAAGAATGCGTACCTCTGGCAAGCACCAAATGTGAATTTTCACTCCCTAGTTACTGGCAAATGAAGAATCTAGGCTCAAAACTTCAATCCCTACTTAAATACCTCTTGCTGATGGCTGCTGTGGTTCACACTTCTGCTTCAAGCTCTTAAGAAAGGTACCCCTGCTGCTGTTGTCGTTCTCAAACCCTTTTCTTCCAACTCTTATTTTCTCTTGTTTGAAGTGATAGATAAAAAAGTAGAGTTCGTTGAGTGCCTATCAGGGTTTAGTTTAAGTAGTAAATGAAGCTACCTTTTTTAATTTCTTTTTTTGGTTTTTTAGGTTTCTTTGTTTCTTTGTTTCTTTATCAGTGCCATTTTTTTGGGCAGGGGAGAAACAGCTGGGGAATGACCATTTCTCAAAGAAAACAGTCACCATTCCTGAGGGTGTTTCCTGTAAAAACACATTCGTTACTGGAAACAGCTTGAGAAATGTTCCCCTAACAGGCCAAGAAACGGAGCACTGTTTTGGCCCATTATAAATAAAATGCCATTTGTTGGGATGCTGTGCTTGTGTTTCCTTTTCTCTTTTATTTTGTACAGCAATGGCAAACTGCTATACCGTTTGTCTGAACTTAACTTGTAGTTAAGCACTAAAATATTAATATTTTAGTTTGCAAATGAATTATCTATTTTTTTATGCCTGCCAGTAAGATTGCACCCAGTCAAGAGTTTTGGAAACCAAAGGGGCTGTGGGTAATTGCACAATGTACACACCCATGTAGTGGGGATGTAAACATTATAGTTACTACATTCATACAAGACTAGTACTCACCAGTAGGTCGCTATGTGGGGTTGGGAAAAAGGAATAAAAAGCTAGATGGTGGGAGGGGGGGGTATTCTGTGACCCTGTAGAAATAGGGATGCTTGAGATTTCTAGCATCATAATTGAAAAGAGGACATATCCAACTGAGTTTCTTTTTTTTAAATCCCAAAAGAAGAATGCGTACCTCTTGCAAGCACCAAATGTGAATTTTCACTCCCTAGTTACTGGCAAATGAAGAATCTAGGCTCAAAACTTCAATCCCTACTTAAATACCTCTTGCTGATGGCTGCTGTGGTTCACACTTCTGCTTCAAGCTCTTAAGAAAGGTACCCATGCTACTGTTGTCGTTCTCAAACCCTTTTCTTCCAACTCTTATTTTCTCTTGTTTGAAGTGATGGATAAAAAAGTAGAGTTCGTTGAGTGCCTATCAGGGTTTAGTTTAAGTAGTAAATGAAGCTACCTTTTTTAATTTCTTTTTTTTTTTTGGTTTTTTAGGTTTCATTGTTTCTTTATCAGTGCCATTTTTTTGGACAGGGGAGAAATAGCTGGGGAATGACCATTTCTCAAAGAAAACGGTCACCATTCCCGAGGGTGTTTCCTGTAAAAACACATTCATTACAGGAAACAGCTTGAGAAATGTTCCCCAAACTAGCCAAGAAACGGAGCACTGTTTTGGCCCATTATAAATAAAATGCCACTTGTTGGGATGCTGTGCTTGTGTTTCCTTTTCTCTTTTGTTTTGTACAGCAATGGCAAACTGCTATACCATTTGTCTGAACTTAACTTGTAGTTAAGCAATAAAATATTAATATTTTAGTTTGCAAATGAATTATCTATTTTTTAATGCCTGCCAGTAAGATTGCATATACTTTTGTTCTGAGTGCTTCTCGAATATTTTTTATCCTCGTGTTTTATTATCATTGCCTGCCAAAGCTTTGGCTTAAATGATTTTGCATATATGACCACCTTCTTATATCCTGTTCTTGCTTCCTGTTATGAATCTTGAACAATTTATGCTTCATTCTTAATTTTGGCAGTTTCGTCCATGTCAGAGCATTGATCAGTCTTACAATTTCTAGTTTCACGGCATTTTCATATAATGTTTGCTTCTTGTTATTCATTAATTGAATTTTCTAATTTTTATATGGCTGTCAGACATTCGGGAGCCAGATCTTAGTCAAAGTTGCAAAGAACAAGATGGCACCTCCATTCAAAACTGCAGAATTTGAAATTGAGTTTGGCAAGGGCATTTCATGTGAAGCGGAGATTTTGGATCTAGGATGTAAGCATAATGTGATTTCAAAATCAGGGAACCATTATAAGATCAATGGGGAATCTCTCAATGGTAAGGAAAAAGCCAAACAATATCTGAGAGAGAATGAGCAGATTCGTTATGAGTTGATGTCAACACTCAAAGAGAAGCTTTTAGGGGATATAAGCCAAGAAGATGCCCTTGAGAAGGATGTGGGTGATACATTTAGTGAAAACAATGACGAAATAATTGAAACCGCAGCAGTGGCAGAGGCATTGTAATTGGACTATATACAAAATCTTCTATCATATTTGTCAATTTTGTCAGCAAGGGAAGGCACAAATTGCTTTGCACAAGTTAATATTTCTTAGGTAATACTTTATAGGCTGCCTCGATTGTCATCTTAAAAAGTTTGTGGAGAGCAGAAACATCAGGATGGATAGCAGAAATTAGACAAATTTGGGATCCTCTCCGAAGGAATCAAATTCCACCGTCAATAGAAGCTCTAAGAAAGTTCAGTGAGAAGACAGGTAGAGGGTATTTAAGTTGCATCAAGTGGGGGAGTCAGTCTCTGTTGATGGCCCATGGGATCAAAATAGATGGTTTGCTAGTTTTTTAGTAGTGTGTCCGGACATTTTTAAAAAATGTCTTTTTCTTTTCATCATGCTGAAGAACACTTGCTCGATCCCTCTCCTGGAAAACACATTAAAAGAGAGGTGTTGGAGGAAACAAAAGCATAATTGAATCATTGTACTAGAACGGCAAATCGGTTGCTATATATTTTTTTCTCATTACCCTTACTAGTCATTTAATCAGAAAGTTTTCTGCGGAGTCGGTTGTATAGCTAATTGCAGCATGTCACCATATTTTGAATGAATTATATTCTTTCACTTATATAGTGAATGATTAAATAGACATGCTTGTTTCATGAACTTTGCATTTTACTCTCTTATATTTTAGATGCTTGGAACGAAAAGACTAACCACAAATGAGTTTTATGTTATTCGGTAATAGGATCAGTGCCAAGAGAAGGATATATTTTCAGCATAAATGATAAAATTATAAATATTGACCCTCTCATGTAGAACTTGACATTATGAAATTGACTCATGTCTAAAGGTGGATGCCAATCTGAAACGTTAAATTCAGGCCTTTGCTTATGTTTGCTTTTACTTTATTGAAAAGTTTTTTAAGGGTTGAAATAAAAGTATTTGATTACAAGTTTAGTATGGTGGGGTGAAATAGCATTACTTGAGGAGTTTGGGAATGTTTCAAATAATTCATTATGGTGGTATTTGTACAATTTTAATATGATTAATGGTAATGATTTACCTTGAACTTCTCTTTTGGAGTTGTAGATAGCAACATCTTACAAATACCATGGCTCTCCCTCTCTGGGATAAAAAACATTAATATAAATGTGCATTGTGGAGGGTTAGTCGAAAAGTTGAATCAAAAGCAATAAGATTAAGATTCAAGGAGATAAAACTACAAATAGAAAGTTGCGTGTTTTGAAACTATATGAACTTGTAGTTATCAAGGTGAAGATACTCATTTTTTGGATTTAATATATTGTGGCGTAATTCGAGAAGTTTTTGAATAAATCAAAGTAATCAGGTCAAGATATATTTAAAAGTAGAAATTCCTTTTCTTGTAGCGGTGATTTTCTTCTAAAGTATTTTATTTTTAAGAAGGGTGTAGGCTCTATGTGAAATTTTTGTCACAGGTGATTAGGATTTAATTCCTTGAGGTTTTGTTGGAATTTCTTTGTCTAGGTCTCATGGGGAGTCCCAAGGAGAAGTGTACGTACACTTGAAATACAAGGGATAGGTTTGTGTTTACGTCATCATTAAAGTAGAGCAATGTTAATTGGACATTATGCAACTGGTTTTGTTTATTGCCGGAAGGAAATAGCCAGAAAAGTTTTTGAAGGCATATGGTGTTATTGCTCATTGCGGTGAAATGTAAAATGTGTAAGGAGAATATCATATGGAGAAGGGGAAAGGCAAGGGAGTCAGGTTTACAAAATCTAATTCCCATTTTTTGTGGTATCAATTTTAGACACTATAAGAGGTTATAGGGAGGTATAATATTTCTATTTATTAGTATAAGGTATAATATTTCTATTTATTAGTATAAGGTATAATATTTCTATTTAGTAGTATAAGATAAATCATAGTAGACAAAAATCTCCCGTTGGAAGAGGATTTGACTTCTTGATCATAAGAAAGGTAAAAAGGTAAATGGGAATATTGAATATTTGGGAATGGAATAAGAAGTTTAGAAAGATGGTATATAATAGAGAGATGGTGCTTAAGCTTTTTATTAAATATACATGTGTATAATCTTTTCTTTTGTAGGAGGTATAATTATGAAATTTTCAACTAGAATTTAAATGTAGATCATGTATGAAATAATTCAATAATAACATGTAGAATTTTAAATAACATTTTATCTAGAAAATGAGCTTTGCTAAGGTTTCTTTCTATGGTATTTGACTATCCTTTTTCCCTTCTCATGTCCACTTTGTTCTAACAATGAGGCAATATCTACTGTGTTTAGGAAAATGGTGGCTGTGACGCCTAAGAAGCTAAAACATTTCTTATGACTCTAAACATAACTCTACAAGGAGAGACTAGATCATGTACTACATCTTAATGTTCCTAGTTAAATCCTTCAGAGGAAAAGCTTCTTGTTGGCAAAGTAGATGTTTGAAATTTCACAAAAGCATGGTTGCACCCCATGACTTTGGAGAGGATGGATGTAAAAGTAATGCTCCTCGTGGAAAGGAGATTTGTGGTATTATTTTGTTGTAAAGGGTTTCATGCCTTCCCACCTGAACTTAAAATGAATTGTGATCTCATCTTTAGAAGTGGCCCATGATTTATGGGGTGTCTTGTAGGGTTTCCTTGAAGAGATGGTACCTAAACTTTGCTTTGAGGAAGGAAATCGCTTTTACAAGCCCTATCTTCTACGTGATGTTCATGCATCTCCTTTAGGATGTTGCCACTATGGAGTTGATCGAAAATTTGATGGGAAAGTGTATGGACAAATTGGAACCAAAATTAAGCATATTTGCATGTGAAAAATTTAGCCATGTTGAAGTGAAAAAGTTGCAAATTGATGAGTGAGCACACTTGCAAAAATTGGATTGATCCAACTCTATTCAAATGCAATTGGTGCATGGATATGGCCATTTAGGTGAGGAGTGCATGAAAGAATGGTGCAAGCTCTCCTTAAAAGGAGAAATAGAGGAATTCTTTTAACTATAATAGTAGAAAATAGAGGCATCACTAATAGCCAACAACTCGCCCCAATCAATGACATTGATATCCAATCAAAAATATCCAACGACAAGCCCCAATCGATGTCATTAATATCTAACAAGTAAGCCTCAATTAGTGCCATGGATGTCAAACCAAGATATCCAACAACTAGGTTTGATTGGTGCCATGAATGAACATGATCATTTTGCAAAAATAGTGCATGAAAGAATGGCGCAAGCTCCCCTTGAAAAAGAGAAATAGGAGTAAAGGAATTCCTTCACCAAAACTAGTAGAAAATGAAGATGGCCTTGAATTGTGGTCCAAACCAAGAATACCCCAACGACAAAGGTATCCTCCAACTGTGGCTCAAACCGAGAATACTCAATTGTGAGTGAAAATAGATAAATTGTCTTTGTTGCTGAAGCACTTCTAGATGCATATTTAAATGAGGAGAAACAAATTCAACCCCAAGAGTTGTCCATGGAAACCAAGGATTGGGGAATTCCTTTTTAAAAAGGAATAGGGGATATAGATAAACAAATTCTTAATTTGGTGCTCGAGGGAATCAAAGAGAGCATGTCCTTACTTTTAGTATGTCAACATGTCATATATTAAATAAAGCGAGGAGAATACGATCAATATAATAACTCTTAAACATGCGAGCTTTCGAGACAAGATAGTTCCTTCCTTGGATGGACACAAACACAATGACCATTTTGATTTGTAAAAGATTTGGTGTGGCAAGTAGTTTGACAACTCATCCACCTAGCTCAAAGATGAAGGACCCCTATACCTCATATTAAAGGGAGTAAAACCAAGAGAGTTTTGGGAAAGAAGAAGAACCTAATAATAGAATCCTTGGGCAATAAATCCACATTGTAGCACTTATGCAAGAGGCTCTAAAACCATAAACAACTAGGCATGGCAGCCCTTTCTTGGAATTGTAAGGTGTTAGGAAGTAAAGAAATGAAAAAAAAGCTTAGATAACTATTTATATCCAAAATGTCAATAATTGAAAGGAAACCAAACTAGAGGAGAACTTGATTAATAATGGTTCTCTTTGTGAAACGATAGTAAGAGTCTTTGTTTAAAACCTAGAGGATTCTCTACCCTAGAGGTTCCAAGACATGCCCCTAATATCCATGGGAGAAAAAAATAAACCATGATAGAATGGTTGAGACAACTTTGATTGGATGGAAGAGTCTTAGCAGTTGTTCAAATGGTTAGATACCAATTAGATAAGAGATGTAGACCATTGGTTTAAAGGTATGATTAATTCCTAGATCAATGAGTTTGCAATAGATACTTATGCTTCATATGGTATTGTAAAAGAAGTACTTCTAACAAGAGAGATGAAATTCGATGACAACGATTTACCACTACAAATCAAGATATTATTAGTTGAACAAGGAATTGCAAGAATCCCAATTGATGATTATGCATATGGATATTCAATGTGGGGGGGAATGCTACCATGATAGGAACATGCACATGCAAGCAGGTAAGGTTGGTTGAGATGTTGTCCTAGAAAGATAAGAAAACATAAAAAGAGAAGTGATTAGCATGAAGATAATAGGCAATAAACTCAAGTCAACATTGTAGTATGGATCAATATTGTTGAATAAGGGAAGAAAAACATAACAAAGAGAAAAGCAGTAACAATGAGACGTTAGTAAGTGGTACTCCTATAGAATTTTGAGTGGACATAGAGAAGTTCAGGAGGGAATCATTTGTAATAGTGATGAGATAGAGATGACTCACCCTACGATTGAAGAGAAAAATAAGATATATGATCTAGATGGATATAGGTGACCACCCACCTATTCCACTGGCTCAAAACAGTTTTTCATTCTGGCTGTTTTCTTATAATTTTTCTACAGTTTTTCGGGTCCCAAACTTCTAGGGCCATTTTGAGGCCCTAAACGATGTTTTTTGGAGATTCCGGAGGGAAAATAGTTGCCAACAACATCCATTTTTATCGAGTCTAAAGTTGTATAGCTCGGACAGACCTTTCCAACGGGCTATCGAGCCCCCCAAACGGAGATCGTATGCAAAACTTATGACCCTGGGAAGTTGACTGTTCAACTAACCACCTTGGGGCCGCAAACTTTATGTTGGTTCATCTTCTAGTGTTAGGTTTTTGGATGTTTAGGGTTGTTACCCTCATGCTTTTGATAAATAGGCTCTTTCAGCCTCTTCTTGTATTCAGCTTGTCACGAATGAGCATAGCCGTCACATCTCTTCTCAAAGATATAGCTACCACCATTCTGGTTGCTTTTATTTTACAGTGTGTTCTATTTCATTCATTTAATAGAATCTGAGTTTATTGTATCGCTGCGTTTCTTGCCATATATCTGTGTATGTGAATATATATATGCTCTTTCATTCCTTTCTCACATAAATCTGGATTAGTGGTATCAGAGCCTTTGCTCGTGTGATTTCTCAGTGCATGTCCCCGACGAGATCTGAATATCGAGAGTTGGGTCTCAAACTAGTTGAGCTTTGGGAACACCCTCCTCGTCGACCCAAGCAAGCTCCCATGGTGAGAGAAGAAAAGAGAGATGACGGAGTAGGAGATCCTATTAAGCTGTTGCTCAAGGAAGCCCTCGTGTGACAAAGGAATGAGATGATGGATAATTTCGCACAGATCCTTCCAAGGATGTCGACGGCGGTGGATGCACCTTGAACGAATAGCCGTTTTGGGGGTGCGACTCCGTTCAAGGTACAAGTTAACTTTGACATTCCCCTATTTGAAGGAAATATAGATGCAGATGCTTTAGAGAAATGGTTGAATCTATTAGAGGGTTACTTCTTTGTTCAAAATTTTTCCGACAACGAAAAGATCACATTCGCGCTCTTGAAGTCCCTTCCCCATATCAAAGACTGGTGGGACGGGTACTGTGAGAGGCATGCAAAAGACGCGTCTGAACTATTCAGGACAAACCCCACTTGGGTGGCTTTTGTCGATGCCGTCAAGGAAGAATTCTACCTTGTCTGAAACTATTATGACCAGTACACCAGATGGACGACTTTGCGCCGGGAGAGGGACTAAACAATCCTAGAGTTTAGCAACATGTTACATACCCTGCGCTCCAAGATGGGTATTCGAGACTCAGAACGACACTTGGTTCTAAAGTACTGCAATGGCCTGCACAGGTACATTCAGACAGAGATGGATTTCTTGGACATATGCTCACTAGGAGCAGCTTATAGATACGCCATCAAGATCGAGCAGAAGTTTAAGCAAAAGAATAAGCGTGATTTTGGGTCTGCAAATCAGTAGCAGAAGCCTGGAAAAGGTGGCCCCAATCCACAAGGTAAAGGACGGAGCAAGGACGGCCAAAGCCTCGAGAACCAACCCAAGCCGCATGCAAAGAAGGGTAATGGGAAATCAAAGAAGGACATTGGTAAGTGGTGTGAATTCCACAAGAGCCCTTGGCACAACAATGATGAGTGCCACTCAAAACAAGCCTTGTTGGCTGAGACAAAATCCTCGAATCCAAAGTCTAACTCAGAACCCGATGAAGAGAAAGCAAAGGGAAAGTAGATCATTGACGCGGAACCCAGTGCCACCATCGCAACTACAAAGATTCAACTAGAAGAGTCAGAGGAGCCAGTGGAAGGGGAGCGCCTCTTCCATTCACAATTGTGGGTGCAAGGAACTCCACTACACTTCATTATTGATAGTGGTAGCCAGAAAAACCTCATCTCGTTCGAGGTCGTCAAAAGATTGAAGCTTCCGACGGTTCCACATCCCCAACCATACAACATCGTTTGGTTGAGCCAGGGACGGGACATCCGCGTTAGTCAACAATGCCGCCTTTCCTATGGGATCAAGTCCTTCAAAGATGAGGTAATGTGTGATGTTGCCCCGCTTGAAGTTTGTGATGTTCTTTTAGGACAACCATATATGTGGAAACGCCATGCTGTGTATGAGTCTAGACCTCATAGTGTCATTATTACTTTGGGAAAGAAGCTCTACAAGATACTAGAGACATCCCACCACTGCAGTGTCCCTCATCACAGCTAAGCAGTGCAGGAATGTAATCTCCCAAACAGGAAAATTTGTCCTCTTCATGGTTCGTTCTGAAGGTGAACGAAAGATTGCAGCAAAATCCACCACCTCCATGCAGAACCCCTCTACGCGTAGGAACAAGGGTACAAGATCGTGGAAGCATACAAAGACATCTTCACCACACCCATCGGGGTGCCAATACATTGCCCGGTCAAGCATCCCATTGATTTGATACTTGGTGCACCTTTACCTAACGGGCCAGTATATAGGTGTTCCCTAATGGAAAATGAAGAAATCAAACGCCATATTCAAGAATTGATCCAAAAGGAGCACATTCGACCTAGCTCCTCACCTTGTGGGAGCACAATTGTGTTGGTACAGAAGAAAGACGGGACATGGCGACTCTGTATTGATTACAGAGCTATAAACAAGATCACAGTCCGGAATCGGTATCCCATTCCTCATATCGACGACCTCTTAACTAGCTCAAGGGTGCCAAATGTTTCAGCAAGATTCATTTGAAGTCTCGCTATCATCAAGTTCCAATTGAGCAGACCGATGTTTGGAAAACTGCCTTCAAATCTTGGGAAGGCCTTTTTGAGTGGTTGGTCATGCCTTTCGGCTTGACTAATGCTCCATCAAATTTCATGAGGATGATGGACGATATCCTACAGCCATTCACTAACTCTTTTGTGGTCGTATATTTGGATGATATTCTCATCTACAACAAAACATGGGCAGAGCATCTGCAACATATCCACCAAGTCCTCGGCACCTTGCGCCAGCACAAGTTATATGCTAATTTAGAGAAGTGCTCATTTGGCATGAAGAGGGTTCAATATCTGGGATACATTGTGGACGAACATGGTGTTCATGTGGATGCATCCAAGATCCAAGCCATCCATGATTGAAAAACCCCAACAACTCTCACAGAGCTTCGCAACTTCCTAGGCCTTGCCAACTTCTATCACATATTTGTGTTGGGATTCTCTAATATTGCTTGGTCCCTTAACCAGGTGACCAAAGGGGGATCTAAGGCCAAGTTCAGCTGGTCCAAGCCACAACAACAAGCATTTGAGGAGCTAAAGCAACGCTTATGTTCGGCACCTGTCCTTTCCTTACCGGATTTGCAACAACCCTTTGAGATCGAAATAGATGCTTCAGACTATGTTGTTGGTGTAGTCTTCACTCAACATGGCCATCCAATGGCATATCATAGTGAGACCCTTTTAGATACAGTCCGCAAGTACCCCACCTACGACAAGGAAATGTATTCCATTGTCCAAGCCTGTTGCCAATGGAAGCATTACATCCTTGGAAAAGAGACAGTCATCCACACTGATCACAATCCCCTGCAGTTCATGCAAACCCAAGGGAATTTATAGAATGACTGCCACAAGAAGTGGTCCACTTACTTGCAACAATTCCACCTGAATATTAATATAAGAAGGGCAACACCAACCGAGTCGTTGATTGCCTCAGTTGGCCTATAGTAGCAGCACTTAACACAATGCTCCACTCTTGTGGCCATGAGACCCCAGGGTGGCCTCAACTATATAACAATGATCATGAGTTTTCTCCCATCTATTGAGCCCTATGTGCAGGCACATCCGTAGCAGACTTTCATCTTCAAGAAGGTTTTCTATGCCACCTGGGCCATCTCTGCGTTCCTTCAAGCGAGCGTGGGAAGATGATTTGGAAAGCTCATTACAGTCGAGTGGCAGGGCACTTCGGCACCGAAAAGACAATGGCCATATTGCAGAAGTATTTTTATTGGCCTAAGCTCCGATAAGACGTCGACCGATACATTAGATCCTGCACTGCCTGTGCCATCGCGAAACCTGCCATAAAAAAGTAGGGGTTGTACACCCCTCTGCCCACTCCTAATGGGCCATGGGAATCCATCTCCATGTATTAAATTTCTGGACTACCTTCAACCAAGCATGGAAATGAATGTGTGTTTGTGGTTGTGGATCGTTTCTCTAAGATGGCCATTCTAATAGCTTGCAAGAAGAACGTCTCTGCTAAGCTCTTCTCCAAGCGTGTTTGGGTTCATTTCGGGCTGCCACGACTATCATTTCAGATCGGGATAGCAAGTTCTTAAGCACTTTCTGGTCCAGCCTATAGTCATTGATGGATACCAGGCTCACCAAATCAACTGCCTTCCACCCCTAGACCGATGGACAAACAGAGGTAGTCAACATGATGATTGTGCATATTCTAAGAATGTACAATTCTAAACACTCCCGCACATGGGATGAGAGCCTTCCTTATGTTCAACATAGCTATAACAGAGCCCTTCATAGCTCTACCAACCACAACCCTTTTCAAGTGTGTCTGGGGTTCCAACCACTCGCACCAATTGATGTAGCTCTTCCCATTGCATCCACACGTGAGGAATCTTCCCATGCTCAGAACGAGGTTGATAAGGCCACTAGATTTGTTGAATGAATCCAGCACATCCGTGAACAAGTCCATGAAATTTTGGAAAAGGCCAACACTAAGTACAATCAGCGACATGACCAGCGTTGGGTCCCACACAAGTTTCAGGTGGGTGATAAGGTTTGGTTGCATTTGCAGAAAGAGAAGGTCACGAGACCCAATTGCAAGCTTCATCCACTTCGATATGGGTCGTACACCATCACCAAGGCAGTTGGTGACAATGCCTTTGAGCTAAGCATTCCTCCATTCCTTGGCCTGCAGCCATTATTCAATGTGGAGCTCCTTCGCCCATATTTTCCACCATTGTTGGACACCTCAGAGGTGGCAGAGCAATTGACACCTACGGAGCTTAATACTGACCGCATGGAACAAGCAACCATTGATCAGATCATGGACACACAGGTTAAGGGAACCCGCCAACAAAAGATCCAGCTATATCGAGTTGTTAAAGTAGGGAAACTACTTCACCAAGGTAAGTGGCTCACCAAGAGTTAAGTTCAACAGAAGTTTCCCCAGCTGATGGGGGCACTCAATACAATGGAGACCATTGATTCCTAAGGGGGGAGGATTGATCCAGATGGATATAGGTGGCCACCCACCTATTCCACTGGCTCAAAACAATCTTTCATTCTGGTTGTTTTCTTGTAATTTTTCTACAGTTTTTTGGGTTCCGAACTTCCGGGGCCGTTTTGAGGCCCTAAACGACGTTTTTTGTAGATTATGGGGGAAATGGTTGCTAGCAACATTCATTTTCCTTCAGTCGAAAGTTGTATAGCTCGGATAGACCTTTCCAACGGGCTATCGAGCGCCCCAAACGGAGATCATATGCAAAAGTTATGACCCCGGGAAGTTGACTGTTCAACTAACCACTTTGGGGCCGCAAACTTTATGACGGTTCATCTTCTAGGGTTAGGTTTTTGGATGTTTAGGGTTCTTAACCTCATGCTTATGATAAATAGGCTCTTTCGACCTCTTCTTGTGTTCTACTTGTCACGAATGAGCATAGCCGTCACATCTCTTCTCAAAGATATAACTACCACCATTCTAGCTGCTTTTATTTGACAGTTTGTTCTATTTCATTCATTTAATAAAATATGAGTTTACTGTATCGCTAGGGTTTCTTGCCATATATATGTGTATGTGAATATATATATATATGCTCTTTCATTTCGTTCTCTCATAAATCCGGATCAATATACTATCACAAATGAGAAATAAGTTAATAACACAAAAAGTTTGGTCATGGTGCTAACCTTATAGTTGCAACAATGGTCAATAAGACATATATCCCATTCCAATACACCCAACATGTGCAAATATATGATAAAATTTGACAACCATTTGAAAGATCCTAACTCTAGTAGTGATGCATTAACACTAGTAACGATACACTAAATGCAGAAAATAATTTGCGCAATTGTATCTAAGACATAGATCTAAACAAGTGTGATAGAGATCAAACCAAGGACTCGACTCCATTTACAGTGCCACAAGAAATTGAATTTGTAAACCTAACGAACTAGAAAACAAAAGAAAGAAAGAAATGGACATGCCTACACCCCTTTATTGGACATAACCCCCTTATTATTTCCCTTCTAGCTAGATTTGACTATTAAGCATTAACGAATATATATTTGAGATGATAGGAGATAGACTAACAACAAAAGATATGGGTTAAACATGTATTAAAGAGAGCAAAAGGAAGTAGTCATATAACAATAGTAGAGCAATTGGAATAAAATATAATGTCAAACATATCAAGGAATAATCCAAACACTTCAAACTCATAACATACAATTCATCCATGATGACACCGTTATATTATAGAATATTAGATATTGATAACCATAGGTTCACTTGTAAAATCTCTTTAACATACAATTAATCTAAGATGACACATTGTATTATAAAATATTAGATATCGATAACCCTTGGTTCACTTGTGAGACAATATGGGAAACTAAAGGTGAAAAAAATGAAGTGAAATACTTCGAAGAATCTGGTGTAACCATGAGGGATCGAGGTATGAAATGGTACATGGAATTTAAATGAGCACATTCAACCACTTATACAAAAACAACTTTAGAAGAAGTGGGAGGAGTATTTAATGTTTAATTCCTTTACTCAAAGTTGGAACAACAATTTATAGTAAAGTTTGAATTATTTAAGCAAAAAGAACATGAATAAATTTAACATATGATCTACGATTTGAATATGTTTTACACAAACTTCCATTTGAGATCTTGAATCTCCAACATAAGGAATTGTTTGTTGGCAATTTGCAATATCCATCAAAATAAGTATTAATACAACCGGAACTAGAGGATAATAAAGATGTCCCAAAATGGTATTAAGGATATAAAACTACTTGTAACTTAGTAAAGTTGGGAACCGTAGGAACAAATCAACTATTGAATGATTTTTATTACATAAAAAAGAAAATTGAAAAAACTGGAGATGATGGCATCAAGATGATATGGAGGAATATGGTGTATATAATGCAACATGGAAGGATATCACAATAACAAACACCTAACATTAGCAATTTATGTGTCAATAAAAGCAATTCCTTATACATAGATACCAAGCCTTTGCTCGTTTATAGCACAAATGGAAAACATTGAACCCACATTTGGTCATTGATTCAATTTTGTAGGAAGGCAATTTCAAGATGGTGCATTAAACCATCACAAGATACATGCCAAGTCCTTTTGTAGTAGCCAAAATGTTATGATCTTTAGTACATGTTAGAAAGGAACATGAAATAACTCTATTATTCACCCTATTCATGAGAGGGGATCTCCCTTAACCACGTCAAGGGGGCAACCTCCATTGCAAATGGCAAAGCAATATTAGATAAACATTCCATGATTACATGAGGAGGATTACATCGATATTTATAGCTACTCTAGCTACCCTAACCCTAGTCCACCATTGGTAGAACTTATTTAAGTACTAACATAGTTGACCTTTATTAATGAGTAGGCCAACTTTCATTAATTAGCCACCATGCATCTACTAACCTTAACTCTAATGGACCCTTAGGCCAAGTTTATTACATTACTAGGGAGGATCATAACACCACCTCCCTTTGAAAGATGTTTCCCTTGATACCTACAATGAAGAATTCCATTAGGTACATCCATAAACCAAGATCAAAGATATAGGTGTGAACCCTAACTTCCAACCAATGAAACATGAAAGTTATATGGTAGAGTACGCTAAATGCCCTTAGTACACAATTTGAATTTTGGGGTTGAATAGTTGGAGTTGACATTGGTAGAGCAATGCCTAATGCATTAAACATGTCAACTACCATGGGTTGTGTGTTAATGAACTTAACAAAATTATTGAAACCACAACCAATGACTACTCGTCGTCCATATCAATTGGAATGACCATTGAATCCTCTATTGAATTTGATTTCAATTGTGTTGTCTCACGATTGTGGAAAAGGAGAAGACATGCTTCCCACATTTTGTGTAATCAATTAGCCATTGGTAGTGTTTCATTACAAATTACTTCAAGGCTTGAGTGATCTTGGTTTTCCTTGGCCATTTCCATAAGTCATATTAAACATTTTCTTCATATCCCATAACATATTTTGGGAATATTTATTTAAGGGCATCTTCAACATGGTTTTCTCATAAACTTGAATATTCCTCAACAAGGGGGATACTATATCAATATTTAATGGATCTCCTTTTTTCACAAGGGATTTTGCACCAAATTTAAGCACAATTTACAATGGTTGTAACATGCACAATAATTCTCACTGAATAACTACATTGACTCTATTTTGGAAATGACATCAATTTTCTACTTCAAATGGCATTGGTGTGACTTCAAGATGGTTTTGGTTTTGACATAAAGATATTATCTATCCCTCAACACTGCTCATATTCTCTATTATGATCCCAATAGGGAAATAATGTAAAAATATATACTTTTGATGGATATGATATCACTTGTGTTCTTGCTTCCGCCATTAACAATATGTAGTGAGATATCTCTAAATATTGATAAGATGATGTAATAGTTTTCAAAACATTTTATTATCTACCTTATTCAATAGAGGGTGAACTCTCCCAACCATTTAGAGGGGGTAACCTCCAACACGAAAGCAATATGAGATACACCATTATTTATAATATACTCTAATTACCCTAACCATAATCCACCACTAGTGGACTTTATTAAAATACTAACATAGTGGGCGCTAATTAGTATCTAACATGGTGGGATTTTATTAATGGCTAGGCCCCTCACATTAACTAGCTACCATACATCTACTAATTTCAACTCTAAGGAACCTTTATGGCTTTTATTACATTACTAGAGACAATCATAACATACCACCCGTCTTTGAGAGCATTGCCCCCAATGCTTATAGGGATCCCATATATGTGTGCTAGCCATTACTTCTAATTGGTGAAATATGAAATAATTGTTTAGTGGAGTGCGCTAAATGGATTGAGTATACGATAAAAAATGATGGATCTAAAAATTTGGAGTTGATTTTGGTAGAGCAATACCCAGTGCTTCAAACATGTTGACTATTGTGCGTTGTTTTTGAAACCTCAATAAACACACTGAATCCATAATCGTGGGCTTCTCTTCCTTTATACGAAGTGGAACAACCACTGAATCCTTTATGGTTGACTTAGGTGGAACCGAGTCTTACTTCCAGGTAACATTCCTCTATTGAAGTTGACTTCAACTACATTGTCTTTCCTTTTCCAAAAAGGAGATACATACTTCGCACAGTTTGTCTAATCATTGAGTCATAGACAATTTTTCAAAATAGATAGCTTCCGGGCTTGAGTGATCTTGGTTCTCATTGTCCATTTCTAAAATTCATATTAAACACTCTTGAGTATGATATTCATAGCCCATAACATATGTGGAGAAGCTTTCTTCAAGGGTTTATTAAACATATGTTTCCCATATACTCATTTTTCCTCAATGGTAGGGGCTAATATATCTGCATTCAATAGATCTCATGTTTTTCACTAGGTTTTTGGGGTTAAATATATTGCAACTTCAAATGGGAATAATTTGCACAATACTACTCAAAATAGCTATGATGATGACAATTTGGAACTGACATCAATATTTATTTAAATGACATTGGTGCAACTTCACAAGTAGAGAAAAATGTGTTGAAGGCATGGTTTGGTTTTGATAGAAAGAAATCATCAATATAGAGGGTTAACTTTTCAAGGGCACATATCCCTTAATATTGCTTAGAATTTCTTTAATGACCCCAATAATGGAAATGGCATCAAAACTTTGCTTCTAATGGATCGTATACCACTTGTAATGTTCCTACTTCCACCTTTAATCATATGTAGTACACTAGGTCTCAAAAGCTTGTAAAGATAATGTAATAGAATGCAGAGAACTTTATTATCCACCCTAGTTTAGAGAGGGGGAACTCCCCTAACCACTTCGATGGGGTAGCCAACAATACGGATGCCAAAGAAATATTTGATAAACATTTTTGTGATTACACTAGGAGGATTACACCTTCATTTATAATTACTCGAACTATCCTAACCTTGATCTACCACTAGCATAACTTTTTGTGTCTTATGTACTAACATATTGGGTCTGATGTAATAAATAGCATAGTCAGCTTTCATTAATGATTAAGCCACCTTACACTAATTAGCCTCCATAATTCTACTAACCTTAACTCCAATGGACCCTTAGGCCTTTATTGCATTATTAGGGAGGATCATAACGCAAAACTCACATTAACGAACTATCTTTACTAGAAGAGGAAGTTGAGACCCTTACTGAAGGTAAAGGAGGTCATAGAGAGTTTACTTATGATGATTATGACTACCTGAATCGATTCTACATATGGTGAAAACTGGCCATTGAAACCAATATGTTCATTTTAAATATGATGAAAATTGTGATGCCTAATATTGTGAATAAGTCCAAGTGGTGGAAAATGTAAGGCATATCACTCTTGATCCTAGAGGAGCTATTGAAATAATCTATGCTTGGGGTCTTGGAACAATTACCAACAATCAAGCTAAGGCCGGTTCTCTTCTTTGAGGACTCAAATGCATTGAGACTAGCAGAGTAAAGTCCCTAGTGGTTGTGGGGGATTTGGAAATTATAATAAATCTCATGAACATGCAACATATCTCAATGGAAAACTCTCTATCTCGATTAATTTCAAGGATCAAAGTGGAAGCTTCTCAATTTGAAAACATTGAGTTTTATCACACTTTGAGAGAACTTAATCACCAAGTCGATGTTCAAGACAATCGAGTAACACAATTAGCAGAAGGCTATTTGGAGAAAAATGGGGAGGTTTCATTTCTCCCAATATGTATCAATCACTGGAATCCACCATTCTAATCAACTTATTAAACCAAGCACAATTTTGGTTATGTTACAAGGCTTTTGAGGTTGAGGATTGTGGCAAATTTTCAGGCATTTTTAAGAAAGAGGCCAGACATAGACCAACATCGTACTTGCCTTCCATTACCAAGTCCATCCTGTTTGAATTCAAGTGTGTTAGTAGTAGGGATGCAGGTGGAATAATGGGGCTTCAAACCCTCACCCAAACTCATTCTCCTTCTCCATTCATGGTTTGGTTGTATAATTCTAATGGGAATGAGACAGTTGGAGCAAGGTTGTCTTGTAGGTCAACCTCTTTGGGGTTCAATCGATCACTGTCTATTCAAGAGGTATGATTCTTATTGGTTCTAAGGTTTAAAGGCATTTTTAAAGACATTTGTGAGGGAAAAATTAATCAATGAAGTCCAATGGTCCAATTGGGTTTTGTATGTCTTGGTTTTTGTTTATGCTTTGTTCCACATTCAATTTCCATAACTTATTATGATATAGAGGAACAATTGAAGGAATGCTTCATATCGTCTTGTTAGGCTAACATTGTTTGTTGGAAAGCCTTTGGAATTTGTTTATATTCATAATTGTGAAAACTTTTTGTGTTTCCCTTGGTTAAATTTACGAGGTGGCGGCTAACTCAACTCAATATGTCTTATTTTAGCTATGAGGCTTAAATAAATAAGACAATCAACCAATGAAGATCTATGGTGGTCCAATTGGTTATTTGTGTGTCTTGGTTGTCGCTTATCCTCTGTATCACACCGAGTGTCCATATATTATTCTGATACATAGGAACAATTGAAGGAACAACAATAAGAATAAGGTTATCCTTCCTGTGTGTTATAAAAATATAAAAAACAGAAGCAAACAACAATAAGAATAGAAAACAAGATTTACCTTGAAAACTTGTTGTACATAGGTAAAACCACGGGGAAATGCAACTTTGATCTTTTATTATTACTCGATAAAAACTTACAATTCTTTCTTCTATCTCTCTTGTGTTACAATGTCGGGGGTCACTCTCTAAGTTTATACAATACATATGAGGATTCCAAAAGGAATTTAATATACTAGGAGGGTCTAGAAAATTTTCACCTCGAGAGCTTCACCCTTGCACCTAGAGGGGGTGACCCCCCTACACATGGACCTAGTCGAGAGCTCTATAGGAAGAATATTGGAGATCTGGATATTGGCAAGTGTTTTCCACCCACATGTTGTTTCCAAATGCCGCATTCATCACATTTTCAACCATCCCAAGGTAATTTTGCACCATTCTTTTGTCCCGACCGGCTTCATAAGGATATCTACAATATTCTCATCAGTAACAATTTTCTCCAACAAGATACTACATTCTTCCACCAATTTCATTATGAAATGGTACTTATTATCAATATGTTTCGTATGGTCACGAAATGTTGGATTCTTTAATAAGTGAATACCACTTTGACTATCACAATAGAAAGTGATCTTCCTCTGTATCATCGTGTATTCATCCATCAGTCTCTCTAGCCATATTTTCTCTTTATTGGTCTCAGTTGCTGCCACATATTTTGATTCAGTGGTTGAAAAATCCACCATTGGCTGGAACTTAGGTTTCCATCTTACAACTCCACCAACAAGAGTGAAAGTATGTCCTGTAGTATACTTTTGTCCATCTATGTCTCCACCAAAATCAGAATCTACAAAGCCTTTAATTTGTAAATATGTCGTCTGTAGCAAATAGAAACATCTTATGTGCACCCTTAATTATATGAGTATCCACTTCATAGCATTCCAATGTTCCTTACCAGGATTCACCATGAACCGACTAACAACTCTCACTACTTGACCAATATCTAGTCTAGTGCTCACCATGGCGAACATGAGGCTCCCTATTGCTGATGAATACGGTACATGAGACATGCTTGTCTTCTTTGCTTCTATGTTAGGACATTGTTTGAAAGACAACTTGAAGTGTGCAAGAACTTGAGTGCTAACCAATTTTGCATTATGCATATTGAAGTGCTACATAATCTTTTCTATATAGGACTTTTGACTTAACTAGATCTTCCAACCTGTTATGTCCCTGTCTATCTTCATCCCTAGAATTTGATTAGCTACTCCTAAATCCTTCATTTCAAATTTCCTAGACAATTGAGCCTTGAGATCAATGATTTTCTTCATGTTGGGTCTTGCAACCAACGTATTATAAACATAGATCAATAAGATAATAAATCTTCCATCATCAAAGCTCTCATAATAAGCACAATGGTCAACAATTCACTTCTACTGAAACCTTGGCCCTTCATGAATGTGTCAATTTTTTTGTGCACATCCTTGGTGCCCATTTCAATCCATACAAATATTTCTTAAGTTTGTAAACCAAATACTTTTTGCCCCTTTATTTATAGCCCTTAGGTTGATCCATATAAATTTCTTCATCAAGATCACCATGTAGGAAAACAGATTTTACATCTAGTTGTTCCAACTCTAAATCCCGTGTTGCTACAAATGCAAGTAAAATATTCATTTTAGTAAGCTTCACAATTGGAGAGAAGATTTCATTAAAATCTATGCCTAACTTCTGCACATAGCCTTTTTCCACCAAGCGAGATTTATAACGTTGCAAAACCCATCATTGTTCTTCTTTACTTTATACACCCACTTATCTCCATCAAATTTTATCCCTGGTGGGAGATCCATAAGTTCCAATGTTTGATTCTTGTTTAATGCTTTCATTTCTTTATCCATGGATTTCCTCCATTTATTTTTGTTCTCAAATTCTTTAGCTTCCTAAGATGAACCAGGTTCACCATCATCAGTTAACAAAGCAAAAGAATACTGGAAATTGGGAGAACAACTTTTTGGACGTGTAGATCTTCTAAGTTGTGGTTGTTAAACTTGATGTTGTTGATGTTGATCAAAAGCTTCATTTCCATCTTAATTCATTTCTACTTCAACTGGTACAATCTCAAGTCATTGGTGTACATGTTAGAATAAAACACCTATTTCATTAAATTTGGATTTATTCTAGTATAAGTCTCTTTGAAGACAAGTAAAAATAACCTTCACGAAACCCCAAAATCAAGGTTTCTAAAGTGCAAAATTTGGTTCCAAAATTGCCAATTTTAGGTTCCAAAAGTGTACTTTTGCCTTTGATATTGCCACTTTTGAAATTGGTTTCTTCACTTTTCCAATATGATAATGGCACTTTTAGAACCTGATTTTACATTTTAGAAAGGCTATTTTTGACACTTTTAATACTTAAATTTGTGATTTTGAAAACCAATTTTGGCACTTTCAAGTTATAATTTTGCACTTTTGAAAATCAAACTTGAGACTTTACAAGTACTATAATCACACAATTGAATATACAAAAATCCAAAGACTTTATTTGTGACAAACAAAATTTAACTATATTATTTAACCAACTAGTTTTATACTTTTTACAATAGGCTTCACATCGTTGACACCATTCAGGTGCAGTAAGCAAGGCCATAATCGATCTAACAAGAAGGTGTCATTGACATCGTGGCAAGTATAACATTGTGTTATAATACAATTCCCTTCATTGCTACAAACATGTTTTTCTTTCAAGTTATCTACAATCACTGTATTTCTAGCATCGTAATCTCCAAAATTTATTTAAACGTTTGAGATATACATAAGGATTTCCAACGCCATCATAACCCTCTCGACTTCCTATCCGAGAACAATCATCGTGTGTTAATGTAACTCTAAATTGTTCCCTTTTCAATCTCGTTCTTTGGAATAATAATGGAAAAAACTCATCCACATTCTTTTGTTGTTCAGATGTCCATATATTGACTTCGAATATACTAAATCACTTTTCAAAAAATTCTCTAAATTTGGGATGTATAAAATAAATCTTTGTTCTTGTTTTGATGTCTGGATTCCTGGCAATCTTAATCTCTTTTGTAATGAATTTCTGTGTATTACATGTAACAAAACTCCATTGAAATTGAATATAATCAATTGTTTACCCACTTTTTTGCTATTTACAAACAAAAAAACACAACATACAACCCAATCAATATTTGTATCATACATTTCAATGTTTCTATTTGTACTTAACAAGATTAATATGTATACTTGTATGATATGCAAATTTTGAAACACATCACCACATACATGATATTACATCCATTCGTGAATTAACGATATAAATATGAGAACTGCCAAAAAATACAAAATTGTTTTTACATTGTCAGAGTTGTCAAAATATACAAAACCTATTCAAAAGACCCATTAATTCTTCTCTCACTAAATCAATTGTTGTCTCACTAATGTCATTTGAATGCCATCTAAAGTTGAATGTTTTTAACCAACGCCCCATATTTGAACGAGGCCCCAAATGATTTAGCAGAGAACACAACATTGTTTTTATAGTCATTTCTCTTTCTTGTGAACTGTCAAATGTCCAACTAGATGGCATTTTCAAGCAATTATCATTTCTATTATGTTCTTAATGATATTGTCCTTATCTATAAATAGCATGTCTGATTATATATATATATATATATATATATATATATATATATATATATATTGGATAAATACATCCTTCAATGACTTTTTGTATCTATGTAGTACTTCACCAATATATGCATACATTGAGGAACTATAAATAGTTTGTTAACATTGCTCTTGACTCCAAATAAATACAAAGTACTCATTCTTCAACCATTCAAATCTATCAACGATTTTTTAATTTCCATGTTGTGCAATGAAGAAAACCATAGAGCAATGTCAAAATGTTTTTTGCAACATTGATAATATCAGGATTGGACATCCGGGCATAATAATGGTAGCAGTTATGAATAAAATGAGTTTGTTTGAAATATTCTTCTCTTTTGGAAAACATCCGAAATCCAAAGATAAATCCCTCTACTGCCAAGACCAATAATTTGTTTTGTGTTGATCTTTGGATTGCATACAAAAACCATAAATAAATATATATCCAAAACGACAATACTTTGTTCATCAATTGAAGGAATTTATTGATCACAGACATGTAGCTGTAAATGCAGATCATAGATTCGAAACAAATACAAACATCACCTAACAAGCTAAAGAACTCATTTATTATTTAAAATCTTCGTAGGTTACATTTAATGTTTCTCTCTCTTGAACGAGGCAATGCGGGTTCTAATATCAATTGATTCAACTATTTTACTTAAATCCTTTCATATTGCACGTATCATATCACTCTTTTCCTTAGCGGAAGATATATTGAAGGGCTTATGCAAAATACAGTTTTCATATGGACTCACTTGCACATCATCACCCTCCAAAACAAACATTGATGTATTACTTTTTAAATATCTTACTGGGAACTCTCCCCACCCTTTTCCCATGTATTTTTGCATCTTTCATCCATTATCCTTGGTACATCTCTCTCCAAACCATAAAAATAAAATTCGGTCTCCAATTTCTTTTTTTTGTCCCAATAAATTTCATAAATAAGGGTTTCGATTCATTGACTCTACATTTAGAATACCAGATTCCATCATCAAATTTTGAAAGACATACTTTCAAAAATCATATCACATTTGGTCGTGATTTATTTAAATTTCCCTTGAACTTAAATTTAGAGTCTTCATCAGTACTTTCATTCACCATTTTTCATTTTTGAGAGGCTCTCTAATAAAATAAAAAACCTTCCATTTAAAATATCAACCAACATAGATCCATCTTAAACTCGGATCTATCAACCACCAAGAGAGATCCAATCTTGAGATGTAATATTTTTTTAATCTTAAGCTCAAGAAATTTGATACCTCTCTTGCTTGATAGATTCAGGTTTAAGTTTTATTTTTTTTTATTTTATAGGCCGACGTGGATTTTTTAAATTACTTTTCATAAAAAAATTATTTCATGAGCCGACATGTTTTTATTTTTATTTTTTTGGTAATGTAGTGTTACGTTACGTACGTGACAACATATCCCCCATACTGGGTTGTAGAGCACCTCACTCCTCTCGGTGCAATAACATTTTTTTATGGGAAGCTGCACAGAAAGAATGCATGTCATATATTCCATAATTTTTTTTTATCAAAAGGGTAGAAAAGAATCATTTTCTCCAACCTATCAATGACTAACTAACAGTTGATTGGAGACTAACAATGTTGGAGCTACCGCGTTTTGCTCCCAAATCCCTGCTTGATTTGATAATATCCAAGGCTCACAACTCCATACTTGGTTGGATAATTTCGAGGGAGCTCCTTGATCTTTTTCTTGCTATGGAGAATCCACATGTTCAAAAACAATCGAATCATCTTGACCTGCAAATTAGCCATTATGTATTTTTTTATTTTTAGCTTTTGAAGATATGATACCATCCTCAAACATTAGAAAAACATTTATTGAAAGATAAATAACGGCCTTCTTGTTTTCCAAACTCTACTTGTCCATCTGTTTGGTAATTCTTTGTAGCTTCTCCATCACCCTCAATGTCTTCTTTGGATATATTTTTATTGGACTATTTTTTAGAGTCCTATATATTTATATCTAGTAAATAAATATTTTGAAGAAGTTAGTGAATAGAAGCAACCTTAAAAACAAAATATAAGGAAATAATATATTTGAAAACATGAATACAAATACCTTGCTTTATAGGAAATTCATGATAGAAATAGTTCATAAACAATTCTTGATGTACCGTCTCTATAAGTTTTAAACTCGTGAAGAGAAGCTACACATATAGATTCTTTTAAGCAAAATAGAGATTACACCACAACACTTGCACATAATACACATAGATTTACGTTGGAAACCGTTAACCGAGAAAACCAACAAAACTTACAGCGACACCTCTCACTTTCTCATTATGATTATCAACTACTCATAATAGAATATGCAAGTATTCCACAACCTCCAAAACCCTAATTAGTTAGCCTGAATGAGAAATAGATCCCAATCCCTTAACCGATATTCAATTACACATTTTTAGGAAAAACCCAAAAGTAGCCCAAAATTTTTTCGAACTTGCCTTTGGCTTGTGTTGACAATGGGATAATGCCCATTTCCGATGTCTGCTTCGCGAAAGGTGGAGGACGCCAATTCTTACACATACATGTAAAGAATATAACACATACCCAACATTTTTCCACTTGTTTTTTTCTTTGCATAACAATGAGCGATGTACTGATAGGGTCACAACTTCGGGGCATCAATGCCTATAGATTTTATACACCAAGAGAACTTCTCAGTACTGGAAGAATTCGTCAATGAGTCTACAAGATACTTCAAGGTTTCAACCTTTTTCCAACGCCACCTTCTTGTCTTCAATCATATATCTCACAAAGTGATATTGCAAATCAATATGCTTTGTCTTAGCATACTAAGCGGGGTTCTTTGCTAGAAATATTGCACTTTGGCTATCACAATTTAAACTTATAGCTTTCTTTACAAACCCAATACATGAACATAATCTCTACAACCATACAAATTCTTTACTTGCATGGGCGATTTCCATGTATTCAACTTCTGTAGTTGAGAGAGTAGCTATAACCTGTCTTTTGCTCATCCAACTAATAACTCCTCCAAATAGGTTAAACACATACCCACTTGTATATATTTCATGATCAAGATCTCCATCCCGATCTACATCAACAAATCCATATACATATATTACTCTGTCTAGTCCATGTCTTCCTTGTTACCAAATTGCATAATCTATGGTGCCACACAAATACCTAAAGATCCTCTTTGCACCTGTCCACTGCTCCTTCCCTAGTTTTGACATATATCTTCTCAAAACTTCCAATGTATGAGCAATGTATGATCTGGTACATACCATTGTATACATCAAACTATGGAACTCATGACATATCATCTTCCTCTTGCCATGTCTTGGGACATCGATCGACAGATAACTTTACACCTACATGAATATGGATCTTGACCGACTTACTTTCCTGCATGCTAAATATTTGTAGTATTGTCTCAATATATTTTCTCTTATTCAACAAGATTTTCTTGTTTGCATGATCTCTTTTAATCTCCATTCCCAATATGAATTTTGCAGTACATATATGCTTCATGTCAAATTTGGATGATAGATGTGACTTCACCTAATTTATGAAATTCTTGTTGTTTCCAATCAACACATGTCATCAACATACAATAATATATTAATAAAGTGATCACCAACCCGTTTGGAGTATACGTAGTGATCAACCTTGCTTCTCACAAACCCCAATCCAAGGATGTATGTGTCAAATGTTTGGTACCACATCCTTGGAGATTCATTTAGACCATAAAGGGATGTCTTTAGCTTACAGACCAACTCTTTCTTTCCCTTTACTGTAAACATTTCTAGTTGTTTCATGTAGATTTTTTCTTCAAGATCCCCATGTAAGAATCTTGTTTTCACATCCATCTGCTCTACTTCAAGATCAAAAGCCAAAACAGTAGCAAGAAGGAATCTAATAGAAGTTAGTTTAGCAATTGGAGAAAATATTTCACCAAAATCAATTCCCTCTACCTGGGAATATATATTTTATACTAAGCAGGCTTTGAAATTCTCCACTTTACCTCCCGCATTCATCTTCTTCATAAACAACCATTTTCTACCAACGACTTTTCTTCCAGCTGGTAACTCAACTAGACCACAAGCTTCATTTTTGTCCAAGGCATCTATTTCATCAACCATGGCCTTCTTCCAGAGATCAATATCCTTTGAATCAACGACTTCCTTCACATTTCTAGGATAATCATCAGTAATAGATAAAGCAAAACTAGACCAAAAATCAGGAGGGGAATACCTTTTTGGTTTCCTTCTCGAGATGATCTTAAAACTATTGGGGTATGAGGTTCTTCTTCTTCTTATTCAACTTCTTCTATTGAGTCAAAATCTTCATCCTCTAACTCAAATTCTATTTTCTCCAGTTCCTTTTCCATTTGGAGTCACTTCCTATTTGGGAACATCTTTGACCTCTCTAAAACCAACATCTCAACTGTAAACAATATTCTTAGTTACATGATTCCAAATCTTAAAACCGTTCACACCATATTTATAACCAATAAAAAATACATTTTTCATATTTGTTATCATGTTTAATCTTTTTCTTTGGAACATGTACATACACATCACAACCAAAAACCATCAGATGTTTAATAGAGGGTCTCTTACCAATCCATAATTCATGGGGATTTTTGTCAACCAATGTTGATGTGTGTGATCAATTTACCAAGTAACATGTAGTATCTACTGCCTCTGCCTAGAATCCTTGTCCTATCCCAACACAACTGAGCATGCTCCTTTCCTTTTCCATCAATGTCCCATTCATTCTTTTTGCAACTTCATTCTGTTGAGGTGTGTATGGATTAGTCGTCTACCTTTCTATACTGCACTTCTTACATAATTCCTCAAATGTATTCCCACAAAACTCCCGAATGTTATCTGTCCTCAACACCTTTATTTTATTTTCTATATGATTCTCTATGAGAGCCTTAAATTCTCTAAATTTAGTAAATATTTCAGATTTATTTTGAAGGAAATAAATCCATGTGTTCCTTGATAAATAATCTATAGGTGAAACATAATACACAAATCTACCTAATGATGGAACAAGAACAGGTCCAAACACATCACTATGTATTAACTCTGAAATTTCCTTTGCTCTTGTAGAACCATATGCAAATCTTACTCAATTATGTTTTCCATATATGTAATGTTCACATAAATCAAAATCTAGTGTGCAATCAAACATACCTTCAACCATACTTTTACCTTGTAATGGTTGAAGTCCCTTTTCTCCAATATGCCCCAATAGTTGATGCCATAGCATTAGGATATCCTCCATATGGAGTTGATGTTTTTCTTCTTTATCCTTTCCCTGGCAAGCACATTAAAACAGTTACATTCATCGATGATGGTGCTTCCCAATAGTTTAAACAGAGTTCCATTCTGAACTCCCCTCATTAAGACCATTGATCCTCAAATAATTTTTCATGTGTATTTTGAAAACACGGTTTGTACGCTTGCATCACCCATATTTTCGATGGATGTCAAGTTTCTTGCTAGATTTGGAATGTGTAGTACTATAGGGAGAGTTCTAATATTTTCATACTTGAGATACAACTTAACTATTCCACTTTCAATGATATTGGTGGTTGAATCATCTCACGGGAAAACATATCCTCCATTGTACTTTCTATATTCACAAAACCACTCCCTATGAGGAGTCATATGAAATGACACACTTTATCCAATCAACCATACATCATGATCTGAACGGGTAACTGTGGAAGCTAGGTACACATCCCCTCTTTATTTTAAAGAGTCCTTCTCCTATGTGAAAGGGGTATCATCAGATCCCTTCGCTTTCTTAACATTCTTAGATCTACAATGATTTTTATAGTGACCAACTTTACTGCATTTCCAACACTTCCTCAAATATTTTCCTGGCGATTTAGATCTCCCCCTTGATCCATTATTTTTATTTCTCTCCTAAGGGTGACCTCTCATAGATAAGGAATCCATGTTATGATTTTCCATGGTTTTTTGCCTCATTTATTCCGATAGCAGGGATGCTACTATTTCATCAAATTTTAAGGTTTCTTTACTAACACTACTTATTGATACAATCAAGTTATCCCAGGAATCTGGTAAAGAACATAATAATATTATACATTTATATTCTTCATCCATTATAATACCAACATAGGTGATTTGACTTACCAAATTATTGTAGACATTTAGGTGATTAGTCATTGTGTCATTATCATCCATCTTGAGGTGATACAATTTATTTTGCATAAACAACTTGTTTTGCTAGGGATTTTGATTGATATAAACTCCCTTAATCCAAAGGAGTGTTAGTAAGTTTGAGCATGTTTCTAAACCTTTCAAACTTCTCTCGTCCAAGTGCTTTGGTGAATATGTCTGCAATTTGATCATTCATGGAACAATGTCGTAGATGAAATGTCTTGGCCTCTACATGATATTGAATCAGATGGTACTTTGTGTTGATGTGCTTGTTTCAGTCATGGAATCTAGGATTCTTGGCCAATTTGATTGCATAAGTGTTGTCGATCAATAAGGGAGTGGATTTCTCTTTATTCTCCTTTAAATATTCAAGTATCTTCCTCAGCCACACAATTTCTTTCTTTGCTTCTGCAACAGCCATATATTCTACCTCTATTTTCGAATATGTTAGAACTGATTGTTTGTGTGATCTCTAGGAGACAATTGTTGATCCAAGACTCATTGTGTATCCAGAAGTGGACACTCTTGTCTCTTTGTCTCCATCAAAGTCTAAATCAAAGTACCCAATAAGTTTGAATTCATCCACCTTAGAGTATTTGAGTCCAAAGTCTTGAGTCCCCTTCAATTATTTTAGAAATATTTTTGCAGCAAACCAGTGTCCTTCATAAGGTTTGTGCATGAACCTTGAAATAATGCCAACAACATATGAAATATTTAGTCTGGTGGTGGTAAGGTAGATACGGATTCATGCAAGTTGTTGGTACTTGGTTGCATCCTCGAATTATTTTCTTTCAATTGATGTGAGCTTCATCTTTTGTTCCATCCGGGAGTTGAGAGAGGGTTGCATTTTGTCATGCAAAATTTGTTCAATAATTCTCCAACATACTTCTTTTGGGAGATGAATATGTACTTAGGATGTTGAGTGAATTCAATTCCTAAGTTGTAATGAAGGTGTCCCAAATATTTCATTTCAAATCCCTTCTTCAGATATTGCTTTATGGATGCAATATAACTTTCATTGTTCCCTGTCATTAAAAGGTCATCTACATACACCACAAGAAACACAACAGATCTTCCCACTTTCTTTACAAACAATATTCCGTTATCAAGATTATATAAGTGTTTTAAATTCAACTTTAGAATATGATCGGTTAGCTTGTCATACAATGCTTGAGGTGATTGATTTAGGACATACAAGGACTTGACGAGTTTGCATACCTTTTGTTCTTGTCCCTTCACAAAAAATCCTTCTGGCTGATACAAGAAGACATTTTCTTTCAAGTCTCCATTCAAGAAAGTTATTTTTACATCCATCTGGTGGAATTTACACCCATTTTGTGCAACCAAGGAGAGTAAGGTGTGGATGGTATACCATTTTGTTGTGGGGGAGAACTTCTCTTCATAGTCAATTCCTTCTTTTTGTGCATAGCATTTCACCACAAGCCTCACTTTGAGCTTGTCAAGTGAGCCATGTGATTTGTATTTGTTCTTGTATACCCATTTGCAGCAAATTGGTTTGGTTCCGACTGGAGGGTCAACCGGGTTCCATTCTTCATGAGTACATCATACTCATTCTACATGGCTTCTTTCCACTCATCACAAGTAGCAACCTCTTTAAAATAAGTCAATTCAAATTCAACATATAAATTCAATTCACAATCAAATGAGACATCCATGTCATCACCTGAGTTATCTGCTTCTCCACCACCTTCTTGTCTAGTTGAGTTTATTATTCCTATCTTTCCAACTTCATCTGGATGGATGCTTTCAAGTGTCTTTGTGGCCCATTTAGGAATTTTATGTGATGGTCCAGGTTGATCAACTGGTGGTGCTTCATTTCCTTCAAGGTTGAATCTTTCAATCTTCTCAATTACATCAACCATTTGAACCTCCTATTCAGATGAAGTAGTTGAAACTTCTTCTTCATGATTTTCTTCATGAGGGGGTGTTGGTGCTTCAATAGGAAATTCCACAGATTGATCCTGATCCAGGATAGGGATTACCCCTTCAAGATCTGGAATTTCATTATAAACTTCATAAATGTCTTTAGATGGGTAAACTTATCCAGACGATCAAGTTGTCTATTAATAGACTCGTCATTTTTATTAGTTTCAAGAAAAATGACGTCTCTGGAAATAACGAACTTCTTGTTTAGCTCATCATAAAGATGACATGCCTTTGAGGTGTCTAAATACCCCAAGAAAATCCATTTTTTGCTTCGAGCACCAAGCTTGTTTCTTTGCTCCTTTGGTATAAAGACATAGCAGGTGGAACCAAAAACTTCATATGCCTCACTGAAGGAAGGTTTCCATACCACATTTCATGTTGAGTCTTATATTCAAGAGCATGGGATGAACTTCTATTTCTCAAATAGGTTTCACACACTACTGTATCACCCCAAATCATCATTTTTACATTCTTGAAAAACATCATTGAGCGTACCATATTCATTATGGTTTTCTTCATTATTTATGCCACACCGTTTTGTTGAGGATTGTAAGGGACTGAAGTTTGATGTGTAATCCCATGTTGACGACGATATGCCTCAAAATCATTAGAGGTATATTCTTTTACATTACCAGTACGAAGTGTACCAATATGAGATTGTGCTTGATTTTCTATCCATGCATGAAGTTTCTTGAATAATTGAAATGCTTCATATTTTGTCTTTAACAAGTATACCCAACACATCCTGGTGTAGTCATAAGCAAAGGTCATAAGGTATCTATTACCATTGGAAGAAGGAATAAGCATGGGGCCACATAAGTTAGAGTGAACTAGCACTAACTTTCTACATGCTCTAAATTTTGACTTTGGTAATAGTTGCTTACTATGTTTGCCTAGTATGCATGCATCACATTTGTTCTTTTATTTAGGAATGGTAGGAAAACCCAGTACACCATTCTTTCTCCATAAGCGAAGACTATTATAATTTAGATGACCGAAACTAGCATGCAATAAAACATTGGATGACAAATTACCTTCTTCATACTAAGAGATGCAGGCAAATTTTTCAGCTCTTGCAGATGATCCCTTCAACTTCAGTAACTTTCCATCTTCATATCTGGTCATGACAAACTGGTTGTCAGAGGACTTCCTTATCTCTACGATTCCATCAAACATGTGGATGGAATGGCCTTGCTATCGAATCTGCACTAGGGATAGCAGGATTCTCTACAACTATGGAATATAGAGAACATTTTTCAACACAAAATAAGGGAATCCATGCAGCTTGAGCCTGATGGAACCAATTCGCTTTGGTTTAAGGATAGATTTATCTGTAAAATACACTATTCCATCTACAACATTCATTTCTTCAAAGCAATCTCTTCTAAATCTCATGTGGGACATTGCACTAGTATCAAGAAACCAACAAGCTTTGTAAGATGAAAAAGATGCTATTTCATTTATTCCAAGATTATAATGAGCAGAATCAAGGAATCTACCAGCCTCTTGGTTTTTATTTTTGTCTTCTTTGTTCTGGTTATGTCTTCCTTTGATGGAGTTCCAAGAGGCCCAACATTGATCAGATTCATGTCCATTCTCCCACATCGCATACACTTAAGTTTTGACCTTTTTATCGAGTTGTTTCTACCCCCTCTACCTTTGAATTTTCTTCTTCCTCGTCCTCTTTTGATGCTTTCTCCCTTGGAAGGGTCTTTAGGCTAGTTCTTTGATTTCTGAGAACGACATAGAGAATGTCTAGTAGGCTCAATGGTCTTCTTTCCAAATTCTTTCTCTCTGTCAGATGCTTGAATCTTATGCATGTTTGATCTGATCTCAGATACATCCAACATGGGGTCATTATCCTTAACCTCCAAACTAAACAGTTTTAACATTAACTGAATCACCTCCATTTTAGAATGTGAGTCATACAAATCCCTCAATGTCTTCAATGCTTCAAACAAGATTTTGCAAGCAGTATGTGTTGACTCACCTATTCACTTACCGTTGCAGTTATCATTGCTAGTGCCTTGTTGTCTTTGGTCTCCAATATTTTTTTTTCTCAGATGTTGATGGTTTTGGGTCAAATGCCAAGGTTAGTCCTGCATCAGTTTTAACTGTGATGCCTTCTGTAACACCCTTGGTTTGGAACCCCTAGTCTACCTATGCCAAGATGTAATTGTTGTTAATAATTCATGTAAGGATGAACGTATTGTATTTTGTAAATATTAAAACTAAAAATCCACAACTGGCTATGCTAAGGCAGTACGCTGAAAAGATCGGGGACTTTTGTATCCATAAGAGATAGTAAAACCCATTTAAATGACTTTAGTTTATATTTTTAAAATTATAATTATTAATTAATTATGATTAAGTGTGATTTTTTTGTTTTCATGTTTTTACATAAAATAAAAAATGGCTGGGAGAGCCCATGTGGGTTCTAGATTGCATGCAAAGACTTATGCATGCCAGGAAAAGTGGGTGTGCCCCATCCTATGGAGTTGGTGGAAGAAAATTGAACTCTAAGAAAAATTTCCCATGACTGGGTGTGTTTGAGAGAACACAGGAGGTAATTATTATCTGAGAACAAAAATTGATATGAATCCCTAAACTTGTGAGCCAAATTGCTGATAATTTTATGTTGAAATTCTATCCATTTTGTCTTTGGTCATTCTAGTGAAGTGGAAAATGGTGTATGCAGTTGACTTGGTGGATTTTTGAGCATAGATGGTAGTGATGCGTCTCATTGTTGTGCATTCAGAAGGAAATCAAGGAGGTTAAGTGCATTGTTTGGCATGGAATTGGTTTAACCCAATTTTCCTCATTGCCAAGTGTTAATTCTGAAAGAGTTTGAGAATTAGAGAGGTGTCTCTTTGGTGAATGCACAAGTCCCAGCTCCGGGGTGGCATTTTGCTAAGAGATAGATGAGAAAATTTTCCTACCGTTGAGTGGAGCGTGCCTCACATGGAGCCAGTTTCCCATTTCAATTGAATTCTCAGATAAGTATTTTGTTAAAAATGTTTATGAAATTTTTCTTGTCATTTGAATATTTGTGAGAAATCAATAGTATAATGAGAAACTCAATGAATTATTGATTGAATTCCTGATGTGAAATGATGTGTTTGGCTGAGCATGCTTAATTCTTTTCTAAAAATTATTTGGCAATGACAAAAAAAATTCCAAGTTTGGAAATGTAATTTTGGGCAATTATTTTTCATAGATGAACAAGTTACAAATTATGAAAGTGTAAGTGATTTCTGGGTAATTTAAGTATTTGTTGTTATGCATACACACAGAAGGGAATTTTGGCATTCCCAACTATTGTGTCTCTATCCATACAATGTTTTAGTCAATCCCAATCATTTAACACTTTGCCTGAAAACGCTTTATGCCCATTAGATGTAAATATGCTCATGAGTCAAAGTTTGAGTGGTACTGAATCTTTATTTTAGATGATAGAAAAAATTATTTTTCATAGTTGAAATTACTTTTTTAATGAACAATTTATAAGTCATTTAATGATAGAAGAAAGGATGTCATATTATTTCTCACACTTAGTGTTTTGAATATTTGCATTTGCAGTTGTAGATGTTCTTTTGATTCGGTAAATTTTGTTTTATTTGGTTCGTTGCAACCAAGTTTCTTTGTGTAGAACGATGTATGTGTCACAGTTACATTTGTGTCATGGTTGAATTTATGTCACAGTTAAATTTGTGTCATAGCTATTATGTGTCATAGTTTCCCCCTGTCACAGTTAAATCTGTGTCACAATTATCTTATGTCACATTTCATTTCTGTCATAGACACAATTCTGCCACAGTTCATTTATAAATGTTGCGGAATCTCTATTTAAAAGGTAAAAATAGTTTTTTATACTTGGTTGAAATTGTATGTTTTATGAACAGTTTATATGTCATTAAATTATGGAAGCAAGTTAAAATATTATTCCTCAAACCTAGTGAATTTGAAGTTCTATCACAGTACACCTCTGTCACAGTTCATCTTTGTCATAGTTCATTTTTTCCACAGTTATCTCTGTCATAGTTCATTTATGTCACAGTTCATTTCAGTCATAGCTCATTTCTATCACGGTTCATTTATGTCACAATTCATTAATGTCACAGTTCATCTCTATCATAGTTCATCTCTGACACAGTTCACCTCTGTCGCATTTCATCTCCATCGCAGTTCACTTCTGTTGCAGTTCATCTCCGTCATAGTTCATTTCTGTCATAGGTCATCTCTGTCACAGTTCATCTCTATCACAGTTCATACTACACAGTTCTCAGTAACGTGTTATTGTGCAGTTCCTAGGAAGGATTATACTGCACAGTTATTTTTGTATCATAGTTACCCTGTGTCACAGTTATTTTGTGTCATAGTTCTCTTGTGTCACAGTTATTTTGTACCTGTGTAACAGTTATTTGCGTCATAGTTATTTTGTGCCACAGTTACCTTGTGTCACGGTTAATTTGTGTCACAGTTCCCTTGAGTCACAATTATTTTGTGTCATGGTTCCCCTGTGTCACAATTATTTTGTCATAGTTATTTTGTACCTGTGTCACAGTTATTTTCTGTCACATTTATCTTGTACCTGTGTCATAGTTATTTTGTGTCAAAGTTATTTGTGTCACAGTTCCCCTATGTCACAATTATTTTGTACTTGTGTCACAATTATCTTGTACCTGTGTCACAGTTATTTTTGTGTCACATTTATTTGTGTCACACAATTATCTTGTGTCACAATAAAGAAATATATTGTTATACTTAAAATTACACTAAAACAAAATATGTTATGATTTTATGGTTTGGCTTGGTGTAATGTAAGTTGATATATTATGTGGATCTACTATGTTTCTGCTGAAATGTTTATCTTACTAAGAATTTTTTATGTGTTTGTTAATCATTAAACGTGTAATTTTTTATTAAAACAAAATTTGTGTTTTAAGAGTGGTGGTGTAACATGGGGTACGTTACACTTCACAAATCCCCTTCCACAGATCATTGTAAATGAAAGTGGCTTTGATTTTTCTGAACCATTCAAAATAGTTGTCCTTGATAGTGAGGACTGTTCCAACAATATTGTTGATGCCAATGAATGCATCTTCTACAATGTGTACCTGCTACTAAACAGAGATTATGGAAAAAGAAGAAAAGGTGCAGATTTATGTTTCTACCACCGTTTGAGTAAAATTTGATCAAATAGTTTCTCTATGCACTAATGCAGGTCTGAGTCACTACCAACGCTTCTAAAAAAATGAACTTTTAACAATTCCTGAAATATGAGATTTCTGCAATTTCTTTTTGTATTTCTATATGCACTATATAATATGTTTATGCACTCACTATATCAGATTTCTGCATCTCTATGCATCTATACTCTTTATGCACTTTGTAACTTAGTACAATGCATAGACCTTGATAACATAACAACCCATGAGAAAATAAAAAATGAGTTTACAATAAATATCACGCTTATCTCAAAATTCTTGAGTTATGCCTTATATCACGCTTTTTATGAGAAAATAAAAAATGAGTTTACAAAAAATATCACGCTTATATCACGCTTATCTCAAAATAAAAAGGATATTCTAGAGTGTTTTTTCCTTAAGAATTATGCCTTGCACTTTAGTGGTGTATAATTCCTGAGTTTTTCACTCATATCTCCAAAGCTGGAGTATTTTCCATGGTGGTCGAGCCTATGGAGGTTATTAAATCCTATGTGTCTATGTATTTTAAACATGCTAGCCATCAATAATGAGTCATATGGACATGCACTAGGTCCCCTAGGATTTTTAAGTTTTTCAGACAAAAATAAATTTTCTCGTTTAACGAGATTTTTTAATATTTTAATTAAAAAATAAAAAAAAAGTGATAGAAGTGTGGTTAGGAGGTGAATTTTGGCATGGGGGTGCTCGTTTTCTAACCCTGAGCACCCACAAAACCCCTAAACCCACTTTTCCTAAGTTCTAAGTGATTATTTTTTACTTAAATAAAAATTCTCTCAAAAATATTTTTGAGGAATTATTTAATTAAAAAATAATAAATATGAGAGGAAATCAAATTCCTAAATCAATGGAATTTGTCTTTGTGAAGGCCCAGTTGAGTTGGCAAGGGCATTGAATAAACATTCCAATCAATATCTGATGGGTCCAATCAAATATTAGTAGTGGATGTTGTGTCCTCTCTTGGGAAGTGCGCCTTCCTCACTTGGGCGACTTTCTCTTGAGATGACACGTTTTTATTGCTTGGGAGTTAATCCCAAAGCTTGGGTGAGGGCTCCTCCCTTAGGTGGCATCCCATTCATACTCAATCACACAAATGGAGGAATCAATCAAGGATTGGATTGAGATTTGGCTCCTCCTCTCAAGGAATGCGCCCCCCTCCTCTTGAATTCGCCCTCCCTCTCTCAAAAGCTATATAAGCAAGGTTCCTATTGCTTGTTTCTCAGTGATAGAAAGGCATAGAACCTTTGCTCCTGTGTAATGTAATATTTGTTTTCTCAAGTAATAAGATTGAAGACTTTGGAGGTCGATTTGGACTCTTGTTCCATGCATGCACCACTTTTCGGTTGAGGTGATATCTTCCTAAGTTTTATTTATTTTTATTCAAGCCAATTTTTAGATCTAGATATTTTAGAACAAACATTTATTGTTGTTAACTTGTTTGTTTATGAGCATGCTTTCAAGATTTAAGAATAATGCTAGTAGTTTGTTGTACAACATATTCTCTTGGTTTTGATTGATGAGCATACTAGATTTGACTTTGTTGTGTGAGAATTTTGTAAGCTCTACAGCAAGCCTCAAGGTGAAGGGAGCTTGGATCTAGGTTGATTCCACTTTCTCTCCATCACATTCGAGCTTCGGATCTACAAGTTATTGATCCACAACTTCCTTCTTCTTCATCTTGTTCACATATCAAGCCTTTAGCTTGAGGGTTTGCTTCAACTATCTCTCCATTTTCCAAATTACTTTTTGGTTACTTGGTTACTATAAGCTTGGTAAGAGATAGATCTTATTTTTATATTGCAAAATCAAAAATCTCCTTTTACTTTAGCATAAAAATTAGATCTAGAATAGATTCATTTTCATATCGAAAAACTAGATCTAGATCCCACTTTTCTATACTTGTATTTGTTAAAAGTCTCCAATATTTTTTGCAAGTTTAGATCTTGTATTTTTTATGTAATTTTATATGATCTAAGCATTAATTTGCAACATTTTAGCTCGCTAGCTTTTTGCAAGTCTGTGACGAAAGTGAGTGGATTTGTGACCAAAACTTATTAAAAAGTGCAAAATATACTCTATGTGGACCCCCATCCACTTGTAAATTTTTCTATGCGATTGTAAGCCCTGATATCCAACTATAAGTGGACTAAGTGGCATTTCTTTTCAGCTTTTATTGTAATTTTTAAACGAGAGCAAGTAGGCTACACATCTCCCACACCCCATACCCCCTGGGGGGATTTGCACTGTGTCAATTTTTTGTGGAATAAATTTGTCTAACAACACAACAAACACACACACACCTTTTAATTTACAGGATTGTATACTTAACTTATTTCACATTTTGCTTTTACTTCATTTTTTTATTTCCGCAAGCGTAAGTTAGAAATAACACAAAATCTCGTTGCCATGAAGTATGCTCTCACCACCACACAAAGGCTTTGTCGATTAGTGGTGGATGATGAGAAAAGTGACACATAGATTTTGTGTTGATTTATTTTTGTTTTAGCTTTAAGCATTATTTTCTTACAAGCATTAACTAGAAATCATATTTATCTTATAGCTCAAAGTATGATATTTCCCCTTGCGGGCATCTTGCTTGGTCTGGTGGGAAATCAAAAAGAGCTATAAACTACTTTCTAAAGTTTCACATCTAATCTAAACAACTCACTTAATAAAATACACTACCCTTCACATAGTGTAAATCCGGCACTACGTTAACTGAAATTTGTGTGGGGAAATTTCTCAGAGGAAGCGGGAACAACTATGAGGTGACCTCAGAGCACAGTTAGACTACACCCTCGTTGGTGTACTGTTGAACACTGCCCTAGAGACTTCATTCCAGCCCACATATCTTCATGAGGACCCACCATCTTTAAGTTTCCAGACATTTCTCCATGTACCTCACGGTATCTCGGGAGCTCCCATTTTCCCTAAGTAACTTTGAATCGTTAATAATTTAAAAGTAACCAAGAGACAATTGCAAAGCATTTCCCTTTCAGCAACATTGTTTTATCTTGTATATCAACTCCATAAGGAACTGGTCCACAACAACTGTTCATTTTTGCTTAATATCATATTTGTTGTGCTATCTATATTGGTGACCTTTCTATTTTGCTGGTGAAAGCTTTATTCTAAACTATTTTTGCAAAACAATATTGGGAACTACTTTTTAATCATAAACTTCCCAAACTCCTAAAAAACATTCATAATTAATTCACTAAAACACTCTAATTAGCCTTAGAAACTTTCCGTAGGGACTACCCCCTTGGCTTCGATTAGGAGTTGGTCTAAACGAAGGAGTCAACATCAGGTGACAGCCTTGACTCGAGACTTGCCCCCAAGGGTGCACCGAGTAGTGGCATAGATTTTTGTTGCGTTAACCAGGTGCGCAATCCGGCGGCAACATTTTTTAGCGCCGTTGCCGGGGATAAATCTTTCTATCCCTGGGTACGACTTTTTAACTTCTTTTTGTTTTTTACCTTTTGGTGTGTCTAGTTGAACAAATATGAGATTCACTCAATCCACCTGGCAACTCCACTGTCTAATAAAACAATCAGGTATTCTACAAGAAGAAATGCTGACGGTTTAGTCAGCTTCAATCCTGAGCCTAAAAGGGTTTACCGAAGGAGGCAGGATAGACTTGCTTCTCGTAGGGTCCTTGAACATTTAGGATCCGAGTCCCTCTTAGACATCCATTTTTTGTTTAGTAACTCTAATTGAAATAAATATTTGTCTCCGATGGATAAAATATTCAAACCCCTTAACCTCACTCAGATTGTAGGATATTCACATGAGCTCCCTAAGAGAACCATTTAAAAGTTACCTGCATTTCAAGGAAACAATGCCATCTCGACAGAAGTTCACCTTCAAAAGTTTGCTAGGAACCTGATCTGGTGCCAAACCCCTGCCCAACAACATGATGATGTCTACATGAGGATTTTTGCCTTATCTTTAGAAGATGATGCATCTGAGTGGTTCTTAGGATTGGCTGACAATACCTATGACTCTTATGATGCCTTAACCAAAGGTTTCATGGAAAGGTGGGGAGAAAACAAAGAGCCACGCCACCTATTGAATTCCCTCCACTCCATCCGAAGATATGAAAATGAAACAATGGAGGAGTTCAATACAAAATTCAGATATTTGGTTGCCATTTTTCATGCCGACTTCAATCCCACTGATAATCCATTTTAGTTTCCTATATGGAGGCATTAAGTGGGGAAATCATATTCATGTTAATGGATAGAGAATCAGGAACTATGAAAGTTTCCCAAGTCTTAGCCGTAAAAATTGATCTCAATATGCAGTCATCGGGTAAATCAAACATCCCTGGATTCACAAGAGCTATTGTTAAACATCATGAACCTAGGGATAAGTCACTCATGAATCAAATGCAAGAGTCTTATGAGAAAAATATGAAGGAGATGAGTGAACGTATGGAGGAAATGGAAGTGAACTATGTCACTCAGCTTAAAACAATGCAGAATAGGGTGGTTGTTGTATAAAGATCATATGCTAATAAGAAGACCTTTCCTCAAAAGAATAAGTTGAAGAAGAAAGGACCTACTCAAGACGATAGAATGGCTCATCAACTTGAAACTGCCAATATGGTTGAAGAAGTTCCTCCATATTGTAGACCTTGTGATGCATTACATGAAGAGTCTACATGCTATGTAGCATGTCAAGCCTTAGAACAAGAGTATCTGGGAAGTAGCAATAGTGATGTTTTTACAAGCAAGCTTGAGTTCATCAACACAGTAGGACATGTTCACCCCCTCTCTGAAGAAACATGGAAACAAGCTAGAGAGCATAGTCAAGAAAAAGATAAATTAGCTAAAGCTTATGGTGAAATGCCTACTCCGGAGCAGATTAAAGAAATGCCTAAATACAAAGGACTTACCTATCAGAGGCGGGATTATACTGGAGCCCCTAAATCCAAACAACAATATGTACCAAAGGTAATAACTCCACATAAGCCTAACTTTGTTCCTGTTGATATTGATTTATGTAAATGGTTTCAATCTGCTAAAGTCTTTATCCCTACCATAGAAGCCATTAAGATCCCTTGTCAAAGGGAAAATTTAATGAATGTCATTGATCCTCCTAAAGAGATTAATCATGAACAAGCTAAAATAAGAACCCCTTTTCAAAAGAAAGTTGATGAGGAAGATCCCCCAGTTGTCCTACATACCATGGACTCAAGTAAAGAAGAGCACCCGCCCTTTTGTGTATCATTGATGATAAATGGTCTTCTTCTACACAAATGTATGTTGGACTCTGGGGCCTCATCAAATATTATGACCAGAAAGGTTATGGAAAAACTAAATCTGAAGATCACTAGACCATATTCAAATGTTTGTGTCATGGATTCTAGACGATTTGATGTGATTGGCATAATTTTGAATATACCAATAAAATTGGCTAAGTACCCTGATATCCACATCACCATGGATATCCTAGTGATTGATGTACCCGACAAGTGGGGCATGATCCTTTCGATAAAGTGTGTTGTTGATCTAGGGGGATCCATCCAAATGGATTGGATTTATGCCACGATACATGCATCAGAAGATTCTCTTGTTAAATTGCGTATTGAAAGAGCTAAGAAATATCATGTTGAAGATCCAAAAAAATTTTCAAATGAATATCTATACAACACTAATCATAATTGAAACTATGCAATTTACTCCAACTGTCTAGCCCCTCTAAAAGAACAAATCAAAAATGAGAAAGTTGACGAGATCTGGAGGATGAACTTTGATGGAGCACATTCTAGAGCGGGAAAAGGGGCATGTGTTAGCATCACTTCACCTAGTGGGCAAACTTTCAACTTTGCTTATAGGTTAGAATTTGAGGCAACCAACAATGTGGCTGGGTATGAGGCATTACTTCTAGGATTGGAAATTGCTAAGGACATGGGTATCAAACCGCTAAGTATAAAAGGAGACTCATACTTAATAATTCACCAAGTAAAAAATAAGTATGCATGCAAATGTGAAAGACTAAAAAGATATAGGAATGCAATATGGGATACAATGGAATTCTTTGATGCATTAAACCTTATTGAGATTCCTCGAGATCATAATTGCATGGCAAATAGACTAGCAGTAGCAGCATCAACACTTTAGCCATCAGAAGAACGGTTAAATGGGAATGGTACACTAGAGATAAAATTTAGACCATCAGTTCCAGATAATGTACACCATTGGAAGGTTTTTCATAGTGATGAACAGATCTTGAGATTCATCCACAATGTAGAGGAATTTTCATATTTTCAAGTCAGCTTCCAAGAGGAAGGTAAAGAGTATCAGAAAAAATATGATCAGTTCAATCCTATCCCTAGGGTCTTTGTGGCATTAGAGCATGGTTTTGATCGGCAAGACAAATGTAAGAATAAAAAGGAAACGATCAAACCTAGGGAATATATAGAAATAAACATCGAAACAAATAAAGATCCAAAATTAATAAAAATTGGAAAAGGAACTTCAGAAAAAAGAACGAAATGAGTTAATTAAATTGGTAAGGGAATATAGAGATGTTTTTGCATTAACATATGATGAAATTAATGCCTATCGGGATGATGTATTCCAACATACCATCCCATTAAAGAAAGAATTCAAAGAATTTAATCCATTTTGACAAAAACTTAGACATCTAAATCCAAAGATGGCACCAATAGTAAAAAAGGAATTAGAAAATATGTTGGCAGTAGGAATCATCCAGCCAACAAGACATTCGACTTGGTGCTCAAATTTGGTGGTAGTTAGAAAAAAGAATGGTTCAACCAAGATCTGTATTGATTTCAGAAATCTAAATACATCATGCCTAAAATATAACTACCCATTGTCGAATATGGAAACTCTTATCCAGAGAGTCACAGTTTCGGGCATAATGTCCATGTTGGGTGGATTCTCCGAATACAACCAAGTATTAATTAATAAAGAGGATCGACATACGACTACCTTCACAACCCCATGAGGTACTTTTGAATACATCAGAATGCCTTTTGGTTGAACAAATGCAAGAACTACTTTTCAACGTGCTATGGATTACGCTTTTCAAGAGATGGTTGGGAAAATAATTGAAATATATCAGGATGACTTGACTGTTTTTTCCAAGGAAAGGACGGATCATGCCAAACACTTAAAACAAGTTTTCGAGAAGTGTCAAAAATTTGGCATATCACTCAACCCAACTAAATCATTACTAGGTATTGATGAAGGCAAATTGTTAGGCCACATAATAACTAAGGATGAAGTTAAAGTGTACCCTGAAAGAGTAGAGGCCATAAAGAAAGTATGTTTGCCTAAAGATCTAAAATCCCTCCAGTCATTTAATAGTCAGATTAACTTCATAAGGAGGTTCATCCCGAACTTAGCAGAATTAATGAAACCATTACATAAACTTTTAAAGAAAGATGTTAAGTTTACATGGACGGATGAAAGTAGAAGTGCATTTAAATGCATCAAGGACAACATAGCAAAAGCACTGGTTTTGGTTAACCCTGATTATTCAAAGGATTTCCATATTTTCTCATTTGCATCAGAGGACAGGATTTCCATATTTTCTCATTTGCATCAAAGGACACGATTGCGGGGGTGTTTCTACAAAAGAATAATGAAGGTTTCAAGCAACCCATCACATTTATGAGTAGGGAATTAAAAAACTCTGATTTAAAATATACCCTAATGGAAAAGCAAGCCTATGCACTAGTAAAATCCCTTAAACACTTCAGAACGTATGTTGGCTATTCTAAGATAATTGGTTAGGTGCCACATGCAGCGGTAAAAGACATATTATCCCAACAAGATTGCTTAGGGATAAGAGGGAAGTGGGTGTCAAAAATCCAGGAATATGACTTGGAAATTAGACCCACTAAACTCATTAAGGGACAAGGCCTTGCAAAGATATTAACTCAGGGAAATGAGGAATCCTTGGGAATGGTGTGTCAGAACAGTTTGTCAGAACAATTCATTTCAACAGAGCTTCAACGATTAGAACAATGTGAATGGTATACAAATATCATTTTCTTTGCACCGAGTGAAACAAGGTGCTCTATAGCCCAGTATGGGGGAGATGTTGTAATGTGTGTGGATGTAACGTTACACATGAGTATGAGGGAGATGTTGTAAGGTTACACGAGTGAAAAAAAAGAGTAAAAAGTTATAAATTATATTGTGTCGGCCATTAATAAATTCATGTCAGCTCATAATAAAAAATTAATGAAAGTATTTAAAAAAAATCCATGTTGGCTCATAAAATAAAATATTATGAAAAGTAATTAAAAAATCGATGTCCGTTTATAAAATAAAAACTTAAAACTTAAACTCGGGTCTATCAATCAAGAGATATCAAATTTCTTGAGTTTAAAATTAAAAAAAAAGAAATACACCTCAAGAATTTGAATCCCTCTCGGTGCTTGATAGATATGGGTTTAAGATGGATCTATGCTGGTCCTAAACAACCTCACATGCCCAAATCACCTAGTAGGACATAAGAGATGAGCATTGAGTTTGAGGGCCACTAAGTATTGCATCACCCAAGATGGACTGGGCTGGAAAAACCCAGACGGATTAATACTTGGGTGTGTATGTGAACCAGAGTCCAAAAAACTCTTGGTTGACTTTCACTCGGGATTTTGTGGTGGTAACTATGTAGCTAGAACTACAGCCCACGAGATCCTTCGAGTAGGCTATTACTGGCCAAGTATTTTTTCAGATGTACATTAGTATGTTAGGAATTGTCAAGAATGTCATTTTTTTGTTGGAAAACAAAACCTAGTAGCTTTACCTTTAAAACCAGTAATAGTTCAAGCCCCTTATGAGTAGTGGGGGATTGATCTCATCGGTCAGTTTAAGGATAACTCAAGAAATGGTTATTCATGGATCCTTACTGCTACCGATTATTTCACAAAATGGGTGGAAGCAATTCCCACCAAAGCGAAAACCGAAACTGTGATCATGGATTTTCTTGAAGATAAGATTATCATAAGGTTTGGTGTGCCCACAAAAATAACAATTGATAATGCCAAAGCATTCAGCTCAGCAATTTGTTTCAAGTACGCCATTATCTTATCCCATTCATCAAACTATTATCCCCAAGGCAATGGCCTTGCTGAATCCAGCAATAAGAATTTTATGACAATAATTAAAAAAATTGTTGGGGATAATAAAAAGTCATGGGATAGCATAATCAAATTTGCATTATGGGCTAATCGCATTACCAAGAAGAGTTCTACTTGGAAGTCTCCGTTTGAGTTGGTATATGGCATGGATGTACAATTTCCTATTCATCTTAAGTTTCCATCATATCAGTTACTTCAACCTTTCAGTTCAGATCAGGATGCCATTCAGAATAGAATCAATCAGATTGTTGAGTTGGATGAGAGCAGAAGGAATGCTATTGATAAAAGCATCAAAAATCAGGATAAGATAAATAAAAAATTTGACAAATATTCCAAACCGAGATCTTTCAAAAGGGTGACACGGTATTGCTTTGGGATAAGAGAAGAGAGAAACCAGGCTTGCATGGGAAATTTGACAGCCTCTGGACGGGGCCTTTTATCATATATGACTTGGCTGGTGCTAATTATTTCCTTCTCAACAATATGAACGGAGAATAGCTAAACTTGCCAGTCGATGGGCAGTTCTTGAAACTATTCTTCAGAGATAATATATGATTCCTAAAAGGGCATATGTGTATCAGGGATTTTCTAAACCCTATAACTTTTCTTTTTGTACATTATTTTGTATAGTACTTGTGTATACTAGTTTTGTATCATAGCATGTATATTATTTTTGTATATTATGCTTTGTATATTATCATGCAACTTAATGCTTCATTTGGATTATTTTTATATACATATGATTAATACACTTTTGGTGTCATGCAGAAATCGGAAGATTCTAGATTCTCGCATGATTTCCATCTCTAAAGATCATATCAATCACAGGTCCCACAGTTGGAGACAGATGTTGTCCGCTAAGTTTCACTTAGGTGGACTCCTTGTGAACCGCAAAAGACTTGAACAACTTACATTGTTCATTTCCAGAGTTCAGGAGTTCATCAGGCCAAATTTTTTGACCTTTGTAAAATTTGCATGTCCAGACCCCCATGGGGGAATTGTAATAAGTTGGTCTAAGCATGATACTTTTGTAAAAGGCTTGGCTTACCTTAGGTTTTAATATCAAGGGGATACTCTAGAGTGTTTTTTTCTCAGGAATTATGCATTGCGCTTTAGTGGCGTATAATTCCTAAGTTTTTCACCCATACCTCCAAAGCTGAAGTATTTTCCATGGTGTTCGAGCCTAGGGAGGTTATTAAAGCCTATGTGTCTATGTATTTTAAACATGCTAGCCATAAATAATGAGTCATATGGACATGCACTAGGTCCCCTAGGATTTTTAAGTTTTTTGGACAAAAATAAATTTCCTCGTTTAACGGGATTTTTTAATATTTTAATTAAAAAATAAAAAATAAAAGTGATAAAAGTGTGGTTAGGAGGTGAATTTTGGCATGGGGGTGTTTGTTTTCTAACCCTGAGCACCCACAAAACCCCTAAACCCACTTTTCCTAAGTTCTAAGTGATTATTTTTTACTTAAATAAAAATTCTCTCAAAAATATTTTTGAGGAATTATTTAATTAAAAAATAATAAATATGAGAGAAAATCAAATTCCTAAATCAATGGAATTTGTCTCTGTGAAGGCCCAGTTGATTTGGAATGGACATTGAATGAATATTCCAATCAATATCTGATGGATCCAATCAAAGATTCGTAGTGGATGATGTGTCCTCTCTTGGGAAGTGCGCCTTCCTCACTTTGGCGACTTTCTCTTGAGATGGCATGTTTTTATTGCTTGGGAGTTAATCCCAAAGCTTGGGTGAGGGTGCCTCCCTTAGGTGGCATCCCATTCATCCTCAATCACACAAATGGAGGAATCAATCAAGGATTGGATTGAGATTTGGTTCCTCCTCTCAAGGAATGTGCCCCCCTCCTCTTGAATTCGCCCTCCCTCTCTCAAAAGCTATAAAAGCAAGGTTGCTATTGCTTGTTTCTCAGTGATAGAAAGGCATAGAACCTCTTCTCCTGTGTAATGTAATATTTTTTTCTCAAGTAATAAGATTGAAGACTTTGGAGGTCGATTGGACTCTTGTTCCATGCATGCACCACTTTTCAGTTGAGGTGACATCTTCCTGAGTTTTATTTATTTTTATGTAAGCCAATGTTTAGATCTAGCTATTGTAGAACAAACATTTGTTATTGTTAGCTAGTTGTTTGTTTATGAGCATGCTTTCAATATTTAAGAGTAATACTAATATTTGGTTGTACAACATATTCTCTTGGTTTTGATTGATGAGCATACTAGATTTGACTTTTTTTGTGTGAGAATTTTGTAAGATCTGCAAGAAGCCTCAAGGTGAATGGATCTTGGATCTACGTTGATTCCACTTTCTCTCCATCGCATTCGAGATTTGGATCTACAAGTTATTGATCCACAACTTCCTTCTTCTTCATCTTGTACACATATTAAGCCTTGAGCTTGAGGGTTTGCTGCAACTATCTCTCCATTTTCCAAATTACTCTTTGGTTACTTGGTTACTATAAGCTTGGTAAGAGATAGATCTTATTTTTATATTGCAAAATCAAACATATCCTTTTACTTTAGCATAAAATCAAATCTAGAATAGCTTCATTTTCATATTGAAAAACTAGATCTAGATCCCACTTTTCTATACTTGTATTTGTTAAAAGTCTCCAATATTTTTTGCAAGTTTAGATCTTGTATTTTTTATGTAATTTTATATGATCTAACCAGTAATTTGAAGCAATTTAGCTCGCTTATTTTTAGCAGGTCCATGACGAAAGTGAGTGGATTTGTGACCAAAACTTATTAAAAAGTGCAAAAAATACTTTCTGTGGACCCCCATCCACTTATAAATTTTTCTATGCGATTGTAAGCCCTTAGATCCAAATATAAGTGGGCTAATTGGCATTTCTTTTAAGCTTTTATTGTAATTGTTACACAAGAGAAAGTGGGATACACAGTGCCCACACCCCATACCCCCTGGGGAGATTTGCACTGTGTCAAATTTTTGTGGAATAAATTTTTCTAACAACACAACAAACACACACACACACACACACCTTTTAATTTATAGGACTGTATACTTAACTTATTTCACATTTTGCTTTTACTTCAGTTTTTTTGTTTCGCAAGCGTAAGTTAGAAATAACACAAAATCTCGTTGCCACAAAGTATGCTCTCACCACCACACAAAGGCTTTGCCGATTAGTGGTGGATGATCAGAAAAGTAACTTATTTGTGATGATGCAAACAACTGATGCTGCAAGTACAAATGGATAAGATATGCTCCCTTAATTATATTGATAGCAAGACTAAAGCATAAAGTGGCATTTAATTGTCAATTATACATAAAAATCATTAATAATAAGTCTAAATCAAAGTAACCAGTTACTTAAAAGAAGAACCTCACGTGTATCTCATTTATGGACGTGGTCATTTTGCTAGAAACGAGTGAAGGTGGATGAAACAATGTTAGGATAAATGGTATTACTTAACAACCTCAACGTTATGACCTCTCAGATAAGGGAATAAGGGAATACCACCTACACATATGCTGGATATAGAAACATAAAGGGAATGGCGGTGTCTCACAAATGGGTAGAGTGGTGAGACTGCTTCCAGTAGACTCTAGAAAAGCAACCTCTATAACAATTTGATTTATTGTCAGCTTTACACACTTTGATATTTAACATTGACTTTAACTTTATAAATATTTTCACTAGCCAGCCTCCAAGAGCAAGTGCCCTGAATAGCCTTGCGGGCCTCAAATAATGACTCGGTGTGACCTCCATTACTGGCCACCGTCCATAGGTGCGATGGAGTGACCACCTTGTTTCCCTGTAGAGGAAAACGACCTTACATCATACAAAGGATGAGTGCTCGTCCCTTGGCCACCGACTAGCTATTATAGATATTCAATTTATTTTCCATAGTGTTTAACAACATTGTTTTTTGCCAACTTAGCATCCTTTTAGAATACGACACACTTAAGTTCTGATGCTTTAGTATCTAAAGACACTTTTGTTAGGCATACTTGGTTTCGAGGACTAAAGGATAACAATCACTATGACTAGAATCACACACTCCAGAGCCGAGACACAAGGTAAACATGGAGTCTATCCAACACAGAGGCATAAGTGGGGGAAGTCCTCAATATCACTAGTTAAGTTGTAAGTCGGGATAAAATAAAAATTGTATGATAACGGATGGATGGGGAAAGTGACAACAAGAATCCATGACTAGCAAAGACCCTGTGGAGGAAATGACCAAGTACATACTATAATAAGGGCATGACCAATGAGTATACAGAAGAATCTCTAATTTAAAGTAATTGAATCACCTCTACTCTAAAACGTCAATAAGATCCACAAAAAGTATCGACAAAGAATGACCACTCAATACCCAATCAAGCTACCAAGATAAGTAAATGAGCATAATATGAAACATCCAAATGCACAAAGCATATACCTACTAGGTCATATACCGGTATCCACAATCTGAACCACTGAATGACACTGGAACACTGATGTTGTACAAACCATGGGCATTGTCATCATATCTACTATGAATGGAAGAGAATGGCTAACTCATTCATCAAATATGGGGTCATGAGGCTCAATCCTAACATGAGCCTGAACAAATGTGTACTTTATGTCCGATGAAGATAGGAGTGATCATCAATTAACTGTTCATCAACTGTTGATCTCAAAATATCATAGTAAAGGACTAGCTCATAAATGTGCTCAAAATTGGTCTGTAAACATGGTAGCCCCGGCTACTATGGATGTGATAACATCCCCCTAGCACCAATGGCATGAACTCACCATAGTTCTCCTCCTACCACTCCACAACACCAACATTGGCCATGATGTACTCACAATATCCTGCTATGGGAAAATTCTCCTCCATTAGATATCTATCAACAAAACCATACATACGCGCGCCCCTCCCCTTAGGAATCCCACACGTAGCACGAATTCACCTAAGTAAAGTTGTGCCCCGTACAACTGTAGTGGGTTTACCCATGTGACACCAGAGTGTGGGATTTAACCACTTCGGCTGCACTATGGAGCGTGACTTTCCGATAAATAGGCATGCTACATCAACACACAGCCGAAGCACTCATCTCCCGCACTACGCATGGAACAATGCATTTTAACCGCGCAAAGTGACTGCACTACTACTGCACGCAATTCTGGGAAAATCTCGCACTACCATCGCGCGTGATTTTCCCATTATCCCGCGCGCTTGCATGGGATAACTCTTAAATCCCCCATGGTATCCATTTCTGAGCTAAAAATCATCCCTAACACCCCAAGGACCCACATTCCCTATTTTGAATAGTTTCATCCCTACCTTCTTTTTCACATGCACCCTAGAGGTGTGTTATGTTTTTTGTTACTATTTCCACATTGTCAATATCTTTGTCACGTTCTTTACTACACTTGGGTATGTGCATGGTATGTGCAGGATCACGACCAAGACATGCAAGAGACCCCTCATTCTTCCATTATAAGAACACGACTCCATCCCTCAACAAAGGTGTTGGGATTCTATCACAGGTATCATTGTGAAACTGGCATATAGGCAATGTTTTCCCTCTGCTCACATTGCATTTACAAATATTCCTGTTGATAACCATAGGACCCCCCATTCCCAGTCATGGTGTGCCATCAACGTCATCACTATGAATAACATGTTCCCCCATGGGTGTGCACGCCATTACATCCCTTATAGACACCCATGATGTCAAAATCCCCACAAGCACGAGGAATCTGATTCAGCTTGAAATGATCACCCCTAGTTCATCATTTTTCAATTGCGTATCCACTCTCCCACCTTCAGTAGTCAATGCCATCAAATTCCTTGGCACATGTTACGATCAAGAATCACAGTTTCCTACTCATACCCCCATGAGCACTTTACCATCAGAAATATTCTTCGTAGCATCCCCCCCCCTCGCGAAGACACCAATAGAGCCCCCACCCCCCAGAGTAACCAATTCTATTATGTTCTCTTTACTCAACCAATCTGCATGGCATTGATTCATGGGGCACCCATCTTTGTGTTTGCAAAACAACCCCCACCTCATCTTGGAAAGCATCCCCCAACCCACTCAAAACCGTCGGGACTCCACCCATCATTAAATTGGTCCCCCGACACCCAAAAAAAGGCAGGGACCCCACCAATCATTTTTTTTGTACAAACAAGTTCCCCAACCTATACAAAATAGTGGGAACAGCTTATTCTTTTTTGCAGCAACCCATGGTTTTCTTTTATCAATGTGTTTGAGTCTCAATATCCCCAACATTATCTGTTTTGTCGGTCACCCTTCACTTGCAAATTGTCTCCCTCCATTTCAATCTATACCTTTCCTAAAGGAATGTTGTCATTAGCCCTCCCCATGTTTACATTGATCAAAGGAAGTTATGAGCCCCATGCTTATCAACCAGTCTTGTGTCAGGTGTGTCAATCCTATAGTTGGTTGCAATATCATCTTGGTTCTTATGACGAGACCCTTGTCTTCTCATATACTTCGACCCTCATCAACATCAGCTCACCATATTATGAGAGTTTCAAAAGTTGCAGTTGTACCTTGGGGTCCCTTTCAATCACGATAACAAATCACCTCGAACTAAGTAGGGAGAGTCATTAGTGTTCCCTAACTTAGTGTTTTCCCCTATGTTCAATTTCAACACATCTATCGCATCAGGGGGGAACGTACTTTTGAAGCTAACGGTGTTCACATTTCCAAACCATGGTAGCAGTCCATATGGAATAGTGAAATTTCCCCTCAGGAAACTTCGCCACCATTCTGGTCCCCCACGCCCATGGGATTATCATGATCATTAGCAGTTCTGCTTCTTCATCACTCAACAGTAGTTCTCGATTCGTTTACTCACACATGGATTGAAGACGAATTCATTCATGTCCCAAAATTATTTTTCAATTGACCCCTTGGTCTTCTCTTATTGTATTCATCTTGACAAATTTTCACAAGCATGGGTATACCCGTCTTGATTTGTATAAAACATCATTCTTTATTACAGCTTCACCGGTCATCGCCAACAATCTTCCCCCATGGGAGGACCCTCTCGTCCACATATGCTTTGTCCACTACATAATATGAGAGAAATACAACAAACGATGATGCATTATCGGATCTATAATACCTTCTGAACCCCATACATCAGGGGGCATATGTTAATGCCTAAATCTCGCACATATGCGACAGTTTGGAAATTCTTGCAGTAAGGTGTCATCAACATATAGAATGCATCTCACCAAAGGAATCCTCAACAAATCCAAAAAGAAACATGAGTCCAGAAGTACCCAAGAACAGTCAAATGAATGGGTCACATGACTAAACCCTTATTAACCTACGCTATAGCATGTGTTACCAGTTCAGAACCCGCGTGGGCCTAGCGTGGAAATTCCTTTGATATTCACGCAACTATTAAATCTCACCCACCAGCGATGTAATTGAAGGCTCATCAATGTCCCATCACTTCCATAATTCTAAATTAGGATCCTTACACTCCTTGTGGCATTAAATAGCCCCTCTTATGTACTTGGAACCACTTCATGAGGTGATGGCATTCACATTTTGAGCTAGTTGTTTCTTGGCCACATCTTGGCCTATAAAAGGAATCCATCGACATGCATCTTGTAGGGGGGAAGAAGAGAAAATTTATGATGTTGGGTTTATGTTAGAGCTCCTTCATAGCTCACCTCTTCCCACCTTTGAAATCATTCCAAAGCTCCCTGGCCACCTTCCTACAAGGGGCAAGAGTTTCTCTCCATTGTTCTCTCACCCACTTAGCATTTAGTTTGGACAAGAAGGACCTCCCTAATGGATATTGTTGGCTTCCCTTGAATCCTACACCTCCTAGGTGTTGTACATGCTTGACCATTGGGAAATACAAAGTGGTTTTGCATACATTTGGTTGTTTGAGTTTGCATTCTCCCCCCATTTCCTTTGTTATATTTTGTTTAATTTTATTTCTTTTATTTAGATTTCACTAAAAACCACTTGCGGGATCATTTGGAGAACTCACTCACCCCCAAGGGGCTCCAAGGACTAGGCCTTGCTGCAACCTACAAGTCTTTCCCCTTACCAAGTGGAGGGATACACCCTTGTGCAATTTTTTCCACAACAAGTAGATTACAATGAACAAAGAAGAATTCAATCACCAGCAACAAGTTCAATAAAATCACATCCTATTCTTTGACGAGGTTGTCAAAATTAATTTAGGGGCGACAGGTGCGACATGCCATTCATCCGTCGATCCTAAAGGAATTTTGGGATTAATTTACACTTGTTGTCTTGGAACTACAACCAACAATCAAGTTGATCCCTATGCATTACTTCAAGGAATCTAGAATATAGATTTGAATAAAGTGCACTCTCTAATAGTGGTTGGGACTCAAAAATAATAATAAAGATCATGAACAAGCATCACATTTTGATGGAAAACTCTCTAGCCTACATAATCTCTAGGATACAAAATGAAGCCTCTCATTTCAAAAACATTGAGTTTTACCACATTCTTTGAGATCTAATTGAAAAGGATTACACATAGGCCAACCTGGAAACTCAAATGGAAGAAGGGAAAACTAAAAAAATGGAGAGTTTTATTATCTCACAACCCCCTAAGGTTTTATATATGAAACTCATCACACAATATCATTTAGCATCCCATACACGATGTTGGCCATGTAGTAATTAAACGACAATGGATATCGATGGTAACAAGAGTGCATCTAAGGAATAGGATAATCATGGGATGGAATCATGCTCGCCACTTCAACCCATGTCCAGTCAATTTTAATGCCCCTGCTTTGTTTTGTGGAAGAAGGTGGGATAATGGGAGCCCCATTTCATCCCCATTCATATTTGAACCTGGAGGATTATGCAGTGATTGGCATTGGACATTTCAACATTTCATGGCTCAATCTCTTTGAGGTATGGCATTCTATTAGATTTGGTTGGTTGCATTGTTTTGATACTTCCCCTAGTGTATTATTTTATTGAAAAGGGTGGATCTTTGAATGTCATTATCGATATCTCTTTATCTCTTGGTGGTAGACTTGGTTAGGTGTAAGGAACTATGGGTTAGAGAGCCTTACAGCATCCTAGGACTACCATTGTGCTAGAATGAGAGATATACCAGGCCCAACCCATATCTCTAGTGTTTTCTTGTGTGAATACAATAGCATAGTAATTCATTCTATCACTTGGTTGGATTTGGGATTTTAGAACAATAAAGACCATGGGTTACTAAACATGAATCTATGTGGGACTTCTACCACTAGCAGTGTTTGGGGAAGCGATCTTGTGTTTCTATAGTTTGTTCTTGAGTAGTTCATATTGGTTGTGGAACCTGATCTTCCTTATTTAGAGGTCATGTTTCAGCCGTGTTTGGATCCCATCCCATGATGGGGGGTATGGGGGGGATTTTCCCCCCACTATAGTCTCCATGGGGGGTCCAAGGGGGGCAGCGCCCTCGTAGAAAAAATTTCGAAAAAAATGCCTTGTAAAATGTTGTAATTTCATAGTCATGACTTGGTCAATAATGGGTGATTTACAGGCCCATGGTATTGGGTATTCCGTGGTATTTTCCCATGGTAATCGCTCTTTAAAAGGAAGGCATTGTAATACGGATGTATATTGTAGTCTTGTAAAGATCTCTATGATTGTGTAAGAGAGATTGTGAGAGAGTGAAGAGGAAATTGCAGTGGATGTGTTGCGGGTTGTATCCCTTCATTTGTTGGATAGATTAATAAAAGGACTAGCAATTTCTTCATGGACGTAGCCCAGATTGGGTGAACCACGTATATTGGTGTATTTCTTGTATTTTGTTTATGTGTTTTATTTTTGCAATCTTATTTTATGTTATTGCTCTATGATCTTGTTTTTCTAACAATCGGTATCAGAGCCAAAGGTCTATTTGGCAGATAAACTCGCAAGAAAGAAGGGTTCCTGGTTCGAGTGGGAGCAATGGCGGAAGAAGGAAAGTTTAAGGTCAAGAAATTTAACGGCCAAAACTACCAGTTCTGGAAGATGCAAATGGACGATTATCTGTATTAGAAGGATCTATTCCTATCGTTGGGAGGGAAATCAAAACAGTCAGCGACTATGAAGGATGAAGAATGGGAGGTTCTTGACAGAAAGGCACTGGGAACAATATGGTTGTGCCTGGCTTCATCGGTGGCTTTCAATATTTCAAAATAAAAGACAGTGGAGGGTCTGATGAGTGCATTGGGTAAACTATATAAAAACCCCTCGGCCTCCAACAAGGTATTTCTAATGAAGCGTTTATTTAATATGAAGATGTCAGAAGGTGGATATATTGTTGATCATTCAAATGAATTTAATACAATTACAAATCAGCTAAGTTCTGTAAAAGTGAACTTTGAAGATGAGGTTAGGGCTCTTCTAATCTTCTGTTCATTACCAGAAAGATGGAACGACTTGGTCATGTATGTAAGTAAATCTATCTCTAGTTCAAACACTTTGAAATTTGATGATGTTGTTCGTGTTATTCTTAGTGAGGAGATGAGAAGGAAAAGCACAGGTGGGACATCAGGTAATACGTTGACCATGGAGAGAAGGGGAAGACAAAGGGAGAGAGGAAAGAGCCCAGGTAATCGCAGCAAGTCTAGGAAGGGTAGATCCAAGTCCAGACTGGGAAAAATAGAGTGTTGGAACTATGGAAAGAAAGTAGATCTGAAGAAAGACTACAAATCTCTAAAGAAGAAAGGAGTGTTAGGATATCTCATCATTCAGTATGTACTTTGCATGTATGTTGCATCTGCATGCATCCGCATGTTGCCCAGTCACCAGTTTGATGCCTCCAGCACCTAGTCCCTAGTTTTCCAGCACCCGGGAGCCACTTTCCACTCTGTTTTATCCCTCCTAGTCAAGGAGGCACCCACTTCTCACCCACCACTTGAGAAGGGCGCCTTTTCTCACCTACCAGTCCAATTCACTTCAATTAGTTAGTTGTCTTTCCTTGATTTGAGGCTAGACTGACTCCTAACTGTTGTTATCACTTTGATTGACCTCCGATGAGACTTGACTACCTATTATGAGTGCATTTAACTCCTCATGCGCACTCCACTAAACCTCCTTCCCTACATTAGTGCCATTACCGTCAGTTACACTTATTACACTCAGTTAGACTCAGTTTGACACCTGGATGACATTTACTTGTGCATTGATGACCACCACTGATTGATGATGAGAACTCCGAGTTGGAGCCAAGCTATGCCATGCAGTATGTTCGAATGACCTCCTTGCATAATTCGAATTGCTCACTCATTGTGATAGTATTGTATTGTAATTCTACTATTCTGGATTATAGAGCATTGATACATCTCTCTTGCACAGTTTTTACTCCAAATTGTTTTACATCTTTGTGATTGATATTCTTGTTCAATAGATCTGTTGTGACTAATTTTACATGGTATCAGAGCCATTGCAGGGACAAGATCTCTCTCCTACAAGTGTTCTACATGAAGAATTGAGTGAATTTGCTCAAAATTACTGAAGTTTTGGCATGCAAAATCTCATGTGCATTCGCTCATGTGCATGCAAGGCTGAAAAATACTCTCCAATCCACTCCAGAAGCTTGATTTTTCCATAGAATTCCTGGATTTGATACATTAGATCATTCAAGCTTGCTTGATCTCCAATCCTAGGTGTGATGCAACTCTAAAAGGGTGGATTGTTCGACCTTACTATTCTTATTTTGATTGTGATTTGCAAGTTTATCATCTCCATCAAGTGCATTCCCTATCATTGAGATGGATTCTTCTTCTTCTAAGCTACTCACTCCTTTCAATTATTTTGAATGGAAGAATGACATGGAGATTATGATGCACTCAAGAGGGTACTACAGAGTCACCATGGGCCTCGAAGTTGAGCCCAATACACTCATTGAAAAATCAAAGCACTTCAACAAGTTGGATGAAGCATATGTCTTCTTTGCCTCAAAATTTCCAAGGATCTTCACTTTCACCTCAGTGGATTGACTACTCCAAAGGCAGTATGGGAGGAACTCGAGAATATTTTTGGGAAGCAAGATGACATGCGGTCTTTTCAATTGGAAAATGAATTGATTGCCTTGAATCCTAAGAATTTTGAGACCATCAATGACTTTTTCACAAGATTCAAGCATTTGTATTTGCAATTGAAGAACAGTGGAGTTATCAAAGAGGATAAGCAATTGATCCTCTCCATTCTTTCAAAATTTGGTAAAGATTTCTCGGTATTTGTCTCTACTTTCAATTTTGGTCGGTTAACTACCCCGAATTGGAAGATCCCTAGCTTGAATGCCTTCATTGAGTCCGTTACCAAAGAGAATGATAAGCTAATTCAAATGGGATCCATAAGCTCCAAAGATTCAACCCTCTTTGTTCAAGGATCCAAGAATTCGAATGGAAAAGGAAAGCAAAAGAAAGAGAATCCCAAATTCGAACCTACCAAGCAAAGAGAGAAAAGCAAACCATCGGATGCACCATCTGGTTCAAGGAATAAGCAAAAGGGTAAAGAGGGTAAAGAAAAATCTAAATGTTCATATTGCAACTGTGGCTTTCATCCTGAAAGTTCATGCATGAAGAGAACAATATATCAAATGGCCCTCCTTTTGGAAAAGAATAACATAACTCTTCTCGACGGTGCACGGAAGAAGGATAGAAATGATGATCATGAAAGAGGTCAAGCACTCATGGCAACTGTTTCAAAACCCACCACTCTACTGATATATTATGGTGCCTCGAATCATATGGATGAAAATATTGACTCCTTTTCTTCATTCGATCCAAACATATCCATCCCCATCCATTTGGGATATGACTCAAAAATTTCTTCAAAGGGAAAAGGTACCATCCATTTAGAGCATGGAAGTTTTCAAAATGTTCTCTATGTGCCTTCCTTGGCTTCAAATCTACTTTCTGTGTATCAAATGACACACACTGGTGCACCGAAGCAAGTTACATTTAGCCCTAACAAAGTTGAAATTTATAATATTGAAAGTGGAAGACTTATTGCAGTCGGAAAGGCAAACCATACTGCAAAATACTATGAGTTTTCACACTTTGTGTCGCTTGAAAATCCCACTGCTCTTCTCACTCATGGCAATGAGGTTAGTAGGATTTGGTATGAAATGTTTGGACACCTTAATTACAAATATTTGTTGCTTTTACAAAACAAATCCATGGTTGATGGTCTTCCGCACCTCCGTTCCTCTAAGGGAATTTGCCCAAGTTGCATCATTGGGAAGCACCCCGAGCACAAGTTCGACCGCGGCAAAGCTAGCAGAGCTTCTACTATTTTGGGTCTCATACATTCTGATATTAGTGGTCCACTTCCAAATATGTCCATGAATGGTTCAAGGTATGTTTTGACATTCATCGATGACTTTTCCCGCTTTACTTGGGTATTTTTTCTCAAAAACAAGTCAGAAGTGATTGGAAAATTCAAGGATTTTAAGGCTTTTGTTGAGACCGCCACTGAGAGAAAGATCAAAGCTATTATATCTGATAATGGCGGAGAATATATCAAGACTAAGTTGCTGCAACTTTGTGCCGAAAGCAGAATTCAGATCCAACATACAGTTCCCTACACACCCCAGCAGAACGGTGTAGCGGAAAGGAAGAATCGGTCACTAAAAGAGATGGCTACCTGTATGCTTGAGTCAAAAGGTTTGGCTGCAAATATTTATGCTGAAGCCATGAATGTTTCTACATACATTCAGAACCAAGTTCCACATTCATCTGTGAAAAGTAAAACTCCTTTCGAAGCATTCACTGGTCACAAATCGGATGTGTCCAATTTGAAGGTTTTTGGCTCCACTACATGGGCTAGAATTCCTTCTGATAAGAGAAAAGCTTCAGATCCACAAAGTATTGAATGCATCCTAATAGGATATGGAGAAGAATCAAAAGCATATAAATTCATGAATATCAGATCCAAAAAGATATTCATAGAGCGAAGTGTGAAGTTTGAACAACCGCTTCCAGATCTAAAACTAGTCGAGGAAAACACTATCGATCTGCAATCTCTACAAGAAGAAGTTTCGAGAGAAGATGAAGAAAGCATTGGATATGATATTTCTGATATTTTATAAGACTTTGATGGCCATGACATATCAGGTTTAGAATCTGACCATAATGATCCTCCTCAGTTACCAAAGTGGGCCCAAAACACTCTACAATCTGTTGCTCCAAACATTGGAAATCCTGCTGATCCAAGGAGAACAAGTGCAAAATTTCAAAGAGCAGGTATGGATATTTCATTTTGTGATCCATTATTATTTGAGAAATGTTATTTGATGATTGGTTCAGATCCCAAATCATACTATCATGCCCACCAAGATCCACGATGGCAAACCGCCATGGATGAAGAGTACAGTTCTCTTTAAAAGAACAATACATGGGAGCTAGTTTCTCTTCCACCTGGAAGAAAATTGGTCCAATGTAAGTGGGTATACCGCACGAAAGTTGCTGTTGATGGCTCTATCAGCAAATAAAAATCTAGGCTGGTGGAAAAATGTTTCTCCCAAGTCCAAGGAGTGGACTACACTAAGACTTTTGCACCGGTTGCAAAGATGGATTCCATCCGCCTAGTTTTGGCCATTTCCGCATCCAAGCACTAGGAAGTGCACCATATGGATGTGAAGAGTGATTTTCTACATGGATACCTTGATGAAGAAGTATATATGAAGCATCCAAAAGGATACATATCAGATCCATCATTAGTTTGCAGATTGAAGAAATCTTTGTATGGATTGAAACAGGCCCCGAGAGCTTGGTATGCAAAGATGGACTCCTTCCTTCTTTCTTAGAATTTCAAAAGATGCAAATCTAATTAGAATGTATACCTACAACAAGTTAAAGGTAATTTTCTGATTGTTGTTCTTTATGTTGATGATCTTCTCATTATTGGTAGCACTCTCCTTACAATCAACAAGCTAAAAACTGCTTTAAATCTAGCTTTTGACATGAGCGATTTGGGCTTGCTTAAGCAATTTTTGGGCTTGGAGATAGCTCAAAACTTTGATGGGATCACATTATCTCAGCAAAAGTATGCTTCAGACCTGCTATTAAATTTTAATATGGCAAAATGTAAGGCTGCTCTATTTCCATTCCTCTCAAGAATCAGTCTTGAAGAAGGAAATTCTACACCGCTTGCAGATTGCACTATGTATCAACATTTGATTGGTTCACTACTCTACTTGACACACTCAAGGCCTAATATTTCATATGTCGTGAGTGTTGTATCAAGGTATATGCAGCATCCCCATGAGCTTCATTGGCGGGCAGCCAAGCGGATCTTGCAGTATGTGCTAGGTACGAGACATTTTGGCATACATTATGCTATAGATTCTGAGCTAGATTTCATTGGTTTTACTGATTCAGATTGGGCAGGTTATAGCATAGATCGGAAGTCCACTTCCGGATATGTTTTCATGATTGGCCATGGCCCTATTTGTTGTTCAAGCAAAAAGCAGGCATCCATTGCACTTTCTTCAGCAGAGGCAAAGTATCGAGGGGCAGTCAATGCCTGCATTCAGGCAGTTTGGTTGCAGGGTATTATTTCCGAGTTTGATTTTGATAGCACTACTTCGACTGTCATATTTTGTGACAATCAAAGTGCTATTAAGATCTCCACAGATCCAGTTCAGCGGCATAGGACCAAGCACATTGAGATTCATATGCACTACATCCGAGAGTTGGTGCATGATCGTACCATCATTCTGCAATATTGCCTTATTGATGAGCAAATTGCAGACATCTTCACCAAGAGCTTCTCTGAGAAGAAGTTCTCTTACCTCCGTTCACTGTTGGGGGTGAGTTCCATCATGGTGGAGATAGATTATATCCATTTTTATGTTTAGCTTGAGGGGGGGCTTTCTTCCCACTAGGTTTTCCCTCTTTCCTCACTTAGCTTATTTCAGCATTTTTTGGATTATTGTATTGGGGTGACCTTTGGTCTCAGTAACCAGGGCCCTACATTTTATTTTTTACATCATAGTATAGCTTGAGGGGGGGTGTTAGGATATCTCATCATTCAATATGTACTTTGCATGCATGCATTGCATGCATCAGCATGCTGCCCAGTCACCAGTTTGATGCCTCCAACACCTAGTCCCTAGTCTGCCAGCACCCGGGAGCCACTTTCCACTCTGTTTTATCCCTCCTAGTTAGGGAGGCACCCACTTCTCACCCACCACTTGAGAAGGGCGCATTTTCTCACCTACCAGTCCAGTTCACTTCAGTTAGTTAGTTGTCTTTCCTTGATTTGAGGCTAGACTAACTCCTAACTGTTGTTATCACTCCGATTGACCTCCAATGAGACTTGACTACCTATCTTGAGTGTAGTTAACTCCTCATGTGCTCTCCACTGAACCTCCTTCCCTAAATTAGTGCCATTACCATCAATTACACTTATTACACTCGGTTAGACTCAATTTGACACATGGCTGACAGTTACTTGTGCATTGATGACCACCACTGATTGATGATGAGGACTTCGAGTTGGAGCCAAGCTATGCCATGCAGTATATTCGAATGACCTCCTTGGCTAATTCGAATTGCTCACTCATTGTGACAATATTCTATTGTAATTCTGCTATTCTGGATTATAGAGCACTGATGCATCTCTCTTGCACAGTTTTTACTCCAAATTTTTTTACATCTTTGTGATTGATATTATTGTTCAATAGATCTACTATGACTAATTTTACAAGGAGATGGACAGCAGGAGACTACTCAAGAAGCAAATGTAGCAGGTGATGTGTTACAAGATGATTTGATTCTTGCATTAGATAATACTAGTGATTAATGGGTAGTAGATTCAGGGACTTCACGTCATGCTACACCCCATAGGAAATTATTTCATGATTATGTTCCAGGTGATTTTGGACATGTTTTATTGGGTGATGATGAACCATGTAAAATTGTTGGAATGGGTAAGGTACGGATAAAGTTAAAGAATGAATATGAATGGTTGTTAAAATATGTAAGGCATATTCCTGCTAAGAAAAGAAATCTAATCTCAACATGGCAGTTGGGAGATGGTGGTTGTTTATCTACGTTTGGAGAAACATGGTGGAAGATCACTAAAGGATCGATGGTGACAGAAAAAGGAGACATGATAGGTACGTTGTATAAATGTCCTCATAATACTGACTTTTATATATCTTTAGCTTCCATAGGAAAAGATAAAGCATTGTGGCATCATAGGCTTGGCCACATGAGTGAGAAGGGGATGCAAATTCTCCACTCGAGGAATTTGTTGCCAAATCTGAAGCAGGTAAGTTTGGAATTATGTGAGAATAGTGTTTATGGAAAACATAAGAGTCATATTTCTCAGGGTTGGGAAACAGAAGAAGAGTGAAAAGTTAGAGCTTGTGCATACATATGTATGGGGATTTTCTTAGGTACAATCTCTTGGTGGCTCCTGTTATTATGTTGCTTTTATTGATGATGCAACTAGAAAAACTTGGGTTTATTGCAGTAGACAGAAATCCAATGTGTTTGCTACTTTTAAGAAATGGAAAGCTTTGGTTGAGAATGAAACAAGAAAAAGGATAAATTGTCTCAGATCTGGTAATGGAGGTGAATACTGCGGCAATGATTTTGATAGTTACTATTCATACCATGGGATTCATAGAAAGAAAACAGTCCTAGGAACACCACAAGAAAATGGTGTGTCACAAAGGATGAATAGAACAATCATGGAGCGTGCAAGGTGTATGAGATTGCATGTAGGGTTGCCCTTACAGTTTTGAGCAGATGTTGTAGATATTGTTGTTTACTTAGTAAACAGAGGGCCTTCAAGTGCTTTGGATGTGGGATTCCAAAGGAGGCATGGGCAAGGAAAAGGGTAAACTACTCATTTCTGAGAACTTTTGGTTGTGAAGCATTTGTCCATATTGATAAGGAAAATAGAACAAAGCTTGAGGCTAAATACAAGAAATGTACCTTTATTGGATACAGGGTTGATGGTTTTGGTTATCACTTATGGGATTATGAAAATAACAAAATCATTAGGAGTAGAGATGTGGTATTCAATGAAAAGGTCATGTATAAATATCAGTTGCAGGGAAAGAAACAAGAAAAGGAAAACATAAAGTACACAGTGCTTGATGAAATCAAAGAAAATGAAGTTCCAAAGGTGTCAGAAAATCATGAACAACAACAAGTACTTCAAACTCTTGCAAGTGTTAGAAGATCTACCAGGTCAAGTAGACCCCCTGAATAATACTCTCCTTCAGTGTATTATTTATTGATGACTGATTCTGGTGAGCCAGAATGTTATGAAGAAGCAATGCAGGTGGAAACTCGAAAGAAGTGGGAGCAATGCATGAATGAGGAGATGGACTCATTGGTTAGAAACCAGACTTGGGATTTGGTTCAATTACCTGCAGGTAAAAGAGCATCGCAGAATGAATGGGTTCACAGGTTGAAGGAAGAAGATGGAGGAAAGAAGCGGTACAAGGCCAAACTTGTTGTAAAGGGGTTTGCACAAAAGAAAGGTATATATTTTGATGAAATGTTCTCTCCTGATGTTAAAATGACTTCGATTAGGACTATTTTAAGTCTAGTGGCAGTAGAAGATTTGCATCTTGAACAGTTAGATGTAAAAACAGCCTTTATCCATGGGGATTTGAAGGAAGAGATTTATATGCAATAGGCACAGGGGTATGAGTTCAAAGGGAAGGATAATTTGGTATGCAGTTTGAAGAAGAGCTTGTATGGCCTGAAGCAAGATCCAAGGCAGTGGTATTTAAAATTTGACAGGTTTATGACATAACAAGGTTATAGTAGATGTCATTCTAACCAATGTGTCTATTTCAAGAGGATAGATAATAGAAGATATATTATCTTGTTATTGTATGTGGATGACATGCTCATTGCAAGGTCTAACAAGTAGGATATAAATGTGCTCAAAAGGAAGTTAGCTAATTCATTTGCGATGAAATATTTGGGTGCTACAAAGCAAATCCTTGGTATGAGAATAACAAGAGACAGTAAAAATCGCAAATTGACATTGTATTAGGGTGAGTACATAGAAAAGGTGTTGGAGAGGTTTAGAATGTAGAATGTAAAACCAGTTAGTACACCTTTGGCCAGCCATTTCAAACTAAGTAAGGGTATGTGTCCCAAGACACAAAAAGAGATAGACTACATGTCCAAGGTCCCTTATTCGTCAACAATTGGTAGCTTGATGTATGTCATGGTGTGCACAAGACCAGATATTGCACATGTAGTGGGATTTGTGAGCAGATATATGAACAATCCAAGTAAAGAACATTGGAAGGTAGTACAGTGGATTCTCAGGTATTTGAGAGGTACAACCACTCATACATTATGTTTTGGAGGTTTATACATTGTTCTATAGGGATATGTTAATGCAGATACTGCAGGTGATAAAGATAGCAGGAGGAGCACCACGGGGTATATTTTTATTGTAGGTGGAACAACAATAAGTTGGATTTCGAAACTGCAAAATGTTGTTTCACTTTCAACAATGGAAGCAAAGTATGGTACTGCTATAGAGGCCAATAAAGAGATGATTTGGATACAGAGGTTCATGGAGTAATTGGGTAAGAATTAGGAGAATAGTACGATGTACAGTGCAGCCAGAGTGCCCTTCATCTTGCAAAGAACTCAACCTTCCATTCTAATACTAAACATATACACCTCAAATGCCATTTCATATGGTCTGTTCTAGAAGATGAACTGTTGAATCTGGAAAATATACACACTAGCCAGAATCCTACAAACATGTTGACAAAGGTGGTAACCAGAGAGAAACGGAGTTTGTGCTCAGTTTTAGTTTTCCTTCAAGAATGAAGGTGAAGATGAGAAATTTGTTAGTTCCAAGGTTGGAGCATAGTCCAGTAGATGTAGTAGCAGTGGAGTTGATGTGATCGGTCTCCAACTGGGAGATTGTTGGTTGTGGAGCCTAATCTTCCTTATTCAATGGTCGTGTACTTTCAATTGTGTCTGGATCCCAGCCCATGATGGGGGGGTGTGGGGGGGCTTTCTCCCCCACTAGAGTCGCCTTGGGGGGTCCAGGGGGGTAGCACTCCTGTAGCAAAAATGTAAAAAAAAATGCCTTGTAAAATGTTGTAATTTCATAGTCATGGCTTGATCATTAATGGGTGATTTATGATCTCGTGGTATTTTCCCATGGTAATCGCTCTTTAAAAGAAAGGCATTGTAATATGGTTGTGTATTGTAGTATTGTAAAGATATCTATGATTGTGTAAGAGAAACTGTGAGGGAGTGAAGAGAAAAATGCAGTGGATGTGATGCGAGTTGTATCCCTTCATTTGTTGGATAGATTAATAAAAGGACTGGCAATTTCTTTGTGGGTGTATCCCATATTGGGTGAACCACGTATATTGGTGTCTTTCTTGTACTGTGTTTATGCGTTTTATTTCTACAATCTTATTTTATGCTATTGCTCTACAATCCTGTTTTTCTAATAGTTCCAAGCACTCCAAAGAACAATGATTGCCCAAGATGTCCTAGAAAGTGCCAAAGATCTATATGATATTCAAAGGATTCTTAGGAGGAAAGAGAACGATATAAACGAGAACAAAACCTCAATTCTCGCCCTCACCAACACAATACAGAGCAATGAGCATCTTTTTAGTTTGCAAAATTATTAGGTCATGGATATTTTGATGCTACAAAGAAGACAAATTCAAACTCTAGAGAGAGGGTGTTTGTTGATTAAATATATCATTGACAGCATTAGCAGAATCTCACATTCAATAGCTTCAAATCATTAACAATATTTAGGCTCAACTCCAGTAGATACTAAGGAAGAAGAAACAATTTATGAGCTATTCAAAGGATTTAGAGAGCCCTTAAATGCATCAAGTAACTAGAGAACCACGGGAAGTTCAATATCAACACTTCTTTTCATGAGTTCTTGTTATGTTTTGTAAATAAGCTCTAGTTTTAGGCATATTGTATTGTGTGTATACTTTCAACAGTTTCAAGAACTTCTCGAAGAAGTAAAATAGCCAATTTTGATAACTTTTTGTATGACGAAAGAATTGGTGTCTATGCCCAATATAAATATCTTTTTTGTATTACTTTGTTGTACAATTCAACTGCATCCTTTTTAATACAAAATCCTACTTGTTATTGTTATAAAAAAAATGTATCACATCCTAAATCAATCAATAATAAATAACTAGATGAAAATCAAAACTTTTAAAAAATAATTGACATAACATTTTTAGTAATGTTAAAAACAACAAATTTTAAGATTTTCTTTAACATCAAAAGAAAAATTGAAAAAACACCATTTAAAATAAATAGACATTTTAAACAAAAATGTAAAAAATTGGAAAAACAACATTTATAAATATATTAATACTTTATAACTAAGAAAAATCAAAATATCAAAAACCTACTCCAAAAAAAAGGGGTGATTCAAGCATCACATTTTATAGGGATAAAAACAACCATTAAATGTGACCTTAAAATAAAATGACAACTTTGGAGGGTTTATAAAGAAGGTAACTAGGTTAGAAAACTATTACAAAAAGATCCATAAACAACTTTAGAAAATTATGATAATCGTCAAATCCATTGAGCATAATTCCACATATCTCAATAACAATTCAAAATAACCAAAATATTACATTATTCCTTATAAGGAAATTAAAAAATATATAAATTTCTAAAATATATATTTGTAGAGCATCATATTGCTCACCCCTCTATCGATTTTGAATTTTGAACTGTCACTGGAATTTCACTGATTTTTGCACCATCCTTAGCTTCCATAATAAAACCAATGTGAGTTGTGAACTGTATTCAATCTTTAGACAAAGCATTGGCACCTACATGCAATTATGTACAGACATAACGATAATTAATTTTATAAAATATAGACTCTTTCATCTTCACATGCTCATAAATAGGTTAGGGTCAATTTATTTAAACTAATTAAACCTCCCACTCATCCAATTTACAACAAGTGTTAAATCCCACAAAACTTGAAAATATTAGACTCCTTTACTTGCAACAAGTTTCAATAGGAAGTTTAGAGCCATTATCTCAAAATATATATTACTTCACTCCATTAGACCTATATTAAACAAACACATGAGAATAATTTAGATCCAACATTCCACCTACACCACACACAAAATTATGGATCAAAGTAACCTCATACCCCATTTTTATCAATGTCATGATGGATCAAAGCTCTCCCTTTTTAAGCTATAAGAAGCAATTTGAAGCTAGAAAAGACAATTATGATCTCATAATCACATTAAAGGGTAGGGATTTTTTTCTTAAAAAATATTTTCATTTTGCACTAACCAAATACCCCAAGCTTCAACTATGGAAATTTCAAGAGAATCGAGCAATCATTGTAAGTTTAAAATTTCACCTCATTTGCTTTAGGCCTTTCATTTCATTCCCTATTATAGTTACATCCATGGGGTTTCCTATGAAATATTAAATTATAATGTTAATATTTCACGTCCCTTTAAACCAATTTCACTCGACAACCTAAGAGAATAAATACAAAATAAGTGTACTTCAACACCACAAATGCTATTATCCTTAGGCCAAACTTTTCAAAGTATATCATAGATATGAAATGTCTTATTATATTAGATTATAACAACAAGTTTGGTCATTTATCTTCTATATACGTGTTAAACCACTTGACCAATTCAACTATGTGTAATGTCAAATCAACACAAATAATAGGAGATGAAATCTATTCAATCATGAAGAAGATAACATAAGCTAAAAATCAAATATATTGTACGTACACAAAATTCGGATTATATGTGTGTGTGTGTGTGTGTGTGTCATAACTTCATCACAAAGTTGGTATAAGTCTATCTCTCCAAACCTTAGCTAAGGAAAGCATAATAAAACCCTAGTCGTCAACTCCTATCTCGGAATCATTCTCAATCAAAGTTGATCACTCCACCAAATATCTTCAACATGTTAGCATCGACACCAACAAGTCCTCCTTAGCATATGCAATGAGCTTGTATCACACAAGCTCTCCACACTAACACAATTATCTTCCTTAAGGTTTACAAATGTTGTTCATGTTACATCACACAAGTACATGTAAAAACAACTCTAGTGCATGTCTCCAAATCGGCATGACCACCTTGATTAGATGAAATTTGGGGCTAAAATGGGCCAAATAAGAAAAAATGTGCTTATTGAGTTGGAAATTCAACAACCAATATAATTTCAAAAAATAGATTCAATGATAATCATTGAGTTGGTAAAAGTCAAGAATGATTATCTATCATGTTTCTATTTTACAATATTTACCCATATACACCTCAACTTAATTAAGATCTTAGTAGGGTTACCTCATGATATGATGAATATCTTCTTCTTTTTTGTGTAAATAAAAAAACTATATATATTACGGGTTCATAGAAGATACAGAACTATTCATCCTTAACCGAGGTGACCCCGACCAACAGAGGTCAAATAGGGTCCCCCCCTTCAGTTCATAAAAAGATATTAGGCCATCAAAAACTCCCGGCTCAGATGCCAAACAGGAGATCACCATGTCTGAGATAACAGTACTACATAGTTTTGACTCAAGTTCAACATTTATGCTATCATAAATGACAACAGACATATAAAAACTAAACGCCATCACTGCTTCCATGGTTGCCTTGCCATAAAACCAAAAATTGACAAAATGCACCTTAGTCTAGGGTGATAATCTTCAGGCAGCGTTCAGCAACTACCGAGCTCGGAGTGGAATTGATGGGCTGAGACTGACTAGCTTCCGAAATCTCCTCCTGTCGCCGCAGGGTATCAACTCGGCTGCAACCGCCCCCATCTCCATTGTTTCCACCTTGAACTACAAAGGTGATGCCCATCTTTTTGGCCATAGCATCCACTTTAGAATGCATAACTCTACTACCAAGGTTATGCGATTTCCAACAGCGGACAGGTTCGTTGTCCCCGCGCCGTTTATTGAACACGTCCATGAGGACGTTAGCCATCAAGTTTTTAGAAACCCAGTAGTTCATAAGCGTCCTCTCATAGAGTGAAGCTCTGCCAGTGGTCGTTCTCGGGTCGAGGATCCAGTCCTCAGTGTCCCTGCGGATTTCATCCATCGACAAATCCTTAACCTCGTTCCAAAGTTCCTTTTCCATCCACCCAAGCGCCTCCTGAATTGACGGATGCGTTTTCGGTGGAATTCCGCCTCCTCACGCAGACGCATCCGAGCAGAGGCACGGGTAGTTCTGCCAGACTCTGAACCCAGGGTCCCCAACGAACCCCCCATCTCTTTCTCAAGTAATTTCCACTTTGGATCCATAAGACAAAGGGAATAAGAAAAACCAAACTTGCAGCTGGGAAAGAAACTAAGAAAACTTCCGCAGAACTCAATCCTGCAAACACCACAATAGCTAGACCGCCATTAAAGAAAAGGAATAAGGAAAGAACCAGACCTGGCTAGGGATTTAATAGGGAAAAGACGAAAGAGGCCATCTCCCAAAAAATGATGGACAATCTCGTGGCAGTACCAGAACGTCATCATCCAGAGAGCCGTCAAAATCTCAGAGCTATGGAAAGGACAAACATGAAGATTACCGTGGGTCTTATTGATCACATCATCCCTATCTCGGGAGTACCCATTCATAACTTTCATTGATGAAGCAATTAATACTCCGAGTGCAACTGGTGCTGATGTAGCCCAGCACGAGAATCCCAAACAATACCTGCCACGTTTTCTACTCCACGGTGGGTTGAGGTCCTATCAACAGACGTCACCACCCCCGCCCCTACCGAGTCATTCAGAGCCAGTTGGCAACACATCTGGCCCCATTCACTCACGGCAAAGTCATCCCATTTACCACACCAAAACGATAATCCGGTGTCCACTCCATGATTAGCCAGGTGATCCGCCACCTTGTTCACCGCTCTTTTTACATGGGCAAAAGAAATGGCAAGTTGATTGACCAAAAGAGATCTAAGATGTTCCAGCTTGGCCAATAAGCGCCAACTAGACGAGACTTGCTCCGGGGATTTGCCAAATGACATTTTCCTTTCCATATTCACGATGATAAGAGAATCTCCCTCCAGAACTAGGGGAAGCCACGATTTGGAGAGATCCAAACTGGGCCCATGGATAAGCCCATCCAACTCGGCAGAATTATTCGAATCATGGCCTATGGCACCATAGTAAACTTTCATTATCTTACCAGTCCAATCCTTGCAAACACCCCCAAACCCTGCTGCTCCCGGGTTGCCACGGGATGCACCGTCGAAATTGATCTTGAAACACCGAGGAGGTGGAGGCGACCATCGAGACTGCACATTTGGCGAAGGTGCCAGATATTTCCTGCGAAGACCCTCCAAATCCGAACTCTTTAATCCCCACCCTTCGGCAATTCGCTTATCTTCAATGGACAGCTCTTTATCTTTGTCCGTCCATTGCTGACTGCGAATGGTCTCCGCCATATTTCTAACAAGGTTGGCCCAGATAATTTCCTCCTTGTTGATGCAATTCCTAAAAAATTGGTTATTACGTTCCTTTCACAGAGCCCATAAGACCATGCCTGGGTGGATGTGCCATAACATTCCAATGATGGGATTAGAAAAGGCTTTGAGGTTCCAGGCATCCAGAGACATGTCTGGATTGCTCTCACCCTATAACATCTGCGAAAAATTGAACTTCCACGATCCCAGATAGTTGAATCAAAAGAGCAGGAATCAAGCAGATGGCCACTACTTTCCTCCACTTGAAGGCATAGAGGACACCTAGATGGGCCACAGATACCCTTTTTCCTCAAATTTTCACTAGTGAGTATACGCTTCCAAACCACTAGCCAGCAGAAGACCGCCACTTTTGGCCACTTGTTCATTTGCCAAACTTTTGTCCAAACTTTCCTTGGTTCCTCCTCCTCACGGATGAGTAAGTTATAGGCTTCATGAATACTGAAGGTACCCTTAGGAGAATGCCCCCACTGAAGTCTGTCACTTGCGTCATTGTGTCAGATAAATCCGTCCCTCATCATTTGGTCAAACTCTTCTAAAACGGCCCCCTTCGACGCATCATCCCATTCTTCTACTTTCAGCCAAACCCTAGGCCCTTCCATAACAGAAATATCCCAGTATTGGTGTACTTTCAGTTTTCCGAGAGCAAGACTAGATTCCTTCAAAAGCTGTCAGCGTGGGTCAGAGCCCAAAATTGGAAACTGATTCCAGGAATCATCCCAAAAATTTGCTTCCCTCCCATTTTGAACTTCCCAAAAGCAATGATCCTGCACCAGACTTCTAGCTGCAAAATCTTTTTCCCAAATGTGAGAACCCTGGTGAACCTCATTAAATCGAACTAATTGCCCAATCTCCCTGTCCCTAGCATATTTGATGTGCCATAGTTTAGCCCAAGGTTCCCCCTGTTGGGTGCACCAGCGCCACCAGATTTTGGCCCCATAAACTTCACTTAGGGATTCTGGATCTCTGAGGCCAAGACCCCCATCAGCCTTTGGTTTACAGATCTTATCCCAACCAACCAAGGAAAACTTCCCCTTTGATTCCCTGCAACCCCAAAGGAAGTATCTCTGGATACCCGTATAGCCTTCAACACGGACTTAGGAGCTGAGAGCATGGAAAACAAATAAACCGGCATGGATTGGAGAACCGACTTGACAAGAGTTAGTCTGCTCGGAAAATTCAAGGGACGCACAGTCCAACGTGTTAGCCTCCTTTTCATTATATCCAGCAGCTCTTGCCAGGAAGCCAATCGAATTAAGCCCACGGTCAGAGGAGCCCCTAGGTACTTTGAAGGGAAGGATCCCATCGAGAAGCCTAGGATTCTGATAATATTGAGTTGAGTAACCCTTGGGGTATTTAAAAAGAACACTTGAGACTTCTGAGGGTTAACTTCCAGACTAGATGCTTTAGAAAATAAATCCAGACACTTCTTAAAACCTCTAGCTTCTTGGACTGAAGGGTGCCCCATTAACATGGTGTCATCTACAAATTGTTGATGAGTTTGTCTATCCATCCCATCATGAAGTCTGAGCCCTTTGATAACCCCAGTGGCCACTTTGTGATTCAGAAGTCTGCTGAGACCCTCAGCCATAATGATAAACAGGAAGGGAGACAGAGGGTCACCTTGTCTAATACCACGCGAGGCTTGCAGTAGCTTTGAAGGGGATCCATTTAGGAGAATAGAGAAGAATGGAGTAGAAACAAGATTCATAACCCATCGAACCCAGACTAAATCAAAGCCAAAAGCAAACAACATTTCCCTCATGTATTGCCAATTTAGTTTGTCATAAGCTTTTTCAATATCAAGTTTTACCATCATCCCAGTTTTCTTCAGAACTTTGAGGGAGTGCAGAGTCTCATGGACCAGAATGATCCCATCCACAATTTGCCTTCCCTCAACAAAGTCAGATTGTTCGGGGGAGATAAGGGTTGGGAGCAAAGGTTTCAATCTGTTAGCTATGACTTTCGAAATGATTTTGTAGATAACATTGCATAAGGCTATGGGTCTAAACTTTCCAGGCGAATCTGCCCCTTCTTCCTTAGGGATTAGGGACAAAAAGGTGGCGTTGAAATCATGCAGGATTCTGCCACAACAGCGAGATTCTTCCACCAGCTGGTGCACATCCACCTTAATCAAGTCCCAGAAGTGGGAGAAGAAATTGGTGGTGAAACCATCCGATCTAGGGGCCTTACCCAAGGCCATTTGGTGCACAGCTTCCTCCACCTCTTGTAAAGAGATGGCTTTAGTTAGCATCTCGTTCTGCTCAGGGGAAATAATGCGAGGGATAAGGGAAGTGATCTGGGCAATTTTCGGACTTCTGTCAGGTCTGTCTTCCTTCAGAACAGTCTCAAAATGCTAGACGAGCTCAACTTCGATATCTTCCCTAGTTTCTGCGGTGCCTCCATCATACTTCAGAAGTTTGAAAATTTTGGATCTGTATCTATTTTGAATTACTGAGTTATGGAAAAACTTGGTGTTTCTATCTCCTTCTTGCAGCCACTAAATTCAGGATTTTTGTTTCCGGTAAGTTTCTTCTTGCCTTTCCCGAGCATCAAGTTCCCCTAACAAGGTGTGTTCACGCTCCCTCAACTCATCATTCCATCCACCTTCCATCCCTTGTTTCTGGATCACCTCTAGCTCCAGAATTAGCTTCTTTTTATCCTCAAAAATGTTCCCAAAATTGTCCTTATTCCAGGAGCGAATCTTGGATTTGAGCATTTTGAGTTTCTGCTGAAAATGGTACATTTTTTAACCATCCTACGGGGTGCATTCCTCCCACCATTTCCCCAACAAGTCTTTAAAATCCTTGCGATCCAACCAAAACTGTTCAAACCGAAAGGGCTTAGGGCAGTTATTGGAAGAAAGATCCTAGGAGAGGGAGACAGGCCAATGATCAGAGCCAGCATTGGGAAGAACGCAGGAGTTGACTTCCCCCATTTAGCGCGCAATATCCTTCGATGTCAGGAATCTGTCTAGCCTAGAAGCAACCAGATGGGATCCACCACGTTTGTTGTTCCACGTAAACCATCCATTCCCAGTTTCAATGTCAACTAACCGATTCTGGGAAAGAATGTCCCGAAAATTCTCTTGAAATCTGTCCAAGGTTCTGCGGCCGCCTTTTTTTTCCTCCAGAGAAGAAATCAAATTAAAGTCTCCCCCCACAATCCATGATCCCGCAGAAGCTTGCAGGGATAACCGAGACAAAAACAGAAGGAAAGAATCTTTTAATGGGACAATGCTAGGGCCATAGACATTGACAAGAGAGCCCTTAACGGCAGAATCCATGATATGGAAATCATAGCTAAGAGAAAAACGGTTGGCCCGCCAGTTGGATAAAAAGATAGATCTGGAGTTCCACAGGATTGCTATGCCTCCTGCCATGCCAATGGCATCTATTGCCATGACGCCTGCACCCTTCCAAATCTTTTGGACATTTTTCTCCATTACTTTCATAGAGCATTTGGTTTCCTGTAAGAATAAAACATCCGGTCTCTCCTGCTTCACTTTTCTAGATAGCATCCTGATTTTCCTGGGGTGATTGCACCCTCTGATATTCCATATCACGATCCTCATTGGGAAACTTTGGGGGTTTTAGACAGAGCTTCCCTAATCGATATGATGAATATCTTTGAAACACTAAATATGGAATATTTTATATTATTAGTATTTGTGTTATTTATCATATGACATCTTTCATTTATTTCTTCTACTTCCATTTTTATTTTATAGTAATAATAATGTGTATTTCGATTATTTATTAACAGTACATTATTATATAATAATATTACATTATATATCTTTATGATAGAGTTATGGTATCATTATTATATAGTTATTATTTTGTAGTATTATATAATATTGAATTCATAATTATTTATTTGTAGTAGTATTATATTATATAATTATAATTATAATCATATATTATTAATAAGAAATTACCAACTCCAAAATGTATCATATATAAGAGAAAAATTAAATATTTTACTATTTTTGTCATAACTTTTAATATCTAACTTGGATTTGGGATCTCTTACAACTTCGTAGTTATAAATTGTTTTAGATTCCATATGGATTTTGTGTATAATGCATTGTATAGCTAGAGACATCGTTTGACATGATTTTCTATTTGTAATTTGCCAATATTTTTTTATCCTGATTTCCGTTTTGGGTATGCCTTATACCGTTGGAAATTTATCGTCGAGATCTACAACTTTCATGTCATACATTTTTTTATAATTCAACATTGCTTGTTTCGTATTTACAAAAAAAATGGGATTCTTTTGATAAATTGGATACATAATATAAGGGTAAAATGTTATTTATTATTATATATTATATTGAACTTTCACTATCTATTAATAATATATTATTTATTTTATTTAATTAATGTATATTAATAGTAATTACTTATTTTATGATCGTTATTATCATTTATCGTGTGTGCATAAGAATCTAAACTTCTCATTATGATTTTTAACTCTCATCTAGTAATTTTATATTAGCCTAGCTTAAATGGAAATGTGTTGTGGCATATATGGTTTTGATATGACATACATGTCGTGTTCTTTTATAATTTCCTTAGCAAGACCATTTTTGGATCCAATTTCCTCTAGTGAGATTTTGAGTCCTCAAAACCTAGGTCTTCAGCTCTTGCATCAACAAAAGCACCAAAGCCTCCTGGGAACATCAATGATACAATACTTGAGACTTCTTCCATGTAAGGCATCACACTAAGTTGAAGAATCATCAAGTTAATCTCTCCATGATCTTTCACTAGCTTCACTTCGATAAGAACAAGGCTTCATTTTCCATGTCTACTAATAGGGTAGAAACCCTAGCACTACAACAAGAGCCATAAGAACCATCAACATATCTAATGTCATGTTCTTCTCTATGATTTACATGCATGGTACAAACCCTAGCATCACAAGAGAAATCTCTCCAATAACATCCAATACATCTTTTTATTTTCTTGTCTTCTCCTAGGGTTTCCTCATGAACCATAATGCATGCTCCTAGGTTTTCCTCATGAGTCATAGTGTCTTACTCCATACAAGACTTATTTAATACATATATAGAGTGCATTGATGAATATATCAAAAGAACTCTATACTCCCTTATATATACAAATAGGTGAGGGAGGATAAAATAAAATAAGGATATGTGTCAATAGAAGTAACCAACGAGGAAACCCCAAATTGAGTGATCTAAAAAACAAGAATATACAAGTGTCCCACAAGGGTTTATCCAACCCCAAAGATCAAATTCCTTCCATGCATGATTCTTGATGGGATCAATGCACCTTCCGACAAGATAATTTACTCTCTAACAAGATATTATGTCTAGTGCTCCTTCTTCCATGGTGGTTGATTATCCAAGTGTCCTCATGCAAGGTGTTCATCCTCTAACTTTGTGACTCGTGTTATTTTATTCCCCAACACTCCTTAACTTTGTTCAAGTGTGATCACAAATCTCATGTGATCCGTCTCAAAATTTGTGTCGACGTCCATCGCCAACCTTTATGAACTATGCTCCTCAACCCAAGTGTCATCAAGTCTAATGTCTAACATACAAGATATATATGGAATGGTCCCAACTTCCAAGCAATAATATTCCTCCTCCATGTTCCTAATGATCCTCCTCCTAGGTAGGTACCTCCCCCAATCGAGCAACCAACTCCCACATTGTATGCAACCAATGGTTTATCATCATTTCAATTAGGGTAATAACCTCATAAGTAAGGATGTCATCCTAGCAGTAACCAATGTGAGACATCCACCAAAACTAAGACATCCATATCTCCATGAAGCATCGCTATGGGGATAGGAGACATAATACTCTCCTACCGAGGTCAAAGCACTTTTGGAGTAACCCTAAAAGCTAATAGTCTCTCTTTCTAACAGATATTTTTTTGTAACACCTATCAAATCCCTATGAAATTACATCACATAGCTCTAATGTCTCCACAAATTTGAAAGAATCCCCCTCTATCATTATATAACATCATACATGCTTTGCAAGATCCACACCCACAAGTATAGGTTCATACACCTTAGCATACAAGTAACCACCACTACTCAACGTGTGGATGGTGAACATGTAAGGATAATACAACAAATCCACTTGGTTTACAACACCAAGCCAAGTTATACATCACCTACCAATCTACTCCTAGTTCCCCCTTTTTAGCAGTTCAACATAACATATACCATATGTGAAAATGAAGGAACATAACCCTAGACCATTTTTGTCAGGTATGTGTTATATTCTTTGCATGACTGCCCACCTTCTAGCGAGGGCTCGGGGGTTGGCCCCAGAAATAAGGGGGTCCGGGGGGTACCTAACCCCCTGGCTGGGGGGAATGGGGGCAACGCATCCCTATTCAAGGGTTCGAGGGTGAATCCCCCGAGAAAAACAAATTCTGGGCTATTTTTCACCCCATTTTTGTTATTTTTGGCCAATGGTTTTTCGACCCATTGTATTCTGGTTCTGGTTTAGGAATTAGGGTTTCATAGGTTGGTAAATATATATTGTATTGTAAATGATTGATTTAATACAATGGAAGAAACAAAGAGAGCGGTGAAGCTCTAATTAAGTTGGATTTCCTGGTTAAGGGTTTCTAGGGTAAAATATTTGTGCAATGTGTGTGTGCACTATTGTTTTACTTTTTGTTTATGCTTAAGAAATATATGCATTGTTACACTTAATCAAGTTTAGAACTAACAATTTCTTCATGCTAAACTATGAAATCACTCTAGTGTGTTTCTTCCTAAATCTGCACGTGGACGTGAGAAAAATATCAACTCACCAAGAACGGCCTTTGGGGCAAGTCAACAAGTTGGGTTCCACTATCACCACAACACTCAACTCCTTATGTTTAGGCTAACTCCTAAACAAAATCCAAGGGAGGTAGACCCTATAAAAATCTAAGGATGGTCACCTTTTCCAAGGTGACTTAGGAGTTGATAAAATGAGCTAGGAAAATAATCTAACAATATAACTTAGCAAGTAGTTCAAAGCTTTAGCTTGAGTGAAATAAAGACCAGTACCTTGACCGTTGGGAAAAAGGATACAGTTATAGAACATGAAGTACTTGAAAACTATGATAATATATTACTTAGCCAGCAAAAAAGAGAAATGTTATCTAATTACTACAATGTGAAAGCGAAGTAAATTGTGAAATTGACTTGCTTGTTGATCATTAGGGGGAGAGTGGATTTTTTTATGTATATGTAAGGTACATGGAAACGATTCCAGATATCAAGTGTGGTACTACACAATAAACGGACTAGATCGGAGTCGCGGGGGTATGTCCAACACTGACACCAATCGAGGGTGTAGTCTAACAGGTCCCCATAGTCACTACCTAGTAGAGTCCCTTCATTGTAGAATTTTCCCACAAGTGACAAATCTATATTGGATGTTTATAGACATTGGAATTGCATCTTTAGGGAGGGTTTATTTTGAGTTTAATTAATGTGGAATTAATTAGAATGTTTTAAGGACTAGCTATTAGATGAAATTAATTGAATAATTTACAACATGCATGAGAGATTGAACATGAAATATTAGCATACATCAAAGTTCTTTTCCAACCAAAATTAAATGTGATCTAATACTACTTAAAGAAAAATAGAGAAATTAAAACTATGCTAAGAAACAGAAAAGCAAAAATAACAAAGGAACACACGAAAATGACATAGAGAGAGGAGTAGGGGGGTTTGACACCACCACCCTACCTGATGTGTTACAATGGGATATGCATCCCTTGTAAATTCATATTGTTGTTCCTTATGGCCAAAAATCAGTCTTACAAAAGTTAGAAAGTGGAAGTGAACAAATGGTGAGGTAAGTGCTTTGTTTGGTAAGCACCCTTGGGGGTTGAATGGTGGTCGATCTTGGATGACTATTGGATTGTTTTCTTGCTATCCTAAACTTGCAATTTAGAAATATAAAAAAAACATGGGATATGCTTTGAAATGGGCTCTTTGATCTCTCTCAAAAGGGGTTTGTCCCGCAAAATTTTGTTAGACTAAAAAGGCTAATAAAGGAGGAAGTTAGGACAATAAATCTAAGAAGAAGTAAGGGTTTGTATCATGAGATTTTCTTGTTGTAAAACCTGTGGGAAGAAAGCTAAAATATGATACAAATATTAAATAAATGAATCTATTTACACTAATCTACAATGATATGCAATTACATGCATGGACATGCAAATAATAAAATAGAGTTTTCTTTGTATTTGGATGTTTAGAAAAACTTGGAGAAAGAGAGTTGTGCCTTATCACAAATTTGGGAAACGGAGTCACAGAGGAAAAAACCTGAAGAACTTTCCTTCTTGAAGAGATGACCGAGAGAAAGAGGTTGCATGGGCTAACCTTAGGCTACTCAGCAAATGGGACAACCTGCACATGTCAGTTCTAAACATATACAAGGAGAGAGAGAGAGAGAGAGAGAGAGAGAGAGAGAGAGAGAGAGTCTCCTTGGATTCTTATTTTAAGGATGTGATCTACAGGGAAAGAGTTAATATAACACAATCCAGACAAAGGTAAAGATGTTAAAAATAACTTCCTTCACTATAACTCAACAGTATAACTATGCTAGAAAAACTATGAATTAAGATACTACTGGATGGGGTAATAATACCTTTCCAATGACCACAATCAAATTAGAGATACATGCATGAAATAACAAGATACATATTACCTCCACAAAACACAAAGAGAAATCTATGCGACACAACAATGAGCCACGCCACATCTAGCCTTGAAAGCATTTCTTTATTACATAAAACTTGGTCTCCAATAGAGACAATACTACAACCATAGGCTCCAAGCCAACGATAACCAGGAACAGCAGAGAGATGAGGAGCCTCTTTAAATAGGAAAAGGAGGAGATAATTCATCCCCCGTGAGATCATGCATGCATAATGGGGAGTGTGACACATGGAGGGTATTACAAAAACCCTAATTGATCCCTCCAAAACCCTAATGCACCACCTAGAGGAGAACTAGAGAAAGTGGTGACTGAACTAGGCTTGACTAGGCCACATCTAGGAATATATTTCAATCAAATCAAGGGACATGCATGCCCATGCAAGAGAAATGCTCCATATAGAGGAGGATCTCGTGCATATCAAGGAGGAATGCGCCACATGTGGAGTAGAATCCCACAATTAGGGGAGGGAGCCCTCTTTTGGTGGAGATTGTCATGCAAACAATGAGAGCCAATACCACCACTAGAGCTGACTCATGAGGGCACCATATTTGAGAGTAGATCCCGATGTTGAACAATAAATCATGCATGGATGAAGGGAGGGTTCCACTTTGCTTCCCTATATGAGGGAAGACACTTGCATGCACTCCCCTTGAGGAGAGTGTAAAATTAGTCACAGCAGATCTAATGAACAAGTAAATCAATCACAACAGATGAACATAGAAAATATGGTGCAAAACTGTGCAAAACATGCAGCAGTGCTCTCTATCCCAGAAAGGGTGAATGAATTACAATACAAACTGTCACAATGACTGATCAATTCAAATTGCCTAAGGAGGTCATTCGAATCACTGAAATGGAGTAGCTTGACTCTATCTAGGAGTCCTCATCAATCATCGGTGGTGCTCATCAATCACAACAACCAGTCATCCAGGTGTCAAACTGAGTCTAACTGAGTGTAATAAATGTAACTGAAGTGTGTAGCACTGATATAGGATCTGGAGGCTCAGTGGGGGCGCATGGGAGGCTAACTGAAGTCAGAACAAGTCACCTAATCAAACTGGAGGTCAAACGGAAGTGATACAGTCAGTCGGGAGTGAAACTAGCCTCAAATCAGGGAGAATCGGAGCTAACTGAATGTAACTGAAGTGGAACTACAGTGGTAGGTGAACAAGTGCACCCTTCTCTGGCAGTAGGTGAGAAGTGGGCGCATTTCAGCTTAGGAGGGATAAAACTCTGTGGTAGGTGGCTCCCGGGTGCTAGAAGAAGGTGGATAAGGTGCTGGAGGCATCAAAATGGTGACTGGGATGCATGCAAGTGCATGCAAAACCCTAGATTCTGCATATCCTGAAATAGATCATGCAGGATCCTGAAATAGATGATGTATCCTGAAATAGATGATGTGGATATCCGAACACCCCCCCTCAAGCTAGACTATGATGTGCCAACTAAAATAATGTGGGGCCCTGGTAACTAAGACCAAAGGTCACCCCAATACAAGAATCCAAAAAATGCTGAAAATAGACTAAGTGAGGAAAGAGGGAAAACCCAGTGGGAAGAAAGCCCCCCCTCAAGCTAAAGCATAATAATGAATCAATCTGTCTCCACCATGATGGAACTCACCCCCAACAGTGAACGGAGGTAAGAGAACTTCTTCTCAGTGAAGCTCTTGGTGAAGATGTCTGCAATTTGCTCATCAGTAGGGCAATATTGCAGAATGATGGTGCGGTCATGCACCAACTGTCGAATGTAATGCATATGAATCTCAATGTGTTTGGTCCTCTGCCACTGAACTGGATCTGTGGAGATCTTGATAGCACTTTGATTGTCACAAAATAGGACAGTCGAAGTAGTGCCACCAAAACCAAACTCGGAAAGAATACCCTACAACCAAACTGCCTGAATGCAGGCATTGACTGCCCCTCGATACTCTGCCTCTGCTGAAGAAAGTGCAATGGCTGCTTGCTTTTTGCTGGACCAGCAAATAGCACCATGACCAATCATGAAAACATAACCGGAAGTGGACTTCTGATCAATGCTATCACCTGCCCAATCTGAATCAGTAAAACCAATGAAATCTAGCTCAGAATCTGCAGCATAGTGTATGCCAAACTGTCTCGTACCTTGCACATACTGCAAGATCTGCTTGGCTGCTCGCCAATGAAGCTCATGTGGTTGCTGCATATATCTTGACACGGCACTCACGGCATATGAGATATCAGGCCGTGAATGTGTCAAATAAAGTAGTGAACCAATCAACTGTCGATACATACTGCAATCTGCAAGCGGTGTGGAATCTCCCTCCTCAAGACTGATTCCTGAGAGGAATGGGAACGGGCTGCCTTACATTCAGCCATATTAAACTTCAATAACAGGTCGGAAGCATATTTTTGCTGAGATATAGTGATCCCATCAAAATTTTGAGCTATCTCCAAGCCCAGAAAGTGACTCAGCAAGCCCAAATCGCTCATGTCAAAAGCTAGATTTAAGGCAGATTTTAGCTTGTTTATTGAAGTAAGTGTGCTACCAGTAATAAGCAGATCATCAACATAAAGTACAATAACCAACAAATTACCTTTAACTCGCTGAAGATACACATTCGGATCAGATTTGCATCTTTGGAAATTCTGAGAAAGAAGGAAGGAGTCCATCTTTGCGTACCAAGCTCTTGGGGCCTGTTTTAACCCGTACAAAGACTTCTTCAATCTACAAACCAATGATGGATCTGATGTATAACCCTCTGGCTGCTGCATATAGACCTCTTCATCAAGGTCTCCATGTAAAAATGCACTCTTCACATCCATATGGTGCACTTCCCAGTGCTTGGATGCGGCAATAGCTAAAACAAGGCGGATGGAATCCATCTTTGCAACTGGTGCAAAGGTCTCTGTGTAGTCCACTCCTTGGACTTGGGAAAAACCTTTTGCCACCAACCTTGCTTTATATTTGCTGATAGTGCCATCAACAGCAACTTTAGTACGGTAGACCCATTTACACTTCACTAATTTTCTTCCAGGTGGAAGAGAAACTAGCTCCCATGTATTGTTCTTTTGAAGAGAACTGTACTCTTCATCCATGGCACTTTTCCATCTCGGATCTCGATGGGCTGAATAGTATGATGTAGGATCTGAACCAGCCATCAAATAACAAATCTCAGGAAGAAATGGATCAGCAATAGAAAGAGCCATACCTGCTCTTTGAAAGTCTCCTCTTGTTCGTCTCGGATCAGCAGGATTTCCAAGATTCGAACCAGCAGATTGTAGAGTGTTTTGGGCCCACTTTGGTAACTGAGGGGGATCATAATGGTCGGATTCCGAACCTGATATGTCATGATCATCATATGCTGATACAATATCAGAAATATCAGAACTCATACCTTCATTATCGCTGCTCGAATCTTCTTCTGGTGAAGGCGGTGAATCGGCAGTTTTCTCCTCAACTAGTTGCAATTCTTGAAGCGGTTCTTCAAACTGCACACTGCGCTCTATGAATATCTTTTTAGATCTGATATCCATGAGTTTATATGCTTTTGATTCTTCCCCATATCCTATCAATATGCACTCGATACTTTGTGGATCCAAGGCTCGTCTCTTCTCAGAAGGAATTCTAGCCCATGCAGTAGAGCCAAAAACTCTCAAATTTGACACATCCGGTTTGTGACCAAAGAATGCTTTGAAAGGAGTCATACCTTTCACGGATGAATGTGGAACACGGTTCTGTATATATGCAGCAACATTGATTGCTTCAGCCCAAAGATTTGCAGCCAAACCTTTTGATTCAATCATGCATGTAGCCATCTCTTTCAGTGACCGGTTTTTCCTTTCCGCTACACCGTTCTGCTGGGGTGTGTAGGGCACTGTATGTTGGATCTTGATTCCACTTTGGGCACAAAGTTGCAGCAACTCGGACTTGATATATTCCCCACCATTATCAGATCTAAGAGCTTTGATCTTGCTCTCAGTGGTGGTCTCGACAGAAGCCTTAAAATCCTTGAATTTTCCAAGCACTTCTGACTTGTTTTTGAGAAAGAATACCCATGTAAAGCGGGAAAAATCGTCAATAAATGTCAAAACATACCTTGAACCATTTAATGACATATGGGGCAGCGGACCACTGATATCAGAATGGATCAATCCCAAAATAGTAGAGGCTCTGCTAGCCTTGCCGCGGTCGAATCTGTGCTCGGGGTGCTTCCCAATAATGCAACCGGTGCATATTCCCTTCGAGGAACGGAGTTGTGGAAGCCCATCTACCATGGATTTATTTGATAGCAGCAGCAAATACTTATAATTTACATGTCCAAATCTTTCATGCCAAAGCCTACTAACCTCATTACCATGTGTGCGAAGAGCAGTGGGCTTTGCAAGCGGAATAAGGTGTGAAAACTCATAACATTTTGCAGTGTGGTTTGCCTTTCCAACCGCAACTAGTCTTCCACTTTTGATATCAGAAATTTCAACTGTATTAGGGCTGAATGTGACTTTCTTTGGATCACCAGTATGTGTCATTTGATACACAGAAAGGAGATTCGAAGCTAAGGAAGGCACATAGAGAACATTCTGAAAGCTTCCATGTTCTACATGAATCGTACCTTTGCCCTTTGAAGAAATTTTTGAGTCATCTCCCAAATGGATGGGGATGGAGCTGTTTGGATCGAATGAGGAAAAAGAATCAATATTTGCAGCCATATGATTTGATGCACCCGAATCTATCAAGAGAGTAGTGGGCTTCGAAACCGTTGCCATGAGTGCTTGTCCTCTTTCATGATCGTCATTCCGATCCGTCTTCCTTGCACCGTCAGGAAGGGTTATGTTGTTCTTTTCCAAAAGGAGGGCCATTTGATCTATAGTCTTCTTCATACATGAACTTTCGGGATGAAAGCCACGGTTACAATAAGTACATTTAGATTTTTGGTTACCTTCTTTGCCCTTTTGCTTGGATTTCGAACTGGATGGTGCATCCGTTTGCTTGCCTTTGTCTTTTTGCTTGTGAGGCTCGAATTTGGGCTTCTCCTTCTTTAGCTTTCCTTTACCATTCGAGATCTTGGGTCCTTGAACAAATAGGGCTGAATCTTTGGAGCTTATGGACCCCATTTGAATCAACTTGTCATGCTCTTTCGTAACGGACTCAATGAAGGCATTCAAGGTAGGCATCTTCCAATTCGGGGTAGTTAGCCGACCGGAATTGAAAGTGGAGACAAATACCGAATAATCTTTCCCAAGCTTGCTTAGAATGGAGAGGATCAACTGTTTATCCTCTTTGATAACACCACTGTTCTTCAATTGCAAGTTCAAGTTCTTGAATTTTGTGAAGAATTCATTGATGGTCTCGAAATTCTCAGGATTAAGGCCAATCAATTCATTCTCTAATTGAAAAGCCCTAAGCTCATCCTGCTTGCCGAATAGTGTTTCAAGTTGCTCCCATATGGCTTTTGGAGTCTTCAATCCGCTGAGATGGAAGTGAAGATCCTTGGAGATGGAGAGACAAAGAAGACCATAAGCTTCATCAAGCTTGTTGTAGTGTTTGGTTCGATCTGCCACATTGTTTGGCTCCAATTCAAGACCAATGGTGACTCGGTAGTAACCTTTTGAACGTAATATGATCTCCATATCATCTTTCCAATCAAAATAATTGAATGGGGTGAGGATAGGCTTTGAAGAAGAGTATTCCATTGCAAGGAGCGAGTCAACTGATGAAGAGGAAGCTTGCATGCAGACTATAGCGAATGCAATTGATGTAGGAAGGCTTGCATGCAGAAGATAGCGAGTGCACTTGGAGGAGACAATAAACCTGCAAATCACATCAAAACAACCACAATAAGGTCGAACAATCCACCCTTTGAGAGTTGCATCACACCTGGGATTGGATTTCAAGCAATGTTGAATAGGTCCAATGTATCAGATCCAGGAATTATGTGGTAACTCAAGCTTCTGGAGTGGTATTGGAATAATTTTCAAGCTTTGCATGCACAGGAGCGAATGCCCTTGAGATATTTCATGCCAAACTTTTTGCAATTTTTAGCAATTCAGTCAAATCTTCTTGTATAAACACCTGTAGAAAAGAGATCTTGTCCCTGCAATGGCTCTGATACCATGTAAAATTAGTCACAGCAGATCTAATGAACAAGTAAATCAATCACAACAGATGAACATAGAAAATATGGTGCAAAACTGTGCAAAACATGCAGCAGTGCTCTCTATCCCAGAAAGGGTGAATGAATTACAATACAAACTGTCACAATGACTGATCAATTCAAATTGCCTAAGGAGGTCATTCGAATCACTGAAATGGAGTAGCTTGACTCTATCTAGGAGTCCTCATCAATCATCGGTGGTGCTCATCAATCACAACAACCAGTCATCCAGGTGTCAAACTGAGTCTAACTGAGTGTAATAAATGTAACTGAAGTGTGTAGCACTGATATAGGATCTGGAGGCTCAGTGGGGGCGCATGGGAGGCTAACTGAAGTCAGAACAAGTCACCTAATCAAACTGGAGGTCAAACGGAAGTGATACAGTCAATCGGGAGTGAAACTAGCCTCAAATCAGGGAAAATCGGAGCTAACTGAATGTAACTGAAGTGGAACTGCAGTGGTAGGTGAACAAGTGCGCCCTTCTCTGGAAGTAGGTGAGAAGTGGGCGCCTTTCAGCTTAGGAGGGCTAAAACTCTGTGGTAGGTGGCTCCCGGGTGCTAGAAGAAGGTGGATAAGGTGCTGGAGGCATCAAACTGGTGACTGGGATGCATGCAAGTGCATGCAAAACCCTAGATTCTGCATATCCTGAAATAGATCATGCAGGATCCTGAAATAGATGATGTATCCTGAAATAGATGATGTGGATATCCGAACAGAGAGGAGGTTCCTATAGTATTCCTTTTTTTATATTTGACCCACTTAACTCCTTTTTACATAGTTGCTTGTCAATTTGTCTCCTCCAAGGTACCTAATAGTTCATGCATGATGGTAGGAACATGGTGACTAACTAATTTTTACATCGTACCATAAGAACTTAGACACCAACCTAAGGCACCTATGTTATAACACACTTTGTCTTTGGAGGTGTGAGTGAAAAAACCATGTTGAACTCTGATCACTAGGATCTAAGTTCAACTAGGTAAAAAAAATGCTCCAAACGTGCCATAACATGAGTGACTCACTCGAGATAGCCCCTTTACACATGTAATGGATGTCAAAATTTTATAAAAAACCTCTCTTTGACCATGACAAAGGATGTGCAAAGGACGTGTAACTGGGCATAATATTGCCTGATGTGCATGGGGGACTAGAAGGTCCCTAGATGGATGAAGTTTTCGGTCTAATGAACAACCTGTGAAGACTGGGTGGTATCAATTGGCTCCTACTTGGGGATGTGCGCTTGATATTTGGAAATCGGACGAGAATCCAGAATCTCTAATATGTAACCTGTAAAAACATTTCAATCTTGACAGGAAAACCTTTAGTAGCACAAGTTCATATAAAAGCCATCCAAATGAAATACCAACTACACTTATTTAGAAAAAGAAACTAACTAACAATATAAAATTAACATTTCTAAGCACATAAAATGAAATTACTTAAATTAAATGTTCATTTTAAGGAGCTTATTTATCCTACTATAAGCATGAGATGAAGCAAAAATTTATGTGAAATCATAAATCCAATGTAGCCACCTTAACATTTTATCAACGTTAAAGCTTCTTCCCTTGTGTTTGGTTACTAGTCAAAACAAGGACACATTAATTATTTGATGCAAACCCATTGAGATCCTCATGATGGAAGGGTAAAATGGGAGATCATAAGCATGCACAATATCATCAAACTCTTGCCAATAATGGCAAGTATCCCCACAATATTCTTCTATCCAACATTGGATAGGACTTTATAAACATATTTGTATCATGCGGAAACCAACCAAAATCCTCACACTCATAAAAAAGGGAAAGTCTTCTTGGCTGGAAAATATCGATAATAGAATCAAGCTGCTCCATATCATGAGAAACTTATGTATATGAAGATAAACACTGAAACTGAACCTCCACAAGTTGCATCAAATCTTTCTTTCCAATGAAAGTGAATTGTTTCCCCAAGTCTGTATCACTAGTACTTGTGTGTGGTTGAGAACGATCATAGGAATAGTTTGAATGTGCCTCCTCCATACCACGATGACTAAAGGTCTCAAAATTGACACTCCCTTGTCTGGATATATCAAAAATGGTTTTTTTCCAAATATGTACAATAATTGTCATCCAAATCCTTATAAAAAATGGCTTCGTCTTCATCAGTGGTAACATACCCTTGGCTTCCCCTATCATATTCATGCTCATAATTATCATCCTTAGCGGGATAGGCTTCAAAAATATGAGAAGGGGATAAGCTTTCCAAACCTTCATCAATGTTATGCAACAAATTTCCAAAAAAAGTGCATGAAAAGAGCAAAAATAGATCAAAAAGAGTACTCCAAGACTTGAATGAAGAAAATAGATGAATAGCAAGCCCCTTTGAGGGGGAAACCTCCTCATACAATGTACTAAGTACAGAAGACAAGGCAAGATAATATACTTGAATGAAAATATCTCCTTCCTATATATAGGATATTAAGAGGTATAATTACAACTCACTAGCCCAAGCTGACATAACTAATATAACCATAGTAATGACAATTAGGTCACTAATGGACCAAAGCCAACATCAAAACTAATGTAATGCACCACAATATAGGGGGGAATGTGCCCCCGTTTAGGGATTAACATGCCCCTCCCCTTCAAACAAGTGTTGTCCTCAACACTTGATCAATTGTGGATGCTTTTGTATGAAAGACTCATCTTCCCATGTCGAATCTTCCACTGGAAGGTTCTTCCACTTGATGAGGTACTCAGTAATAGCCCGATTTCGTAGTTGTTTGGTCCTTGTTTGAGTGATTTCTTCATGTTCCAATATGACTTTTCCTTATTCATCAAACTCAGGCAATATTTTTTTAATTGGGATCTTGTCTCCTATTACCTTCTTTAAGCAAGAAACATGGGAAACTGGATGCACTTTTGAAGATGAAGAGAGATCCAATTTGTAATCCAATACTACCAATCTTCTGCAACACTTTATAAGGACCATAATACTTGGGTGTTAATTTATTCTCCTTATTTAATTGCTTGAGGGACATATTCTTGTAAGGTTGTAGTGTAATGTCCCCATTCATATAATTGCATAGTAAGACAATCCCATCAATCCTACTAGTTTCCTAGGTTGGATGGGCACATGTGGAATTGTAATAAGGAAGCTAATAAATGATGTTTAGACATTAGAAGGGTCAATTATTTAATAAATAGGTTGAATAAATAAATTCAAGAGAAATTCTAGGTGGCAAGTGGTTTTGAAGACATATGGAGGATGTGGGACCCACACTAGCTTGATTTCTCAAGGACACATGGCATCTCTCTCTTGCCAATTCGAATGAGAAGGTGAACACTCTTGGGTGAGTTGGTAAGTCATACACATGTCATTGAGCATCTTAGGTCGAATTTGGATGGATTGGTAACCTCCATGGAAGAGGAAGAGTCAAATTGGAAGTTTGTGGACACTTGGGCTAGATTCCCTAGTCTTATGACAACAATGGTGAAGCATCTATGACATCTATGAAAAAATTCAAATATTACTTCTGACATCTTACCATTATGACATGTTCGCCCCAAAAATAGGCTCAAGGAAGGCACTCATGGAGTTGGAGAAGCCAAAGATACTCAAATTCGAATTTGGGGGAAGATGGAAGGTTGGAAACTAGGAGACAAGTGGAAATGTGGAATAATTCCTAAGTGGAACTCTCTAGAAGATAATGAGAGGATTTCAACCCTTAGAAGGCTAATTTTGGTTATAAAATGTAGAAATCAAGTATGAGAATGGCTTTTGATGATGACTAGTTTCTTGTCTTAGCCAATTTCGAGGGTGAAAGATTCCCATCCAAGTTGGTGTTTGGAGAGTCCACTCAGGTCTTTCATGGTGCTTTAATGGAGTTTGTATTTGCAGGTAGCAGCTACAGAAAAGCTCGTGGTTCAGTTTAGTGTAGCACTTTCTCTCCACCATTTCCAGTTTTGATGGCATATTCATGCTCCTTGAGGGAGGGCGTTTTTGGTGAGATCTTGTACTCATTGGGGGAGATTACCATGATGTATTTCTGATTGTAATAGATTATTATGATATTTTCTTAATACTCAGAAAGTCTCAGGTCGAAATACCCACTGGTTGTATGCAAAAATGTTGATTATTGAGCAAACAATGTCCATTTCCCCACTACATTGATGTATATCATTATAATGTTGATGATTTAGAATGAATGGATTATTCTATGATACATTTGTGATTAATAGACTGCCATGGATTTATTTTACAAGTTTCATGTACTGTACTTGAGCATTTTAAGTATTTTTACTCAGTTTAATTGCATTGGGAGAAGAAATAGTGCCATTTCCCCAAGGGTCGAATTGGGGATTTTTGCAGTTGAATGGAAGAGGGTTGGAACAGAAATAATAATCAATTGATGGTACATTTGGAACCTTATTAACATCCTTAATACATTCCATACCTTTGTTCAGAAATTAGAGGGAGTTTGGAAGCATTTGGGAAGCCAATTTCAATACTTACCCCAAGGGGATTTGAACCCCAAATTACTAGTAAAATTGCATACTTGGACCAGAATCTTAAGAGAGTTTGTAGAGGTCTTTTGGTGGCCATATATCATCCATGAGCATCATATTTAAGTCCTAATAATAGTCATAAACCTTACTTGAATATTTGGGACCATTTGGGGAAAAATTGGGACCTAGGCATCAAAACTAGTCAAAGGTCGAAATTGGGGAAAAAGTGGAAAATTGGGCATTTTTATAAAATTCTTAAAAAGGGACATTACATGTCTCCTCATAAATACCCAAATGCCCTTCTTCGAAACTCCTTTCACTATGATGTTGATCAGATTATTGTTTCATCTTGTTTTGTGACATAGTCAGGTTGTCCTTAAGTATATGGAGAACTTCTTGTTGGTATTCTATGTGATATTCCATGGCTTAAACTTTAGATTTTCATTTTAATGGAGATGTGATAGAGGGAGGTTGTTACTCATAAAGTTCCATTAATGGAGACATTTTTATGATGTATGGAAGGAATTGTTGTACCACCATTCTGCCAAAGATAACCATTTCACCCATTGTGTTTGTTTATCAGATGCAAAGCAACAAAGATATCCTTCCAAACATTTCTTCACTATCTCAGTTTTCCCATCAAATTGAGGATGATAAGATGAACAGTGAGCCAATTGGGTACCCAAACAAGAAAACAATTCATTCCAAAATTTTCCAGTGAAAATTGGATCTCTATCACTTACAATAATCTACGAAATTCCATGTAACTTCTAAATTGTTTCCATAAAGGTTGTATCTATTGTACTTGCATTAAAAGGGTGAGAGAGTGCACAAAAATGTGCATACTCCATGAGTCTATAAACAACGACCATAATAACATTTTTTCTTTCTGACTTGGGTAGACCTGTGATAAAATCCATTGAGACTTCCTCCTAGCGTTGGCAAGGTATTTCTAATGTTGTAGAAGTCTCAGGGTCTTAACTGTTTCAACCTTATTCTATTGGAAAGCGAAACATTTGAACATTAGATTTAAGAGCTTCACACAAAAATTCCTTCTTGACCATGTGTTAAGTTTTCAGGAATCTAGAGTGCCCACTTATAGGAGAGGTGTGTAATTTCGAGAAGACCTTTTGTTTGAGTTGGGATTTTTTGCATAAATATAAGCAATCCTTATACCATAGTGAATCATTTGTCCATACAAAAGTATCTGATACATTGGGATCGTTTTGTAGCTTTTGAATGAGCATCCACGTAGATAGGTCATTTTTCCATTCTTCCCTTGTTGTTTCTACCCAATCGGGCTGTAGAATGGAAATTGCACCAAGTAATGCCCCAACATCTTCATCTTTTCTGGAAAGCACATATGCCACCACATTATGTTTCCCTTTTCGATAGATGATTTCAAATTCATATCCCAACATCTTGTTTACCCATTTTTGTTTCTCTTCTGAAGATAGTCTCTGTTCCAAGAAGTATTTAAGACTATCATGGTCATTTTTTACCTTGAAGTGCCTACCTATTAGGTAAGGACACCATTTCTTAAGATCATGTAGTATTGCCAACATTTCCTTCTCATAAATGGGATTCTGTAGGTGCTTTCCATTGATTGGATGACTTGTGAAAGCCAGTGGGTGTCCTTCTTGAATTAGAACAACACCAATGCCATTTCCCGAAGCATCACATTCCATGACAAAGGTTTTTGTGAAGTCTGGTGTGGCCAAAATCGGAGCTTTACACATTGCCTCTTTAAGTTGTTCAAAAGTTTGAGTTGCCTCTAGAGTCCAAGAAAATGCATATTTCTTCATTAATTATGTTAGAGGTGTTGTTATTCTTCCATAGTTCCAAACAAACTTGCGGTAGTACCCTGTCAGACCTAGGAATCCTCGAATATTCTTCGGGGTTTTGGGAATCGGCCAGTCCATCATGGCTTTAATTTTTTTGGGGTCTACCTTGACACGTTCATGAGATACAATATGACCCAAATACTCTACCTCCTTTACCCCAAAGAAACATTTGGAAGGTTTTGCATATAGTTGTTTCTCCTTTAGTAGTTGTAGTACCCTATCAACCTGTTGAACATGTTCTTGAAATGTGGAAGGTGCATTCGTGATACCAAATGGCATCACCAAAAATCCATAATGACCTTCATGAGTTCTTAATGTTGTTTTTGGGATGTCTTCATCCTTCATTCTAATTTGATTATACAAAGATCCAACTTTGTGAAGAAAATTGCTCCGTGTAATTCATCTAACAATTCATCAATGACGGGAATGGGAAACTTATCTCTAATGGTAATCTTGTTGAGCTCTCTATAATCTGGACATATACGCCATGATCCATCTGGCTTGTGTACCATTACCACTTATGCAGAGTAAGAACTTTGGTTGGGCCTAATTATGTCGGCCTCTAACATTTCTTCAACCATATGCTCAATCTCACTCTTCTGGACATAGGGGTATCTGTAAGGTCTGATGTTAGGAGGAACACTTCCTAGAATTAAGTGAATAACATGATCAAAATCTCGAACAGGTGGAAGACCTTTTGGAATATCTTCAAATACCTTGGAATGCTTATTAATGACCCTTTGGATATTTGGGGAAATATGAGACGTAGATGTTTGAACATCTAATGAGCATAATTGTGCAATTACACCTCGATGTCCCTTTTTCATCAGTTTTGGCATACCATTAGAGCTTATGACCTTGCTTGGTTTCCTTGTGAGACCATTTAACTTGTATTATTTTCCTTCCCATAAAAATTTCATGAAAAGCTTCTGGAAATTAAAAGTCATTGTTCCCAATGCCATTGTAATCATTGAACTCCTAAGACAACATCGTCACCCCCCATTGGAATTGCAATCATCAGAATCTTCAATACATATTCCCCAATAGTAAGATTGATATTATGGCATTTCCTTGAGCAATTGATAGTTCCTCCATCTGCAATCATTACTTGAAGCTATGGTGCTCGATATACAAAGCAATTGAGAGCTTCGTCTAATTTACAGTGAATGAAATTATGAGTACTACGAGAATCAATCAACAATGATACCTTTTTCTTTTTGATATATCATTCGATCTTGAGAGTTTGAGGAGTTCTAATACGATCCAATGCATGATAGGATATGGTGGGAGTAATATATTCCAAATTGGTATCTTCTACTTCTGCATCATGAGATGGTTCCTATTCTTTTGCTTCTTCCTCTTCACAATCTATGGAGAATAATTTCTTCTCACCACATTTATGTCCCTTACTATACTTGTTGTCACAATTAAAGCATAGGCCTTTTTCTTTGCTTTCCTCTATTTGTTGAGGTGTCAACCTTTGAGGTAGGTTAGAAGAAGGAACATTATTCTCTCAGTATGTGTTGGAGGTGGTATTTCTAGTAGCCATTGTCATATTTTAACTTTCAACCTTCCTTGCCATCATGAAAGCCTTCTCCAAGGATGGTGGTTCAAAGAGACACACCTCATGTTGAATTTTATCCTTCAAGGTTCCAATAAAGAGATCCAACAGATTATATTTTGAAATGTTCTTCGCTCTAAGACTTAGCTTCTGAAACTGCTTGATGTGCTATGTAACTGGACATTTTTGCTTGCGATTTATTAACTAGCTAAAGAAGGAGTTGCTATTAATATCCCTCTAATGTACAATCAATTCTTTGGTGAATATATACCAAGATATAATAGAGTCCTTTTTATGGTCACAAAGCCATTGGTACCATATAAATTGACCAGGCTCTAAATATAATGATCCAATAGTTACCGTTTGCAAAGTTGGAACCTGGTGTAGATCAAAGAATTGCTCCATATGGAATATCCATGTTATTGGATCATTGCCATCAAACTTTCTCATGTCAATATTGGGGAATTGGGTACCCCTTGGTGACCATCCATGATGACTCACATTACTAGAATCATTTCCTCTTGGAATATTCTTATTCATGGAATGTTTCTCAACATGGAAATTATCTTTATCCTCCTGAGTATCCCGGTACACATCATCACCTGTGTGGGGAGTATCCCTTGAATTTTGTATGAGATTAGCAATATTTTTCATATATCCCATCAAATTCTCCTCTAAATTGAGTAAATCAACAGTTCTCACCGAACCTTTCATATTTTCCTCGATTTTATTCAACTTCTCCTCTAAATTAACTAAATCAACTTTTTTAACAGACCCTTTAATCATATCTTCCAATCGGGACACTCGAAAAGATAGGTCTTTCCTTTTATCGTACATTAGAGATGGATCCTCAGGTGGTTTGAGTGGAGTATCAGTTTTTACACTTCCTTTTGGTGGCATTTTGAACAATATAAATAGATATCACACCCTAGTTTTCACCACAATAAGATCCTTCTACTCAAAGTTATTAAAATTTAGAATGGGGTACCTTTTTCAAACCTTGATTGGAAGTTTTTTTATAGCCAACTTGAAAATGAGGTAAATTTGAAATTTCTGCTCCTTTGGGTCTAAAAGTTCGGCCTATTGTAGCCTGATGTCTCATTTTTCCAATTCAGCAAGTCTGACCTAATTATTATGTACCAATAAGAAGTTATTACGAATCTCCCAACACTTCTTATTTTTTTGTCTTTCTAGAAGAGTGAAATTGTACGGTCTACCACGTGTCCAATATTTTGGATCTGAGATTGAAAAACCTACCACGGATATTGTTCTTTGTCTTCTTTCGGATGCAACATATCTCACTCAATTTGGATCTTGCATGCCCCAGTTATGACCTTTTTCCCTAGAACACTTGTTTTAGACTAGTTTTTGGACTAGTAAAAAACCCTATTTTCTACAGCAAATATATATGAACCTATAGTGTATCAATATCTGAAACTTGGGCCATAGCTAGCTCGGCCTTTTTTCTATATGGGTTTTATGTCTCGATGTCTAAACCCTTGTAGAAAAAATCTTATAGCGAAAATTCCAAGATGACTTGTTTTGAAGAAACTAGCCCAGAGGAAAGAGCTTTGAAACCAAATGTTATGCAACAAATTTCAAAAAAGAGCATGAAAAGAGCAAAATTAGATAATAATAAAAAAAGAGTACTCCACGAATTGAATGAATAAAATAAATGAATAGGTAGCCTCTTTGAGGGGTAAACTTCCTTATACAATGTACTAAGTACACAAGAGAAGACAAGATACTCAAATGAAAATATCTCCTTCCTATATATAGGAGATTAAGAGGTACAATTACAACTCACTAACCCAAGCCAACATAACTAATATAACCATACTAATGACAATTACCGCTAATGGACAAATCCGACATCAAAACTAATGTAATGCACCACAATATAGGGGGAAATGTGCCCCCATTTAGGGCTTACCAATCAACATGAGGAGAACAAAGAGGAGTGTTAACATGCACCTCACAAAATTCATCACGAGCGTCTGCAAGAGCTTCTTTCTCTCAATTTTGACATCTTTCCTTAGGTAGGAGTTCCATAGTATCCTCAATGATCTTTTCACTCCTTCTTTCTTCTTTTGACTCAAGATATGCTTTGTTTCTTTTAGGAATGCGGGTAAGAAAATCTTGAATATCTTCTTCAATCTTGTAATTGTCTTCAAAAGACCATTCATGAAGAAATTTCTTGAATAAATATTCCATTTAAGAGATTTATTTGAAATCAAATCCCATAACCCAATCTTGAGAATCATCCTCGAAAGTACAAAAGAATACCCTGATCAAATCATATTCATGGAATATATTGAAATCAGTCACAACTTTGATGAAGTATGTAATGTGAACTTTAGGTGGATCACCATACCCATGATACGCATGAGTGAAGTCCAACATTATAAACGGATCAAAGCCTTCATTTCGGCTTCTAGGGATTCCTCTAAAGTAAACCTGAGGGAAAGACCCTTCTAGGCCCTAATAGTCTTCATATTGGGGCTCCATCTGAAAATTACCTTATAAATATAAGAATGCATTAGACTCATACCTCATACCAAACCCTTACAGAGGGGTTGTCAGATAGTGAGCTTCAAAGAGTTTTCAAGGTGTGGCATGTGCTCATTTCTACACACAATAAATCTTCAAAAAATTTGATGCCATGGTTTCATCCCTTCATGGAGTCACCATGTGAGAAAAAATAATATGCAATAATAATGTCTCACAGTTTCTTTTCTGTAAATTAATTGTTTAGAAAATTGAAAAAAGTTAGTGGAGTCGCTAGATAAAAATGTTAAATATCTAATCTAAAAGATTCATCAAACGAAGTAAAAAAAAAAAAAATTATCCTAGGTGATAAAAATATTTTATCCACGGCAACGACACCAAAAATGATACCGCCTAGATCCGCACGTGGACGTGAGAAAAATCTCAACTCATTGAGAGCGACCTTGGGGGAAAGTCAACAAGTCGGGTTCCACTATCACCGCAACACTCAATTCCTTATGTTTAGGCCAACTCCTAAACAAAATCCAAGGGAGGTAGACCTTATAAAAATCTAAGGATGGTCACCTTGGAAAATGTGACTTAGGAGTTAATAAAATGAGCAAGGAAAACGATCTAACAATATAACTTAACAAGTAGTTCAAAGCTTTAGTATGAATGAAATAAAGACTGGTGTCTTGACCATTGGTAAAAAAGGATACAATTATAGAATAAGAATAACTTGCATTCTATGCTAATAGATTACTTAACCAACAGAAAAGAGAAATGTTATCTAATTACAACAATGTGAAAGCAAAGTAAATTGTGAAATTGACTTGTTGGTTGATTATTAGGCGAAGAGGGGAGTTTCCGATATACGTGAGGTAAGTGGAAACGAGTTCGGATATCAAGTGTGGTACTACACGAGAAGGGTACTAGATCGGAGTCGCGGGGGTATGTCCAACACTGACACCAATCAAGGGTGTAGTCTAATAGGTCCCCACGGTTACTACCTAGTACAACCCCCTCGCTATAGAATTTGCCCACAAGTGACAAATCTATATTGGATGTTTATAGACGCCAGAATTACGCCTTTAGGGAGGATTGATTTTGAGTTAAATCAATGTGGAATTAATTAGAATTTTTTTAGGATTGATTATTAGACAGAATTAATTAAATAATTTACAATATGCATGAGTGATTGAACATGAAATATTAGCATACATCAAAGTTATTTTCCAACCAAAATAAAATGTGATTTAATTACTACTTAAATCAAATTAGAGAAATTAAAAATATGCTAATTAAGAAAGAGAAAAAAAACTAACAAAGGCACACATGAAAATGACACAGAGAGAGGGGTAGTGTGGTTTGACACCACCACCCTTCCTGATGTGTTATAATGGGCTATGCAGCCCTTAAAAATGCCTATTGTTGGTCCTTATGTCCAACAATTAGGATTACAAAATTTAGAAAGTGGAAGTGAACAAATGGTGAGGTAAGTGCTTTGTTTAGTAAGCACCCTGGGGGGTTGAATGTTGCCTAGTCCTAACTACCTCTTGGAATTTTTTCTTGTTGTCCTAAACCTGCAATTTAGAGATATAAAACAACTAGGAATATTTTCTAAAACTAGCTCTTTGATCTCTCCCAAAAAGGGCTTGTCCTGCAAAAGTTTCTTATGCTAAAAAGGCTAATAAAGGAGGAAGTTAGGACAATAAATCTAATAAGAAGTAAGGGTCTATATCATGATATTTTCTCACTGTCCATCCCATGGGAAGTGAGCTAAAATATGATGGAGATATTAAATAAAATAAAGTATTTACACTAAACTACAATGATATGCATGGACATGCAAATAATAAAATAGAGTTTTCTTTGTATTTGGACGGTTAGAAAAACTTAGAGAAAGAGAGTTGTGCCTTATCAAAAATTTGGGAAATGGATTCACAAAGGAACAAACCTGAGGAAGAGGTTTCATGGGATAACCTCGGGCTACTCGGCGGATGGGACAACCTGCACAAGTTAGTTCCAAACATATACAAGGAGAGAGAGAGTCTCTCCTCGGCTTCTTCTTCTAAGGGTGCGACCTATAGGGAAAGAGTTAATATCTCACAACCCATAAAAAGGTAAATATTCTAAAGATAACTTCCTTCACTATAACTTAAAGATATATCTATGCTAGCAAAACATTGAAGCAAGATACTACTCAATGGGGTAATAATACCCTTCCAATGACCACAATAGAATTAGAGATACATGCATGAAATAACAAGATACATATTACCTCCATAAAATCAAAAAGAGAAATTTATGCCACAAAGCAATGAGCCATGCCACATCTAGCCTCCAAATCCTTTCTATATTACATAAAACTTGGTCTCCAATAGAGACAATATTATAACCTCAAGCTCCAAGCCTATAATAACCAACAACAATATAGAGAGGAGATTCCTCTTTAAATAGGACAAGGAGAAGATAATTCACCCCTCTTGAGCTATTGCATTCATAATGGAGAGTGTGACACATGGAGGGGCTTACCAAATCCTTTATTGATCCCTCCAAAACCCTAATGCACCACCTAGACGAGAATTGGAGCAAGTAGTGAGTGAACTAGGCTTGACTAGGCCACATCTAGGAAGAGATATCAAAAAAATAAAGGGACATGCATTCCCATGCAAGATAAATGAAACATCTAGAGGAGGATATCATGCATATCAAGGAGGATGTGCCACATGTGAAGTAGGATCCCGCAATTAGGGGAGGTATCTCTCTTTTGGTGGAGATTGTCAAGCAAACAATTACATCCAATGCCATCATTGGAGCTGACTCGTGAGGGCGCCACCTTTGAGAGGATATACAATGTTGAACAATAAATGATGCATGGATGAAGGGAGGGAACCACTTTGCCTCCATGGATTCAAGTATCTTCCTAAGCCATGCTATCTCTTTTGTTGCTTCAGCAACAACCACCTATTATTCCCTTGTTGTTGATATTATTGGAACTTATTGTTTGCATGATCTCTAGGAGACAATTGTTGATCCAAGACTCATTATGTATCCAGAAGTAGACACTCCTATCTCTTTGTTTCCATTGAATTCTGAATCAGAGTACCCTATAAGTTTGAATTCATCCACCTTAGAGTACTTGAGTCCCCTTCAAGTATCTTAGAAATCTTTTAGCAGCAGACCAATGTCCTTCACAAGGTTTGTGCATGAACCTTGAAAGGATGCCAACAACATATGGAATATCTAGTTTGATGGTTGTAAGGTAGATAAGGCTTCCCACAAGCTGTCGATACTTGGTCACATCCATGAATTATTTTCCTTCAATCAATGTGAGCTTCAAATTTTGTTCCATTGGAGTTGAGAGAGAGTTGCATTTTGTCATGCAAAATTTGTTTCAACAATTCTCCAACATACTTCTTTTGGGAGATGAATATGTACTTAGGATGGCGAGTCACTTCAATTCCCAAGTAGTAGTGAAGGTGTCCCAGATCTATCATTCCAAAGACCTTCAAATATTTTTTTATGGATGCAATATAAATTTCATTGTTCCATGTCATCAAAAGGTCATCTACATACACCACAAGAAACACAACAGATCTTCCAACTTTCTTTACAAACAATGTTGCATCATCAAGATTATAGTGTTTGAAATTTAACTTTAGAAGATGCTCTGTTAGCTTTTAATACCATGCGTGAGGTGCTTGTTTCATGCCATACAAGGACTTGACGAGCTTACATACCTTGTGTTCTTTCCCTTTCACAACAAAGCGTTCTGACTTAGACATGAAGACATTCTCTTTCAAGTCTCCATTCAAGGAAGTTGTTTTTACATCCATTTGGTGGACTTTCCACCCATTTTGTGTGGCTTAAGAAAATAAGGTGTGGATGGTATCCCATTTTTCTATGAAGCCAAAGAACGTCTCTTCATAGTCAATTCCTTCCTTCTGTACATATCCTTTCGCCACAAGCCTCACTTTGTGCTTGTCAAGTGAGCCATCTAATATGTATTTTTTCTTGTATACCCACTTACATCGATTGGTTTGGTTCCAACTGGAGGGTCAACCAGCTTCTATGTTCCATTCTTCATGAGCGCATCATACTCCTTTTGCATGGCTTCTTTCCACTCAACACGTGGAGCAACCTTTTCAAATGAAGTTGGTTCAAAGTTAGTAGATAAATTCAATTCACTATCAAATGAGACACCCATGTCATCACCTGAGTTATCTGCATCTCCTCTATTTTATTATATGGTTGAGATTCTTGTTCCCGTCATTCCAACTTCATCCAGACGGACAATTTCAAGTGTCTTCGCGGCCCATTTCGTAACTTTATGTGATGTCCCGGGTTGATCATCTGGTGGCGCTTCATTTTATTCAAGGTTCAGTCTTCCAATCCTTTCAATCACATCATCCAGTTGAGTCCCCTTTTCACGTGAAGTGGCCAAAACTTCTTCTTTGTGAGGGGGTGTTGGTGCTTCAAAGGGAAATTCCAAAGATTGATCTAAGATAGGGATCCCCACTTCCGGTAGTGGAATTTCATTATCAACTTCATAATATGTCTTTAGATGGGAAAATTTCTCCAGGCGATCAATCTATCTATCAATAGACTAATCATTTTTATTAGTTTCAAGAAAAATGACATCTCTGGAAATAACAAACTTCTTGTTTACCTCAGCATAAAGACGATATGGCTTGGAGGCGCTTAAATAGCCCAAGAAAATGCATTTTCGACTTCGAGCACCAAGCTTGTCTCTTTGCTCCTTTAGTATCAAGGCATAACAGGTGGAATCAAAGACCCTAATATGCCTCACTGAAGGGAGGTGGCCATACCACATTTAATGTGGAATCTTGTTTTCAAGAGCATGAGATGGACTTCTATTTCTCAAATAGGATCCACATAACAAAAACATCAGTTTTACATTTTTGAAAAACATCATTGAGTGTACCATATTCATTATGGGTATATTCTTTCTTCCTGCCACACCGTTTTGTTGAGGGTTGTAAGGAATTGAAGTTTGATGTGCAATCCCATGTTGACGAAGATAGTCTTCAAAAGCATTAGAAGTGTATTATTCTCCATTATCAGTACGAAGTGTTCCAATATGAGATTGTGCTTGAATTTCTATCCATGCATGAAAATTTTTGAATGTTTGAAATGCTTCATATTTTATCTTTAATAAGTATACCCAACACATTTTGGTGTAGTCATCAACAAAGGTCATGAGATATCTATTACCATTGGCAGAAGGAATAGGCATGGGGCCACATAATTCGGAGTGAACCAGGTCTAACTTTCTACATGCTATGAATTTTGATCCTTGAAATGGTTCATGTTCGCCTAGTATTCATGCATCACATTTGTTCATCTTCTTAGGAATGGTGGGAAAACCAATGACACTGTTTTTTCTCAACAAGCGAAGACAGTTATAATTTAGATGACCATATCTAGCATGCCATAACAAACTAGATTACATAGTATCTTCTCCATGCTGAGAGAGGTAGGAAAAGTTCTAAACTCTTGCAAATGAGCCTTTAAGCTTCAACAACTTTCCATCTTCATATCCAGTCATGATGACCTAGTTGTCAGAGGACTTCATTATCTCTATGATTCCATTGAACATGTGGATGGAATGGCCTTGTTGTTGAATCTACACCAATGAAAGCAAGCTTCTCTATAACTCTGGAAAATAGAGAACATTCTGCAACACAAAGTTAGGGAATCCAGGCAGTTTGAGCTTGATGAAACCAATTCCCTTTGGTTCAAGGCTCGATTTGTCTGCAAATTACACTATTCCATCTACATTGTCATTCAATTCTTCAAACAGTATTTTCTAAATGTCGTGTGGGATTTTGCACCACTATCAAGCAACCAACAATATTTATAAGAAGAAAAATATGTGATTTCATTTATTCCAATATTACAATGTGCAACAATACAATGAGCAGAATCAGGCACTTTACCCACCTCTTGGCTCATACTTTTTTCTTCTTTATTCTGGTTATGTATTTCTTTGATGGATTCCCAAGGGGCCCAACAGTGATCTGCTTCATGTATGTTTCTCTCACAATGCTTACACTTCATATATGTTGATGTATATGTAACTTCGGAATGTATTTCACCTATGTATATTGTACTCCTATAGAGATGGTATTATTCCTCTATACGGAAGTGTCGTCATTTGTATTGACAAGTGTCACAAGTGTCTCAACTTGCTTGTGATGGGTTATTAGACCACCAAGTGTGGTGTCGGCCCTTATTAGTATTACCATGGGTTATTAGACTGAGTTAGACAAGTCGGCCTTGCTAGTTTATTAGGCAAGTCAGGTCATGTATAAATAGAGTGCGAGAGGCACTCTATTTGATCACTTCATTATTCACTTCTACACTCACCAGAAAGTGGCGCACAAGTGAGGAAGGAGGAGTAGCTGCTAGGAGGACTATCTATTGTACTTGGGTTGTATCATTGCTCTTTCTATCTCTAAGGAAGTTGTGGGGTTTTTCATCTTTATGGTTTTCCCCAGTGAAACTCTGTGTGTCTATTGTCTTATGTGATTGCTTGTTATGCTTGATATGATTGATATGTTGTACATGTTATTCTCTCAGTAAAGATCCTAGAGTGTGTTGAATTAATGCTCAAAATCTAACATGGTATCAGAGCTAACCTGAGAAGAAGACATTGTGCAGTTACAGAAACTAGGGTTTCTTGTTTATTGGGTTTCTCTCCACAGATTTTGGAAAGGCAGTAAGGTAAATTGACTCTAATCAGCAAGGTGCATCTTTCTGTCCAATCAGAATTCAATTCTAAGCATTTTCAGATTTTGACCTAAAAATGAGGGTTTCCACAAAAAGTGGAATTTCTGAAATCTGAGACCACGACTGGAAGATCCTTGAAAAAATCAAAGTTTAGAGCTTTGGATCGAACTTTTTAGTTGGGTGAAGCTCCGGGAAACTCAAACCCTAATTCAGGGTCCTCCCTAATGAATCTGGGAAGACTAAAAGGCAGTTCTGAAGGGTGAAACTTTACAGTTTTCAAATTCTGAGTATAGCAGGCCTATCAAGGCGCATCTTTCTATCCTTTCAAAAGTTTGAATTTTAAGGGTTTCTCTGACAAACCCTAATCCGACACCAGATCCAGTTTTCAGCAAATCAAGTGGTAAGACCTAAATCTCTTTTATTTCCATTTGAAGTGCTCTTTAAGATGTCTCACCACACCAAGCTTGAGGATAAGCTTGAAGGGGTTGATAACTTCCGAGCATGGAAGTATAGGATTGGGTTAATCCTGGAAGAGAATGAGTTGGACACTTACATAAGTGAAGAGGTCCCTGTCCCAGAGGAAGAAGAGGCTAAGGCCTTACACAAGAAGAACTTGGTCAAGGCAAAGAGGATCATTGTTGATTCTATCAAAGATCATCTCATCCCACATGTGTCATCTCTGAAGACACCTAAGGAGATGTTTAATTCTTTGACCAAGCTATTTGAAGGGAAGAACATAAATCGGAAGATGACCTTGAGGAATCAACTAAAGAATATCAAGATCCAGAATGCGGAAACTATGCAGTCTTATTTCTCAAGGGTCTCCCAGATAAAATAACAACTTAAAGTTGTGGGAGAAGATATAGAGAATGGAGAAGTGGTAATGACCACTCTTAATGGCCTTCCTAGGTCATGGGATTCCTTCATCCAATGAATTTGTGCTAGAAGGAAACTTATCACATTTAGTAGATTGTGGGAAGAATGCTCACAGGAAGAAGCTCGAGAAGAGAAGATGGGGAATGAATACCAAGCTCTCATGACACACTCCAAAAGACATCATGATAAGATGGGACATCACCACAGTAAGAAAGAAAAGCATCACCATCAGAATCAAAGGGGCAACTTCAGATCTCAAAGAAACATATGAAATGCCCGATGTTTTACATGTGATGAAAAGGGACATTATGCCAGGGATTGTCCCAGAAACAATAAAGATGGCTCTCACAAAAGGAAGAAGAACATCAAAAGAAAACATCATGCTCATACTGCAGAGGATGATGAACCTCCCATGAAGAGGGCTAGGGAAGAAAGTGAAGATTCTTCAAGTGATGAAGAGTATGTTTTAATTTCTGCCCTCACTGGTACCATTACTCATGGAAGTAATGATTGGCTTATAGATAGTGGGGCTTCCAAGCACATGACAGGATTCAAGGAATCCTTTATGAACCTATCTGAACATGAATCACCCCACAAGGTGAAACTTGGGGATGACTACCAATATCCAATAAAAGGAAGTGGTGAAGCCTCCTATAAGCTAGACTCTGGAAAGTCCATGAAGATGAAAGATGTACTTTATGTTCCAGGTCTCAAGAAGAATCTACTCTCCATATCTGCATTAGATGCAAAAGGCATGAGGGTTGCATTTATAGATGGCCAAGTCCTAATGTGGAAAAAGGGTAAGACTGTAGATGATGCAATGGTGATTGGAGAGAAAGAGGGAGGATTATACAAATTGAAGGGCCAACCAGAACAAGCCTTGGTCCATGACTCAGTAGAGCCAAGTGAACTTTGGCATAGAGTGAAAGAAAAAACTCAAACAAAAACGGGATGGAGATATTATGATCTCCTGTCATTTTCAACTTCCATAATAGTCTACGCCCCATGAGGCAGTCTAAGAGCTTCCTTTGAGATGGATTTCGCTTCCTGATTGTGTTCTCTGAAAATATGACTAATGGCATTTGGAATAGAGTTGTACAAAAGTGTTATGCCCAATAGAGCTTGAAAATTGATATTTCTCATCCTATATTTTCCTAAGATCTAGTCGATGACTAATTGTGAGTCTCCAAAGATTTGGAGAGCGTTTAAGCATGCTCCCTAGCTAAAGTTAAAACAACTTTTAGTGCACATAGTTATGTAGCGTTGTTTGTCTCTTACCCAAGACCAGCTTTAAATACGAGAGTATGAGAAATTGTGATGTGAAGAATACCTCAACTCCCATAATGTGTTAGCCCTCTTGGGATGCCCCATTAAGGTAAGCTTAAGGGTTACTTTTATTAACAACCTCCTCCATTTGGATCCTTGGGATTTTACAATGAATTGGGAACTACAGGCCTTAGTGATATTGATGGATTTTATAGCCACAACCAGCAGGTTCGCATCCTTATCCTCAAAGATAACAAAGTTTTGGGCCAACCAAAACGCCCAAGTGATTATCAATGAAAGAGCTTGGAGAATTTTTGTCTGATTGTGCTCACACCATCGCATAAGACTTTAATGAAATTTTTAACCCATATTCTATTATTCCTAGTGAAACCAATAATTTCAACCCAAAATGACAAAGTGAAAAGATAGGACAGAACCAAATGAAAGTTTAATTATGCTTGAAATAAACATAAGCTACACCTACTAAGGCCAACAAAAGGCCTCCTTTGGAGAATGTCCCACATAAGGACCTTATTGTTAAGGAGGAGCTACATTAGAATACGAGCCTTAGATGGACACTAAAATATCTATATCTATTTCCACCACGATTTAGTTTTCTCTTGTTTTGTTGGTTCATTCCGTACACAATAGAGTAATTTTGGAGAATATTCATCAAGTGGATGCTTTGTCTATATGAGTGAACACTCCTCACCTTCAAGTCTAACATGGATAGAGCACAATTGCTAAACATTGTTGCCCCACATAGCATTATTTTTCATATTAAATCCAAGCGCTCTACTTGAAAAGTAGGCTTGGTGTCAAATAATGGAGTTTGGGTTATCCACCACTTGTGACAACATGAAAATCCCACGAGCACGGAACTGTAAAACCACTATGTGTAGTAATATAAATTTCACATTACATCCAATCCATGAATCCAGACCAATTTGAACCAACAACCCTTTTCCAACCTTCCAAAATAACCAGTTACGAATCAAAGGGAGAGAAATGCTTTTCATATTGTGGGAACATTTTGCAAGTAAAATTTCGGATGATGCAACCAATCCACATGTGATGATGGGAATATTTATTTCATGTGCATTACTCTTGACTATAGGCCATTTGATTTCATCAAGAGCCAAAAATTCTTTGTTCTAAAATATTTTGTCAATAGAAATGTATTTTTCAAGCCCCAACCCCCCTAGGCCTTTGGAAAGGCCCTTTCTTCCAATTTGCTAGAGGGAGACCTATTTTTCTCCTGATCGCTAGACCATATTGATTTGAAACATATCCTTCAAATATTTTCAAGAATACCTTTTGGGATCCATGAGAGGATCAACCAAAAAATTTGTTGAGCCTCCAATTTTTTTTTACAAGAACTAGGAAACCCCCACGGGACAACCATTGGTTGCACCACATATTGACCCTATCCTTCACTTTCCTTAGTATCCATTTCTAGTCATGTTTCCTATAATTGTTTGAATTGGGAAATAATCCAAAGTACTTCACCCCAAAGTCTATATCATCTTGGTGGAAGGAAAAGATCAAACATATGAAAATCATGTCTTGTTCCCTGAATCCTTGGTATAGGATTAAAGATTTATTGATGTTGACCTACATGTCAGTCTCTACACAAATGAGATCGATAACATCTTTAATCCTTTTGACATCTCCCCTATCCACATAAATAAAGAGTAATATGTCATCAACAAACAATAAGTGAGTCAAGGAACATGAATTTGTAATATTTATGCCCTTCATCAAACCATTTTGATGTGTTGCTTTAATCAATATACTTAGTCCTTCATTAACTAAGAGGAATGGTAAGGGGGAGAGTGAGCATCTTTGCCTGAGCACACTCTCCAAGTTGATGAAGAGGGTAGCAGACCCATTGATTAGGTCATACAAGGAGGTTGATGTAATGCACCTCATTATCCATATGACAAAAGGGACACAAAACAACAAATGAATCAGAAGGAGGTGTACATATAACCATTAATTCACCTTATCGAAAGGTTTGGATAGCTCAATTTTTATGGCCATAGATTTGTATTTTTTAGTCTCAATGGTGTGTAAGCCCTCCTACACTACTATGATGGCATCATGGATATGCCTTCCCTCAAGAAAAAATGAACCTCTCTTCAGATACATAATTGGAGATGATATGCTTCAATCTTCTGGCAATTATTTGGATATGATTACATAAACATATTTTCATCGAGATATTGGCCTTAGCTAGTCAAAAGAGATGGTATTATCAACCTTGGGCATAAGTGTTGGAGTGTGTAATTTTAAAAATTACATGTGTAATGATGTCTAGTTGATGTCATAAGATGTCATAACTAGAATTGGAAGGAAAAATCAAACAAAATAACTCTAATTATTATAATATCGAGTTGTCCCACATTTATAATGGAGAAAAATACTCCTTTTACCATTCATTACATAAAGAGGTGGAAAATCAATTATCCCACATGTATTTTGGGATGATATTCTTCCTTACCTCTTGGTATACAATAGAGGTGAGGGGGAGCCTTTGGAGGTATCTTGTAAATGCATTGTGATGTCTTTGTAATACTCTAGGATAGCATATGTGGAGTGGATCTCAAGTTGTAATGGTATTGAGCATCAATATGTTTCGTCTTCGAATGATAAGCTAGATTCTTCACTAAGAAGATTGTAATTTGATTGTCACAATTCAACCTAACAACATGTTGTCCAAACCCAACATCTAAACACAACCTCTACAACCAAACAAATTTCGTGCACGCATGAGTGGTTGCCATGTATTCATCCTCAGTAGTCAACAATGCAACAAGCGACTTTCTTTTGCTCATCTAAATAACTGCTCTGTTGAATATCTTGAACACATATCTGCTAATCGACTGTCTACGGTCAATGTCTCCAGCCCAATTGGAATTGACAAAACCATCACATTGATTTCCTTGTTGTCTGTGCATTCTCCTCCATAATAGATTGCATAATCCATCGGACCACCCAAATACCTAAATACTCTCTTGATTGCGGTCTAGTGTAATTTTCCACGTGTCGACATGTATCTTCTCAACACTCCCACTGCATGGGAAATATCGAGTGGAGTACATAGCATAGCAGACATTTGTCACCCACATCACTTGCATAGGGCACACATAACATGTACTCTATTTATTCGTGTGTCTTTGTACATTGTTCAACAGATAGATTGACTCCCATCGGAGTAGGTACCTCAACTGGTAGACCTTCCTACATGTTGAAATGTTTCAGAACTATCTCAACATATTTCCTTTGACTTAACTAAAGCCTTCTACCTACACAGTCTCTCTAAATTTCCATTCCAATAATGAAATTTGCTACTACAAGATCCTTCATATCGAACTTGGAGGATAACTATAGTTTCACCTCTTTTATAAGATCCATATTATTCTCGACCAACAACATGTCGTCAACATACAAAACCACATATATAAAATGATCGTCGTCTTTCTTCAAATACACATGGTGATCCACCTAACTTATCACAAACCCCGACTATTGGATATACATATAGAACTTTTTATACCACAACCTGGGCGATTACTTTAGACCATAGAGAGACTTCTTAAGCTTACAAATGAGCTCCTTTTCTCCATCCACTGTAAAACCTTCAGGTTGCTTCATATAGTTTTCTTCTTCAAGATCACAATGAAGAAATGTTTTCTTTACATCCATCTATTCTATCTCAAGATCAAATGCTGCAGATAAATACATTAGTACCCTTAAGGAAGTTATCTTAGCAACATGAGATAAAATTTCACCGAAGTTGACTCCCTCGACTTGAGAATATCCTTTTGCTACCAGTCGATCCTTGTACTGTTCGACCTAACCTGTTGCATTCATCTTTTTCCTGAACACCCACTTACTTTCGATGAGTTTTCTTCCATTTGGTAACACAACTAGATCCCACTTTTCATTTTTCTCTAAGGATTCCATTTCTTCTTCTATGGCCCTTTTCCATAGTTTACCCTCCATCGAGTCGATTTCTTCCTTTATCATCCTTGGATTGTCGTTTATGGTAGATAAAGAAAAAGTAGAGCGAAATTCAGGTGGAATATACCTTTCAGGTTGTTTCCTTATTCGACCAAATCTCCTAACATCTAGATTCTACTATTCCACATCTTCGTAAGACTCAGTTGACTCTCCTAAATTCGGACTATCGTCATTCATTTCAAACTCTTGCTTTTCTAGTCTTTCTATTTTAACCTCTTCATTCTCGAAAGTGCTTCCGACTTCTTTGAAGATCACGTATCGAGTATAAATTGCCTTCCTTGTCACTGGATTCCACAACTTATACCCTTTCATTCCACCCTTGTACCCAATGAAGATGCACTTCTTCAACTTGTTGTCAAGTTTAGTTTTTTTGTCCTTTGGGATATGTAAAAAGGAATCTTACCCAAACACTTTGATACGTGTAAGAGAGGGATTTTTACCATCCCATGCCTCATATGGATTCTTATCGACTAGAGTTTTCGATGGTGACCTATTCACCGGGTAAAATGTCGTATCGAGTGCCTCTGCCTAGAATTCTTGTGCGACTCCGGCACCACTAAGCATGCTCCTCGCTTTTTCCATAAGCGTTATGTTCGTCCTTTTAGCAACTTTGTTATGTTGAGGCATGTATGTAGTTGTGTTTTTGCCGAGATATACCATGCTATCTGTAGAATTGGTTGAACGGTTTTCCACATAACTCTCCTATGTTATTAGTTCTCAACACCTTGATATTTTTACCAGTCTATTGGTTCTCCACAGGATCTTTGAACTCTTGAAACTTATCAAAAAGCTCAGACTTCTTCCTCAAAAAATACAACCATGTCATTATGGAGAAATCATCTATGAAAGAAAAGTAATACTGAGATACTCCTAGTGAAGGGACCAACACAAGTCCAAACACATCATTATGTATTAACTCTAGTATTTCTTTATCCATAGTAGCACCAGATGAGAACCTTACATGAATTTTTTTACCATAAATACAATGTTCACATAAGTTGACTTCTTCATAGTAGTTAGGGAGATCTTCGACCATGCCTTTACTATGCATAGCACAAAGACCTTTCTCACCTATATGTCCTATCCGTTGATGCCACAACATAGTTGAGTCGACTAAACAAGAAGATATCATGTCAGACTCAAGGCAGACCACATTATCACTTTCGTTGGTGTCTGTTTTTCTTAATAAATTATACAAGGTTATAGTCTGAACTCCCCTCATCAATACCATCTCTCCTCGCACCATATTGCATGTATCTTTCTCAAATACAGTCCACACACTTGCATTCACATCTTACTTACTGAGATAAGTTTTTGAGCCAAAACTAGGATATGTAGTACTCCTAGAAGTGTTCCTATTCTTTCGTCTTTCAGCTTAAGTCGAACCTTACGTCGTCTGAGTATCCTAGTCAATGAGTCATCACCCAATACGACATCACCACCATTGATCTTCTCATACTCATAGAACCACTCTCTATGATGTGTCATATCGTATGATGCACTAGAGTCGATCAACCAAGAGTCACGATCTGACTATGTACTTGAGGATACCAAATACACCTCGCCTTTCTCTTCTTGCAAATACTTGCCATAAATTGACTTAATTTCCTCAAACCCTTTTTCTTTTCTGACTTCCATCGGCATATAGTTTCGTTTATATTGTTTGAATTTACCACGACGCCAGCATATTTTTGTAGATGGAATAGGAGATCTAGTCTTAGATCTACCTCTCGACTTCGATCTTCTACCATAGGTTTTTCCTTTTCCTCTACCTATCAGTCAACCTCGTATCATCAAATGAAGGATGTTGAAAAAATATTATGTGCGTAGGAAAATTCATATATTAACTCATGTTTCTTTATGAGGATGTTGTGCATACTTTTAGCATGCAGAAGTTCTATGGCTGACTTAAATTATGGTTATTAACTCTTCACATATTATTAAGTCGTTAAACTTTAGAAAATCCTCTCATCTCCATTTGTATGCAATTTTATTTGTTAGCCTTAATAGGCCCGCACAACAGTTTAACCTTTTACATATGTATTATTTTTAACGATCATTCTCAACTATGAGTTTGTTTCGTACATTTACCAGTCTGCTTGCATTCCATTGAATTGCATTATAATAACTCTCTGATCATGACCAGCTCGCCCAGAGTTTTATCAATATGTGTACTTTCTTTTGTCTATATTATAGCATAGAAGAATTCATATTAATTTGATCATTTAGTCATCACCTACTCCAGGTGATTTTTGTGTAGTTTTTCAAACCATTGATTTTATGTCTCTATCTACGCAATATATTTCTAAAAGATATTTGCTAGCACGGATTTAATTACAATTTGATCTTGTTTTTATTCAAGCTTGTATATTCTCGTTATAATAGCTCGATGCTCCCTGTGTGATTGGCACTTATCACATTAGATTTTTATTATTGGTTTCATATAATATCTTACCATATTGTTCATGAAGGCATGTAACATACCCATAATTCCAAGTTATCATTTAAGGAAAAAGGGGTATAAAGAAAAAATTTAAAAAAAAAAAATCCCTTGATTACTCAATAAACAATTACATTAGTTTCTTCACTAAACATACATTTACTTAGGTCTCTTAATATGATGTTGAGTCTTCCAAGTTGGATCTTAATTCTTATTCTAATTCAACTATAACACATGCCAAAAGACTAAAACAAATTATGCTTTCCTATCATAAGAGTATGATATTTCAAAACCGACCAAATACTTCTACATGAAATTCAATCATTGTTGTAACATTCATACTAAGGATTTACAATAATTTATCAACACAATGCTTGCACATGAAGTTCCTTTATTAGCATTCCTTCATACTAATCATTCCTCACTAAGGATCTACAATAAATCAATCAACACACTACTTCCATGTGAAATTCATTCATTCATAATATTCCTTTCTCATTTGGATCATCAACACAATCCTCCTACATGAAGTTCACTTATTGATACACATTCATATTATTCATGTTGTCCCTGAGGTCCTACAATAATTAAAATGGGTAATTACTTCCCAAAATACCTCTTTCACTTCACCATATTTACTTAATGTAATAAGGATTTAACAACATGAAATCCATTAAACTTTCAACCTGCTCTAAACAGAAAATAATATCACAGTTAAGAACAAAAATGCATTTACTGAGTTTTAGAAACCCAAAAAAATTGATGGTTAAAAGTAATTTACAGGCTCAGTAACCTGTCTTCCGCAACCTAATGTTTCCACAATTTAAATGGTTCCGCAACTCAAGGCTTCCGCAATCTTGACTTCCGTATTGCGGGTTGCGAGAGCCTGTAGTCATAATTTTGGGGTTTAAATCCTTCCGCATTTCCGACTTCCGCAATGTGGAATTACAGATCCAACTTTTTCCAAATGAACAAATTAATGCCTCCGCAATCCGAATTCTGCAGTGTGGATTGTGGATCCAACTTTTTCCAAACGAAAAATTTTAGTGCCTCCGCAATCCGACTTCCACAGTGAGGATTGCAGATCCATCTTTTCCAAAAGGAGAAATTTAGCGCTTTCGCAATCCAAGTTCCGCAATGCGGATTGCAGATCCATCTTTTCTGAAAATAACACTTTAACGCTTCCGCAGTGCAGATTGCGGGTCTTGGACCTTCTGATTGCGGAAAGGCGGATCTAGGTCTTTCCGTTTGCAGAAAAGGCGGATCTAGGTATTTAGGTTGTGGAAAAGTGGATCTGGAAAGCTTGTTCGATTGTTTAATGGTTCTTGATCAGATTTCGGTTTTTAATGCCATGAAAACTAAGTGTGTACACTCAAATAAAAGCACGGAGATCACTTAAACACAATGAAGGTTTTAAGTAGAGGCCGCAAGGGAAATCTCTGCCCAAAACAGACTCTAAGGGTAACAGTAGTTCAGATCTTTAAGATAAGTGCACAAAGAACAAATATAACATCATATCGTACTTCAATACAGAGAAACAACAAATCCCTTTGATGCCATGAACAGATCTAAAGAATGAGCAGAATATCTTTATAAAGAATTCTGAAACATATACACTTATGCTCATATACACAATATGCATTCACCTTTCGTAAAACATAGATCCATCTGCAAATTTTAATTAAATTTCCATAAATCCTATGAAATATCAATTAACCATGGAACCTGACAATAGTTGATGCTTAAATGAGGTAGGAACAGCCACGCTCCTCCCAACCGTAGATCTAGAGATGTCGCTTGACATGCTCTAATCACCCCCGAGCAAATCGTGCACCCCAAGAGTGGAAACCAGTTAACCTCAGTCAAGTTCAGTTCACTTTTTGCCTAACACAAGGTGCTCACACAACAAATCATCTTGCATAACACCATTGCGCTCACACAACAATTCATTTGCCTAGCACCATTGTGCTCACACAGCAAATCATCTCATTCCTTGGACATACTAAGCAACGTCCTCCTCACGCATATGTCCTCCTATTGTTTATTGCCTAGGTCTTTTGCAAACAACCGATTCCTCCTTAATCTTATGATTGTTACGATCCCTACTCTTAAGGGAGTGCGTTTAGTGCCATTAATGCACTCTTGACACCTGTTGGAGGTTAACTCTTCTTGTCCCCCACCCTTGAGATGCACGATTCCCTCTTTCAGTGTGGCTGTACTCACCAAAATTAGTTCTTTTATTAATTTAGAAACGTTTTTCTTACATTGTTCACACGTGGACTCTTGGCAATTTTCAAAACTAGCCACATCATTCTTAACCAAATAACTATTGACTAATAACTTAATGAAATAATCACATCAACAAAATCGAATTGTTTCATTTGGGGATATTACAAGGCATATCCATTACCTTAGCACCACTAAGGGTTTCTTACTTGGGGCATGCTAACACATTACATATTTATTACTTGGATACCCCACGTGAACATGGTAAATATTAAGTGTCCATATTTTAAGCAACCATAGCCTTCATCGTAAATGCTTGTTTAAGAAAATCTTCAACGTGGAAGCTTGGGATATGATTAACATTAACTGCGCTAGATAACTGGCCATCTAGCGCTCAAGAGTATGGAGGGTCTTCTCCCTCCCAAATCCTCTCGAATTAGTCATTTGTAATGAATATTGACATATTCGTATGATTTTCCTCTTATGTTTAAGATGGGCTTTTCACGGGCACACTGCTCAGACTAAGATCATTTTCTTAAGGCCATTAAAATGCCAATGTTTTATTTGATAAGGGTTCGAATCCCGCTGTTCGCAATTTGTATTTATTTGTTTTAAGTTTAAGGCATGAAATACTTTCGAAAGCTCTAGTTGTACTGAGCTTCGAATTCGTTGCCCTTTTATGGCTTCGCCCTTCGAGCAACAAGCATATAGTTTACAGCCATACTGATAAATTTATATGGATATCTTTCTCTAGTATTGATATTTTATTACTGTGTTTATATCGATGCCCCAAATGAGCTTTTCGTTTTTATTCCATTTAAATTTTGCCTCTGTCTAATAATTATAAATAGAGGCTTCGACCTCGTATACTTAGACTTCATGCATATATTTGTTTGTTTATGATTTTCGTGGCTAAAGTAGAGCACGTTACCTTCCTGTAGCGTCTCAGTCTATTCATGTGAAGCTTATGTGAAATATACATGGTTTAATGAAGCTTGTGAGCTCGTTGTAGCAACTCATTGTAACATACATGTTTCTCTTTTCATTGTAAGTCTTTGTTTGCACTATAAATATTTTAAAATATTTTAAATGTTTTATGGCTGAGTTTTGATTCATACTTAAGAGGAACACGATACTTCTGTTCATGTTATAGTTATGTTATAACGCCCTCATATAGGGTTTCGATGTTTCTTATTTATAAAATCTGATCTTATATATATATATATATATATGTTTTCTCTTGCTCCCATCGTGTACATAGGTATGGCAACCCTGCAAATGGTTTACACCATGCATATCGTGATAGGGATTAACGTAGGAGTTTTCTTCATTATAATTAATAAAGTAATTAGTATATAATTGCTATCATTTTCTGTTCATGTTAAGAAAAAAATTGCTACTCTTAAATTATTTATTTAACTATAAAATAAACTCAGAAATAATACATTTATGCAAATAATATAATTAAAATAGGTTAATCAAACTCAACTGTAAGTATTCTAAATTGTTCTAAGCTATTCATTGTACTGTATTTAAATAAGAACAAGCTTAACAACTTCTAATGAACAGAATAACATTGTCATAATATTTATACAAAGCACATATTATTTTCTTGGAAACATTTGCAGACTTAGATAGAAAACACTTTTCATTTCCAAACTATTGACAGGATCATTCATTCAATAAATTTTCACACAGGGATAAGTAATCATAAACAGACTATCGTAGCTACTTGTCTAAATAGAAAAACATTAATCTTTTACTCAAATCATTGGCCCAACCAACCATTAAATAATATCACTGTAAACTAAAAAAAAACTCAAAATAACTTATATGTTAAACCCTTGCTTATGCTAACTTGCTATGGAACTGCCATGTTTCTCCCTGCCATAGATTATTGTTGTTGTTCATAAACTCTCAACTTGAGCAGATAATCACCCCCGAGCCAAACCAAGCTCACTAAGAAACTAGAACTTAGGGTTATTTTTCATGTGTGTACTCTTCTTTAATGTATATTTTTCCAATAGGATCTCTTTAAAAAGTTCTCTGGTTCCTGTAACTAAATCCCTTTTTTTGTTTAAGGAGTGCACACTCCAAGACCTCTGCTTGGACCAAAAGAATTCAATGAGCTCATTAGGAAACCAGGCTGGACCTGTACTATGGCAAAATGGGCAGCCCTGCCTCTGCAGTGTCCCTTATCTACAGTTCATTTTTCCTCTTCTTAATTCATTTTTAAGAATGACTTTCCTCTCCATTTGGATTCAAGAAGTATTGTTAGCAGCTCAGAAATTCTCCAAAAGAAAAGAAAACAAAGAGCAGCCTCTCCCTTTGATTCTTTTCCCTTTTATCATTTCTTGCTTTCAAGAAAGAGTAGTTAGGGTTTATTTTATTTTTCTCTCAATTCTTGAAAATCATAAATTATTATTTATGTTACCTTATTTATCTTTTCTCTTTTTAAATTTTTAATTACTCTCTAGTCCTAATTAATTCCCTAGTGAGCTTGGTCTCTCATTTAACAAGTAGTCCCATAGCAAGTAGGTAGAATAATACAAAAGTAATAAACCACCTTAATCTCATAAAATGTCATTTGTCCATGATGCCTTGCATCATTTATAGGTTCAAGTCTCAAAACATATTCACATGCAGATTAATTATTTATTTGCATAGGGGTAAAACTCTTGGGATTCTACAATTAAGTATGTAGGGAGTTATATCAATTAACTCCACCTCCTCCCATTTATTATTGAAGTAGTATCATAGTCCATCTACATGAGAGACAGGTCCCTATACTTTTGAAGAACATATTGATAGATTTAAATCTCCTCCCAATAATAGGGGACCATGAAAAATCCATCTCTTGTTGAAAAAATGGTCTAAAAATTCACGTTTATATCTAAGTAAGGAGCATACATGTCGAGGAAAAGGATTTCCTTTTTGAGCTCCCCCGAGAAGATGATAGTATTGAGGCCAGAGGGTATTGACCATGAATTGGATAGTTGAAAGTGCTAGGAATTCCATCATGTTAGGATCCCCCTGATTTACCTTTCATATCCACACAAGAAAAGTCTCAACCATGAAGGAATTTTTTAAGGTCTCTGAGAATCCTTCCACCATTAATCATGGGTTCTTGAAGAAAAATAATGCGAGTATTTTGAGTTGTTACCAATCGCCTTAGAGCCAATTTTTTGGAGGGATTAGCTAGCCCTCTATAGTTTAGGAGAGAATAATCATCGATTAACTTTGCATTGGGGATTTTGGCCTCTAAGTGAAGCTTCGAGTGAACGTTGTTTCCCAAAGATAATTTCCCTGCTAACTTGATGTTGGGATTTGGATAAGAAATATTTTTTCCCTCTTAGGGCCCCTTTTGGAGCAACTTCCTCAGTAGTAACGAGGCCTTCTTCCAAACCCTTGCAACTACCAAGGGGTGCTTTAGATCTAGGACATAGGTTATATTTTGAGCCCCACAATGACTCCCCATCGATGAGAATCTTGCTCCTTGTGATCATCATTGAGATTTATAGTAGCACAGGAGGAGGCCAATATGGATAGATTTACCCCTTCATTTGTATGGAAGTAGAGGGGATGAAGGGAGTGTTTGGGATTTACGCCATATACGCTAGCGAAGAAATTCTCAGGGTCCTCATGCAAGTTCTAGGGGGGTAGCCCCATGCGAGAGTCTAATGCCCCAAAATTTAAGAAATTAACAAGATGTGAAATAGGAGTCCAGGGGTTTTAATTGAGTCCATCATACCTTGCTCCATCGTATGAGAAAATCTAGTTGAGGTTGGAACTGGATTTTCCACATCTGAGCATCAATGGGGGACAACACTGAACTGATAACAGTTGGTTGGGAGTCCACATCACCATCTAGAGGAGCTTTTGGGAGGCGTTGGTTAGCTTTTTCCTTGAATATTCCCCACAAAATGATTGGTGATCCAATGAAATCGAAGTCAAAGTCGATGGTTGTCACAATGTTAGGGCCAGGGACATTTTTACACATAGTTGACACCAATGTGGAATTGTGCAGTTAAAAGCCAAATGCCCATACATATGACACCTACTGTAGTGAAAGGGGGCTTGTTTGCAATCTAGGGCTTGGTAGTGCTCCATACCATCGCCTTTATGATGATCAACTATGTCAATCCTTCCTTTAGAACAATCCCCAAAAGGATTCTTGTGATAATATATATCCTTGTTTTTTTGAAAGGTAGGTTTGCTTCATAAAAAGTGCCCACAGAATTTCCAATGTTTGTAAATACCTCCTCCAACGAAAAGATAAGTGGTAGTCTTGGTATCCACACACAGACTAGAGTTTGGCTTATCCTTTTCACTATTACATGAAAGGACAAAGTTTGTTTCCGCAATAGTATGGGACTTTCACTGATATTCCAAACCCTTCTAGTGACAATAGCCGAGTTCACTTTCAATTTGAATTGTAACAATCTAGCCTAAAAAAGAACCAACAATTTTGGGGAGTAACCCATGCTTGGATGCAATTCAGTGATGTCCTAAGATTTCAATGTTTGAATTCCCCATAGAACAACCACTAATCATGTCGACCAAAGTTTTATCTCCCATAACCATTATTTCATTTAATTTAACCTCAACACCCAAAGCCAGGTTTATCGAATCCAACTTCAGTCTAGCCACTTTCCTTACCTTTTGGTGCTTTCTGGTCCATTTAGCTTCATCAATAGAGGAAGGCAATGTTTCATCAACCAAGTTGTTTACATCTTGATGCAGGGGAGCTCCACAAAGAGACTCCAAATTGAGCCATGTCACGATAAACTCCATTGATGAATATGATACTTTTGTACCGTAGTTCCAAAGAGGAAAACCATCCGGAGCATAATTAAGAGATCATAAAGAGTTGCCCAAAACAAAGGTAGGAAAGTTTTGTTTTATAAGAGAGTTTACAAATCCATTGCATGGGTAATCTGTCACAACTAGATCTTCCACCATATGTAGACTTGAATATGACTTAGCTAAGCAATCAATGTCACTAATTTTCTGCATAATTACTTCTACAGGTGGTGGGGCATTAACTTTGTCGACCTTAGGGTGAATGTCTTATATGAGATGAGTTGGTTTCCCGACATACCTATGGGACATCCTTCCCACATGGTCAAACCCTCATGATACCCTTCACCACATGGTCTAGGGGATCCAAGCCTATATTATATTATTTGCTTGCATCAATTATCATTCCATTACTTATGGGGGGAGATCTCCATATCTGATGCCCCTCGTACCGGTCATCCATTAGTGGGATTTAATTATCAGAGGCCTCAACCTACTAAAAAAATAATACAAGTAGTTGGTCTTCCTTCAGAGGTCTCAATGGGATGACAAAAAAAGCAATGAAGTGATATTGTACAACTTTTAAACTTTAAAAGTTTGTATTGAAAATTTATATTGATGGAATATCGAAAATTTTAGTTCCTTCTAAAATGTTTGTTTATTTAAATGATTATGTGTTACGTTCTTATAAAGCTTTATTTAAACTAGTTATTGCATATTATCTATTTTTATATATTGGTTTGGGTTTTATAAATACAATGTATGTGTGTTCTTATGGTACCCTTTTTTACAATAGAATCCCTAATCCATATTTTAGGATGATAAACGTGGTGATAAAATCAACTTCCACTTCCTAATCTCCTATGTGTATGATACCAAGAAATCAAGTGACAATGATAGAGATGAACAACATGGGGCAAACAATGTGAATAGGAATAGTGAATATGAGATCGTACATTATGAACACGTTGCAAACCAAATGTTACATGATGCTTTTGAGAGGTAATACAATCATCTAGATGATGGACATGTAGAATATATGGATAGAGTTGCAGAGCATGTCATTGAACCATAGAATTTGATGAAGGTCGCATGAGCACCTCTTTTCATAGTGGTCGATAAAGCAAAGTGTTTTGAATTGATTGTTGTTCTAATGCTTTACAATTTGAAATCAACATGGATAGCCATACAATAACTTTATGTCTATGTCAAGGAATATATTGTGATGTGTAGCATTGTATATTGTTCTTTATGGGTTCTTAAGTATTTTTATCATGTTAATTGTTAATTAGCAGTTAATGTTAGTTGTATTCAACTTGTTATGGGATAAATTGTTGCCATTAAAAAATGTACCTCCTCCCAATACATGGGAAGATAATAGAAAAATGTTCATTAAATTGGGCGTTAATGAAAAAGTTTATCATGTGTATCTAAAAGACTATATCCTATACAAATGACAACATAAATATAAATTTTGTGTCTCCAAAATGGAAAACAAATCGCTACCACTCTTATGTAAAAGGGAAAAAATGTCTTGAAAAAGGTATCATGCCACTTGCCCATAATTCCAAGATTGCAACACATGTTTTGTTGTAAATCTTTAGTTGAATATATGGATTATCATGAAAAAATAAGAATGGATAAGATGTGTTGCACATTTCTGCAGATTCTAAGGCAACAAAGCACAATATAGAGAATGCATGGCTTGAACAGTTTATACATGAGTGGTGAAGTATAAGAGTTGGCTTGGGACATAATGAATCTATTCTCTTTCCAATCGATAAATTATACAATTTAGCTCATTCTTCTAATAAATTATAGCATACTTCCTTGGATGTTTGTGCAAAAAAAGCATTTGATGTTGTCTCTTATTATGCCTATAAAGCATCAAGTCAGAGACATGGATGTTTATTTGGAAAAATTGGCAGAGGAGATGTTGCTCCTATGAAATAACATTCAAATGTATTATATTTCATGATCTATACCTGAAAGGTAATTTATGACATATTGTGTGATTTGTTGGAAAATCCAGGACTTTCCCTAGGTATGCTCTACTGTAACCTTTATTTTGGAATTAAATTGTTTTACTAATTAGTCATCAAGGTTCATCAACAATTAATTTGGTGCCTATTTTTCTTACTATTGTGGTTCACGTCTAAGTACACAAATATTATTCGCTTGTCCACATTGCGGTGAGAAAATGTGTTCAAGGTATTTTATACATTTCATAATAGTGTTTATGAAGGACTTAGGTTGTTTTTGTAGCCAAGCCATTATTTTTGAGAAATGAAGAGATATTTTAATGAGTAGGTCAAGGTAAGACCCCTCGATCATAGCATGTCACTAGCAAATTCGTGAAAGAAGATTGAGTCTTGCATTGAATTGGTGTAAGAGGATATGTTCAATGGCAACCTATTTGATATTGACAATGATATAGATGATTATTCTAGCTTACATGCTTAAAGGCATGAACACAGATTCCAAATTATACGATCCCCTGTATTGGGAAGAACTTAAAGTAGCACATTTGTTGGATCTAGTGTACGCATTCAAGAATGTGTCAGATTCTCTTTGGAAGCATATTAATTCCATTCAGAGATACACATACATCTAGAAGAGATTTGGTTGTGTCAAAAACAAAGAAATATCTACAAAAAAATGAATGCAAATGACCAAAATAATTATCCTACTTCATCATGGATATTGTCTAAGGATGACTTACAGATTGTGAAGAAGGTGACTTGTACAATTAGAAAACCAACAAGATATGATTCTTCATTGAGAAAATCATTTATTGTAGATGGCCGTTTAATGATTCTCAAAGCACATTATCGCCATAGTTTTGCACACACACATATTTATATATTTTTAACATAAACAATTGTTATTTTGTATTAATGTTATAGGTACATATTACTAATGTGGATGTGATATACAATAGTTTGAAATCTTGAATTTGCCCCCAATCCTTACAATATCATTACCATCTAATTGATTTGAGGATGACCGTGTTCAACATATCTATTTGATAGCTATATGTGAATCACTGGTCTCACACAAGATTTGTGTCATGCCATTAGATGATTATTTATGTTTGTAAGGTTGTTTATTTAATTTTTATTTAGACCATAAATTTATTTCAATGAGTATATATGCACAAAGTACCAAGTACCGTGGATCTCAAATTTTAAGGAATATGTTGCACCTTATGAACCATATGGGATCCTTTCAAGTTTTGCACGTGAGATAATTTAGTGAGCAGGGACTTCCTCAAGAAAGGATTAGCCAACCAATTACTCTTGAAACTTAGGCTTTGTGGCGTATCATTGTGAAGGGATTTTAAATTTATGAGTATTAAGTATGAAATGTGTTCGATGTGAAATGTCCCACTATAGATAGATTACCGGTGCTCATGAGTAAGAGATGGGTTGGGTGTGGGAGGTTGGTGTAAGTAACAAGTGCTAATCACATATATTCCACTCAGTGCTCAATGCTCAACGACAATGAATACACCAAAGAGGAGAAAATGTGTGGGGCATATAAGGATCACCAAGTAAATGTGTGTCTAGTCCCTTAGACTCTCAAAATGCATTTCATTCCTTTAGTCTCCACTAGCACCTCCATGGGGGCTTTGTATCTTCTAATACATGCTTCCAATAGCAAAGCACGGGGTGAATTATAAGGTAGGCATGGTTAACTTTGTGTGTTGCAATGGCATTGAGGTCTCAGGAGAGGTGACATGGCAATTTGGGTCTTTACCACCACTATCATATAAGAAAAGAAGATTGACAATTAAATTAAAAGGCAACCCTACAAACATACACACATTATATATATATGGCATGCAATATACAGAATTTTATAAAAATATTATATATTGTGACATACACATAATTTTAGAAATACGTTATATATTGTGATATACATATTATTTTAGAGATATATTATATATTGTGATTCATTGTGTACTATATCATTGTTATACAACTACAAAGAGAGCAAGGTGGAGAATAGGCAACAAATTGGAGAAGAAAATACAATATATCCATTTATGCTAGAAGCTCTTCGACATTGAGTTACAATCAATGTTATTATTTATGTTGTTATACTTCTATGCTAAGGTTTGATTGATATTGTTTTGAATAATCTTTAAGCATGAAATATGGTAATGGATGTAGGCACAAGATGTAGATAAGGGGGCAAATAAATTTCGATAGCCACATCTTCAATACCTTAGATCTTGGGAATGTGTTTCTCACCTTGAGTCTCCATCAACACCTCCCCAAGACATTGCATCTCCCAAACCATGTTTTGAATTAGCAAATATTAAGGCATATGTTGCACCTTGTGAACCATATGGGATCTTTTAAAGCTTTGTGAGTGGGAAGACTCAACAAGGTGGGACTTTGTCGAGGAAGGCTTAGCTAACCAATAAGGGATTTAGGATTCGAAGGTACCGATTGTTAAAGTTACAACATCATGAGTCATTCTCTAGGTCAATCTTGTGTGTCAAGATTGAGCCTCATGTGTCGAGCTAGTGCCTTATAGGATCCTGAGTTGGACTTAGGAAACTTGGAGAAGGATCTTGAGATGGACTCAAGAATGGATAAGCTTCATGTGTTGAAGCAAGTGCTTTGAATGTCAAAGTGATGATGTTGTAAAGTCTTGTTAGTCAAGCTAAGGTCTCGTGTGTCAAGATAGATCCTCATCTGTTGAGGTGGTGCATCATGTGTTGAGGTGATGCTTTGCATGTCGAAGCATGTATGGTGTCTACTAACCATGGTTGAGCTATTAAGTCTCCTCTAGAGACTAGCCATCTCTAGAGTGAATTACTTTAGCATGTAACCACTTGGAAAGATAGTAGTACAATATGATCACATCATTGGGAAAATATCCTTAGTATATTTGATGTGATAATTAAGTTGGCACATGTGGACCATGCAAATAAGACAAGAAGATAAAGATAAGATGTGATGAGATATGGGAGAATTCGAATTGCACATAAAGAATTAATTAAGAGACAATTCGAATTGTTAAAGAAGACCTCAGTCATTCAAAGGAGAACTCGAATTGATCACTACAGTGATGTTAACAAGAAAGATTTTAGTTAAGAGAGTTAACTAAGTGATAACAAAGAAGATCCAGTTAACTAAGTGTTATTTGCATGATGACACTTATGTTAAACTAAAAGATGACACTTATGTTAAACTAAAAGATGACACTTGAGTTGCAACACTTCCATGACGACACTTAAGTTAGACACCTAACTAAGTGGGCAAGCTTTCAGTTAAGGGGCGAGTTCATCCAGTTCAATGAATTAATGCATTGCATGAGAAGTGGGGCACACTTCATTACGCAAGATTGATGTTTCCAAGGTTGGGTGGATTCTATTAAAGGCTATCTTGTGCATATGACCAAGACCAGTGAATTGGTTGTGTGGAGAATAATTATTATGAGTCTCTCTTCTATATCTATCTTTCTCTTGCTATGTAATTGCACTAGGGGTGCTTGATGTAAAATACATTCTCTGCTATTTATCAATATACTAAGGAAAGTTTTGTTGGGTTTTCTCCCTCAAGTCATAGAGGGTTTCCCTAGGGTAAATTCATGTGTCGAATGTGATTGAATGTGATTGCTCATGTTCATGATTATTATTTGATTTCAAGTACTATTGTGTTTTTGACTTAAAGATAAAAAATTAACACCGATTGTGTAATGCGTTGGTTATATAAAAGCCTAACACTGATAGACAACTAGAGCTCACATATATAGGTTGGTCCCATGGGTATGCAGTGGGAAGAGGGTCTCCAATAACACCTCCCTAAGGCATTGCATCTCCCATGCCATGCTTATGTGTTAGCAAATCTTAAGTTGTATGTTGTTCCTTATGAATTGTACAAAATCCTTTCAAATTTTGCATGTAGGATAACTCAACGAAGTGGGGCTTCCTTAAGGAATGCCTAGCCATCCCAATACTCATAAATCTTGGGCTTTGCAACATACACTTCTTAAGGGCATTAGGATTTGTGACGATTGAGTGTGTGATGTCTTAAATGTGGAAATCCCCATCATGGATAGACAATTGGAGCTCATAATTAGGAGGTGGTTCCCACAAATGTGTAGTGGGCGATGAGTTCCATGTGTACACAATGAGTGGTTACCACATATAGCTTGCTCAATACTCAAAGCTTGATGAAAATGCACACTTTGTAGTGGAGAGAGGTTGTGTGACCCACAAAGATTAATGAATATGGCCATCTTTTGTACCGTAGACCTTAGGTACATGTTCCTTACATTGAGTCTCCTCTAGTGTCCCATTGGGGGCATTGCAACTCTTAAGGCACGCTTTTAAAGTAACAAATCTCAAGGTGCATGTTGTAACTTATGAACTAGATGGGATCCTTTCAAGCTTTGCACACAAGATAAATTAGCGAGTTGGGACTTGATTAATGAAGTCTTACCCAACTAAGTACTTTTGAAATGACATTAAAACTCTAAAGGCATGCTTTTGTATTAACATATCTTAAGGCATAAAAACAACTTATGAATCATAACCAAATTTTGAAACTCAAGCTTTGTAGCTTTGCACATAGGATAATTTAGTGAGGTGGGAGGTCATTAAAGAAGGTTTATTGAAACAATCGCTTTTCAAACTCACTCTTAAAAGCTACATTTGGATCCCTAACGATGGGTGGAGTGGCCACTCAAATTGTTGGGAATATTTATAAATTCTTAACACAGTTCATATCTAGAAACTCTGCTATAATTATGATTATCTGTAGAAAGCTACATACTCAAAACATAGGTTTTGCATTGTACGTTGTAAAGGGGATAGGATTTGAGGGTTTTGAATTTGCCATGAGTCTATTGTGCATTGTCCCACCATTGATAGATTACTAGCACTAATGATTAAAGGTGGGGCATATGGATAAGTAATGGGAGGTGGGTCTTATGGGAAAGTAATGATTAATACGTATGTTACACCATATTAGATGCTTTCAAGATTTGCATATGGGATAACTTTGCTACATGAATTCCTTTAGAAGTCTTATCAAACCAAGTATTGTTGAAAATTTGGGTCTGCAATGCACACCTAGTAAGGGGTTTATTGTTTGAGAGTATTGCGCGTGCAATATGTTAGTTGTGTAAAACCCACTAGTAACAAGTAGAGCTCATAATAAGGAGATGGGCCCCATGGGGAAGCAATCAGAGAGGAGAGAGGAGTGGGGCCCACAAGGTCTAATTCGTAGTCACATCTTTGTTATATTAGACTTTTGCTATTTGTTCCTTGCATTAACTCTCCACTAGTAGCTTGTTGGCAACATGACACCTTCCAAACTATCCTTTTAGATTGAAATAGTTTAAGGCATATGCTGAACCTTATGGACCATATCAGATCCTTTCAAGTTTTGCAAGCAAGATAATTTAGTGAGTGAGGACTTCCTCAAGAAAGGCTTAGCCAACCAAGTACTCTTGAAACTTAGGCTTTATGAGTTTGCTTGCTAAATGTTTATGAGTATTAAGCGTGCAAAGTGTTCGTAGTGCAAAGGTCCACCATAACTAGAAACTTAGGAGTATTAATTGTGCAATGTATTTGTTGTCTAAAGAGATGTGAGGAATAAGACAATAATACTCATAAATTACAAGTGACACCTAGATCCACTAGTATGCACTAAGATGTGCAATGCATGAGTAGTAGGTGATAACCACATATATTCCACTTAATGCTCAATGCTCGACGACGATGCACACAATACAAAAGTGAGAGTGTGTATGGCATAAATGATTGATGCATTTGTGTCATTTAAGTGCCTCATAGTCTCAACATGCATTTCTTACTTTGAATGTTTCTCAACATGCATTTCTTACTTTGAATTAGGGAAAATTTTAAGAACCCCGCCTAAATTTCTATGTATAAAAATTGGGCGAATCCCCATGATATATAGGGAAATATGAAGGTATTTTATCAATTTTATATTATGCATATATAATTTTTGGCGAATCTCTCTTTGAATTATATAATATTGTAAAATCTTAGCGAATCTTTCACTAAATTATAAAACCTTGTAAAATCTTGGTGAATATTTCACTAAATTATAAAACCTTGTGAAGTCTTGGTGAATATTTCGGCAAGTTTGTCCTTGGAAAGTCATGGTCCCTTGCATGCCAAATACGCAACTATGAATGAATGAAGTCCCAGTCCCTAGGCACGATGGTTCGAACAACCACAAAAACTTGATTGTCGCATCACCAATCACAAGCTTCACAATCCCCATGTTTCTTGGGGAAACTTTGGATCTGAGGTGATGGGATTTAGAATTCTCCTAGATGTAAATGGGTCACTATAAGACCTAATAGTAAATATCAACTTCCTTCTCATGTGGACATTAAGAAACTTGCAAAACGAGATTCAACCCATAAAATATAGACAAATGTAACTCCGACTTCGAATTCCATGATCGATAGAATGGGAAAGAGCCTCTAACAACTGTCATTTCTTGAAATTGGGGGCAAATGGGAAATTCCTAGTAATTTTCGTGGGCGGACAAAAGTTTAAATCAATTTTTATAGGGGGGCTCCCCTTTTTAAATTTAATGGGGCTAACCTCCTATTCATTAAAATTAAATAAATAAAATTAAATAAATAAAATGTGGGCTAATTAACAAAACGTGGGGTGAATGAATGCAGAAAGGGGCTAACTTTGTATGAAGACATTCATAGAAGATCTATTTAAATTAAATTAAAAAATCGAATATACGCAATCTATACTATGTATAACGTGAGATATACACATTATATATACAGCGTGAGATACAGACATTATATATATACAGCGTGACATTACAGATAACTTTAGGAGTATTTTATATATTGTGATTGGTTGTGCGTATAATTGTGACACAACTGCAAAGAGAGCGCAGTGGAATAACAGGGGGCGATTTGGAGAAGAAAATACAACAGATCCATTTCTGCGAGAAGCTCTCGGTTACCAAGGTATACTCAATACTAATCTGTGCGCTGTTATATTGCTATGACGGGGTTTGATTGAGACTGATTTGATTAATCTTTAAGCACAAAATATGGTAATCAAGATAGGGTTTGGTACAGGTTATGGATTGATTTGATTACTTTTCAGCATAAAATATGGTAACGAGGATAGGGTTTGATTAATATTTTCAGCAGAGAATTTCAGTTAATTAAATTTTGATACAATACTGTTTTAATTTAATAAAATCATCTGTTAGGAATAGTCTCTGCATGCATGTGTGTATTGAAAGGTGAAACCCTTTGTTGGTTGCAGAGGGAAATTGGAATTAGGGCTTAAGAAAGATGCCGAAGAACAAGGGAAAGGGAGGTAAGAACAGGAAGAGGGGAAAGAATGAAGCAGATGATGAGAAGAGAGAATTGGTGTTCAAGGAAGACGGACAGGAGTATGCCCAAGTCCAGAGGATGCTTGGTAATGGCCGCTGCGAAGCCCTTTGCATTGATGGCACAAAACGTCTCGGTCACATTCGGGGGAAGATGCACAAGAAGGTCTGGATTGCTGCTGGCGATATCATCCTTGTCGGGCTCAGGGATTATCAGGATGATAAGGCTGATGTTATATTGAAGTACATGCCTGATGAGGCTAGGCTCCTAAAGGCCTATGGCGAATTGCCTGAGAATGTTCGCCTCAATGAAGGTATTGCGGGTGGTCTCGACGAAGACGATGAAGGTGGCGGCGATGATTACATTGAATTTGAGGACGAGGACATTGACAAAATCTGATTAGGTTTATACTATCTATGAAGAATGTTCGGCATGGTATATGCTTTTTCTTTATAGTGTTTATATTTGTTTGTGTAAAGTCTCATTAAATAAAACTGAGTGGATTTGTTTCATAAAGATCCATCTCTGGTTTTGAGAAAGTCGGTACAGGGTAATGCTTTGTTTTCAAGTACCTCAGATCTGTAGAAGTGTTGGCAATGGACATATGCAGAGAACCAATGATTTACGGTTCTTTTATTGGTTTTAATGGAAGATAACGTCTCTTAATGGATGCATTTGAAATGCATTCGAAGTATTTGATAAAATATGTGAATAAAATAGCAATTAAGTCTGTATGATATCTGTTTGACAAAATGCTTGAGTGAAAATGGTGTCATTCCTGCTAGCTTGTTTGCTTATGATGATGATCTAAAAATAGTGTTATTCCTGCTATCTTGTTTGCTCATGGTGATGATCTGATTCTTGATATTTGCAATTCATGGTGTTTTTAGCCGCCCAAAACTCAAAATGTGATTGTCCAAAGAAAGATTGTGATACACCTTTGTATATCAAACTGATTTATACATGGTCTTGATTGGCTCTAATTTTTTTCCAAGGAAAACCTTGTGGCGCACTCAAGAGTTTCTCCACATTTGTAGATGGTATCCGACATCCCTAATAGACCCGTTGGCATAGACTAGTGTGCCTAGCTCAGGGGATTTGAACCAGCCACCTGCTTGCACACAACATTGGTGACAGCGGGTTGAACTAACCCCTTGGACTTAGATTGGTTCTATATCGAAGATTAACATATCTATTTACCCTTCTATACCATGATGTTTATAACCTGTTATTCTTGTCCATTATGGGTTTTGTTATTTTACATGACTTGAGTTGATCTAGCCCTTCTATGCCATACTTTTTTCAACCTACTGTTATGCGTTGTTGAGGGTGTTATGGCGCATCCATTGTTTTTTTGCTCCTTATTTATTTTGGACATAAAATTTTCCTTTACTATTAATAAAGCAATATGCAGATCTCTTTTTTATTAAAAAAGGGGCGGGCTGCAAATGCAGCGGCCACTAGCATCAGCAAAGTCCAATACTAGCAAAACTCAAATCGAGTTGGTTTTATGCCAAAACATGTGTTCATCTCAAGATCTTGCAAGATGTACCAGTTAGCTCATTCTCCACAACAATAGTGTCCCAACTCCCAACCATTGTTCTCGGGTATAGGGGGCTTGTTTGTCTTAAATATGGCCAAGGCCAAGGTTGGAAACTTATCATTTTGTTGTACACGAGGTGGAGGCCAACTATGTCTGCACCCATGCTTTTCTCTTATTGGGCTGCCTACTTGATGATGTGGCTTGCCCTCACCACTGTATGATTGCTTGAACCGTGTTGATTGTGCAGGGGAGACTCTAGTTGGATATCTATTCATGTTGTTGGGTTCACACCCCAGATGGGTAGCAAATGTCTCAAGTGGTTCATTTTCACTTGTATCTTTTGTCCTTGAATAGTGATTTGCAAGAACATATTCACACATATTAGTGAGGTGTCATAGCATGTGAATAATCGAGAGGACTCTTTATTATTAAAGGGAACTTCAACTTCATTGTGTGCCTTCCACAAAAGAAAATAATTTCAACACGGAGAAGCGTCCAAGCAAAGTAGAACTTGATAGTGCAAGGGGGATGGTCCTCTACAATTGCCATCTAAGAGATAACAACAAGGAGCAATTGGCCACACAAAGACGCTAGGTAAATTTGGCAGGGGTACAAAGCTAGAAAAGGTGTTTAAGAGTTCCAACAAGCTATAATGAGGGCAACAAGGATTATTTTACTTACATATGATAACCTTTATCTATAAGTAAGCCTCACACTTATTCAAGTGATCATCGAGTGCTAGCTTGGAGCACGGACACCTGTAACCTGTTAGTGAGTGTACCTCCAATAGTCTTCTACAGGGTTGGAGCACATGTGGTAGATCTGGATGCTTTTTGTGACAACAGCATCACACACTCATTAGATCCAAACAACTTTGATTTCTGTGTAGTATGGTCTGTAGTTGAGAGTGCAACAGTTAAGGAGACTAGAGAGCGCACACTATATCTAGGCTCATCATTTAGGGTGCATGCATGTGCCAGTTATAGATATTATAGATTAGGATAAGTTTATCCTTAATCTTTAGTTTTGGAGATGAGGTACTTTTCGTAGTTTATATACAGTGTTCAATTCAGTGATTATTAGTTTGTTGTTTTTCATGTAGTAGAATTTCATTTTCAGAAGTAATGAAAATATGTAACTGGTTTTGATAGTGATCTATTGAATTTTCGATGTATATTTTCTACAATATGGATTTATAGATTCTAGCATTAGTTACAAAGTGCAATTTTGAGTGGCTTTTAGTTTTCTGTTGTTCAGTTTTATGTAGCAATTCTTTGTGTAGAATCTGTTCACCATGGTTTAGAAAATTTAACGTGGTATTGGAGTGTAGTTTTTGAAATCTTCCAGTTTCTGTGTATTAAGAGTCAAGTTGTTTGGAATAGAGAGCCGAAAGAGGGTTTTAGTGGGCAGTATGTCCATGCTTAAGTGATTGGCGTAGAATTGTGCCAATGATCGACACATGGACCTGAGAAGGTTTGTGGGTTACAAGCCATTGCTGATCCAATGATTGCAGAGTATAGCTTGTTTGAAATAGTCGTTGCAATGGCAACTTCCAGTATGTGAGTGTCACTTGTTGGATGGAGCCTCCAACTTTGTGGTGTGGAAGTTGAGATTGCAGAACCTTTTGGAAATGTTAGATTTATGGTACCTTGTGGAGCAGGTGATTGCATTGCATATATATCCCAAAGATTTGGCAGAACACAACAAGAAGGCAGTAAGCACAAAGCAAATCTTGTTGGATTTAGTGAAGGATCACTTGATCCCTCATATTGTTGAGAAAAAAACTGCCAAAGATATATGTATAATGCCTTGGGAACCTTGTGCCAAAGTGTGCATGTATCCAGGAAGATGCTCTTAAATAACAAGCTCAACACTACCTGCATGAGCAAGACACATATAGTCACAAGTTATTTCATAAAGATAGTTGAGTTGAGAGATTAGATTGCAGTGGTTGGGGACATGGTTGAGGATAATGAGTTAAAATTAGATTTCTTTGAATGGCTTTAGTCCACTGTGGCACAACTTTGTTCAAATTATCTGTGGTCGGGAGAAGATACATTACTTTGAGCAGTTGTGGGATGCTTTCGTTGGAGAGAAGATGAGACTACAACATGTCTCAATCAGTTATGAGGATGTTCTAATCTGTGGTCGGGAGAAGATACATTACTTCGAGCAGTTGTGGGATGCTTTTGTTGGAGAGAAGATGAGACTACAACATGTCTTAATCAGTTATGGGGATGTTTGAGACGAAGTCACTTGGTTTTTTTTGTGTTTGAATTCAGCAACAATGAAGTTCGAGAAAAAATTGCCTAGCCAAGAACCATTGATAAAATATATGCGTGAGAAAGAGGTTTAACTATATATATATATATATATATATGTTAGACTTATGGTACCTTGTGGAGAAGGTGATTGCACTGCATATATATCCCAAAGATTTGGCAGAACACAACAAGAAGGCAGTAAGCACAAAGCAAATCTTGTTGGATTTAGTGAAGGATCACTTGATCCCTCATATAGTTGAGAAAAAATCTGCCAAAGATATATGTATAATGCCTTGGGAACCTTGTGCCAAAGTGTGCATGTATCCAGGAAGATGCTCTTAAATAACAAGCTCAACACTACCTGCATGAGCAAGACACATATAGTCACAAGTTATTTCATAAAGATAGTTGAGTTGAGAGATTAGATTGCAGTGGTTGGGGACATGGCTGAGGATAATGAGTTAAAATCAAATTTCTTTGAATGGCTTTAGTCCACTGTGGCACAACTTTGTCCAAAGTATCCGTGGCTGGGAGAAGATACATTACTTCGAGCAGATGTGGGATTCTTTCATTGGAGAGAAGATGAGACTACAACATGTCTCAATCAGTAATGAGGATGTTCTAATCCGTGGTCGAGAGAAGATACATTACTTCAAGTAGTTGTGGGATGCTTTCGTTGGAGAGAAGATGAGACTACAACATGCCTCAATCAGTTATGAGGATGTTTGAGACTAAGTCACTTGGTTTTTTCGTGTTTGAATTCAACAACAATGAAGTTCGACAAAAATTTGCCTAGCCAAGAACCATCGATAAAAATTGCTATTGAGTATATATGCGTGAGAGAGAGGTTTAACTATATATATATATATATAACTTAAACTATGTATAACATAAAATTATATATACATAATTTAAAGTTTTAATATATATAAATCTATACTAATTTATAACTTAAAAATATTATACAACGTGGTCAGGAAAAGATACATTACTTCGAGCAGTTGTGGGATGCTTTCGTTGGAGATAAGATGAGACTACAACATGCCTCAATCAGTTATGAGGATGTTTGAGACTAAGTCACTTGGTTTTTTTTGTGTTTGAATTCAACAACAATGAAGTTCGAGAAAAATTTGCCTAGCCAAGAACCATTGATAAAATTTGCTATTGAGTGTATATGCATGAGAGAGAGGTTTAACTATATATATATATAACTTAAACTATGTATAACATAAAATTATATATACATAATTTAAAGTTTTAATCTATATAAATCTGTACTAATTTATAACCTAAAAATATTATATGACTTTAGTGATCCTAACATTTAAGAACATGTGTTTCCTCCTAGGTCACATGTTCAAATTGGGAGAGGGTCCCTTGTTCCACAAACAAGGGGTTCTCATACACTATTTTTGTGTTTGGCTAGGTTACTACCTTAAAATTAGATTATTATTATTATTATTGCTATATTAATTTATAACCAAACCTTTATATTATATAAGTTAATATTATATTTAATTTAATTTAAACTCACTATATATATCATATTTTATGTAATAAAATATGGGCAATTCATGGTTGCGTAATGGGTGATTCAAGGTGGTTGGTTGATGAATATGACACTCCCTTTGATTACTCTTTGAGTTTTGGCAAGGTATATTGTGTTTTCAAAGAATGAGTTTTAACTATTGCATCGAACCTTTGAATCTCACTAGGTAAACTGGTAAATCGTAAATTTGAATAGGGCATTCCTTTAATTTTTAGAAATGAAGGAATTTCAATAAATTCCCATGGGAATTTAGGTCCAATACTAAATAAAACGATATTCTTTCTATTCAATGGAATTTAATGGGTGAGTTTGAATGATATTGTTCGCCATTCTTTGAAATTTGACCAATTTTGAACCTAATGATGGAATGCAGCTGAACAAGGGTGAGGAAAGGAGGAAAGAAAAAAATTGGTAAGGGTCAGAAGAAGAAAGAAAGCTCAAGATCTTCTAACTAGTAGAAGAAGGATTTGAGTCATATCAAATGCTTCAATTGCAATAAGCATGGCCATTATGCTTCTTAGTGTTTTGAGAAGGGGAAGGGTAAGCGATAGTAGAAACAATTTGTAGGAAGCTTTGAAGCTTTTGGAGTGGATAAGTTGATGCTAGTCTTGATATGCCCTTCTTATGTTGTCATGCTTTTCCACCAACACAGTGTTAGGGGTTGGGTGGCATTGCTTCCTTGGTTCTCACTTAAGATGTAAAAGTCCCAACCATAAATCTAAAACTCCAAGGGCAACTTAGAAACATTGCCCACTCTCATTGTAACTTCACTGTCCCTCTCTTTAGGTTGTCTCTCCTCCAGCACAAAGGGGGCTTCCCTCAGTTAGGATTACTAAAGCTATGACAAGAAGGATCAAGGTGAATACAAAGAGTTAGCTTTAGCAAAACAATACACTGGAGTAAAGTAAAATGAGGTGATTGAGGATTGGGACTAGTGCCTATCCAATATAGGGTAAATGGTGTCAAGAGGTCAAACTAAGAGAGCAATTTATGAGTGGTTAAGACAAATAGAGTTGTTATACATGCCACAATTAGCTACTTGTTGTAAAATAATGTTGAAATGTACTTGGAGGGCCCTATAAAGGTGCCACTCTCAAACTATGCTTTGATGGTGTGTCCTACAATGAAGTATTAAACTAGCAACAACGCTTTGATAGAAACAAGCTATTACATTCAAAAGTAAAACAACAAAGGGGATGAGAGCAAAACTCCTCACATTAACCCCTTCTTACATGATAAATATATCCTTCCCTCTTGGCCCCTCGAGCATGTTCTTTGTAGATAGTCTCTTGCATACATTAACAACAATTAAAAACACAAAACCATTAGCTTCACATATAATAAGCTTAAATGCTTGCACTTCTCATTAAACCTTCCAAAATATATACAACAAGGCTCCAAGAGGTGAACTCCTCACAAATCCAACCATAACAAATGATGGAGAGAGCTACACTTTAAATATAGTTGAGCTCCATCTCCTTACAATAAACAATGATTTGTTTTCCTAGATCCATGCTTTTCTCCAAGGAGAACAATACAATAATGCACCCTCACATAACCAACTCATGTGACAAGTCAAACAATAATAAAATAATGAGAGTGGTTATGCTATGTGTATCCTCCTAAGTGGTTGATCATGTTAGCGAGCTCCAATGTATCCTAATCCTCTATAAGAGAAGTAGCTCCACAAATAATCCCTAGTGATATGCACCTCCAACCTCCAAGTGGCATGTGTGACTCCTCAATAAGGTGGACCAAGTAAACCTCCTCAAAATAGCATGCGTAGCCTCCCAGTTCTCCTCCAAGGTGGACATCCCATGAAATAGGGTTTGGATCAAGAACCTTTGCAAGGTGGCACGTGTGGACTTCTTCCAAGTTGGAACTTCCCATCAACAACTAGTATGAACAAGTGTGCATGAACCAATAAAGCCTTCAAGAGTGGATGCCTTCACCATCTAGGGTTTGACCATGTAAAACATCCTCAAGTGGCGTGTCCCATCAATAAGTATGAGCACAGTGAAAGAACTTCGTCAAGAGGAACGTGTGGACTCATCAATAATGGTTGACCAAGTAACCATTTATCCAAGGTGGCACATGTAGCTTCTTCCAAGTTGGACACACAATCAATAGGCATGGAGAGGTGTGCAAGGAAACCTTCAACCAATTCAGAAGACTTGGTCTCCAAGGTGTAAACGACTAGATCCACAAGATAACCATCATAAGTGATGAAGTGATGACTCATAAATGCCAAAGAGTGGTCCCAAAACTAGGGTGCCTCCTTAACAATCTCCATAGCATAGTCTCCAATATGTAACAACCCTCCATCAATGTGCAAACAACTATCTTCAAGGATGGAGTCAACAAACCATATAATAATATCCTCCACATGCTTAGTCATCACAATGCTTAACAATCTCCAAGAAGAAGGAGAGGACCCCATCAAGTAGCAATACAATATGAATAAAGTGTAAAAATGTCTCAACATGTGTGCCAATGAAGGGAGCGCTCAACTAGTAATGCTAGACCACATCATCAAGAACCAATCCAAGTGCTGAAACAATCCACATAAGCAAGGATGTTCACACTAATATGCTCAAACCACCCTAAATCAAGCCAAGTAAAGCCATTGTGAAGGCTAAAACCATGTGAACAGGATTGAATATTCAAAGCACTCTCTAAGTGTGAGATGCGACCATACCAAGATATAACCCACATGTGAAATAAACCCTCAAAGTGCTCGGGCATACATTTACTAGGTTCAAATCATGTCTACTCATGCCAAAAGATAACTATTTGGGCCAAGTCATCATAGAAAAGGACATGCATGAAGAGCACTCTATTCTAATAAATTATCATCCACTAGAAGTATGCCATGTTTTTGGAGATCTCCTGGAATGGCATTTCAATGCAATTTGGAAATTTCACCTTCTTTCAAGAATGTTTCTTAGATCTCAGCCCTCTAAATTTCAGCCTTTAGGACTGTTGTAAATTAGTGTATAAACAATGGTGGAAAGATCATAGTATTTCACTTCTAATAGCCCCATACTTCATGACAATTCAAGTAGAAAAGATACCAAACTATGAGATACGTTTCAGCCCCTTCTAGGGCAACTTATCAGCGAATAACCAGATCTAAAAATGTGCTTTAACTGCAGTAAATAAGCAGTAAATGCAGCCCCGTATGTTCTCCCTTCAGATGTGAAATCACTTAACAATTTGCTCTTCTACTCACGTCAAATCAGCAAGACATAAATTACTGTAGATAACAATGCATAAATAACTTATTGCTGGAAATTCAAATCTGAAAATGGCACAAGATATGGACAGTTGGAAACTTCATATAAGGGCTCAAGAGGGTTTGTTGATTTACCCTAGCTAGGGATTTTTGGATGGTTGGATTTTTCTCAAGGCTGTGGATTACATACCACAACCTTCTCTCAAGGCCGTGGTATGTAATCCACAGCCTTGAGAAAAATCCAACCATCCAAAAAGCCCTAGCTAGGGTAAATCAACAAACCCTAGCTCAACCAAGAAAAATCACGTGTAAGAATCTCTCCAACACAATCTCCAAGCCAAGACATCCTCCTTTTCTCTTCCTCACTAGGCCACCCTAGGGTTTTTTGTCAAAACCCCAAACTCCACTCTTCAAGGGTAAAACCTTAATCCATGAACTCCAAGATGCTCAAAGAAACATAAGAAGACTAAGAAATCCTAGTGTCGAGAGAGAGAGAGAGAGGAGGTGTGCTCCCTCTTCTTTGTCACATCTCATCACACGAGTGAATACCCTTGAGTGAATGAATATGATATGGAAAGACTCTCTTGTTCCTCTATTTATATGAGAGGTAAGGGAGGCCAACAATAATATGTGGGCCTAAGCCCTTACAAGCAACCTACATTAGCCCTTGTAGGCCAACACAAGTGAGGCGTCCACTCTAAAGTACATGTGTCATGCTCCAAGATGATGTCATACACATTAAGGACTCCAAGGTGATGTAGCTACACAAAGCAAGTCCATACCACTCAATCACGAGCCTCCACGAATTTTATTAATACTCCAAAGCAATGTACTCCATTGGGTCAACAACCTCCTGTAAGAACTCTGTCGAGGCCCTACGCATTCCTGAACCATCTGAAATCCTTCTAGTAGGAAACCAAGCTGCCACATGCCAACTGGGGCTTGAATCCCTCCTCCATAATGCAAATGCTCCACATCCTCAAAGGGTGCTCTTCAGGTAAGTGGCTCCTCCATGAGGTTACAGTGAAGGACATTGACCAAACTATTAAGAGATCTCTAATGCTTAAGGGAAGAAGGCTAAGTTAGTACCATCTTGAGGTCAAGCATCCATTGAGCAAGCTATCTTAATTTTGCATATCCATCATGGACCATTTTCATGCTATAATCCATCTTGGACCATTTAGGGGTTAGTCATACACCAAGGACTCCAAATCTCATGAAGCACCCTTAAACATGGTGTAACTATAAACACTTTTGGAGTAAACCGAAAAACTAACAGTTCCTCTTTATGAGGATTGTGTTTACACTAACATTTGTCGACTCCCTCTACAACTAAAATAAATTTGTTGTTTGCAAATCAATATTAGCTGCGGTGGTGGAATCAACCATTGTCAGATGTAAAGAACCTGTCTTCTAAAAAGAAACTGTTAGCCATGCTATCACAACATCTCAATCACATCTATCAAAGTCACAAAGATAGAGATCCAGTTAAGTCAACTCCTTGATCCTAGAACACAAAACTCGTGGCAAAGGTAACAACCTATACAAGGCCATCATCCACCTGTCATCATGAGAATCCCTCTCATGTACCTCAAATCCTATGGCAACTAAAACAACTTGTACTAGGTCAATTCTCTCATCCTGAGAGAATTTCAAAGTAAGAGTATTATCAAGGGAAATTCCCTTTGTTAGAAAAAACCCAAAATCCCTCCTAGCTCTATACTCCATAATACTCTCATCAACTGCATTTGTGGAATTTGTCTCTACGTTATCCTCCATCAAGCTGTCACACCTATCCAATGAACAACTAGAAGGCTCAAGAGTAAAGTCAATTCCATCATCACACCTCTCTACCTTTGTACAACTGGAAGTCTCACATATGGAAGAAATTGAGGCTTTATGATTAGCATATTTCCTAGGAGATATACTCAGCCCTATATGCTCTCGAGTCTCTGAAACATTAATCTGCATTTTCTCCTCAATCATTGAAGGGGTGTCATCTTTGCTCACCATATTTTCCTGATGTGTTTGTATCTCAAACCTGTAAACAATAGAGGTATCACTATAATCATTAGCACAAGATGTTGTGACAACATCGTGGACCGAACTTGACTCTATGTCATCTTGACATGCATGACCTTCCTGTGACCTAGAAGATCCTTACCAGCTTCTTGTCGGAATGTAAGAGTGCTACTAGATTAGCAAGTAACCTATAAAGGCCACCCTCTCTCATCGTTCTAGCCAATGTCCTCGAACTATCTAGATTACAATCACTAATGGTGCACTACTATCCCTACAAAACAACTCTCAAGTTTATAGTTGTCATATAAGAATTTGAAAGGAGGTTTTTCCTCAACCTTGGAACAAATAGAATATCATCTAGCTCAAGAACATCACCTGAAGGCTTCTGAAATGAAATGGAACCAACTCCTCTCACAGTGTGTGTGGCATCATCTCCAAGCTCCACAGTCATATCTCCCTCTTGCTCTTGAATCTTGTTGAATAGGGACCTGCCATATGTCATATGTCTTGAAGCTCCACTGTCCACATACCAACCAACACTAGACCCAATGTTAGAAGATAAACAAGAAGCCTTTTATATCACCTGAAGGCATTTGAAATGAAATGGAGGCAACTCCTTTCACAGTGTGAGTCGCATCATCACCAAGCTCCACAGTCATATCTCCCTCTTGCTCCTGAATCTTGCTAAATACGGACGTGCCATATGTCATGTGTCTTGAAGCTCCACTGTCCACATAACAACCAACATTAGACCCAATGTTAGAAGATAAACAAGAAGCCTTGGAAAAAACAATTTCAAATTGAAAGGTCATCTCCTCTACTCTTATAACACTTGTTTCATGCCTTTTCCCTTTTTATTTAAAGGACATTGTTCTGCATAATGTCCCATCTCATGACATCAAAAGCACATGATCTTACTCAAGTCCTCCTTTTCTGTATTTGCCCCATCTTTCTTCTTGAATCCTTTCTCACTACCCTTCTTCGTCTTCATGAAGAAAATCCGACTCAAAAGATGGAATTATTCATATACACATTCTGTCAAACATTTTCAAAATTTAGGGTTTTAATTTAAATTATTGATAAATAAAACCACACTTCTGAAAAAGACTTCAAAATTCTGTCAAATACTGAAATAACTTTCAAGCAGATGGACACAACAATTTAGGTCTAATGACCGGGCAAAACCCCACTGCTTGGGGAAAACCCTAGAAAGAAATTTTTCATTAAAGGAGAAAATCTCAGAAATTTTTCAACAACTCAGAAAAATTATTCTTCTGACCCTTACAGGCAAAATTTCCAAAACCACATCAACAGCAAAATACCTCAAAAAACGTGCCATCAATATAGTACGACCTGCTGTACCTTCACACGTGCGAGTACAGGCTGTACGGATTTGTCCTTTTTGTACTTTCTACTGCCTCGAAATTCGTGTTAGCCAGCGATAAATTTTGTACGGTCTGTCGACCTTTTTTTGTACTTTCTGCCTTGGGAAATGTGCCCACACGTGGCTGTACGGACTACTTCAGATTGTCATTAATGTTGCTGTAATTCTACATTAAATGCTGTCGCCTGTCACTTGCATTGGAAATCGTGCCAAGGGTTTTCTTTCTCTCCTTTGGTCTTCAACCTCTCTCTCTCCTCAATAATGGTGAGTGTATCAAATTCTCCTCTCACTTTGTTTTTATACTTTGTCTTTGTCAACTAACTTCTCCAACTACCTAATCTAGGGTTGAGAATTAATCACAAGATCAACGGTTCACATTATAACTCACTTTTTAATAATTAAAAAAACTTTAATTACTAAATACATTTTAAGTGTGACCCACTTTCTAAAGTATAAAATCACATTGACTTTATATAAACGTCACGTTGTTACATAAATACATAAGGACAAAATTTTCTAGTCCTCTCATCACACTCACACCAAAAACATGAAAGGACCTTCAGAGGTTGAAAAGTTAACTTTGAAGGTCCTTTCATGTTTTTGGTGTGAGTCTGATGAAAGGACTAGAGATTTTTGTCCTTATGTATTTATGCAACAAAGTGACGTTTATGTAAATAAAGTGAATGTTTTTATACTTTAGAAAAGTGGGTCTCACTTAAAAGATGTATTTAATAATTAAAGCGTTCAATTATTAAAAGTGAGATAAGCTGTAGACCCTTGATTTTGTAAATGATTTTCAACCCTAGATTAGGTAGTTGATGAAAGTAGTTACAAATTTAAGTATAAAACAATGAGAAAGGACAAATGAAAGACACTCACCATTATTAAGGAGAGAGAGAGGTTGAAGACAAAGGAGAGAAAGAAAACCCTTGGCACGATTTCCAATGCAAGTGACAACATTTAATGCAGAATTACAGCAGCATTAATGACAGTTTGAAGCAGTCCGTACAACCACGTGTGGGCACATTTCTCGAGGCAGAAAGTACAGAAAAAGACTGACAGACCGTACATAATTTATTGTTGGCTATGACACGAATTTCGAGGCAGTAGAAAGTACAAAAAGGACAAATCTGTACAACCACACGTATGACAGGTCTGTACAGATTGTACTCGCACGTGTGAAGGTACAACAGGCCGTACTACATTGCTGGCACGTTTTTTGAGGTATTTTGCTGTTGATGTGATTCTGGAAATTTTGCCAGTAAGGGACAGAAGAATAATTTTTCTGAGTTGTTGAAAAATTTATGAGATTTTCTCCTTTAATGAAAATTTCTTTCTAGGGTTTTCCCCAAGCAGTGGGGTTTTGCCCGGTCATTAGACCAAAAGTATTGTGTCCATCTGCTTGAAAGTTATTTCAGTATTTGACAGAATTTTGAAGTCATTTTCAGAAGTGTGGTTTTATTTATCAATAATTTAAATTAAAACCCTAGGTTCTGAAAATGTTTGACATAATGTGTATATGAATAATTCCATCTATTGAGTTAGATTTTCTTCATGGTATTAGAGCTGATGGTTTCACATCACAGTTTAACATGGTCATACTGAAAAAGAAGTTTAGTAGGTGTTCTTTGAAGTTTCAGAAAAGTATTATATTTTCAGTTAATTTTTGGTTGTAAGTTGTTTTCTTCAGATGATGAGCATCAGATACGAAGATCGATTGGATGGAATATCCAATTATATACCTTGGAAAGTAAGGATAACAATTGTACTCAAGGAGTGGAAAATCTGGAGTTTTGCAAGCACTGTGATGACAAAGCCCACAGACAAAGATGCTTTGGAAGAGCATGAAGCCCTAGAAGCCAGAGCGCAGAGAGTTATCCTGGATGGGGTGAAGGATCATCTTATCCCTCATTTGGCAGAGAAGAAGACTGCTTATAATATGTGGGATGCCTTGAAGCAACTATTCGACGCAAAGAACGAGAATCGGAAGATGGCCTTGAAGGACAAGTTACACAATGTAAAGATGACTCAAGTAGAAAGTGTAACTTCCTACCTTACTCGAATGGCTTAGGTCAAAGACGAGTTAATAGCAGTAGGGGAAACTATCTCAGACTCGGAAATGGTTAGAATAGTCCTCAAGGGCTTTACCAAGAGATGGGATGTTTTTGTCAAATGCATAGTTGGCAGAGAGAAGCTTTCGGAATGGTCAAGACTTTGGGATGATTTCACTCAAGAGGAGATTAGAGAGGGAGCTTTGGGTGGACAAGTTAGTGAGGAGGTGGAGCAAAATGTTGCACTTGTAGCCAAAGCGAAGAACAAGAAGAAGAAAGATCTAAGTCAGATCAAATGCTATCATTGTGGCCAGTTGGGACACTATGCCACGAAATGTCCTGAGAAGAAGAAAGGAAAGTCAGAGAAAGATTCTGCAGCTTCTGCAATGGAAGAGTTTGCAGGAGAATTTTCTCTAGCCTCTTTTGATTCTAGTGTAGGTAGCTCAGTTTTCAAGCGTGTTTGGATAGTTGACAGTGGGTCAACCAGACATATGATTGGAATGTATGATGCATTCCAGATTATCACAAATTGGGACCAGGACACTTCATTCAGACAGACATTGACAGTCCTTAGATAACTATTCGAGGGGTTGGAACAGTCAGGTTCCAACTAGATCTTTGAGAAGTATTGGAAATACATGGAGTCCTATTTGTACCGGGGATGAGAGTTAGCAAACTCTCAATGTCATCTCTTGAAGATGAGGGTTATGGGATATTGGTCAGGGACAGTCATATCTTCATCTATCGAAGAGATGATCCTGTCAGGACCACTATCTTGATTAGTGATTGCAGAGACAGGTTATATATTTTGAGAGGACATGTTGTACATCCATGGGCAGGTGGATGGCTGTCAGAGTCAGAAGATGGAGCAGAAGATACAGTTGATTGGCATATTATTTACAACCCTTCTGATGAGGAGAGTGATTCTCTTCAAAGCACTGGCAGAAGACTCAGCCAGGTAGATGATGGTGATGAGCAGGTTGACGAGGTTCACGCTGAATCTCAGGAGTTAGAGTTTTTAAGTGGTGGGCACTCTTCTCCGAGAGACTTTCCAGAGTAGGAGGGAGCTGTTGCAGGAGTCAGAGATGGAGATAGTGTTGCGGACCTTCCTCATTAGGAGGGAGTGTTGAAAAGTTAACTCTGAAGGTCCTTTCATGTTTTTGGTGTGAGTGTGATGAAATGACTAGAGATTTTTGTCCTTATGTATTTATGTAGCAAAGTGACATTTATGTAATTAAAGTGAATGTTTTTATACTTTAGAAAAGTGGGTCTCACTTAAAAGGTGTATTTAATAATTAAAGTGTTTAATTATTAAAAGTGAGATAAGTTGTAGACCCTTGATTTTGTAAATGATTTTCAACCCTAGATTAGGTAGTTGATGAAAGTAGTTACAAAATTTAAGTAACAATGAGAGAGGACAAATGAAAGACACTCACCATTATTGAGGAGAGAGAGAGAGGTTGAAGACCAAATGAGAGAAAGAAAACCCTTGGCACGATTTCCAATGCAAGTGACAGCATTTAATGCAGAATTACAACAACATTAATGATAGCCTGAAGTAGTCTGTACAACCACGTGTGGGCACATTTCCCGAGGCAGAAAGTACATAAAAAGACTAATAGATCGTACATAATTTATTGCTGGCTGTGACACGAATTTTGAGGCAACAAAAAGTACAGAAAGGACAAATCCGTACAGCCACATGTGTGACAGATCTGTACAGACTGTACTCGCATGTGTGAAGGCACAACATGCTGTACTACATTGCTGGCACGTTTTTTGAGGTATTTTGCTGTTGATGTGATTCTGGAAATTTTGCCTGTAAGGGACTAAAGAATAATTTTTTTGAGTTTTTGAAAAATTTCTGAGATTTTCTCCTTTAATGAAAAATTTCTTTCTAGGGTTTTCCCTAAGCAATGTGGTCATTTTCAGAAGTGGTTTTATTTATCAATAATTTAAATTAAAACCCTAGGTTCTGAAAATGTTTGACAGAATGTGTATATGAATAATTCCATCTTTTGAGTAAGATTTTCTTCATTCCTGGCGAGACGATTAATATCCACTTCTGCTTGTTGCTTCGAACAAAACTACAATCTCATTTCCTCTTGCACAAGATTTACTCAAAGCTTTGCGAAGTTAGTATATTTTTCCTAGCACAAATGCCCTAAACAAAAGGCACCTAGGAAGGAACAATCCCTTTAAGCGCCATGGGTACTAATTCGTGATCCTCAACCTTAGTTCCAATGGTGACCAATTGATCCTTCATTTCATTAATCCTAGTAAAAAAGTTCACCATAGTATCTGTCTTGCTGATATGAACCATTGCAAATTGGTTTTGTAAGAGTATCTGTCGAGAAGCACACGGATTTTGAATTAGCTGAGCCAAAGCATAAAAAATCTTCTCACCAGTCTTCTTATCAACAATGTGTGAGATGAAACGATCCTTCACTAAATACAAAATGATTATCTTCACTCTAGCTTCCTTTTGGTGAGAGGCCAACTATGCTGAATTAGTAGGCTTTGGAGATTCCTAGTTCAAGGTCTTCTCTCCACAGATCATCAAGAAAAGAGGGCTAGGCTAACTCGCCCTAGGAGGGTGCATCTTTTGGAGGAAGCATAATTCAATTTGAAGAATTTTCATTTTTGACCCAGTCACTTGTGCCGAGAGAAAAATAGGGCATCAAACTTTTGGGGTTTCCTTCCATCAATCAAGACAAAGGAGACACTGGACAACTCGCCTTGAGGAGGCGCATCTTTTTGTCCAAGCAGAAGTTCAAAATCCAAGTTTGGAAATTTAGGGTTTCTTTGACAAACCCTAGGTCAGCCAGCTCTAGAACCAGGTTGGGCATCTCAAATTGGTAAGATCTAATGCCTTGTTATTTCCATTTGAGGTTCTCATATCAAAATGACAAATCACACCAAGCTTGAGGGAGCTGATAACTTCCGTGCATGGAAGTATAGAATCTCTCTTGTCCTAGAAGAGAATGAATTGGACAAGTATGTCAATGAGGAGGTTCCAGAACCAGAGGGAGAAGAGGCAAAGGAAATCCACAAGAAGAACTTGGTCAAGGCCAAAAGGATTATTGCAGACTCCATCAAAGATCACCTCATCCCTCATGTATCATCCTTGAAGACTCCCAAGGAGATGTTCGATGCTTTGACAAAGATATTTGAAGGGAAGAACATTGATCGGAAGATGACACTAAGGAACCCACTCAAGAATGTAAAGATCTAACACTCAGAGACTATGCAATCTTACTTCACAAGGGTCTCTCAAATCAAGTAACAACTTGAAGCAATTGAAGACAAAGTTGAAGAAGGAGAGATTGTAATGACTACCTTGAATGGTCTCTCAAGATCACGGTACTCATTCATTCAAGGAATATGTGCCAGAAAGAAGTTAATCAATTCAACAAATTATAGGAAGAATGCACCCAAGAAGTAGCTCGACTAGTAGCAAGAGAAGAGAAGATGGGAGCTAATGATGACCAAGCTCTAACTGCTTACACAAAGAGAAATCATAACAAGAGGGAGGACCATCATCACAAAAGAACCAGAAGGCCCAATAGGAATCATGGACCTAGAAGAGACCTCTCCAGTATTAGATGTTTCACATGTGATGATAAGGGACATTACTCAAGAAATTGTCCCAGAAACCAAGGATCCTCCAGGAGAACCAAGAAGAAGAGGCATCATGTTCACACCGTTGAAGATGATGAACCTGTAAGGAAAAGAACCAGAGAAGAAAGGGACGATTCTTCAAGTGATGAAGAATATGTTCTAATCTCAGCACTCACAGGTACCATCACCCATGGAAGCAATAATTGGCTTGTAGATAGTGGAGCATCCAAGCATATGACAGGGTACAAAGAATCTTTCATCAACCTATCAAAACATGAGTCACCTCACAAGGTGAAACTTGGGGATGATTATCAATATCCCATCAAAGGAAGTGGAGAAGCTTCTTACAAAATATATTTCGACAAATCACTAAAGATGAAAGATGTTCTCTATGTACTAGGTTTGAAGAAAAATCTTCTCTCCATCTCAGCTTTAGTTGCTAAAGGAATGCAGGTTGCATTTGTTGATGGCCAAGTTCTAATGTGGCCCAAAAGAAAGACAATAAATGATGCAACAGTAATTGGAGAGCAAGAGGGAGGCTTGTACAAGTTGAAAGGTCAACCTGAACAAGCGTTGGTTCATGACTCCATGGAACCATGCAAACTATGGCACAGGAGGCTTGCACATGTGCACTATAGAGCACTACCAATTGCAAGCAAAGCAGTTTTAGGTCTACTAGAAATCCAGACAAAGCATGAAGGCTTTTGTAAGGGATGTGCACAAGGGAAGAATGTGAAGAAGACATTTCCTAGCAGTGAAAGCAAGGCAAAAGGAATCTTGAAGATAGTCCACTCAGATGTGTGTGGTCCCATGTCTTCGAGCTCATTAAGCGGGTATGTATACTATGTTTCTTTTATAGATGACTTTTCCTGTAAGACATGGATTTATTTCTTGAAGGGTAAAGATGAAGTATTTAGCAAATTCAAGGAATTCAAAGCCTTGGTTGAAAATCATACTGAAAGGAAGATCAAGACCTTACGATCGTACAATGGCGGAGAATTCACCTCATAAGAATTCAAGGATCTTTGTAGGGAATCCGGGATTAAGAGGGAGTTGAGCACTCCTTACAATCCTCAACAGCATGGCGTTGCAGAACATAAGAACAAAACAATAATGGAAGCAGCGAAGGCAATGCTCCATGATCAAGATCTTCCGATGCACTTATGGGCAGAAGCAACAAGGACAACTGTATATGTACAAAACCGTACACCTCATCGTGTATTAAACAATAAGACTCCAGAAGAAGCTTTCTCAGGAGAGAAACCAGAAGTCAGCCATCTCAGAATATTTGGTTGCCTTGTGTACATTCACATCTCGAAAGAAAAGAGAACCAAGCTAGATCCTTCAGGAAAGAAGGGGATATTCGTGGGATACAACGACACATCAAAAGCTTACCAAATATATTTCCCAGGATTCAAGAAGATCGAGATCAGCAGAGACGTAACTTTTGATGAAGATTCAACATACAACAAATCAAGAAAATTACCTATTAAAGAAACTGAAGAACCTGAAGTTCCCAGAACTAGAGACACAGTTATGGAGGAGACAATTCAAGAAGATCACGAAGACCGTGACATGAGATAACCACAAGAACTTGTATACCCACCTCGTGAGAAGAACTGCCACAAGAGAAGACCAACATGGGCACATGAAGCAATACAAGATGCAGAGAAGTATGGTGCTCCAGATGGGATACATAGAGAAAGCAAGAGACCCAGACCATACTCTAGCTATGTGGCCCTACTATTTGACATCATTGATAAAGAACCTTCCAACTACGAGGAAGCATCAAAAAAGAAGGAATGGAAGGATACCATAATCGAGGAGTACCAGTCGATTATGAAGAATGATTTATGGGAGATAGTTCCAAGGCCAGTAGGGAAGTCTATTGTGAATTTGAAATGGATCTACAAGATTAAGCATGCTGCAGATGGTAGCACAGAAAAACACAAGGCAAGATTTGTAGCACGTGGCTTCTCCCAGAAATAAGGCATAGACTACCTGTAGCAAGATACACTTCCATCAGATCTATACTTGCATTAGCCGCAATAATGAAATAGAAGGTACACCAGATGGACGTCAAGACAACATTCTTGAATGGTGTAGTTGAAGAGGAAGTGTATGTGGAGCAGCTACTGGGGTTCGAGACACATGATAGACAGACTCATGTGTGCAAACTGAAGAAAACCTTGTATGGTTTGAAACAGGCACCCAAGACATGATACGGCAGGATGGATAGCTTTTTGATGAGCTTAGGCTTTACCAAGAGTAAAGCAGATTCCAACCACTACTTCAAGGTTCAGGGCGGAAGACCAGTGATATTACTACTATATGTAGATGACTTGTTTGTAACAGGGGAGGATGAGCTCATTGCAGATACAAAGAGAAGGCTTTCCATAGAGTTCGAGATGAAGGACCTGGGAATTATGCACTACTTCTTAGGCATGGAGGTGTGGCAGAGTGCGGATGGGATTTTCCTTGGTCAAGGAAAGTATGCAGTGGAGATTCTGAAGAGGTTTGGAATGGTGGACTGCAAGGCAATGGCCACACCAATGGCATCGAACTTGGAGCTACTGTGTGACGCTTCTTCAGAGATTGTCAATGCCATGATGTACATGCAAATGATTGGTTCGTTAATATACTTAACGAACACAAGACCAAACATATGTTTTGCTATGAACACCCTGAGCCAGTTCCTAACAGATCCGAGGCATGTTCACCTGACGACTGCAAAACATATATTGAGGTACATGAAGGGTACAATTGAGTATGGGCTCAAATATGAGACGAATCAGAAGATTAACCTGCATGGTTATGTTGATTCGGATTGGGCAGGCAGTGCCATAGACAGGAAGAGCACTTCTGGATGCTGCTTCAGTTTGGGATCTGGTATGATCTCTTGGTTTAGCAGGAAGTAGTCATGTGTGGCACTGAGTACAATCGAAGCAGAGTATGTTGCAGCTTGTTCGGCTAGTTGTGAGGCAGTATGGCTTCGGAAGCTACTGCCAGATTTGTTTGATCTCGATCTAGAGGCGACTTGTATATTTTGTGACAACCAAAGTTGTGTGAAGTTGTTCGAGAACTCGGTGTTCCATGACAAGTCGAAGCATATTGAGATCAAGTATCACTATAACCGGGATATGGTGCAGAGAGGAGCAATGAAGCTCCAGTATGTGGCGATAGACGAGCAAATAGCCGATGTGTTGACCAAGCCGTTAGCAAGAGTGAAGTTCGAGTACTTTAGAGAGAAGCCTGGTGTTATCCAGATCGACGTTCCTTGAAAGAGGGAGTGATGTGATCGGAAGACGCAGGTGCACCAGGGATGTATCTTACATGGTGGAAGACGTAGGTGGTCCGCAAGGACGCAATGCATCTGGGATGCTCTTGGGCTGTATCCACATGTTTGAAGACACTGGTAGGTCCACTGGTCATAAAGCATCTGGGATTCACCTGGGCTGTATCTTACATGGTGGAAGACACAGGTGGTCCGAAAGGACGTAATGCATCTGGGATGCTCCTGGGCTGTATCCACATGTTTGAAGATGCAGGTTGACCGGGAGAGTCGTAATACATCTGGGTTGTATCCATGGGGTGGAAGACGCAGATGTCCCTGGGCTGTATCCCCTGGGTGGAAGACGCAGGTTGATTGAGAGAGAGACGTAATACATCTGGGCTGTATCCACTAGGTGGAAGACACAGATGCCCCTTGGCTGTATCCACTGGGTGGAAGACGTAGGTTGTCTATTTGACATGATATATGCACTTGGGTTGGTCTCCGCATGGGATGATGAGATGATCCGGATATGATGAGATGATAGTAGTTGACACAAGTGATTGCTGTGGCAATGTAATGTGTGGTCCTGGGCTGTACCTACTTGATGGCTTGCTCGCAGAGATGATGAAGACCTAGATGAGAGCTAGGCCTACATCCAGCATGAAAAAGGGTTGGCTCTGTAGAACTTCTCATGATGGATAGATTCGAGAGATGTCATTAGTCAATGATCAACGAGATGAGGATTGTTGCAGCAACGATGATGATGATCAAGTGTTGATGACGTTCCAACGATGATGATGTTCCAGTGATGATGATGATCCAACAATGATGACGTTGTCGAGAGTTTGTGTCCAACTGTGATGATGGCTGTGTCAAGAGAATACCTTCCTAGTTAAGAGGGAGTGTTGTTGTAAATGTAACTTCGGAAGATATTCTTTTGTATATTATATTATATTATTATTGTACTTTTATTATACCTCCGTCGGAGATGTTTTTCCTCCATTCGGGGATGTCATTATTGTATTTGGTCATGCAAGAATATCGAGGTAAAACCTCCATTGTAAGTCGGGGCAATAGTTCCCCAAAAGGTAAATGTAAAATGTATTTTTGAGTCTCCCCAGGATAGGTTAGCCCAGTTAGTTAGAGTAGTCGGCCCTGTTGAGGAATTAGGTCACTCACACATAAAGTATAAATAGAGAGGCTCACTCTCTCATTTGGACATCACACTCACTCAAGCAAGTTCGCACCAAGTGAGAGAGAAGACAAGTTCGCTGGAGGAGAAAGAGAGAAGCTGCATACGACATCTTATATTTGGGTTTTCTATCTTGTTTGATATTGTACTAGTGACGAATCTATTTTTGAGGAAGTTGCGGGGTTTTCTCCTTTATGGTTTCCCCAAGGAAACTTCTTGTGTCTTTTGTGTTTGCTGTGCTTGTCTATCTGTAAGTTTAAAGATCTAACTAAATTGAATTAAAGTGTAAACTCTAACAATTCTGTTATAGTTGACTTGACTGGGTCAACTCTGGTTGATTTCCCGTTTGATCTTTGGTCTTTCCGTCGACCAAGTCGTTTTCCTTCGACCAAACAACTTATCCCGATCGATCGGACGACTAGACTTTCGTCGTTCGTTGCCTCTGACTCTACTCGACTTAAACCAGTCGACTATCTACTTTGCTAGTCATTCCACATGTAAAGAATATAACATTCCCAACAAGTTGAGAGTAGAGAGTGAACTGCCTTTATAGTTTGGCAATGGAGTTTGTAAAGAACTATGAAGAAGGACTAGTCGACGTGAAGCCAATAAGCTTGGAGGGGTTGCGCAAGGCTAACCACCAGCTTCTTGATGGATGAGGACCTGCAAGTTTGTTAAATAACCATGTGGGAGATTGGATCTCCCTTCAAACTTATTTTGGTGTAACCTACAAGAGAGGGTGTTACGTGGCATCTGTACTAGCGCACCTTCAGATATGTGCCCAGGGAGAGAGGGTCATTTTTTTTCAGGACCATGATGGGTGTTATCCAACATTTTTTGAGTGGTGGTCATGACTGGACCCTTTGGTCCTTCTCTTAGGAGTACCGTGGCTTAGTGGCATTGCTGACTGCCTCATTATAGGGCTTGTAGCCTTGAGGTTGGTTTCCGGGGCTCCTAGGGGTGGGTCACTGGGTCACATGATCCCCCACTTCTTTTCTATTCTGGTGACAATTCTTCTAGCTATGAGGCTCTTGCCTCCTCTTCCGGTCACCTGACACACCCTTCTTGGTCTTTGTTCAGCATAACGCCCTCCTTCCTTTGGGCATTTTCTAGTGATGACATTATTTTACCATCCATGTCGTATTGCTTGTTTGGGGGGGGGGGGGGCGTTGAGGGATTATCAACATTGTTGGGGTTAGATGGGGCATGACGTCCCCCCCTGCTTACTCCATCCTTCTGTTTGGAGTATTTTGCTCATTTTTAGCTATTTTAGTCATTTTTGGGTAAACTATTGGGGAAAATGCCCCAAGTTACCCACATATTTGATTATTTTATATTATTTCATGTTATATTTTTAAGTTGACATGTTATATTTTTAAATTGACATTTTAATGGCATGTCAGCTTGGTTATTTTGTAAAAGTGAGTGTGAGAGACTAAATAAACTCTCCTCACTTCATTTTCAAATCACAACTCATGGGATAAAATTCAATATGTTACTTTTTTACCCAAGATAGCTCTAGTAAAGTGATGCGCACCTCTTGGAGGAATTTTTTCTTGCTCTTGTGGATGAAAGTTGGATTTTCTCTTGGTTTGCAAATGCTTGGTGGATGCTAGATTTGTTGGAAGAACACATGCTCAAGTAAGTCTAGTCCTTTTAGCCATACTTGGTGAATGGTAGGTGAAATTTTTGCTTCTTGAATGATTGAATGGTGGCTCTAGGGCTGCATTTTTTATGAATAGGGCCTTTTATCTACCTTCTATCCTCCTTGCATGGTGGAAACGCTCCCCAGAGGAGGTTTTCACAAAGTTTAGCCTTGTATCTCCAACTTTTCCCTAGATTAGGCTCATGTAACGAACTCTAAAGGTTGTTACAAGAAGCCGTAATTTAGTAGGCAAGGAGAAATAACTCCAAGAGGGACGTTGGTCACCTTCCTCTAGTGTTAGGGTTAAGGGTATCATCCACAAAAACCCTAAGTTATCATCTTTTTACTTAATTTCACTTGCATTTTCATGGTAGAATTAGGGTTAGAACTAGGTCTGCAATTTTATGTCAAACCCTAGAAAATCAAAAAAATATTTTTTTCAAATTTTTGGTCTTCCTAAAATTTCGTCCCTCTCCTACAAATTCGGCTTGCCCTCTTTATCCCTAAAAACCCTAGGGCGAAATTTCAAGAAGCCCTAAAACCCTAAAAAATATAAAATTCTAAAAAAAACCCTAAAAACTACCAAAAATCAGACATAAAATCTAAACTAAAACCCTAGCCTCAGTCCCAAAATCCTAGCAGCCTTGCTATTCCTTCCTCCTAAGGCCTTGCCCTCCTAGCCCAAAAGAGCCTCGGCCTTGGTCCTCTTATCACTCAATGTGTAGCTACCACCAAAGGTATCCTATCCGGGACGATAGAGGTAGGGTAGCTAACCAAGTGACACCGCAAGGGCCTCGTTCACTACTTTAAAGGGGTAGTTGTCACACCGGACGAGCTCTTGTCGCTTTAGATCAAGCTAACGCAAGATCAAGGGGGAGTCCCTTACCAGCCTATGAGGGCTAGCTAACCAACACAAGGTACTCTAAAGGTAAAGAAGGAAGCACAATAGTAGATCTTGGTGGAGAAATCTAGATCTAGGGAAACATAGTGGCTTATAAGAGTTAGGAACTGGTTGAGGAGGCTTAGGCAAGATAGAGGTTATCAACCATAAAAGAAATGTACCACAATGAAGTTATGCTAGTAGATCTAGATAGATCTAGTGCCAAAAGTAAATGCCCAAGAGGGGCCCACCTAGGGTTTAGGCAAAAAATGGATATGTGGACCCAAATGGATATGTGGACACTAGAATGAGGGCTTGAGGTTAGATTTGTCAATTTGAGGGGTTTCAAGCAAGACCTAGATGATAGATCTGAAGAGATAATAAGAAAACCAAGGAGGGCGTCCCACGTAGAAGTGACTAGTGCTAGATCCAAGGGCAAATGGAGTCGGATTTAGTTCAAATTTGAGATCCAGGGTTTATTAATTATTTCTAAAGTGGGTTTTAAAGATTAATCCCAAAATATCGCCAGATCTATCAGATCTACAAAATGAGGGTTTTAATGGTGACAATTGGAATAGATCCCGTAACAATAAAAATAAATTGAATCACACTTGGAAATACTTGCGGTCGCCTTGCAAATTGATGATTCTCCCAAACCGAAGCAATCAAGAGTGAGATCCAACCTCTCCAAGTGAAATCGCTATGCTCCCAAGATAGCCAATGCGCCCTTCCCCGCCAAAACGATCTGCAGTTAGAATCGAATCAAGCAAGAAGTAAACTATACGGTAGCAAAGATAAATAAAAAAGCATCAAAATGATCACAAGATACAATAGAGATACTCCCTGAGATGCAAAACGTTTTGACTCTTTGAGGGAGAGAGATGGGGTCTCCCCAAAATAGCGCCCCCTTCAAATCGTCCTCCTTCACTACCACACGGCCCCTACAAAAATAGTTATGGAGAGAGATAGATCCACAATGATGTCGAAGAGAAAAGACTTCACAATCACTTGCAAGAACATTCACAAAGCTTCCAAGAGTTTTTGTAAAAATATTTTTATAATGCCGGAAATCCAAGAGCCAAAAGTCCCTTTACAATGGGGTCTCTTCCTTAAATAGGAACGGGAGAGACCAAAACCCTAACCACTTTTCAAATGAGTGGTTGAGATCATAAGATACAACAATGATAATCAACGGCTAAGATGAGCCAGAAAAGATATACATGGATCACTCAAACTAAGGGGGATGTCCTCCCTCAACGACGCCCTAGGGGGGACGTGAGCCTCACAACATGACTAGGGGACACAACATAATGTTATAACATGGTGGGGGGGTCTAGGAGAATACTATTTCACTAGACTAATGCCCCACCTACATCAATAATAGTACATCATGTGATAAAGTGTCTAAAGACACTAGGACGTGTGCCCCAAAATACATAATAAAACGCCCGAAACAATAAATGGGATGACTTGTGGACCCCACTGATGCCAGAACAAATGCTTCAAGGTGTGGAAATCATCATCAAAATATCCTGGACCAACCTCATGCCATTTTCTTGCCCCACTAAGCCAAATCAATTTCCTTTGTTAGCCATTCCTCTGCCGGAAAACCACCTCTAAAAGATAAAAATGCCTGTAACTCTCTGCCAAGTGTCCCACACACAAATCTGACTGCACCAAAATGTCCGGGGATGGGGTAATATGGTAATAATGACTAGTTGGACCCCATATCCCCTTTGTAGCGCCCTAGGAGAATAAAAATGATCAATAAAAGTGCTGATAGGCCATTTTTACATGACAAACTGGAGAAATGTGGTAATCTGACCATATCATCATCTGAAACTGCTCGATTTCTTTTGTTAGCCATTCCTCTGCCCGAAAACCACCTCTAAAAGATAAAAATGCCTGTAACTCTCTTCCAAGTGTCCCAGACACAAATCGGACTGTACCAAAATGTCCGGGGATAGGGTAATATGGTAATAACGACTAGCTGGACCCCATATCCCCTCTGTAGCGCCCTAGGAGAATAAAAATGATCAATAAAAGTGCTGACAAGCCATTTTTACATGGCAAAGTGGAGAAATGTGGTTATCTGACCATATCATCATCTGAAACTGCCCGAAACTGATAACTGAGTGCACCAATGAGCTCAGAAAGCTCAAATCCACTAGGAATGAGTACTCATACACCATGTGACCATCAAGTGATAGCTCTATAAGCTCATCCATGTCTGGAATAATAAAATAATGGCCTGTAAATGATAATAATAATAAAAATCCATCAAACCATCATCCAGTAAACAATCATCATATACCCGGTCATAAACTACCTAGATAAAGGAAAGAGCACATCAGCAACCCAAATGCACCAATAATATACCTCCCGGATCATATACCTGAGTCCCTGATCTGATCTATCTGAATCACACTGAAGCACTGCATCTGAATGATAGAAGAATGGCTAACTCAGTCACCGACCTGGATGATAGAAGAATGGCTAACTCAGTCACCGACCTGGGGTCATGGGGCTCAGTCCTGGCATGAGACTGTCAAATGTATAATCTCTGGATCCACTGAATGTGTAAGAGTGATCACCAACACACTGCTCATCATCAGCTGATCTCATCAAAATGTGTAAAGGACTGGCTCAAAAATATACTGGAAACTGATCTGCAATCATAGTAGCCTGGCTACTATGGATGTGACAACAGGTCCCAAGGGGTCCTCCCTCACTCGGCCTTCATTGGCTGTCCAAAAATAGGGCTGAGACAGCCTTATAACAGCCCTACTTCTCTGCTGCAAAACAGTCTGCAAATAATTGCAGACTGTCAACTCGGACAGTCCTTCCCACAAGCAAGAGACCTACACAAAACCACAAACCAAAAGTTAGTTGTTGAATACATTGTTTTTACTGTTTATTGGCTGTCCTACAAGGTCTGAAGCTGCATACTCATTGCTTACATACAGTATAAAGACATACTGCTGTTTTTATTTTAACACTAAATGTGAATGCATTGTGATAAGACTACTTAAAGGTTGAAGTTGTGGTTTCCATTAAGTGCACCTTGTTCTCTTCCTTTATTTATTTTCCATGTGCTGTGATTAGCCAGTCATAAAGGGACTGCTATACTGTCATAAAGATTGAAGTGGTGTGGTGGACACGTAATAGTATGCATGCACTGGTGAACTTGTTTAGTGGTTAGTGAATGCAAAAATATCTTATAAACATCTTTACATTTGGTAAATCTCACTGCTGCTATCAAAACTGGCATAACAAATACTGACATTCTGTCATACTGTAATTACATTACATACAGTCCTGAAACTCTTACCTATTGCATACATGTTGGTAGCCATACATTGCTAATGGTTATAATAAAGATAGTGGAAGTGGTGTGTTATACTTTGGATACGTAGATCTTATCTATTACACTTCTTCTTGTTTGCCTAAATGCTACAAAACTGTCATAATTAGTGCTCACATACTGTATTGATTCTGCTGTTACTATATCAGTCCTAATTGGAAGGTTATTGAGTGCTATTGAATGATCTATTGTCAACATTGGTTACTATTGGTAAATGATCTCTTAAATACTTAAGTGCCATTGAATGCTTCTATTGCTAATCACTTACACTTTGGATTGAATACTTGCAATAATACATTGAATTGCTACATCTTATCTTAGCATCTACAAACACTTTCTCTAAGTAGTATGTCTTCTTCATTCATAGAATCATATTGATTAAAGGCACTGGTCACTAACTTGGTTATCTAGAAGGCATAGTATCTCTGTCCTTAGTGTTTACAGATTATCAAAGGGCTCTCTCCTTGGAGGTTACGACACTCCAAAGCAGTTGGAAGTGTGACTAAGGTGACAGTGGTCACACTTTCCCTACATTTGTTCATCGAACACTAGCCCTGCTAGTTCATCCAGAAACAGAGGGTTAAGTGAAGCACAGATGCATCTGAAATAATGCTTGAATTGAACACCTCTCTAGGATCCTACAATAAGATCTAACTAGAAAGTATTTAAGAAGATCTTATCCTATTGGGTAGTACTGTAGTAATACCCTTTCAAACGCCCAAGAAAGAAGAGAGAATTAACTAGCTATTTAAATAAATACAGTTTATCTCATATAAGCAAGATTGAGACAATAGCATCCACACATTAGCACATAGCTCTTGGGCCTCCAAAGCCTTCACTTTTATTCACAATTTGGGCCTCCAAAGCCTTCACTTTTATTCACAATTCAATATCCAGTAAGACAATATATGAGCATAAGACTAGCTCCACCAAACAACCAACAATGGAATGAGGAGGGAAAGCTTGCTTAAATAGCAAAAGGACCAAGGGAGGCGCCCTTGCAAGTGTCAATAGACATGCATGAAGGGAGGTGCCACCTCTCCTAGACTCTATGAATCAACTCAAGACAAAAGCACCACCTCTAGTAGCACGAGTGAGGCAAATTACCGTAAATCAAGTGAGTTTATTTCCAAGAGGTGCGCCCCCTAGATATTCTCCAACAAAAAATCAATTAGAAACTAATTCTGTGGCCTAGCATCAAGGGATTGTGTCTCCAGAATCCAAAAATTAGGGAGATTTTTCTCCAGCAACCATAAATCAGAGGATTTTGTCTCTAGGGGGCCAATTTGCTTGATTTTATGATTTTTGAGGGTCCAAAAAGGGGTGTATGAAGTGTATTAAGGTGTTTAACACCCTCCTTGACCATATAATACCACATTAGGACATATCTAACCCCCTAAGGGACCTAAAAGGTCATATTTTATGAGGATAAACATGGTGACAGACTCAAATTTTTACATCACACTCTAACGACTTAGACACCAGCCTGAGGCATCTGTATTATGACATACTTTGGCTTTTGAGGTGAGTGAAAAACCTAGAGGAACTTAGAAAGTCCTTCTAAGTGAAAAAACACTCCAAAGTTTCCATAATACGAATGACTCACTCAGGCTAGCCATTTTGCGGATATAATGGATGCCAAAATTTTTACAATCATCTTCCTTTGACCATGACAAAGGAAGTGTATAATACAACTGGGCAGAACATTGCCTGATCTGGATGAGGAATTGAAGGTTCCCTGGATGATTGGTGTCTTATGTCTGCTAAGCATCCTTGTGCAAACTGGGTGGTAAGTGGTAACAGATCCTTTGGTGTATAGATAGTTAATTGGATCCTTGATGTATCTAGTTAACACCAGACTTGATACATGTTTTGTAGTGAATAGCTTGAGCCAATGTAGATTCACTGGATAGCTACAAACCACGTTCTCTGATATTTGAAGTGCACAATACATAATGGTCTAATAAGATATGCAAGAGATGGTGAGTTGATGTTGTATGAATTTGTTGATTCTGATTGGGTAGGAGATGCAGGTGATAGGAAGTGTACCTCTAGATGTTGCTTCAGTTTGGGTTCAAGAATGATTTTCTGGTTCAATAGGAAGCAGGCTTTGGTGTCATTGAGTTTAGTGGAGGTACATGGTAGGCAACACTGCTAGTTGTAAACCCAATGGCTTTGCAAGCTGATTGTAGAGCTGACCGGTGAGATATTGGAGCCAACTATGATCTACTATGACAATCGGAGTTCTAGAAAACTCTCAGAGAATCCAGTATTTCATGACTGCTCCAAGTACATTGACATCAGGTACCATTTTCTCAGGGGCAGGGTGCAGAAAGGAGCAGTTGTTCTAGATTATATTAAGACAGATCAACAGGTTGCAAATATCTTGACGGAGCCCCTGGCCAAGGGGAAGTTCGAGATGTTCAGGGAGAGATTTGGATCTGTGGGGAACACTTTTCTTAGTAAGAGGGAGTGTTGGCGAGTGTACCTTAGATAGTCTTTTACAGGGCTGTAGCATGTGTGGCAGTTATGGGTGCTTTCTGTTACAACAAGCTCATACACTTTGTAGATTCAAACAACTTTTATTTCTGTGCAGTATGGTGGTCTGTAGTTGAGCAGACAATGGTAAATAAGACTAGAGGGCACACTATATCCAGGCTTCCATTATTGAGGGTGCATTCATGCATGCATGCATCGACTATAGATAGGATAGGTTAGTGCATTCATGCATGCATGCATCGACTATAGATAGGATAGGTTAGGATAAGTTTATCTTTAGTCTTCAATTTTGGACATAAGGTGCTTTTCTTAGTTTAGATAAAGTCTTTAAGTTCTAATTAAACCAATGTTTCTATTTATGAGGTTTACCTATTAGGTAGGGTGCAGATCCCAAGGGAATTTGAATTCCTCCCTTAGAGTGCACTATCTTCTCTCTTGTACATCCTTAGATCTAAGTGTTAGATCTATTTATGTAAACCCTAGTTGTGCCCTTCTTAGTGCTATAAGAGATAGGCCAGGGCTATACGGATCTCTCAATCAGTTTTCAGTTCAACAGTTAGCAGTTTGCTGTTTTTCTTGTATCAGATTTTTATTTTCAGAAGTAATGAAAAGTAGTGACAGGTTTTGACAATCTGCTATTGAGATTTTTTTTCATATATTTTCTATAGTATGTGTTTATAGACTCTAGCATTAATTGGATTGACTCTACCTGTAGCATTGTGTTTTAATCCATTGCATGCTAAGGCTTGAGGCTTAAGCAAAAAGGTATCCAAACAATCCAGAATGTTCACCTAGGAAGTTTGGTCATCTTGAATGGTGAGAAGGATTCATGGAAAAGATGTCCATTGACCAAGTGGTCGACATTGGGTTCAGGTAAAAGAATGCCTTTAAATAGTCCAAGGCACACTTTGCTGCAATTTAGATATAACTCAAAGCTTCAATAACCAAAACATATAAAGTATGAGTGGGTGGGCAATGCTGCCTGGGATCGAAATAGATGAAATTCCTCTGATTTACGCCTGTTTATGGGTCAGCAATTAAAGGCTTCAACAAAAAAACTTAACAACAACACTAATAAGAAAAGCACCTGTCAAGCACTCTATTTGCTGATAAATTAATACCAAACACACAGAGCATATGAAATTTATTGTCAACCCGAGAAAGTCTTTTTATTCCAAAGGATAAGTGCACAATATATGCTTAAACACAAAACCATTAGAAGTGAATACTTTTATCTTCTATCGTCCATGTTCATTCCAAGAATCTATGCAATCCCAATTGCCTTCTAACTGCTATACTATGCATCAACAAGAAATGGTATCAGATCTAATCAACAATTGCAAAAAGGAAATCTCATTCACATTCTAAAATAATCACTTGTCTGATCTAATCAAGCTGGGAATCATAAAGCATAAACTGAACGTTACTCTAGAAATTCAAATGAAAGAGATTAAAGCAACTGTTCTAAGAAACTGAATTGCAGAATGGAAATCAATCAACACATAACAGGAAAGCTAAATTGTAAGAGCTCCTGGGATCACGTCTCAGCTATAAGATGAACACGGCGGTGTGAACAGAAATTGAAATGCATTAAGCAATCCTGACTCAGTCGACTGTTATTCTATACCATTCACCAATCTCACAGAAATGTAATCTTTTACTGAAAAACCCATACAATAAATATTGCTGCTGCGTACAAAGGAAAGAACAAAGCATCACACAACAAGAAAGATAAAATCCTAATTTAACTCAGCAATCTCTGTGGAAGACGGGCCCAGTCTTCACACAGAGACGCTGGTTGAACAACACCTTCTTTAACTCAGAAGTAACCCCCTTATATTAACAGAAGAATGAGTACACAGTTAGGCTTGGCTGCTAATACAAAGTAAATTAATTGTTTGCTGTTCAACCCCTGGGTCGAGGCAACTCCCCATATTTATACATACAAATTGTAACATCTAATCCTATAATTGGGCAGCCATGAAGATCTCTGATCTTCAGGCGCCCTAAATAATCTAACTGTTACAATGCGTGGCAGAACAGAAATATCCAAATATGAGAGAGTTATTAATCGCCCCAAGAGTGACGGTCCTTCCAGCTCACAGCTGGACTCGAGCAGCGACATACTTAAGATAGCAAATTCTGTTACAACTGCCCTATCACAGCTGTGTTTTGATTGATGATTCGAGCCCCAAGGATCCCTTCTATAAGCAATGAACGTCCCTTCCTTCATGACTTGTTCAGCTCCGATCTTCCTGCAGTCTATTTGTCTCAACTACCTTCATAAATCGCATCATGTTAGCACAATTTAAAAGATGCACAGCTTTAATTACCACAATCATAAGTATTAATACAATAAAACAATAATCGGCCATACCTTGGTAATTTGGGGGATAAGATGAGGACAATAAGTCTAAATGCCAAGATAATTGGTGTAGGACAAGGGCAGGGAAGATGATAAAGGATGATCAAAAAGGGCCAATTCTGGGCTCAACAGCACCAAGACCTAATGCTTTCAAAATAGAAAGGATGAAGGGCCATTCTATTGTATCATAAGCCTTCTCAAAATCATTTTAATGAACAGCGCATTGAGGCCAATTATTTGAGCCCATTCCATGCCCTTATCACAACAAAAGTGTGCTCAAGAACATATAAACATATGAAATGTAAGTTTTAATGATGAATGGATGCCTTTAAAATGGCCTTTGTGATGGTATATATACACATTGATGGGTCACAACGTGAAAAGCCATAATGAAGAGTTATAACTAGTGTTCCACGGGGACGTGTCCCACAGGGTCGGGGATGTGCCCCCCACACTCCCCACGTTCCGGAGACAGGGGGACTCTTGGAAAAACATTTCCCCCCCTGCCCACCCCTTGAGATTTTTTTTATAATGTTTTTCCATTGTTTTTACTTTTTACAATCTCTACTTAGTACTACTTTGAAAATAAATCAATGTATTTAGTATTTACATTGCACAATCATGAATATACAAGAAATGAATTATTACTTTTGGTCTTTTTATTTTATTTTTATAATTTTAGAGATGCCCCTTCGCCCCCCATGAATTTCCCAAAATTTGGGGGTGTTTCCACACGTCCCCGATGTGTGTTTCCCTGGTTCTGCACTCCCACGTCCTAGAAACTTGGGGGAACATTGGTACTTATAACCTAAGTCACTTGACACGAGGACACGGGACACGGAGGACACGAAAATACGAGTGTCCGACACAGACACGGTGACCCCCGGAATTAGGACACGGAGGACACGTTATATATATATATATATATATATATTTTAAAATATATTAAAATTTAAAAATATATTAAAATTTAAAAATATAGACATATAGATCTAATTTTTTTTAGAAACTAGAAAGTAGAACATTTACAAATATGCAATAGAAATTAGAATCAATACACAATGCACATTAATCATTAATGATATTGATTACATTACATATTTGTCATTCACAAATCACAATGAGACACATAGATGCATTGAAATTGATAGGCATTGGGAAATAGCTCAAGATGTCGGAACCATATTTCTCATTAAGTCATCAAAATCAAAATGTATTACATAGAAATCGGAATGCCACTGGGCACTAGCAAATGCCAAATAGACTAATAGTCTAATAGTAAATACAAAAAGGAGTGGATCAAGATGGAAGAATCTCATATGTCAATGACTCAATAGTCCTCCTCAATGCCTGAATCAACAAGCTCATCACTGCCCTGATCCTCATCCTCCTCCTCCTCTCTACCCATCTGGCGATCTGCATCTGCTGGTGTGGAGGATGACCCCTCCATATGATCACCATCATCAAAAGTGACCGGCTCTAGCACTGGATCATTAAGATCCATGTTGGCTAATGCCAACTCAGTACTGCTGTCCAAACCCATATCATCAGGAAAGACATCCCACATCTTTGTCTTTCCCTTCGCCCACTCATCCCGCTTTCTGTAAATAAGACGAAGGTTGGAGTGCACATACACCATCGTCTTTGCCCTGGACTGCTCAAGCCTGCTCTTCTTCAAACTGTACAAGTTCGCATATGTGCTCCAATTCCTCTCACAACAAGAGGATGGAGTAACTTGAGAGATGACCCTCAAGGCTATCTTCTGTAGAAGAGGGCATGTTGCCCCATGAGTTTCCCACCAAACATAGGGTTTCTTAACCCCCATGTCTCCAAGCACCTCATATCCTCCAAATCTCCTAGTGCCAGTGGAAAAATCTACAAATCCCTCCTCCACCTCCTCAAGTAGGTCTCTATCCTGAAGTAGCCGTCTAAATGCTGTCTTCCTCCCCCGTGAGATCTCTCCATCCATGTGAGGAGGGACTTTGCATGAGGGCCCTGACCCACCATTGAGCCAAATCCCGACCGTAGAACTTGGGGTTCAATGAGTGGGCCAAGCAATGCAAAGGTGTGCAATTCTTATCCTACCTGGAGATAAGAATGTCCTGTATGGTGGATCATAAGTTCTTTGCCGATGTCTCATACTCGGCACACTCATTCTCCATAACAATGGTCCTCATGGACTCAATCATGGAATCCCACCCCTCATAAACATCTGCTAGGATGGGCTGGTCCGTGTCTGCAAACCACAACAAAGAAATGATTGGCTCCATGATCTTAATGCTAAGATCTACCCTATCCCACCAACCATCATCTAACACTGTGTCCTTCACCTTTTGTGAAACAATCTCATCCGTCTTTCTCCAAATAGACCAAAACTCTGAAATCACCATGGACCCAAGAGCGGTTTTGACCTCTCTCAACCTCTTTAGCATGATGAATGATGAAGCAAACCGAGTATCTGCAACCTTCAACAATGAAAGATGTGTGTACTCTTTGTAGATTGTGAGGGCATTGGTGTGGTTTTGTACAAAGTTACAGATATGGCGTGCATCCTCAATAAGTTTGCCAATCCATGTCACATCTGAAGCAATAGATTTCAGTGCTAAATTCAAAGAATGGACAATGCAAGGTGTCCAAAGTACCTGTAAGATCAATAAAAGAAAGTATAAATGAGTCTAGACTCTAGACTCTACAAGACTACAACTAACAACTCAAAATTTCAAATAAATGAGTAAATTAACAATGCAATTATGCAAGGTGTCCAAAATGAAAATACCTGTGGATATTTAGCTTCCACAAGCATGCCAACAACCTTGCAAATCGGTGCATTGTCTGTGATGATTTGCACACAAGAATCAACACCTACGTCTTCAATGACTTTGATGAGCAAGTCACCCATATATTGTGCATCCTTGTATTTTCCAAGAGCATCCACCGCTTTCAAGAACACCGGTCCATTTGGGGAAGACACCATGAAATTGATGAATGGATGGCGTGTTGCATCCATCCATCCATCCGAAACAATACTAACACCACATGTGGGCCATTTTGATCTAATTGGCTCAATAATTTTATCCACCTCCTTCCTTGCCTTAACCAGCAATGTGGTTCTAAGCTTCTTTGAACCAGGAGGCACATAACCAGTTGGAGCTCGTTCCATTAGAGTTCGACACATCTCAATGAACAGTGGTGACCGTGCAACATTGAATGAAATGAATTTGAGGTAGAAATAGAATGCAATGGAAAGGTCCACCTCTTCTCGTGCCTCTTGTTGGAAAATCCTATCCATTGGACCACTTGAAGTTGGCCGCTTTCTTGTTGGATAAGCATCAACCTCACTCCTAGACTCCTAGTGCTAGAGAGTTTCCTCAAGAATGGAAGAGGATCCTCATTTTGTTGCGTCTTGCTTGCTGCTGCCCCCTTCCCTAACCCAACATGGTCCTCTCTTTCCATCTCCCTCCTTTGGTTAACACTCACCGCTTTGCATGAAGAAATCCCACAAGGAAGGGCCAACAAATGGCCCTTAACCCGGTAATATGTGCTCTTGAAAGCATGCTTGCAGAAATTGCAAGTCCAACACACATTGCCTCCCCCACCAAGCTTTGCTCCAACGCCTTCTTTCCTTGTCACATACTTCCACAAAGGGTATTTACTCTCTGGGTGCCAAGTGATTTCTTCTTTGCATATGTTGAGTCCTGTTGCACTATCTCTTCTTCCTGAGCTGGCATAGGTTCCAGGCCATAAGCTCCCACAGAAGTAAGTTGAAGGAGCCACTGATTGAATTTGTTTTTTTCCTTTTCCAGTTTCTTTATTTTATCTTGCATCCCCCTCATTCGCTTGTCCATTTCATCTATCCTTTGAGAATTACTTTCCCTAATGACCTCAATCTGCATCTGCTTGTTCTTAATTGTTTCAACTTGAGAGTTCATACTTGAAATCTGCCTTTGGAAAGTTTGCAGTTCCAGCTCTTGTTTCCTCTCCCATTCTCTTTGCTACCCTTCCCATTTCCACACATATAATGATAGGCAGTCTTGAATCTCCCTTGCACAGTTCTGCATTTTCACAAAGGGCACATCTGTTGGATGTTAATGGGAATTGGCCATCATCAAAGACCTTGGCATATACAACCAATATGAAGTACCCATGCTCTTGAATCCACAAACCTTGCGCCAAAGAGAAACACAATGCCGATTTATCACAGCCAGATCCTGACCGATCGAAGATTTATCCCACATTTATGCCTGTCCCATCCTCGTAGGCATATTAGTTCAGACTTTCTTCCAAGTAATATGAATGAGGATGCTGGTTGTGGCCCGTGGGGAAATTAAATGCCTCTAATTCCACCTCCATCAATTGCTGTCATTGCCCCAAGGGCTCAATTGCATTGCCAATGTCATTGGGATAAAAAGAGATGATAGGAGGTGGCATAGTTCCAAGGGCCTCACATTTTTCCTCAACGTTCCTTAAAGCATATTTACTGCTTCTTTGCTTGACTGTCAGCTAAGGAATTGAACTTTTTAAAGATCCGATGATAGCCTAGAGAATCAAAATTTCGAGCCAAAATTTGAGTTCTAGTTACAAACCTGCTTAAATGAGTGTCTTTTGGAATTGTTTTATAGTGCATATGATGAATTTCTATTGTGGAATCACTTATTACAAATAACGGGTTGATCCTCATCTTCAGAATCATCAGACCTCGATAAAGAGCCAGTACCTGAGCTTGATTGTTAGAGGCTTCGCTTAATCCCTAGGCATAGGCGATTTCCTGATTTCTCTGGGGATAACGTATGATCCCCCCTGCACCTGTTGCCCTTGATTATTGATATCAATATCAATAATAATACTATTATATTATTAATGTTTAATGTTATTATTATTATTATCATTAAGTGATATTTAACCCTAGCTTTATATATCTATTACGCTGCTGCCTCCTTCAAAAAAGCTTTGCCCTCAAAGATTGGTAAAGATGGTTGTTGCTGTCTAAAAGCTTTGTTCTCCCATGACGCATCTTCCTTGGGTAAGTTCTTCCATTTGATGAGGTACTCGGACACTGTTTTAGATCAGAGCCTTTTTTCTCGGGTGGTCAGGATACCTTTGGTTCTGGCATGAGCTTACCTTTTTCATAAGTATATGAAGTTTAGTTTGTACTTGGGTATTTTTCCCTATCATCATCGTAAGACATGAAACATGAAAAACATTAAAATCTGGATTTTGTTTGGTAGCTCCAAGGTATACACTATTGGACTAATCTTTTTGATGATTTGATATGGACCATAAAAACTGGGGGTCAACTTGTCCTTTCCTGGTTATTTAAGGAATAGTTGTTTGTATGGATGAAGTCTTACAAACACCCAATCATCTTCTTCAAACTCTCTTTGTGGTGTATTTTCATTGTTGACCTGCTTGTTGCTTTATCTGATTCTGTGCATTTATGAGGTTTTCTCTGCGTATTTGGGTGATCTTCTGGTTCTCTTCAAGATGATTTTTCATTGCTGGAACCTTGATATCTGTTAGCACAAGGTGTTTACACTTTAAGCCTTGTTGGCTCATATCCATATAGGGTTTTAAAAGATGTCATATTGGCTGATGTATGAATGCAGCCATTAAATCCATCTACCTTGTGTTTCTGTAGCAAAACAATGAAGATATGCCTCAGCATATTTGTTGACAATCTTTGTCTGCCATTTGTTTGTGGGTGACGAGCATAACACATATTTAAGGATATTCCACTATGTTTGCAAAATTCCCTCCAAAAATTACTTTTGAATTTTGCATCTATATCCCTAACTATGATTTTAGGAAGACTGTAGATTTTATAAACAGATTTACATAAAGTATTTGTGATTTGTTTAGCAGTATTTGTTTTCATAAAGGCCACTGAGTGCAAGGGAGGTAAACCTGTTGTGTTCATTTTTATTTCTTTGCATAGGTCACATTCTGCTACTATTTTTGAATGCTCCAGTAGAATGATGGTCAAGGATTGTAGTAAGTCTTGAAATTTTCTATATGTCCTGTAGCTGGAGAATCCTGAACTTTTAAATTTTTAATGCTCTTAGTTAAACTTTGAGGACGAGGGCAAGTAGATCCTTCCTTTAAACCGCAGAATATCATTCTTCCATGCAAATTTTGGGTTCTACCTGATACTGTGGATTATGGAACACGTGTTGGGGTTTTTTGTGTACTCTGCTTGGATATCCACTAACCAATGTGGAATTAATATTGATATTGCTTAGACTGATATCTCTTCATTTGTTTGTGACATTGCATCTGCCAGTACATTGTCTTTTCCTTTTTTGTGTATGATTAGAAGAACAAAAGTTGCAATCTTCTCTATCCATTTTTTGTTCTGTGGTTAACATTTTCTATTGTGATGGATATTGAACAATGTTGTGATCTTTGCTGATTTGGAACCTACTTCCTAAAAGATATTAGCACCACTTAGCCAATGCATGGATTATGGCTAATATTTTCTTGTCAGAAGTATATCTAAAAGATATAAGCACCACTTAGCTAATGCATTGATTATGGCTAATATCTTCTTGTCAGAAGTATATTTCAAGCATTCTCTTGAAGTTGAATTGTGTTTCTGAGTTTTCAATTGTTATCAGTTGTCCTCCTTGCATCAATACTGGCCACTTCTAAAACCTGAAGCATTACACTCTACTATGAAATGTTTTGAGAAATATAGAGTAGCGAAGACGAGTAGAAGACATTACCTTATTCAGGTTTTCAAAACATTTCTGTGCATCATCATTCCATTGAAAATAGTTTTTCTTGAGCAAAGTTGAAAGTGGAGCTACCAAGTGTGCATAAGTTTTGACAAACTTCAGTAATATGGATCCTTTTAATTTTGATATGTTCTTTAGTTTTGGCCATTATGTGACAGCTTTGACTTTGTTTGGATCAGCTCTGATTCCTTCCTTTGAAATTATATTGCATAGATATCCCAGCTGTTGGCTGCCAAGAGAACATTTTGACATTTTGGCATGTTTCTGGTTATCTTCTAAGATGGTCTGTACTTTTTTCTGATATGTTTGAGATGCTCCTTCCAGGTTTTTCTGTTGATGAGAATATCATCAAAGAATGCTAGTATGGATGGACTTAACTTTTAAGTAAGGTTGAAAACGTTTGTTCATTGCAGTTTGAAAAGTTGCTTGGACATTTGTTAGGCGGAATGGCATCACATTGAACTCATAATGACTCCTGTTCTGATCGTTGTTTTAGCAATGTCTTTCAATGTAACACCAATTTGATAATACTCGTCTTACATCTAATTTCGAAAAATACTCAACCTCGCTTAGTTTATCAATCATTTCATCTATAAAAGGGAGGGGGAATTTGTTTTTTGTGATTTAGTTCAACTCTTTATAACTGATACAGAACTGGAGCAGCATACGGACTTCTGTGTTTTGTAATGACTCACACCTTAAGAGATCTAGTATCAACCTTTCAATGCTAGTGTTATGGTGATGTGGGTATCGATAAGGCTTGACATTTACAGGTGTTGCCTCTGGTTTCACTTTGATCAAATGTTTGATGCTTTGTTCTGGTGGTAATTTCGTGGGTATGTCTTTAGATACTTATTTATGTTTTTCAATAATTAGTTGAGTGTTTTTTCCCACCTATTATGTCTGTTGGTGTTGCCTGCATTTGATAGCATTTTGCTAGGTATTAGGGAGCTCCTTTTTTGTTTTTTTTTCTTTCCATTTGATGGTGATGAAATGATTTTGGTGGGTGGTGGTTGAAACTGATATAATTTATAAAATGTTCTTGGTGGTTTGCTGAGTAGATTCCTAATATCAACAACCACTTGAATCCCAATACCATGTAGTCACCTCCCAGGGGTACTGCACAATATTTTGATTCTAGCTTGAAATCTTGTATTTGCAACTAGACCTTGTGGCATTTACCTATGCTTTCAATTTTGTTGCCGTCTGCTACCATAACTTTCATATCTGCAGCTTGGTATACAAAGAGATTTAGTCTCCTTGCTACCTCGATGTTAATAAAGTTGCAAGTGCTACCTGAATCGACCAAAATAGTGAAATTCTTCTTCACACAGCACGCACTTTCAATGTTTGAGGTTGAGCAATGTCCGTTATGGCTACTAAGGATATCATTGATATTTCCTCGTATTTTGATTGTACTTTTGCTTCAATATTAGTTAACTTACCCCCTTCTTCATTTGGATCATCTATCGATATTCCTTGTGCCTCTTCATGTTTTGGCTTCACATTTTTATGATTTTTTAATGTGACAACGGTATCTTGGGTGCCATTTTCATGCATTTTGTACATTTCATTTATTTTCTTCTTAATGATTCCATATTTTGTTGCTTATTTTCTCTCATTGGTGTGATGGACTATATCTCGTTTTTCTTCGTTTGATGTTTGGAGGGATTGTTGTTGATTAGTAGTTTTTCTGTCTGAAGGTCGGCATGAACTGGTAAGCTTAAATTCTGCAATTTTTGTCTTTTGTATGGCTTTATCCATTGATTTAATACTATGCATCTGGATTCATTCCTTAAAATTGACTTTAACTCAGAATCATATGATTGGAGCAATTGTTCTTTTGACAATCTTGGCATTCATGTTGTAAGTCTTTTCCATTCATGTGTGTACTCATTGACATCACCTTTTTGTTGCAACCTAGTAAGTTTTGCGAAAAATGATTTCTCCTCTATACCCTAGAATCTTCTAAAGATGTCATCTTTAAATGTATCCCGATGTATTATGAACATCATCCTTTGGGACTTCCACTAGATGTACCAATCGTATGCAATACCATCAATGTGCATGGATGCATTTTTTAACTTTTTCTTTTGTTGTTTTGAATGTTATGTATCTTGAAATATTCTTTTGCCTTGTTTGCTCATGTCATGCTCCACTTGTCATTCTTGTCAAACCTTGATAACTCTATTTTTACCCTCGATGGATTAATCTATTGGTTGATTTATGTTGGGTGGGGATGGAATTGTGTTAATTGGTGGAATATTCAAGGGTGATGCTGGATATGAAAAGCTACGTTGATTAAACATGTTTTGGGATGCATAACCAAGCATTGATTGGAAACTTGGTCACCAACTTGTGCTAAGGTTGTAACTTGTACTTGCTAGTGGTGGTGTAGTTGGTGGTGTGATGACTAGGGTAGTCGATATACCTTGAGAATTAGAGTTAAATCATGCTATGAATGTTGGTAAGGTGTTATTTGATTTTTCTATTTTTTATGTCTTGACCCTGGTTTTGCTTGATTTCATCTTGGCTTGGCATGATATCTTGCTTGATTTCATCTTGATGTTGTTTGATTTCCTTTTGGTGTTGCATTAATTCTTCTTCTAATTTGTCTAGTTTGTCATTTTAATTTAAATAACTCACCATCTTTCTTGTTCCCTAAGGAGAAATTTTGGTTTACATGTGAGTATATGCATAATTGCTTCTGGTACAAATTTTTTTAGATGAGTTTTGGGTTGTACGACATAAAGACAATCGAACGTACAATGGTATTGATATTGAAATCATATGACAAATTTTGTGGTTGTGTATGGTGATTGTAGGACTGTTATGTACGGTGATTGTGTATGGGGGGAAAAGGCAATTGTTGGTGTATGATTGTGTATGGTGGAGGGAAAGGTCGTTGCTAGTGTATGGCTGAGTGGAATGACAATGATTGGATTGAGTTGGTGTGACGAAACATATGGATACGTGGACAAGTGGGTGAGTGCTTTTTTTATAGAGGAAATCCCATTCTTTTCCCACATTGGCCTTTCATTTGTGCTTGCACGAGACAATTGCAATATGATGGCTATAACTCCCTAAGAAAGGCCATGGTTTGAGAGATGGCATCCTCCCACCATAGTGCACATAAATTGTGACCATCCTTGCTCCTAAGAAAGGCCACAGTCAAAGAGATGGCTTCCTCCCAACACAATGCACACAATCCAACCATCCTCGCCCGTTGGCTAAGGAGTATGTTCCAGATCCTTTTAATGCACTAAGTACAACACGTGTTTTGGAAATGAGTGACATTGAAAATAAATTGTGATTTGTACATATTTTCTTTGCTCCCTATAAGATGTTCAGTTGGTGTTGTCGTGTTATGTACTTGATCGTAACATCCCTATTGGGTATTAGACTATGGGGATAAACAATTTTGTCTGTATGCTCATGATTTAGTAATAATGTTCAAGCACCATAGGTATTGTTTTCCCAAGGAAAACCTCATGGGGAAACCCAAGGGATGCTTCCCTACATTCGTGGCATCCCTACTAAACTTGTTGGCATAGGCTAGTGCACCTTGTTACACCTCATACTATGTGATGTGTTACATTGGGGTTTTCAGCTGTTACCTTGGAGCAACTTAATGAACTTGGGGGATCTACATCTTCATGCAACTTCTTCTCTTCTTTAGGATGGTTATTTGATGAAGGTCTTTCGTGGAGGATGGTCATTTATCTATGGTGGATGGAGAGGTTAATGGTCATTCTATGGTTGGATGCCTCTTTCATGCAGTGGTTTCATTCTCTTGACATAGGGATGTTTTATAGTGACTATATTTGATGATGTTGTATTATTGGTGTCACTTGAAGGGAGTGTCTACATGGCCCCCTTTTGTTGACCCTTTTGTTGAATGTGTGGTGGGGACATACTTGATGCTAGATGGGGTTAAAACTGTTCTCATGTCCCCTTTCCTTTGGTGTTGATGTGTTGTGGTAATGCACTTTGTCTTGGTGGGATTTCCCTAGGGGATATGACTTGATATTGTAACATTTGTTGGACATCGCTTTGGGGGATGTGTAATGGATGATGTTAGTACCCTTGTGATGTAATATTTCCTAAGCTTGAGTTAGAACAGAGGGGTACTTCACATGTTCTTGATGATCAAGCATATTTCTAAGGTTTGATGTGATATTAATCATATATTAGTACTTTGGTGGAGCGCCCTAGGTTCAAATTTGGGTAGAGCTTTTAATTTTTCATTAATTGGGGTATTACTAGGGAGAGCAAATTATTTACTTGGTACAACACTTAATGGAGTGCCCCTCGTCATTGGCAAACATGTTCATGGTGATTTAATCAGTTGGTGATCAATTAGAGGTTGGACTATGGTTTGATTAAAAAGTTAGCCTTGGTGCACACATGTTGACGTCGATTTAACCATCCATTGGTTAATTTAATCCTTTAGAAAGCTAGTACTTTAGCACCCTCCATTGGCCTCTTTTCACAATTGGGAGAGATTTATCGAAGGTTATACATACTTATTCTATGAAGCCCTCTCTTATGGCACAAATTCCAAGGCACGCGGAGGAGTATTTTATTATTGGTTGATGAGTGTAACAACCTTAGTGCACTTCTCTAGGATGCCTCCTCTTATGCACATGGTTTTGAGGTGAATCAAGTAACGGTTTTGAAAAGAACGCATGATTTTGGCACATGCTTTGATGGGGTCAACCACCATTGGTATTATCTCCTAAAGCATACTTCACTTGGTGATATTTTATTATTTGTTAGTTAGACGTGCTTGAAATGGCACATTCTTCTAGGGCACATTCATTGGCGGTCTCTCCTTCATGGTCAAACATACAATTGGCATCATTCTCTCTCTTGGAGTGCCCTATCTTCTTTCACATAGGTAAGGAGTTGGCACACCTCCTTAGGGTGCACTCATGTGAGGTTAGTTGAAAAATGATTATTTTAGTCAGTTGGTTGCACTTTGGAGAAAGAGCCTTGGTTGACTGACCTCTTTTCTTGAGGAGCACTCTAGTGAGTTGGTATCTTGTACATTTATCAATAGAAAGCTGGTGGAGTGACCTCTTTCTTCACACGTGTGAGTGGTTGATGATACTATTTTGAGGAGTTTGTTGAGGAGTGCCCTCCTAAGGGGATATTATTGCAGATTTTATTTTTAGATTTGAAGTATTGGCTCACATTAAAGTATTACAATTTTGGGAAACGTTGGTTATTCCTTCAGATTTTTCATGCATTCCTAGATTTCCACATTATCTTTAGCCTTGGGTTTGGCCATCCAATTCCAAGATTTTGATGATAACTCCATTTGGCTTCCAAGCATCTTACATCATTCTTACGATTGATTGTAGATAGTAATATTGTCCATGAAGATGTTTTGATAAAGGTTTTTGCATTTTCTTTGAATGGAAGAATGTATGGGAGTGATATTGTGATTTCAGGTCAAAAGAGATAAACTGATTTCCAGATTTTGAGAAATATTGGCTGTATGGTTATGATGAAGAACAACATATTTTGGATTTATATGAAGCATGCTTTTGAGTTGATATTTGCACTAAAGTTGAAGAGAAGGTTTTTCGTGTGATAATTGTCTCTCATAAGAACCCTTGAGGTTTTCTCTTGGTTGAAATTAAGAAGAGATATGAAGTACAAATACTTGGCAAAATATATTAGAAGAAAATATGCACATCGCAGGAGAAATTGCAGCATTGCTCTTCATCTCATGAGCCACTTTCATATTATATTTTAGAAAAAAGTAACGACTTTGTTGAAGAATCTATTTCATCACCACATTTAGAAGAGATTGTTAATGAAGTCTCCTCATTCTCTCATGAAGATAAGGGTAGTGTAAGTTGTAGTTCTTTCTTGAATTTGATTTAACGATGTAATTGATGATTTGGAGAAGTTTGTTTTTGAATAGAAACTGTTGTATGATAATGAAATGTCGGATGTGTTTAGTTCTTCATATGATGTGAATGAGGGTAGAAATGAAAATTTTCAGATTTGACGAGCATAGCTTGGAAAGGGATTATTGGAAATTATTTGGGGATTCAATCTATGGCACTAATAGAGATGATTTCTTTGAGGAAAACACTGTTTTTGAATCCCTTGGACAACCAAGTATAGAAGCTGCATATTCAGAAATTTCAAATGTTAATTTACAACCATGTTTGCACCTTAATGATTCAAAAGTTTTTTAGATTGTGAATGTTAAAAATACAAAAAATTTATAGCTACTTTCTTCCCTAAATAATTCAGAGAATTTTCAGATTTTTGAGCATGTTAGTGATGATGAAAGTGCTAGTAATATCTAGCTATCTACTTCTTCATATCTATGTGAATGTTCATCTGATTTTTCAATTGAAGTCACCTTTTATGTGTTGGAAATTGTATGGAACAACAAAATATCAGTGCAGATTTTATGACAGTCGTTTCCAGCCATCTATTTGTGACCATAATTTTAGTTCTATATTTGAAATTTCATCTCTACTTCATCCTCATGCTTGTTAGAAGACATTTTATGGCTGGAGCAACCTACATCCTCAATGCTTGAGGGTGTTGATGATGTTTGTCATGTAGGTCAACGTTTGGAGAGAGACTTGAAGATGCATTTTCAGATTGATGAGGTGCTTCCATTTTCATTTTTAGATCATTATTTTCAATCCTCTTCAACATTACATTGAGTTAGCATGTGTGTTGGAACATGTTCTCTTTATTCATAATTTTATAGTGGCTACGATTTATGTAATGTAATTTCATTTTACACCCATGCTATAATAATAGAGATTCCAACATACATAGGCCTAATTATTATGTAACCTTGTTTTAGATCATAACCAAATATAATGGTAGTGTTATGGCCGCGAGGAGATGCTTGAGTGGTTGCATTGACTTTTTGATTTCACTTAGCCTTTTGCTTCATCCTAAAGTCAAGTACGAGAGGATGAATAAACTCAATAGAGTATTAATTTCTTTTTGAACTTCTCTTGGCATTTTTGAAGTCAAGTTTTTGAGATTTAGTTGATGTAAAAAATAAATAAAAATAATTGCAGTAAGTATTTGGTGTTTAGGGATGTGAATAAAGCCATTTGACCACATTTTCATGTTGCCTTTTGCTTCTTTGAGCTTTCTTGTTGGTCAACTAGAGATTTTTGAGGTTCTCATGTACTCCCAAGGAAAGTACATGTCCCCAGTTAGAGCCTATTGTTGCACCTCATATTTTATGAGGTTTCACATTAGTTTTTTTAGCTGGTATCTTGGAGCATCTTGATGGACTTGGGGGATCTACATCTTCATGCAACTTATCTTTTTTAGGATAGATCTTTGGTGGAGGATGGTCATTTTTGCGTGGTGGATGGATAGGTTGATGGTCATTCTATAGTTGGATGCCTCTTGCATTCAGTTGCTTCATTCTCTTGACATATGGATGTTTCCTTGTGACTATATGTGATGATCTTGTCTTATTGGTGTCACTTGAAGGGAGTGTGTACATGGCCCCCTTTTGTTGAATGTGTGGCAGGGAAATAATTGATGCTAGGTGAGTTAACACTTTTCTCATATCCTCTTATTTTTGGTATTGATGTGTTGTGGTAGTGCACTTTGCCTTGGTGGGATTTTTGTAGGTGATATGACTTGATATTGTAACATTTGCTAGACATTGCCTAGGGGGGATGTGTAATAATGATGTTAGTACCATTTTAATGTAATGTTTTTTAAGTTTGAGTTAGAAAATGGGGTTACTTCACATATTCTTGATGATCAAGCCTTTTCCTAACGTTTGATGTGATGTTAATAATGTATTAGTCCTTTAGTGGAGTGCCTTTGGTTTAAACATAAGTAGAGCTTCTATTTTTTCATTATGTGGGGTTTTACTTGTTAAATTTTGGTTAGGGTTAGGATTTAATGCAAAAAATACAAAATTCATTTAACTTTAATGCAAAATTATATTCAATAAACTAGTATTGAAATGAGATAGTACAACAGTAAATAAACAATGCAACTTGGAACATAATTTTCATTTCTTTCACCTTTAACACTACTAATTGGGTCACTGTGATAAAGTAATCTTCAGTAACATGTAATCACTAACAATAGTATAACTTACACAGTGTTAATCAACAATAACAGAAATAAAGAAGACAAATTTGGGGTACTAACATGGAGTGTGGAACCCTTCTTGTTTTATACTCTGAAAATTTTACTTTCAGAAAAGAACTGTGCCTCTCAGAGGCCAATCAAAACCTTAGGTGAAAGCCTTAATTACTCAACACAAAGGATCAATAGAAATATCGGACCTAGAATAAACTTCAGTACAAGGACCAAACAAAAAATAAGTCCCAACAATATGAATCTGATCAAGATAAGTCTCGACAGTAAGGTAGGTTTGATATAAAGCAATTAATAGGCATGGCAATAGATCTTAACACAAGTGACCAGATTCAAAAGGGCCACGACCTCTTGAAATTATCACACTACAACAAGAAGTTTGATTCCCACGCCTCACGGCCTCCACAATGGGACAAGATCTGACCCTTAAGGCCTCACAACATTCACAAGTGTGCCACCAACAGACCCTAGGGCCTCACGACCTCCACTAATAGACACCCAGAAGGCAGATCTAGTGTCACGACCTCCCCAAACAAGTAGATAGGACCCCTTCAACAACACACCAGGTAGATCGGGCCTCTAAACAATTAGATCAGACCTCAGTCAAGCATGCAACAACAGATCGAGTCTCAAACAGGCAGATCAGATCTTCCAACTAGTAAATCAAACCTTAATAAAACAGATTGGACCTCAGCTACGGCATGAATTAGCCAAGCAAATCAACAGCAGGTTGCGACCTCCTCAGTAAAGCTCACGGGTAGCTGGACGACTTAGTTTAGGAGCACAAAAGCCCTCAATATTTATTTCAGACCAAATCTGGAATATCCAACAGGTGGGTGGCCTTCAAACATAAGTAGGCAACAGTGAAACCCTTGACGTCAAGCATAGAAGGAGTAGAGCTGAGATAAAAGATGATGGAGTGTCAACTTGCCAAATGAGAAACAAAGGACCTCAATGTATAGGATATTAGGATCTTCTAGAGAGGTCATCAAATAATTCTTTACACAAGTTTGAGCTCCATTAAATTAGGGTAGTACCAATAAGTTCAAAAATATAAAATATAAATAAAGTGACTTGGGTGGATACCACATTTATGGTCAAAACAATAAAGCCTTATAAAATATAAATAGGGTGACATTAGGTGGGTACTAGGGTCATTTAATTAGTTAGGTGAGGGTACAAGTACCAACACATGACCCAACATAAGATAAGTGAGGGTACATGACCCATAACCCCTAGGACCAAGGATATACCACAAAGTGGACAAACAACCATAGTAGCCATAGGACCAAAAACATCAAGATGGTACAAATTAAAAACAATTCATGGTGGGTAAATGACCCTACTAACCACAAATCAAAGACAAGGTACCACAAGACCAATAATCAACAAGGTGTAAGGACCAAAAGTAAATCAACCAAGGTGGGGAAGGTACAACCAGCCATCAATCTCTCAAATGTACAAATGTTCCATATAACCTGAAAGTTCATCATCACTGTATAAGGAAGGGTCCACACTGGATGATGTGATCATGTGGTCCTCTAGATTGCTCCTTAGGTCAAATGCTAGTGGCTCCATCAAGGGGTGCCCAGTCCCTTGAGAATACCATCTAACTCAACCATTTCAAAGACCTAGGAGAAGAGGACATCACAGATCATCATCTTGGTCCACTGACCAAGATCCACCTGATTAACTGACCAGGTATGTCACTGCAGGAACTACTTGGTCCTCGTGACCAAGAATTTGCTTGGTCCCGGATCAGGAGGTCTCTGTCTCAACCTGCTGGACCTGCTGGACCTGCTTGGTCCTTGTGACCAAGAAACTGTCTGGTCCCAAACCAGAATACCCTAGAGACAAATAGGAGCCCTAGCCACATGCTAGGTACTTTGCCATTGCATAAACCTACTTGGTCCTCTACCAAGAACCCCAAGAGACAACTGGGGACCCTAGGGTACCTTCTAGGGGCTTACTCTTTACTCTGCTTGGTTAACTTGACCATGAACCCCAGTTAACTAACTAGGGTACCATCCTCTCTAAGAATGGGTCTCGCAGTTGCACTAACTTTAACATTACTAGGGAGAACAACTTATTTACATGGTACAACATTTAATGGAAAGCTCCCCTTTCATTGGCACAAATGTTCATGGTGATTTAATCAGTCAGTGACTAATTGGAGGGTGGAATATGGTTTGATTAAAAATTTAGCATTGATGCACACATGTTGAGGTCTATTTAACCATTAATTAGTTAACTTAATCATTTAGAAGGCTAATATTTGAGCACTCTCCATTGGCGCCTTTTCATATGTGGAAGAGGTTTATTGAAGGTTATGCATGCTCTATGGAGCCCTCTCCTCTGACACAGATTTTAAGGCACGTGGATGAGTATTTTAGTATTTGTTGCTGAGGAGTGTAATAACCTTGGCACACTTCTCTATGTTTCCTCCTCTTATGCACACGGTTTTGGGGCAAATTAGGTAATGGTTTGAAAACAACACATGGTTTTTGTACATGTTTTGATGAGATCAACCACCATTGGCACTATCTCTTAGGGTGCACTTCACTAGGTAGTATTTTGTTATTTGTTGGTTGGAGGTGGTTGAGATGGCACATTCTTCTATTGCGCATCTCCATGATGGTCTCTCCTTTATGGTCAAACACACTCTTGGATCACCCTAGCTTCTTTCACATGTGCAAGGAGGTTGGCACACCTCCCTAGGGAACATTTATCAATGGAAAGTTGTTAGCGCACCCTCTTCTTGCACACTGTGAGTTGTTGTGGATACTATTTTGAGGAGTTTGTTGAGGAGCGCCCTCCTAGGGAGAGTATTTTATTAATTTTTAACTCATGCATCTTGAAGGGCATTCCATGGAGGAGTTGTTATGTGGACATCCTCCTATGTCAACGATTAATTTATTATTTTGCACGTAAGCATCTTGGAGGGTGTTACCCCCCATTTTGCATGGGTGTCTACTTGTAATTTCATCACAATTCTCAGTGGGGATGGCATGTTGATGATACCTTGGGATGCTAGCCTATGAATGATTCCCGAGATTTGATGCCTTTTGTTCTTGTTGGTTGATGAGAGTTTGGATGGTATGTTGATAATTTTCATGGTGGTGTTGAGTTATTGGCATTTTCTCACATTTTGTAGTTGATTTTTCATGGTTATTCCATGGCGAATTGAGCAAACTAGGACCATGCTATCATACCCTTGGTTCTCCAAGGCCTTAGCTCAGAAGAGGTCATGTGATATATGGTTGGAAATCTCTTTTTGAGTCCTTTCCAAAGGTACATAAATCTTAGCTAGATTCCTAGTAGTTTGGGAGCACTAGATTCATCATTTAAGACATTTTCCAGCAGTTTGGTACCATGTCTTCAAGAGGGTGGATCTCACTCAGCCTAGGTCTATTTGGAAAGTGCTACATATGGTTGGAAATCTATTTTTGAGACCTTTCCAAAGGCACATAAAGCTCAATATGTTTCTTAGTAATTTGGGATCGTTGGAGTCATCTTTCAGGTCTTTTTTGTTGGTTTATGGTCCATTTTTACCTGTTTGGTAGCTTGTCTTTAGGAGGGTGGGTCTCACTCATCCTAGATCTGTTTTGGAAGTGCCATATATGGTTGTATTATCTTTTCGATACCTTTCCAAAGGTGTAGATCACCAACAAGATTCCTAGGGGTTTGAGAGCACCGGGGTAATATTTTAGGCCACTTTTCACCTTTTTGGAGCTATTTCTAGCACTTGGTTTATTCCCCTACTATGATGGGAGGAATCCCACTTCTTTGGAACTATTTTTCATGGGTATCCACTTGTATTTTCATCAAAATTCTTAGTGGGGTGACATGTTGATGATACCTTGGATGCTAGCCTATGAATGATTCTTGAGATTTGATGCCTTTTGTTCTTGTTGGTTGATGAGGGTTTGGATGGTATGTTGATAATTTTCATGGTGGTATTGAGCTCTTGGCATTTGCTCACATTTTGTTGTTTTTTCATGGTTATTCCAGGGTGAATTGAGCAAACCTTGACCATGTTTTCAAAACCTTAGTTCTCCAACGCCTTAGCTCAGAGGAGGGCATGTGATATATGGTTGGAAATCTCTTTTTGAGCCCTTTCCAAAGGTACACACATCTCGACTATATTCTTGGTAGTTTGAGAGCGCTGGATTCATCGTTTAGGTGTTTTTTCAACAATTTTGTACGTTGTCTTCAAGAGGGTGGATCTCAATCATCCTAGATATATTTGGAAAGTGGTATGTATGGTTGGAAATCTATTTATGAGACCTTTCCAAAGGTACATAATGCTCGGTCAGATTCCTAGTAGCTTGGGAGCGCTAGAGTAATCTTTCAGGCCATTTTTGCTATTTTTCTAGTCCATTTTTAGCTTTTTGGCAGCTTGTCTTCAGAAGGGTGGATCTTAGTCATCCTTACTCTGTTTAGGAAGTGCCATATATGGTTGTAAGCTCTTTGTGAGACCTTTCCAAATCTGTAGATCGCCCAACAAGATTATTAGGGGTTTGAGAGCACTGGGGTCATCTTTTAGGCCATTATTTCACCTTTTTGGATCTATTTCCAGCACTTGGTTTATTCCCCTACAATGATGGGAGGCATCCCACTTCTTTGGAGTTATTTTCTCCTTACATGGAGAATCTTATGGGTTGATTCTTGTACATATGGCGTTAACCACCTCATATTATGGATGCTTGTTAGAGTTGGTTAAAATTCAGAGGAGCATTTTTTTTGTTTACTCCTCGCTAGGATAGACCTAGGGTTTTGGTAGATCTATTATTATTTTATTGTAAAGGAAATGCTCTCCTATATAAGAGAGCATTTTTCTTGTTTTAACTCATGGTTGGATTTTGAGAGCTCTCTCTCTTTTGGAGCCTAATAGACATATTTTTCTTGGTGCAACTTGAAGTGTAAGGGTTTCTTCTCCATTTGTAAGTGTGGTTTTCCTTGTTCTGATCTTTAATGTTGCAAGTGATTTGTGGAATAACTAAAACTTGTTAATTAGGGCCATAGAAAGACAAATCTGTCTCATTGAAGGGTTGTGAGAGAAAATCTCCTCCATCACTTTGTTGGTTTATGCACGAATGTATTAGTATTGCTTTTGTCATTATCTAGGAGGTGTCACTATTTTATTACTTCATTGCATGAGCTATGCCCTAGTTCACATTGTTTTCAGTTGGCACCGCAAGGGATCTCTTAGTGATTTCTACATTCATTTCAGTACATGTTAGGGTTTATTAGTGGTATGTGCAAACAATCTTGATTTCCCTAACTCTTCATGAACTCATCCTTTCATTGGTCCTATTTCCTTTGAATCATTTTCCATGGGGATTGGCACTAGTCTTCATGGTCCTCCCATCAACCCTTTTTCTTTATCTTTACTACAATAAAACTTAATGTTTTGCTAAGTCCATCTTTCTATATCACCTTGTGCCTTATCATTGAGCTTTAGCAATCCTATCTCTAGGGAAGCACCCCTTGAGTTGGAGAAGAGTCTACCTAAAGTGTAGAGAGGGAATTATTGAGGTGACAGTGAGTGACCCCTCTAATATGGTTGCACTGCTTTGTTCTTTGGGGCTTTAATCATACATGTTAGTTCAAATGCAATGCCGATTCTCATGTTTATGATCCATTGTGTATATCTAATGTATATGATGCAACGTTTGGGGTAGAAATCCATGCTCTTCATTAAGTATTGGAAAGTAATTTCCTATGGAGCACAAATATTGGTTCAAGAACAAGATTGTGCTATCAAGAATGATATTATTGTTGTCCCAATGATGGACAATATTATAGTGGAAGTGAAAGATTGCTTATAACAACTTAAAGGCACTATAACAAATGACATGGACTACTTATATTTAAAAAACAAAGAAAATCTAGCATGCGAGGAAGTCTTTGAGGTAAAATATCATTCATGTTGTAGGTAACTTGGCTCGTTAATTTTTTTTTTTGGTTTTAAATTGCACACATGGATAGGGAATTGTTGGAGTGTTTTTAATTTTTTAGATTTTATTTATTTTTAGTTGTAAAATTTGTTTTCGACAAAATGGGCATCACGAGAAACCCTCTGGGCATTTCCCCTCATTTCGAGGATGGTACCTAGGGTAAACCATTTGGTTGTAGTTTTGATAACCTAACCTGATAGGGACATTGAGTGAGACTAAGAATATTCATAGATGCAACCAACTCAAGGACTTGACCCCGTGACCTCCTAGTTGCAATTCACAACACTCGACCACTTGAGAGATTCCACTGGGCTACTTATTGCTAGATTATAGATACACCAAGCATTTGTAATAATATATTATTGTTTATACCTTTCACATGCTTTCAAAATCAACTTTCTAATTCTCTATGGCGCTCTGTTCAAGCAAAAGTGAAATAAACAATGAACTCTCCAAGGATAGGGCTATTATCCACCTTGGTATTTCTTTCCCTTCTCCAAGGAATAAAGGAAAGAAAGCCCAAGGGGATAAATTTTGATAAAACCAATTATGGTTTCCAAGTTTAACGAGGAAGATGATAAGAGAAAAATAACAAAGGCATATTTATGGAGAACGACAATGCAAAGGATACCTCCTATTAGAACCTCAAGTAGCTTTGTTGAAGCTAAAACTATGTAGATAAATTAGTTGAAGTGCAGAGACTGAAAACAAGCATCAAACACATAAAATCCTTTAGAGAAATTTATAGTACATTCGGTGTTGCTTGTTGACCTTGGTAGGGTATATCAACTTATTTTTTGGAACTGATATGCTTTTGGTTTCCTCGTGGTTGGAAGTGGAAGCCATCATTATTGATGGGCGATGTACTTTGTAAACCCTATAACAATCATGGCCTGTTGAAGGAACTTGGTGCTAACCAATGTTACAAAAACCGGATCGGAAGCGGCAAAACTAGTCGGTTCGACCGGTTCAGAGGCCTCACTGGTTCAAACCAGTGTCTCAAACCAGAAATGACTGGTTCCATACGGAACCCACCAGTTCTGGTCGGTTCCGGTTCTAGTTTTGATCGGTTCAATACAAAACTATACAACGACACTTAAGAGGCCATTTTTATTTTTTATTTTTTAAATAAAAAATTTGGTTGAGTGGGGAAGGTTCTACATAACCCTAAACCCCTAAGAAAGCTATAAAAGCAACGCCAACCGCTCTATTTTTGTCACACTATTCATTTGAATATTTTGAGTTAAGAATCATTCTTGATATTCCTATGAACTGTAGCAGCCTTGAAAGAGTATGCTAAGTACCCACAACAGTCCTGGTTATATCATCATAACAACAATAAAATACACCTAATAACAGTTACCTACAACAGTAAAGAGGATTTGAGCAACCCTAACAACAACTTTGAGCTAACTGTGTATTTAAAAGAAACTTTTGTGGGCATATTCCAAGGTGACAATCTGTTACAACAACCTTGTAACAACCCTTTCAACAACAACAGTTTCCTCAGCATGTTAGACATATGATTCAAGTGAAATATGCTTAGTATGGCACCTAGCAAAATACATACAGGAGCCCTTTTTGCAAATTTGTGTATAATGGTTTTGATTCACATGGTTGAACATTAATATATAAATGAATTTTCAAAATTTGAATATTTTATGTATTTTTGGTGGACTGGTTTTGTGATCTGTTTTTTTCCCGGGTTTTGGTCCGGTTCCAGTTTTCGAGGTCGACCGGTTCGACCACCGATTTGGTTTTTGTAACCTTGGTGCTAACATGGATCTAAGTACTATTAGTGAATATTTGATGGAGATGAATGACTACTATGGTTGGTTTCTTTCAAGTGATGCTTGGTGACACTTTAAATGTACTGCAAGTAATAGGTTTTTGTCTCAAATTATTCTTGGAGTAGTGGATCTTGGGTTTTTCTTGGAGTAGTGGAAATGAGTTCCCGGGGAAAGAGGCACCGTGCTATAGGAGGTAAAATCCAAGGTAATGTGTTTCTCTTCTCTCAAGGGGGCTACCCACCACCTGTTCAAAAGAGGCATAAAAATACCGTTAGAGGGATAAATTTCCTCGCCCCACTTGATGAAGGTTCTTAGTGGCAAAACATAGGATACCTACCCTATAGTTTACTATCGTGGGATGTTGACAATACTTGGATTGGAATTTGTTGGCCGTTGGAACTGCTCCCAGTGTCCATTGTTATAACCATTCAGTTGTTACCTTGCGGGATGATGTATTCGACGGGTTCACAACCATCGACACGAGAGCCTTTGGAAGGCCTAATTACAATTTGAGTGGAAGGACTCTAGGTTATAGGGACCTATTTACATTTTATTTTGCGAATACATTACATGATAAATTTTTGAAATATAAGTATATGCATATGGACAAAAAATCCAATTCCAGCATGGCAAGAGATATGGACAAAAGACAAAGGACATAAGATATTATATAGTGATCTCTAAAATTGAACTACGAAGAGATTGAACACAAGTGAAAAGTGTATTTGACTTCAAATAGCATGGTTATGAAAAGAGAATAAAATTTGAAACATGACCCCAAGTGGAGTTGGAATTGATTTCATTGTAACATTGAGAGTTCTAGGAAGTCCAGGTAAAGTTACTTTTGGGGCAAGATTCACTAAGGGAAGGAAACAATATAAGAGAACATTGATATTATTACTATATGAATTAGAATTAAGAACGACACACATTTGGGCTTGGCTAGAATTTCTCAAGGTAAGTGGAGCAACAAGACTATGTGAGAAATTACATGCACATGAAACTCAAATTTAGGAAAATATTGTTGCATAGTCAAATTGGCCTTGAGGATAGCCGAAGACAACAATGTTACCCAATTGATCAGGTAACATGAAAGATGTTGATTGAATCCATGTAGTTCTAAGAACCCCTTCAACCATATTTAAATACCCTAAATTTTCATACATTTGCTTGTGATGTTTGAATGTGTTTGAAGTAGTCATGGGTGAGAACATAGTCTTTGAATGCTTCTTACTTTGATTCTATTTTTTTTTCTTAATTCGAACAAAAGTCCCTTATTTGGTCAAAGTTGAACTTTCAAAAATTCAATTGGACTATATGCACGGATAGATCCCGATCAACCATCACAGGACCCCATTCCCTCTCACACAACTTCAAGAGTAATTGGGAGGTGCAGTGGGTTTGTAAGAGGTGGAGATTGTTTAGAATACCTTATGGATGCTTTTGCAAGAGAAGAGTTCGGGAACCTGAGTCGTATTTGAACAGTTTGAGAGTATGTTAACAACATTATCAAGTTGCATTTTGAACAATACTCAGTTATTACACAAGCTCAAATACTACATGGATCGCTAAAACTTAAAATACTGAAAGATGCCATAAACCTGTTGGGTTTTAAAGATGCTAAAGGTAAAAGGGAACATGACACCGTGGCAAAAAATATCACAAAAGCGTTATCTTCATTCAAAAAATCAGGAAAACCTGATATCCGAGCTACTCACAGGGCAATAACGATTGCTGTTGTGGCACCAAAAAACCCAATAAATTGAATGGTGGCAACAATGCCAAATTGCTCCTTGTTTCAAGAAAAACATTGCACAAATATACTCAATTCAGGGTCCGGATAGATGAAAACAATGAAGCTGCTTGTTGGGATCTTATTTGTAGGAGACCTTATCGAGACAAGGTTTTTGAATGCGTTAGAGAGAAGGTGGTAGATTTTTGGGACAACCATTCTCGTGCTATACCAGATCGAAAGCATGTCCTGCGACAATGTTTATCCATAGGGATTTATGTTGAGCATTGTAATCATGTTATGGAGATGTCAAGAATTGCATTGTTTGAGGAATTTCAAGAGGCCAATCCCAGTGTCGATATCTCAACCAACATGTTTGACAAGCTAAAACCGTGGTATATTAGGCCGAACACAATTTGCAACACTTATTGTTGTCGATACCATGCTGAATTTCAACTTTATTATGACACATTTATAGGCTTTTGCAAAAGGCACTAGCAGGGTGAACTAGCTCCTCTCATGGTGTGAGATTTTGTTTCTGCTATACTATGCAAAAGGAATCCAGTGGACGTCTTTTTCAACAAAAGATGTGTAGGTGGAAGAAGATGCCCTGAATGTGGTAATTTGGCATTGTTCCATAGACATTTCATGTTCAATCCAAAACACTCTGGACTGTTAGATATCACAGTCGTGGAAGAGAAATGAGTATGTTACCATGGATGCATTGTCTTCTTCAGCTGCGCCATCTAAAATGATTGACTTGCCTGTAGACAAAATTCTTACTATAGAGTTCATGGAGAAGTTCCAAAATTAGATTTATAAATACGCCAAACACTCTCACATGTCCAGGTGGCAAATTGCTGAATTCATGCATTCTTGTGAGGTATTTGAGCCAGCCACAATCTTATCAGTGATAGACTTCACCGAGAACTACATATTTTCTCCCCAAATTGAGATACAAAGTGAGTACTATCACTCTGACCAGGTGTCAATGTTTGTACATGTTTTGTACATACATGCTTAAGAGATCATTGATGGTAGGGATAACACTCTTCAATCAGACAATGTGATTAAATAGTGCCTTTTTTATGTGAGTTATGGTCACGACCATGGCACATTGTTCGTTCAACACTGATTTGGGTTGATTTATGACTCTTTGTTTGTTTAGAACTGCTTTGAGTTGATTTATGACTCATTTAGAAAAAAATGGGGTGTCATTTATAGAACATTGGATTTGGTCAAATGGGGCTGCAGGGCAGTTCAAATTGGCACGTTCTTTTTACTGGTTGAGTTACCTTCATAAAGAGACAAGAGTTCAACATACTAGGAGTTTTTTTGAAACAAGGAAAAGAAAGGGAGAGCATGATGGTACAGGTGCTTGTGTGAAACAAACACTTAGAAGGTACCAGATGAGTCAGGGTGCAACCTGACTCAAATCATCTGCAGAAGTAGTTGACTGGTACACATTGCATTTGGGACATGAAGGTCACGAACATGAAAGGTCGATGCATAGGTAAGAGACTACGGTGTGTAGTTGAATATCACATTTTGAATGTTTTTTGAAACATCATCTTAGTTGAAAAATTATATATTTGATACATTTATTGCATCCATTGGTGATGTGAATAGATTGTTGGAATATGTAATGATGACTGGATGTATTAATTTGGAAGGTAATAATGTTCACTCTAATGTAATAGAGTTATCGCACATGTATTATGTAATAATTTATTATTGTTTCATTTATTATATAAAGAGGTAAAATTACATTATCCCACATGTAATATTGGGATGTAATTTCTCCTTACCTCTTGGTATATAATATAGTCAAGAGAGTCTTATCAAGACACATGAAACAATGAGATACATCTAATGATCATCTTGTAGACACACTTTGTGTGTTGTGAATATGGAGTGCGATACGTGGGAGCTCTCTATTGTAAGATTGAATATTATTGATGAATAAGAAGATTTTTCCCTTCACGTGGATGTTTCTCCATCTGGGGTTTTACCACATATATGGTGTTCTCTTGTTTATTCTCTTATCTCCATTTTTTTTCATGTTCTTTATTTCTTGGTTAGATAGGATGATAGAATAGCTCATGCTATGCATGTTTGGTATTGTTGTATGATTTTCTCATATTCTTAATATTCTAACATGGTATCCGAGTAGGTTTCTATACTCTACCTTCTCAAGTAAAATATTAGATTTTTGTTTTCAAGCAAAATTGTCACATGTTTTTACTTGAGCACTTCATATTTTGTAGTTTTATGACCCGATCTACAATACCCAAGTGATAGTTTTTCAGATCTAGGATTTATTCTACATATTTGAATTTATTTTCAAACCCTAACCCTTGTGGATAAATGTTTAAGGTAAAATTGGGCGACAAATTTTAGATCAATTTCTGTTACTCTATGTATATTTTTAACAAAAAGATTGCATACCTAAGTTCCTCTTGCAAAAATACTCAATTTAAAAAAAAATTCATCTCGTTTGGAGTCCGGAAAGTAGAGATATTGTTGTTTTAAAATAAGCTATTTTCTAGTATTTTTGGTGACGAACGTGCAGATTGCAAAGCAAATATCTTTTGCCATTGAGTGTCCAGATTTATGTTCTGTTTATGAAGATGGATGCAGAATGGCTACTCCAGCTCCGAAAACAGGTTATAATAAATATTCTAGGAAATATTGATCGAGTTATGGTCATTTTAAAGTTTTGGCATTTGTGAGAAATATTTGATTTATTCATTTCTTATTTTGAATTTATTGTCATGAACTTCTTGTTCTCTATGCTTTAGGGTTTATTTTAGTTTATTCATCTTGTTTACATAGGTTGTCTTGTTCTTGTTTGACATGTCTCTAACCTTCTTTTTGTGGAAGATGTTTTGAAAATTTTCAGGGACATGGATATCTAGTATGGTAATGGTGACATCAAGAAATGAACCAATGCTTAGGACTTAGTTGCTTGATGGCTATATTTTCATATCTATAACTGATATCATTGTTTTATTTGATCAATTTTGTTCAATATTCTAACATGGTCTCATTCTTCTAATACTGATGATGCTTCTAACGTGGTATCATATTTTACTCAATATTTTATCTTGGTATCACATTATGCTCTTGCATATTTAGATGCATTTTTTTAAATTCAATTTTTTCTTAAATACTTTTTCACTTCTAAAAATTTAATGTTTGATTTAAATTTTGGACATCTTGTGTATGCTCTTGGTCATTATCTTTTTGTCCTTGGTTGCATTAGTTTTTTAGTTTCTTAGTCTTTTTCATGATGTTTCTAGAGGTTATCACTTGTTCCTATTTACATTTCACTATCCTATCTTTGTGGTAGATGCCTTTTTTGACATTTTAGGAGCATGTATCTCTAGTATTTCTCATGATGAGAGCAAGAAACCATTTAATGCTTTCTATTCTAACAAGTGCTTAATGACTATATTTTTCCATCTACATGTGATATCTTATAATATGCGATCTTTATTTGCTCTTACTAATTTCTTGAGTAAAATCAATCTTTGAATCTATGCGATATCATGTTTTATATCGTAATGGTGCGTGGTAAGATTCTTGTCCTTTCTTAATAAGGTTTAGTTTCTTTATCGTGTATTGTAGAGATTGTATCTTGTTATGTGTTGCTTGTCTCTAACATTCCTATATGGAAGCATTGACATTTCCAGGGCATTAATCTCTAGCATGTCAACATGATGACAACAAGAAAGTAACCCATGCTTAATGACTAGTCATTTCATATTTTTATAAGTGATATCATGATTTGATCTTAATTTTCTATATGTTGATCATGCTAAACATTTTGATCTATCTTCATATATATCATGTCATGTTTATTTCGATAATATTTTACTCAATATTTATATGGCCTTGAACAATCTCATATTATCATTTCATATATCACGTCACGGGCTTATCATATTTATTATATGCTTTACTCTTGAAAGTTTATTGTGTAGATTATCTCTTTGTTTACTTCACTTTCAATTTATTTGTGAAGAGTTGCAGGGCAGCTTGTTTCTGACGTTCCTTCCTATATTACGCATATGCTGTAATGATATTTGTTCTTTCATCATTGTTCCTTGTTGATCATATTTTCCTCTTTATTTTGGATATTTGAAGTTGTCATGAAAGGGGAATATAATGCAATATCAACCATATTCCATATATAATGTAATGAAGCACCATTTTCTATTGTTAATGTCATGATGATTATCTGCACAATATCATTTTCGATGGTATACCATTGGGGTCTTGTATTCATGAAGAGGTTTATTACATATTTTTATTGCATCTTCCAGCTTGGTTGTGAAGATTGTCTATGCGATATCATTTCTGATGTATAGACCATTGGGGTGTTTTATTCGTGATGAGGTATTTTGCATAGTTCTTTCAACTATCAATTGATTTTCGGTTGTGATGACTGTTGTGGTGTTCTATGAATTTTGCATTTGGATCTAGTAGCCACTATGACTTCTCTTTTAGATCTAGGCACTGTGCTGTTGGATCTCTTGCCACATGTTCTAGGCATTTTGTTGTTGGATCTAGTAGCCATCAAGGATTCTCTTTCAATCTAGGCATTTTGTAGTTGGATCTTGTTGCCACATGTTCTGTTGTATTTGGCCATACACTATTGTGGTATTCTGCAAGAGTTCATCATACAACTTGGTTCAGGTGCAATTTCATGGTTTTGTGAGAAGTAGTTGTTATCTTCATCTACTCCAAGAGGTGAAGTTTGTTTATTCCCAGCTTATGGACATTTTGGAAGTTGTCATAAAGGGGGATGTTATGTAATTCCATCTTGATCCACTTCTATTCTATGTCCTAGTCATCATTAAGGGGGAGTGTTGTAATATGCAATGATGATTGAATGTATTAATTTGGAAGGTAATAATGTCCACTCTTATGTAATAGAGTTATACCACCTCTATTATGTAATAATTTACTCTTGTTACCATTTATTAGAGGTGAAATTACATTTATCCCACATGTAATATTGGGATGTAATTCCTCTTTACCTCTTGGTATATAATAGAGTCAAGAGAGTCTTATCAAGACACATGAAATAATGAAAGACAACTAATGATCATCTTGTAGACACACTTTGTGTGTTGTTGGGGAGATGGAGTGTGATGTGTGCGATCTCTCTATTGCAAGATTGGGGATTATTGATGAATAAGATGATTTTTCTCTACCCATGGATGTTTCCCCATTTGAGGTTTTACCACGTATATCTGGTGTTTTCTTGTCTATTCCCTTATCTCCATTTTTGTTCATGTTCTTTGTTGCTTGGTTAGATATGAGGCTAGAATAGCTCATGTTATGCAGGTTTTGTATTGTTGTATGATTTTCTCATATTCTCAATATTCTAACATATATCCATTCCTTGGTATTGTGAGACAATAGTAGGGACGAGAGAATTGTTGGTTTATCCAGCAATACTGAGAGGGGTGGTGAATCAATATTGCCTACGTCTTCTTTTATTTAAACCATTAACATTTAAAACACAAACAATGGATCAAACAAATAAAGACATGTAATTTTATCATGGAAACCTCAAAAGAGAAAACGACAAAATCAAGCTCATTAAATAAATGATTTCTATAAAAATTGTTTTCTGCTACAACAGATGGAATGCACCAACATCCCAGTTTTCTATTTGCTTCAACAAATAAGGATGCTACAACACCCATGTTTTCCATCTACAACTGGAAGGAGGCTACAACCCCCTTGGAAGACTTCAATCTGCCCCTAGCACCAGCCTTCCACCCCTTTTCTGTTTATTTATTTATTTCTAGAACTCTTTTCTTCAATTATGTTTCTTCATTTCCTTGGTCTTTGACTGATCTTTATTCTTCTTTAATCTAGGCCATTGAGACATCTTCCTTCCATCTCAAATGCTTGTTTATATATTATCTATCTCATTTTTGAAACAGTGTATCTCTTCAAACTGGACTTGTGTCTTTTCAAACTCTCACCTCTTCAAAAAGATTAATTTCCTGTTTATTAATTAAATAATAAAACCCATCTTTGAGATGTAGAACATTTGGTGGCGGGTGATGGTTAAGAAACCCCTAAGTGGAAAGGTCGCCAGTTCGAAACCCCGCGGATACTAAAATCCAACCATGCTAAGGGTTGGTGCGGTCCATGCCGGGTGCGATACCCGGGTGATTTTGATGGCTTAGATGCCCCTGGTTCGTGGTCTCTCAACCAATGGTGAACCCTGCTAGGCAGGGGGTACTACCACTTGCCAACAAAAAATAAATAAATAATAAAACCCTGTGTGTTACCTTTATTTAATCCTTGTTCTATTTAACTAGCTGGGCAATCTTCTTATTAAATCCCTGTTCTTGTGAGAGCATTAAAAAAAATGTTTAACATATGCTTAGTTTGGGCATATTCAGATTCTGTGTAAACATAATTTTTTCTTCAACTTGGGAGGTTGATTTTTCATGCGTGTGACCTCCATATGGAAAAATGAAACCATGAATGTATAACTACTTCAACAAGGAACAAGTTCATGTCAATTAATGAATTTAATGACACACATACATCATCTGGCGAGCATTTGAAAATGGCCTTTTAAACTGCTGATTTGACACTTTGGAAAAATTATCAAACCCTAGGTTAACATGAGGAGATTTTTATTTTCATCAAATTGGAAGTATGAGACATCCAATGGATAGAGGCCAACAAGCTGATTCCATCCAGACCAATTTCATCCTTTGAACCTTCTTTCTCTCTCCTCAATGGGCATTCTTCTGAAGTAGTGCAAATCAAGCTAGGAGGCACTTTTGACAGATTGATATATTTACCTATGGAGATTTTTTGGACAAACAAATGATATGATTGGATGCACCAATCAACATTCTAGAGATCCATACCCTCAAAATAATTTAAGACATCAACCATAGGAAATGGCAGACATTTTACCAAGGTCACTCCAAGGTGGATTTTTTATTTCACCAAAATCCTAAACCAATGGTACTAGATGATTTAGTGCATCTCACTGAGCACAACCAAAGTGATTTCACCTTCAAACTCATCTTCCTCTGACCTAGGTGGACATTTTACTGGACTAGTGCAAAACTTCCTAAAACCCTGTTTTGGCAGACCTATAACTTCCTCCTCAGACACTCTCAAGACAAATTGAGACCATGGTCAGGTAGAAAGATCAACAAGCTACATCATGACAATATGGGTCAGACATAAATCTTAACCTATGAGGTACGTCGAGCATTTTCCCAAGGCCACTTGGACCAATTTTCCAACACTTAGCCATTTTCTAGAATTTCTCCAAACTGACAAATCTCTATATAATTAGGTCAAATTGTAATAATGACATAATGAAGGTACTAGAACATGATCAGGAGGATTTTCATCTGCATCACCCATGCCACATCATCATACATGCCATGTCATCACTTCCTTTGTTATTCCTTTATCTTTCACTGAGTTTTCCCTGCCATCATGTCCTTGGTTATTCCTTTGTCATTACTGAAATCCTTTGACATCAATGACAATCACATTCAACAGGAATTACACTCCATTCGAAGTAAGGACACAAGCGACATATTTTCCATAGAAATGAGAAAATATGCATGCTTTTGTGAGTTATGCATTGATGCAAATGGATGCGATCTTGATAAAAGCCAAGATGTTGGACATGTGAAACAATGGAAATATGTCCCTCTTAACCTGAAGGGTCCTCATCTAATTCTGACATGGCAAGAGATGCACACTGAAGATGCCGTGGTATCATTAGATAATGACCGGGTTTTTGATGTGGTTAAGGGAGGTACACAACTGAACATTAACCAGAGATTAGTCATTATATACACTAAATGCTTTTATTTAGAATCTTTGATTGAATGTTCAAACTTCTAAACTTGTACTTGAATGTATATACATTTGATTAACAAAGGTAATTTTTGTGTCATGTGATCTACTTGTTGTCACTACACCCCCGGGTAATAAAGATAAAATCACATATTATTTAATGCGATGTACACAAATTCAAAGCAGGTTGGTGCGACCCTACCAAGATGGAGATTTCATGTACCAAATTGGCGACCTAATTGTCATGGGGCACTTTTTTGAAAAAGTGAAAAAACAAGGCAATTGTATTATTTACCAAGAGTATATGCCTGAGTATATATCTTGCCAGTACAGTCATTTGGTGGTGGTAGCTTGGATACTTCTCACGAAAATCAAGATGAAGAGCAGTGAATCAAATCGATGGAAGATGTTAGAAGCTGACCATGACCGTCTTATGGAGACTTGCATTCCTATAACCCATTGGCCATAAGAACGATTTTTAGACTATCCGATTTTGTATCAATATTTCACATGGTACCAATGGCCCTATTATCTATCTCATTTTAATTGTAAAATGAGATTGTAAGTTGTAATTTGTACATGTATAAGTAATAAATTCTTAAAGATTTATTGTACAATTGTAATGTGTGCATGTCTAATTAGTAATTTCTTAAAGAGTAATTGTACAATTGTAATTGGTAATTGTGAAATTTTGTAATTTGTAATGTAATTACAATGGTAGATTATATATTGTAAAATGCAACTGTTTGATGGACAATCCACTCGAGCGGACGCGATCCAGATCTCCCTACCTCAATGCGAGTCTAGAACAAATAATACAGACAATAAACCACTTTCCTAGATCTAATTAAGGATCAAGTCACTAGATGCCTTACCTTAAGTTCCTAGTCCTTTCTCCTGGATGTTTCTCCACGTTTCGCGGTCGTCAGATCTCAGCTGCAAGACCTATCAAGACACACAGAACAATACAAATAAGTAAAGAGCATCTACACAATAATAGATCTAAGTAAACAGTTAAGCAGGTAAACTACACAACATTATCAATCACAACAATATTGGTGGAAAGCATTTATATTACTGTAAATATAGGGAAAGTACATAGAAGAGAACGATTACAACCGAGGCTTAACGTAGCAATCCTTCTCCTTCCAAGCCAGTGCCATATCCTCCTAAGGAAGTGTGAGTCTCTCAATGGATGAGTAGAGATATCTGCAAGATGATTTCACCAGCATGTAGACACTATAGACTTCCCCCCTTTGGAGAGGGGTAAAGCTTCACTTATATAAGACTAAGTGGATAGGGTATGGATAGGGTAGGTTGAGTTATGGTAGGAGAGAGATAGGGGATCCTTCCAAGAGGTTAGGAATCGAGTTCCAGCTCTCCCAAGAGGTCAGGGATAAGGATCCATGTCAGTAGGCTTCAAGAATGGGCTCGAAGGAGATGTTTTTGTCCATTAATTGACATCGTCGCACCCTGCAAAAGAGCAAGATGCGACGTTGCAAGTTGCATGAGTGCAGCCTGCGACGAACTCTCAAAACCTAGTGTAAATGAGTTATATCTCTTCCAGGCCAATAACTTAGTCAATGAAACTTTAGGGATATATACACTGAATCTCATGATGGTAGGATTTTAGGTGTAACAGAATGCCCCCCAAAGCATGAAGCTGCTAAAAATTGGATAGGTGAAATGCTTTGGCAGAAGGAATGGCAATGGCTTGCCGGACGAAGGACACTGCTGCAGTACAACTGAATCTGAGTACACTGTCTCATATGACATACAACATGGCTGCCGACCAATACATTGCAGATCCATGGCAGTAATGACCGACTACACACAATCATGGCTACTAGACACAAGCGTAGATCCACGATGAGATGATAACACAGCCATGACCAATACAAATGTGGATCCGTGTGACATGACTCAATACAAAATCCATCGCAACCTGGGTAAAACATGACTCCCCAGGGTCTTCAAGCTAAACCCACAATGATACGAATCTATCCATGTGATTACAAATGTCTTGACGTCGAACATGGTAGAAACCACTTGATTATCGGTCATTGATGAATACCGTTAACAAGCGCGAGGGAAATCACCATTGATGTCAATGATTCCCAAGGTATCACAGTACATATCATCAAGTGTGAATAAATGAGTTGAAGTTGAACGTGAGATGAAATATTTCAATCAAGAGTCAATGATGTAAAATCATATTGAAAGTGAGGTAACCTGCCATTGAGGCATGCATGACCAAGGTACTTGGTTGGTTTCTAGATTCAATCCTCGGATGATGTGTTGAAGTCGACAAGGATGAATCTGTCAAAGGAGGGCCATGATGAATCCCTCATCATCGACATGAAACACGACAAATGGTGTTGAGAGTAGATCGGATGGTACAGTAACATGCAAGACTGACTCAAGGTAGACCAACATGATCGAAGGTATACTGACTACAGATGATGAGTAACAAAACATCTCTTGAACATGGGCATGGCATGACTTGGCAGTATTGACATGACGAGAATGATACCAACCCCTAATGCAACTGATGGTGGAAGCATTCTTTGGCTGACCCAAAGGAGTGACGTGACTCATGGAATTGACAAGACTCGAGGAAAAACAGATTATCAAAGTATTGAATGCAAATGCAAACAAGTGCCATGTTTAAGAGTGACTATGTATTGCCACAGACAAAGGGTGTAACATAAAAGCTTTCCTTTTCCCCCATCATGACTAATGAGTGCCTCACTTGTTTCTTAACGAGCTTGATGAGGGTAACCAGATGCTCGGTATAGCTCATCTCATAGATGAGTCCAATCCCAAATGTTTTACGAACCTAGGAAAGGAGGGGTTCATCCCAAAATGGGTCCTTCGATGTTTGAATTTTAACGAGTCCAAAGAAGGAAAACTCGACGTCATTTCATGTTTAGAGAGTCTGAAAAGAACTAAAGGAGACTCCAAAAGGTCCTTTTTCGCAAAGTTAGTCTCTTCGCCCGGAAAAGGGTAAAACAATGCGAGAGAGAACTCTTCCAGCCATGGTTGGTTGGAGTATTCTTTTTTCGTAAATAGTGCTTCCTGGTCCGAAAAAGGGGTAAACTATCACCAGAAAGATGATCATTCAAATGCTTTTACAAGCGTGAAAGCATCAAGTTCGCTTGGTAATCTTTTCCTATTTAGGGAGTCTGAAAAGAGCTTAAAATGACTCCATGAACAACTTTGTCATGGTTGATGACGGAGTACGACAAAGGAAAAAGTAAACTCGGCACAGTTCCTTTTCCGTAAATAGTCTAGTGAGGCCGGTTAAAGTGATAAACCTATACTCGTTAGACACACCTTTTTAACTCAAATTTTTAACGAGCACGAGAATGATATCAAAAGCACTCAGAATATTTTTCATATTTGAACAAGAGCATGAAAAAGTAAAAAGTAAGCTCAAACCACTTTTCATGTTTCAACCAGAGCACGAAAAAAAAATGAAAAGTAAGCTCAAATGCCATCTTACTATTTTTAACGAGCTCGAAGATAGGTTGGAAGAATGCTCATGACGTCTGCTTCATTTTTTGACAAGCTTATAACAGAAAATGAACTATGCTCGGGATAATTTTCATGGTTTAATGAGCTTGAAACCTAAAAAGGAAAGTATGCTCGAAAATGTTCCCAATGGTGAATTTTTTCCCAACATGGCATTCAGAGGTTGGTGTGTGCCTCCAGCATGATTGCTAGAAGTAAGTGATTTAGCTCTAGCATTATGTGGAGAGGCGATTGAGTTGACTTCAGTGTAACTTCTAGAGGTTGAAGACATGCCCCCCAAGCTTCATTTCATTTGCCTAAGGCATAGGCGGATGAAAAGAAGGTTCAGGTACTAAGTCTACGAGAAGACTTGACTCAAAGGGAAAAGAGTTGTTTCATTTTTAACGAGCTTGACACATGAATAGAACTCTGCTCAGTGAAGTTGGTCTCATTTTTATGCAAGCTTGAAACCAAAGGTGAACTATGCTTGGGGGGTCTATTCCATTTTTTAACGAGCTTGGAATCAAAGACTAATATGTGCTCAAACTACTGGTTTCATTTTTTAACGAGATTGAAGCCAAAGGTAAACTCTTCTCACAGTTAAGGCTCATTGACGGGTTCCTTCCCAACATGATGCCCAGAGGTTGGTAACTGCCCCCAGCATGATTGCTAGCGACTTAACATGGTAGTGTTCCCTCAACATGATTGCTGACGTTACGACATGTGGCATGCCCCCCAAGCTTCATTTCGTCTAAAAATGTTGCTTGTTAACCCAACTACCAACATGGCTACTAATATGAAAATTTTCACCAAGGGGGGGGAAAACGAGAATCAGATGAAATGAAGGTTCAAGTTCTAACTCTAGCGAGAGACTCAAATCGATGGGAGGGAGATCTATTTCATTTTTACACAAGCTTGAAATAGACAATAACTATGCTTGAGGGGGGCCATCTTATTTTTTAACGAGCTTGAAATGGAATAAAACTATGCTCGAGTGGATGGTTTCATTTTTACGCAAGCTTGAAACCAAAGGTAAACTATGCTTAGAGGGGTCTATTTCATTTTTTAACGAGCTTAAAATAGAATAAAACTATGCTCCAGTGGATTGGTTTCATTTTTATGCAAGCTTGAAACCAAAGGTAAACTATGCTAGAGTGGTCGGTTTCATTTTTTAACGAGATTGAAATGTAACATAAACCATGCTCATGCCCCCCATCCTCAGGGGGAAGAAACCACTAAAATATGTGGAACATTCAGGGAAGTCTGATGACTGGCATTCATGCGATGATTGGGTGTCACGAAGGAAAGTTGATCAACGGTCACAATCCTCCCATCATAGGGAAAATACATCACTCGAAAGAGTGTGGACATGACGACTTCATAGCATAGACATAATCAAGTCCAAGGAGTAGATTGAAATCTAAAGGACCTTGGACAACCATGACATCAACATAAACAGTTTTACATCTCAATGTGACAGGTAACTGCGGGAGGATCCCTAAAGGTCTCATAGGCCTTCTATTAAAAGCCAAAATCTGGTCAGTTACTGGCACAAGCTGAGGGGAACCTGTAGCTTGCCAAGCAGTTGAGGATAAAATACTAACAGAAGCTCCCTCATCAACTATCGTACGAAAGATTTCTTTATCGGAAACTCCTACAGATATTTGAAAAGGAATACTCGAAGGAAGACAAGATTCTGTTAGACCATTCCAATCAAAGAAAATGACCTCAGTACTTGGGGGGTCCTGTAGGAATGGACAGGGTTTCCCCCTGCCTAGGACATTCTAAATTGACTAGGAAAACATCAACGGTTTCCAATTCACTCTCACTTGGAAGATAAGAATGAGACGAAGATTGTGTCATGGTGACTGCTTCAGTTTGGACTTTCTCCAATGAAAGAGCGGGATCGAGTGGAGATGACATCGACTCGATCACTTTACTCTCGGAAGGAAGAGTGGGATCGATTACAGATGAAACTGAATCAATCACTTGGTCAACCAGCGGGGGGTCGAGGGAAAACTTACTATCGCTTGTTGGAAGCACCTGTTGAGGACTAGTAATATCTTCCAACCATCGTGAAGCTTCATCCATGCTTGGACAAAGGAAAGTACGGTGCATACCCTTGCATATCAAACAGGGGTACAGGACTTTACCCTTCCGACCCTTCACCAACGGGTCGCTGGTCGAGGTAGTGTCATCAACATGATGGTCAGAGGTTGACGATACAAGCGGTTTGGGGTTTTTAGACCACACTTCTGACACACGGGAAAGACTAGGACAATCCTTGAGAAGGTGATCACCCTTGCAAAGTTTGCAAGGGAATTTGGGCTTACGAGGTGTTCTCATAGAATGAGTGCCATCAGAGGCAGATGGTTGATGCTCGGTCTCCTTCTTCTTCTTAACCTTCGTTTTCTTCTTCTTCTTCTCACCCGCCTTCTTACTAACATCATAGTTTTCAGTAGGAGAAGAGGAAGAGATAGAAGTCGATTCAAATTTCCATGAAGAAGGAGAATTGTCACCATGAGATTGATGCTCATGTGATGAAGGCACTAGTTTCGACACAATTGGTGCACTTGGTGTAACTGGATTGGAGAATAACCATACTGGTAATCCTATCGTCAATCCAGGAAGACTCAACGTAGCCATAAAGGGAGGACCAATAGTTCCACAAGGGGGAATAACAAATGGCATACCTTGGAAAGGATCCTCTTGGTTGGTAGTCTCGGAAGAGTCTCCCATATCTAAAATTCCTAAGAGTCTCTACAGTACCACACAAATAAAACACTACTCATGTCTAAAAGCAACAAGCAAACTGTGTGAATAGGAGTGGATTCAAAGTCAGGAACCTCACGGGGTTGTCAAGGCTTCGCAAATTTCTATATACCGCAGCGTCCACTAGTAAAACGCGACAAGGAGGATTGGGACCGTACCCTTTCCTAAATACCCGACTACCTGGACAGTACGTGCGTAGTAATCTCCCCGAGGGCTGTTCTCGGTGTATTGCTTTGCGAAGACGGCCAAATGGTTAACTCAGTTGGTTTCAGGAATCCCAATGGTGTCTCCCGATATACGCAAGGTACGTGGGAGCTCAAATCCGTAGTGGTGCTGTCTAATGCACAACCGTACGGCACGAGACCTTCCAATATACTACCGAGTACGTGAAACACCTTTCGATATACGTCAAGTATGTGTGGTACTTAGTGGGTACGTGAAAGAGATTCGATATACCGATAAGTATGTGGAAGACTACAATACCCCCGAAATACAGTGCTGGAAAATAACGACAGCTGCCATGCTTAAAGATGCTGGAACACGTCTCTAACTTACACACAGTTACTAAATGATTTTAACCTAAGCTAGCATTAATTTTATCTTGTGCAGTTAGTTGGATGCATGAGGTGAGTACATAAATGTAAACATAATGCAGTCCTCAACTACATGATAATGCACATTTTCCTTTACTTTTCAATGAAAACTACTTAAGGTAAGGAGAGATTTTTCTTTCTTTCAAACCAAAATACTTAAGTAGTAGTGAAAAGAAGAATTCCTTCCTAGAGTGCAATAACTCTAACTTTATGCAATAATCAGCTAAAAAGCGCAAAGAAAATGAAAGATGCAACTAATCTTAACAATGTATAAGACAAAATAATGAAGCACTTTCACCAATCACACCAAACCAAGAATGATCTGAAAACCTTGAGATGGGTCAAAACGACTATAGAATCCATTTCGCTTAAAAATGCAAGCAAAACACTAATTTTTACCCAAAGGGCCAAACATGAATCCAAATCTAAAAAGACCCAAAAATCCAACACAATCAAACCAAATGCAAACAATGCTGAATAAAAAGTGCAAGAAAGGAGTTTGGGATCAGATCCAATGCGAAGATCAGATCAGGTGAGGTGAGGAGGGATGACAAGGTTAAGTGGATGAAGATGGGGAAACCAAGGTGTCCACCACTACCAAGCTTAAGTTTGTCAGGAAATGAGGCCCAATACAACCCACACAAAAACCAGACACTTCAACACACTGATAAAAAAAGGGGTCTCTGACTGGATCTTACAGTACAGAGGGAGCTTGCACGCAAACCAAAACTCAAATCAGAAAAGGAGAAGGGGTGCCTGTATGGAAAATTTGGCTGATCAGCGCACGTTGTGCTTGTACACAGTGCGACGTCGCAGTTCACCAATGCAAGGAGTGCGACGATGTCGCTGTATACCAATGGAAGGGTTGCGACGACAGGCTAACAGGCAAAGAACAAAGATAAAAAATAACACAGTGTCGCTCTGGGTACACTGACCAGGTGCGACAAGCTAGATCTAAGTTAAAAAATGAACCAATTCTCTAGATAATGAGCATGAAATGGTTTAAAAATGAGAAGTACAAACTCAAAGGAAGGAAATCAAACTCTTCAAAGTGAAGATCTAATGGTGAAACCAACTGAAGAGGCAAATGACAAATAATATGGCTTGTGACAAGAAATCAACTGAAAATGACATTCAAATCGACAACTACAAAGCAATGTTCTTTTCCCCAGTATGGTCCCTAGATTTGTTTGACGAACAATCCACTCGAGCGGACTAGAGCCGGAAATCCCTAGCTCAATGCGAGTCTAGAACAAATAATACATACTATAAACCACTTTCCTAGATCTAATTAAGGATCAAGTCACTAGATGCCTTACCTTAAGTTCCTAGTCCTTTCTCTTGGATGTTGCTCCACGTCTCGCGGTCGTCAGATCTCAGCTGCAAGACCTGTCAAGACACACAGAACAATACAAACAAGTAAAGAGCATCTATACAATAATAGATCTAAGTAAACAGTTAAGCATGTAAACTACACAACATTATCAATCACAACAATATTGGTGGAAATCATTTATATTACTGTAAATATAGGGAAAGTACATAGAAGAGAACGATTACAACCGAGGCTTAACGTAGCAATCCTTCTCCTTCCAAGCCAATGCAATATCCTCCCAAGGAAGTGTGAGTTTTGTCAATGGATGAGTAGAGATCTCTCCAAGATGATTTAACCAGCATGTAGACACTATAGAATTCCTCCCTTTGGAGAGGGGTAGAGCTTCACTTATATAGGACTAAGTGGATAGGGTATGGATAGGGTAGGTTGACATATGGTAGGAGAGAGATAGGGGATCCTTCCAAGAGGTTAGGAACTGAGTTTCGGCTCTCCCAAGAGGTCAGGGATAAGGATCCATGTCAGCAGGCTTCGAGAATGGGCTCGAAGGAGCTATTTTTGTCCATTAACTGACATCGTCGCACCCTGCAAGACAACAAGATGTGACGTCGCAAGTTGCATGAGTGCAGCCTGCGACGAACTCTCAAAACCTAGTGTAAATGAGTTATATCTCTTCCAGGCCAATAACTTAGTCAATGAAACTTTAGGGATGTATACACTGAATCTTATGATGGTAGGATTTTAGGTGTAACAAAAACTCTAATTGTGACTTGTAGATTTTAATTTGTAATTTGTTCTATTGTAATTTGCAATTGTAACTATAATTGTAGATTGCAAATCGTAAATTGTAACTCTAATTATTATAGTTAATTGAAGCTAGCATCATGAATTGTAATTTCTTATTGTAAGCAGTAATATGTAAATCTAATAATTGTTATTAGATTGTTATTGTTAATTGAAACTAGCATCATGAATTGCAATTTATTGTTGTAATTAAAATTTGTAAATATAATCGAGTTTATTAGATTTATATTGTTAATTGAAACTAGTATCATGAATTTGTTTTCTTGTAATTTGTAAATCTAATTAGATTGTAACTTGTAATCCTAATTGTGACTTGTAAATTGTATCTGACATCATGAATTGTAAATGACAAATGAGCACAAGATAATAACATAAACATTAAACATGAACATAAGATAAACCTGTAACTTCTAAAAGTTAATTTGTATCTTGTAACTTCTAATTGTAACATCCATTTCTAAACTTGTAACTTCTAGTTGTAAAATTGTAAATTGTACAATCGTCGACATAAACATGAACATAAGATAAAATTAACATGCAGGTGCATGAACATAAACATACTTTATAAAGATAAATGCCCATAAACATAAATGACATACTTAAAAAAAAAGTATATATGTATGCATAACAATAAAATAGTGCAACTTGAACAAGTCTCATCAAATATGTGGACCAAGCCCCTGATGGGATCTATGGTCATCCCCATTTCCAGTACCACCTGCACCATACCCTAGCGACATGGCAATGCGTGATCGAAAATGGTGTCTAAAGATGGGGACTACAAAAATTAAAATTTTGAACTTATATGTAAGTTAGTTAGGTTTTAGTACTTGAAATTAGGTAGATGATAGATTTTTAAAATTTTAAGTGGATGGATAAACTTACTTGAATCAAGTCTAGGGCATGATTGTCCAAATCTTGCTATGTGGCATCTATACGACGATGTTGAGTCAATGGGTCCTTACTAGTATGATGCAGATTCAACTTTTCCCACTCCTTTGTAAGCATCAATGTAGTATCGACTCACAACTGTACTTGAGCCTGTGTATGGTGACATCATGCATGTAATTAGTAAAAGAATAACACATTAACATTATAAATTAAAGATCAACTTGAATTCTATATTTCTTTGCAACATAAGTTACAGTACCTCATCGACTAGCGGATAATGGTCGAAACCCGAGGGAGAATGCGTCTCCTTCTCCTGTACAATCCCCTTGCCTCTACCTTGTACAATTTGAGCAAGGGACAATAATAAATTTACGATAAATTAATTGTAATTATACACATGTATGTAACTGAAAAAGTTAATATGAGGGAACTAACATATGTACCATGGAGACATCACCAAGAGAAATGGTTAGACACTCAACTGATGGGGAAGTGACATTGGGTGAATCCATAAAGGTGGTCCTTTTCATGGAGCAACAAAAACAAATAAATGTTACTCAATTGACTCTTAGTTATGTACATGTATTAAAGATGATGATATAATTGTTAGTTTTTTATCTTTAATTCGGAAATGAAATAGTACTTGAAATCAAATAAAAATGATACACATAAGAAATCACATTCGACACATGAGTTTACCCTAGGGAAACCCTCTATGACTTGAGGGAGAAAACCCCACCAAAACCTTCCTTAGTATATTTATAGATAAGAGAGAATGTCTTTTACATCAAGCACCCCCAATGAAATTATAGAGAAAGAGAATATGAAGAAGAGAGACTCAGAATAATATTTTGCACAAAGAGAAGTGCCTTGCCTTCAAGGGAGAAGAGAATACGCTTCACATTGAATTCAAAAATCCTGTATAACATATTTAAATATTCTTCACATGCATCGAATTCTATTTTTATCTTCTTACTTCATGATGAACTCACCCTCCATTTGGATGTATCAATCTTGCACGAATAAGAGTGCCCCACTTCTCATGCAGTGCATTTACTCATTGAACCAAGTCTTAGGATGAAATCACCCCTTAACTGAAATATTTCCCACTTAGTTCGGTGGCTAACTTAAGTGTCCTCATGCAAGTGTCGCAACTCAAGTTTCATCTTTTATTTTAACATAAGTGTCGTCTTTTAGTTTAACATAAGTGTTGTCATGCAATAACACCTAGTTAACTAGATCTTCTTTGTTATCACTTAGTTAACTCTATTAACTAATTTTTTCTTGTTAACATCACTGTAGTGATCAATTCGATTTCTCCTACGATTCACTGAAGTCTTCGCTGAAGTTTAAACTTTTTAATTCTCTCTTGATTAATTCTTTTATGTGCAATTCGAATTCTCTCATATCTTATCTTTATCTCTTGTCTTATTTTCATGGTACACATGTGCCAGCTTAATTATCATATCAAATATACTAAGGATATTTTCCCAATGATGTGATCATATTGTCCTTCTATCATTCCAAGTGGTTATATGCTAAAGTATTCACTCTAGGGGTGGCCAGCCCCTAGGGGAGACTTAATAGCTCAACCATGGTTAGTAGTACATCACACACCATACATACTTTGACATGCAAAGCACCACCTCAACACTTGAGGATCTGTCTTGACACACAAGACCTTAGCCTTGACTAGCAAGACTATACAACATCATCACTTTGACATACAAAGAACTTGCCTCAACACATGAAGCTTAACCATTCTTTAGTCCAAATCAAGATTCTTCTCCAAGTTTCTCGAGTCCAAATTAGGATCCTATAAGGCACTACCTCAACACTTGAGGCTCAATCTTGAAACAAAATATTGACCTAGAGAATGACTCATGTTGCTGTAACTTTAACACTCCCTCTCAACGAGGGAGGCATTCTCTGCCATGCCAAGATTGTCTCAGAAGTACCTATACTTCGTCATAGACATAGGCTTAGTCAACATATATACAATCTTCTCACTAGTAGCAATGTACTGAAGTATTACAACACCTCTCTAGACCATGTACCTGATGTAGTGATACTTCATCTCAATGTGTTTCGATCTGTCATGAAACACATGGTTTTATGAGAGCTTAATGCAACTATGATTGTCAGAGCAAATGACTGTAGTCTCAAGCTTCTCACCGAACAACCCAGCAGGTAGCTTCCTAATCCAAACAACCTCTCGGTAGGTGGTACTAGTTGCAATATACTCTGCTATGGACCAAGAGATCATAGATTATCCCAAGCTAAAACAAAATCCAGATTTACTCTTTCGGTACACAATACTACCACCCCAGTCAAAGTCGGCATATCAAAGTAACATGACTCCACCACTGGAAGCATATCTGAGTCCATAAGAAATAGTACCTCGAAAGTATCTAGGCACATTCTTGGCAGAAATCCAATGTATATGTCTTGGCTCAAATATGAACTGACTCAAGATACTCATTGCATAACATATGTTTGGTCTAATATGTATCAAATACATCAAGGAACCAATGAGTTGTCTATACATGGTAGGATCCACTAGATCAGATCCAGAATTTGACTCATGTATCTTATCTAGATTAGACACCATTGGAGTAGACATGGACTTACAGTCCATCATACCAAATATCTGCAATACATCAACTGTGTACTTTAATTGAGAAATAAATATCTCATATTTCCTTTGCCAAACTTCTAGACCTAGAAAATAGTGCATAAGACTTAAGTATTTCATTTTGAACTGAAAAGTGAGCTCCCTCTTGCACCGAGCTATCTGTTTCTCCTCTCTAGTAAGGAACAAGTCATCAACATAGAGAACCAAGATCAATGGTTGGTTCTTCACAACCTTGAAGTATAGGTTGGGGTCAGCTTCGCTTTTGGAGAAGCCCAAGCTTAGAAGATAGATGTCAATCCTTGAATACCAAGACCTTGGGGCCTTCTTAAGCCCATACAAGGATTTATTAAGTTTTCATACATGGGAATCCTCCCCATGAACTATAAACCCCTCAGGTTGCTGTATGTAAACCTCTTCCTCAATCTCACCATTGAGGAATCCACTCTTCACATCCATCTTGTGAAGTTTCCAACCCAAAACTAAAGCAAGGGGAATTATGGTTCAGATAGTAGAGTACCTGGCCATATGAGTGAATGTCTCATCATAATCTATCTCTTATTTCTGTGAGAAGCCACGGGTCAAAAATCTTGCTTTATACTTTTCAATACTTCCATCAGTTACATGATTGAATTTGTAAAACCACTTGGAAGTTACTATTGACTTCCCATTAGGTTTAGGAACCACTTCCTACACATCATTATTCATGATAGATTTGTTTTCTTCTATCATGGCATCTTTCCATACTTGCTGCTTAGAGGATTACTCATAGGTAGCGGATTCTGAATCATTGATGTGACTCATCTGTGTTACATATCTTGAAAATATTCCAGGTCTCTTTCTGTCTCTAGATGAGCCTAGAGGTGCTCCATGCTTTTCTACCTCTTGCAGAATGTCTCGACACCATGCGGATCTCCTCTTAGCAGGAGGTTCATCAAGAGACATTTCTATTATATCTTCTGTCTCTTCAGGATCAAGCGGATATAAGGACTCATATGGCTTCTCCCTCTCACCATATGAAATGGGAGAATTAGAAACTGGATCCTCCATCATAAGAGTATCATGCTCCTCCATATCTGAATCACACTGAAGTTCTTTGGAGTGCTTTAAGGCAGCCTCTTCGTGAAATGTTACATATCTGCCGACTTCAATGTTTCTTTGTCCTGAAACATAAATTTTGTAGGCTTTGGAGGATTCACTACATACAAAAAATGTTCCTTTGCTTCCGGATGGATCCATCTTTTTCCTCTTCTATTTTGGTATGCGAATGTAAACATGACAACCAAAAATATTCAAGTGTCCAATATCTGGTTTTTCACTAGTGAAAACTTCTTTAGGAGTCTTTTCTCCCAAGATAACATGAGGACTTCTGTTCTGAACATAAACAATAGTGTTGGAGGCTTCTTCTCGTAAGGATGTGGGCAGATCTTGATCACACATCATGGCTTTTGCAGCCTCACCTATTGTTCTTTTATTTCTTTCAACAACCCCATTTTGCTGGGGGTTGTAGGGTACAGTCAACTGTCTTTTTATTCCTGCATCTCCACATAATTCATTGAAGTCATGGGACTCAAACTCTCCTCCATTATCATATCTCAAAGCTCGAATGTGCTTCCCATTTTGATTCTCAACCAATGCTTTAAATTCTTGAAACTTGTCAAAAGTTTCACTCTTTGCTTTCAAAAATAAACCCATGATTTGCGAGAGAAGTCATATATGACAAGCACACAATAAAAATAACCACTCAAGGAGGGTGCAGACATAGGACCACATAGATCGGAATGAATCAAGTCAAGGATCCCCTTTGATATTTTGTTACTACTTAGAAAACTCTTCTTAATGTTCTTGCCAAGAGCGTAACCTCTACAAACACTATCAAAATCAGATTTAAACATGGGCATACCTTTCACCATCTTTTGAAATCTGGGTAGTGCTTTGAAATGGAGATGAATAAGCCTTCTATGCCACAACTCACAAGGACTAACTGTGTCATGGATCATGGCTTGAATTCGTTTTCTAGGAACTTTGTAGAGACATCCCTCTCTAACTCCAATCACTGATGCAGAGTTCAAGCCTTCATGCTTAGGCCATAAGAGCGCTTTGTTTTCCATAAGGATAACTCTGAATCCTTTATCTTCTAGAACCGAAACATACAGGAGGTTCTTGTTCAATCCTGGGACAAACAACATTTCATCCACATGTAGTACATCTCTTGAATCCAACTGAAAAGAAGTGGATCCAATGACTTGGATCGAATAGGTGGTATTATCTCCAAGCTCCACCTTACAGGAAAACTTCTTTTCCTTCAGATATGTGATAACACTCCTATATCTAGGCATGTTCTTGGATGCACCGTTGTCTACTAGACATGTCTCAGCACTATAATTGGTAATGGATCCAGAAAGGGAGGAGACAAGACAATACTCCTTCTTTGTCTCTTGATCATCGGATGAATTCTTTCTTGTAGGTTCATCTTATGTAGCAGTAGAAGCATGAAACCTACCCTTGAATTTTCCTCTTTGCTTTGAATGACATTCTCTTTCCTAATGGCCCTTCTTATTGCAAATGAATCATTTAAATTTAGACTTATCAAAGTTCTTGAAATCATTCTCCTTTTGATGAGAGAATTTCTTGTGAGATTTCTTACCTCTTTTCATCTGTGCCGCAAGAGCGAGGTTCTCTTCTTTGGAGGTAGTATACTTGATTTGGATTCACCCTTCTTCTTGTAGGAAATCACGCCACATTATCTCAAAGTTAGGTTGCACTTCTCGACCATTTACTACAACCAAGAATGTATCCCATGAAGATGGAAGACCATCGACAATGGTTTGAATGAGATCATCATCATCGACTGTCACACTAATGCTCATGAGTTGAATCATTCCTTTGCAGTATTCAATGGAGTAATAATGGGCATCAAGTTGTCTTTCACAGAATCATAAATAATCCTCTTTGACTTGGATTGATTCTTCTTGAAGTTGGTGCTCCCTATATTAGTAGTAGGCCCTTCCATAACACTGGAGCCATAGCCATCCAAATCATGCTCTTCCAGGATATTTAGGATCCTGCCCTCCAAGTATTGAAGTTCAAATTTCCTCCAAGACGGTCTTCCGGTCTTATTGAGATTGAAGCCATAATTATTCAAGTACTGTGCACAATCAACATCTACATAGGCTCAATATTGATTGCTGAACTTAGCTCTTTCATGCCCTGAGCTCTGATACCATGTTAATTTTTGATCTTTAATTCATAAATGAAATAGTACTTGAAATCAAATAACAATGACACACATAAGCAATCACATTTGACACATGGATTTACCTTGGGGAAACCCTCTATGACTTGAGGGAGAAAACCCCAACAAAACATTCCTTAGTATATTGATAGATAATAGAGAATACATTTTACATCAAGCACCCCCGGTGCAGTTACAAAGCAAGAGAAAGATGAAGAAGAGAGACTCATAATAATATCCTACACAAAGAGAAGCGCCTTTCCTTCAAGGGATAAGAGAATTCACTTCACATTGAATTCAACAATCCTGTATAACATATTTAAATATTCTCCACATGCATCGACTTTTATTTTTATCTTCTGACATCATGATGAACTCGCCCTCCATCTGGATGTATCAATCTTTCATGAAGACGAGCACCCCACTTCTCATGCAGTGCATTTACTCACTGAACTGAGTCTTAGGATGAACTCACCCCTTAAATGAAAGCTTGCCCACTTAGTTAGGTGGCTAACTTAATTGTCATCATGCAAGTGTCGCAACTCAAATGTCATATTTTAGTTTAACATAAGTGTTGTCTTTTACTTTAACATAAGTGTCGTCATGCAATAACACTTATTTAACTAGATCTTCTTTGTTATCACTTAGTTAACTCTCTTAATTGATTCATTCTTGTTAACATCACTGTAGTGATCAATTCGAGTTCTCCTATGATTTACTGAAGTATTCATTGAAGTTTAACAATTTGAATTCTCTCTTGATTAATTCATTTATGTGCAATTCGAATTCTCTCATATCTTATCACATCTTATCTTTATCTCTTGTATATGATCTGCATGGTCCACATGTGCCAACTTAATTATCATATCAAATATACTATGGATATTTTCCCAATTATGTGATCATATTGTCCGACTATCGTTCCAAGTGGTTATATGCTAAAGTATTCACTCTAGGGGTGGCCAGTCCCTAGGGGAGTCTTAATAGCTCAACCATGGTTAGTAGTAAATCACACACCATATATGCTTCGACATGCAAAGCACCACCTCAACACATGAGGCACCACCTCAACACATGAGGATTTGTCTTGACAGACAAGACCTTAGCCTTGACTAGAAAGACTGTACAACATCCTCACTTTGACAACAAAGCACTTGCCTCAACACATGAAGCTTAACCATTCTTGAGTCAAACTCAAGATTCTTATCTAAGTTTCCTGTGTCCAACTCAGGCTCCTATAAGGCACTACTTCGACACACGAGGATCAATATTGACACGCAAGATTGACCTGGAGAATGACTCATGATGCTGTAACTTTAACATTAATGACATATAATGAAAATAATTAAGTACATAAATATACATGCTATGTCGACGATGGCCTAAATCCCTCATATAGATGATAGTATGCATCTCGGGAACTCATAGAATACGTAAGTAGAGTATCATGGTTAAGTACTTGAATAATTGACTCGTCCACCCATGGTAATTTGGGTTTGTAGGTCTAGGGCGTGGTATAGACCTCTCCTTGTGCATGGAAATTGTAGCACTTACCAATGCAGTGCACATGGCGCCTTCCATCAAATCCTGTGTCAAATTTGAGTTGCAATGGCTCAACTACATCATCCGATCGAATAAAAATCTAACTAGGAATGGGAACTAGTTGAGGAGGTGGTGGTGCAGTAGCAGGGTCTCTGCGATCCCCATGATGTTCACAACTACATCCCTTCTTGACACCATAAAAATACGACGACGTACTTGTGTAATCAAGATGCATGTGTAGCACAAAATTTTCACACACATGATTGGCGAAGTACAATGAGACCTAGTCATGGTGGGGGAATATGCCCCATGCTCCAATAAACCTTTCATAATTGTGAGGCACACCAACCTCAAGCCTAAAATCTCGTAACTGTAGCCACAGTCCAGGAGTGAGACAAGGAGGGATGTCCAAAAACAATCCCTTGATATCCTTTCCTCTTGTTGTGGCTTTAACAACATTCCATTTGTCACAGAATTATACTTGATCCCTCCTCCTTTGGAAAGAAGTTTTCCAGATGTCACTAAGAGGCCTCTCCCTTTGGTGGACCTCCAACCATCCATCGAATGCATTAATCATCGTGCTTATTGAATTTTTGGATGGGAAATTAGGGCACATGGCCCCTAACTAGGTACACAACCAATCACACTGCGATGTGATCTCCTTGATCATGATCCTTGTGATATCATCCTCCCATGGAGGTGTAGAAGCAGGATCAACACCTAATAGACATAAAAAAATATATCAGTGAAACTACAAAATACATATTTAAAATAAAGATACTGCTAGTTGAAAAAGATATAAATATGAATTTAATGTACCTGCGTGATGAAGAACCTCCTCGTTGTGCTCTAAGGAGGTCAATGTGTCACGACTATCATACGAGACACTAGCCATGTTGCTCCCAGATGCACGATCACCAGACGACCTAGTTGGAAAGGTGCTTATGAAAGTAGAAACAAACAACATTTAATAATTGCATGTATATGTATAGAATTATTTACTTCTATATGTAACTCAATAAAAACAAAACTATATGTAAATAGTTCACATACGACTACGCAATTTGTGGAGGGAAGAACCCTGCTTTGGAGAACGATCTGCATGAAACAATGAAGATAAATCATATATATGTTATCCTTTGAATACAATAAAGGTTCTAAGAAAACTCCACCTATAAATGGATTTTCCCATCAATATATGTTCTTAATTATATTCTTAACATGGAAACATCTAGATCCCTAAACTTATGACTAGATAGGCATATTTTTGTGACGGAAATTGTGTAAACTCATTGAACTATATATTTGAAATTTGGTTGAGCTATATGTAGGACCTTGTTACCGGACAATCCACTCAACCGGAGGCGAGCCGGATCTCCCTAGCTCAATGCGAGTCTAGAACAAATAGAACAGACTACAAACACGTTTCCTAGATCTACTTAAGGATCAAGTACTAGATGTCTTACCTCTTTGATTTCGCTATCCTTTCTCCTGAATGTTGCTCCACATCCCGAGGTCGTTAGATCCAAGTTGCAAGACCTGTTAAGACACAGAAAAGAGAAACGAGTAAAGAGCATCTATACAATAAGAGATCTATGTAAACAGTTAAGCAGGTAAACAACACAACATCATTACACATCAAGAACGATATTGGTGGAAAGTTTGTATTACTACAAATAGAGGAGTACATGATAGAGATATAGAACCACAACCAATGACTTAACGTAGCAGCCCTTCTCCACACAAGCCAATTGCCAAGCCCTTCCAAGGAAGCATGAATTCTCTAAGAGGTGAGTGAAGGTGTCCTAAGAGATTTCACCAGCGTGTAGATACCATAGTCTTCCTCCCTTTGGTATGGGAGTGAGCCTCACATATATAGGACTAAGTGAATGAGGTTATGGATAGGATAGGATGAGAGATGGTAGGAGAGAGATAGGGGATCTTCCCAATAGGATAGGGGTTGAGTACCAGCTCTCCAAGAGATCAGGGATAAGCCCCCAAATGGGAAAGCTTCGAGAAAGATCTCGAAATGGCTATTTTTGCCCATTAACAGACCTCGTCGCACTCTGCTATGGAGCAACCTGCGACGTCGCATGTTGCTAGTGTGAAACCTGCGAAGACCTCTCAAAAGGGTGTACAAACTGAGTACAAATCCTCCAAATGAGCACTTGGTCCAGATGAATTCAGGGATGTATACACTAAATCATAATGATGATTAGATTCTAGGTGTAACAGAATGCCCCCCAAAGCATGAAGCTGTTAAGGATGTACAGGTGAAGTGCTGTGATAGAAATAATGGCAAAAGACTTGTCGGATGAAGGACGCTGCTGTAGTACAACTGACTTTGAACTGACAATCTCATATGTAGTACAACATGGCTGCCGACCAATACATTGCAGATCCATGGGAGTAATGACCGACTGAACACAATCATGGCTATTAGACACAAGCGTAGATCCATGATGAGTTGATAACATAGCCACGACCAATACAAAAGTGGATTCGTGTAATATGACTCAATACAAACTCCATCGCAACCTGGGTAAAAATATGACTCCCCAGGGTCTTCAAGCTGAACCCGCAATGATACGAATCTATCCATGTGATTACAAATGTCTTGACGTCGAACATGGTAGAAACCACTTGATTACCAGTCATTGATGTAAACTGTTAATAAGTACAAGGGAGATCACCATTAATGTCAATGATTCCCAAGGTATCACAATACATATCATCAAGTGTGAATAAATGAGTTGACGTCAAACGCAAGATGAAATCTTTCAATCAGGATTCAATGATGTAAACTCATGATGAAAGCGAGGTGACCTGCCATTGAGGCATGCAGGACCAAGGTACTTGACTGGTTTCTAGATTCAATCCTTGGATGATGAGTTGAAGTCGACAAGGATGAATCCATTGAAGGAGTGCCATGATGAATCCCCCATCAATCGACACGAAACACGAGAAAATATGTGTAGAGTGGATCGGATGGTACAATAACATGTGAGACTGACTTAAAGTGACAACAACATGATGACGTGTGTACTGACTGAAAATAATGAGTGACTAATGTGTTCTTGAACATGGGTATGGCATGACTTGGCAGTATTGACATGAGAATGACACAAACTCCTAATGCAACTGATAGTGGAATCTTTCTCCGAATGACTCAGAGGAGTAACAGGACTCAGAAAGTAAGCGGGGACTCATAGACAAACAGATGACCCAAGTATCGATATGCAAATGAAAATGAGTGCCATGTTCAAGAACGACTATATACTGCCACTAAAGTATGCAACACAAACACTTTCCTTTTTCCCCATCATGAATGATGAGTGCCTCATGTTTTTTTTAACGAGCTTGATGAGGGTAACCAGATTCTCGGTATAGCTCATCTCATAGATGAGTCCAATCCCAAATATTTTTTGAACCTAGGATAGGAGGGGTTAGTCCCATGGTGGGCCCTTCAATGTGAAAATTTAACGAGTCCATAGAAGGCAAACTCGGTCGTCATTTCATATGTAAAGTTAGTCACAGCAGATCTAATGAACAAATAAATCAGTCACAACAGATGAACATAGAAGAAATGGTGCAAAACTGTGCAAAACATGCAGCAGTGCTCTCTATCCCAGAAAGGGTGAATGAATTACAATACAAACTGTCACAATCCAATGTGTCAATGAGCAATTCGAATTGACTAAGTAGGCCATTCGAATCACTGAATGGAGTAGCTTGACTCTGTCTAGGAGTCCTCATAAATCATCGGTGGTACTCATCAATCACAACAACCAGTCATCCAGGTGTCAATCTGAGTCTAACTGAGCATAATAAATGTAACTGAAGTGTGTAGCACTGATATAGGATCTGGAGGCTCAGTGGGGGCGCATGGGAGGCTAACTGAAGTCAGAACAAGTCACCTAATCGAACTGGAGGTCAAACGGAAGTGATACAGTCAGTCGGGAGTGAAACTAGCCTCAAATCAGGGAGAATCGGAGCTAACTGAATGTAACTGGAGTGAATCTGCAGTGGTAGGTGAACAAGTGCGCCCTTCTCTGGCAGTAGGTGAGAAGAGGGCGCCTTTCAGCTTAGGAGGGCTAAAACTCTGTGGTAGGTGGCTCCCGGGTGCTAGAAGAAGGTGGATAAGGTGCTGGAGGCATCAAACTGGTGACTGGGATGCATGCTTGTGCATGCAGAATCCTGAAATAGATAATATCCTGAAATAGATCATGCAAGATCCTGAAATAGATGATGTATCCCGAAATAGATGATGTGGATATCCGAACACCCCCCCTCAAGCTAGACTATGATGTGCCAACTAAAATAATGTGGGGCCCTGGTAACTAAGACCAAAGGTCACCCCAATACAATAATAATCCAAACTAATAACAGTAAATAAACCAAGGAAATGGGGAAAACCTCATGGGAAAAATACCCCCCCTCAAAATGAACTGTAACACACCAAAAGTTTTAACTACTCCAAACTCAAATAGATATGTCTGGAGGTATCTTACTCTTGGGAGTAAATGGATTATGCTCCAAAAACATGTGCTTGAATTCTCCATCAGTGGATGCAAGCGAATGTGGAGACTTTATGAACTTGCTCTTCATACCGAAAATGGTGAGAACAAATCTGAAAATATGAGGATGATCCTGGAACCTGTGATTCGAACCAAGTGAGGTAGGAATAGCTCCAATCGGATCAAATAGATCTTGAAACTTGAACTTCTTATCAATAGAAGTTAAATCAGCTCCAAAAATAGATGAATGGTTTCTTGAGATCTCCTTTGAACCAACAAGGGTGAGATCAAAACCAAAATCAGCAAAAAGTGCATGAGAATTGAACTCAAGCGAATGGTAGTGCTCTTCATCTTCATTAAAACTCTGAGAAACTTTGCAAATGATAGAACATAAGTTTATAGAAGGCATGCAATCAAGGAGGGCGAATGCTTCACCTCCAAAATCAGATTTTACCTCCAAAACATCAAGTAGATCATTATTCCGCATGCCGACAAACTCATGTGAAAGAGAGGATTCAAGAACCTCTTCGGAATCTAGAGTATGAGCTTGTTTATCTTGCTCAGAATTCGAAATAGAAGACTTTGAGAGAATGAGTGTTGAATCTACAGTTTCTTCTTCATCTTGAACAATTGTTGAGGCCAACACATGATCGGAAAGAACACATAAGGAGATCTCACTGAGCTTGTTCCCCAAAAGACTAGCATGATCCTCTTCTTCCTGCTTTCCAAATTCTCTGTCAAGTTGGACCCATAGATCACTTGGATTTTCAGCAAGCTTAATGAGGTAGCGCATACAAGGAGACATAGCAAGACATATTGCTCCAAAAGCTCTATCACAATCATTGAGCCAATCATTCTTCTCTTCATCGGAATCAAAATCTCTTGTATTACCAATGCACATATCAAAAAGACATTGTCTCTTCAAGAATGCAATCATCTTTGGTTTCCATTCATCATAGTTGAATGGAGTAAGAATATTTTGTGAAGAAGAAGTCTCCATCTTTGCATTAGCGAATGCACATGGAGGAAGTAAGAAACCTGCAAATCACATAAAAACAACCACTATGTTTTCAGCCTTGCATGCACATGAGCGAATGCACATGAGATTTTGCATGCCGCTGCTAAAATTTATTGGTGAGCAAAGATTGCTCTCTCTTCATGTAGAACACCTGTAGAAAAGAAATCTTGTCCCTGTCATGGCTCTGATACCATGTAAAGTTAGTCACAGCAGATCTAATGAACAAATAAATCAGTCACAACAGATGAACATAGAAGAAATGGTGCAAAACTGTGCAAAACATGCAGCAGTGCTCTCTATCCCAGAAAGGGTGAATGAATTACAATACAAACTGTCACAATCCAATGTGTCAATGAGCAATTCGAATTGACTAAGTAGGCCATTCGAATCACTGAATGGAGTAGCTTGACTCTGTCTAGGAGTCCTCATAAATCATCGGTGGTACTCATCAATCACAACAACCAGTCATCCAGGTGTCAATCTGAGTCTAACTGAGCATAATAAATGTAACTGAAGTGTGTAGCACTGATATAGGATCTGGAGGCTCAGTGGGGGCGCATGGGAGGCTAACTGAAGTCAGAACAAGTCACCTAATCGAACTGGAGGTCAAACGGAAGTGATACAGTCAGTCGGGAGTGAAACTAGCCTCAAATCAGGGAGAATCGGAGCTAACTGAATGTAACTGGAGTGAATCTGCAGTGGTAGGTGAACAAGTGCGCCCTTCTCTGGCAGTAGGTGAGAAGAGGGCGCCTTTCAGCTTAGGAGGGCTAAAACTCTGTGGTAGGTGGCTCCCGGGTGCTAGAAGAAGGTGGATAAGGTGCTGGAGGCATCAAACTGGTGACTGGGATGCATGCTTGTGCATGCAGAATCCTGAAATAGATAATATCCTGAAATAGATCATGCAAGATCCTGAAATAGATGATGTATCCCGAAATAGATGATGTGGATATCCGAACATCATATTTAGAGAGTCTGAAAAGAACTAAAGAAGACTCCAACGGTCCTTTTTCGTAAAGTTAGCCTCATTGCCCGAAAAATGGTAAAACAACGCGGGAGAGGACTCTTCCAGTCATGATTGGATGGAGTATTCCTTTTTCATAATTAGTGTTGCCTGGTCTGAAAAAGGGGTAAACTATCACCAGGAAGACAACCATTCAAATACTTTAACACGCATGAACGTGACAAGTTCACTTGGAAATCTTTTCAATTTTAGGGAGTCTGAAAAGAGCTGAACTATGGACTCCGGGGGGTGTCCTTTTCCGTGGAAGTTTAACGAGCCCGAAAAAGTGATCAATCATAACTCGGTACTTATTCTCATGATTTGGTGAGTATGAGAACAAACGAAGAGTAAACTCATCCTCATGCAATAATTACGACTTAACCAAAAACAATACTGACAAAACGTTCAAAGGAGTGTTCATACCTGTAATTACCATTGGTAATGCGAGAAACACTACAAAAGACCACTTTACGACTCCTGTACACTAGAGAAAGTGTCAAATAGTCCCAAATATAATGACAAACGGTCAAAACTATAGTAAATGGCCCAAAAGCATCAAAATATTTGAAAAGGAATATTCCATTTCATTCTATAAATAGAAATATGGACCAAAAATAGAAAACATTGCTCAAATTGCCAATTTGGGCGGAGAAGTACCAATTTGGAGCCAAAACTTCCTTTGTCGATTCCGGGAGCTACGATCCGCCATTTCACCAGCCGTCTGGACCAGGTAAGCCTAAATCTTAGCCAACAACTTTCCAGTGCTTTAGTTTTTCCATTTTTGTTCATTTTTTGATTTGTTTGATGATTCGGGGAGGGGCTAATGCACCTTCGGCTCGTCGCAAGTGGCCCTTTCGGGACTTGCGACGAACTTGGGTCATCGCAAGTCTTGAAAATGGGACCTGCGATGACGTCACCCTGTACCTGAATGTGAGGTGCGACGACGGAAACTCAAATCCCAAACATCAAATGTGCTTCAAAAAACGAGTTTGTGCAAGTTGGAGAAAGACCTAACATGCTTTAAATGCCCCTTTTAGCAGGTTCCTAGTAAGCAGAGATGGTACTAGAGTGGCGAGAGAGAGAACATAAGATAGAAGATGAGCAAGCCGCAAATGATCCACAATGTGTGGTTGCTTTGAAAAACTATGGATTTCTCAAGTTCTTCCAGGTACAGGGGATGAGAGCCCAGGTCCCTTTCTTGACACACATGTTACAGAGTTGGGATGAAACCCAACAATACTTTGTCATAGGTGAGCATATCCTCAACATTGACATTGAGGACATATACTTTCTGACCAGTTTGTCCCGAAGAGGGGACCCTGTACATCTCACTGGGACATGGGCCAGTGATCGTACAGTTGAGGACATGGTGTCACAGCACTGTGTTGCTACTTCTCATCCTTCCAGTGGGAAGATAATCATCATAGACGTGGTGAGTCGTCCACTGAGGACTATACTGCTTACTATTACCAGGGTGGTGGGTAGCCAAGCTCCACATACGGCTACTCGGACTCAGATGTTATATGCGGAGGACTGTATGTCCCCCATGGTGTTTAACTGGTGCGAGGGTCTCCTCGCAAACATCTGAGCTCAGCTGACCAAGTGTCGGCATGGGGAGCTCAAGCAGTTTGGATATGGATCGATCATAGTGTCGTTCCTCTTGGAGAGGGTCCCTCTCTTGCGCCCGCAGGTGGTACTGGATGACAAGGATTAGAGAGATCCACACACGCTTAGATGGGAAGAGCTGATGACCCGCCATGGTGGGGGTCCCATCATCACTTTTGGCCCCTAGTTCTTTAGCTAGCTAAAGGGTCAGATGCTCATGGTTGAGGACTTCCCATACGGTGGCACGGACTTCCGGGAGGATCCCGACTTAGTGTTGCCAGAGGGTGCAGAATGGGGTGATATCGGTAAGAAAAAAACCCTTGTACTTTTAGTTTTGTGAATTATACTATTTTTTTGATGCAGTGCTGACAAGTACTTTATATGTGTGTGCAGATGTGGGTCCCATGCGACCAGTAGGTCTCTCTCTTCTGGCGAGGAGAGACAGAGGTGGAGAGGAAGTGGTTCCTGTTGGTGCTCATCTTGCCATCGAGGAGATGGAGGAGGTGTACCGGAACCTATTCGGGTTGACTGTGGAGGTACCAGAGCCAACCATCGATGACCTACCGAGGCCACTGCAGAGGTATGGGGTTGGAGCATCCGTGCACTTCAACGCCCTACTTCGCAAGGTGGCTCGTACTGTAGACTGCTTTCTCACCCAGTGTCAGAGAGCTATTAGAGGCAGGGGTGGTGTACGGGTCAGACATCCAGCCTGATTGCACTTTTAGACTTGTACTGAGAGCTTAGAGACCTCAGATTTTCGTACTTACTGAGATCTATGTAGCTTCAGATTTTTGTAGAGACACACTGAAAGCCAGTGTGCTTCAGATTTTGTACCAGCACTACTTTTGAGCGATTTATATATATACATTATCAGCGGTTTATACATTATGTGTTCTTAAAATGATTAGTGATGTGATCTTGTTTACATGTTTGCTTCTGTACATTATATTTACATGTTGTGAATGCTTTTACATATTATGGATGTTATGTGTGTGCAATGTACCAATCCAAAATGAAATTGGTCATCGAGTCAACAATTGTGTTTGGCTCTCGTGGAATGTGCAGGTATTGAACAGATTCAAATGACCTTTCCAGGAGACGTACTCGTCTGAAGAGACGGAGTAAGATGGGATCACGGATGGCGTATATTCGGTTAATATGGGAAACCACTAATTGAGAATCCATGTGGATAACAATGTGGTTCATACCCAAGGAAATGGCATCAGCTAGAGTTCCGATCACTACCTGATATTCTGTGGCATTATTGGTCGTGAACCCTAGGCAATTTCCTCCTGAGCTAATGAGCTCACCTGTTGGGGAATATAGTACCCAGGCTGCCAAAGCAAGGTGAAGGGTATGCCGGTTGGTGCCGTCCGCGAATCCATAGCACGTTGCCATCTGCACACGTAGACCGAACATGGTATGAGAAGCGAAAACAAGATCAAAAGACACTCGAAAAGAGAAATGCGTCACACCACACAAAAACACAAAAACACGCCATGTACAATATATACAAGCAAGTCTATGCATGAGAGATCATGCATATTATCTCTTCAGGTAAAGCCCATTGCGGGGTTCACCTAAAGAGATCCCATCATAATCTTCAAGCTCGTAGGCACCTTTTTCCAACACACGTTTTATGACATAGGGTCCATGCCACATGGACTCGAACTTCCCAGCTCCTAGCTTATCGTGATTCTGGTCATAAGTGAGGACCAGATCAACCTCGTTAAAGATACGAGGTTCAACCGATTTATCGTATTGGGCCTTGATGCGTTTCTTATGTGCTTCATTAGCAAGAGAGGCATCACGACGAGACTTGTCAAGTTGGGCTAGGTGTAAGAGACGTTCTTCCTTAGCAGTAGTGTTAGGAAGAAGTTCGACCGCGAGCTGTAAAGACGGGATTTCGCACTCTATCGGCAGAACAACCTCCAATCCATATACCAATTGGAAGGGAGTGAAGCCTGTGGTGGTTTTAATGGTAGTTCGATAGGCCCATAACGCTGAAAAGAGCATATTATGCTAGTTGAACTTTTGTGTTCCTACCATCCTCTGGATCATAGTTTTCAAGACCTTGTTAATTGCCTCGACCTGTCCATTGGATTGTGGGTAGTAGGGTGTCGAGTTTTCATGGCGAAAACCCAACCTGTCGCTCAATTCATCAACCATATGGTTCTTAAAGTGAGAACCATGATCGTAACTATGGCCTGCGAAACTCCAAATCGCGCTATCACATGATTAAACATGAAGAGTGCGGTGATTTTACCATCATTTTGGTATGTAGCCATAGCCTCGGCCCACTTTGTGAAGTAATCCACAGCTACGATGATGTAACTATGCCCCCCGGCCGAGGTAGGCTACAGTGCATAAAATCGATGCGCCATTTTGCAAATGGGCCAACGGCAATAACCAGATGTAGTGGGGCAGGATGATTGTGCTTCTTCGTATGGAAGTGTTGGCAAGGAGGACATTTTTTAACGGCCTCAATACAATCTTTGAAGATAGTAGGCCAGTAATATTCTGCGCGCAAAATAGTCATCCTAGAGAGAGATGATCGCCACACGCCCCAGCGTGACAGTCATTCAGAACGCGTTCAGCCTCATCAAGAGTGAGACAATGTCGAAGGATTGAATCGACGCCACGATGATACAAGGTATCATTAATGATTAAATAATACTTTGCATGGTGACGAACCTTACGACGATCGTCGCGGGAAAGTTAAGGATCGAAGCGTTGGGTTTGAAGATACAACAAAATATCTCCATACCAGGGGCCAGTCGTACTGATGAGAAACAATGATTCATCCGGAAATGAGTCATTGTGCTCAACTTCTGCATCAGGACGGGGAAGGTCGCAAATGAGCTCAGCAAACACCAAAGACTTCTTAGAATTGGCTTTCTAAAAAAGAAGATCGAATTCTTGCAGTATCACAATCCAGCATGAATACTTGCCCCCAAGCACCTAACGTGTCAATACGTTGTACATGGGGTTTGAGTCGGCAATGATAGTGGTGGTGCGGAGCAGAATGTAGTGACGGAACTTCTGGACAGCAATGACTGCCGCGAAAGCAAGTTTTTCGACATGTGAGTATCTAGTTTCAGCGTCAGCTAGACCCTTATTTGCATAGTATATCACATGTTCCTGAGCGTTTTGATCCTCCTGTACCAAAACCATGGTGATAGTGGTAGCAGAAGCGGCGAGATATAAGATGTAATCTCGATAACAATTAGGCGGTTGGAGCACAGGGGCATGCGTGATGGCATGTTTGATACTGTCAAAAGACTTTTGAGCTTGGTCGTCCCAAATGAACGAGACGTTCTTCTTGAGCAGTCTCATATAGCCCTTATTTTTCTCCGCGAAATTACACACAAAACGTCTTAGGTAAGTCACCTTCCCTTGGAGACTTTGAAGTTCCGTGACATCAGTTGGGGGTGGTAGGTTGATGATGGCCTCCACCTTTAAGGGATCAATGCGGATCCCATCCTTCGAAACGATAAATCCTAAGAGGCACCCAGACTCAATGCAAAAGATACGCTTGTGAGGATTCAGACGGATATTGTACCGTCTGCATCTGAGGAAAATGGTCGTCAGATGATCGATGTGGAACTCAGGCTGCTTTGAACGAGCAGGGAGATTGTCCAAGTAGGGTTCCACAAAGTCCTTAATATCGTGGAAGGCGTACGACATAGCCCACTAGAACGTGGTGCCAGCATTTTTAAGGCCAAATGGGAGCTTGCGATAAGTGAATGTACCCCATGGGCAGATGAAATCCGTCTTATGTTGGTCGACTGTGTTGATCTCAATTTGGTTGTAACCGGAAAAGCCATCAATGAATGAGAAGATGACGCTTCCGGCACAGTTGTCGATAATCTGGTCGATGAAGGGGGTCGGGTAGTTGTCTTTTGGACAATCCCGATTAAGATCCCGATAATCAACACAGACGTGAATGGTGCCCTGTTTTTTGTTCACAGGAACGACGTTTGAGACCCAATCCGTCAATGGGACAAGATAAATAAAGCCATCCTTTAAGAGCTTTTCAATTTCTTCCTTTATGGCCGCAGTCTTTCGGGGGTGTACCGGTCGTAACTTTTGACGTACAGGTTTGACGTCGAGATAGGTTTTTATTTCGTGAGAAACAATTGCGGGGTCTATCCCAGGCATTTCCTCATAGGACCAAGCAAACACGTCTCGAAATTGCTTGAAAAAGGCCATGCTAACAACGATTTCTTCAGGGGAACACTTCTGGCCTATGTGAATGTGTTCCACTATACCTGGTTTCATGGAGATGTCTACCTCAGTAGTTGGCTCAATGATATCCAAGTTTCCCTCCGTGTCTGTAAGACATCTAAGGATGGGCAAATGAGGGGATGGGTAGATATTTGGTGAAAAGAGGGTATGGATGTTGTTCTCTATGTATTCCAAAGGCGGAAGAAAAGATGACCTATGATGGAGGTCATCCAACGGACTGTCATCGACATTCATTACTTCCATGATGGACTCGTCTGAGATCAGGTAGAGAGGACGTCCGTTGTAGAGAACAAGATGAGGAGGCCATAGTTAAAAGGTCCTCCGGCGTTGTTTGGATAGCCTCATAAATGTGTTCAGCGGGTGAAAGAGGCATCGCGTCTCCAAACAGGTGTGTTGTGGCTTCATCCGGTACAAGCCAGGCATCGTTTGAGTGAGATAAAATCTCAGTGGAGATCATGTTCACCGTGGCGACATGATTAGGGGGGTCCGCGGCTGGAAAAACGCCCATGAGAGATGAATATTTGAATAGGCCAACCCCTACACTCTCATACTGTTGTGACGTCTGTCCAATGGAAGGAACATGGTCACCAGGATGAGTAGTGGAATCCGGTGTACAAAAATCTAACTGGCCGATAGTAACAATTCGTCCTTGGTGGGGGAATTGTACTGTGTGGAAGACTGAAGAGGCTACCGCCTGCATGGTATAAAACCAATTGCGACCAAGCAAGAGATTATAATCTAACGGGTCCGAGACCACTTCCACGTTAATGGTTATGGTCTTTCCGCCCAACTCAATGGCAAGAGCTTGTAAGAGCCCATGAGGTTGAAATCCACACCCGTCGAATGCTTTCCACGTGGTAGGAGAACGATTCAATTTAGGGGAGCCAATGGCTCTCCAACAAGCGATGGACATGACAGAAGTGGAGGCTCCTTCGTCCAAAAGAGTGCGGTGGACAATCTTCCCACCAAGGTTCGCAGTAATTTGGAATGCGAGTTGGTGTGAGAGCCTCGGCTTAAGGTTGTCAAGATGAAACATGATGGTATTCGAGGAATTCGGGTCAACTACACCAATAGCGGCAAGGAGAGTTCTGCGTTGATTGAGACAATTCTACAAAACTTCCAGGGTGGACATGGCGCAAGGAGCTTGGGCCAAGTCTTCTACGATATTGTAATTCTGTGTCACACGAGCATTAGGATTGAAAACAACTTTTCGAATCATGCTCTTGGGTGGACGCAATATCAAATCTAAAGAGGGTCTCTCGATGGTGAGAGAAGTCGATGGTACAGTGAAATCAGGTAATGAGTCGGAAGCTTTTTCAGTATTACTTCTAGCGGGTTCCTTTGAAGGGACATGTTCGTTAGATCACGAGCGAGTGGTTAAATTGATCGCCTCGTTACGCAACATGAGAACATGCGCGGTATTAGATGGTTCCTCCTGGGCTGGGGGGTTTTGAGTAATCATCTGCTGATTTTGAGCAGGAAACGGATCATTGAGGACTGCAGGAGTCGGTTTACCCCTAAGAAACTTCTGAACCTCGTCTCTATGGGGACACTCTTTAGATAAATGATCTTCTCCACACAATAAGCAAGGATACTTCAATTTCCTTTTCTGCTTAGCATCTTCGAGAGTGCTCTTTGTTTCCTGCTGGGCAAAATATTTCTTGGGTTTCCCCTTGTTCTTCTTTTTGCCATTAAACTTCTGAGATGAAGGTGATTGAACAGAATTCACCTCTTCGGTTACAGCAGGGGGAGTGGACTTGGCGGTGCTGTGTCCAGTCGGAGTTGGGTTGTGTGATCCAATAGTGCTAGTAGCAGGCTGGGTGGTAAGGGAACCTATGATACCGTCAGCTTGGGGTCCCTTATGTGGTTTCGTGGGATCGTTAACGTCCCGGGGTGCGTCAAGAAAAATATTGAACAAAGTGCCAGACTGGGTATAGACCAGGTCTAACAGATGAGCACTCGCGATGGCTTGTTCTTCGGTGACAGCACCTCGCATGGCAACATCTTTTGCTATGACATGAATGAGTGACTTTGTAAACTAGTCTGCTAGGAGCTGATCTGGAATGGGAGCTTTAATGAGACATTGTCTCCTTCACCACTCGTGGATATGATCCGAAATGTGAGTGGCGGTATTCTGGCAGAGCGAGGTTAAAAGATCAGTACCAGTCTCATACCGTATAGGCAGCTGGAAATGCATCAAAAAGTTCATAGCAAGAGAGCCAAAATCAGGAAAAGAGTGTGGTGGCAGCTCAATGTACCACTTGGCAGCCGAACCGGTGAGAGTCCTTTGGAATAATCTAAGACGAATTGAATCATCCATTAAGGAATTCGATGAACACCGTAAGTGGTATGTCATCACGTGGTTCTTGGGGTCTTCACCTGGCTTGTCATCAAACTTGGGGATATTAGACGAAAGTTTCACTGGAATCGGTGGCCAGTTAGATCCATGGTAAATGGGATCGTTGGTTAAACGAGAAAGGTCAGGTAGGTCCAAAGTATCCAAAAAGGGAAACTGTGGATTAGGCTGCGCGTATTGATAATATGGATATGGCGTGTCACGACTAAACTAACCATAAGGTGTACCAGGATAAAAATGATTGTAGGGGGGTGTACCGCCCAGACTATAAGGAGGTCCGCCACCATAAGGTGGTCCGTTCCAATAGGGTGGGGGTCCACCTCCACCTCCAGGAGGGGGTGGAGGTCCACCGCCACCACCGGGAGGAGTTGGAGGTCCATAACCGTAATAAGGTGGCCCACCACCGCCTCCGCCTGGAGGGGGTGGTGGACCACTTTCGCTTCCAGATGGGTGGGGGCCCCCACCGCCTTCGCTGCCGGAAGGATGAGGGTTTCCGCCACCACCGCCACCACCAGGGTAGTTAGGTCCTCCACTGCCTCCGCCTGGAGGGGGAGGTGGACCACTGCCGCCACTTGAAGGGAAATTTCCTCCTCCACCATGATAAGGTGGTCCGACTCCTCCTCCGCTTGGAGTAGGTGGTGGACCATTCCTGCCACCGCCTGAGGGGTGAGGGGCGTTGTAGGTAAAATAGGGTGAGCCTCCGACAATGTTAGGTGGGGGCCTGCCGCCTCCAACATGAGGTGGGGGAGGACCGATCGGGGGTGGTGGTACTTGAGGGATAGTCAGTTGGGGTCCGTGTTGCAACACAGGTTGTTGCCCCCATAGAGTGTAAGGATTCCCGGGATAAGGTATCCCGTATGGTGCATTTCTGGGATTAGGTTGGCCCGACGCAGGGTGAACGGAACCTGGATATGCTTGACTCCATGAGGGTTGGGTTACATTTGACGGCCCTCCAACATGAGATAATCCCGTGGTGGATGGTCTAGTGGGTTGGGTAGGTCCAACAAAAGGCCCGTTGGGGACTCCACCAACGTTCTGGTTAGGAAACGGGGGTTTCCCCCTAGCCACAATAGGCTGGCCACTATTCAAAGGTTGAACCAACATGGGTTGTTGACTAGATACCGTGGTAATAACATTACCAATAAGATAATCCGTAGGAATGGAGTACCCTCCCCATGAATTTTGAGGTGGGGGAGGAACTGGTAAAGTAACCATGGTAGTGACAGGTGTGTTGGACCGTTGTCCTTCCACCGGTTGGTTCACTTGAGGTGCAGGACTGGATTCTTGCGAGGGTTGACCAGTCTCATTAGTGGTCATGTGCTGGGGTGCTTTAGGTGATCCAAAAGATATCGAACGAACTGGGATGGGTTGGTAAGGGGGTAACGATGGGTCTTGAACCCGTCGTTGGAGACTCGACTGCCGGAACTCTTCAGCCATGGAACGGAATTGAACCAATTGGCCACGAAAGTAAGCTAAAGTGTCTTCCGGAGAAGTCTCGCTAGATGAGGATGAGATGGAAAAATGAGCCACTAGATGGTTTGTAGAAGATGTCCAATAAGCTGCTGAAGGACCAACAGCTGCTGTAGGGTCGTCCCGGGGTTGATTTATCCATTCCGACGATCCAGGTTCTCCCGGGATGACGGGAGAAAGGTCATGTGAAGTGGGGGTTTGTGCTCCTTCATCTTGCGTGGGATGAAAGGCAAGTGGATTTGGTGGAAACAAATGTCCACCAATATTCAAAGTGGGGTTCCCTACTTCAGTAACTACGACCGCGTTACACTGATCCATTCTTACCCTCGAAATGATCTTGGGATTAAGGGGAAATTTGGGTGGCAAGTTCAAGATCCTACAGGACCTTCTCCAGGGAAAATCCGCCAGAGTATCAGGAAAATCAGCCAAAAAAGGCCGAACAACGTTTCTCCTAAAGGTATACTAAAAGAAAAGCAGTCCAAGAAAACCTACTCAAACTAAGGCAACAAGCAAACTTATGTGACAGAGTGGATTCAAAAGTTTGGAACCTCACGGGATTATCAAGGCATCGCAAACCGCAATATACTGCAGGGTCCAATAGTATGACGCAACAAGGAGGATTGGGACCGTACCCTTTCCTGCATACCCGACTACCTGGACAGGATGTGCGTGCTAATCTCCCCGAGTGCTATTCTCGATGTATTGCTTTTCCAAGACGACCAAATGGTTAACTCGGTTGGTTTCAGGAATCCTAATGGTGTCTCCCGATATACGCAAGGTACATGGGAGCTCAAATCCGCAGTGGTGCTGTCTAATGCACAGCCATTGGCACGAGACCTTCCGATATACGTGTTGAGTACGTGATACACCCTTCGATATACGCCAAGTACGGATTATGGTACTTGGTGGGTATGTGAAGGAGATCGATATACCGATGTACGTGGAATACTACAATACCCCCGGACTACAGTGCTGGAAAGTAATGATAGCTGCCACGCTTAACGACGCCGGAACATGTCTCTAACTTACACACAAGTTACTAAAATTTTTACCTAGTTCTACCGTTAATTTTATCTTGGATGGTTAGGTGAATGCATGAGGTGAGTACATAATCGGAAACATAATGCAACCCTAGCTACATGCATGAAATATTCTTTTCTTTCGATGAATTCTACCTATGGTAAGGAGAAAGCTTTTTCCAATGCTATTGCCAAACAAACTCAATGCAACACAATTCCCAATGCAAGCAATTTTGACAATGAAAGTACTCTTTTCTTTTTCAACGAAACACACAAACGTTCACAACACTATTATCCAAATCAAAGTATTTTTTTCTCTTTTCTTTTCTTTTTCAAATCAAAACAACACTAAGTAATGAGATGAGAGGATTCTGAAACGGAAATGCAAGCTTTTCACTTTCTCTTTTCAATGATCTAAAGGCAAGAAAAATAAAAAATGCACCTATCTTTCCCTTGCATGAAAACAACTTTTGAAAGAAAATGAAATGTACTAGAACTTTTCAAGAAGATGAATAATTCATAATTCAAGAAAAACACAATCAATCATATTTCCATTCATCTCTTCCAAAACATTCCAATGCACAATGATCTGTCTTCAATAAATTTTTGAGAAATAACGGGAATGAAGCACTTTTAATCTTTCAATGGATGTATTAAAGCAATAAACTTGAAGACAACTTTGCTTTCAGATCTAAATGACTGAAAAGAAAATGCTACTTACGGCACTCATACACTCAGAAAACTCAAGAAAAGACAAGCGCTCAACCAAGCAGAAATGACACACTTAACTCAAAATCAAGCAGTAGCAAGCAAACTAAGTAAGCAAAGCTCAAAACAGAAATAGATGAAGTCTGGAAGGTGATCCAATGCAATGATTAGATCAGGGATGGAAGGAAGGGAATGCAAGAGTGAAAAGGATGAAGGTGAAGGAGACAAGAGTGTCCAACACTACCAAACTCAAACTTATCCAAAGCGGAACCCAAAGTCAATCCAAACAATCCAAACTCTCAACACAGAAATAAAAAATGGGATCTCTGGCTGAATGATGCAGTACAGGAAGAGTTCATACACCAAACCAAGGCTCAGACTGCCAGATGAGGGAATGAATGCCCATATGTCAAGTCTCGATAGATCAACGCACTCTGTCTTTGCAGACAGTGCGACATCGAAGGTAACCTATACGAGAGTTGCGACGGTGTCACAGTTCACTAATGCACAGGATGCGATGAGCAAGTAACAGACAAAGGACAGAGGCTCAGGAAAACACAGTGTCGCTCTGTTTTCAATGCCCAGGTGCGACAGGCAAGTTCTATATTAAAAAATGAATCAGATCTCCCAAAAATGAACCACCAACAGGTTTGAAACTGAGTTGTACAAACTCAAAAGAAGAAGATCAGGATATTCAACGTGAAGATGTGACAATGGAATCAATCCTAAGAAGTCAAATGCAAAAAATGACAACAAGGCTTGCAACAAGTAATCAACTGAAAATGACTCAGATTAACGATCACTAAACAAGAATACTCCCCAGTATGGTCGCCAGATTTTTTACCGGACAATCCACTTGACCGGAGGCGAGCCAGATCTCCCTAGCTCAATGTGAGTCTAGAACAAATAGAACAAACTACAAACACGTTTCCTAGATCTACTTAAGGATCAAGTACTAGATGTCTTACCTCTTTGATTTTGCTATCCTTTCTCCCGAATGTTGCTCCACGTACCGAGGTTGTCAGATCCAAGCTGCAAGACCTGTTAAGACACAGAAAAGAGAAACGAGTAAAGATCATCTATACAATAAGAGATCTATGTAAACAGTTAAGCAGGTAAACAACACAACATCATTACACATCAAGAACGATATTGGTGGAAAGCATTTGCATTACTGCAAATAGAGGAGTACATGATAGAGATATAGAACCACAACCAATGACTTAACATAGCAGCCCTTCACCACACAATCCAATTGCCAAGCCCTTCCAAGGAAGCATGGATTCTCCAAGAGGTGAGTGAAGGTGTCCTAAGAGATTTCACCAGCGTGTAGATACCATAGTCTTCCTCCCTTTGGTATGGGAGTGAGCCTCACATATATAGGACTAAGTGAATGAGGTTATGGATAGGATAGGATGAGAGATGGTAGGAGAGAGATAGGGGATATTCCCAACAGGATAGGGGTTGAGTACCAGCTCTCCAAGAGATCAGGGATAAGCCCCCAAATGGGAAAGCTTCGAGAAAGATCTTGAAATGGCTATTTTTTCCCATTAACAGACCTCGTCGCACTCTGCTATGGAGTAACCTGCGACGTCGCATGTTGCTAGTGTGCAACCTGCGACAACCTCTCAAAAGGGTGTACAAACTGAATACAAATCCTCCAAATGAGCACTTGGTCCAGATGACTTTAGGGATGTATACACTAAATCATAATGATGGGTAGATTTTAGGTGTAACAGACCTATTTGTTGCATCCACTAAAAACTAATATTAGCATGCCCATCATGGTTGTACATTCAATATAGAGATGGTTGTACATATCTAAGCTAATGTACATCACCAAATTGTTTTGGAAGATATACCTATAAATATATAAGATTAAAATATTTTTGGAATTACACATTGCTCATATTAGGGTTTTTTCTACTTCTAAAATTAATCTGAAACACATGATTCAAGAGAAACAACCATATATGAAGTTACAATGGCCCAAATTGAGTTTCACGTATAGAGTTGGAAAGAAGAAAAATTACATCGTCTCAAATACAAAAATCACACCTATAGATATAAAATTAGATGCATCATGTACCATACAAGTTCACTCGAAACAACAATCCCTCTACTTTTAATATCAATAATTTATTTTGAACTAAAGTTTGGATTACATGTACAATAGAAATAACTAATTTTACATTTTTTTGTAAAATTACTAAAAAATAAAAAACATTTTCAATCAATGCATATAATTGATTTTTGGTTTTTGGGGGTTTTGAACAAATTTCACAAAATTTCCATTAAAACTACTTAAGAAAAACAACACTTTCAATCAATACATAGAAGAATTGATTTTTGGGGGTTTTGAGTTTCTTACCTCTCAGTGTGGAGGACATGGTAGTAAGAGGTGGTGGCTGGTGGCAGGTTGCATTCCCTGGTCAAGTTAGCATAGTCAATGGTGGTGGAAAGTTGCAGTTCTCTTCACCTCTCATTCAAGATCCTATGCAACAGACGCGGTGAAATGAGTCGAGGTCTGTTGTTTTTTTGCTTTTATACTTTTTTAAGGAGATCGGTTAAGAGCTCAACCGAGATTTATAGAGCTCGATTGAGTTATGATACTCGATTGAGCTCTTAAATTCCATAAGTGTGAACTTTTCCACGACCTTTCATTTTAAAATTTTCATCGATCGCGATCGCTCGATCGAGCTCCATATTTCAATATATGGTTTACATAACCCCCGATCAAGACCCATAGCTCGATCAAAGGTTTAAAAACCCTCGAACACGCTTATTAAAAAATATCGATCGAGTGCTTTATTAGGCCCTCGATCTGGATTTTTAGAGTTCGATCGAAGGCTTAACAATAGCTTGATCGAGGTCATTTTTTACCATGATCGCTCTGCTTTCCAACAGGTGTTTCCCATCTTCATGGGAACATCCATTATGATCTACCTTATTATGTTGTTGATGGCTTATGTATATTGAGTACTGTGATTCCCCATGCTATGTTATGGTGATGATGAATGCTTGATTAAATAATGGTGAGGGGAAGTTTGTTCTAGGTATTCCACTTTGGGCCCATTGAGATTAATTCATTCTAGGATCTCATGGGAGCCCATAACCACGAGGGAGAATGGTTGCAAGTAACACCTTATGGGTTGGAGGCCAACTCACTTAGCAATACTAAGCCAATGATTCTTTTCAGAGTTTTCAAAAGTATATAGAGGGCCTTCCAATGCTCAAGGATGGGAGCCTTAAGGGTGCATAGGGAGGGAGTTTGGAATTTCAATATGCCTAGGGTACAATAATCCCAATGATGGGGTTGGTGTACTGGTAACAAGATTTTGGATAATATCGATGAGGTTGAGATGCCAGTTAATTCCTCTGAGGATGTAGGTTTACCAGAAGTTGGGAGGGTGGCTAAGCCACATAAACTTGCTAGTGAACTTTCGATGCCTAATATATGATTCAAATACATGTTATAGTAAACGACCCATTCCATGGATTAATTTGGAGAATTGGCTTGGAGGGTTATGGAGGTGGCAGATGGTATGAATTCTTAGGGTGAGGGTGTATAAGGGAGGACGTACAAGTACTGTGATTAGGAAGCTTGTAACAATAAATTCGAGATGTAGTTACTTGAAGGGGGGAGTATGTAACACCCCTCTATCACATACTTCCATTATTTCTATGGGGTATAATCAATTATAGTGTAGGTGCGGGTTATACTTGTGATGACCACACGAGTGGGTTCTATCCTTACACACTAGTATTAGATTATGTAGGTTCATAATAATAGTGTTGATTCCCAACATTGACATGATTTTGAAGGGTCATAATATGATGACTAAGACACACATATTAAACTTTTTTTCTTTTCCATTCCATCTTCATCATCGTGTTTAGAGCGATGTCCTCTTCCTATCCATGCTTAGTTTTGATATTCGTGTCATCATTTGGTCTTCACACTTCATGTAGGAAGTTGTGTCATATGTGTGGTAATGGTATAACTGTTTCAAGTTTGTGATCCACTGATTCTCTCTATATGTGTCACCATGATGTCATTTCTATTCCACTGTGTCCAGGAAGAAGTGCTAGTCATGCCCATATTTCGTTTTTCCATTTTTTCCTTTGTTTGACCCTTGCAACACTCAGTTGAAGTTCCGTCATGAAAGATCCTTTCAAGTCTTGTCAGTCAAAATTTTCTAATGTTGTTTCCTTTGATTAATTCACTAGTTGAGTTCGTGGCTAGAGTCATTATATTTCCTTTGTCCATAAAGTTAAAAATAAAAATACTCCCTAGGTGCCTCCTTGTAAAAAATTGCCAATGTCCATGATTGAAAAATGAAAAATACTCCCCTCCTTTTGAAAAGGCCTTTTTCCCAATATTTTCATTATAGTCGAAAAAGACTTGAAGATATTTTTTTAAAAATTCTCGCCTCTCCTTAACTAAGCCAAATCCTTATGATTATCTCTCTTTAATCATTTTTCAAAAAATTAGAAAAAACAAAGAGAAAGCCCATTCATGTCCTTACCATTCGCATAAACTATAAATAAAAAACCTTTTCAATAAGTATTTCCCTTCCCTTTCACTTTAAAATTTATATCTTTTTTCAAATTTCCCTCACAAAAGAAAAATCCTCCCACATTTTACCCATAAAACAATGAAAGAGTTGGCTTTATTGAATAAAAATGTCCTCTTCTAGCCTCTTTTCCCCTTTCATTATCATCATAACGAATGACATAATCACCTACATTTTCCCGTAGTTTGTAAAAATAAAAATGATTTAAAAAGCAACACGTGACTAGTATGCGTAAGTTACGGCAACCGGTGGCGAGACTCCATGGGAGCATTTTTTTTTTCACTAAGAAATATACCAATTGCTATTATAGAGAATCAAGGTATGGCAAGATTACATAATCCACTCAATCATTATATAGGGGCTCAACAAGAGCTTTATGACACTTACAAGAATTGAACTTGGGTGGGGAGAGGAGGGTAACAATCATTTCTCCCAACCACTCAACTACATACAATGGACAAGACTCCATGGAAATAGTTGTAGCCGCACACTACACAACAAAACATGGTGATCAAGACATAGATACACAACCTACAAACCCTAAACACATTTGCAAAGGACACAGGCCAAGAGAGACAACGACAACCCTGACACACGGGCGTTGGGAGCAGAAATAAAGGCACGATACACAGGGAATAATGAAGACAGGGAGGGTTAGCTGAAAGGCAGCTAGAGCTATGTTGAAGGTAGAAAACCAAGAGATGTGGTCTGTGTCAAAACATAGACAGAGGGAAAAATGCACGTTGGTTGAGGCAGAGGTAGCAGGAGGAGAGACCTGTTATCGAAATAAACATGTACACAGAGGAAGAGAAATGAACAACGTTGGTGGTCAAATAGTATCGCACAGACTAAATGCCATGCAGGAAGAGGCAAGAAGGTGGGAAACCACCATGCAACAAAGATACACACAGACAACTCAACATATGAGCAGGTATATACCAACCTAGGTTAAAGTTATGGTTTGGCAATGTGTGGAGCAGTCTCATCTCTAGGGAATCAAACCCTAATGGCTACGACATACTAACTAGGAAAAAAATTCTAGATTATATGTGGAGGGAATGAATACAGATGTGGCATAGGAATGCAAACAACAAGGTTTGTCTCAGGAAACAATCCAAGCGGATTAGTAACCTGGTGAATGGAACCACTACATCAACGGTAGGGTTTGTAGTGTAGGAATCTGAGCGGTGTTAAAGGGATGGCGAGTAGAGAGAAGTAAAATGAATTCGTATTGCCCACAAGAAGAAAAAACTAGCCTTTAGAGGTGAGCCGCTATGCGGTGCAAAATAACTTGTTATAGCGTCCAAGGAGCCACCATCTGCAACAACGAAGGCTCAAGGCTACATAAGCGATGCAAGAATCTTGAACCTGCTTGGGTTTTTTCCTTTGATACTGCAACAGGTAAAATCATGTGGAGAAGACTTGGTTGGATTTAGTTATTTGAAGTCAAACGTAACAATAGTGAGACAATCTTATCATCCCAAATATAGAGGAAGGCTCACCTTGTTACAATTATCCTTTTAGTATACAACCGACCATTGTCACTATTGCTTGGGTGTTGTGAGTGATTATATGTGTACAACTAAAAGCTTACAACATTGGTGGCCAACAAGCTTGCATGTATCCTCCTATTTTATGTAAAATGATGGGATCTTACGGTACATTTGAATATTAGTAATTGCTTTAAAAAAAACAGCAGGAAAAACTTGCATACACAAAGTTACCAACCTTATTAAAATAACATATGAAATCTTTATGCCCAGAATAAGAGCTTTCCAACCTGGTGGTGATAAATTAATACCCCGAAATGAATAAGAAAACCTTAAATAGTTTGGTTTATGCAAATCATCATGGGTACACATAGATTCTAAGTGGTCATGTAACATCCTTTCACCCAAAAGATGAAACACCATGCTTGGAGAATTTTTACGTTCAAGGGTGAACGTCGATTTCTTACGGTTCACCCTCTTCAGTCTGCCATCATAAAACCAAATGTCGCCATAAATGATTGAGATTCAAAGGGATTCAAAATGTTTCATTCACCCCTCATACACCTTTAAAATCAATACAAAGGTGACAACATGATTTGTCGCACCGGAGGTAAGGAGAAGGTACTGCTACGTTCACTGTTGTTTTTTCCCTTCCATAATCGTCTGGCTAAGAACCTAACAATGCGGCGATGTCAGGTAAGACTACATTTAGGTCCATCCATTAGGGTGAAGGTAGAGTGTCCTTCCATGGAATATATGTTTTGTTTTCCTGCATGCTTTTCATACTTTCCTGTTTACTTTTATGACTGACATATTCATGCGTGCATGTTACCTTCACAACAATCTGAACGGGGAGTACTCCCACTCTATGGGTTTCACTCGAATGAACCTGAGGTGTTGAGAGTGAAACATGGTCTTGGAAACCTCCTATTCCTAGGGTTCAAAATTGATCGTAGCTTGTTGCATCTAAAATTCCATGATCAATACAAAAAAAATTTGGGCATACCTCATCTTGTCTCCAAATTTTATCATTAAACTTTGAATGTTTTTATATTTTTACAGTATTTCAGACTTTGTATAAACTGCAAATAATTTGGAGTGTAAATATTACTTTATTGTTTTACTAACTTGCGCATAAATGTTGAACTTTCACTTTTACGCATTTAACTTTCTAATGCAATTTTTTTCAAAACAAACTACCTGCTATTTACAGTCTTCAATACTCTTTCATTTTTATACAAATCGTCAAAATTAATGATTTTATTTTCATAAAAACATCTCAAGCTTAAATTTCATACCTTATAAATCGATTAATGTTTTAATGTACGAAAATAAAGAAACATATGCATTTAAAAAATCTCAATTTGAATTTAATTGATGTTTTGTTTATGCACCTTAATAGGAGTTAATACATTTAACACGTTTATTAGAAATATTTTTAATATTGTTGCATTTATAAACTAACATATTAGGTGCAAATTTTCAAGAAACCATTATTTCATAATGTTGTTTGGTAAATATTTCATTAACTAATTTCTTTAGTTGATTTTATTAATAAGTTAATCCCCTTTTAGAAAATACTCGAAGTACGCTTAGATGGTTTGCACTTAGTTTTTTTATAAATGGCTAAATGCTTTTTGTTTTAAAGTAATAAGTGCATTTAATCATGCCATTTAATAACACTTTAATTCATTAATTCTCAAAGACCCATCTATCAACTTCATGAATCTTACTTATCCGAGGGATCTAAACGCAACCCAGGTTTCCATCTCCATTTTCCCCTTAAGTAGCCCTCCAAGGGTGTTTTTACTGTTCTTTTCTGAACCATGTCATTTTGAGCATCAAAAATAGTATTTTCAATAAGGGCACGTGGATTCATAAAAACATAAGTTGTATATATTCAAAAGTTAAGTTAATTTAATTAAATTAAGAGGGCTTATTTGGGAAATATAATTAAATAATAAATATTACCTATTTATCTAATTAAGGGGATTTTTGCATGGGGAAATATTGCATAAGGATAGGTTTTCAACTAGGGGTAGCTTTGGAAATCTTAAAGGGATGGAATTAGAGGGGGAATTGGTTCTCTCCTTCTTCCACCTCCTCATTTGTTCTTGAAGGGGATAGTGGTTTGGAGGTTGAGGGTAGGATTCTATTGAGGAATAGTTCTTTGGCTTGGTATTGTTGAGTGAGGGATCAAGGGATCCCAATCTATGATTGGGAGGTTGGTTGGGAGGAGAGTGGTCCCACACATGTGTTTTTTTCGAGTTGCTAGTGGTAGTGTTTATCCTACCTACTTCTACGATACACTTGTAAGTCCAACTGGTAGCTAAGCTATGTCTTCTTCCTTATATTGTTGGTTCCTTACTTGGTTTCATGGTTTTCATGTAACATGGTTATTGTTATATATATTATTTGTATCTCAAATGATAAATTGGTAAATTCTGCTATAAGTTAAATGGCCAAGTTGACTTGGAGGTTTACTTCACTATTTAGGCCTTAGAGAACATGGTAGAAGTTGATCTTTTGAAACCAATATGCTTCTTTCATGATTTAAGCAACAAGTCTAGCTAGGACAAGGTTTGGTGTTTGGTAGTCCTTGTTGATGAGATTAATTACTATTTCCAAGTACCCAATTGCTAGAATAGTCTGATATTGGTCCTATCAATGCTCAAGATCCCTTGTAATAGTGCATAGGACTATTCTTGATTATTCACATACCCCAAGCATAAATGATTTCCTTGGTTCCTTCTAGATCAATGCTAACCCCCCCTCACCTACCACCCCAAGAGGAAATATTAGTCATTCCCTACCTATTTTTTCGTTGGTTTCCCAAATGGATCTAAGCTCTTATCTAAGTGAACTAGAATCCTACTATTTAATATCAAAATGAACTAAAGAAAGAGAAGGAAACCAATAAAAGGGTGAGGTTAGAATCTCCAAGCACACATGTTGAGCCCTTTTCCCCTTTTCTCTCTTGAATAGACAATATGGGTTTTTTTATTGTCCATAAGAAATTTATAATAAGGACAATAAACTAATATATAACCTCATCCCCACAATGTCAATTGGGTTTAACCTGAGTGGTCGAGTTATCAGATTGTTATTCGCTCCACCCAGGTTCAAGTCCCGCTAGTGACACTTGCTCTTAAGTGAGCCGCTGAGATCTTCAGAATCTCTATTATCCAATTAACCGCCCTTCCTATGTCTCTGGACGTCGGGGAGGTTAACATGGACGTAGCGTGGCACTGAAAAAAGAGGGTGTTTCGTGAACCACATGAAAAAAACCCACCTTATCCCCACATTACCCATAAGGTTTCCATGCGTGTTCCATGTAGCTAAAGAGAATGTATACATAAAATTAGCAAAACAATGAGTACTATGATGGCCTTAGTTAGAAGGATGAGTATCCTACCTTGTAAGAAGCAAATGCATTCCTTTCATGATGATTGAGAATCCTTGATAAATACCACATGAATTCAAGCAAGTTGAGATTAAAAAAGTCTTGAAAGATGCAAGAGGTCAAGAAGATATTGGAAAGGATAAGAAAATAAAACAACAAAAAAGATATCAAGACTATTGATCTTAACAAGAATATTGAAGCACTAAGTCTACATTAATGAGGGAGATGGTGATATCTCCTTAACAACCTAGAGCAATTTCCACTTAACAAGGTAAGAACAAAGACTAAAATGAGCAAAAGTCAACCAATATGTAGCAACTTGGAAGAAAATAGAAATAAGGTGACCATCAAGAGTCGTGGCAGGATGGAATGTGTAGGGGAAGCATTTTATTAACATAAAATTATGCTATATATATTGAATAAGAAATTATTGATTGAATGATAGATGAGTACAATCACCTTTGTGATGTAAGGTTTGTCGTTACACCAAAACCGACAGATGTTGATGAACATTTGCAACCAAGCACAATTCCAAGGATCCCAGTGTGGGAGATCAATCCACATTATATTCCCAGAGGTGCAACGGTTGAAACCAATACTCCAACACCCCCCCTCCGGCGTAGCTCAGGGGAATTGAACCTAGGACCTCAACTCTGATGCCATGTAAGGTTTGTCGTTACACCAAAGCTTGCAGATGTTGATGAACATTTGCAACCAAGCACAAGTCCAAGGATCTGAGTGTGGGAGATCAATCCACATTATATTCCCAGAGGTGCGACGACTATAACCGATACTCCAACATGTGTTGGTATACTTTGTAAACATTAACTCATCACGAGTGAATATATATGTTCCTTGACTGTTCATTTAATGACAATTATAATATTTATTTATTTAATTCTAACTATTAGTACTATTGTGTGTATTTATTATTACGTTCATAACATTTCCACCCCCTTAAGGAATGCTTTGTACTCAAAGGATAAAATATTGGATTCTATCTATTTGAACATGCTTCCTTGGTGGATACATCTTTGTCTTTGTCTACTTGTAGAAGTTTTCTTGGGATTCCAATTTGAACATTGACAAGATTCTTCTGCAAGAAGTGCATCATAACCTGAATTCTTTTGACTTGGTTATTTAACTTAAAATCTTGATTCTTCTTGGGTATAAACTTGTCTTTCCTTTATTGGTTGTATGCATTTTTGCGCTTTTTATTCCCCATAGTCCCATCTATTCTTCCTTGGGAATGGACTCTTCATTACCATAGAATTTATAATGTTCACCATCTAAGTAAAATTCCATGGGTTGTTTTTTGAGGTTGGTGGTATAAGTTTCCAATTGCATCAACCATTATGCACCTAACACTATATCCATCGCATCGAGTGGTAGTGCATATAATCCCGATTGTAGTTCTAGTTCTTATATTTGGACCAAGGAAATTTTTAGGGGCGAAATTTCGCCAATTGGCTATTTTTGGGGGGTTTTTTCAAAAAATAAATTAGCTTTTTGGTCATTTTTAGGCTCTAATATCGCCTATATTTACATAAAATATGTTTTTTTATCATAATATTCGCCAAAAATTACAAATTTCAGTAGTAAATTGTATGTTTCATATTTAAATATCGCCTACCTATCTATATATATGTTTTTTTCAATCCAAAATAATCGCCTAGAATACTATACTTAAGTATAATATTAGAATCCTTAAAAAATACCCTGAAATTTTGGACATGTATTTTATGATATCGTCCAATGTTGTTGACGTAATGTCAATCAACAACCTTAACAATAAGTTCCTTGGAGGGGTACATGAAAATATTTAACTGTTTAGAGACAACGATGTCTATATAGTTATGAGTACTTCCGTATTCTATGATGATTGCTAGTGTTATATTTTTTGCAATTCCCTTGAGATTTAGTGTTTGAGGTTGCGATTATTTTTTCTTATTTGTAGGGAAACATATCGTTTTTGTGCCTCTTTTCTTGGAACCTTGATTTCATCATTCTTCCTAAGATGTGGTGGAATATATTTTGTGGGTATTTCTTGTGTTTTATTTTTCTTGAGTAATATCTCCCCCATTACGGCACACCATCATCATTACTATTTGGTAGTATGCATGAAAATGATGACATTGATACTTTTTTTGGTGTTTTGTCATTGCTCGAATCTGAGTTGCAAGCTACAATGATTTCATTCTCTGGATTCGATACTTCTACTTGCTTCCCATCCACTAATGTATTCACATATATGACCTAGAAACCAATTCTTACCACATCGAGGACTATTGTTTTCCTTCCTTTTATCAATGGGAATATTTATTATTGTTGTAACTAGTTTCCTTCCTTGGAGAATCGAAAATGACCCTTGTTGACTAATCAAATGATTTTTGATCATTTTTCCCATGCTCCTAGCTTCAATCAAGTTCTTAGGCCTTGATAGCCTTAACTCATCACGTATAATGGGTTTTAACCTATAGATATACATCTTTAATAGTTGTTCATTGGTAAGATCAAGAAATCTAGTTGAAAGAAATCCCCATTCAAGGGTATATTCATTTACTATTATCGTTTGTTGTAAACGAGAAAACTTGGTATACATGTCATCTTCATTATCACCATTGAACCTCTTAAGGAGATATTCTGTGAACATTTTCCAGTTAACTAAGAAACCACTAGTTTTTCTAGAACACTAGGTGAACCAATCATAAGCATCACCTTCTAAATATAAGGATGCCACTTATATATTCTCTAATTCACTAGCAGGTGGGTTCATAGAAAAAAATCCTTTGATTTTATTAATCCACATGATATCCTTTTGGTTGTACAACCCATCGTATTTAGGGATCTCAATTTTGATCTTATTTAAATAATTTGTGTTTGGTAGTTTTGGGATGGGTGGTGGTATTTTGTTGGGACAGGGGTTGCCCAAATAATGCATTCACCCCCTTTCGGTTAGATGATCAATACTCTCACTATGATCATTAATATATTCGTTTCTTCAACCCTATCATAAGTTATTACTCATAATAAGGTTTTCCATTTAGTGTCAAGCTCTTCCGTTAACTTGTTAATATTTTCTCTAAATGATTCTATTATCTTATTAAGACCATCTCTAAATGTTTTGGATGTCTCTTCTACCGTTTTATTGATAGTTTATTCTAATTCTCTTTTTCCATCTCCTAACTTTGTCATTCTCAACATTTCCGAGATGAGGTTTCACACTATTAACTTCATCCCTACAATGATTAACTTCGACATGTAGTTCTTCATTGTTTATAATTTTAGTTTTTTCCATCTTTTTTGTAGAACCCACTTTCATTTCTTTCGGTATGAATTAGACATAGATATTGAATTTGAGTTTGAGGTGCAATGTTTATAGCATTAATCAATATTGATCTATATGGTAATGTATGGAATTATGTAAGGATGATAATTTATACAACACGCTAATTAATGGGTAGTTGATTGTGAGTAGGATAATGTACGTACATGATGATATGAACTAATGGAGGCTGTACGAATTTGTCACATCACCCATTTCAACAACCACACTTATTTTTACATACAAATAATTCTAGGCTGTACGAATTTGTCACATCACCCATTTCAGCGACCACACTTTTTTTTTACATACAAATAATTCTGTGGAAAATATACATATGTAGAGACTATTTGCGTTAGGATTCTCTTACTAAATCATATTGTAGTCTCATATTTAAAGGCTTATTATGCCACACTTGAATTCTATACATTATGGTAGGACTTCTCCTTAAGTTAACTTGCGTAGATTATTGTTTATGCCCAGGTTTGCATTTTTATTAAATCAATATAATACTTGCATCCTCAAATACTTATGTGAAATTGATAAAATATTTATACCATGGTGTGTGTAAACTATCACCATATATATATATTACTTATTCATAACATATTCTTACCTTTGATCTATACATATATTACTTATTCATAACATATTCTTACCTTTGATCTATACATATATGAAGTGTATTGTATATGTTCCATATATGTATATATAAGAGACCTTTGGGTCTCATTGCGCAATTGGAAATTCACTACAAGGAAAATTCCCTTTACCAGAGGTTATAGTGTATGTTCCTCACAAAAGATCCCAAATATCTGTTTCTAGTGGAGGTTAGTAGCGGAGGTGAACAACCATAGGTTTTAGTAGAAGTTTTTTATTTCGGTGCGCTTTCAACATAATCGCACCGGTGTGTCTCTAACCTAAGCGCACCGATGCGTCCTAATTTGTTGCACCACGACTCAAAAACATATTTATCAAACCAAAATAATTTCCAAATAACAATAGCGGTGCATTCCATCACATACACCCGCACCGGTGCGTTTAATAGAAACCAGCGCATCGCCTACTCTTTTCTTTAAAAAATAAAATATTTAAGTAAAAAACTAAACACACATAACCGCTCTATAACCGCTCTGGTGCGTTGCACCAAATCCTAATGCAACGAACATTATTTTATAATATATTTTCTTAAAAAAAATCTAAAAATTCTAACAACGGTGCGTCCTTAGTTAAACGCACCGGGGCATTCACAAGACCGTAACACACCGCCATTCGATTTATCGAAAATAATTTTATTTTTTTTATAATCAAAAAATATTTTAAAACCATTCTCGATGCGCTAATTGCTATTTACGCATCGGTGTGGGTTAATAAATACAACGCACCGAAAAGCATTTTATTAATATTTTTTTGTTATTTTATTAAAAAAAATTATTTTATTTTAACATCAGATCATTCTGGTGCTTTCGACTTTGGATCGCACAGGTGCGTCCTAACGTTGAGCGCACTGGTGAAGGGTTTAATAAACAAAATTACCACAACAAAAGCTCATTTTTACCCCACTTCAGTGCGTCTGAGCCCCTCTGCAATGGTGTTTCCCTTCACCCACTTGGACGCCCTAACATCCGTGGTCCACGTGGACGCATTGTTGTATTCTATTGGCGGTTCGATTTGTTTGAATTTTTCCAAACTATTTTGGAAAAATTCAAATTTACCATATATCACCAATATGCCTCCTCGACACGCCGTTCAATAAGTAAAATGTTTGTTACTTCACAAAATAATTTTTTAGCGGTTTAGTTTTTAAAATTCAACCTTAAATTTACCTTTTTTTAATTTAAAAATTTTTAGCGGTGAGTTTGAGACATTATGCTCGCACCGATATATGGTGCGCCTTGTAAAATTTTACAGGGCGCACTAGCAGCGGTGCGAGCCACGACTCGAATGCATCACTCAGCACGAAAAAAAACCCCACAAATGGTCACCGGTGCGTTACACATTTAAGAGCACCGGAATTCCGATACCCTTAAGTGTAATACACGCACTAGTCACCACACCATTTATTAAAACATAATAAACGTTTAACGGTGTGCTTATGCCACTCATGCGCACCGAATATCAGTGCAATGACGTGGCGTAAACGCACCGTTGATACACCTCCTAAATCATTGAATTCTCATAGACACCGATGTGTTTAGTACAATAAAGGGCACCAGAATTCCGATGCTTGTTATTGTCTAGCGCATTGGTATGGTACAATAAAACCATAATCATTTATACGGTGTGCATATGTCATGTCATCGCACCTGCAACGGTGCAATTACATGAAATAGGCACACTATTGACACCTTTGATAAACTTGTGAAAACAAAATTAACGGTGCTCCTATGTCACATCAAGGCATCGATGGTACGGTGTGTTGATGTGGCATATGCACACCGTAAATATCTTTAAAATAATTTATAATTTTTTAAATTCGGTGCGTTTGAATAACTGTGCGCTAATAAGATTTAGGTGCATCGTCCAATTCAATTTAAATTTTTTGATATATAACCAGCGGTGCAACATATATATTGTAGCGCACTGCTTGTTGATGCCTCCAGTATATAAGTGCACCGCTTATAAACACCAGAACACACAACTATCAGTGCTCCTATGTCATATCAAGGCACCGGTTCATGGTGCGCTGACATGGAATAGGCGCACCGTGAATATATTTCTAATAAATTATTGTTGTTTAAATTCGGTGTGTTTGAATAACAATGTGCTAATAAGATTTAGGTGCACCATTGAAATCAATTTTAATTTTTTTGATATATAAGCGATGCGTCATAGATATTGTAGTGCACCGCTTCTTGGTGCTTCCGGTATATAAACGCACCGCTAGCAGTGTGTTTCTAATATTTTTGGCACACCGGTTTCTTTTTTTGGAAAAAAATTTTAATATTTGATTTTGGTAGATATAATATTCTTATAATTCTTTTATATGTATGCTTATGAGACTGATTTATATTATATGTGAAACAAAGACGTGATTGCTGCGAGGTGCTGTAGCAGCGCGAGGCACAGGTATATCAGTACAACTTCCGCAGAAAGTGGGTGGCCAGGGAGAGGGAGAGAGATTTATACCCTCGTCCCATTACGCCTCAGACTAGAAACCTCTTGAGAGTTGTCGACCTCCTCAATTTCTATTAGGAGGCGACATCACTCAAGGGGAACAGTATGTTGCTGACCCAGTTGATTGAACGCTAGGATCATTTTAGGCATGCATTTCGAGTTGGTCCCGATGAGTGGTTCCAACCCACTGAGGAGGAAATTTACTTTATTATCGGGCTCTCTAGGAGAGGTGAGGACCTTCCCCATTTCCATGAGGTTCCAACTGGAGCTGTAACATCGACTCAATCGGTATATGTTCAGATATATGTTGATGACAACATCCTCGAGCCTTCTCAGTTTCAGGTCAGTGGTGGAAAGCTTTCCATTGTTGCTTTTGGTAGAGAGGATGTGAGGTGCCATGTCTAGTTCCTTCTGGAACCTTCAGCCATGTCTACGTAGGTGATGTACCTTGTTTATAACTGTTCTTTTTTTATTATCTTTATAAAAGGATGGACTAGCCTAAGGCATGGGAGACTGTTTGTGGTATTGACCCTAGCCAGTTGATTGCGTTAAAATTTCAAGGCCTTGGCCTTACCATGTTTTATACTATGTGTGTAAAGACCTGCCCTTAAGCATGAGAAGCTTAGGGTTTGTAAAGTGTATGGTTCTTCAGACGGTGACCTTTGTTATCAAGAAAAGGCGAGGTTTTAAAATACTTAAAGTTGGCATGATACTACATGTTTTAGCCTAAATGCATTTCGTTAAGATCCTTGATGTTCATGGTGTAACCGCTATATCCTATGGTGTTAATATGATGTAAAGATTTCGTAAACATGAAACCAATCTCCAAAAACATGTTGTAAGGTTTAATTTGGAGTTAATAAAATGACCATGGTTATAAATATATATATACTAAGGTTTTCCATGGTGTAAATATTGTGGGGCATTCTTATCCATGTCTCATAGTTTGATGGTATGCAATGATTTGGTTTTAAGTAAAGTCCTACCTATGAATTAATATGGTACTTGGTTGACTTAAATAATTGTCATGGTTGCGAGTTGACATCGCATCTAGGCTCTGAGATGGCATGAGAGAGTTCGATCTCTGCCCTACACCTGGATGGTGATATCAAAATGTCTCGTAGGGTTTTGTAAAATCTCTTTTACTCTATCTTAGTTCTTCATTTATTGTGTTGATTGCTCAGAGGCTGGTCAAGGGCCGAGCTCTGGTCTGTATGAAAACTTGCTCTGGTTTATGGTGTAAATGGCTTCTCTTGGTGGTTGAACTTGGATCCGTTCTAACTGCATTAATACTGTAACTGAGGTACCTGTTATCAAAGCTTTCTTCAACCATTTTCTTTTCAACGACGGAGCTTTGACGAGCCTACCAAAGTTTCCAACATGCGACCAGTCTATCTCAACATTTGAGTAAGGCTTGGTACTTAACTCTGCATTTTAAAATCAAAAGTTTACAGTAGTTGTCTTTCCAAATTCTGAAAGGTTTCTTTGGTGAATGCAGGCTGTGTAGGGATAAGGGTACTCCGGAGGAGATGACCCCTGGCCCTCGCTGCCAAATTCCAAGGTAAGGGTTTAAGACTTCAACAAATTCATTAGTTGGTTCGAAATCAAGAAAACAAAGTATAGTGTTCTGACTGCAAATGAATAATTTGCATGTTCTCGACATTGGAGAGGGAAGCGACAGGGTCTCTTCCTCCCAAGCCCGCGTTTCCAAATGCCCAGGTAACTTTCTTTCCGACTTTATAAATAACCAATTCCTTTTACAAGTCTTTAGACTTGGGTCAAAACACACAGATGAAACTCTGGTCTGTTTGCCGCAAGTGGAGATGAGTAGGGCAAGGGGACAATGATGATGGCCACCGCTGCAAATAAGATAAGTTTCTCTTTAAAGAAAATGATGTATGACAGGAAACCTTTAGGGTTTAACTTGTAAAGCAGAGGCCTTATGACCATTCAGTCTTTGCATTATCGTAGATGTAAATATATTCTTATTTTTTTTTGTATAAGTTTGTGAAAGATTGAAAGATCCGGCCTTAGGGTCGACGCGATTCGGTTAAGGGTTTAAGACATGCAAAAAATATCCTTAAACACGACATCCATCCACGATGGTCTTACGACCGTAAGGATAGTGGTTAATAAAATATAAAGCTATTCTATTTAATAATTTTATTATGATGATTCCCATCTATATCATGGATGTAAACTTGTATAAAAATTATAGTAGCCATTGAATGGGATTGCAACCATCATGTTCACATTCTCAAGGATTGTAAGATTTACTATACCCCATAGGGTCTGTGACTGTTTAAAATGTAACTCGCTTGTTTGCAAAATGGGCTGACCATTTGACATGGGCTTACAGCCAAATTAATGAAGTGTTATGCTCAGAAATACAATTTGATGGTTTTTACCTGCGATTCTATTTGTATTTTGGTTTAGTTTTATTTAACAACAGATTGTATTTTAAATTAGTTTCCTTTAAGAGATCCGTTCCCACGATCTCTGTACATGATTGAAAATCGTATCCTTTTGTTCTTGTTAAGTTGATTAAGGTTTTGTTTAAGGGTTAACTTGATTATTTCAGCGTATGTATACTTAAGATAACGGCATCATACCTTCATGATTAGAGATTTAGTCTACATTTAATCTAGTAATTACAGACTAAGGAATAAATTTAGAAATCATCGATACAACAAGGAATAAACATTTAAATACAGAAATATGTGAGATAATTTAGAAATAAACTATTTCGAACCCACTAAGTGCAGAATCCAAGTTTCTACAGAAATCATAATCCTAAACATTAAAGCATAACATCATTAGGCTAACTGATACAGACTAGCTTCTACATTAACTTCTTTAGATCTAGAATTTAAAATGCATTCTACAAACATTCAAACATAAATTATGAACCTGGCACCAATGCTGGGAAAACAAAAGTGGAGAAGCTGTTCCTCCCAACCAACTCCCAGAGCAGCCAAGTTACTTGCTCCAGAACCCCCGATCCTGTTCGCTGAACCACAAGACCAAAATCCCTCAATGTGCCATCTCTTGCATTCACATATTTTAATTCCCCATCCAATGCTAGCCTCCTTCTGCTTATGGACATACTATTATATAGTATTTTTCCTAGGACTTGGTCATTTATGAGCCTCCTACTCTTTAGCACTCAACTAGGAGTTGTGACCTGATTTTTGGGGATGATGTCTCTTGCATCTTGAGTTCTCACTCAGTGGCTTCTGCCACATGTCTTGTCCTCTTGTGGGTCAGCAAACACTCTTTAACAACTATATCCACTTGTGTCCCCCTTCAACATATTTTATTTAATAAGAGTATTTTATTACAAAATGTTTTATTCTTGACTTTTTTGTCAAAAATAATAAAATAATAAAAATAACAATTAAAGTATTTTTCCAGCAGAATTAATAATAAATTATTAACTCAGGGGGTATTGCAGCTAGGTTGGCAGCATTGTCCGCCTCTGTATTCAGATTTCTGAGGATGTGTTTGAATTGAATGTCAATCATATCACCTATTTCTTGCCGGATGCATTTGATTATTCGATGGAGAAAGAGATCTTTCGGGTTTGTGTTTGTGACCTTATCTTTAATAATTGTCGAGTTTATCTTTTTTTAAGGAGAAAACTAATGCATCCTTCTAGAAGTGCAAGTGCTTTAGCTTGATTGTTAATTCTAACTCCTATATTCCAGGCGTATCTTGACATCAGTGATCCTCCCCATCTCCTCAATTTGATTTTTTATTATTTTAATCATTATCTAAAAATTATTATTGGATATCGATCAAAATCCACTGAATCTAAAATGTAGAATAAATAGACTAATCCATTTTTCAATTATATATTTTTTAATATATTTATATAAAAAATAAAAATAAAAATTCAATTGTTAAATAAATTATTTTATTGTGAATCATATTTGAATTATTATTTTAATCATTATCTAAAACCATTTTCAATTATACAATTTTTAATACATTTATATAAAAAATAAAAATTCAATTTTTAAATAAATTATATTAATTATTGTGTTGTGAATCATACTTGAATTATAAGTCCAAACTTTATTTGGTCTGAAAACAATAATGATAAGTCCAAATTTTATTTTATTTTATTTAGCATTATCTAAATATCATTTTTAAATTGTAATTATCCATTCTTTATATGTTTTGATATTTTTGTTTTTTACATTTAAAAGAATTATATATATTTATAAAATGATTAGTGAATATTTTGGGAATAAAAAAAATTACGGTTAAAGAAATTCCTTCCATCTCAACAAAAAAATATTATACTAATTATTAAAATTATTAAAAAAATTTACAAAAATTATTATTTTTTTTATCAAAAACTTTATATATATATATATATATATATTATTAAAGTCACTTTAAAAAATTATTAACTAATATATATATAAAAGTTAATTTACAAAATTATAAAGTAAAACTATTTCTTACCAAATAAATCTATCTTATTAGCTTTTGAATTGATGTTGTTTTGACAAATACTTGAAATCCAATTCATACAACAATTACCTTGATGGTTTTGACAAGAAGTCGAAGTGTGAAACCCAATCCAACCAATGCAACATATATTTATGGAGTAGTCTATTTATTCTAAGTTTTGGATTTTACAGTGGCCATAATTTGTTTTTGTAAAATCTAAATTTGGAAGTGTTTAAATTGTGTTTTTGAATCTATAAATGGATTCAACACCCTCAAATACTCCTATGACACCCAAATTATGCAATTTCCATAACTAATATAAGTGATTCTAAGATTTTAAAAAACAATCCAACCAAACTCCAACAAAATAAAACGGAGATTGTGTAATAATTTTTTTAAGATAGCTTTTAGATTTTAATTAATAATAATGTTTTATTATTTTAATTGATATTATTATTTTTCAATAATTTAATATTTGTAATTAACTTTTAAAATAAACAATACTATGACACTTGCTCCTTTGACTATGTAATGATTCTTCGGAATAGAACCATCAATATTTTTTCAAGAAGAAAAAAGTCCGTACTTTTTCTATTACTAGGAATCAAAAAGTACATATCCAAAGAGAGGGTGCTATCACTCATGACCGAGCTTAACACATCCAAGAACGGTTAATAGATTGATATACCACTCATCTTAGATTACTTTTTAGTCTCCATCATTTAACTAAAAAGACAAAAACAGATGGGTCATACATCATAGCTAGAAAAAAGTCATAGCAGAAAAACTGGAATCATAACAAAAAACCCCATATAGAGATTAGTCCTCAAGAAAGAAAAAGGATCCAGCAGTTTATACACCATTTGACCATTCTTCCCAATCAATCCATCCTTCACCATTTAGAGCTTCCTTTGACAAAGCATCAATAACATCATTAAATTCATGATAAATATGATCTATGGATAGATCATAGAAAGAGATCATCAATTGCTAAATTCTTTTGCAACAATGTGAGAGATAAATAGAACTAGTGACTAAGGAATCTCCAAAGATATGTAAAGCATTTATTCCAAAGAGATTGGCGATATTTAATATTCCCCAAAGGCCAAGGAGATCCACCTTCATATTTTTTTCCCTACCAACCGAGAGTCTAAACTTGAAAAAGAGTTCATTATCAATCTTTAGTAGGAACCCCGCACCACAGTTACCATTTCTAGAAGCTCTATCGAAAAAGCTAATGCAAATTTATCCAGACCTGAAGAAACATCAGAAATACCCCGCTGCTTCCTGGAAGATGGTCCTTCAGATTTGTACGTATTGATCAAAGAAATAGCATAATAGATCGCTTCACTAATCGAAACGGTTCTCTGTTGGAAGATAACCTTGTTCTGTGAGTTCCATATAACCTAGAAAACAAGTGCAGGCATATTCTTTAAATCTCATTTAGACTTCACCCAATGATAATAAGCATATTCTATAGTCTAGGACTGCCAGGTATCCACAATACCCAAATACGTACAAATATTGAACCATACATTTATGGAGAACATACAATTTAAAAACAAATGATTCAGTGATTCGCTGTCATTCCTACATAGCATACAAATGCCCGGGCCTTGTTTTCCTCTTCTTTTGAAATTTTCCCAAGTTAGAATTTTGTCCTCAAAGACAAGCCATAAGAAACACTTTACCATCAGGGGGAGATTTCAATTCAAAAGAGTTGCGTACCACCATCTAACAGTTCCCTCAAAATGGGCTTCAACAATAGTTTGATAGGCAAATTTTGCAGTTACTTGACCAGAGACTGAGTTTTTGCACCAAACCAATCTATCATTCTTAGAAGAGAGATGTATTCCACCTGCATTTAAATTATGAACATAGTTATTCCATTCCACAACCCAAATACTTCCCAAGCCAAGATCTGAGGCCTTTAACCAATAAGGCTAATTATGAGGTAGCCATAAGGGTCTTCTAACTTTATCAATAATTTTAAACCCAATTCAACCAAATAGTCTTGAATATAATTAGATAATTTAAAGTTTTGTTCAATACCAACACAAGGGCCGATACCCACCTGTATTGCCAACCAAAAAATATTAACATCAAATTATTAAATAATATTTAATTTAAAATTATTAAAAAATATACAATTTAATTTATAAAAAATTATAAACACAATATTAATATTATAAAAATAATATATATATATATATATATATATATATATATAATAACATGAATAAAATATTTTTAATATTTTATATTAAAAATATTGTTTACATCAAATCCTTATAATACATGACCTTGTTAAATATGATATGTTTTTGTAATTTTTTTTATTGCATCATTTACTTTTTGATTGTAATTTGTAATATATATATATATATATTATTTTGGTTATTTTGTATTATAGAATTTCAATTTATGTAGGATTAGTTTTGGTGTTTTGTACCACAAAATATAGTTTACTTAAAATTGGTTTTTATTGGTTTGCATCATACATTATGGAATGCGACATATTCATTTAACACTAATTTTTTATTGCATCATTTACTATTTGATGGTAATTTGCAATATATATATATATTATTTTGGTTATTTTGTATCATAGAATTTCAATTTATGTAGGATTAGTTTTGGTGTTTTGTATCACAAAATATAGTTTACCTAAAATTGGTTTTTATTGGTTTGCATCATACACTATGGAATGCCACATATTCATTTAACATTAAAAATAAAAGTTTATTTTTGCATTAGAAAGTTGAACACCACTTTCATAATCCCACATTATCTCCTCTTTTATACCACTATATAAAATTGGAGATTTTCTAAATCCTTCACAAAAATAATATTAATATAAGACTAAAATTTCATTTTTCTTATAATAATAGTTTAATAATTTTTAGAATGAAGATGGAGATAGACATGCACATGAAAGCCACGTAACACAACTAACAATTTATGATTGTTTATTTGAAGAGGTGAGGAGACCAAAAACTCTTTTATTTATTTCTCCTAATCTAAAATAAAATTTCTAAATATTAATGAATGGAAACTTCTAATAGTACTTTAGTTTGCCAATAACAGTTTCCTAGTAGCAATTTGTCAATAGCAATTTTCAATAAAAGTTTGCTAATAACAATTTTCAATAAAAGTTTGCTAATAACAATTTTCTATTTTAAATATGAAACATCATATTTACTTGTTCACTTTTTTGTTTTTTTCTAATTTATTAATAACAATCTCCTATTTTAAATATAAAACATCAAAACTATGTTAATTGTTATGTTCATTTTTCATTTTTTTTTCTAATTTGTTAATAGTAATTTCCTATTTTAAATATGAAACATCAAAATTATGTATAATTGTTATTTTACTTTGTAATATATCTTAAATCTAATATTTTATATGGTATAAATTTGTTTCTTTTTGTCTATTGTATAATTGTTATTTTTAATATGTAATATATCTTAGATATAATCTTTTATATTAAATAAATCTGTTTCTTTTTGTCTATTCATAATTGTGGACAGTTTTTTGTTTTTTATTTATTTATTATTTATTATTTATTTTATTTTTATTTTTATTTTATTTTCAGAATATTTTGTAGTACTGTGAATTGAATCTTTTTCAGAATATTTTGTAGTACTGTGAATTGAATCTTTTTTAGAATATTTTGTAGTACGGTGAATTGAACCCACTCCACTCCGTACTTTTTGAATAGCCTAAGCTTCCTTCACTCACCAAGTGAGGTACAATCTTTTGTCCTGGATCTTCCTACTTGAAGTCCCCTTTATTATGTCCTTACAGGCCCATGACACTATTAGCTTTACTTGTGTAGCTTGGATTGTGTTCCAGCTACTACATCCTTCTTCTTTCAACATAATAAACATCACTGATAGTAACCTTCATTTAGAAGTTCTGTACAACAGTAATGAGGGCTTGGGTTAATTTATGGAGGGAGAGATAGTGGGTGTATGCATGCCTAAAGCATGCACCTGCATACATGTGCCGTCCTCAGTTCATTTCCAGTTTAGATGTCTTTCTTTTCATGAAAAACGTTTTATATTCAATATTTTGAGATGAAATCAGAATATACATCCAACTCTCTTTTTGTGGCCCAATAATAGTTAGTGTTGTGACTGACCCAACCAGCTGTCTTTGTATTTTCATATAACTACCTATTACGGACATGATATAGGCTCCTTATAGGGTATAATCCAAGGAGTCTACTAGAACCAATTGCAAAACAAAGATATTTCAACAATAGTAACCTGGGATCCTCTACTGAATTCACACTTGGATAGGAACCCTTCCTGCATTTGCAAAGCTTTTTTGGATAAACAATCAACACTGTTATTAAACTCTCTATAAACATGTGAGAAAGAGAGTTCTTCAAATATTCCCTTTAATTCCAACACCTAATTCATGACATGTTCTAGTACCAAGTTATCCAATCTGCATTTGTTATTTTTCCAATCCACTATTCGTTTGGAGTCTCCAAATATTTGAAGATTCTTCACACCTTTCTTAGAAGTTGTCTTCAGGGGGAGCCACATAGCAATCATCTCTGCGCTTATTATTAATGCCTCCTCTGACAGCCAATTTTAAAAGAAAATGATGTCTAATCAAGGAATAGCATAGCACCAGCCCCATACATCCCAGGTCACCTCAGCATGCCTCATCAAAGAAGCCCCAGGCTTCGCCATAATCAATTTTAGGTTCCTCAAGGACTCTTAGTGGCTTAACCTTTGTTGATTTTTAGTTGCTCTCAAAAGCACATCTGATTTTATGAAAAACTTGAGATGTACTCAGCTTGACATATTGAAAAATCATATTATTACAGGATAACCAAATCTTACAAACCCCAGGGCAAGGAAGAGCCCTGAAAACTTTTACAGTCTTGTCTGCTACCCAAGAGAAAACATTCCACCAATGAACACAACATCAATCATCAATCATCAAAGTCTATGAGCAATTATTCCCTCCATTGGATATTTTTCTTAAGTTGGTTTGGGCTTTCCTGGTGTAATATGACGTTGCAATTTTGCAGCAGGCCCTGAATTTTCAATTCTAGAGGAAAAAAGGCCACATTTTGTGTCTATTGTCCACAAATAGGCATCCACTAATTCTGCAAGAACAAGGGACCCCAAATGAGGTGCCGCTGAAACTAATCATGTCCATACAAACACCCTATTTCCATTGCTTCAGATGTTGAAATATAAACTAGACACAACACTGTAAATGTAGTAGGTGCTAAAAGCTTTCCATCTTCATCTTTGAATCAGTGCCCTAAAATACCAACAAATGTGTTTTAGGCTATAATGTCAGTGCATCTTGGTCAGTTGATGGATACGTTAATGACAGGAGGCTGATCATGGGTTAAATTCACATAAGGATGGATGGTTATATTTCTTTGCATGTCATATGCAACTTGCTTGCAATTTTGTTTCTACAGGATTCCAAGTGACAATATTAAGGTGTAAGATGTAGTCTAGGGTTGCAGTATTTAAGAAGCAAAGTGGCAGTATTGAGGTGTAAGATATAGTCTAAGAGCTCGATTGATCAGACAAAGAACTCATAAATCCCCCAAACACAGTATGATGATAAAGTTTTTCTAATCTCACACTTGTGACCAATGCCAAAAGTCTGAGTGTGAGCATAGGTGTGTTTATTGCACATTCAAACTCTGCATTCCAAAGATGGATTATAAGGTGAAACTTGCACTTAAGTCTCTGTGAATTCAACATTTCTTGGGGTGCAAATCCTTTAACTTGAGAATTTAGCAGGCTTCTGCTCTCTAGGACTAACCTTGCTCAAGGTTTGGTATGTTAAGTGCCTTTTGGCTTTGTGTTTAGTTTACCTATGAGGCTGATTTGTGTCATACTAGTGTGCTGTAGCCTGTATTTACTATTATATCCAACCCCAGTGGGGTTTTCCTTTGTGGTTAGTTTACTTGTGAGATTGATGTGTGTCATACTGGTGTGTTGTATTTTATTATATCCAATCCCACTGGAGTAAGTTCCAAGTTCGCGAGTATTGTCAATATGCCACAATGATGTAAACTAACAATGTCACTAGGGTTATAAAGTTATAAACCACTCTACCATCAGTATTGAGGGGAATGTGTACTACTTAGAATCTGCCTTCCATGTGAAAGTACTTTTACATGGCAGGAGAAATATTGAAAAGTTCTATTCCGGTCTCTGGATGCTTGTTTGACTATCTATGTTTACTTAAGTTATTGAAAAGTTAGAAAAAAGACATCCGACATTCATCTACAAGTGGTATCAGAAGAGTGTATAAATGGACAACAAACTGTTTAAATTTGATGGTAGCAATGATTTAATTTATTGGTGGGTGTGTTTATTGCACATTCAAGATCGCTGCATTCCAAAGATGACTTATAAGGTGCAAACATGTACCAAAATCTTTGTGAATTTAGAAGCAGATCTTGTGGTCAAGTCCTTGGCTTGAGATATTAGCACTTTCACTTTCTGGTATTACCATATCTGAAGCCTGAAGGTTCTGCAGATTACGTGCCTGTTGGATTTGTGGTTAGTATACTTATGAGGCTTATGGGTTTGTACTGGTGTGATGTATTATCTGCAACCCTACTAGAGTGTGATCCTATTGCGTGAATATTGTCTATATACAACCCTACTGGAGTATGGTCTTATTGTGTGAGTATTGTCAATATACGACAATGTTGTTTGCTACTCAATGTTATTAGGGTTATATACTATACCACTAGGATTTAGGGGAATGGGTACTAGTTAAAATGTGTCAATGACAATAATTTTTGGTGACAGGAAAAATGTTGGTACCTGCAATTCATGTCTCTGGATGCTCGTTTTTTACCATCAATATACCTCAGTGATTGATAAGTTATAGGAAAGGCATCCAAGAACCGATTTGGTAGTGATAATTATGTACAAGTGGTATTGGAAGAGTATAAATTGACAATAATGCTATAGCAATCCAATTTGTTGGTCTACGAGAAGCTTGTTCATAGATTGGTTGAATCATTTGTCCAATTGTTTTTCTGCAGGTTGTTCATTTACTTGGGTTCTTTCTGTATGAGCTTCTAATATAATGTTCAAATTTGTGGTTTTGCTTTCAGGCATATTTATCATCAACTTGGGTAAGACTTGGGAAAAGTTGAAGATTGCTGCAAGAATAATTGTTGCAATAGAGAACCCTTAGGATTTAATTGTACAATCTACAAGGCCATATGGTCAGCGAGTAGTTCTGAAATTTGCTCAATTTACTGGAGCTCATGCAATTGCTAGCGGGCACACTCCTGGAACATTTACAAATCAGCTTCAGACATCATTTTCCGAGCCCCATCTTTTGATTCTTACTAACCCAAGGACTAATCATCAGGTAATGGGTTAAGTAATTGGTGTTTTGAATGATTTAACTTTTAAGTCTATTACATGTTGCTTCATATTTTAAACTTTTTAAAGCTTCTATTCTCACAACCATCATTTTGCTGCCTTGTAGCCTATAAGAGAAGCAGCCCTCGGTAATATTCTAACCATTGCCTTTTGTGACACTGATTCTCCAATGAAACATGTTGACATCGGTATTCCTGCGAATAACAAGGGAAAGCACAGCATTGGTTGTCTGTTTTGGATGTTGGCAAGGATGGTCTTACAGATGCAGGGAACAATTTCCCCAGGTCGTAAATGGGATGTCATGGTAAACTCAAGTCTAGGCCAATGAATATATTTCATTTATGGTTTACAGATCATTGTACATGAACAATTTTATGACAACTTGGTGCGTAAATTCATTTTTATTCTTTTTTTGCAGGTATACTTGTTCTTTTACAGGGATCCAGAGGAAGCCAAGGAAAGAGAAGAAGAGGAGGTTGCTCAAGCTGAATATGTTCCTACATTTACCCTTGGAGCAAAGCAATGGCCTACAGAGTTTGCTGATGCTTAGTGGGAATCTGAGGCTCCTACAACTCCTAGTATTGTGCTTGCGGTTGCTGGTGCTGATTTGACGCCCGCTCTCGGTTAGTTTCTTTTTGTTTTTCAATGTGATTGTTATAATATTCCAGGCCTGTCAAAGATTTTGGGGTTTTTAAATCTTTAAAAGCTGGTAGTTGCTTTTCTTTTGAATTTTAAATTTTTAAACTTGAATCCTTAAAATTTGTGTTCTCTGCACTACACTTCTTCAAAAGCTATTAGTTTTTTTTCCCTTTATTTTTAGGTTTTAAATTTCCAACTTTAATTAAAGGATGAGATTTTGGACATGTGAACTTTTCCTAGTGTCTCTCTTAATTATAATTGTGTTTAACAAGTCTATGTTTTTGTGATCAGTTCCCAATAAGGAGCACATCTTTGTCGGTGTCTTGTAGACCAGGTGTTGATATCTCTTCTCCTCTTAATTCTTTTGGCCTCTTACAAAGAGAAATCAGTGCCCTATCCAACATCTACAACCTTTAATAATTGACAAAAACCAAGGCTATAATTTTCAACTTGTCAAAGAGTGCTCTCTCCACATTTCATTTCTACTTCCAAAGGGATCACCACGACCTATGTTCTACTTATAGGTCTAGTTCATGTGGCCATGTTTTACATGCACAAGGCCTCCAATGATGACTTAACAAGAGATGTGGATTCCCTTCCATCCAATGCTTCCAAATCTATGCTGGTATGTCTCGTCCAAGATGCACCTCTTGGATGCAATCTTCAAACCCATGGTCCTTTACAATCCAGAGATTTGGTGTCAACTTTACTTCACAGTGATTGGGCTCGGCAATGAGAGAATCCAAACCTTCTTTCTAAGACACATCATCTAATGCAAAAGGAGTGTCTCCCGCCACATTGTTCAAGTAGAGTTCAAAGCCCATCCCTTTAGACTTGAGGTCATCTTCCATTTGGTATCTTTCATTCATAGAGTAGGATCTTTGGGGAATTAGTTTCTAGGAGGAATCAATATCCCTATTTTGCACTTTGTGCTTCTAAGGCCATCACCTCAACTACCCTCCTAGGTGTGCATACAACTGGGCTTTCAGGATTCTTAAATGTAATTGGATATTATTGTATTTTCTTAGAATTACAAATGATGCAATCTGGGTGTTCATATTCTCCTCTCCCCAATTCTGAAAGGGTTCTAGCTCAATGGAAGAGCGCTTGCCTTACAAGCAGGAGGTTGGGGGTTCGATTCCTCTGTGCCCTATTGATATTGCAATATTAATATTTTTAATAAAATATATTTTATTATGATTTATTATGGCTATAGAGGGGGTTTCAAGCCATCTTTGTATGTTGCTATGAGGGGAGTTATAAACTGACTTCATATCTCACTACGAGGGGGGTTCTAAGCCACCTTCATATGTCACTACGAGGGGGGTTCAAAATTGCCCTTGTATGTTACAATGAGGGGGCTTTAGAACCACCCTTGTAGGTAGCTACGAAGGGGGTTTGTAACTACCCCCAAAGGTTTGTAATAAAGAATTTTAGGGTTCTTCTGAACTGCCCCCATAGGAATCTACGAGGGGGGTTCCAAACCGCCCCTATAGGCCTCTACGAGGGGGGTTTCAAACTGCCTCTATAGTCCTCAATGAGGGGGGTTCAAAACCACCCCTATAAGCCTCTACGAGGGGGGTTCTAAACCGGCCCCTATAGACCTCTACAAGGGGGACCCTCCAAACTGCCCCTATAGGACTATACGAGGGGGGTTCACAACCGCCCCTATAGGCCTCTACGGGGGGGGTTTGAAACCACCCCTATAGTCCTCTACGAGGGGGGTTCCAAACTGCCCCTATAGGTTTGTATGAGGGGGCTTATGAGGGGGGTTCACAACTGCCCTCGTAGGTCTCTATGAAGGGGGTTCAAAACCGCCCCCGTAGGTCTCTATGAAGGAGTCTACAAGGGGGGTTTAAAACCGACTCTGTAGACCTCTACGAGGGGGTTCACAAACCGCCCCCAAAAGTCACTTTTTGGGGCGGTTCCAATCTCGTCAAAAACCGCCCTTAAAGGGAAAAAATTTTAACATCGGTGCCTTTAGGGGCGGTTTTGCCAAAACCGCCCCCAAAGACAAAACCCCCCCCCCGTAGGTCACTTTTGGGGGCGGAAGACAACCCCCCCTAAAGGCCAAAAATGTAGTAGTGAATGGAGAGAAACTCTTGCCCCTTGGAGGAAGGTGGCAAGGGATCTTGGGAATGCTTACAACGGTAGGAAGAGGTGGGATATGAGGAATCTCCAACACAAATATAACAACATAAACTTTCTCTTCTTTCTCAATACAAAATGAATGTTAATGGATTCCTTTTATAAGCCAAGAGGTGGGAAAGAAACAACTAGATCCAAATGTGAATGCATACACTCCATGAACTAGATCTAAGGTACACCAAGGGAGCTATTTTATGCCACCAAGTGTGTGAGGAGCCAAATTAGGGTTGTTGGAGGTGATGGAGCTTTCCTTTTACTGTGGGAAGTAGGTGGTCCCACCATTTTAACAGTATCATGATTATCGAAGGAAAAGACGTGCGAGTATCACATGGGAAGTGAACTGATAACATGCGTGATAGCGGGGGTTAACAATGGCTTAGTTGTGCGAACTTTTATTTTGACTAGTGTTGGGAACTTTTGGACTCATGTTTCCTTTTGGATTTGTTGAGGATGCCTTTGGTTAACTACATTCTTTATTTTGATGACACCTTACTGAAGAATTACCACCAAAATGTCTCATGTGTGCGAGATTTAGGCATGAGCATGGTGGTTCTTCACCTTTGATGAACAAAACACTGTATAGACAATTGATTGGGAGTCTCTTGTTTCTCACACATACTCTCCCTGACATATCCTATGCAGTTAGTGTTGTTTCCATATACATCCAAAAGCCCCAGGAAATCCACTGGAAAACAACAAAGAGGATCCTTCACTATGCGCAAGGGACAAAGAATTTGGGTATTCATAATGCAGTTGAGTCTCCACTAGATCTTGTTGGGTACATTGATTTTGATTGGGTTGGTGATAGCTCATACCAGATTTCCACTTCTAGTTATGTGTTCATGATTGGTTCTAGTCCTATATGTCGGTTGAGCAAGAAGCAGTCAAACATTCCTCTATCATCTACTGAAGCTTAGTATAGAGGTGCTGTCAATGCAGCCACACAGTCCATTTGGTTGCAAGGAATTATGTCCGAGTTTAGGATTTTCTCTAGTGCTCCTATTGTCATATTTTGTGACAATTAGATTACTATCAAGATATAAACATATACAATTCAGAGGAAAAGAACCAAGCATATTGAGATCCACATGCACTTTGTTAGAGGTTTGGTGCATGATCACATCATTTCATTCCAGTATTTTCCTTTTGAAGAGAAGGTTGCAGACATCTTCACCAACAATTTTATAGAAAAGAAGTTCACTCATCTTAGATCACTTCTTGGGGTGAGTGATTCCATGGTGAAGACAACTTGATCTTGCTTCATGTCCATTTTGAGGGGGGGTTTTGTTCCCACTGGGTTTTTCCTCTTTCCTCGTTTTATTTGGGAACATATATTTTTTTTTGTAAAGGGTGACCTTTGGTCTTTGTTACCAGGGCCATATTTTTGATTTTCTTCACATAAGTCAGGATTAAGGGGGGGAGTTGGGACATATTACCCATCTAGACATTAGGCATAGACCATTTTTGTGTTTTCTAGTGCATATACTATGTTGTTGACCTTATAGTGCATAGTCCTCATCATTGTGATTATCACCGGACTATTGATTTGGAATATTTGGCCTCATTATCCATAGATGCACCCTCTTCCATGATTTTTTGGACATGTTGATCCATTCTCCTAAAATTTAGGAACCTCCTAAAATTTAGGGATCCAGAGCACTCTCCTTGATTTCGTCACCGAAGGCCACTGTCAGTTAACTAAACCTCCTTATGCGCCCTTCTGTGGAATTATCTCTACTATTTTGAGCCTACAACTCCCTCATGTGCCTTCTTGGCTTTCGAACCACTAGTTAACTACCTCACGGACCCTCCAAGCCACCTACCATCAGTTAAATGACCATTTGGTTGGAGTTGTAACTAGTTCTCATGTCTAGTTAGGTGAATATTCCAAAGTAAGCCTGCCACATGACCAAACCAGTTGATATGATCTTGTAGTTAAGTGTATATGATTGATTTTTAATTGTTTAACAAAACCATTCCAAACTATGGCCTCTTCTCCTCTAAAGCCCAACATTTTGGAACTCTTCCACTATTGATCTGTTGTGTCTGTAAGTCTATTATCTTCTAGTTGATTGAGCATGAAAATTCCCTTGAATCATATTTGGAATATCATGTGAATTGTCAGAGTAAACTTATTTCCGCTTCCCACCCAGGAGTCTTCTCCTATTTAGACCTTTTTACCATCTTTGAATTTCCAAGGAAGGTTATTTCCAATCACGTTAAAAGAATTCACTGTTGGTTTCCATATATTTGAAATGTTTTTAATTGATTTTGATGGACTTCTTATCCACTCCATAATGGTTAGGGGATTTATATATTGTTGAATCACTATCTCTCTCCAAAAAATTGTTCCATCAATTAACCTCCATATACTCTTCACTATAGGTGCTTTTGAAAATACTACTGGACATTTCAGACCCCAGCCACCCTTTACTTTTGGAGTTGTAAGATCCTACCAATTTATCCACACCATCTTTTTTTATTTGAGGAAGTCGACCAAGAAAAATTAAACAGGATTTTCCTTATTGCAATCAAGACACCTCTGGGTATCCACGAGATAGAACTCCAGTAAAATGGAGTAGCTTCAAGGAAAGAATTGTCTAATACTAACCTTCCTACCTTAAACAACCATTTATGGCTCAAGTTACTTATTCTCTTTTCACATTTAGAGATCAACCAATTCCAGTCTTTTTTGACATAAGATATTGGTTTTAGGTAGAAACCTAAGTACTTCATCCCATTATCCATATTTTGTTCACCAAAAGTTAAAAAGCTTCTTTAAAATAAGCAGTTCATCTTCCTCAATTCCTTATCCCATAATAGAAGATTTAAGATGATTTATTTACATACCTGTTGCAGAGCAAAAGAGGTTGAGAATGTTGGCCAAGTTCTCCCTGTCTTTAACTGATCCTTCTGAGAAGATTAGAATATCATCAACGAAGAGGATGTGTAATAAGCTGCATGAACCTCCTATAAGGATACCTTTGAAGTGAACTTGTAGCTTTGCATAAGTTAAGGATCTCTTAAGTCCATCTGATATAAGGAGGAATAAATGAGGGGCTAAAGGACAACCCTATCTATTTCCTCTGGTCGGCCTGAAGAATGAGGAAGCGACTCTGTTCACCAAGACATCGAAAGAGACCGAATTAAAACTTGTCATTACCCATTTGATGTATGACACTCCAAAACCAAGCTGTGTTAAATCATTCTTAAGTAAGTTGAACTTACTTTGTTGGTCCGCAACTATTCGGAATATGACAAAAAAATTTATGTAAGGAAGGAAGTTAAATGAAATTATGATAATAATAGCTAATAAGTGTATTGATTGATATAGGAAGAACTTAAGAAAAAATGTTTATCATATAATAGAGAATGTATAATAACTATTTTTCTAAAATGATATTATAATATTATTTTAGTTATTTTGAATTTATGATTGTTATTTGAACACATTAGGATGTCTTAGACACTAATATGATCAAATATTTTTACTGGTGTATGTATGTGGTTGGAATTATAACACTACAATGATATACTGTTATTTTGATTAATTTTAATAATGTAAAATAAATTATTTTCATAAAAGTTATTTTATGTTAAATTATTTTGATGATATTTTGTGAAAAAAAAAACTTAGTATCATTTAGGTGATTTAAAAAATAATAATAATTTATTTATTTTATGTTAAATTATTATTATTTGAAACGTGGAGAACTTTCATTTAAAAAACGCAGATCCTCTCTCTCTCAAATATATAATAATAATTATTATTTTTAAAAATTGTTTTCATTTGAAAAGGAATTGTGGCCTGATAAATAATAAATAATAAAATATAAGACAAAATTAAACCAACCTAGATTCATGTTAATTCTAGATTAAAGATGTTGTATAAAGTATAAGGATAAATTAAATCAACCTAGATCTCTATTAATTCTAGATTAAAGATGTTGTTGCCTAATACACACCTCGGGTTAACATGGAAAAAGTCTTCAAGCTACTAGATGCATCTTTAGGGGCAAGTCACAAGTTGAGATAATGTCACTCAACACTCAACTCTTCCGTCTAAACCAACTCCTAGCCAAGCCAAAAGAGTGATCCCTAAAAAATAAACAAAGGTTGATTACGTTAAGTTTACGAAAAAATAATCTAAGAGTTTGAATTATTTAAACAAGAGAGCAATAACAATACATTTATAGTAGCAGCATGCAAATGATTAATCAATCATGATATATTTAAATTCATTTGAATAGATAATCGGAAAAATAGACCGGTGCCGAGAAAGTGAATAATGTTGCTTAAACGAGAAAGTTGTGCAATTCCTCTTAAAATTTTTAATCATTATGAATAAAATCAAAGTGACTAAATAAATTAAATTCCTTAAAATCCAAATCCCTTAACATCCAAACCATTCCTAAGTTTAGGACTTTAATAGAAATTTACACCCCATGCGATTTTATGTTTGATGGACAACAACAAAAGAGCAGGGAGAAGCCCTTGAAAACCTTATGTAAGTAATGAGCAAACATATTCTACTAATTTATTTATTAATAACATTTTTGAAGAAGCAGTATTTATTAGAATTTGGAATAATGAAAATTGTAATATGATAATTTAAAAAAAATGCATAACCATATGCCATTACTAATTTGGTGAAATTCATTATATTTCCATTTCAGTTTTTTAATGAACTTTTAAAATTTAGAGCAATAGTATCATACTTCTTAAATTTGACCATGTATATTAATTATACCAATTCGTTACAAGTAACACATCTCCATCACTTGCAATACCTATCGATATTTTTCAATGCATAATTAATAATTAAGTATGATATTTTTTCGATAATAAAATTTACACAAAATGTATGAGTAAAAACCAAAAACTAAAAACATAAAATGTGCAAATTAAACTAAGTAAAATAAAAAATTAATATTTTTTCAAGTAAAAAAACTATTATTTTTTATATTAATCAATATCTTTTCAAGTAAAAAACAACTATATTTTTTATATTCATAAAATCAAAAAGCACACCCAAAACAAACCTCACACAGTTACCCAACATCCATAATAAAAAATTAATATTTAATATGTATTTTATCAATATACATTCATTTTTAACTTAAATTTAACTTGAAATTTATTAATTGTTAAGATTGATTAAACTTCTTGAATTTTATTTTTTAATCATATAAAAACATAGGTTGATTCTAATTTTACTTAGAACTCAAAACTTAATATTTATGCAAATTTCTATTATTATTAAAATATTTATATTTATATTTGTATCAACAACAATATTTTTATGTAAATACCATATTCATAATATTTTTATTTATGTGTAAATATGAAATGAAGATGATGATGATTGCCTTTAACGTTCACTAAGACCAATTTTGGTCTATCAGACCTTAAGAAGATAGAGATTATTTAGTTTTCTTTAAATGTTATTTCTATGCTCAAAAAGCTTATAGAAGAGTGTTCCTATGTAACATGCCCCAAATTAAACAAATTAGTATTATGGGAAATTGGGAATAAATTTTTTTTCTTTAAAGTTCCTCAAGCATAAAAGTACTTGGGATAAAGACCGAGTTTTGCTACCTTGTATTAATATACCAAACATTTTATAACAATCTCAATAATCCTTTTTATGAAACCTTCAAATTAAAGTTTATTTATATTAAATTTATTTTATTTACCTTAATATCTTAGATTTCTGACCAAGCCACTCAAGGCATGATAATTATCTTCCCTTTACGCTTCAAGGAAAATATATCTAATATAAATATATAAAGCCCTTAACTCTCATTACCCTTACATGTATAAACATGTGCAATAAATATAACCATTGTTCTTTTATGAAGGGATTCATCTTTTATACATATATAGTCCTTAACTTATATATATATATATATATCCAATGCCCATATTTATTAAGTTATAAAAGACATACCCAAGTATGTCTAGAACGCTTTACTATAACCTTTAACATTTTGTTAAAGTAGTAGTTTATTTAGGGAGGATTCAATTGATGATAATTATATATTAAACTCCCTCCTTCGTATATAGCTTAGATGGTTCTCAACCTTATATATAAAGTAACTTTAATACGTAATTTTGCCTCCTCCCCTTCAAGGGTCCCCAATATCCTTTCGATATTTAAACTCTAATAAAGACACTTCTATAATTAACTTCCACCTCTTCTCTTATATATATATATATATAAATATCTCTCTTGTCCTAATTTTTTTATAGTTAATACATTATACCGCGTTAAAATGCATAAGGGACTCTTTATTTGTCACCCTTATATTTGTTAAGATAATTGAATAAAATACTTTTTGTTTATCATAATATTTTCTTATTTGAAGTATTTATTCGTCCATCTCCCAATGCCATGACAATGAAGTTATTAATATTAAATAGTATTTATATGAATACTTTGCATAAATTTACTCTACTCCATTGGAATGGGGAACCTTGTTGTAAATAACATAAATGTTTAAGATAAATACTATTTAGTATTTAATTAAGATAGTTTAATAGTACTTAGGTTTAGACCACGCCAACTTAAACTAACCCCCAATTGGATGGCAACCTAAACCTTTAGGCCATTAGGGGAAAACAATTTATTATCTTCCCTTTCTTATGGCATTAAGGTGACACCTGTTGTCATAACTGAATCCCATGGCTTCTTTGCCATCTTACCTGTTAGTGGGTTCAGTTGTCCGTTGTTTTAGTTGCATCCGTCTTTAGTCTCTTATATTTACACTAACATTTATAGCTTAGGAAATAACATAACAATACTTTCAAGGTCCACTGGTGGGGCCTTGGCCTTGAGCTCCTCACCAAGGCCACATACGCCGTTACAATTATGATATCATTTACAAAATAATAGGACATAAACGAGGGATATTAAATCATTTTCCCCTTAAAAATAACATCGTCCTCGGTGTTCATACTTTTGTCTTCAATCTTTAGTGTCCTTTGATCTTTCATGTATGTCTTTGTTTTATGTATGCTGTCATTGCTCTTTTCTTTCTGTAGTCTTTCCTTTGGTATTCTTGATCATCTTTGAACCTTCATGATTTTTACAAGTCGTTATGGTTCGTACTACTTTCACAACCTGCACATTGTACCGTCCATACAAGATCTTCCAACATTATTCAGTATAACATATTTAGATTTCACAAATTTTCAAATAGTAAATGTTTAACATTGATCATTCATCCTCATTCTTGAGGAAATTTTTGCTTACTCAAGCATTCATAACATTCACACAAAAAGATATCCAATAGTCTAGTTTACAAGACAAATCATTAATATTTGTTATATCATAAAACAAATCTTTCAACAACACCTTGTTTATCATCAAACTCTCCCATGAGTTTGGAACTTCATCAACCCTCTGCTGAACATAGAATTCTTCCCCGAATTCTCTCACCAATTCTTGTGGACTTATGGGCTACACTTTTGAGGTTACTCTATTTTTTGTTTGCTATTCAAAAAGTTTTCCTCCTCAAGACATCAAACAACGTCCTGTCTCCAGATGTTAATCTTTGTGCCTAGGTCTTTGCCATTGATACCACAAAAATATTTCGCAATTCCCCTCAAGCCTTCTTGCTTGAGTCCAGGAATTTCTTTTCCACCTAGCATCTTGCTTGAGTCCAGGAAAAGTTGCTTTAGCAAAGCAGAGTTGGGTCAATTTTTGCCACCTCAAGCCTTCTCGCTTGAGTCCCATAATATTATTTTCCCCTCAAACCTTCTCGTTTAATTCCAGGAAATAACAATCGTTATTCTTTCTTGTAGTTTTGGTTAACCACAACATGCAACATAATAGCAACATAATATTAACATCAAATAGGTTCATCTATTTAATCATCAATTCGAACTCATGCTTTTATCATATCCTTTCACGAGTCCTTGATCTTACCATATGCTTACCATGTATTCTATATCGCATCCATGTCTTTGCACAAGTTCCACAGAATGTGACCATTTGCCAAATTCACTTGTTAGTACTTCTTTATTTAACAAAAATCGAATTTCGTGAGAAAGTCTTCTCCTAACATAATAGAGGGAAATCATCATTATCGTTGTTCAAGGAGTTACTCCCTTAACATAATGTATTCATTTCTTTTGCTAATAAGGATCATCATTTATCTTTCGAGAATGATCCCATTAATATTAATCTAATTCTCATGAATACAAGTCCTTAATACAATCAGTTTCAACGAAATATCATCATAAAGCTTATAATCAAATAACAAAGCTTATTATCAAATAACAAGGCAATTCATAACAATTTCACAGATCTCCATATGATGATCTAATTTTACCTTACACTATTTCACAATAATATATCAACTTTCAAGGTATTTTCGACCCTTTTAAAATATACATACATATCTTGATAAGACGTAACAAACCTATCTCTACGACACTAATAACTCAACTTATAAATGCTACCATGCATGTATTTATACGATCACCATTTCTAATTTTTCATAATATGATATTGTATCAAACGAGCACTTATGATGAATATCCTTCGATATAGATATGGCTTGACTTCATTAGTAGATACTTTCATTTTCATAAGGTAATATACTAAATTATTCTGATTTATGCTCCACTCATTTGAATATTCAACATGCCATAAAACCTATAAAGGCATCACTTCAACTTAATATGCATGTACATTTTTCATAAGGTAAACCACCCAAGTGTAAACACAATATACGCTTACATCACACAAAAAGGACATGTAAGCTTACATAAGTGAGATACTTCTTCTTAACTGTCAGAATGTCAGACAAGTATTTACTTATTGTCTGTATATATATAAAAGAAGGCAATTTCCTAACATAGTCAATGTTATAACATTATAATGCCCACAAAAATTAATTAAAGTTAATTCCTTAGCATATGAACTTTACCTTTCACAATTAGGATGACATTCATTATACTCCTTTACTCCACCTTACAAGAACTTATTTCATGCAGTCTTAATTCCAATAGTCTAACTATTTTAATCATTTTAAAGAGTACTTCCTTGTTGTCCTATGAAATTAATTGTGGGGTACAAGAAGATATTCATCGTCTAATACTTATCAATAGAAGATCATTCAAATACAGAAACTATATACAATGCCCGCATATAGAAAGTGTTTATGCTATCATAATGCTTCAACAATGGAACAAACTTATTTACAATTTGAAGGCGTCTTGTCGGTTACCTCTTGCTAATCCTTGGAATGATTTTTTCTGCTGCGCCTTTATAGATGGAGTTCCCTTGCTAATTCAACCAATATATGATTGCTTCCTCTGGCTGAGCCCAAATAGACCCGAGTGTTTGTAACATGTAGCTCTGATACCATATGTAACATGCCCCAAATTAAACAAATTAGTATTATGGGAAATTGGGAATAAAAAATTTTCCTTTAAATTTCCTCAAGTATAAAAGTACTTGGGATAAGGACCGAGTTTTACTACCTTGTATCAATATACCAAACATTTTATAACAATCTCAATAATCCTTTCTATGAAACCTTCAAATCAATACATTTTTCTTTCCATAAAATTATTTGTCTACATTTGGAACATTTATCCTACTTTTCTTTCCATAAAATTATTTGTCTACATTTGGAACATTTATCCTACTTTTCTTTCCATAAAATTATTTGTCTACGTTTGGAACATTTATCCTCAACTCATTCTTGCATAAATAAGAAAACAATCACATATGAAAGAAACCCGATATACCGTGGTTCACCCAACTCTCTGGGCTACATCCAAAAAATGTTGTATCTTGTATTATTTATTCATGAATAAAACATTACATCCTGCAACAAATTGTTGCGCCACTTTCTTTCCAATTCTTCACGGCTCCTCTCATAGAGGAACTTTTTCAACTTTAACTCGATTACAGAGATCTATCTCTATTATAAAATTTGATATAATCATTACAGATGTCTTTCACCCTAGTATTAGTATCAACTTCAGAGAATGGAATCTATATTATATATACATGAAGTGTATATAACCGTTAGCAATCCCACCAATAAAATACAGAGATCAATTAAGGATCTTTCTAATTACAGAGGTATACTAAGACTGGTTTCAAAATTTACAGAGACAATGTATGTAGAACACCTAGGAACCGAAGTTCCCGAATTCGTGGCAGCTTATACTATAACCATAGGAATCAACAAGAATCTTATCACATGGACAGAATTAAAGGATTTCTGTTTCACCAAACACAATCAGAGATCCATTTCATGATCAAATGAATTTACTATTGTAATACAATGAACATAATTCTATCAAGAATGTACGTGCTATAACAATACATTTAGGTAAAACGAGCATAGATCGTTCATCTATTAAACAAGGAAAAAACACATTCAAACATAGCTCACCATTAAGCAATTCTGCTAAGCGCTGTGTAGAATAAACCAAAACCCTTTCAAGCGTAACCTCCAGAATTTTTTTATACTTAAACCTGGATTTCATCAACTGAAGTAGGGTTTTACGCCCTCATACCTCTACCACAGTATATAAACCAAAAGTTCCACATGGGACGAACAGGGATCACGCCTTTGGCTATCCCATCCCTATTTCAGCCCTCATCTAGATATTCCTTCCAAGGGTGATTATAACAATATACAAGTGAATAATAAATACTCATACTTAATAATATATTATGTCAACAACTGAAGATTTGCCCTGTCATGAGGCGAGTTCTAATAATAGGAAAATATCTCATCAAATAAAAGGTCGGGTCAACGCTTGCGATGAGATAACACCTAAAATATTTCCACACAGTTTTACAAGAAGAGATCTAACAAAGATCAGTTATCATTTCATTTCCATCATAATCAATTAGCGAAATGTAATACGATTTTAGTAAAATTGAACAAGTAGAGACCTAACAGAGATCCATTACCATAAAGAAAAATACCCAATAGAAAACGCAACCATAGTACTGATCTTCGCAGATCAACAAGAATGAGGCAAGCTCAAGATTTTCAGGATGCAACAACACAGGGGACATCGCCTTTTTAACAGGTTGAATGCATAACCCATGATCAGGATTTTATGATGAAACTTGCAGAGTAAAAACGTCTCTCTGGTAGCTTGAACAACATAACTCAGAAGTGGATTAGCATAGAGGTAATCTTTTGACAATAGAGTTTAGCTGAGATTACCTCGGATCTCATTCGCGTTTTAACTTAGAACCTATTTACAATGGGTGGGTTTAATAATTAATACAAGGGAAAAACCACATTCTCAAAACCCATTCAGGATCGTTATCATTGATCTAAAATACTATGATCCTTTCTTTATCAATTTGCAGCAAGATACTTCAAATAGAAATAAAGCCAGTTTTAAAAGTTAATAAATGGGAAAAAGCATTCTCAGAATCATACGCTGATCGATATAGCTAATCCAGACAATAGAGATTTATTCTGGCGTGTAAATACCTCATTCATAGAAGTAGAAAATTCCAGCTTATAACTAAGTAACATCAAGCTCAGGTTAGCACCCAAACTGAAATACATATCGCATTCAGATAGTGATCCCTGGATCGCATACCAATCTACTGTGTAAACAGAGTACAGAGATCGTTTACCTGGAGAAGAACTCTTGGTATTAGGTTATGAGGGGAGTGAAACTATTCCGTAGCAATACAGGGGATGTCTCCATGCCGCCACGGCCATCCGACTGCCTATGCAGCAATCTTCATCACAAGGGAATCCCTTCAAAACCCATCCGAGATGGCTCTCCCCATAGATTTGATTTTTCCCCGGTTAAAAGGAAAAGGCACCGATCTAGTTCGTGCCTCTACCTTTTCTTAGTCCTCCTATGAGGTTTCTTCCACTTGTAACTCGAGGGTATCAAGGTAACGCCAAGTGGGATTCCATAAGGTTTTCTCACGTTTCCATAACTACCACTACCCCAAAAGGTGAGTCAAATCCCTGTCTTAACTAGGTTGGGCAATGGACCCTGTTAAGGAGGCCGCCACTAGCGTATCCATCTTTCTTTTTCTGCACTTTCATATGTACAAAATTGCATGTGTTTTGGATATTGCAAAGGAAACCAATTCTAAATCATTTAGGATTCAACTCTTATAATACTTATTTGCTTTATGCTTTAATGCATACAAGTGTTTATGTTGACTTTAAACTTAAAGTTTATTTATATTAAATTTATTTTATTTACCTTAATATCTTAGCTTTCTGACCAAGCCACTCAAGGCATGATAATTATCTTCCCTTTACACTTCAAGGAAAATATATCTAATATAAATATATATAAAGCCCTTAACTCTCATTACCCTTACATGTATAAACATGTGCAATAAATATAACTACTGTTTTGTTTTATGAAGGGATTCATCTCTTGTACATATATACAGTCCTTAACTTATGATCCATATATATATATATCCAATGCCCATATTTATTAAGTATAAAAAGGCATATTCTAACATACCCAAATATGTCTAGAACGCTTTACCACTAGTAGTTTATCTAGGGAGGATTCAATGGATGACAATTAAATATTAAACTCCCTCTTTCGTATATAGCTTAGATGGTTCTCAACCTTATATATATAAATGAACTTTAATACGTAATTCTGCCTCCTTCGCTTAAAGGGTCCCCAATATCCTTTTGATATTTAAAGTCTAATAAAGACACTTCTATAATTAACTTCTACCTCTTCTCTTATATATATATATAAATACCTCTCTTGTCTTTTTTTTTATACTTAATACATTATACCTCGTAAAAATGCACAAGGGACTCCTTATTTGTCACCTTTATATTTGTTAAGATAATTGAATAAAATACTTTTCGTTTATCATAGTATTTTCTTATTTAAAGTATTTATTCGTCCATCCCCCAATGTCATGACAATGAAGCTACTAATATTAAATAGTACTTATATGAATAATTTGCATAAATTTGCTCTATTCCATTGGAATGGGGAACCTTGTTGTAAATAACATAAATGTTTAAGATAAATACTATTAAGTATTTAACTAAGATAGTTTAATAGTACCTAGGTTCAGACCACTCCAACTTAAACTAATCTCCAATTGGATGGAAACCTAAACCTTTAGGCCATTAGGGGAAAAAAAATTATTATCTTCCCCTGCTTATGGCATTAAGGTGACACATGTCGTCATAACTGAATCCCATGGCTTCTCTGCCATCTTACCTCTTAGTGGGTTCAGTTGTCCGTTGTTTTAGTTGCGTCCGTCTTTAGTCTCTTATATATACACTAACATTTATAGCTTAGGAAATAACATAACAATACTTTCAAGGTCCACTGGTGGGGCCTTGGCCTTGAGCTCCTCACCAGGGCCACATACACCATTACAATTACAATATCATTTACAAAATAATAGGACATAAATGAGGGATATTACATCCTAGCTTGCTAGTTTTGGGGATCTAGAAGGTTAGAAAGGTTAGTGCCAGAGCAATTATTTTGAAACTGAGATCTAATGTGAGTGAAAGCCGAGCATTCTAAGAGAAAGTGATTTTCATTTTCCATGTTCATAGAATCACATAGATGGAAAATTATTTCATCCCAAGGCATTTTAGGGGTTGTCCAATGCCCAGTTTCACTATGAATCTCATGAGAGTGAACATTCTAATAATGTTAGCAATATTAATTTTTTTCTTTGAGCTTGTTAAGATAGAAAGATAATTTTGATCCTCGATATTAGGGTTAATGAGCTCTTTGTAATACCAAAGGTTTCTTTTTACCCTAATTATTCTTTGCACCACATTTTCTCTTTGAAGGTAGAAGTAATAATGTAATTAATGTTACCAATATTTTGTAGAGTGGTAGTTTCATTAATCCTCCAATAATTTAACCAAGCTATGGCATCTTTAAGCCATCCCTGATTGAGGCGAAGGTGCTTTTGGCTTGAGTTAAGAGAAATTTTAGGAAGCTAGTCATCTCCTATATTTTTTAATTTGTTCTTGTACATTAAATATCTAATCATAGCCATTCTTTTAACAGGAGAGAGCCTTGCTTCTAAGAGGAGAATAGGATAGGGCGTGTTGCTCTTAATTTTAAGATTATAAGTAATAAAGCATTTCTGGATTTGATTAATTCTTCTCCAAGACTCTCTGGAAATGATGCATCCCCAAGCTTCACAACCATATAAAATAATGACAGTGACGAGCATTTTAAAGAGGAATTTTTTTTGTCCCACATCACAAGGTTTGCCGATTTACAGTTGTTTTGAAGGTCGAAGTAGGCTTTCCACCCTCCATTAATCCTCTTCTCAATGCTATAGTTCCAGCTGAGCTTGTGATGAAAGTCAATTCCTAAGTACTTATAGGAGGTTACTTCCTCTAAGATTCTATTGTTATAAGAAAAATTGTCATAAGTACCTTTATTGGACTTGATAATGATGATTTTGTTTTTGTGAGTGTTAATGGTCATGCCCATATTGGTACAGAAACCTTTGAGACTTCATAATTATGTCTCAAGATCATAAGGGAACCTTTCCATAATAACGATATCGTCAGCATAGAGAAGTAGCATGATGACTATTCCTGCCAAGGTCATGCTCGACAACCTACCTCTTCTAAACATTCTTCAAGCTTATCGATGTAAATGCCAAAAATGGTAGGGGAAAGGGGGCACCCTTGCTTAACTCCAATATTACAATTAATATCTTGGGACCATCCTTTAGTGTTTTTGAATTTGGAAATGAAATTAACCTTATAGTCGCATCCCTAAACTCGAGAGGAACTTTTATCTCTTCTAATCTATTCCAAAGGTTATATCTAGGCACTGTATCAAAAGCTTTTTGAAAGTCCGTGAAACAACAAAAAATATTGGATTAATTATGATATATTTATTTGATCAAATCTCTCTTTAATATACATTAAGAAGCTAGAGGGTTTCTTGGGAGACACAATTGTGTCATAAAGACTCTAGGCCATATAGTCATCATCATTCTTCTTTAAGATGATGATATTGTTCTTATGCACTGCACAAGAAACTAAAAACTAAAAATTCTCAAGGACTTTTTATCTATTAATGGTGAATGGAAAAATAAAGGTTATGATAATCAAATCCCAAAAGATCACTTATTCTAATTTCATGTATGACAACAACAAACTTGGAGGAATTAACTTCATACAAATATCTAGGAATTAATTTTCATCACATGCTTAACTGGAACTATATTAATGGAGGGTGGAAAGCTTATTATGGACTTGAAAAAATTGTAAATCACCAAACCTTTGGCTATGGGATCAGAAGAAACCCCTCTTTGAGAATATAGTCACTCCTCTTAGCTTATATGGATGTGAAGTTTGGAGTTGCAATATTTCTAGAGAATTGTGGAGAATGATAGAGCAAATTCAAAAGTGCTTTATAACATATAATCTGGAAATTAAAGAAAATACACATTATCTTATCCACCACAAAGAAGTCACTGAGTCTTTGTCCCATTTAGAGCATGGCTATGACTAGGTACCTAATGTACAAGAACAAGATAAACAACATGAGAGACAAGAGGCTTCGTAACATTGCTTCATACTCTAGTGAAAACAACTTGAAGCCAGGTTGGGGTAAAGATGCCATGTCTTAGCTAAATGATTGGGGAGTCTAAGTATCTCTTTGTTTTAACTAGCATAAAGAAGAAAATCAACATTGCTAAAATAAAAAAGAAACTTTGATGATCTCCATAGTGAAGTATGGAAGTAAATATGTAACATCCCCCTTTATGCCCTATTATTTTGTAAATATTATACTTATTTTCCTAGTGAGGAGCTCAAGGCCAAGGACCCACTAGTAAAAGACTTGTAAGTTGTGGGTTAACTCCTAAGTTGTTAATTGTAAACTTAAAAGGCTAAAGATGGTGATGAAGTAGAACGACGGGCAATGTATCCACTATGGGGAGGGAGAAGCCAATATGATAGGTAGCCATAAGAATATGGGATATCGATAATTAGATATCATCATGATGCCGCAGGCACTTGAAGTAGAGTAATGGTCTAGTTTTCTGTAGATTTAAAGCTTAAGTGTCGTCTTAAGACATGAGTCTTGAATCGTTATTAGTTAGACTAATATTTGCAATCCTGAACTATATGTAAGTACCCTAAACGCCATTATATTTTCCTTAGCTAGACAAAAGGGTAAGGGACATTTATTATTATTAAGAATTCCAGATCAATGGAAAGGATATTTTTGCTCACGAATAAATTTAGTATCACAACCAGATATATGATATACTTATATATATATATAAAGCATATTGGTTATATGAACAGTTACCACAACAAGCATGTAACTTTATATATAGGTATTTATGGATAAAGGTAGATATCTTAAGATTTGAGTGACTTAGTAAATAAGTCAACTGTTTATGTAAAACAAAAGATACTAAAGTTTTGTCCTCGGTGCATTCCTTATGTTAGGAAAACACTTTATAAGCCAAGATATCTTGGAGAAATCGTGGGAGCCTGTCTCTTGGTAGGAGCACCAAAACAATTTGAGTAAGGTGCCATTTGCCTCATCTTAAGAAATGCCAAGTGTTGTCTTTCCACCACATGTCACCATGTTGGGAGGAAGACTCTGCCTTTTTATGAAGTTCTGATATCGGGTAAGGGGACTCGCCTTTTCCCTGGGGTTTGCTACCTATTGTTTGGCCCTTCGGTGGTATCAGCAAGAAGGGTATGGGAAACCGTCCATATTTTCTGGATCTGCGTGTTTCTCTTTAGGTTATTAGTTTAGTACTGTTCATTTTGGGAAATCTCGGCAGCGACCTCCATTGTGGGACGGGGTTCATAGTTGGAATGCCTGGAAAGACAGGATCCTGTCGAGTGACCATAGACGATCCTCTACGTGACGAGATTGATCCAATTCTGAAATTCATGAGTACTGCTATTAACAAGAAAGTTAATTATTATACCTTCTTTAACGTAGGGTATATTCATGCGAACCAGTATCTCTGCTTAGAACAAATGCTGGTTTTGGAAATATCGTATTTGATAAACTCTTCCATTTCAATGCTGGGCTTGAGATCGTATTTTTCTGCTTATTTCAAATGCTAGGTTTTGAAATTGTGTTTCATATATCTACTTAGATCAATGTTGGGTTTGGAAATCGTATATTTTATACTCTGCTTATTGCATTCTGGCATGAAATTGGGGAATCTCTGCTTACTGCATTTCTACGTTGAGATCATATGTCGTGAAACCCTTGCTTAAAACATAGTCGGGATGAATTTAGGAGATCTCTGCGAAGTAGGTTAAACGACAGAGAGCGGGGCTTCTCTGTTCAGATTTTATTTTTATGTTATGTTTGTTGACTGCGTAATGGGAGAAATGAATAGTGTCCCCTTTGTATAATACGACATTCTGAGTTTAGATATATATGCTCTAAGTTTAATTTAGCTGCCTGCATTCATACTTTGGGTATGTAGACGATGAGAGAAATGAATAGGTGCCTCGGTATATGATACGACTATCTGTGTTTATATACACATATGCTCTACGTTTAACTAGCTGCCTGCGACTGGATGTGCTGACCAAATTATATTTATTTTACTATTGAATGATTTTATCTCTAGATAGAGGCATTGCCTCTGCGATCCATAGGAATACTGTAGATTGCCTATATAAATAGCTATTGTGTGTCGTGATCCTCCCTTAATAAGAAAGAAACATTTCTTCTGCAAATCCTAAGTCATATTGTAGATATATACATATGTAGTGGCAGCTAATGGAGGTTTGTATATCGATTTATAAAAGCTAAGATTAAAACATTTTTATATATTTGGTGCTATACTCTATTTTTGAATGATAATAGTAAATCGAGCAGCTTAGAGTTGAGCCTTAGTTAGGAGGTATATATTAAGGAATCATGAAGATATGTTGGAGATCTTTGTATTTAAGATATTTTAGAGATCTTTGTATTTAAGATATGTTAGAGATCCTTGTATTTATGTTAGGGTTGAGTGTCTTGAGAATGCCCTATGAGAGAGGCATTGAAAAGTGGAAAATTACAACCATTGAGTTGTAGGATGTAACCCTTTAATTGATAAATATAAGAAATTATGACTCTCCTTGGTGGGCGTAGCCCATGGTTATGGGTGAAACACGTGTATATCTCAACTTTTCATATGTGTATTTATGATGGATGGTTGTTTGATCTAGATGCATCTTACTTTACATTCCTTTAAACATGAAAGGTTGGTTTATATCATTGGAGTAAATTTTATGTATATATATATGTGGAGCTATGTTATAAAGTTATAAGTCCTCCAGTTTAAGTATGAAGTTATAGATGCTCTATGGTTGATCTAGATGTTGAATATATTGGTGCTTGACCTATGTTAAGTTACAAGTTGAATATATTGATGCTTGACCTATGTTATAATGATCTTATGATATAGTTTCTTATTCGAATGGCATGGACTAGCCTCAAGATAAATCATCCTAATTAGGGAGGGATTAAAATGGTAGTTCGTAAGTCGAATTAATTATCTTACTATGTATTTGTATGGTAGAGTAATGCTCACTCAATACTCTGACACAAGAGGGTAAAGACTCGATAGAATGTTGGAAACATGGATATTATAAGGTGGCTATCTTTTGGAATGCAAGGCTAAATGAAGTGCGTAAAATATTACCTCCCTTATAATTGAATAGCTAGCGAATAAATGTAAGACTGTGTGAGTGCAAGCATTGCGTTTAGGTACGTTGGTGTACCATCCTTGATGATTAAGTATTTTGTGAGTTTAACATGTTGGCATAATGTAATTGTAATTATGATTGTTAATATATCTAACTATTCCTTGTTGGGATGCAGATTTGATGAATGTACTCTCATTTCTTTTGTTAATCATTGGGATAACCTATGTGGATGGTTGAGTAAAGCTAAATGAGAAATTTTTACACCCCTCTTTTTGGTGTTATTCTTAAAGGGAAATTTTAGGTATGTTACATCAAGCATTGCATTTAGGTACATTGGTGTACCATCCTTGATGATTAAGTATTTTGTGAGTTTAACATGTCGGCATAATGTAATTGTAATTGTGATTGTTAATATATCTAACTATTCCTTGTTGGGATGCAAATTTGATGAATGTACTCTCATTTCTTTTGTTAATCATTGGGATAACCTACGTGGATGGTTGAGTAAAGCTAAATGAGAAATTTTTACACCCCTCTTTTTGGTGTTATTATTAAAGGGAAATTTTAGGCATGTTACATCAAGCATTGCATTTAGGTACGTTGGTGTACCATCCTTGATGATTAAGTATTTTGTGAGTTTAACATGTTGGCATAATGTAATTGTACTTGTGATTGTTAATATATCTAACTATTCCTTATTGGGATGCAGATTTGATGAATGTACTCTCATTTGTTTTGTTAATCATTGGGATAACCTATGTGGATGGTTGAGTAAAGCTAAATGAGAAATTTTTACACCCCTCATTTTGGTGGTATTCTTAAAGGGAAATTTTAGGTATGTTACATATGGTATCAGAGCACAGGTTGCAAACACTCAGGCCTAATTGGGCTTAGCCGGAGAAAGCAAATAGATGTTGGTAGAAATAGCAAGGGAACTCCATTTATAAAAGACGCAACGGAAAATTTCATTTCCAAGGATCGACAAGGGGTAACCAATAAGACGTATTGGAATTGCAAGTAAGAATGTTCCATTTACTTATGTGTTATAATGACTTAGCGTTGTCTATATGTGAGCATTGTGTATGCTTCATTATGCATTTGAATGATCTTTTATTTGATAAATACTAATCGATGAATTTCTTCTCCTACTCTACAAATTAGATCCATTGGACGACGAGAAAGTTTTACAAATTTACAATGCTGTTGACATCAATAGTAAATTCTCTAAAGTGCTTGATTGGTTATGATTTAGTAGTAAAGAAAGTATGTTTATGTAGGTTTTGTTCTTAAAAAAAAATTCTAGGAATTATGAGTTATTTTTTTTATGTGAGACTAATACAAGAAGTATAGCCTTGTTAGACTATGGTATCTAGATTCTTTAAAAAAAAAAGAATTAATTCTAATTTGTTTACCTAGACATCTTAATGCTGTGAAGTTCTTTATGACCAACATAGATCCATCTTAAACCCGTATCTATCAAGCATAGAGAGGGATCCAATTTCTTGAGGTGTATTTCTTTTTTAAAATTTAAACTCAAGAAATTTGACATCTCTTGATTGATAGACCCAGGTTTAAGTTTTAAGTTTTTTATTTGTAAACGAACATGATTTTTTAATTACTGTTCATAATATTTTATTTTATGAGCCAACATGGATTTTTTAAAATACTTTCATTAATGTTTTATTTTATGAGCCGACATGAATTTATTAATGGCCGACATAATATAATTTATTATCTTTTACTCTTTTTTTAACTCGTGTAACGTTATGGGAAAAATGTTACAACATCTCCCTCATACTCGTGTGTAACGTTACATCCACACACATTACAACATCTCCCCCATACTGGATTGTAGAGCACCTTGTTTCACTCGGTGCAACTAGGAAATTGTAAGGTTATAAAGGAGGATAATGTGTGAGAGTCTCCTTGATTATATGTGATTGTATAAGATAAGTGAATATAATTAATGTGTGACATTGGGGCACGCTTGTACCCTGCTTGTAAGTTCAACAAAAATATAAATGGTTATAATTACTTAGTATACATGTGTGTTCTAAATAAGATGCATGTGATGAAAAGGTATGACTTCGTATATTTTTTATTATTTATTATTCAGAAATATTTACTATGAATGTTGGAATACTACGAGTAGGTGTTATAAAAAGTTATATTTTTGTGAACAAGATTTATAGATACGTTGATAATTTAGTTTCATTTTGGTATATTGATTTATGTGTTATTTAGGGTAATACCAAAATGTGGTAACACAAGCAAACGTGCACCTTGGCATATGAGCGTCATATAATAAGGAGATATGCAGGCACCCTTATAAAGGTAGGTAGTTATCTTTATAAAGGTATGCAAGTAGATACATAGGTGATTGGTTGTTACTTACACGATGTTAGTGTGTACAAAGAAAAAAGTTGTATAAATTATATTTGAAGGGATGATAGCTAAAAGTGGGGTTAAGTGGTCATATTGTCCCATGGCTCATTAAAGAAAGAATTATATTTCGGGTTCAAGGCATTATGTAAGCCTGGTAAGCTAGTTGTGCGTAGTAAGAAAGGAGGTTATCATGAAGTCTTAAGAAGTTAAGGAATCTATTATAAGTTTTATTGTATGCACATGCTTTCCTAGGAAATAATGTGCCAAAATAAATAAATAAATAAAAATTTCAATTTGTATCTTAATCTTGGTGAACCATGTTGTAATGATGAAAATAAGGAACCAAAAGAGGATGTTCATTTCAGATAATTATGTATGGATAATATAATATGAAGGGTGACTTTCTTATTATTATGCTTAAACAAAGTATTTTCTTACAGAATTTTATTTATGTTATATAAAGTGGTACTAACAAGTGAATTTGGCAGATGGTCACATTTTGTGGAACTTTTGGAAAGACAAGGACTTGAAATAGTATACATGGTAAGTATGGTAAGAATATGAATAAAGATCAAGGACTCATGAAAGGATATGTTAAAAGCATGCGTTCGAACTGATGAGTAAAAAGGTGAACATATGTGATGTCAATATTTTGTTGCTATTATGTTGCATGTTGTGGTTAAACAAAACTACAAGAAATAATAAATGATTGTTATTTCCTGGACTCAAACGAGGAGGTTTGAGGGGAAAATAATATTTTTGGGATTCAAGTGGGAGGACTTAAGGGGTGGAAAAAATTGACCCAACTCTGCTTTGCTAAAGCAAATTTTCCTAGACTCAAGAAGGAGGTTGGGTGGAAAAGAAATTCCTGGACTCAAGCAAGAAGGCTTGAGGGGAATTGCGAAAGAGTTTTGTGGTATCAATGGAAAAGTGTAACATACCCTTTTTGCTGAAGGACATTTTATGTTGGAAATATTATTTTAACTTTTATTGTAAAGTTTTTATGTTGGACAAGTGTCCAAGGATGACTGTAATTTGCACAATATTTTATTATTTAATAAATTAAATAGGAGACAAACACCTAAGGAGACTGTTGAAAGAGTGTTTACTGACCCACTAGGTGGAATGGAATCTGGGGTAGAAGGAAATGGACAAATGGCAGCATCATGATTCAACTAAATAGCTGTTGGTATGGGACAACTCCCTTGAAATGTGGTCATAGTGCCCTGGAAGGTGGGACTGGAGCTTGAGGCTCATTTATTCTGAAATTGACCACTCAAGACCTAGGAAATCTATAAAAGAGCCATTGAATTGTGAACTGAGGTTCATCACTTTTCCTGATGAGGAAATTTACCTTGGGGTTTTGCTGTGCTTGCACCCAAGAGATTCAATGAGGGGATATGCTGAGTTTTTGATCATGGAGTAAGTATGCCTGTTATACTGCTGAGTGTAGAGTTATACTATTGAGTACTGAAGCTATAGTATTGAGAGCTAAAGATATTCTACTGAGTGCTGAAGTTGAATGCCTTGCTTCTACCTAGAATCTTCTACCTAATGGTTCAGTGAACAGGCTCGGGGGTCCAAAGGAAGCAAGTAGATTGGCTGCTTCTTTTGGAGAAGGTTGGGAGGAACATGCCTCATTGGGTGTTTGTCAGCATAGGTTCTACTTTTTTTTTCAAATTCTAAGCAGTTAAAGTTTCTATTTGCAAATTATCGATTTACTGTTATCAAGGTGATTATTAAACAAATCCATCTATTTTAGTTTCTGACTTAAATAAGATTCTGTATAGTAATGATTATGTAAGATGAAATGAATTAAATATTTCTCTGTATTTTTACATATGCTAATGGATCTGCATCGTACTCTAGTACAGAGAAGAAATTAAGGTAGATAAATTGATAGGCAAATTGCCAAGTGAATGAGAAGATCAACCCTATTAGTTTTTGTTAGTTTTTCCTACCATTAATATTCTGTATCAAATAACACAACTCTATGTTTTTCCCTTATCATTCTTTTATTAGTTAAATGTTTCAGGTTCACTGTATTTCTTTCATCAGGATGTATTGAATTCAACAAGCTGCAAAAACATTTATTTTCTAAGTATACAGTACTGTTACCCCTTACTGTTAGCAAGTATATTTATCATGAAAATAAACAGTTTTCATATCTAAGTATATAAATTATCTTTCTGTTATACAATATTTAGGAAATTATAACAGCTGTAAATTAAATAGCATCATCAAACATTTGATCTCATTTCTATTTCGATAGTAATAGATTAGTCTAGGGTTTATGCTATTTTCATGTCATCTTTCTAACTTTTGCAGCAGTTTCTATTTCCTTTTCCTATATAAGAATTTATGCAATAAAAATCGTAGCATTTAACATTTTGAATAGGAAAACAAGAGTCAATCAAACTCTTAAAAACATATCATCAAAACCTCATAAACATAATTTATATCAGTTTTGTCAAAAGTCTCTAAAATACACGATTGAAACCCTAAACACTTTAACATTCTTTTCACAAACATTCTTTACAACACAGCTAGTAATTACTTCTTTAAATAGTATCAAAGATTTGTGAAATCACATATACTTTTATGGTCAAAATTGACCTAGGGTTAATACCCTCTCGGCGAAAACCATTCGCACGCATTCAATTAAAATCGATGCATAAACTAAACTTTTCCATTAAAAGTTAGAACCACAGATCAGTACATCATTACAGCCTATTGGCTTTCAGCGTCTCTACACATTTAAATGCTGTAAGTATTTAGTCGAGCATCACATTATTTTCAAACACAAAGCTACACCATTGTTGCTTCCAAATCATAACTGTAAATTTTATTTATATACAAGAGGGTTTCATTCCCTACTTCGACACAACTATGCAAATATAAAAACAATACACGGCTGGGCCGGTTATCAAAATATGACGAAGGGTCACCCTCTGTCCATTAAAACATTACATTAAAACTTTTACGTTTATGGCCAAAACGATGCCAGGAACCAGCATCGAGTCCGATGAGCAGCGTCATCATCAAGCTATACCAGGAGAACCTATGAGGAGTTTAAACCATCGAGTCTTACTGGATGGAGCAAGCTAGTGCCATTCCACTGAGCTTTTGAGCATTACAACCTCCAAACGGCGTCAATACCTTCCATTGAAACATCACGAGGTTAAATACATTACTAAAATAAGAAGATGCACGAAGTTCAAACTTAAAACATTTGCAGACAATACTCATAGAGTAAGAAACATTACCTCTGTTTGCAGGAAAACGAAGCTGAAACGCCAACAGTACCAAGATTAAATTCCACCTAGTAGCCGCAGAGAAAGTTTCAGACGCTACGAATAGCACCTTTGCTCATTCAGGAATCGCTAGTTCAAAACTGAACCCTAACACATCAGAGAACCTTAAAAATCATCTATCTTAGTGCACAATGAAAACCACTGAGCGATCAACACTCAAACTCCATCATCAACTTGAAACTATCAACATTTTACCCACAGGTCTCACCATCAAACCCGAGGAAAGAGTCCTTTGGTGTTCGGCTTTCAAACCCTACTACTACGCGGTCGGTCGGCCTCTCCCCTAACCCAGTTTCTTCAAATGAATGAAAAATAACATTGACAATGCTTGTGTAGTGTGAGTGGTTAGGTCAAAACCCAAAACCAGGGATTGAAACAGATCAACGGAGGCGATTAAGCCAACGAGACATCATAAAGTTTTAAGAACAGAACTTACAAAGCTGCATTAATAACTCAACCAACGTAGAGTCCAGTTCGGAGGAACAACAACGAGTTACTGTCACACAGCTCAGACTTTTCAGCAATGTTTAACACATAAGTTCATGTGGAATCCACCACCTAGACATCCAACGAGATATTCCACTGAAGAAGTGGATGGGGGGTTTGTGCACGAAGTTGAGGGACCCTTTAGGTGCAATTTTGCACCTAAATATGCATGTTTTTCACCGCTCTCTACAACATGACATACATGACCATTATTGACGAAATTTTAGGCATAGATAGAAATTTTTATGCAGATTCCAATTATGTAATTTAAAAAAAATATATATTTAGATTTTCTATTTATTTCGTAATTTTCTTGTTTCATCACCTTGTTGGTCAAAAAACATGATGTTAGTGTTTATTCCATAACTTTTTCATTTGATAACCATTTAAAAAAAAAAATTTGTGCTACACTAGAAGACACCGACGTCTACATGTTATAAAAAATCCAAGTCGAAATAACTGCATTAAGACCTTCAAAGGTTGCACCCACATTTGACGTATCGCTCTTGAGGTTTGATCACTTACATAATTAAAAAACAAAAAAAAATTAAACATTTAATTTTGGAAAAATAGCGCTGCATCAGTGCTACGAGTTCTATACATGTCTACCCATTTTTGTATCCTGAAACCGTCATTTAGGCATTGAAAGGATGCACCCACAAAAACATATACCTTATCACTTGCCAAAAAAAAAAAGTGATTGTTAGAAAACATGAAATTTGACATAGTTATATAAATTTTCAATACTTAAAACTTATATATTTGGAAACGTGACTCAATTTCATACGTTTCATATTTTTACTCGATGCAAGATATCTTGTGTAATAATGTAAAAAAAAACCAAGTAAGTTGAGGGATGCTTGATTTTTCATTTTTTTATTACATCTAACGTGCCAAAAGTGACCCTCATTAGCTTGCACAAGCCCTAGGTGCATTAAAAGCCCAGCTCAGACGCCTCAATTTCAACCATCAAAGGACTGCAAAGTAGTTAAGACTAGTCATTCACCATTTAACCCTGCATTGGAACCAGTATCAGTGCATTAATATTTCATACTATCAACCATTAATACTCCAGTGGCATGATTTACATAGTATTGTATTTTCATGTTTTAAAAGTTGCATAGTTTCATAGCTAGGGTATTGTATGATATCAACGCTTAAAAATATATATATATATCCATTGTAATGTTTGAAATCATATAGTTTCTGTGTTGCATAAGTCGCAATTCACATATAACATAGGGTGTTTTCAATATAAATAACTTATGGTAATCGCATTATTTGAAACAAAATAATGTTTGCATATATATATGGTAAGTGCATTAAAATTAGAATCCTAATGCATTGTGCATCGCATTGTTTGATAATTCTAACCCAAAAACTATATCAATGCATTATTACAATGACTTGTAGGGATATTAAATAAAGAATTCATTTAATTCACAAATGTGTAGTCAATATATATATATATATATATATATATATATATATGAATTATAGGATTCTATTTGGCATTAGGTCGAAATTTGATATAGTATGAGGTCTCAATATATAGGTTAAAGACCTTTATAATGCACGTAGGAATGTTATGATATTCCATTAAAGTCTTAAATAGCATACCAAAGGATCAGTCTAGAATTCAATGATTTCACCATTAAGCATTAGTAATATCATTCATTATTGAAGCCTTTTGTCGAAATTGTTTTACGATAACACTTGTTAAATTGAAAGAACAAAATTGAAGATCCATACCATTAACATCTTTCTTGTATAGAAAATGCTTTCGCTATCTTATTGTAATGACGACTAGCTTAAACAAATAATGAATTACTTGAAGTACTTGAATTGTTGTAATACCTTACCCGCGATTCTGCGAAAGGAAACAGGTTCAATGCTTTAGCTATCCAAGCTAAGTAAACCTCAGGGCACCCCATAGGAAACCCTTCATCAACATTCAAACATAGCTATCCGTATTTATCGCAAGAACTGTATCGCATGAGATTTTAAATACTGTTTATAGATTTATATCTTATTACAAATGAACTGTTGTATTCTTGTGTTTAAGAACTATGAAGTGTCACGTTGTTAAACCGCTATTAGTTAAATGGTTAACAAATATTTTATTTTCATAGTCAGCATTTTTAGTAATTAATGCTACTTTAAAAATTTTTAATTTTTGTGAAATTTTTGGGACGTTACATGTGGTATCAGAGCACGAGTTCAAACTCTAGGGCTAAATAGGCTCACACGCACAAAACAGAAAAAGAAAATTAGAAATTTCATGTTACTAACTTTTATCTTGTAATTATGTTTCTACACAGAACAAATTGACCTTTAAATTGCAGGTATGGAAATATCGGAGGAATCAGCAGAGGACAGATCTCCCCGTAATGAACATATTAATAATAATAATCATGAAGGAATTTATGTTGAATTAAATAATTAGTCTTCCGAACTTCTACGTACTGTACAGGATTTAAAATCTGAGTTAAGAAATGTTAAAGAAGAGAATGAACGGATTCTGAAAGTACAGGAGGAGTTAAAACAGAATTTGAGGGAAAACTGTCATAATGATGAAAGAGATAGAAAATCAGAAATGAAGTTTGATTCTGAAACAATGTCCCACAAACATAAACATAAGAAAGCAAGAAGTGAAAAAGGAATAGTTACTCATCATCTGAATCTGATCAAAGTAATAGTAACTCTGGCCAGGATAGCAGTGATAGTGATTGATGTTCTAAAAGAGAAAACATAAGCATCATGAACAAATTACTGGAGAATTTAAAAAGATTAAGCCACCAACTTTTAATGGTAAAGGTGAAAAGGGTGAGACAGCTGAAGCATGGCTTTCTGGGATGAAGAAGTATTTTAATATTTACAACTACTCTTCTCAGTTAACAGCCAAGATGGCTATTTACAATATGACCAGAAAGGAAGATATTTGGTGGCAGTATATTAAAAGTATAAAGAGCATAAAGGAAAGAGATGTAACCTGGAGTATGTTTAAAAAGTTATTTAAGAAAAAGTTATTTAAGAAAAAGTTCTTGTCTGAACAGTACTTTGAAGATAAGTCAAAAGAGTTTTATGATTTAAAATTGGGTACTATGAATATGAAGGAGTTGTGCAGCAAGTTCCTTAGTTTACTAAGGTATGTACCTTACATGGTCGAAGAGAAGCCTAAGGTACAAAGGTTTCTAAGTTGTCTACCGTACAACATAAAATGCAGGATTGAGTATGATAACCCTTCCACTCTGGAAGAGGCTATGAGGAAAGCTAACTTCTGTTTTGATCAAAACAGAAAAAGAGAAGGAACAACTAGCTAGAAGAGTAATAAGCCTAATCATTTTGATCACAAAAAGAAGAGTTTTCATCAAAATTCTAGAAGTTTTAAGAAAAGTTTTAATAACATAATTTTTCCAAGTAATAACAGTTACAGGAGTAATGCACCACATAATTTTATTGCTGCAAGAAATGTACCTAATAATAATAACAACACCAGGTATGCTGAACAGAAAGGACCTATGAAGTGTTTTGATTGCGGCAGACCACATAAGAGAATAGATTTTCCATGCAACAAAAGGACAGTCAACAACATTCGTAGCATACAAGCAGAACCAACAGTTGGTGATGTGGCAAGAGAAATGCCAAGGATAAATGCAGCGCTGGAAAATCGGCAAGCAGACCATCAAACATCCATGGTCGAAATCGAAGGTATGCTACAAAACCGATCTATTTCTATTTTGATAGATCCAGGTGCAAGTTTGAGCAACATTTCACCTGAATTAGTGAAAAATTGCAAGTTAAGAATAGAAAAGTTTGATAATTCTTGGTTAGTTCAGTTAGAAACAGGCACTAAAACAAAGGTTACAGACTTTGTTAAAAATTGTGATGTATTTTTAATCAGCTGAAAACCCAAGTTAATTTGAATGTTTTACCCTTAGGGTCATATGACTTGTTGATTGGCATGGATTGGCTTGAACATAATAGAGTAATGCTTAATTGTTATGAGAAATCATTTACTTGTCTGAATAATGAAGGTCAAACTAAAATAGTAAAAGGAATGCATAGGAATATTTCAGTAAGACAAATTTCTGCATTACAAGTTAAGAAAGCTGCCAGAAAGGGCTGTAAAATGTTTGTTGTTAATGTTATCAATGACGAGTGTTCACCTAAAGAAGACAAGTTAAAACTAGAGGATATTCCCATCCTTAGGGACTTTTCTGATGTATTCCCGAAAGAAATTCTAGGATTACCTCCGAAAAGGGAACTTGATTTCACCATTGAGTTAGTACCAGGTGCGGTACCAAACTCAAAGGCTCCCTACAGGATGAATATTCTAGAGTTAAATGAGTTAAAATCTCAGTTGAAAGAATTAATAGATAAAAACTACATAAGACCAAGTGTGTCTCCTTGGGGAGGACCAGTAATTTTCGTTAACAAGAAGGACGGTACCATGCAATTGTGCATCGATTACCGTCAACTTAATAAAATACCAATTAAGAACCGATATCCCTTACCCCGCATAGATGATCTATTTGATCAAGTTCGTGGAGTAGAGATATTCACTAAAATTGATTTAAGATCTGGGTATCATCAGGTTAGAATAAAATACGAAGAAATATTCAAAACTACATTCAGAACGTGATATAGACACTACGAGTTCGTAGTTATGCCTTTTGGGCTAACCAATGCACCGACAGTGTTCATGTGTTTAATGAACAACGTTCTGCATAAATATTTGGATAAGTTTATAGTTGTATTCATTGATGATATTCTGATTTACTCAAAAAATAAAGAAGAGCATGACAAACATTTAAGAATAATTCTGCAAGTTTTAAGAGAACATCAGCTTTATGCTAAGTTCAGTAAATGTGATTTTTATAAAGATAAAATACAGTACTTAGGTCACATAATTTCTAAAGACGAAATTTATGTCGACCCTAATAAGATAAAATCAATTAACGAGTGGCCTGTCCCTACAGATGTAACTGACGTTCGGTCATTTATGGGTATAATAGGTTACTATCGAAAGTTTATTGAAGGGTTTTCAAGAATTGCAAACCCCATTACTTCTTTACAGAAGAAGGGGAATAAATTCGTATGGGATCAAAGATGTCAAGAAAGATTTAATAAGTTAAAAGAATTATTAACCACTGCACCAATTTTAAAAATTGTTGATCCTAACAAAGATTTCGTTGTATGCACTAGTGCGTGCAACAATGGACTTGGTGGGGTCTTAACTCAAGAAGGTCATGCTATTGCTTTTGAGTCTAGAAAGTTAAAAATCCATGAAAAGAATTTTGCAACTTATGATCTTGAGTTGGCAGTTGTGATACATGCATTAAAAATGTGGCGCCATCACTTGATTGGAAGAAAATTCATACTAATGACAGATAATAAAAGGACCCTCAGACGCGTCGATTTCAACCATCAAAGGACTGCAGAGCAGTTAAGACCATTCATTCACCATTTAACCCTGCATTGGAATGAGTATCATTGCATTAATATTTCATACTATCAACCATTAATACTCCAGTGGCGTGATTTACATAGTATTGTATTTTCATGTTTTAAAAGTTGCATAGTTTCATAGCTAGGGTATTGTATGATATCAACGCTTAAAAATATATATATATATCCATTGTAATGTTTGAAATCATATAGTTTATGTGTTGCATAAGTCACAATTCACATATAACATAGGGTATTTTCAATATAAATAACTTATGGTAATCGCATTATTTGAAACATATAATGTTTGCATATATATATGGTAAGTGCATTAAAATTAGAATCCTAACGCATTGTGCATCGCATTGTTTGATAATTCTAACCCAAAAACTATATCAATGCATTATTACAATGACTTGTAGGGATATTAAATAAAGAATTCATTTAATTCACAAATGTGTAGTGAATATATATATATATATATATGATTTATAGGATTCTATTTGGCATTAGGTCAAAATTTGATATACTATGAGGTCTCAATATATAGGTTAAAGACCATTACAATGCACGTAGGAATGTTATGATATTCCATTAAAGTCTTAAATAGCATATCAAAGGATCAGTCTAGAATTCAATGATTTCACCATTATGCATTAGTAATATCATTCATTATGAGAAATTTTTACACCCCTCTTTTTGGTGTTATTCTTAAAGGGAAATTTTAGGTATGTTACATCAAGCATTGCATTTAGGTACCTTGGTGTACCATCCTTGGTGATTAACTATTTTGTGAGTTTAACATGTCGGCATAATGTAATTGTAATTATGATTGTTAATATATCTAACTATTCCTTGTTGGGATGCAGATTTGATGAATGTACTCTCATTTCTTTTGTTAATCATTGGGATAACCTCTCTGGATGGTTGAGTAAAGCTAAATGAGAAATTTGTACACCGCTCTTTTTGGTGTTATTCTTAAAGGGAAATTTTAGATATGTTACAAAATAATTCCTAAAAAGTAGTGGGATGAAAGAATTTGTGACCTTCTTGACCTTTTAACTCATTACAACTACATTGATCTAAGATTTTGCTTATATTAAAACTTTTCTAAAACACAAATAAAATTATAAATAAAATCAAGTGGTTCATTACATTATTTAAAAATGCAATAAATCAAAATTGATCTTAATGAATGGTTAATAGATTAACTACCATCATAATTAAAAAAATATTTTTATTTTCATTTAATATTAAAAACACTAAACAAATAAATAAATAAATCATTTTTAAAAATAATGTAAAAATTCCATTTTTTAACTTGAAATTAAAATCAATGTAAAAGCCCATACTTATATATATATGAAAACTTAAACATTGAAATGCAAACCGTGTAAATCAATCCAGACAAAAGGTAAATCATTGTAAAACCCCATGCTTTTATACTTATATATATATATATGACAACTTAAACATTGAAATGCAAACAGTGTAAATCAATCAATCAAGACAAAACGTTTATGGAAATAACTGGAAGTGCATGATTGGTAAGGTTAAAGAGCGTCACAACCCAAAAAAATATTAACAAATTTAAATTAAATGTTTAGTTGATCTCTCTTGAAGATAAATGTGGATATAATTTTTTTCTAAATAGATCTAGATATAGCAAACATCCCAAAACTGCCATGTTTATAAATCATATTTTTAAACCAAAGCCATACAATAATGTAAGAGTGAGCTTCTTTAAGTGTTGTTAACCCTAAAAAAATCACCCTGTGATTATCTTCCTCACTCCGTCCACAACAATTATAGGAAATATAAGGGAACTGTAACACTGAGGGATATGGGAAAAGATGTTCACCCAAAGGGCTAATTATTTTAGAAAGTTTAACTTTCCGTGAAAGAAAAAGCATTCTTCAATATAAAAGAGAGAGATTTGTCGTTTGCTTGACTGGGCATTATCATTTAATTCAATATTATGAATCCCATTTCACATGTTAATTGTATATTCATTACCAACTTTTCAAGCTGAATTACCAGTTCGTGACAGATAATCAGTTTAACTTGGTGTTTATCTGCTACATCCTAATTATTTGGTATTGACACATATGTATGGTACCATTTTTGAAAAGTCTAGTCTAATTATTCTATTTTTTCAACTTTTTTGGATACTTTATTTGAAGTTCCGTTGTAAATTTTTAAAAAATCTTAAAATCACATATTAGCAATGGAAATTACATAATTTGAGGGCAATGGGGTTATTTAAGGACACAGAATCTATTTATAAATTCAAAAACACAATTTAAACACTTCCAAATTTAAATAAATAAATTGCGAATGACACAAAGTTGAAAATTCATTCTTAAATTCTAAAATAAAACTGTGATTGCAGAAGCTATACAAGTGTATCCATTAAACTAACCATTCTTTGCATCTCTGAACCAAAACCATGAACACGTGAACGAAGAAAACCTAACGAAAAAATTCTCTGTTATAATTAGTAATATGACACTGGAGATTTCAGAAGCATTATGTGAGCTACACTGGGTAGTTGGCCCTCTTGGAAATTTTCAGTTTAAAGGAAACAAGAAACAACAACGGGACAATACAAAGTATTATTGTTTATTGGTAAAAAAACAGAATATGTTTGGCCTTTAATTGCTTTTTGTGAAATTAACGAGATAGACTGGGAATCTAGTCTCGGGGTAAAACAGTCCGAAATTCTTCTCTGTATTATCTCCAGGCTTTTGATCTTCATTAAACAAGGCGAAGACGAATGTCTCAATGCTTTCTCCTGGCCTTTTGGGTGTTCCCGCCGTAGACAACACATGTTTGATTAAATTGTTATTGTAAGTCTGTGCATTGCCTAGTGTCGCAACATTGTTACCATTAGAAGGCCAGCCAGTTTCGGCAACAACAACACGAAGGCCGGGGAAGCCCAACGCTTCCATGGCGGATATGACTGCGTCCACCATTGCATCAAACAGATTGTGATAAACCAGATTTCCATCGGTAATAGGGTTTGTGGAAGTGAACAGGGCGTAGTCAATAGAAATGCTTTTAGGGTTTGACAAGTAACTAAAATAAGGGTACACATTGACCAAGAAAGCAGATTCTGTAGCGTCGATGAATTCAAGAATTGGTTTCAAGTAAGCTGCAACTTGGGGGCTGAAGGCACCAGCAGAGGGAGGATATGAATTATCGAGGATACCAAATTTGTGTGTTGTCGACACCTTGATATAGTCCTGCAAATTGGCTGCCTCAATGGCTACCTGAATATTCTGCATGGCGAGCAAGATAAACGGGGCATTCGTCAGATCATCCGGCAGAATCTCGTTGCCTACCGAAATGTATTGAACTAACGATCCAGGATAGTATGCCTTGATGTTGGTGTTGAACCATTGCTTTGCAGCATCTAGATTCAAAGCGAGCGTCTGCACTTCGTCGTTGGGTACTCCCACCATGATTTCCACAGAAGTATCCTGAAAGGCCGCGATAACTGTGGCATCCGCGTCATACGTTCTCATTTTTCCAATGCCATATTGTGGATACATGGTTGCTACTTCTTGTGGCGGAGGCAGATTATCACCCATTCTGCTGTAGCAAACTCCAATGTTCTGGGCATCTACAAAACAAAAACACAGTTAAAGATAACTAGAAATATGTATGTTTTGATCATCTAAAGTAGCTAGAAAGACAGATGAACAGTAAATTATTATATCAACAGTGAACTTGGTTACGATTTATGATCACCTATAAAAGCTGATTGCAGGAAAATTACAATGCACGCAGAGGCATAAAGAACATTGGAATAATTAATAATTTGCTTGCAATTGAAAGCCATGAGAATGTAAAATCTTCAAACTTTCAACTTCGTTCAATTAACTATGAGAAAATATACAGACAGGACGATTAAGTCTTCTTGGTGTAATTGTACAAGCATGGATTTATAGTGTAGTGGAGTGGATAAGAGGACAAATCTTTCTAATCCTGACATCTAAGTCCACTGTGCTTTTTCCATTTTTGTTGTTGATGTTTTTGATAACATTCCTTTGACTCTGCCACAGCCCCTGGGTTACTCCAAAAATACTTGCTCTGTCGATTTTAAATAGTCCAATGGTACAGAGAATATTCTTGTTACTTTACTATACGGATAAAAACAAACTAAAATCCCCAGTTTTTCAGGCGGCTTTTTAAACAATTCCGTTTTAAATTTGATTTGAAAATTGTAATTTTTGTAATGTTGTTATTTCAACAATCATATGTCATTAAATAAATGATTTTAAAACTATCCAAATGGTCGAAATACGAATTGAGCAACTAAAATTGCCATTTAGACAATTCTTCATCTGCCAAATTCCAGCAACGTGTTGGTTATTCCTTATACTACTCACTTTACTACATTGGACTCTTCGATTTGAATTCCCACATCGTTCCGATGTGACAATAACTCAAGTCACTCTCAATGTTGAATGTAACAACTATTTACGATGTGACAATAATCAAAGTTAGGTCTGTCTCAATGTGTGTAAAAACTAACCTAGATCCATCTCAAATCTGGATCTCAAGCACCGAAAGGGATCCAAGTTAGGTTTAAGTTTTAAGTTTTTATTTTATAAACGAATATCTATTGTTTAATTACTTTTCATAATATTTTATTTTATGAACCAACATAGATTTCTATATTTTATTTTATGAACCAACATTAATTTTTTAATTAATGTTTTCTATGTTGTTTTAATTTCTATTATATAGCTATTGATTTCGAAAGTGTTTTTCAAACGAAAATACATGTGTTACAAAATATATATTAATGGTCGACTTAATATATCATAATATATATTACTTTTTACAAATTTTACATGTTGCATCCATTTACATGTTACAAGATCTCCCCCATGCTATTACTTTTTACATTTTATTATATGAATGGAAAAATAAAAACATATTATAAAGAAAAAACTTTTTTAAATAAAAACTTATTATAAATTATAATAACCAAACATATTATAAATTGTAATAGCCATAAACATTTTATAAATTTTAATATCTATGAATTACATCATTGCCAACATTTTTTTTTTTAAATTTATATACTTCTCCATAACTTATTTAATCGAAAATTTTAAATTCCTTAATTTTAAATTTAAACGATAAATATCCCACCCAATTAATAATTATGAAATGCAATAACTATAACGTACATTAATATGATAACTATGCATTAATATGATAACTATAAGCGAGATTAAGAGTGGCTACTTTATTTTTTAATATAAATGTGTGAAATCTTTGTGGTATCATCGATTTAAAAAAATAAATATCAATAATGATGAATGATTTAAAAATTTATTATATAAAAATACAGTAAAAAGAAAATATTATATAAATAATAATTAAAAAATAAATGTTAATTAAAAAATCTAACAAACAAAATTATTATTAAAATCTATATAATAATAATAAAGAAATAAATACTTAAATTATAATATATTTATTAATTTTCACCATCCATTAAAAATAAGAAAATCAAAAGTGCATACTATATTAATTTTATCTTACTTCATTGAAAATTCTTGACTAATTTATTAACTATAACTTTTTCTTTATCTAATATTATTATTAACATAAATTTATTTTATTCTAACTATTAAAAATAATATCTTTTTCATTAAAAAAACCATAGTTTATATTCACAAATAAGAGTCTAAGTCATTCTTTAGATCCATGCATCATATTTCTTAAATATGCTATTAAGAAAATCAAAGATAGTTTTCTCATATAGTTACAGAAGCATGGCATGGATATACTTCTATGACTGCTAAACGAGTCTTATTTTCCATGGTTAGAAGTTATGTCAGTTGTCTTTTCACCATCGTCTTATCTCTTTTGGAGTGTATGATCCATCTTTCTCATGCAATTTTCCATTAGTTTTTCCACTAGTCAGAGTTTTTCTTTTCCTGTTAATTCCATTGCAATTACCACTACCAAACTATGCAATAACCAGAAATTCAACATTGTGAAGGAAAATTATGGACTTGAGAAAAAAGAGGTGCTTGTAGGTGCACATAGATATTGGGAAAGATAAGAACCTTTATCCATTAGGTTTTGTTGCTCATAAATGCTTAAGAAGCCATGAATTATTGCTATAGAAGGTTCTCCAACAACATACAACATCTTGGAATCTTTTTGCACACACTGGTAAGTATTGTGAGGCTTGGATTTCCTGAGGGAATTGTGGATCAATGAAGGGAAATTCCTTCCGTGTGTTGTGTGGGGTAGTAGACAAGACTACCATGGATGGGATGACTGAGTTAAATCACTGTAAATGCTCAAAGGTGGGAAGTTTGGCTAATCATGAGAGAAAATGGGATTGTGGGATGAGAGAGAGAATGGTGTAGGTGTTCCCTTTCCTTGGTGGGCTCATATCCCAACTTGGTGGTGGTATTTGTTGTTGATAACTATGGGTGGGTCGAAATCACTCTTACATAGCCAATTGCTTGGATCTTCTTTATTAAAAGATCAATTGCTTGGATCTTCTTTGTTAAAAGATCACTATTGTGTTGTATTTAAATGTTGAATGACTTTGTTTTCTTCCTATGATAATTATGCTTGTATATGCTTGATGTATGCATGGATAGGTTTTTATTCCTGTTGTGTTTTAAATTTATGCATCTGCATATGCAATTTTTATTTATGAATTTGTATTATTTCCATTAGGGTGAAATTTATAAACCTTTAATTTAGAAATATCCCCCTCTATTGGTTGAAATAATTGATTAGGATGTGACAGAGTGGTGTCATAGCTCTTGGTTGCAGCACTAGGGTTATATGGACTAGAATTCACTATTACTGGTAGAATATCAAGCTTGCGAAGGAAGTGTTTGATAAATGAATCTATGAAAATCCTTGGTTTCAATTGTTAGAGGGTATTTTAATGGAGCCCAAGCATATATTATCTATGATCTACTAGCTAGAATGGTAGATTAGCGAAGGAAATTTAGGGGACATTTTGGAATTTGTAGAGCTATAAATGAGAAATTTTGGTTATGTTATGCGGTATAGACATTTTCAAAATGGATAAAAAACTCTATGCAATGTCATGATAAACCCCTTTTGGAAATTGAAATTTTACATAATTATAAACACTTGTGAAAAATTGGGGAAAATTGAGATGGGACCCATCCATGCCACATGGACAAACATGTGACATGGAAGATCCATATGGACAAGGGGTATGACATGGACCAACCATGTCGGGTGAATGCATGGGTAGTAGGAATGAAATAGGGCCATCGTAAGAAGCTTATTAGGTGATACACTTTCCATTGTTAACTAGTGACTCTGAAAGCCCGAATATGACATGGATCAATTGATGCGATGAGGTATATGATTATAGTGGGATTGGCTAATTGGAGAATGTTATTGAAGGAGAATGTGAGAGACCTTGATGGAGATAAGATTCTTGATGGATTGGAACCCAACGTATCAGGAAGGATTTAATAGAGGCTAGTCGTAAAGGAAAGAAGTCAAAGGTGCTTGGGGAAAAATTCTACGAAATGGAGAAGTTTGATGTGTCAGGATGCAATGTGTCATGGAGAGCCTCATCGGAGATCAATTATCAAAGCGAAGTTGATGGTACATAAAAGGAGATGTAACCAAAATGTTGTATCGGGTGTGTCACATTGAGGAATGTCATGATAGAGTATGCAGGGAAGGTTTTATGTATTGAAGCCACTAGGGTGAGTGCAAGCTAATGAGGGTCACTTTTGGCGTGTTAGATGCAATATAAAATTGAAAAATTAGACATCTCTCAACTTACTTGGATTTTTTGAGATACTTACACAAGATATCTTACATTGAGTAAAAATGATGAAATGTAGGAAATTGAATCACATTTCCGAATATACAAGTTTTATGTATTGAAAATTTACATAACTATGTCAAATTTCATCTTTTCTAACAATCACTTTTTTATTTTTTGGCAAATGATAATGTATATGTTTTCGTGGGTGCAACCTTTGAGTTCCTAAATGATGGTTTCGAGATGCAAAATTTGGTAGACATGTAGAAAACACATAGCACTAGTGCAGCACTATTTTTCCAAAATTAAATGTTTAATTTTTATTTTTTTTAATTATCTAAGTGACCAAACCTCGAGAATGGTATGTCAAATGTGGGTGCAACATTTGAATGTCTAAATGCAATCATTTAGACTTGGATTTTTTATAGAGTGTAGAGGTCGGTGTCTACTATTGAAGCATACAAATTGTTTTTAAAATGGTTGTGAAATGAAAAAGTTACGGAAGGAACACTAATGATGTGTTTTTTGACTTGAGTGATGATACAAGAAAATTAGGAAAAAATAGAAAAAATATGTATTTAAAAAAAAATACATATTTGGAATTTTCATAACAAATGCTATCTATGCCTGAAATTTCGTCAAAAATAGTTGTGTATGTCATGCTGTAAAGAGTGGTTAAATACAGGCATATTGAGAAAAATGGTGGAAATGTTTAGCACAAACCATAGCACAGGTTTGGTAAGTCCGAACCAACCACATATGATTGTAGATGACACGCAGGCATGTGAGGAGGCGTGTTTTAGGAACTAAGGAACGCTCGCGCATTTTGTTTAAATTCAAATTTTTATTCCTGCACTTAGTGTCAACCAAAACGCTCTAGTGTTTTGTTTCTCTAAAATGATCTAGCGTTTTGTTCCTCCAAAACACTCTAGCATTTTGTTTAAGTGTTTTGGAGAAACAAAACTCTAGATCATTTTGGAGAAACAAAACTCTAGAGAGTTTTGGATTTACAAAATGATCTAGTGTTATAACCTACATAAACTATTTGTTAAGTGTTGAATGGAGATAAGGGGTGAGAAAGAGAGAGAGGGGATACAAAGGGGGGAGAAAGGGACATAAATTTATGGAGGTGGAGAGAGGAATGAGAAGGGAGAAAATTAAATTCCTAGAAACCCATACATCCTAAGGCCCAAACAACCTAAATCCCTAAACTCCTAAGAACTTAATCTCTTAACGCATAACCCCTTAACACTTTAAACCCTTAACACTTAATCCCAACCTTTTATACCTTACCCCACTAACAGTCGATCCCTAAATCCCTTAACTTATAAATATCATAATCCTTAAAGCCCCAGTCCCTTAATTAACCCCTTATCTCCCATCTTCATAGTCCTTATCCTCTGACACCCTAAGATCTTAACCCCTTATAAGCCCTTAACACTATAGCACCTAAGCCCTTAATACCTAACCACTTAAAACCTAACCCCCTAACCCTAGAGCCCTAAATCCATTTACCCGTAAAGCCCCTAACCCCTAAACCTCTTAAGTCCTTTAATTATTTACCTCTACTCTTTTAACCATTGGCCTCTAAGCTCTAGTTTACCCTATAGAGGTAAAATAATTGTTTACCTCAAAACTACATTTGCATGTGCGACCTCCCTTGTGCCAATGCAACCTTCATTTGTTGGTGCTCTCTACGTTTGCATGTGCTATGTTTGTTTGCATGAGAGCTCTATGTTTTCTTGATCTCTCTCCCTTGGGATTGATCTCTCTCCCTTGGGATTGATCTCTCCTCTCTTGACTCTGGAAGTCTCATTTGGGCTTGTGCATTAGCCTCTAATCTCTAGTGTACCCCTTATAAGCCTTTAACCCTTTAACCCCTTCACCATTAATGCCTAACCTCATAAACCCTAAGAACCTAACCCTAGAGCACTAAATCCATTAACCCCTAAAGCCCCTAACCCTTAAACCCCTTAACCACTTTACCTCTAATCCCACAACCTATAACCCCTAAGACTTAGTCCACCCCTAACCCTTAAACAACCTAATCCATAATACTTAAAGCCCAAATCTCTGAATCCCTAAATACTTAAGTCCTTAACCCCTGGAAACAATTAAACCTTTACCTGCTTGGTCCTTAACCCCTAACCCCTTAAACCCTGCCCCCCTAACCATTGAGCCTAAATTCCTTAACCCATAAATCCCATAACCCATAAAACCCCTTCACCCTCTGTCTGCTTAACTTCCTAACCCATAAATATTTAAAATTTCTAACCACTTTAGGCCTTTACCTCTAAAATATTAACCCATAACCCCTAAGTCCTAGTTAACCCGCTAACCCTAAAACCCTTAACCCATAATCCCTAAATCCCAAAACCCATAAATCCCTAAATCCCAAAACCCATAAATCCCTATAAACTCCTAATCCCTCATCTCCTAGAACCCATTAATCCCTTAACCCCTTGACACTTAACCCTTAACCAAATCAACCCTAACATCCTAACCCTGGAGCCATAAATCCCTTAACCCATAAATATGCTAACCCCTAAAGGCCTCACCTCTTAAATAACCACCATTCCCCTAACCCTTATGTCCTTAACCACTAAGCCCCTAAGCCCTTAAAACTTAAACTCTTCACCTTTAATTCTTAACCTCTTGAACCCTAATCCCCTAACATTGGTGCCCTCAATCCCTTAACCCCTAAAGCCCCAAACCCTTGAACCCCTTTATCTATAAGCACCTAACACCTAAAACATAATCCCTACTTTATCCACAAACACTTAAGCCTTTAATGTCTAACCTCTAAATCCCTAACCCCTTAAACCTAGAGCCCTAAATCCCTTTTAAGAACTAAATCCCTTAACCCCTAAGCTCCTTGACCCCTAACACTTTGACCCCTTTACATGTTTACCTCTAATGCCTCAACCACTAACCACTAACCCTGAGTTTAAACCCCATAACCTCTTAGCTCCTTATCCCTCCAACCTCATAATTGATAAACACCTAAACCCCTTTATCCCTTTAACTCTAAGACCTTAACCCCTAACACCAAATCCCTAGTTAACCTCCTAACCCATACAACATGAAGCCCAAAACCCTAGAAGATAAGGAGGGATAGGGAAATAAATGAAATATTTTCTTTGTAAGGAAATATTAAATAAGGTTTCAAGGATAATGTTTTGTGTATAGATATTAAACATAATGCTAGAGCATTATGTATTTCTATAATGCTAGAGTGTTATAGAAACATATAATGCTAGAGAGTTATGTATTTCCATAACGCTCGACCGTTTTCGTTTCCTGTCCTATGTGTTAAATGACATGGTAGGCTCGGGTCTGCCCATGCCTAGTTCAAAGAAACGCTCGTGTGTTTTGGTTTCACTAAACTTTCGTGCATTTCGAGAAACTAAGATTGCATCTAAAAGGTCCCTCAACTTCATGCGAGGGCCCAATATCGTATCAGGAAAGATGTATCCGAACAAAATTCTAATGAAGCATGTGTGAGGATTATGGACAATCCAAAAGGAGATATCTAACGAGATATCAGATTCAATGTATCAGAGATGGCTCATTGAAAGTAGGCTATCAAAAGAAAATTTAGACAAAGCATGTGCAAGGAATACATAAAATTTTAAAGATAATATTCCATGGGATATCGGATCCAATTTCTTGGAGATGGCTCATCAGAAGTAGGATATTGGAAGAAAATTCCAATGAATCATGTGTGAGGATTATGGAAAAGACAAAAGGCATTATCCGATGGGATATTATATATGATGTATCAGATGAAGTAGGTGATCATAAGAAAAGTATGATGAATCATGTATGAGGATTATGGAAAAACCAAAAGACAATATCCGATGGGATATCCGGTCTAATGTGTTGGATATGGCTCATCTAAAGTAGGCTATCGGAAGAAAAGTACAACAAAACATGTGCGAGGATTAAGGAAAATCCAAAATGGGATAACTGATGGGATATTAGATTCAATGTATTGTAGATGACTCATTGAAAATAGGATATTGGAATAAAATCCTGACAACTCATGTACAAGGGTTTAGGAAAAGCCAAAAGGAAATATCCAATGGGACTTGATACCCGATGTATTGAGAAGGGCCTCATCAGAGGTATTCTATCAGAGTTGTCATGTCAGGATTAAGCCATCGGGCATCAACCATTGGAGCGCACAACATTGGTGATGTAGAATAGTTCGATATGAAAATTTTTACCCAATGAGGAGAGTCCAATGAGGGATATTCGATGAAGGTAATCAAAGAAGTTTAAAAAAAGTTTGAAGGCCAACAATTGTTTTGACTAAAAAAGGACTATTGTAGCTTATAATCTAATGAGACCTATGACATTGCGATGCCATTGAGGAAGGATACATAATTTCCAGTGAGAGGCATGGACCCATTATGCTCCATTTAAAAAAAAAATTGAAATAGTGGTTTTTAAAGATCAATAACTACACTATAAGGAAAAGGCCTTATCGTGGAGGTTTTTGTGGATTCTCCTCTAAAAAAAGCCCAAATATTGGTTTATAGTAGAGGTCACTAGCGAAGGCGAGCGGGACGAGGTTTTAGCATATGTTTTTCTTTGATGCTTTTATAAATCCAAAATGAAATGGTGCAGATACGACATAAATGCCCCGATGAAGACATAAATCATGTGACACCATGGTTGAAAAAACCATTGAGCGAAACAAAACTATATAAATTTATAAATGGTGCTTTTATTTTAGAAAAGTGCACTGGTGCGTACCCATTTTGAGAGCACCGAAGTCGGGTAAGTAGATAGTGGACGACATAGGATTAGATTAATTTTTTACTTTTATTTTTAATTTTAATTTATGGTGTTGTTTGTCTAAATATCCGCACGCGAGCATTTCATTTTAGGGCGCACCGTAATAGCGTTAAATAAAAAAATATTGAATTACAAAACCACGTATTAAATTTTTTTTTTTAAATATTCATTTCCGGTTTGGTCATTTTAAACAATAGCACCAGGGCGTTTGAATTTTTGGTGCATCATTAATGGGTTAAATAAAAAATTCCAAATTAAAAAAGAGAACTTATTACATAATTTTTATTTTATTTTTAATTATCATTTTGATGTGGTCATTCTAAATAAACACACTATGGCATCGGAGCATATGGTGCACCATGAAAAGGTTAAATTAAAAATATGTGAAATTAAAAAATAAATAGATTGGATTAGTTCTTTATATTTAATTCACACTTTCAATGCGTTTGTTTCTCGGATTGCACCAGTGCATTCACATTTCGGGTGCACTGGAACAGGGTTAAATAAAAAAAAATACCAAATTGAAAAACCATTTTTACCATATCTGCAATGCTTTTGACCACCTAAGCATTGGTTCCATACCTTCCTCGCTTAGGTTCACTACCATTGGTGCTCCACGTGGTCACATTTCTTAGTTCCATTGCTTGCTGAGTGGATTTTGAATTTTTTCAAATGGTGGGAAAATTTTGAAATTTTGTGTACATCTCAACCATGCCTCCCCGATGTGCAATTGACCATGTAAACTCTTGTTACATTGTAATTTAATTTTTTAGTGGATTGAAAATTAAAATTAAGCTTTAGTTTGCCTTTTTTAAATAAAAAATTAAAAAAAACCTACACGGTGAGTTGTTCGGCTCGCACTGCCACATGATGCACACTGTAAATTTACAATGTGCACCGGGAACAATGCGTTTATATTTGTAGCGCACCATCAATACGGTGCGCTATACTTTTCATAATGCACCACCAAAATGCGAACATAATTTCAGATGCACCGGTAAACTAAATTAAAAAAAAATAATCACAATGCTAACCGGTGCACTTTCTAAACATGAACATACCGCCACACTGAAAATATTTTAAAAAACACCACGTTAACCAATGCGCATTTTTTACTGTATGCACCAAAATTTTGATGCACTGACGTTTAACTGGAACACTGTTTTGCTGACCAATAATTATTTTAAAATTGAAAAAGAGGTGTTCCTATTACAGTGCACTTTAAAGATGGTTGAGCACCGTTTTGGGTGCTCACACATGTCACTACTGCACTAATGCACCTTATCTCATATTTACAAATTATTTATGGTGTATGGTGTATGGGAGATTAAATGTAGCTATTTTGAGGGAGAAATATATGGAATTGGGTCTTAAGGGTTTTCTAACATAGGGGTGATTCACTTCAACTAAGGCATGCTTAGGGTTGAAAAATGATGGTTTATGAGGAATATCTGGATTGAAAATAGGGTCTTGAATGCACCAAATTATAAAAACTTCTAAGGTTGATGCATGCACAAGTCACTAGATCATGCTAGTGACCCAATGGAATTCATATTTATGAGCGCATGTTCTGGTGATAAAAATAATGCATTGGGCCCTAAACAAAAGAGCTAAGGCACATGAGCAATGCATGGGGGTGTAGAATATGAGAATGGACATAATTTTTCTATGAAGAAAGTGAAATAAGCCACTTTTCACATAGTTGGGATGGGTCATCTCACAAATGATATAGTTTTGGGCCATAAATCATTTCCTTAGGAAATATATACTACTCTAGGTTTTCATTTTTTTCCATGGGAACCTAACCTTGGAAATATCTCTTGAAACATGTGTGTAATTTATGCTTGTTACGGTATCACATGGGAAAACATGGACATATTTGTAATAAATTTTTTTAATCATTAATCCCTTGCCAGTCTTGTCTAAGTTATTTCTCAAAGGAATCACCTTGGTGTAATCCTCACAACACTATTTTTTTATACCTCTCTTTTGAATTTTATTTTAAGGTTTGGAAAAACAAATCCATGACCACATCTTGATGTTCAACATTAAATCCATCTATAAATTTATAATATGCTTTAATTTAAAGTGGTCGTTTGGAGAAATGGTATCACTTTTTTGTACCATAGAGAGGTACCTTCAATATCAATTAGGAAGTACATGAGGATAGCCATGTAAGGAAGATAAATCTAATTGAGAATATATATATTCAACTTGGTATTCCATTACAATTTTGTGTGGATAACAAGAACCTTAGGGTAGTAGAAGGTATGAACAAGAAATCATACAACAAGGATAAATATATAGGCAATAAGAGGTGTCATATAAATTGCAATTTTGAGATTTAATTTTTACGATTTCATAAATTTTAATGTTGTAGATGGATTTAGAGACTCTCTAAATCCATCTGCAGCATTAAAATTTATGAAATCATAAAAAATTATTGTCAACATTTCAATTATCCATTGTTAAAATTTACGAAATTGTAATAATTGTATTACAATTTCATAAATTTTAACGTTGTAGATGGATTAAGAGAACGGGGTCTTTGAATCCATCTGCAACATTCAAAATTTACGAAATTATAGAATTTTAACATGCAAATTGAAATGATCCATTGTTCAATTTTGACAACAAAATTTTACAATTTACTAAATTTTAACGCTGTAGATGGATTCAGAGACCCACTTAAATGGGGTCTCTGAATCCATATGCAATGTAAAAATTTACGAAATTGTAATAAAATTATTACAATTTCGTAAATTTTAACATTGGACATCGTACATAATTATTAACTTAAATTGTTCAGTCATATTTTTTATCCCTTGAATAAATTTTTCATATTTTTATCCCATGACTAAATTAGTCATATTTTTTATCTCATGACTAAATTAGCCATTTATTTTAGTCATTTTTAGTTGTGATCATTTAAAATCGTTCAAATTTGGTCATATTTCACTTCAAAACACTATGGTGACCAACGTTTTTGGTGGTTTAGTCATTTATTTCACTTGGTGACCAACTTTTTTGGTCACCTAATCATTTATCACTCATTTTTATACTAGTGTGTGCAGGTCGTAATGGAGATCCATGGGAAATAAGGGATCGATGTACGGTTTTTCATGAGATGGATCCAACATCCAACCTGTTTTGTAAATCAGATTGCTAACAAAAGTTGAACTCTAGCAAATTGAGCTTTGGTTTCCTAGTTGGGAGTTACCCAAGTTTGGGAGTATCTTGAGCAAAATCGGGATTATAAATTGATGTGTTAATCATCGAGACTTTACCATTATCCTTGACAAGTGATGAACTAATAAGAAATAAGAGTATTTATGGTTAAAGGTTAGCACACAAGAAAGGGAATAACATGCATGCTACACACAGATTGGACACATGAGCCTTGGACTGCTAAATAACTTCAAATGCAATGTAACTTACAACATGTGATGTTGTAGAGAACAAAGTGCATGGGTGAAGGATTGTTGGTGAGTGAATTAAGTATATAAAGGATGTGAAGGGAGAATCACAACTTTGCTTGAATCTAGTGTTTATTCCATGGAACGTTAAATAGTGACGGCTTTGAGTGTCAAGTTTGAGATGAGTAAATTCAATGGAAAAAGCAACATTGAGTTGTGGAAGATTAAGATGCAGAACTTGTTGGTGCAACAAGCATTGTAAAATCCATTGGCATGTAGGATAAAGAGACCTATAGGTATGATAAACTAGGACTGGGAATATTTGGATATGAGAGCTCTCAATATTATTCAATTGCGTTCAGTAGCTGATGATGTATTTAGTATTGTTGGACAAGAGACAACAACAGGCTTATGGAGAAGATTGGAGAGAATTTACATGATCAAATCCTTGATTAACCAAATCCTTGATTAACCAAATCTACTTAAATAGGAAATTTTACAGTTTGTGAATGAAAGAAGGTATGTAAGATGAAAATTCTACCTTCATTGGAACTATTTGAAGATCGATTATATGGATAGAACTTCTCATTTTAGGCTTCCCTACAAATTGTCATTTGACTTTGCTCTTCTTTAATGCTGTAGTTGGTTTGTCTGTAAGAAGAGTATTATTTATTTTCCTCTTGATGTTGATGCTTGTTGTAACGACTTTTGTGATGTGGGTGATGATAAGGTATTTGAGCCACTTGAGGAATGTTTGTAGGGACTTCAACTTTGGGTGCTTCTGGTGATTTATTGATCAATACCTTTTTAATATAACCGTTTTCTGGATTTTGAACATTGATTGGGTCTGTATTGGTTTCTATTTCCGACATCTGAATTTGTATTGATGATGTCGCTAATTCAATGGTTTCGGTCATTGTTCCTCTTTCCATAGTTTGGACATCCTTTGTTGAGTATTTTTCTAGCGTCTCAACTTTTAATTTTCTTATTTGTTCAGTCAACTCTTGATTGTGATTTGTAAGTTGGTTATTTTCTTCTTATGTTCTTAGAAGTTTCCCTTCCATGTATTTATTGGATTGCTCCTCTTTTCGAGAATTTGTTAACTTCCTTATCTTCGTAACTTACATCTTGTTATGGTTTCTGAGTCAGAAGATCTCTTCAGTATTGGTTTATAATGTTTTATTTGTTTTTGTGATCTCCAACTTGTTTGGTTTTTTAATGTCATATATTTTTCATTTGATTTATTTTATCTATTAGTGACGTTGGCAGGTTTCTAATTCTTGGCATTGCAATTTTTCTTGTATTTGCACACCTTCCTCATCCTTGTCCATGAGGATTTTGTTCAAGTGATTTACTTCTTCCCTTATATATTCATATCTCTCATACAATGGTTCTTCAACTGCATTTTTTTTATCAAGGGACTCTAAGTGATGAATCATGTATTGTTATTTTCTTCTTCTCCTCAAAGAAGGTCATAGCTTTCTTTTTCGCATTGAAGGTGATTGTACCCAATGTTTCCAACCAATTACATCCTAGCATTATGTTAGTAATTTCGTTGTCTATAGATTCCATGGTGAATTCCGATGTAAGATTATAATTACTGATTTGCAAGTCTAATTTTTTTATTTTCTCTTTCTTCCTTTCATTCTTCTATATGTCTAATTCTATAGCTGGTATTTGATTAGCAAGATCAACATTGATAAAATTTCTTTATTAACTAGACATATGGTGATGGTGACAGGACATTCATAAAAAATTTCATTACACCGAGTGAAACGAGGTGCTCTACAACCTAGTATGGGGGAGATCCTGTAACGTTTGTCCATGTTTGTCCTTATAGCCGGCTATAACAAAAAAAGTTTGTCTTTAACATAATAATAATAAAAAAATATTATGACGACGATTAATAAAAGGACGTGTATTTTCATTTGAATTAAATCCTACGCTATATAATACATGGAGGTGTATTTTTCGTTTGAATTAAATTCTAGGGTATAAACGTTTGTCTTTATTATTGTCGGTCATTAATTAAAATGTAAAAAAAAAGTAAAATGTAATGGAAAGTATTTAATGAAAAGTAAAAAAGAAAAATGTACTGAAAAGTAAACAAGTAAAATGATGTTGAAAAATGAAAAGTATGTAATGGAAAGTATTTTAAAAAAATCCAGGTTGGCTTATAAAATAAAATATTATGAAAAGTAATTAAGAAATAGATGTTCGTTTATAAAATAAAAAATTAAAACTTAAACCCGGATCTATCAATCAAGAGAGATTAAATTTCTTAAGTTTAAATTTAAAAAAAGAAATACACCTCAAGAAATTGGATCCCTCTCGGTGCTTGATAGATACGGGTTTAAGATGGATCTATGTTGGTTAACTTCAAACATCCCCTTTGGTATTCTTGAGGGAAGATTGAAAAATCTATTTTTCTTTTGAGAAAAATCTATCTCTTCCATTTTGATGAGGTTTTAAACAACCCTTTTTCCTTTCGGCAGTTGTGCATCCCTTCGTTTCTGACTTCTTCGGTGATAAAGGGTCTTCAACTTCTTTTCTTCTTAAAACTTTGTCAATACTTTAATACTTAAAAATTTATAAATATGTGATCTTTTATTCGATGTCTCAATGTTGCTGATGTAGAAAATATGTTGCTCGGATCCAAATTTTGACTACACCAGTGACTCCATCTCATTAAAACGATGAAGAATGACTATACACACTACCACCTTCATCTCAAAACTGGCCACAACAGTATTTTCCTCTCTATGCACAATGCAAGATCACATAGAGAAAGCTGTGCTCAAAAGGCACTTGGATCTCCATGTTGGTTAACCTTTTGCTTTAGATTAACTTCTTTATGGATTGTGTGTAGATTGGGTGGTTGAGAGGAATGATTATTACCCTTCCCACCTGGGTTCAAATCTTGCTTTATACCCTTCACTTTTATATAAAGAATCCCTTGTTATCTCACTTAATGTAAAAAGTTATACTATTAAGCTTTCTGATATAAAAGATTAATTAGTTTCCCACTTTTAACTAAATAACACCTTCACTAATAAAGTAGTAAACTACTTATTAAAATTTAGTAAACTACTTAATAAAATTACTCTTCTCTTATAATATATGAATAATCCCTTTCTCTTTTAATACAAACTCACTTTTATATCTCTTTTTTAAAATCCTTTGTTTATTTACTTCTCCTTATCTATGTTACTTCGGTGTAATATGTTGGGTTAAACCATGTGTGGTTTTAAGACAACCAGGTTAAACCATGTGTGGTTTTAAGACAACCACGTGTTGGTTTCTTTTCTCTCTCTTTTTTTTTCTTTTTTTACTTTCCCTTTTTTTAACTGTCTTTCTTTCATTCTTCTTTTTATTCTTTTTTCTGGCTCTCTTTCTTTTCTTTTCTTTTCCTGTTTTCTTTTTTTAGGTCAAAGACCCATTGATTCAGAAAAACAAAAGCCAATATATGGCCAAAGGCCAGGATCATGAACCCCACTCTAATACCACTTATAAGATGAAAAGTCTTACATGTTGGATATTTATATATTTTTATTATTTTATATATTTCAATGATGCTTACAATGGAGAAGGGCCAATGTTAAATATGGCCATCGGGAAATAACATGTCTATTTATCAATAGACATGTCGTATAATAAGTATTTAATTAACATATTACTACTAATAAATTAATTAATTAACATGTAAGTTATTAGTAATATACAATTAGGTATATTACAAGGTACACAAGTTATTGTATATTGAAAAGTTTTCAATACTCTGATTTGTTAGTTAACTAGTATGGATGCAAAGTATGATGGTGAATATAAGGAAGTCACGCTATTGTGTTCATTACCTGAATCATGGGTTCAATTAGTCATGTCTATGAAGTTTAGCTCAATAGAATCCCTTGATTATGATTTTGTTGTGCAAGCTTTTCTGTCTGAGAAAATGTGGAGAAAATCTAGTGTAGAAACCTCTACATTAGAAGAAATGGTGGCTAGAGGTTGATCTAAGGAAATAGGGGAATATTCGAAAGGTAAATCAAAATATAAGTCAAAGGGAAGAAATCGTAAGGGGAAATGTTGGTACTACGATAAATCATGCCATCTTCAGAAAGATTGCTTGAAGAGGAAAGAATTTGAGGATGACTCCACAAAGGAAGGAAATCTGGATAAGGAAAGTTCATGTATTGTTGATGAAATTTCATCTGTTTTTAATATCCCTCAATATCATTAGATTGGTTATTAGATTATGATGTTTCTTATCACATGTGTCCACATAAAACTTGGTTTTCTACTTACCAATCTATTGATGACAAAGTTGTTCTTATGGGAATCATCTTTTCTTGTAAGGCTACTGAGATTGGGAGCATTAAGGTTAATATTTTTGATGGTATTGTGAGGATGTTAATAGAGGTAATATATGTACCATAACTTAAAAATAATTTGATGTACTTGGGAGTTTTGGATTCCAAAGATTATAAGTTTATAGGTCAATGTGGAGCACTGAAGGTTTACAAAGGAAATTTGGTGGTAATGTAAAGATTTGCAACCCTTAAAAGATGGAAGAGAATACTAAAACAATAGTGTATCTGAGGGAGCCAATGAATCTACTCATTTATGGCATCAACAGCTAGACCATATTAGCAAGATAGGGATACATGTAATATTGATACACAATAAGTTACTTACAGGTTTAAAATATTATTTGGATTTTTGCAATAATTATATCTTTGTTGGTTATGGTGATGAAGTTAAGGAATAAATATTGTGGGATCCTACAACCCAAAAAATGACCATTAATAGAGATATGGTTGAGGAAATGTATTTGGAACAACCCAAAATGCATGTTTGAGATTGAAATAGAAGATTTATTTGCAAACTCAAAAATTCATTGTATGGTTTGAAGTAGGTACCCAAGCAATGGTACAAGATGTTTGATTCATTCATGTTGAGCCAAAATTTTATAAGAAGTGAGTATGATAATTTTGCGTTTTTCATAAGTTTGAATAATGGTATATACATTGTCTTGGTGTTATATGCTTATGATATGCTGGTATAAAGAATAAGCATGGTTGATGTCAACAGGTTGAAGGATCAACTCACTAGGATGGTTTATATGAAGGATCTAGGAGCTACAAAACAAATCTTGGGCACAGAAATACATAGAGACAAGAAAAAAGGTAAGATTTGGTTATCACAATAGATGGTTGAGGAGGAGATACCCATGAAATTCGGTATGAATTATGTGAAACTAGAAAATATCCCTTTAGCTTCCCATTTTAAGTTTTCTTTGACTTTTGTCATAGTAATAAGGAAGAAAAGGATTATATGTCTCGTGTATCATATGCTAGTGGAATAGGTTTTAAGTATGAAATGATATATAAAACATTAGATATTTCACATGCAGTTGGTGTTGTCAGTAGACGCATGGAAAATTTGCATTGGGAAACAGTGAACTGGGTACTTCGATATCCTAGAGTAGCAAGTGTTTATTATATCATTGTAGTGGTTCAGTGTGTGGCAACGTTGATTCAATTTTTGCAAGTGGTTTGGAGAAAAGGATATCTACTTTAGGTTTTGATGGAGGTGGAGTAGCCTTTGAGAAAGTCCATCATGCCGACATGTTTCCAAAACCAGTATTGTTAGAGAAGCTACGATGGTTTTTTATTCTCGAGAGAAAAGGTGATGAATAAACTGTTAAATATACAACATCGAGAGACATTCTCCAAACCAATCTTGTGTAGCCAAGATTGATCCTCTCATATAGAGGTGAGCACTTTGATTTCCTTCCATGTAAAGGTTATTCCTCTCGTATAGAGGTACTTGATCAAAGTAATGATTTTGTAAAGTCTTGTTGGAGAAGACTCCGGACTTGTGTGTCAAGTCATGATTATCATGTGAACCTTTTGTATAAAGGTATCCATGAGATGGAACTCCCGTATAGAGGTGGACCTTCCGTATAAAGGTCATTCTTTACATGTTAAAATCCTTTAATGTTGTGTGATGTATTATTAACCATGATCACCAGTTGCTATTAAGTATTCTTTAGAGATTGATCACCTCTAAAGTGAATTACTTTAGCATGTGATCATTTTGTCCAAAATAATATAATATGATCACAACATCTGATAATTCTTCTTAGTATAATGTAATGTGATGGATAATTAAAGTTAGCACATATTGACCATGCAGTAAGAAACAAAGAAATAAAAGATAAATCATAGATATCAAGAGAATTCAAAATTGCCCATGCAAACACTTCATCTAATTAAAGAGAACTCAAATTGTTAAAGCTTTAGTTATAAAGATTCAGTTAAGTATCAATGCTTCAGTTAAAACATCAATTAAATATATGCCTTAGTTAACTAAAGAACTCACAGTGGTCACTTCAAGTAAATCAATCAGCATGATTTTAGTTAACTAAGTGTTAAATAAGAAGGACTAGTTAACTAAAGTGTTTTCACTTTTGTTAAACTAAAATATGACACTTCAGTAAATCAAGGATAATCAGTTAAAGAGAGTTAACTAAGTGACAACAAAGAAGATCTAGTTAACTAAGTGATGACACTTAAGTTATCCACCTAACTAAGTGGGAAATCTTTTAGTTAAGAGGCGAGTTCATCCGAAGTGACGTCTCAGTGAGATAAAGCACTGCATGAGAAGTGGGGTGCACCTCTGCATGCAAGATTAATACATCTAGTTTGAGGGCGAGTTCATCCTGAAGTTAGAAGATAAAAATAGAAGAGGATAATGTATAAATATGTTATATGGGATTGATGAATCCAATGTGAAATTAATTCTCTTCTCCATTGAAGGCAAGGCACTTCTCTTTGTGCAGGGTATTGTTTGTGCTTGTTATTGTTGTGTTGGGCGCACAATTGATCTCTCTTCGCTATTGCTTCCATATATTCTTCAAGAGTGTTTGGTGATCTCTTATATTCCGAAAGCAATCTTCTATGATGTAAAAGAAATCATTCTCTACTATCCATTATATTATACTGAGAATAATTGTTGGGGTTTTTGTTCTCATAATTTTAAGGATTTTCCCTGGGGTATATCTTGTGTTATGGTTGTATGAATTTCATGGATTGATTGTCTCATTGCTTCAAGTCTCTGCATGTAAAATAATTAAAGATCAAATCTCAACCAAATTTCAACATGGTATCAGAGCTCATGGCGTGAAGGAGCTCAGTTTTGCATGCTAGCTAGAGCCTATGTTGATTCTAAGCAGTTGAGCACAATATTTGAATACTATGGCATCAATCTTTGTACAACCAAAAGAACGTCTTGAGGGCACCTCAAACTTCAACACTTCGAAGGATATGATTTTGAACATCCTAGAGGAACACGACTTAGATGGCTATGTATCCACTATGGTGGAGGATCCTATATCTAATGCAGTGCGCATCAACTTCAAGAAGAATCAAGCTAAGGCCAATTTAACAAATCATCTATGATTCGGTAAAAGATAACTTGATGCCTGTGATCAAATCGCTGAAGACTGCGAAAGAATGTTATGATACTGACTAATCTCTATGAGAAGAAGGTCCCGAGTCAAAATAGGGAATTGAAGAATAAGATTCGAAACTTAAATATGGATATGGATGAGACAGTGGCCTCCTTCTTCTCTAAGATCTATCAAGTAAGATATCATCTTGCTAGTATTGGAATAGTGGTGGATGAAGATGATCTTCTCCAAACCGATATTGATGGTCTCCCATACTCATGGGAGACATTCTTGGATATGGTAAATTACCGAGAGGTACAACCTAAATTCGAAAGGTTGTGGCATGACTGCCTCCAAGAGGAGGGACGAATCAATAGCAAGTCAGTGTGCATCAAAGAAGAAAAACTTGCCCTCACGACAAGAATGAAGAAAAGAAAGAAACCCTTCTTCCAAAAGAAGTTCTCTCAACCAAAGAAGAAGGATTTCAACAAAGGATTTGACAATTCAAAATATATATGCTTCATTGAAAAAAGAAAGGCCATTTATCAAGAGATTGCAGAGCAAAGAGGAAAGGAAATTTTCATGCTTCTACCGTCATAGAAGATGAAATCACTCAAAAAAATGCATCCAAAGAAAAGGAGACAAGAAGGGAGTTTATCTTGTCTCATCCCTTTCTGGATCTATCATCACAAATGCAGATACATGGTTGATTGAGAGTGGTGCATCCAAGCATATGTCTGGTTACTGTGAAATATCAAGCACAATAGATCTATGGAACAAGCACAACAATTGCTAGAGATGCATACAACAAAATGTATGGAACACTGTGCAGAAGGTTTATAGCAATAGAATAATCTCATAAAATCAGAAGGTAGATTACAATGTGTAACAATGACTAAAATAATACAATCAATTCGAATTCCAAAGGTGGTCATTTGAATTGGTGCATGAGAGTGGCTTACTAGGAAGTTAACACCACTCGGCACATCAGTTAGCCACTTAACTAATCAATAATTGACTCTAATAGAATCTGAAACTGACTAGCTGAGTCTAACTCAATGTAGAACTCAACTGAATGCCCAAAAATAGGGGAGGCCACCATATGTCTATAGTTTAAATGAGTGTTAGGTGAGAATCACACCAAACAAGGTCAAACAGTGTAGTAAGGCACCCTAGGTTCACCAATTGGTTGAATAATGCGCTTGAGGCATGCAAATAACCCCTTGAAAGGTGGAGGAGGCTTAGTAGGTGGCCCAGTTGGCTCCTGGAATGTAGGAGGAGGCTCAGTTGATGCCCAGTTGGCTCCTAGAATGTAGGAGGAGGCTCCGATGAGTGAAACTGTGATCTGCTGATGATGTAGGCACATGATGGAGTCAATAATACTTAGGATAAGTGGATAATTACACTGGAAGGCTCAATTAAATGATGTGTGGTTGGAAAATGCTCCAACACGCCCCCTTAAGCTAATCTCGTGGAGGTATAAAAAATAATAAAAGGACCCTAGCAACAATGGCCATAGGTCACCCAGTATAGAAATAATCCAAACAATGCTAGAAAAAAATCTAAGTGAGGAAAGAGGGAAAAACCTAGTGGGAAATAAAACCCCCCCTCAAACTGAACACTAAAGGTTCTAATCTGTCCTCACCATAGTAGAACTCACCACCAGCAGTGAACGAAGGTAAGATAAATTCTTCTTAGTGAAGCTCTTGGTAAAGATGTCTGCAATTTGCTCTTCTGTAGGGAAATATTGCAATACACTGGTTTTGTCATGCACAAGCTCTCGAATGTAGTGTATGTGGATCTTGATATGCTTGGTCCTCTATCTATGAACTGGATCTATTGAGATCTTGATAGCACTTTGATTGTCGCAAAATATGACAGTCGAAGTGGTGCTACCAATATCAAATTCTGCTAGAATACCCTGCAACCAAACTGCCTGAATGCAAGCATTGACTGCTCCTTGATACGCTGCCTCTGTTGAAGATAAGGCAATGGATTCTTGCTCTTTTCTTGAACAACAAATAGGCCCTATGCCAATCATGAAAACATATCCAAAAGTGGAATTCCGATCAATGCTATCACCTGCCCAATCTAAATCAGTGAATCCAACCAAATATAGATAAGAATTCACAACATAGTGAATGCCAAAGTGTCCAGTACCCTGAACATAATGCAAGATTATTTTGGCTACCTTCTAATGAATCTCATGGGGCTTCTGCATATACCTTAACAAAACACTCATGGAATAATAAATATCATTCCTTGAGTGTGTCAATTATAGAAGATTGCGAATCAACTGTCGATAAAGTGTAGAATCCACCAATGGTGTAGAAGCATACCAATCTCTTGGGGCCTGTTTTAAACCATACAATGATTTCTTCAGTCTGCACACTAATGTTGGATATTATATGTAAGCTTCAGGATGCTTCATGTAAATATCTTCCTGAAGATCTCCATGAATAAATTCACTCTTCACATCCATATGGTGCACTTCCCAATGCATAGATGCAGAAATTGCCAAAACTAGGCAGATAGAATCCATTTTAGCAACCGGTGCAAAGGTTTCTGTGTAGTTCACACCATGAACTTGTGAGAAGCCTTTTTCCACCAACCTAGCTTTTTATTTGTAGTTTGACCCATCTGTAGAAACCTTAGTTCGGTAGACCCATTTGCATTGAAATAATTTCCTCCCAGGTGGAAGAGAAACTAGCTCCCATGTAGCATTTTTCTAAAGAGAATTGTACTCTTCATCCATGGCGGTTTGCCATCTTGGATCTCGGTGGGAATGATAGTATGATTTAGGATCTGAACCTATCATCAAATTTTGTTTTTTCATATAGTAAAGGATCAGAATATGAAAGATCCATACCTTCTCTTTGAAATTCTGCTCGAGTTCTTCTTGGATCGACAGGATTTCCAAAGTTAGAACCAACATAATTGAGAGTCTTTTCTACCCATTTTGGTATCTGAGGAGGATCATTTGGATTTGAGTCTAAAACTTATATTTCATGTTCATTAATTTCTGATAAAATATCAAAAATATCATAACACATACTTTCAACGTCTTCTTTCGACTCTTCTTCTTGTAGAGGCGTCAATTCAATAGTTTCTTCCTCGACTAGTTTTAGATCTTGAAGTAGTTCTTCAAATTTTACACTTCACTCGATGGATATATTTTTGGATATTATATCCATGAGTTTGTATCATTTTTATTCTTCATCATATCCAATTAGGATTCACTCAGTACTCTGTGTATCTGAATATCTTCTCTTCTCAGTCGAAATTCTAGCTCATGGAAGCTTTTTGAACTTGAACTTTTGATCAAATATGGAAGCTAAATCAGCTCCAAGAATTGGTAGATGGTTTCTTGTGATCTCCTTTGAACCAACAGGGGTGAGATCAAAACCAAAATCACCAAAAAGTGCATGAGACTTGAACTCAAGCGAATGGTAGTGTCCTCTATCTTCAATGAAACTCTGAGAACATGTGCCAATGATTGAACAAAAGTACATAGGAAGCATGTGATCAAGGAGGGTGAATGCATCACCTCCAAAACATTCAATAGATAATCATTCTGCACACCAACAAACTCATGTGAAAAAGAGGATTTAAGGACCTCTTCAGATTCTAGACGATGAGTTGGATTATCTTACTCAGAATTTGAAATAGAAGACATTGAGAACATGAGTGTTGAATATGTAGTTTCTTCTTCATCTTGAACAACTTTATCATGAGATATTCTTGATCCCGAGACATATTTAAAGAGAACACTTGAGGAGGTATCACTGGGTTTGTTCTCCAAATGGCTAGCATGATCCTCTTCTTTCTGCCTTCCAAATTCTCTATCCAAATTGGTCCAGAGATCTCTTAGATGTTTAGTAGTATTAATGAGGTAGCGCATACTAGGAGACATATGTCATGTCCCAAATTTTGCATTGGGTCACAATGGCCTAAGCTCATTGGCCATATTCATGAGAGTTTTCCAAATTGATGCTAAGGGTCAAATAATTTCCAAGGAGGAAAATTACTAGTCTCCTAGGTTGTGGGTGGAAGCTTTGGGATTTGGAATATGGGGGATAATAAATGATGTTTGAACATTAGAATGGCATAAATATTTAATAAATGATCTAAATAAATAAATACAAGGGAAAATCAAAGTGGCAATTGATCATGAAGACACATGGAGGATGTGGGACCCACACAAGCTATATTTTCTATGCCACATGGCATCCTCCTCTTGTCATTTCAAATCCATAAGAAGGCCAAGGTTCTTGGTATGAGTTGTAATTTCAATATACTTGGCATGTATTAATTAAGGTCGAATTGGAGTGGAAGAGGAAGAGGCATTTTGGAGCTAGTGAGACACTTGGACTAGATTCCCTAGCTCTATGACAACAATGATGAAGATGCTATGACACCTATGACACAAATCAGATCCGAAGGTTGAAATCTTACATATATGACATGTTAGGGCTAAAATAGCCTCCAAGAGTGTGCTCAAGTGAGTTAGGGCAGCCAAAGAGACACCAAGTCGAATTTGGAGAAGAAGGGAGCTAGAATTGGAAGGACAAGTGGCATACTTGGGAATCTCTTCCCAAATTGAGTTGGCATGAAGCTCTTGGGAGGAATTCGACCCATGGAGGACCTTAGAATTTTATAAAATACAATAACAAAGAAGGATGGCAGCTTTTGATCATTTTAGAATTTTCATTTTGCATTTGGAGAGGAGAGCTAGTAGAGTGCTACTCTACTTGCCTTAGCACCAATTTCGAGGGTGAAAGATTCCCATCCTAGTTGGTAATTGGAAAGGCCATTCAGACCTTTAATTTGGAGCTTTAATGGAGTCTTATATTACAGGTTGAATCTATAGGGAAGCTCATGGTCACATCTCTTTCAGCTTGCTTCTACAACCATTCTTCCATTTCTTGGCATATTCTTGCTCCTTGAGGAGAGGCGCACTTGTTGAGGTGATGAAGTATTTGGGATCTCTCTTGAGGCCCAATATATTTGTATTTTTATATATACACTCTTTATTTTCTTTTCATTATACTCTTAGATCAAAATACTAAGTGGAGTTATGTAAAAATATCAAACAATGTAAAGATGATGTCATTTCCCCTAGATTTTGTTGTTGGAGTTTGAAGAGACACCATTTCAAGTTGTATAAGTTATTCTCTATGATTTTATGGATGTATGGAATTTTATTAAAGTTCTGAAGGAGTTACATTAACATAGGATAAGCCCTTGGCACCTAAAATTTGAATTTCCTAAGTCATGGTGAAAATAACTAGCTTTTCCCCCTATGTGAAATCTTGCATATAAACATCTAATTTAAAGGAGTTGCAGAAGGCCATAAGAATTAATTAATGATACATTGGGGATAGAATTAAATCCAATTATCAGTACCATGCCTATGTTAAGAAATTTGGAATGGTTTAATAGCATTTGGGAAGCCATCTTTGTCCACTACCCTTGGGGGATTTGAAGCTCGAAATTGCTAGTAACTTTCCCTACTTTGTCCAGATTGTAAATGAAATTTTCAGAAGTGTTTTAGGGGTTTTTAAGCATACATTAACATCACTTATATGTATGAATAAATCTCAAATACCTTCATACCCAATTTGGGAGAATTTGGAGTCATTTGGAGACCAAAGGACCAATACTAGTCAAATAGAAATTGCTAGTCAAACTCCCTACTTTGGCCAGAACTTAAAGGAGATTTTAAGAAACCTTTTGAAGTCTATAAATAATCCATAACCTCATATTAATTTCCCAATATCATCAATACACCTTCTATAACAATTTGAGAGCATTTGGAGTCATTTGGAGACCAAGGGACCAATAATAGTCAAAGAGAAATTGCTAGTCAAACTCCCTACTTTGGCCAGAACTTAAAGGAGATTTGCAGAAGCCTTTTTAAGTCTATACAAAATCCATAAAACTCATATCCATGTCCCAATATAATCCATACACCTTCTATAACAATTTGGGAGCATTTGGAGTCATTTGGAGACCAAGAGACCAATACTAGTCAAAGGTTGAACTAGTGGAAAAGTTGAAAATTTCACCATTTTAATAAAATCATAAAAATGTACATTACAGTGGTACCATAGCATGGTCCTTGCACCTGCGGATTAATATCATACATTGAAGAATAAGTTGCATCCATGTCTTACTATTATAATGAATCCTATGAGTACAATTCTTATGAGGAATATGCAAATGATTGTGAACAATATGAAGGAGATTGTGAATGGTACGAGGAAGAGGTGCCATCATGCAACACTTCTTACAATTTCAGGAGGAATGAAGATTATTATTATGACCCTATGTATGATAAATATGAGTATGTCACACCACCAAAGGTTAATTCTATGAATGAGTTAAAAAGATGGAGAGCAACATATACAACCTTGCCCCAACAATATCAGGCATATCTTGATTTGTATAAGAAAAGTACATATAAGCCCCCTTCTTTTGAAGACTTTGCTGATTAGGTGTTTGCAAATAGGCCCAAAAATGAAGATGTGGAGTTAGTGAAGAAAGGTTTATGCCCTTCTTGTAAAAGACCTTGGAGAGAAAATCATATGTGTGTGAGTGAAAAGAGCAATGAAAAATCTGAAGCTTTAGGGAATACAGGTATTTCCCTCTTGAAGACACTTCTTGGGTACTCTTCAAAAATAAATTCCAAATGTATTGATATTAAGGAAACCAAGGGGAAACGTACATCAAATTTCTTGAAGGAGAAAGATGAAGATACATCCCATGGACTTGAAGAATATCCTATTGAAAATATTGAAGATCATTTCGAGACACATTATACCTTGGGCAAGAATCAAGGAGCATCTACTGATGGATGCTTGAACTATGAAGGAGTACCTACTGATGGGTGCTCACACCTCTATGTTGGTGACATAGAGATCACTTTTGAAAGTATTGCTGCAAGACAAAATTCCCCTAAGCATGAAAATGAAGACCTTCTAGCAGTTGAACAAGAAACAAGATCAACTTCCCCATCACCACTTGAGCTTCATGAAGTTGATCCAAGCAAGAAGGAAGAAGATGAGGCGGTTCATTTGCAAGAGCCTCGTTTTCTTGAAGGGTCCTTAAATATGAATGAAAAGAAGATCCAAGAGTCCCTTATCATTCTCCATGACACTCAAGCATTGGTGTCAAATTCTTGTTGGAGATATACTTCATTGGAGGAAACATCCTTCCTTGAAGACATGGAGAAGATTCAAAGAGTAATGTGCGACATCAAAGGTAATTTCATGTCTTTGCTTTTTGACAGAAACCATTTGTTTGAGATTAATGAATTGTTACATGATGCATACTTGAAGAATAATGAGGATAATCAGAAGCTCACAATTCAAAATGAGCAACTTCTCGAAAAGTTGCAAGATATTTGCTTTTCCTCTTATGTTTCAGATTGTCAAATAGTAGATTGTTTGGAGGATTCTCATGACATGGTGGATCATGATAAAAGTGGAAATTTGAATCTTCTTGATGTGTTTGAATATGAACTTGAAGAGATCCAAATACTTGATGTGGTGGAAGAGGAACTTGAATTGTCTCTTGATGAAGGTTATGCAATTTTTAAAGAAGATCATGATTTCTCTACATTGGAACCAATCTACGACAAAGGTTTCACACTTTTGAAGAAGATGCATGATACTACCCATATGGATCCTTCCCATGATGAAACTTATACACTTTTTGATCATTTGGGTGAGTTAGTTCATTCTCCTACATCCTATAATTCCATGTTTTGCAGCATTAGTCTCAATGATGTATGGGTGAAAGGATTATTTTTTATGGTGCCACATGAGGAGTATGGAACTCCTAGATTTACTTTTTATGATGACATGGTTGGATCACATTCTTAGTCACATTTGTAGCAGAATCCTTGGTTACTTTATGATGATGCACATATACATGGATGCACCTATGATATGCATTTGAGTCACTTGAAGACTCGTGGTCTTTCTTGTTCAACACTTGGTTCATTTTATGTTGGAGGAACTTCATCCGACACTGGGGTGAATAGATTTATGATTGGAGAAAATTTTTGTTGGAAGCCACATACTTTCTTATATATTTATGATTCTCACATTCATGGATGTATGGGTGAGACTTATTTGAGTAATATGAAGTCTCCTTGTTTTTTTTGCTCATTATTTGGTTCAGATTTTAGTGGAGAGTCTTCATTCACTTCTTGGATGAAAGAATACATGGATGAATATTTTGCATATCACATCCTTTTGGAGCATCATTATAGACATGGGATCCTCACCTATGTCATTGGAATAGATTTGATTGGCTACTTGATGCTTGTATGCACTTGGAAAATGGTGGTCTACTTGCTTGGAGGTATAAGCATTTTCATGATTCTTTGATGAAGCATCTTCTTGATGTACATTTTCATTATGTTGTTATGTACTTTGATGATATATATTTTGTATTCATGATGTTTGGAAGAATGCATACAAGAAAATGGGATCCAGGAACTCTCTTACTTGATGGTATGAGTTGGGGAGCACTCCTAATTGTTGGAGTGCAATACAAGCAATGGGACCCTGGGATACTTCAGTCTCATTGGTTTCAATTTTTTGGGGAAACAAGTAGTATGGGGGATGGATTACCCACTTAATAAAGTGATTTTAATAATAGTAGTGCAGCAGCAAGCATGGTGGTTCCTCTCTAAAATCTTCATGGAATCTCAAAGACTCAAGGTTGGGAAATTCAATGGCAACTTCAAAAAATTATACAGAAAGCAGGTTCTTCAACACCCAAGTTTGAAATTGCTTGAGGAAAAGTAATATTGGTAAGGGAGGATTTTTCATGTCCCAAATTTTGCATTGGGTCACAATGGCCTAATCCCATTGGCCATATTCATGAAAGTTTGTCAAATTGATGCTAAGGGTCAAATAATTGCTAAGGAGAAAAATTACTAGTCTCCTAGGTTGGGGGTGGAAGCTTTGGGATTTGGAATAAGGGGGATAATAAATGATGTTTGAGCATTAGAATGGAATAAATATTTAATAAAGGATCTAAATAAATAAATACAAGGGAAAATCAAAGTGGCAATTGATCATGAAGACACATGGAGGATGTGGGACCCACACAAGCTAGATTTTCTATGCCACATGGCATCCTCCTCTTGTCATTTCGAATCCATAAAAATCTCAAGGTTTTTGGGATGAGTTGGAATGTCAATATACTTGGCATGAATCAATTAAGGTCGAATTGGAGTGGAAGAGTAATTCCCATGGAAGAGGAAGAGGCATTTTGGAGCTAGTGAGACACTTGGACTAGATTCCCTAGCTCTATGACAACAATGATGAAGATGCTATGACACCTATGACACAAATAAGATCTGAAGGCTGATATATGACATATATGACATGTTAGGGCTAAAAATAGCCTCCAAGAGGGCTCTCAAGTGAGTTAGGGCATCCAAAGAGACACCAAGTCGAATTTGGAGAAGGAGAGAGCTAGAATTGGAAGGACAAGTGGCATACTTGGGAATCTTTTCCCAACTTGAGTTGGCATGAAGCTCTTGGGAGGAATTCAACCCATGGAGTACCTTAGAAGTTTATAGAATACAATAACAAAGAATAATGGTAGCTTTTTATCATTTTATCATTTTAATTTTGCATTTGGAGAGGAGAGCTAGTGGAGTGCTACTCTACTTTCCTTAGCACCAATTTCGAGGGTGAAAGATTCCCATCCTAGTTGGTAATTGGAAAGGCCATTCATAAATTTCCTTTGGATATTTAATGGAGTCTTTTGTTACATGTTGAATCTACAGGGCAGCTCATGGTCACATCTCTTTCAGCTTGCTTCTACAACCATTCTTCTATTTCTTATCATATTCTTGCTCCTTGAGGAGAGGCGTACTTGTTGAGGTGATGAAATCTTTGGGATAGCTCTTGAGGCCCCATATATTTTTATTCTGATATATATACTCTGATTTTTTTGTTCATGATACTGTCAGGTTGAAATACTAAGTGGAGTTATGTAAAAATATCAAACAATGCAAAAATGATGTCATTTCCCCTAGATTTTGTTGTTAGAGTTTGAAGAGACACCATTTCGAGTTATATAAGTTATTATCTATGATTTTATGGATATATGGAATTTTATTAAAGTTCTTAAGGAGTTACATTAACATAGCATAAGCCCTTGTCACCTAAAATTCGAATTTCCTAAATCATGGTGAAAATAACTAGCTTTTCCCCCTATGTGAAATCTTGCATATAAACATCTGATTTAAAGGAGTTGCAGAAGGCCATAAGAATTAATTAATGATACATTGGGGATATAATTAAATCTGCTTATAATTACCATGCCTTTGTTAAGAAATTTGGAATGGTTTAACAACATTTGGGAAGCCATCTTTGTCCACTGCCCTTGGGGGATTTGAAGCTCGAAATTGCTAGTAACTTTCCCTACTTTTTCCAGATTATAAATGAATGTTGAAGAAGTGGTTTAGGGGTTTTTAAGCATAAAATAACATCATTTATATGTATGAATAACTCTCAAATACTTTCAGACCCAATTTGGGAGAATTTGGAGTCATTTGGAGACTAAGGGACCAATACTAGTCAAACAGAAATTGCTAGTCAAACTCCCTACTTTGTCCGGAACTTGAAGGAGATTTGCAGAATCCTTTTGAAGTATATAAAGCATAAATAAAACTCATATTCATGTCCCAATATCATCCATACACATTCTATAACAATTTGGGAGCATTTGGAGTCATTTGGAGACCAAGGGACCAATACTAGTCAAAGAGAAATTGCGGCAAAATCCCTACTTTGGCCAGAACTTAAAGGAGTTTTGTAGAATCCTTTTTAAGTATATAAAGAATCCATAAACCTCATATTCATGTCCCGATATCATCCATACACATTCTATAACAATTTGGGAGCATTTGGAGACCAAGAGACCAATACTAGTCAAAGGTCGAACTAGTGGAAAAGTTGAAAATGTCACCATTTTAATAAAATCATAAAAGGGTACATTACAACATATAAATACACATTTCTCCAAAGGATCTATCACAATCATTCTCCTTTTCATAGGGAGAAAAATCTCTCGTAATACCAATACACATAAAAAAAGACATTGTCTCTTCAAATATGCTATCATCTTTGGTTTCCACTCATCATAGTTGAATGGAGAGATAGGAGTAATTGCTTTCAGATCCATTGAAGATGTTGTAATATTTTTGAGAGAAACTTGCAGTCACAAACAACAAACAATCTTTAGGTCGACAACCTACACTTTTCAAGTTGCATCACACCTGACATAGACTATCAAGCAAGCTTGAAGAGTCGGATGCACAATATCCAGGAATTATGTGGAAAACTTTCAGCTTTTGGTGCAGAGTTGGAACATTTTTGAGCAAAATTGCTCAATATCCATATGTGTTTCTGGTGCAGAAAGCATTCGTGCAGAAGTGTAGAATCACTAGTGCAGAACTGCAGAATCACTAGTGCAGAAGTGTAGAAGTGCAGAATCACCAGTGCAGAATCACTATAGAAAATTTGCATTGTCCCTGTAATGGAGCTCTGATACCATGTGAAATATTAAGCACAATAGATCTATGGAACAAACACAACCGTTACTAGAGATGCATGCAACAAAATGTATGGAACACTGTGCAGAAGGTTTGCAGCAGTAGAATAATCTCATAAACTCAGAAGATAGATTACAATGTGTAAAAATGGATACAATAAGCCAAGAAATTCGAATTCCAAAGGTGGTCATTCGAATTGGTGCATGAGAGTGGCTTATTAGCTAGTTAACACCACTCAGCACATCAATTAGCCACTTAAATAATCAATAATTGACTCTAACAGACTCTGAAACTGACTAATTGAGTCTAACTCAATGTAGAACTCAACTGAATGCCCCAAAATAGGGGAGGGTGCCATATGTCTGTAGTTTAATTGAGTGTTAGGTAAGAATCACACCAAACAAGGTCAAACAGTGTATTAAGGTGCCCTAGGTTCACTAGTTGGCTGAATAATGCGCTTGAGGCATGCAAATCACCCCCTAAAAGGTGGAGGAGGCTCAATAGGTGGCCCAGTTGGCTCCTGGAATGTAGGAGGAGGCTCAGTTGATGTTCAGATGGCTCCTAGAATGTAGGAGGAGGCTCTGATGACTGAAACTGTGATCTGCTAATGATGTAGGCACATGATGGAGTCAATAATACTTAGGATAAGTGGATAATTAAGCTGGAAGGCTCAATTAAATTATGTGTGGTTGGAAAATGCTCCAACAGTTACATGAGTGCCATCACTGATATAAAGGAGAAAGAATTCACATGCATGGTAGAGTTGGGGGACAACTCAACTTATTTGATCCAAGGAGTTGGATCCGCCTCATTCCAATTGAGCACCGATGATATTCTACATGTGGAGAAAATTCTATATGTTCCAGGCTTGAAGAAGAACCTGCTTTCAGTTTCGGTTCTTGAAGACAAAGGATTCTGAGTTATCTACATGGATAATAAAGCACTTTTATGGTCGAAGAACAAAAACCTAGAATCTGCTGCTATGATTGGAGTTCGAGAGGGAGAACTCTACAAGGTACCTGGGAAGTAAATTCAAGCTATGATTCACCACACTATCAGTCCATGCGAGCTATGCAACTGAAGGCTTGGACACCAACACTACAAAGCGCTACAAGGACTTCAAAAGATGGTAAAAGGTATGCCCATATTTGATTTTGAGCATGATAGTGTATGTCGGGGTTGTGCACTTGGGAAGAATGTTAAGAAATTTTTTTCCAACAGTACTACTATATCTAAAGTGTTTTTATATTTAATACATTTTGATGTATGTGGTCCCATGTCATCCCCCTCCCTGAGTGGCTTCTTATATTATGTAATGTTCATAGATTATTTTTCTAGGAAGTCATGGATTTATTTCATGAAGGCTAAAAGTGAAACTCTTAGCAAATTTAAAGAGTTTAAAGCCCTAGTTTAAAATAAAAAATAAAAGCACATCCGTACATTAAGGTCTGATAATGGAGGTGAATTTGATTCACATACATTTAATGAGCTATGTCGTGATGCAGGAACATTTAGACAATTAACAGTACCATTCAACCCTCAGAAAAGTGGGGTTTCCAGAAGAAAGAAGAGAACCGTATGTGAGGTTGCAAAATCCATGATGCATGATCAAGATATGTCTACCTCATTATGGGAAGAATCCACCCGTACTGTTGTGTACATACAAAATAGAATCCCGCATGCCATTCTAGATGAGAAGACACTCGAAGAAGTGTTGACTGGTGATAATCTAGACATCTCACACTTGAGGATCTTCAGAAGTCCAGTATACATTCATTTATCAAAAGAAAAGAGAACAAATATGGATCCTTGTGGAAAGAAGGGAACCTTTGTGGGTTATAGTGAGTCATTCAAAGCATACTGAAGATATGTACCTGGTGAGACACATTGAAGTTAGTCGAGATGTTACCATCCATGAGGAAGCTGCTTTCAAAAGATCGAAAGAGATTCAATGTGATTCAGAGATGGAGGATCCCGATTCTAATTCTCGTCCTTCAGAGTTTGAGACGGAGAAACCAGAAGATGCCTCAGATTCGATAGCTCCTGAAGAACCACTAGAACTTGTTGAGAGGTCACCTGATGAACCTCCTGCTAAAAGAAGATATTCTTGGTTTCGAGACATCTTACAAAATGCAGAGAAACATGGAGCACCAGTAGGCTCATCCAGAGAGCACAAGCAACCTGAAATATATTCAGGGTATGTTGCACTGATGAGTCACATCAGTGATTCAAAACCATCCTCATATGAAGAAGTGACAAAGCAACAAGTTTGGAAAGATGCAATGACAGAAGAGTACAACTCTATAATGAAGAATGATGTTTTGGAGGTTGTTCCCAAACTTGATGGGAAGTCAATTGTGACTTCCAGATGGGTTTACAAGATAAAGCATGCTGCGGATGGTAGCATTCAAACGTATTAAGCCAGATTTGTTTCTAGAGGTTTATCTCATAAAGAAGGAATTGATTATGATGAGACCTTTCCCCTTGTGGGAAGGTACACCACAATCCAAGCAATGATTGCACTTGCATGTGTTCTAGGATGGAAACTTCAGCAGATGGATGTGAAGACAACCTTCCTCAATGGTGAGGTTGAAGAAGAGATTTATATTCAACAACCTGGAGGATTTTTGGTGCATGGGAAGGATTCCCATGTTTGCAAGATAAAGAAATATATAAATGGGCTTAAGAAATCCCTTAGGGCTTGGTACTCTAGAATTGATAAATACCTTCAGAAAATGGATTTCAGTAAGAGTGAAGCTGATCCAAATTTGTACTTCAAATTAGTGAAGAACCAACCATTGATATTGGTTCTGTATGTTGATGATTTGTTTCTCACTAGAGAGGAACATCTGATCGCTTGGTGCAAGAGGGAGCTCACCTCAGAGTTCGAGAGCCTTGAGACTTGGAAAAGAAAAGATGAAATTTTTCTATCTCAAGGGAAGTACACCATGGATATATTGCGCAGGTTTGGCATGATGGATTTCAAATCTATGAATACACCGATGGTTTCCAATTTGAGGAAAATTCATGCATGAGTCAGGCTCTGGATCAGATCCAACAGATCCCACTTTGTATAGACAACTTATAGGCTCGCTAATGTAATTGATACATTCGAGGCCTGATATATGTTATGCCGTGAGCATTCTGAGTCAATTTATGTCTGATCTGAGACACAGACACTGGACAATTGCTAAGCATGTGCTTAGGTACCTTTGAGGGACAATTGCTAAGCATGTGCTTAGGTACCTTTGAGGTACAATTTCATATGGAATCATATATGCCTCTAGTGGAGGAGTCATGTTACTTGGTTATACAGACTCAGACTAGGGAGGAAGCATTGCGGACCATAAGAGTACATCTGGATACTGTTATATCCGAGGATCATCTATGATATCTTGGTCCAACAAGAAGCAGGGCTCCATAACCCAGAGCACTACCAAAGAAAAATACATAGTTGCTAGTGTTATCTACCGAGAAGCAGTGTGGCTCAGAAATCTACTTGCAGGGTTGTTCGGTGAACAACTTGAGCCTACAATTATTAGGTGTGACAATCAGAGTTGCATCAAGCTTTCCAAAAACCCAGTGTTTCATGACAAGTCGAAGCACATTGAAATGAAGTATAACTTCATCTGAGACATGGTCTAGAAAGGTACAATGAAACTTCAATACATTTCTAATGATGAGCATATTGCATATGTGTTAACAAATCCTTTGTCAGTGACGAAGTTCAGGTACTTCCGAGACAATCTTGGTATGGCAAAGAATGCCTCCCTTGCTGAGAGGGAGTGTTAAATATACATCATCAGGATACATTCTCCAAGCCAATCTTGTGTAGCCAAGATTGATCCTCCCATATAGAGGTGAGCACTTTGATTTCCTTCCGCGTCAAGGTTATTCCTATCGTATAGAGGTGCTTGATCAAAGTAATGATATTGTAAAGTCTTGTTGGACAAGACTCCGAACTTGTGTGTCAAGTCATGATTATCATGTGAACCTTTCGTATAAAGGTATCCATATAATGGACCTCCCTTACAGAGGTGGACCTTCCATATAAAGGTCACGCTTTACTTGTTAAAAGCATTTAATGTTGTGTGATGTATTATTAACCATGACCACCAATTTCTATTAAGTCTCCTTTAGAGATTGATCACCTCTAAAGTGAATTACTTTAGCATATGATCATTTGGTCCGAAATATATAATATGATCACAACATTTGATAATTCTTTTAGTATAATGTAATATGATGGATAATTAAAGTTAGCACATATTGACCATGCAGTAAGAAATAACAAAATAAAAGATAAAGCATAGAGATCAAGAGAATTCAAAATTACCCATGCAGACACTTCAACTAATTAAAGAGAACTCGAATTGTTAAAGTTACAGTTATAAAGCTTCAGTTAAGTATCAATGCTTCAGTTAAAACAACAGTTAAAGATATGCCTCAGTTAACTAAAGAAATCACATTTGTCACTTCAAGTAAATCAATCAGCATGATTTTAGTTAACTGAGTGTTAAATAAGGAGGACTAGTTAACTAAAGTGTTTTCACTTAAGCTAAACTAAAACATGGCACTTCAGTAAATCAAGGAGAATCAGTTAAAGAGAGTTAACTAAGTGACAACAAAGAAGATCTAGTTAACTAAGTGACGACACTTAAGTTATCTACCTAACTAAGTGGGAAAGCTTTTAGTTAAGAGGCGAGTTCATCCTAAGTGACAACTCAGTGAGATAAAGCATTGCATGAGAAGTGGGGTGCACCTCTGCATGCAAGATTAATACATCCAGTTTGAGGGCGAGTTCATCCTGAAGTTAGAAGATAAAAATAGAAGAGAAGAATGTATAAATATGTTATACTGGATTGATGAATCCAATGTAAAGCGAATTCTCTTTTCCATTGAAGGAAATGCACTTCTCTTTGTGTAGGGTATTGTTCGCGTTTGTTATTGCTGTGCTTGGCGCACATCTGATTCATCTCTCTTCTCTATTGCTTCCTTATCTTCTTCAAGAGTGTTTGGTGATCTCTTATCTTCCGAAAGCAATCTACTATGTTTTAAAAGAAATCATTCTCTTTTATATATTATATTATACTGATGAGAATTGTTGGGGTTTTTGTTCTCATAATTTTGAGGATTTTCCCCAGGGTATATCTTGTGTTATGGTTGTATGAATTTCATGGATTGATTGTCTCATTGCTTCAAGTCTCTACATCTAAAAGAATTAAAGATCAAAGCTCAACCAAATTTCAACATAAACTTGGGCAAGGTATTAGGTAAATTGTTGTCAAGGTGGTGATTGTTGAAATGATGAAAACAAATTACCTAAAAAGTAGGATAGGACAATTCCTAAAACTGATTATTTTTAAGTCTATAACAACAAATACTACAAAATAGAATATTGTAATTCATTGATTAATATAATCTGTCTTATGTAAATTTCAATATATGATATATATGTAGCATGTAGAGGCCGATAAAGTCATGTCATGGGTTGTAAGCCTTCTATCGGGGATTTGTAATCTCCAAGTTTGAGCAATAATAATATCAATTCCATTTCCCTGCCGATGTTTCCTTGACAAATCGTTAGGGTTGTACCATGTAAAATTGTTATGTCTTGTGTGATTGCCATTGTTTTTTTCCTATACTACATTTGTGAATCTTCATGTGTTCATGGGCATAACAATATCTTCAATGCAACATAATTTATCTTTAAATTTGGTTGTGATAGTGCTTTTAATTGAATTACTATTTTAAGCAATAGTAGCATAATTAAACCGTATTGGTCTTTCATGTACGGAAATCCTGAACAATTTGAATTTGTCAAATATTTGGTGTAGGTAAAATACGAAAAAATTGAATTTTGAAAAACTAATTTTGAAATACCACATTTTAATTATTTAATCACTATAAAATGTAGATAACATTCAATTTCATACTTTCTTATAAAAATAATTATTGCTAACTAGTTATCTCTCACACTTTCTATTCCCATCACATTGAGATTTTAGATTTTTGTTTTTAAATAGTAATTTTGATTGTAAATAACATGTCTAGAAATAAACCAATGATTTTAAATGTACATTTATGATATATCCATGCATATTTCAATAAATTTATTATTCATATAAGAATACTACTTTGGTATTTTATCCGTATTGGATTTTTACGTTACGTATTTTTTCTGTACCGAATCATATTCGTACTCGAATTATTCTACTATGTTTTAAGAGAAATCTCCTTATTAATCTTCCATAACTAATACAAGAATTTGTATTTTTAGTCCACCACCTCCAATTCTCAAATAAATTTTACCTGTATTTAAAGCAATGTTAGAAAGACTATGGATCTTTAATGTCCATTAACTTCTAATTTTACATCAAATACCCAATCATAGAATTAAGCAATGTCCATTAACTTCTAATTTTACATCAAATACCCAATCATAGAATTACGGAAGTTGAGACTCCGAGAAGAATGTAGAAAACATGTTGAGGATCCATTACCTTTTTTATTTAAATCAATAGACAACCACCACTATAAGAGTAAAAAGTTATGAAAAAGAAGACATGGAAAAGGTTCTCAAAAGGTCGATAAGAATTGTACCGAACGAAACCAGTGCACAAAGAATGCATAAACCTTACTTTTCGACCTTAATGGTGACCATATAAAAAGTGAGATAAGGGCCATGTGAAGAGGTTTCGACTATGTTTAAGGAAGGCATTTGCCAATTAAAATCGAGTTCCCAAGTCTTCAGGTAAAGTATTGCTAAGTATTATTATTGTATTATTTTATGGAAGTTTTTTCTTTCTTTAAAAGGTAAATGAATAAGAGTGTATTCTTTTATAAAAAGAGTATTTTATGGTGTATTTTTCTTTTAAAGATTTTATAATTTAATGAAGTAAAGGGTATTTATATCTTTGCTTGTAATAACTTTATGTGCAAAGGTCATAATAAGTACACTCACCTTCTCTTTATAGCATTGTGAATTAACGTTATTTGATGAAAGAAAAGCTCTACCTCTTACTAATTTCCCATGGTTGAAATGATCAAATTCCTTTATTCAGGGAGGTTGAAGTATACATATTACCCTATGCATTTATTTGACTCTATCTAAGCCATAGTCCCTACTATTAGGGAGAGGCTGGAGGCTACATTGTCTAGCAAAGTACTTTCTACTTCTTAGATAAAGATGTTTCAAGGGATGATGTTAGCAAGAAGAAATTTTTTTAGATGAGATTATTGAAATCCATATTTTCAATAAAATGCATTTATGTTTGTTTTCCACTTTTCAATATGTATGATGTTGACATAGAAAGTGAAAATATATAACCATCAGGAATGGAAGGAACATGCCCAAGAACATAAACAATGAGGTGAAGGAAACACATTCTCTTTTTTTATTCCAAGATCTTATTCATTCAATTCCCCATACCTTGTGATTCATTCATGTGCTTTCCTATCTATATAGGGATGGAGATCGAAAAATCAGGAAACAATCAAGCAACATTAGATTTTTCACATTACAATAAGATTACATGAAATACATGCCCTTATAAATTCCGAATTATCACTATTTCATACAAAAATGAAGACAAATGATATTATATCCATTAATAAATATCATGTACTCTTGAACATATTATAACACAATGGAAATCTATCAATCCTAAAAAGACTTTACCTTCTTTGTATGGCTCAAACTTTGGTGTGAAATCACCTCATTTCTAATTTTCTTCTTTTACAAAATAGTTAGCTTCTATGTTTTCATTATATGTTTAGTGTCGATGTGCTCTCTTATTAATGGAAATTTCCTCAAGCATATTCTCTTCCATCTCTACCTTGTTCTACCTTCCTTTCCAAGCCTTTCTCTTGAAGGGCAGTATCTTTATCTCCCACTCAATTCTATTTGAGTTTCTTTATCTCCATTTTGGATCAAATCCACCCTATATCTTCCTTCATAAGCATATAAGGCCTATATTTTTCCGTTATCATCATAAAAAAATGAACCCTATTACTACAATAATCCTTATCCATCATTTCTTCACTTTCTTATACTTCCATGTGTTGATATTTGAATCATTTTTCATTTATAAATTTTCATATTCTTCCACATTCTCTACACTCTATCTTTCTGCATATATGGATTTCTACATCAACCATTACATTTATGTATATGTTGTTAAATACAAAGTTTCTTCGTTCACATTTTCTTTACTCATCATCCTTTACACATACCTAATAAATAATGCATCATGATTTTCATAAATCAAATTCTCATTGTTTAAAATATTTGCACTTCCACATGCAAGCCACTCCTTATTTTTTCAATTATCAACTTTGCCTTGTGTTTTAAAATATGGTTTCTTAATTAAGTGCGCAACAAACCCTTCTTGGTATATGGTTGGTTGTGTACCGATAGAACTGGAGAATATATCTAACCTTCTCAGGATTGGAGTTATAAGACAAAGGTGCAAATTAAAAAGAGATTAGAGAAGAAGGAGAGGGAAACCAAGAATTAGAGAAAAGGAAGGAAGAAAAAAACTTAGTATTTCTCTTCAAGTAATTTAATGTAGAATCATGAGGTTCAATACCAACATATAATAAAATCCAAAAATACCTACACACTATCTTAATAAACAAGAATGAAGTTATTATTTTGATTTTTTTTTTTGTAAGCTGTATAGAAAGATTTATATTATAGTACAAAAAATATTACAATCATTAGGAGAAGCTGAATATAGCATTCTGGTGCTACTCATGGTGCCAATATTACAAAAGAAGTGCTGTAAAACAAGCCTAGAGATATAGACTAGATAACCACCGATCAGTAAAGACAGGAACAAAGAGTAACTATGTTCAAGACAGATATAACAAAAACAAAAATACAGAGCATCAAAACCAGGGGTGATGTGCTCATAACGAGCTGCTTCAAGAGCTGGCTTCCGCGCCTTTGGAGTCATGGATGTCCTCAGAGATGGGGCAAGGGCCGAAGAAGTCATCTGTCCACTACTGCTCCGGGAGCTTGATGGGCAGAGGCTCAGCTTTGCGCGGGAGAATCGCTTCGGCCTCATCTTTACGGATGCGCTTGTACTAGGTGACTTCAATGGTGGAAGGAACTGGAAAAGAAGTCCCAGGTGGGGAAACTCCTTGAACCACAACCACTGCAGGAGATTCAGGACCGAAAGTGTGATCGGGAGCAGGAGCGACATCCTCAGAAGTAGTGAGGCCCATATAATTATGAAAAGAGCTGTCGGCCGCATGTGCAACCGCTTAAGGAGCTGCGCCTTTGTTATGAGCAACAATTGCCTCCCCAGAGCCGAAAACTGGACCCTCCGGACCAACTCCTATGGGCAGAGCCAGATGAGGAAACAAGGAGTATCTACGACCTGTGAGGTTAGATTCCAATGCAATGAGAATGCCATCAAGATGGGCCATGTTGGACCTGGTGTCCATGATGGCCATATTTTCCAAGTTCCAGTTAGTGAGCATTTCTTCCACCAGTGTACCGATCAAATTTTTGAGAAGCCAATAGTGATTCACCTGAGTGCCTGGGATACTGAAGGCGAGGATTTCCACAATGCTTCTTGACTCCCAATAATCCACCAGATGGCGGACCAGCATGGACACATTTTCCTTGTAGCCAATGTTTGCAGGAATTTCCTTCTCCATAGAAGCCATTTTTCCAGTGCCATGACTAGATCCGTGATTGGAGGTGCCTCGTGTGCGCTTCATGGTAGAGTTGGAGACTTTACAGGGGGACTATGCAGGGGCCAAGCTTTCTGCAGTGGAAGCAGACAACGAGTAATGGAGACGGGTAATGACCGCAGGAGGATGAACATGGATCTTCATATCCTAGAGGGTGCCTCTAGGAGGGAGGGATGTCGCACAAGAGTGAGTAATGGTGAAGTGAAACTAGAGAGGGTGAGGGGACGTAGGAAACTGGTCCGGCATTAATGCCACCCACCAGGCCATGTGGGCGAGGTGGTATGGAACGTGCGAGAAGGCTAGCTGAGGAGTGGTCATGTCCATTATAAATGCCACGTCTTGGGAGTAGCCCAGCCTAGGAGCTGGTGCAAGGGGGAGGTGGCATGTCCACTCCTGCATTCCTACTGGCGGTTGAGGTGTCACCTGGATCCTAGATATTATTTTGAAATTAATCACTTTATCTCTTATAATTAGTTATATTATAAAAACATGGGGAACTAAAATAAATATATAAATTCAATGAAAAATAATAATCACTAAACCAAACATAAAAGAAACTCTCATATAAAAAAAATAATACATATCTTGATTAAAAAGGTCAAAGCTAAAGATAAGTTACATAGGCGGTGTAGCTTAGGTGTATGACCACCAATAATAACTCTAAGAAAATAGGAAAATATTTAATCCCTCTGCACATTAAAACTCAAGATACTATTATATAACCTAGATAGGATTTAATTATTCATACCATTTATTTGTTTATAAAAAATATTTATGACCATTTATGTAACAAATCAAGGAATCAATATAGCCTAGTTAATGGCATGCTTACACCAAATATATAAGATAAATTGAGCACAAATATGAAATATAATGTACTTATATGATTTGTTTAATTAGTAGAAAAAGTATAGAGAATGTAAACCTAGACCTCTCATAAAGTATGGTCCAAAATTGATTCAAACACATGCATATCCACTAAATCTTTAACATAGCTATTTCAACAAATTACATTGCCCCAACTTTAAAATTGGTTTATAGTTTATTACTAATTTCCCATAACAAATCGATAAACTCTAAAATGGATTTAGAGTTTATTACCAATTTCCCATAACAAATCTATAACATCAAATTATACAACAATTAGAAACAAAATATTTTTTTTTCGAGAGAAACACAACCATTTCACCTCTCATACATATGAGAAATTTGTACATTCACACCATGCTACATATTCTAAAATACCTTTTCCAATATCTATCCTAACATGCTTTTAAGAATAACTTCTTTTTCCTAATAATTTATTAATGTTTTCAAAATACATCAAATCCACTCTTGTAATTTAAGGTAAAAATTATACCTATGTTAGTATCATATTAACATGAGTTGAAAAACATTACATCCATAAAATACAATATAGATAATAAATTTTTACATTAACATTTTTTATTAAGATATTTATAATAAATCAAATTCATTTCTTTTATAAGTTTACATGCATTTCATTTTGGTAAGTATGTTTGTCTCTGTTCTCTAAGCAGTTTCAGTGGTTTTTATTGTGTTTGGTTCATTTCAACCCACACAAGGGTCTCGTCTAGTGGGGATACTCTGGTTTGGTGGGTCACTTAGATTTTCCTCTGGCCCTCTCTAGTTCATAGGCCTTTGCTTTGGGGCATCATTCTAAACATGCGTAATCAAAACATTATATCTCGCAGAGTTCAATCCATTCCCCATCGAGCTAATACAGGTCATGGATGCTAGCCGGAAGACATGGTCGCGATGGTATAGAAAACAATGATTATGATAATTTTGTTCCTCATCATCTGAGAACAATTCTTGATGACTGGGAGGAAGAAATGGTCTTGCAGCAGCTCATCACTCAGAGAGAACGAATAAGGTGGAGCCATTACTGGCTTGTCAAAAATTCCATATCCCAACTTCTCATGCAATCTCATAAATTCTCACCTGGAAATTCTCTCGTCCCCTCTCCTTTCCCTGCTCCAACATTGCACTCTTCATCCTCTTCAATGGCTTCCCACGTCTCAATACTGTTGCAACATCATGGAATTGAACATGGCAAGGAAATTATGCAGTCTGTGGACAAAATGAATGTGGCCTCAACCAATGGACACAAATGCAAACATGTGGATGGAAAGCACGTGGATCTCTCAATATTCCAAAAAATACACCACTTCCTACAAAACCAGTTCTTGAAAGCACCTACAGCTCTCAGGATTACCGTTGCCCCATCATTGAAGAGCCTCCGGATAATGCAAATGCATTGTAACATGCCCTTTTTGCTGAAGAACATTTTATGCTAGAAAAACATTATGTTAACTTTTATTGTAAAGTTTTTATGTTGGACAAGTGTCAAAGGATGACTATAATTTGCATAATATTTTATTATTTAATAAATAAAATAGGAGACAAACACCTAAGGGGACTGTTGAAAGAGTGGTTACTGACCCACTAGGTGGAATGGAATCTGGGGTAGAAAGCAATGGACAAGTGGCAGCATCATGATGCAACTAACTAGTTGTTGGTATGGGACAACTCCCTTGAAATGTGGTCATAGTGCCCTAGAAGGTGGGATTGGAGCTTGAGGCTCATTTATTCCAAACTGACCACTAAAGACCTAGGCAGTCTATATAATAGCCATCAAATTATGAACTGAGGTTCATCACTTTTCCTGATGAGGAAATTTACCTTGGGGTTTTGCTGTGCTTGCACCCAAGAGATTTGATGAGGGGAAAGGATAAGTTTTTGATCATGTTGTGAGTCTTCCCATTGCTACTGAGTGTAGAAATTACATTGCTGAGTGCAGAAGGCATAATTTGAGTGCATAATTTTTACTACAGAGTGCATAAGTTTTACTTAGTGCCTTGCTTCTACACAGATTCTATCTACTTAGTGGTTCAGTAAGTAGGCTCAAGGGTCCATAGGAAGCCAATGGTTTGGCTGCTTCTTCTGGAGAAGGTTGGGAGGAACATGCCTCCTTGGGTGTTTGTTAGCCCTATCTTCATCTACAGGTTCTATTTGTTTATCTGCCATTAAGTAGTTAAATTTGTTTATCTGCAGATATTTAATTCCTATTTACAGAATGTATCCTTGTTTAAATGCATCTATTTTTAGTTTCTAAATCTAATTAGGATTGTGAATTGTGATAGTAAATTGAATAAAATATTCTCTGCATTTTTCCCCATGCTAATGGATTTGCATCATACTCTAGTACAGAGAAGAGATTAAAAAAAATGATAGGCATATTGCCAGATGAATGAAAAGATTAACATTGAAGTATTTCATTAAGTTTTTCCTATCATTAATATTTTGTAGGAAATAAAATAATTTTATGTTCTTCTTTTATTATTCTTTTCTCAGTTAAATATTCTAAAAAAAAATCTACTGTATTTTTTTACCTAACTGTATTGAAATAACAACTGCAAAATATTTATAGCTGCAAAAATAATTATATTCCTACATACACAATATTATTACCCATTATTTTTATCAAGTTTATATATCTTGGAAACAAAACAGATATCATATCTAAGTAATAAAATCTAGCATTCTGTTACACAGTATTTAGGAAACCGTAGTAGTTGAAATTTAAATAATATCTTTCTGTAGTTGATTTCATTTGTATTTTCTTTTAGTCATGGAATAAACTAGGGTTTTCATGTTTTTATGTCTTCTTTTCAATTCTCACAATATTATCCTTATCATTTATCAGTTCAAATAGGAGTCCGTCAAACTCTTAAACAAATAGCAGCATAAAACTCATAAACATTTTATTTCAGTTTTGTCAAATGTTTCTAAACAATCTATTAAAAACCTAACACTTTAACATTTCTTTCACCAACCATTGTATTATACAACAGAGCTATTATTTATATCCTTAAACAATATCAAAGATTTGAAATCGCATTCTATGGTCATTTGATCAAGGGATATTACCCTCTTGGCGAAAATCATTCGCACTTAGTTCATTAAATATCGATGCAACATAATCCTATCATTAGGATGAAATTATCGATTTGAAAACAACTTTTTTATTTCAAAATTTATAGAAAAAAGAGACACCCATTCTTAAGTATTCGTTACAGCATCAAGACGGAACAACAACCTTAGCGAGTGGTCAAGCTACTTAGTTAATCCTTTAACTATCCTTTGAAAACATTACAACTGTAAATAAATTTCAAACACAAGACTGCATCTTTTTACAAAACATAACTCAGTATTTCATTATCACATCCGAGGGTTCATCCCTTTGAAATTCAATACATTGTAGGCAAACATCAAAAACAACACACGGCTGGGCCGGTTATCAAATTATGGCGAGTGGTCACCCTCTGTCCATTACAACATTACATTAAAAAAAAAAATTATGTATGCCAAAACGATGCCAGGAACCAGCATCGAGCCTGACGAGCAATGTCATCATCAAATGATGCTAGGAGAACCTACGAGGAGTTTAAACCATCGAGGCTTACTAGTTTGAGCGAGCTGGTGCCATTCCACTGAGCTTTTGAACATTACAACCTCCAAATAGCATTAGTACCTACCATTAAAACATTTTGAAGTTAAATATCTTACTAAAACAAAAGAGATGCATGAAGTTTGAACTTAAACAATTGCAGACAAAGCTCTTAGATTTGAAATCATTACCTCTCATTGCAGGAGCCAAAGCTGGAAACGCCATTACCATTTAAGATTCAAATCCATTAACAAACCACTACAGAGAAGGCATACAGACTCCATGAACTTCCACATTCATCCTCAGTCAAGATCTTTGAAACTACAGATCGTGGAAACCCTCTATAAAAATTTATGACGAAAGCCACAAGGCTATTAACTTTTAACTCCATAAAGAAAACCTGAAAACTATCAACATTATAACCAGAGATCCCACCATCGAATCCAAGTATGAGTTCACAAGCAACCTGCTATCAAACCCTATTACCATGCAGCATGTCATCCTCTCTCCAAGACTAGACCCACTAAATGAATGCTAAGGAGTAAAACAAAGCGTAAGAATAGCATGAGTGGTTAGGGAAAAACCTAAACCTGAGGACAGAACCAGATCAACGGAGCATATCAAGCCAACTGGGGATCACGAAACTCAAAGTACATGTACATACAAGATCATTTATAACCTCATTAATGCCGAAGGCCAGCTCAGAGGAAGCTCATCGATTTTTCTCTTTACAACTCAACTTGTCATACATATATTCACATGAAAACCTCCACATGGATATCCAACAGGACATTCCACTGAAGGAGTGGATGGAAGCGTTAAAAGATCAGTGCAGACACGTTATTGTCAATCGACGAAGGATTACAGAGTAGTAAAGAACCGTCACCTCCATTAATGTTGTTTGGGCACGAATTTCACTACATTAATATTCCATGTTATCAAAGCTATAGCATAATATTGCTTATAGAATTACATTTCAATTTAAATCAAATCGTTGTTATGGCATAGTTCATAAATCCTATAGCTAGTTTCTATGCTACCCAGGTCGTAAATACATATAACGTATGGTTTCCATACTATTCAAAGGTATTACTATAAATAACCCTTGGTAAATTGCGCTATGTAAAACATAGTTTTCGTATTATTGGGTAAATGCTTAAGAATTTGATCACAATGTAATCAACATTGTAATACTTTAACATGTCTAAACCCACACAATATCAATACACTAGTATAATAACTAATAGAGATATTAAATGAAGAGAACATTAATTTACTTTTGCATAGTCAATAGATATATATTGCATGTGAATCTACTTGGCATTATGACGAAATCTTTATAGAAGGAAGTCTCAATACATAGGTTAAAAACCATTACAATGTCATAAGAAATGCTATGATGATCCCTTAAAGTTCTAAATAGGATATCAAAGGATCAATCTAGATTCACATAATTTCACCATTTCACATTTGAGGTATCATTCAATAATAGATGTGTAATATAGGAATAATTTTACAATAATACTGGCACTTTGAAATTGTAAGAATTTATTTAATCCTTGCAGAAGTTGGAATAGAAAGCAATTTATATTTCTAGAACGTAAATCAATGTAAAAGTTGGAGTATCAATATATTTTAAGCAAATAGTAATGACAGTTATGTCCACAAACTTCATGAATAACCAGGATAACACTTGTTAAATTGAAGGAACAAAACTGAAGATCCATACCTTTAACATCTTTCTTATACAGAAAATACTTTTGCTTTTTTTTATTGCATTGACGGTTAGCAGAAATAAATATTGAATTACTGGAAGTACTTGAATTACTGTAATACCTTACCTGCGAATCTGCGAAAAGAGACAGGTTCAATGCTTTATCTATCCAAGCTAAGTAAACCTTGGGGCACCCCGTAGGAACCCCTTCATCAACATTCAAACATAACTGTTAGTATTTATCACAAGAGCCTTATCGCATAGGAAATTACATACTGCTGTAGGTTTATATTTTATTGCAAAAGAATAATTGTCTTATCATGTTTAATAAGTATGAAGTGTTACTTTGTTGAACTGGTTTTAGTTAAGTGGTTAGCAAACATTTTATTTTCTGCTGTCAGCATTATAGAATTTAATGCTACTATAAAAATTTTAAATTTTAGTGAAATTTCGGGATGCTACATGCATCCTACAAGTCCAATTAATTCAGATGCTTTTCTATTTCTCTTTTTTCGATTTGTCATATGCATGATCTTAGACACTTGTCACTTGGTCCATAGGACAGGTAGCTCTTTAGGTTATTTTAGCAGTTTTTTGAGACGTTGTTGTTTGAAGAACCATGCAATAATTGCAGAATTGATTTTGTACCGTGGGAATCTAGATACAGTTTGGTTTGCTACCTTAGATATGGCCCTGCTCTGTTTATTTTGGCCCAGTATGTAATTCAGAGAGACTCTTATACATCTTGTGCATGCACCAATTTTTGTATACCAATATAATTTTTCTATGGAGCTTACAAAAAGAAAAAAATCTTTTGTAATTTTCAATGTACAAATTATAAGAGTAGGGGTGAGATCGGTAATAAATTAACATAATTAAAAAAAACATTACATCTATGAAACATAATTAATGTTCCAATTTCTTTATTAATATACATATTACTTAAGAAGCAATATTTCAAATCTTTAAAAATTCATAAAAGATAAGATATTTATATATGAATAGGGAATTGACTCCAACATATAAAATGTATTTCCTTATCTTTAATATTTGTAACTATTATTGGAACAACTTGTTTCCACCTCACCAAATCTCATGAAAAATGATTTCCTTGATACCTTTGAACTATGTAGATTTATAACTAAAAGTAGAAACAATAATCAATTAATAATATATGTATCTATGATGGTGATTTCAACCAATGGTATATCTATAGGAAACCCTAATGCTAAATCTTGTGAATATATAAACATCTTGGGGAATAATCCCCCAACACACACTAAATATTTCCATTAAGTAAGATTCCTCGAGTGGCTTGGAATCATCTAGATATGCATGTTGAGAACCTTTACTTCATTTCATTCAATCATACAAATCTTATGAGAAATTCTACACTTTTATTTGGCGTTGGGTTAACAAGCCCAATACCCCCCATCTCACATGAACCAAAATCGTCAGAATTGCATCTCACATCCATATGATGGCCAATTGGAAGGCTCAACCATGTGCAAGAATAAGAACAATTCAAGTGCGTATGAATAAACATTCATTATAGCTCATAAACAAATTGATTTAAAATAATAATTGTTTCCCATCTTAGGATTCATCTGTTTAGATTCATCTTGGAGTATTCCCCATACAACCATGTACAACTATCCATTCAATCAAATACATAGTTTCCAATATACATTGCTATCCATATGATCTTATACTAACATGCGTAAAATATTCATATTATCATAATATTTGATATCAAGATATTGAACTTGTGGGAGGCTCATTTAACCTTAAAACACCTTATTCCAAATATCAACAATTCCTTCCAAAAATTTCTTATACATTTAACCAACCTACCACATTATACACATGATTAACAATATTACCGATTTATATTCATATAAATATCACTTATAAATCAAATCATTATATCTTATAAATATCTAATCATTTCCCAATCAAGAAATACAAGAAAAAGTCTCGTATTACTTCAACATGCACATACCACTATATAACAAATACAAGTCTCCAAAGTTTAAGATGCAAAATAAGTCACCCTGAATGATGTTTTTGTAATTTTATAATTCTTCTAAAAATATATATAGGTTAGGAGGGTATCGTCACCTTTAATAAATTCTAAGTTGTTTTAACTTTTGACACACACTCACCATTAAAAATGGAAATGATGAAGTAGAATAGGCTCCTCAAGAAAATGGATTGATATTTCTGGATTTTAGGAGTGACTTGAGATTATGGAATATTGGAAAGTAAATTTAGAATATAATTATTAAACTTTTTTTATTATTTTTTATTTTTTAATAAAAAAAAGTTCCTTTCTTTTATGAAATTGGAATTTGATGTGATTTTAATTAAGTATTAATTTATTATTTGTTTTCATTTATTTATTAAATATTATTAATTAATTCATTAATTAATGATATTTATTATTAATATAAAATTAAATCAATTTTTTTAATTTTAATTTAAAATTTAAAATTTAAATTATATTAACTTAAATATCTAAATAAAACTCAACTTTATTTCAATAAACCATATATATATTCAATATACAACTAATATTCAAATATTAAAGCATATATCATAAATTCAATATTCAAATATTAATACATAAACAAAATTCCAATCTTGAAAATTAAAAAAATTACCATTTATCCAACTTTTCAACCAATGTAAACATGATACCAAATTTTACATATAATGTAGGATCTTAAACCATCCAAATCAAAAGACACCAGCTTTATCCCATTTTTACATATTATAATGTCAGTTACACACCATGACACTTTCATCCAGCTTTATCCCATTTTTACATATTATAATGTCAGTTACACACCATGACACTTTCATAAGAGGGATGAAAAAAAAAATATTTAAAACTTCCAAGGTTTTTTATTGGGTTTTGTATAATAAACTTCTCCTTTATGGAACAAATGTTAAAAACCGATACAATCACAAATTTGGATTATAAAGAATGTCTAAAACCAATACGATCATAAATTTGAAATATAATTTACGTGAAGAAGGATTGCAAAATACTCTATAGTATAGTAATATTGCAACTAGACATTAGAATTTTCAAGAATATAGGCTTCTTAACCTAATAAATCATGTAATTAATATATATGTAAGTATTGATGTATGTGAAGATGTTACATTTTAGCAACGGGTATGCTTTATTCGGTAGTATTTTAGGAGTACAAAAACATATTTAGATTTTAGAAATGGCTATGTTATATTCTTAGATTTTATGAGGAGTACATGATTTCTAAGTGCATAAATAATATATTTAAAAAATTATAATTGTTATTTTTTTAGTATCCATGTTATTTGGTATAATATGAATGATGTAAGTTTCAATCAATGTTTTATTTTATTAATTCAATGATTATAATATATTTCACCATAATTATTATAAATATAATAAAAAATCATTACAAAATGTTGATTTTATTTATTAAAAAAATATAAATATTTAAATTAAATTATTAACTCATATTTTCCAAATTAAAATAAGTAGAAGATGTTATTTTTCCATTGTAAATTCAGGATTATATTTATTAGTTTATTGTGAAATAATATAATCAATCATAAAATACTACTACAATGCATGTCTAACTTGCATTGTTATAGCCATCACAACTTTTATTCTATTATTTTTTCAAGCATGCATTGTGTTTAGGCATCATTCCTAGTAATGTTGTTGGGACATGGATGTAACAAGTTGGTTTTATGAGATCAGAAGAAAAAAAAAAAAATGTGTGTTTTAATGTTGTTGGGATATGGATGTAACAAGTTGGTTTTATGAGATCAGAAAAAAAAACATGTGCTTTTTTTTTGTCTATACCATATTGTGCATCAATCTTGCATTATGTTTGTCGAATTTCCATTAATATATAAATGCTACAACAAAACCACATTCTAAAGTAATTTCATTAAGTTGAAGTTGTGCTTCCATTAATATATAAATGCTACAACAAAACCACATTCTAAAGTAATTTCATTAAGTTGAAGTTGTAACATCATTGCATCACTAGTAAAAAATAACATCTCATAAAAAAAAATTGTACCTTCACACTATTTCAATATCATTTATTTAAAAAATTCCAACTAATCTTTAATAAAAAGTAATTTCATCTATCATTGATTTTTTATCAAACTTTAACTAAGTGCAATATTTTAGAGTGCATAACATGTCAATTTAGGATATGCACATACACATTCACACAAATACATGTAATGGGATAATTTCTACAAACCACTAATAGATTACATTACCTTTGCAAAATATTATGAATTACATAATAGCCTTCTTGATGGAATTCCTTTATTACATCAATAAGAGTAAAATTTATATACATGTTAGATCTTAATCTCAATTGAGCATTTAAACTTTGATATAAATTACAAAACCCAAAAATAAAATTAATACGGTAAGTTCTACTTCCATGTTCCTAACAATTGAATAACACAACACAACCAAAGATGTGAATAACAATTGAGATATTGGTAGTGGTGGTTTTGGTAAAAGAGATATTTGTGGACATTTGGAAAAGTGGCGAACAATTACAAGAACGAAGTCATGGTTAATTATTAATCAAACGAAATCATGGTTAATTATTAATCCTTTGGTACGCAGATCTTCAAATTGTTTGCGTCACATGATAGTTGATATCAAAGAATTTGTTCGGTTTTCTGTGTTCATGTGTTAATGGTTTTGGTTAGAAATGCAAAGAATGCGACAAAAATAATTTTAACCGAATATCAGTGGTAGCTTACTTTTTAGGATATGGAAGGCAGTAATGAAATTGTTTATTTTTCAAAGATTTTAATGATATTTTTGTTTCAAAAATGGTATTCTATGAGCTTGCTTTACTATCCATAATAATTAAAACCATGTAGTAACATAATTTGAGTAAGAAATATTCAATATTTTAATGAAACATTTATTTTTTATTAAAAATATTTTGAAACATATTTTAAATTTAAATTCTCAAAATAAATTATAAAATAATAAAACAAATTTCTAATAATATATTCCAAAAAATGTTATCTAAATGATTATCAAATTTTATGTTAACTATAAAATAAATCTAATATAAAAACTTAAAAATTAAATCAAATTTTAAAATTAAAAAAACTAACCTAAAAAATTCTAACTCATTATCAAACTTTATGTTAACTATAAAATAAATCTAATATAAAATTTTAAAAACTAACCTAAATTGTAAATTTAGAAACTATAACCTACATATAGTTAAAAACTAACCTAAATATAAATTATAAAGACCTCACGCCCAACTCTTAAAATGACTAACCAGTAATCATATCAGCCGTAGTATAATATTCACTCAGCAATATTCAATTTTCTCTGTTCAAGTTACAAAATCATGTTATTTATAATATATAAATGGAAATTCTGGTTTAATAAATCGCTTGCATTTCAAATTGAACGATACCAATATGGATACAACATGTTCAACAATAAGTTGGTCATACCGTATCTGTATTACGATTTTCGAACTCCTTTCGAATTTCGGTACATAGTCACAGGAAAGTTTAATAAGCAAGAGGTCGAATTATATTTCAAATATTGGTTGCCCAAAGCTAATTATCAATGTATATATTTTTAAATTTGAGGTGGATTATCATTTATGTTTTTATTAAATTGAAAGAGGATAAGACAAGTGTAAACTGGTGGTCATTCAAAATTCCAAATAAACAATTATAAAATAAAAATAAATTAAAGAGTGAGTTTAATTAAGGTCAAGAGTTTTTTTAAATAGTTAAAGGTAAAAAAGCCAGTTATTTCAATTATTTAATAATAAAGAATTAGTTCAAGTCCAAGTCCAAGCTCAAGGGCAAGTTTTGGAGTTCATTTCAATTATTTAATAATATAGAGCTATTTCAATGAGTTTATTTCATAATAAAAATTGAGTTCAACAACTAGCTCAAGGGTCAGTTCTCCCATTCATTTCAATTATTTAACAATAAAGACTGACTTTAACTCCCAAATTCATTTCAATTATTTAATAATAAAGAGTTAGTTCAAGTAGTTCATTTCAATTATTTAATAATAAAGAGTGAGTTCAACCACTAGCTGGAGAGTAAGTTTTCAAGTTCATTTTAATTATTTAATAATAACTAGTGAGTTAAATGAGTTCTTTTCAATTATTTAATAATAAAGAGTGAGTCTAACAAATTTATTTTATTTAATTAATAATAAAAAGTGACTTAAACAAGAAGCTCAATGGCTAGTTCACCATTTCACTTCAATTATTTAATAATAAAGAGTAAGTTCAATGAATTTATTTCCATTATTTAATAATAAAGAGTGAGAATGTTCAAAACCCAACAAAGATAAGTAAAGCTCTTTTAATAAGTGCTTGATTGAACTGCATTAAATCATCTGGAACATCTGTTTAAGTGGCTTAAACATCGGATGATTTAGTCAGTTTCAGTCATCACACAATCTGCTTAAAAAATTGAGATTTTGAATAATAATGTATATTTGAAGTTGGTTGGTTTGAAATATTTAAAGAGCTAACTATTGGAACACCACATAATTTCAATTAAAATTAAAAGAATTAGTCAATTCACAATATAAATAAAATCACAATAATCAAATATTTTGTCTCACAAATTAAGTGGTTATGCTAATTTAACTCACAAATTAAGTGATTATACTAATCTAACTCTTTGATCTGAACAAAAATAAAACAAAAATTGAAGATAAAAAAAATTGAATTATTCTAAAATCATGAAATAAAATATCTATGTACGCATGAAGTATCGAAGGGTTTTTCATTAAACTTTGCCAGCATTCTTTACATCTCTAAACCAAAACTCTGAAGGAAAACCAAACAACTTTTCTACTCAAACTGTTTTGAGTTAAAGGAAACACTGAATAGAAAGTATTATTGTTTATTAGTTAGTAACAGAATTGAATACGGTTCGCGTGGGCCTTGTATTATTTTAGAAGAATCGAACGGGATAGACTGGGAATTTAGTGTCGGGATAAAACAGTCCGAAATTGCGCTCTGTAATATCTCCAGGCTTTTGATCTTCATTAAACATGGCGAAGATGAATGTTTCAATGTATACGCCTGGCCTTTTGGGCGTTCCCGCGGTAGACAGCACATGTCGGATGAGATTGTTATTGTAAATCTCTGCATTGTTTGCTGTCGCAACATCATTACCGCTGGAAGGCCAACCACTCTCGGCAACAACGAGATTAAGGGTGGGGTAACCCAACGCTGCCATGGCAGAAATGACGGCGTCCACCATTGCATCAAACAGATTCAGATAATTCTTATTTCCATCAACAACAGGGTTTGTGGTGTTGAACAAGACATAGTTAATATCAACGTCTTTAGTGTCTGACAAGTAGGTGAAATAAGGGTACACATTGACAAAGAAAGCAGAGCCTGAAGTGAACAGGAAGTCTAGCATTGGTGACAAAGTTGCTGCAAGTTCTGGTCTGAAGGCACCGGCAGAGGGAGGATAAGAATTACCGAGGATAGATAATTTGTGTGTTGTCGACACCTTGATAAGGTCCTGCTTATTGGCTGCCTGAATGGCTGCGTAAAGATTCTGCATGGCAGGTAAGATAAACTGGCCAGTCGTCATATCGTCCGGCAGAATCTCGTTGCCTACCGAAATGTATTGGATTGTTGCTGCAGGATGATGTGGCGCGATGTTGGCGTTGAACCATTGGCTTGCAGCGTCTGGACTCGAGGCAAGTGTCTGCACTTGGTCGTTGGGTACTCCCACCATGATTCCCACAGGAACATTCTCAAAGGCCGAGAGAACTGTGGTATCTGCGTCATACATTCTCATTTTTTCAATGCCATATTGTTGATACATGGCTGCTACGTCTGTTGGCGATGGCAGATTATCACCTATTCTGCCGTAGCAAACTCCAACGGTCTGGGCATCTACAGAAGAAAAACACAATTTCTTTGTAAAAATGTTCTGGTCATCTAAAATAAATAGAGAAACAGAATTAGCTAAGAATCCGTCATGAAAATTCATGGCATTTTGGAGAATCTGTTAGATGAATTAATGTAATCAACGTTTCGAGTTATTCTTTATTCATCATCAAACATAGCTAATGTCCTCATGATGAACCAAGAATGACTCCAAAGATTAACTACATTAATTTACCAGCAAGTTCTCCACAAAATGCCACTTGACCAACAGATGAAGAATAATTATATATCAGCAGTGAATTAGTTACAAATTATAATCACCTATAAAAGCTGATTGCAAGAAAATTGCAATGCACGCAAAGGTAGAAAGAACATTGCAATAATTCATAATTTGCTTGCAGCAATTGAAAGCCATGAGAACGTAAACCTTCAAACTCTCAGCTTCGTTGAATTAACTTTGAGGAAATATACAGACAGAACGATTATGTCTTGTTGGTGTAATTGCACAAGCATGGATTTTATAGTAGATCAAAGGACAGATCTTTCTAATCCTGGCACCTAAATCCATTCTGCTTTTTCCTTTTTTGTTCTCGATTTTTTGCTAACATTCCTCCCAGGCTGCAACATTCCTTTGACTCTCCCACAACTCCTGGGATACGCCAAAAATACTAGCTCTGACGATTTTAATTACCCCATTGGTATACAGACTAGCAACAATTAAACGAGAATGGCAAGATCCTTAATTTTAAAAATAAAGAACAGATATTCCATCTAATTAATCATTTTTAATTTTAGTTGGACATGCTCGAGATTTAATTAAACTCTTTAGATCCAGGTAGTTTTGATAATATTCAGGACTTATTTACGAAGTTCAAATCAATTCTCCTTCAACTAAAGCATGCGAGGTTGATAAATAAAAGCCAGAAAATATTCCATACAGTAAGCTATGGTATTCCATACAGTAAGGATAAAATCGGGTGCATCATGGAAGAAGATGTCCAGTGGTAATTCAATTGTTATATATTCTAGTTATTTAGTTTTGTGGAAGCTTATTTAAATTTTAATTAAAATGCGATTAAATATAATAATATATGACTATGAAATGAATTCGAGCTGTACATTTGTTACATTCCAAGTTTTAATAATACAGCCACAAGTAAAGTGGTCGGTGGTGAATTGTGGAAGCTTATTTAAATCTTAATCAAGATACATTTAAATATAACAATACACGACCATGAAATGAATCCGAGCTGTAAACTTGTTACACTCACCTTAATCTTGTTGATGGACTCAAGGAAGCCCAAAATTTAAGATAATATCTAGAGCAGCCAACCACTTAGTTTAATATAAACATAAAAAATAATATTTAATAAACATACTCCTTTTTTTAACCACAGTTGTTTTGTGAAGATGGAGAGCTATTAAACAAAGGCTAAACATTAAACTAATTAATATAAACATAAAACAAATACTATTTAAATTAACTATTTAATAAACATACCCTTTTTTTCAACCACCGCTTAATTGAAGCTTATGTAAATCTTAATCAAGATGCATTTAAGCATAACAAGATATTACAACCATGAAATGAATTCTAATGGTACATTTGTTACACTCGGGTTAATCTTGTTGATCCACTCAAGGATGTCCAAAAGAAAACCCAAAATATAAGATAATATCTAAACACTATCCTGTAATTACTTTATCTAATCTTAATTTAAAGATAGTAGTAACTACTAGCATAGATCCATCTTAAATCTAGATCTATTTTCATAATTTTTTTATGTTACAATATCTCTCTCATACTAGACTCTAAAGCACTTGGCTCCTCAATACAATAATATACATTAATATAATAATAATAATTATTATTATTTAATTTTTTTATTAATCTAAATATGTTAAATTATTGTAGTATTATTTAAATATAGACCAGAGCTTCCTTATTCATAAATTGAAAATTTGGATCTTTAATAAATTGAAATTTTGAAAGTATTTACATATGACAAAGATTCGCAGCAATAATACCTTACCACAAATGCCCAACATTATTTTTCCTTCGTATTTTCTTAATAGCACACAAATGTGACACACTAACTTCATTTGCAAAGTGTTGTTCATTAATAACATATGCATACATATGTCATTCTGCAGGTGTTGATCCGAGTAGAGTTTGATTATAACAATTTCCCCCATGGACAATTCTAAGTGATAACAACATTCAAAAGAAACAGTATTAAACAAACATGAAATAAAGTATTCCAACATTTTCTTTACATTTAAAACAATATTAAGGATTTAGGACATGTTTATTTTCTTGATTAAGGTTCTAATCACAAAGAGTATGGGCCGTGAGGTCATGATATCTCTTACAAACATTTGACTAAACACAGTTGTTTGAACATGCAAATTTTTTTCACCTATTATTTACTAACTATGCATTTATTTTGATTTAAACTTCAGGTAAAAGAATACCAATGAAAATCAAATAATATATTCCAGATATTAAAATTGTGAGGCCGAAATTGACGAAGGATTAAAAGAAGGATAGCAAGTAACATTAGAGGTATTGAGCTTAAGCATCTCAGGTATTAGAGTTCTACAGTTGAACTTGAGTTCCATTAATTGAGAAATGAGAACATGAAAAACCTATGCACAAAAGTTATGCTAAGACGTTTTAGACATGTCGAGTTAAGTTAAATTTGACCGACACTTAGAGTACAATTCAAAACAAAATTTTAAAGAAAATTAGACTAAGCCCTCTAGGCTTACAATTAAAAGAGCATTAGATTAAAGAACTCTAGGCAATGAATTGGTCCCCTCATGATCCTCTCTCTCCCCATTTTGCTTCTAGGCATAGCACACCTTGTCATCTGCATGGTATGGTCACCATGGTTCTGGCTTTGATTTTTTATCTGTAGTAATTCTTGTCAAATAGGTCGAAACTGCATAAAGCTATCGAATGTCAACAATCTTATTAGTCTCAATATCCACACAAGTAGGTTGTAGTCCACCCCAAATTCTAAAATAAAAACTTTATTGACCTAACAAGGTAGTGACTACTGCCATTGCAAAGCTACAAAATTCAAAAATAAAACAAAAAAGTTATCAAATGTCAACAATCTTACTAATCTCAATATCCACACAAGTAGGTTGTAGTCCACCCTGTTAGAAATAATAATTACTTCAGTTAGCTTTAACTTTTACTTGAGTTACTATTTAGACGTTTAGTTCATAAATGCAACAACATGTTTTGCATGCATGCAAAAGCTAGGTTAGAGCTTTTAGGGTTTTCCATAAGTGTTTAAATACACATTAGATTATTGTTTGTATTATATCAGTTGATCTCCGTTTATGAATAAAAATTGAAGAGCCGTAGCTCATTCCGCATTATCTTTGTTTATTTTCTACTTCCAATCTTCAGTTTGGTATCAGAGCTTAGGAGAAGATCAAATTGGTAGCATAAATTTCAAAAGAAGCCAAAGTCGTAGCTTTGAATAATTTTCACATAATTTTTTCTTTTGGAGAAATTATTAAAAACAATTTTTTTTTGAAGTACCGCGCCCTCCCTATAGTCCAAAGCGCAGTAGTTTCCGCGCCCTTCCTATAGGCCAAAGTGCGGTAGTCAGTGAAGACCCGCGGCAGTTAGGGCAAGAGAAGAAGATATTTTTTTTGAAAAATATATTTTTCTTCATTTGTTTAAGAGAGTGATTTTTTTTTACTTTCACGGAGTTGTTTTCTTTTACGAGATTCTGTGAGTAAGAATTTTTGTTTTTACAAAAGAAGAATATATTTTTTCAAATCTTGTTTAAGAGGGAGACATTATTTTGAAAAAAGAGGAAGGAGATTATTTTGAAAAAGCCAGCGAAGGACACCACAGCATCTATGGCTTCTAGCAGCAATCAATCTCAGATTTCTCCTCTTACAGGGAAAAAGGACTATGATGTCTAGGCCACGAGGATGGCGGTTTATCTCAGGTCAGAAGATGCATGGGAATATGTCGTGTATGGCTATTCCGAACCAGCAGATGATACAACTTTTCAAGCCCTTTCAAACAAAGAAAAGGATGTCCTGCGAGCGCATGGGAAGAAGGATGCAAAGGCATTGCATCTCATAATGAATGCTTTGGATAACAGCGTATTTTCAAATATATCAATGTTATTTCATGCCAAAGCAACATGGGATACCTTGGCGACCAGTTATCAGGGTGCTGGTAAGGTACAGACAGCTACACTCCAAAATTTGAGAAGAGATTTTGAAGATCTGAAAATGAAAGAATCAGACTCAGTAGATTCATTCATGACCAAAGTCATGGGTATTTTTAATCAGCTTAATATTTATGGTGAAAAGATGGAAGATCAAAGGGTGATTGAAAGGGTTTTGAGATCCCTACCCCACAAATTTGAGTTGAAAGTTTCAGCGATTGAAGAAGCAAAGGATCTGAGTACTCTCTCTATAGATGAGTTGACCGGATCTTTACTTTCATTCGAATCTAGATTCAACATGAATGAAGAATCCTCTTTGGAGAATGCTTTCAAAGCACATGTCTCATTCTCAAGAGGAAAAGGGAGAGGCATGGGCAGAGGAGGATCAAGAGGATGAGGCAGAAGTGGCCGAAGTAATGGCAATGGAGATCAAGATCACCATCATAGCCATGAAGGTGGAAACTGCAACAAAAAAAAGTCAAATAAATCTAATATTCAGTGTTATTATTGCAATAAATTTGGGCACTATGCTCATGAATGTAAAAAGAAAAAGTTTGAACAAGCAAATCATAATGCTAATGTGACTAATACCTCTAAGGATAAAGATGATATGTTATTCCTTACATGTCATGCTGCACACGAAAGCCCAAAGGGACTTTGGATTTTAGATAGTGGCTACAGTAACCATATGACAGGTGACAGAGGTTTGATTGCAGACCTAGATGAATTAGTGAGGACAGAGGTCAAAGTTGGCATATATGAGGTAGTTCCAGTTCTTGGCAAAGGAGTGGTCAACATTCTGACCAAACAAGGCCAACAAAAGACAATCTCAGATGTCTATTATGCTCCATGATTGAAGCATAATATGCTTAGCATTGGGCAACTCACTGAAAACAAATATAGACTTGTCTTTGATGGATCAGACTGTGAAATTTATGACAAACCCCCAAATCGATAGTTGATCATCAAAATACAAGTGACTAGGAACAGGATGTATCCACTAGTCATGAATTGCAGCAGCAAGGTAACCTCTTTTACTCAAAAAGCCACTTGCATGGATGATTATTGGTTATGGCATTTTAGATATGGACATCTTCACTTTGGTGGTCTCAAGTTTTTGCAGCAAAAAGAGATGGTAAGGGGATTACCCCCTATGAAGGATCCAAAAAGCAGTTGTGAGTGTTGCATCATTGCAAAGCAGCACAGGGATAGCTTTCCTAAAGGTATGTCTCAAAGGGCACATGCACCTCTAGAACTTATTCATACTGATCTAGTTGGACCAATGAAAACTCAATCGATTGGTGGAAGCTTTTATTTCCTTACATTTATTGATGATTTCAGTAGAAAAACATGGGTATATTTCCTTCATCAAAAGTCTGAAACTTTTGGCAAGTTCAAGGAATTTAGGGCTCTAGTTGAAAAACAAAGTGGTTATCAACTCAAAGTATTGAGATCTGATGGAGGGGGAGAGTATGAATTAAAGGAATTTCATGATTACTGCAAGCATCATGGAATCAAGAGGCAATTCACTACAAGATATACACCTCAGCAGGATGGTATTGCAGAACGCAAGAACAAAACCATCATGAATATGGCAAGGAGCATGTTGAAAGGAAGAAATTTGTCCCATGAATTTTGGGGAGACGCAGTCGCTTGTGCTGTTCATGTGATGAACAGATCTCCCATTGAAATTGTGAAGAACAGAGTACCAGAGAAAGCATGGTTAGGTATGACTTGTAATGTTTCTCATTTCAGAGTATTTGGTTGTGTTGCTTATGCTCATGTTCCTAAATAGCTAAGAAAAAAGCTAGACGACAGGAGTGAGAAATGTATGTTTCTTGGATACTGTGAACAAACTAAAGCCTACAAGCTGTATAACCCTATTACCAAAAAGGTTATTCTCAGCATAGATGTTTTGTTCAAGGAGGAAGAGTCATGGAATGGAACCATAGACAAGGGTATGGGAGCTGTAATACCCTAACCAAAAGATGGAGAAGATGAGGAGCTGATTGGACAACAAGATCCAGTAGCATCTTCACCAATAGCAAATACTCAAGAAAGAATGCCTAGAAACTCAGTTCGAGGTGAAGCATCAAGTCCGCAATCAGGTAATGAATCTGATCACAGTAATAAAAAGACTAGAAGATTGACAGATATTTATGATGAATTGGATGCAAATACCAATTATGTTTTTATTGCTAGTGAACTTGTGTTTTATGAAGAGGCTGTAAAACAAGAGCGTTGGGTAAATGCTATGGACGAAGAGATAGATTCCATTGAGAGAAATGATACATGGGATCTAGTTGACCTACCAAAGAATAAGAAATCCATTGGTGTGAAGTGGGTTTATAAAACCAAACTCAATGAAAAAGGTGAGATTGATAGGTACAAGGCAATGTTAGTAGTAAAAGGTTTCTCTCAACAACCAGGAATTGATTTTGGAGAAACTTTTGCGCCAGTGGCAAGATTGGACACAGTAAGAGCAGTCCTAGCAATTGCAGCACAGAAAAAATGGAAAGTGTATCAGATGGATGTCAAGTCGGCATTCTTGAAGAAGAAATTTATGTGGAGCAGCCACATAGGTATAAGCATGACATCTAGTTAACACATCCGTTACAACTTAATGGAAGAAAAAATAAGAAGAGTGTGAATATTTTTTCAGTAAATTAACCCTAGTTGACATGTGATAATATAAGAAGACTCGTACCAATATATTAATGATACTTAGAAAATGATGGTTGTCTATACGTGAATATATGATTGAAGAAGAGACCAAATAATGAACAAAAATAAGGATGGAGGGTTACAAAACCTCGTCCGACTTACAAAAGAATAGAAATAGATAAAATACAATAAAAGAGATAAGAAATGTGGGAATAAATAGACATGTGTAGATTGAAATATCAAGTAAACATTGTGGAGTGTCAGGTCGATAGCATACCAACCCTACCTAGGTTAGACATTAGAATTTGACTATGTGCAGAAGAGGAGGTAACTACGACAACCCTAGGAGGTTGTGAGGAACAATGAGTTGATGATAAGCTAACCCTATTTGAGATGAGAAATGTTCAATCTGATGTGGAAGAGGAAGCCACCATGATGGTTCCCAATTTTGAAGAAGACCTACAATTGGTAGATACATGCCTCGAGGTATTGAAAATATATGAAATGTAAGTTAATGAATCCCCACTTATGACCTCTCTTGTATTGAATTATCTCATAGTCAATTATATTTAAGGAATCAATTAAAACTAGAACCTAGTTCCTCATCAATATGGGGTCCACTACATGAAAATGGACAATTAATTAAAACATATGGCTATAAAATTAGGAAGAGTGGGGAATTGGATAACTTTACCTCATAAAATCACGACAATAACTTAATTGTTTGGTTCAAGAATTTGTCAGAAATTCTCCCTACTAAATTTAATATGTGAGGAAAGTCAATCACCAAAAAGTGAGAAGTGAATTGAAGAGACACACCCGAAAATGGGTGGTTTTAAAGAGTATAAATAAAATTCTTCCTAGACAAATGAATTGGAATACATTAGTAATAAGAAATAAAACTCAAATCAAATTACATTATTCAAAGATAAGAGTCGACCGATACTTGTAATTTAGTTTATTCCATAAGTCCATACAAACACGCCAACTCAACTAATTTTGGATATCTTGTCAAATAATAATAAATCACCTCCTCCACCCCCTCCACCGCCTCTTTAAAATTTTAATATCTCCACAAAAATGTCGTACAACACCACTGGACATATTCCACTGTATGAGGGAGATGAAGATACCAAGAGACATTAGTCTATGTGAGAATTGTTGGGAATCTCAATATATCCCATGTGAGGGAAAACAAATGGCACAATTTGTTGGAGCACTAAGAAAAACGAGTACTTATCGTGTTCATGAATTACACAAAAATCCAAACTAAAACCAATAATGAAATCAAACAAGGATTCTTTCAATCCTCAAAACCTGTGATGTTCAACACCTGGTTGGGCAAAGACTAAAAGAAATATAGCAAATTCAAGTAGAATCGATGAGGGACTATGAAAATAAATTCAATTATTTACTTAGTCAAATACCATATATGATTGATGTTGAACTCCAAGTCCAATGGTTTGTGGTTGGATTTCTACAAAGAATAAGGCCCCCTTTGCAAATGCACAAGATTAGAACATACGAAGGTGCCATTAAAAAAGCACAACAAATTGAGTGAGATGATGATGGTACAACCATTCTAAGTAGGAAATTAGAAGAAAAGTTGAATATTATGCAAGGATCCATCAAATAACTTGCATTAAAAAGATCAAATCAGTGGTGCACTATATGCAAAAAAATTCGGGCATAGTAAATATGAATGAAAGTATAGAGAACCGACTAAAACACACCAAGATGTATGATCAATGCATACATAATGCTATTGTGAAATATACTAGAGTATGTGAAACAACACCATAAACAACTACCCACACAATTTAAATAATAAAGAAAACAAAATAGTGTACCATATGTGAAGAATCTTCTCATAACACAGCAGAACACCAAACTAATGGAAAAAGCTAGCCAAACTATCAAAAAGTATACTACACTCAGTCGAATGGATATAACCAACAAAATAATTGATATGTAGGTAGGGGTTGAAAAAGATGCAATGGATGTGGTCGATATGGAATAAGAGGAGGTCGAAACGGAGGACATGGAAGTTTCGATAGAAAATACTCCTTCGTTTGTTACAAAGAAGATCATGTAAGTCTAGATTGTCCCCTCAAAGACAAAATGGACTTGAAATTTTGTACTGAATATGGAGTTAGAGACTGTTCCTTGGAATATTTCCTTATTATCTTGGAAAATATAATCAACGAGAAAAATTTAAAGTTATTACGAAGCGTATTGAAATATAAATCTTTGAATTCGAAAAACCTACATGTAGTCATTAGATCGGGATTGAGAAATAATGAAAACATAATTCAACAAGGATGCAAGAATGGAAAAGAACAATATCATGATCCAAAGAGAGAAAGACAAATATATAAAGAAGATATCAAATTCATCAACAATCTATCCAAAGAAGAATATATTCATAACAAAAAGGGACTGAAGCGACCAGATAGGACCACTACACTTCATGAATTTTTAACCTTTTTGGGTGAAGAAGAGTCGATTGCACATCTCTTTGAATTGATGGAGATTATGAAAAACTATAAAGGAGGGAACAAACCTATGAAAAAAATGTCACTTAAATCATGAAGATAAATTTGTTGAATACTTTGACCCATAGGTCAATCTAGAGACCAAAGGAATTTTTATCCCTAAAGTTGTAGTCAATTTTGGATCTCAAGTGGATATATTACCTAAAGACACATGGAACATATTGGGATGACCTAACCTTATATACTCAAGGAACTTCTTGAAACTTGCAGGTGAGATATTTGTATAACCTATTGGATTGCTAAGAAATGTTGAAACAACAATCATGGGAATTAAACAAAATTCAACTTTTAAATAATCGACATAATGGAAAGAATGATTGCATATCCTACCTTATTCAGTCGACCATGGGGGAGAAAAATGAAGGCAACCATTTCTCTAGTGAAAAACATAATTAAATCAAATGAGATGGGAGAAGAATAATCATCCCTTTGGGTCCTAAATAAGACAATCCCTGGTCAAATCCATGCGATGAATATGGAAATGTCTGAAAACTCTACTAAATGCTCCAAATTAATCAAGACCATGTTGAGACAAATAAACAAGGAGAATTACATTTGGGCTCTCCTCTCTCAATTGGATAGAATTCAAACACATAAATATATGAGTGGTAGATGGAGAATTATAAATCCAAAAAAAGAGATTGCTAGTGACCATATAATCCATACCTAAGAATAGTTTTCAAACATGTTTCTCTATCTAGTCAGTTACAAAAGTCGAAGAGAAGAAAATCCGACAATACCCTAGTTTGACAACAATGGATATTGAATCGACTAACTTACCAAAATTGAGATTCAAGCAAGGATATTCTCATGTAGATCATGTGGATGAAGTATCGAAAAATATGGGAGATTAGGGTTGACTGCGAACCCTTGTTTAGTCATTTACTTTTCAAGCAACATCATGATGGGGAGTTCATGTGCAACGGATTCAAAATTGGACAACAACAACCAATTATTTTATTGAAATATTTGGTGTAAATAAGCTCACAATTGTAACACAAATCACAAAATTTAAACTTGGCTACGACCCTAAGATGTATATTCAAGAATGGGAATGGGAATGGCTTAAAATTAGCTATAGAGATGAAAGAGTGTGGTCATATTTGTTCCTCGATGCATTCAAATATCTTCCCAATAAATGGTACAGAATAGAAGAATTACATGGAGATACCTTTAAATGGGAAAATATAAAATAAAATTTTGTGAAGGATTTCTCCTTTGTGCTAGTAGGAAAAAAATTGGAAGAAGTAATGCAAATAATCCATAAATTTGTAGAGGAAATAATCAAAGGAAACAATAAAAATAAGGGTAAGGAGAAAGTCAACATAGGGTCAAATTTGACTTGCAATAGAATTGTACGCCATGAGAATCATAAAATAACATAACTTGAGATGGAAAATGAAATTTTTAGATGGAACAAAGACCACCCAGAAGTGGTAAAAGAAATAATTTATATGTACTTAAAACCACCAAACAAGAAAAAAAATGAGGGTAAATGTCACGTCCCCGATCCCCTCAGTTCCCTTTAGAGTGATGGGAGAACAAACTGCTACTTTTTTTTTCTTCTAGAATCCAAACTATTCACCTTTTTCACAACTGCAATGATCTCAGTCCGCAATCTGCAATTCCGTAAGCAGCAATCCACAGCCGCAAGCCAGAAGTTGGATGACAAAACACTAATTACATAGTGTTGAAAACACCTCTCCGACTTCCGCAGTTACAAAATCCATAATGCGGGACTCAGAAAGTCCGAGTGCCAGTTACACAGCGTCGAAAACACCTCTTCGACTTTTGTTGTTTCAGATTCTGCGATGCGGGACTTGAAAAGTTGGATCGCCAATTACATGGTGTCAAAAACACCTCTCCGACTTCCACAATTCCGCATTCCGCGATGCGGGACTCGGAAATTTAGAGTGCCAAATATCCAACCTCCAAGACTTATGCTTCCAACTTCTGCACTCCGCAGCCTACGATGTGGGAGTCGGAAGTTCGGAATGTGAATTCTCTAACTATGAATATTTCCACTTTCGACTTCCGCACTCCATAGTCTGCAATTCGGGATTCAAAAAGTCTGAAAACCGAATCTCCAAATGCGAATATTTCCACTTCCAACTTCCGCAGTCCGCAGTCCGTGATGCGGGAGTCGAAATTCGTAACACCAAATCTCCAACTGTGAATATTTTCAACTTCTGCAGTCTGCGATATGGGATTCAGAAAGTCGAAACTCGTTAACATCACGCTGAGAATTCACACCTCTGGTTTCCGCAATCCGCAGTCCGCATTGCGGTTTTGGAAGTTCAGAAGTTAGCCAATTACCCCTGTTAGAACAAACTTCCCAAGCCAATATATTCTTCATCCTAAGTCCATTTTGGGAAAATTCGGTACCATTGGAAATATCTTGGCGAGCCCTATGCAACTACATGATCCTCTATTGCATTCGATGACTTTGATTCTGTCCTTTTTCCAACCTAAAAGGTGGCCTCAAGCTTCCTCAAGGCCTCTTCTCCACTCTGCAAGGCTCTTATACTACTCTGTCATGGCCCCTTTCCTTCATCTGATCCACAGAGGAATCCTAAACACCAAAGGGGGGTGTCTATTTCTTCCCCAAATCCCTCACTGAACTCTCTGCGCACTCAGTGCTTCAACCAAACTGTTTCCTATTCATCAATGAACATATTTACATATAAGTAAAACACATGGAGGCAAAACAAAATTGTATTAAGCTTATTAACACACGCTCAGATTACATTTACCAGCTTTAATCATAAGAAAAATAACAACATAAATACAAGTATATAGTTCCATCAATAAGCTGGATCAATCCCTGCATTTTGTTATAAGCAAACACTCATTCATTTATATAGAAATGGCATAACCAGAGGAAACAAGAAACACTTATCTTTAATTGAAACCACTAGGAAAATGGCTATGGATTGCGACATTCTAGCCCAACCATAGGTCTCTTCCCATCCTATAGTATTTCATTACTCAAAGACCACCCCTGAGCTGGGGCTATGTATCCACTAAGGAGGAATTACCCAGGTTTGCTCACAGCTTTGGTTTCACACCAAAAGTCATGCTAAGGCAACACATAGTTGGGTTTATCAAGCATGCCAAGAGACAAGGGAGGAGGAAGCTAAGGCAGTGAGCTCAATCACATAGCTACGGACTCAATCAAACAATATTCACTGATTTTATCAAGTGGTTCCAACCTCTGATCTCTCTTCCACAGTGTGTCATCCACGCTTAGATCTCCTCAAGGTTACGACCGAAAGGCTCTGTCCCGCGTGTTCTATTTAGGGTTAATAGATCTGGGTTTCTCTATTGATGTAATTGTAACTTCGAAATGTATTTCACCTATGTATATTGTACTCCTATAGAGATGTTATTATTCCTCTATACGAAAGTGTCATCATTTGTATTGTCAAGTGTCACAAGTGTCGTAACTTGCAGTGATGGGTTATTAGACCACCAAGTGTGGGGTCAGCCCTGATTAGTATGACCATGGGTTATTAGATTGAGTTAGACAAGTCAACCCTGCTAGGTTATTATGCAGGTTAGGTCATGTATAAATAAAGTGCGGGAGGCACTCTATTTTATCATCTCATTGTTCACTTCTACACCCATTGGAAAGTGGCGCACAAGTGAGGAAGGAGGAGTAGCTACTAGAGAAGACTATCTCTTGTACTTGGGTTGTATAATTGCTCTTTCTATCTCCGAGGAAGTTGTGGGGTTTTTCACCTTTATGGTTTTCCCCAGTGAAACTCTGTGTGTCTATTGTCTCATGTGATTGCTTGGTGTGATTGATATGCATTGTTATGCTTGATATGTTGTACATGTTATTCTCTCAGTAAAGATCCTAGAGTATGTTGAATTAATGCTAAAAAATTAACATGGTATCAGAGCCAAGGATAATTTTAGGGGCGAAATTTAGCCCATGGGCTATATTTCCATGTTGTTTTCCAAAAATCGATTTGCCAATTTGCATTTTTTGAAGCCCCATTTCGCCCAATTTTGACGAGGTAAACTTTTTTCACTTTAAAAATCGCCAAATTATGATATAAACTATATAAAATCCTTAGAAATTGAAATAATTTTAGAAAATTATTGTCAAATATTTTATAGTTGACATTTTAAGAATTGGTAAGATTCGCCAAGGTTTATACACTTTTAAATAAGTATGGGTCCTTAAAATTATCCCTAAATTCAGAGCTAACCTGAGAAGAAGACACTGTGCAGTTGCGGAAACTAGGGTTTACTATTTATTGGGTTTCTCTCCACAGATGTTGAAAGGAAGTAGGGTATTTTGACTCTCCTCAGCAAGGCACATCTTTTTGTCCAATCAGAATTCAATTATGGACACTTTCATTTTTGGCCCTAAAAATTAGGGTTTCCACAAAAATAGGAATTTCTGAAATCTGACATAGATGGAAGCTCCTTGGAAAAATCAAATTTTAGAGCTTTGGATCGAACTTTTTGGTTGGGTGAAGCTCCGGGAAACTCAAACCCTAATTCAGGGTCCTCCTGAGTGAATCCGGGAAGACTAAAAGGAATTTCTGAAGGGTGAAACTTTGCAGTTTTCAATTTATGAATATACCAAGCTAATCAACTCATCAAGGCGCATCTTTCTGTCCTTTGAGAAAGTTGAAATTCACATTTTGAATGTTTAGGGTTTCTCTGACAACCCCTAATCCAGCACCAGATCCAAATCTCTGCAAATCAAGTGGTAAGACCTAAATCTTTTCTATTTCCATTTGAAGTATTCTCTAAGATGTCTCACCACACCAATCTTGAGGATAATCTTAAAGGGGCTGATAACTTCCGAGCATGGAAGTATAGGATTGGGTTAATCCTAGAAGAAAATGAATTGGATACTTACATAAGTTCTGAGGTCCTTGTCCCAGAGGAAGAAGAGGCTAAAGTCTTGCATAAGAAGAACTTGGTCAAGGTAAAGAGGATCATTGTTGATTCTATCAAAGACCATCTCATACCACATGTGTCATCTCTAAAGACACCCAAGGAGATGTTTGATTCCCTGACCAAGCTATTTGAAGGGAAGAACATAAATCGGAAGATGACTCTGCGGAATCAATTGAAAGGGGTAAAGCTTCAGAATGGAGAGACCATTCAATCCTAATTCTCTAAGGTCTCTCAGATCAAGGAACAACTTGAAGCTGTGGATGAAGTAGTGGAGAATGGTGAAATTGTTATGACCACTTTAAATGGCCTACCTAGGTCATGGGGTTCCTTCATTCAAGGAATTTGTGCAAGAAGGAAGTTGATCTCCTTCAGTAGACTATGGGAGGAATGCTCACAAGAAGAGGCTAGGCTTGTAGCCTGAGAAGAAAATATGGGAAGTGAAGATCAAACTCTCACAGCTCACACCAAAATAAGGAAGTCCAAGAAGGAGCACTCTCATCACAAAAAACCTTTTCACAATCATCAAAAGGGTAAGAAGGATCTGAGATGCTTCACATGTAATGAGAAGGGACACTTTGCTGCAGATTGTCCCAAGAACAAAAAGGGCTTCAACAACAACAACAAGAATGTAAACAAGAAAGATATCATGCTCATGTTGTTGAGGATGATGAACCTCCCAAGAAGAAGGGTAGAGCAGAAAGTGATGACTCATCTAGTGAATATGAATATGTTCTAATATCTGCTCTCACAGGTACTATCTCTCATGGATGTAATGATTGGCTTATTGATAGTGGGGCTTCCAAACACATGTCTGGGTTTAAATAATCTTTTGTAAATCTATCTGAACATGAGTCGCCCCATAAGGTGAAACTTGGGGATGACTATCAATATCCTATCAAAGGAAGTGGTGAAGCCTCCTACAACCTAGACTCTGGGAAGTCCTTGAAGATGAAAGATGTTCTATATGTACATGGGCTTAAGAAGAACCTACTCTCCATATCTGCATTGGATGCAAAAGGCATGAGGGTTGCATTTGTAGATGGTCAAGTCCTAATGTGGCCAAAGGGTAAAAGTATAGATGATGCAGTAGTGATTGGAGAGAAAGAGGGAGGATTGTACAAATTGAAGGGACAACCTGAACATGCTATGGTACATGAATCCATGGATCCAAGTGAACTTTGGCATAGAAGGATTGCACATGTGCACTATAGAGCACTACCAATTGTAGGTAAAGATGTAGAGGGTCTTCCTGAAATCAAGACAAAGCATGAAGGGGTTTGCAAAGGATGTGCAAAAGGAAAGAACATTAAGAAGGAATTTCTGAGCAGTGAAAGCAAAGATAAATGAATCTTGGAAATTATCCACTCCGATGTATGCGGTCCGATGTCATCCAGTTCTCTGAGTGGGTATGTATACTACGTCTCTTTCATTGACGATTTCTCTAGGAAGACTTGGGTTTGCTTCTTGAAGAACAAATATAAAGTGTTTGATAAGTTCAAGGAATTCAAAGCCTTGATGGAAAATCAAACTAATAAGAAGATCAAGACATTTAGATCCGACAATGAAGGAGAATTCACTTTAGGTGATTTCAAGAAGTTATACATTGATTCACGGATTAAGAGGGAGTTGACTGCTCCCTACAATCTACAACAAAATGGGGTTGCAAAAAGAAATAATAGAACAATCATGGAAGCAACACGAGCAATGCTACATGACCAGGATCTGCCTATGCATCTATGGGCAGAAGCAACTAGGAAAATTGTATATGTGCATAATAGAACACCTCACAAGATATTGGACAATAAGACACCTGAAGAGGTATTCTCTGGTAAGAAACCTAAAGTCATCCATCTCAAAATATTTGGTTTTCCAGTATATACACATGTTCCAAAGGAAAAGAGGACAAAGCTAGATCCTTCAGGAAAGAAGGGCATCTTTGTGGGGTACAGTGAAAGCTCGAAGGCTTACAGAACATACTTTCCATGGTTCAAGAAGATCGATGTTAGCAGGGATGTAACATTTGATGAAGACTCGACTTTCATCATGTCAAGAAAGACACCTGTTGAAGATCATGAAGAACCAAAAGAAACCAGATTGCAAGACACCACCATGAATGAAGCAATTCCAGAAGCAGATCGTGAAGTTGAAGATCCACAAATACCTGTAGGTCCACCCCGTAAGAAGAACTCTCACAAGAGGAAACCTGCATGGGCTAGAGAGCTCATTCAAGATGCAGAAAGATATGGCATTCCAGAAGAAGAACATGGAGAAAGGAAAAGGACTAGATCACATACCAGTTATGTTTCCCTACTCTGTGATATTATGAACAAAGAACCTTCCAGTTATGAAGAAGTGGCGGAAAAGAAAGAATGGAAAGATTCCATGGTCGAAGAATACCAATCGATCATGAAGAATGATGTTTGGGATATAGTCCCCATACCTGAAGGGAAGTTGGTTGTGACTTCCAAATGGATCTACAAGATCAAGCATGCTGCAGATGGAAGCATAGAAAAGTACAAAGCGAGATTTCTAGCTCGTGGCTTCTCCCAGAAAGAGGGAATAGACTATGAAGAGAATTTTGCTCCTGTAGCCAGGTACACTTCCATCATATCAGTACTTTCCCTAGCTACAGTGATGAAATGGAAGATACACCAGATGGATGTCAAGACAGCTTTCTTGAATGGTGTAGTCGAGGAGGAAGTGTATGTGGGGAAGCCACTAGGTTTCGAGACACATGACAGGGAGTCATATGTGTGTAAGTTGAAAAAATCCTTGTATGGCTTAAAGCAAGCTCCTAGGACTTGGTATGGTAGGATAGATAGCTTTTTATCCAGTTTGGGATTTACCAAGAGTAAAGAAGATTCCAGCCTTTACTACAAGGTTGAGGAAGGAAATCCTGTGATACTACTTTTGTATGTGGATGACCTGTTTGTTATAGGTGAGGACGGATTGTTTGCCGACACCAAGAGGAAGCTTGCTGCCGAGTTCGAGATGAAGGACTTGGCGATGATGCACTATTTTCTAGGCATGGAGGTGTGGTAGAGTGCAGATGGAATCTTCCTTGGACAACGGAAGTATGCATTAGAGATCTTGAAGAGGTTGGGGATAATGGACTGCAAGGCCATGGCCACACCTATGGCATCGAACCTGAAGCTTATGTGTGATGCTTCATCTGATCCAGTTGATGTCACTGTGTATTGTCAGATGATTGGATCCTTGATGTACCTGACGAACACGAGACCAGATATTTGCTTTGCGGTGAACACATTGAGCCAGTTCTTGATGGATCCCAGAGGTGTTCACCTGGTTGTTGTAAAGCATATTCTGAGGTACCTGAAGGGTAAAATTGATTATGGGCTCAAGTATGATGCGAATCAAAAGTTTAAACTATAGGGTTATGTTGATTTAGACTGGGCAGGCAGTGCTGCAGATAGGAAGAGCCATTAGAGAGATTTTGAGGTCAAAAAATGGCCTCCTAAGAGATGTACTACAAAAAATGAGATATATTAAAATATTATGAATTGGGGGTTTTATGGGGTAGGTTTATATGACAAGTCACCTCCCACACTATTTTCTATGCACAATATAAATAACCATGGTTGAGTTGATTTTCAAAATTTACTAGAAATAAAATTAATAAAATAAGTCTACATTGATGTGACTAAGATTCATTGTAAATTCCCAAAAATTTATTGTCCTTTAGCATTTATTTGTCTTGAACTTGCAAATGAAATTAAATAATAAAAAATATTTTTAAGAGCTATTTTTTTAATTTTATGTTGACTTTTATATTTAGTACTTTTCTCATGAATTTAATATAATGTAATTTAATTGAGAATTTATTTACATGTAAAATGTTAATAATATTATTATAATCTACATTTCATTATTATTATTATTATTATTATTTATTAAATCTATTATTATTCTTTATTAGTTTGACATTATGTTATTAAATAGAATGGAGTGGATATATAATTTAAAATTAAAAACATAAAAATGATAATATATTATTTTATAAAAAAATGTGAAAGGACTTTCTTTATGAATTAAGAGTACTTCACTTGAAAATGAAAATAATATTATTTTATGAGAAAGTGTGAAAAGACATTCATTATGAGTACTTTACCTGAAAATGACAATAATATTATTTTATGAAAAGACTATCATTATGAGTACTTTACTTTATGACTTAAAAGTACTTACACCACTACCTTGGTTAACTATGTGTTTTCATCCACCATAGAAAATTTGACAAATAAACATTCTTAACTCATGCAATGCCACCTCACCAAGGGGGATGATGTCATCTACTAGAATGTGATTGGTTGTTTTTTATAGTACATTTTCTTTGCTTTGAGGCCATTTTTTGACCTCAAAATTTCTTTAATGACATCTGGGTGTTGCTTCAGTATGGGATCAGGTGTGATCTCTTGGTTTAGCAGGAAGCAGTCCTGCGTAGCACTGAGTATAGCCGAGGCAGAGTATGTTGTATCTTGTTCGGCTAGTTGTGAGGCAGTATGGCTCTGGAAGCTACTGTCTGAGTTATTTGATCTCCCACTGGAAACTACTGGTATATTTTGTGACAACCAGAGTTGTGTGAAGCTGTCTGAGAATCAAGTGTTCCACGACAGGTCGAAGCACATTGAGATCAAATATCACTATATTAGGGATATGGTGCAGAGAGTAGTGAAGCTCCAGTATGTTGCAATAGATGAGCAGGTTGCAGATGTGCTGACGAAACCACTAGCCAAAGTGAAGTTTGAGTACTTCAGAGAGAGGCTTGGTGTTCTTCAGATTGATGACACTTCGAGGAAGAAGTGATGGACACATTTGCAGGAGCCATTCCAAGCATGGTGACAGGAGGATCCTTCCCATGGCTATGGATGTAAGCACTGGATGATGAGCATCAGGACGATGATCCAGTTACTGCTTTGTATATGCGTTAGTTGGATGCTTTGATTAGTTTGATCATGTATTTGTATATGCATCATGTTGGATTCTTGATATATTTGTATATGCATCATGTTGGATGCTTTGATCAATTTGATCATGTATTTGTATATGCATCATGTTGGATGATTGATATGATCAGGTGGGTCATGTATTTATGTATGTATCAGGTGGATGCATTGTATGATCAGGTAGATCATGTATGATGATATGTATCAGGTAGATACTTTGTATGCATCATATGGATATATTATTTGATCAGGATGAAGCTCCAGATGATATGCATCAGGTTGATGCTATGATGGTGATCAAGATGATCACAGATGACGAGCTTTAGGATGTTGCTCCAGATGATATGCATTAGGATGATGCTACGATGATGATCAGGTTGATCATGTGATGATGTACATCAAGATGATGTATGGTGAGTATCAGGTTGATACTTCGTGGCCATGGACAGGTTGTGCAAGGGTAGCATGTAATACGTCTTGGAGATCTGGACAGGTTGTGCTAGTCACGTAAAAGGCCTCAGATGCTCTTTAGAGATCTTGATTGGAAAGACACTCTTTTAAGGTTTTGCTAGACCACATGTAATACATCCTAGAGATCTGGACAGGTTGTGCTAGTCATGTAAAAGGCCTTAGATGCTCTTTAGAAATCTTGCTTGGAAAGACACTCTTTTAAGGTATTGTGGTAGGGGTCACATGTAATAAGTCGTGGAGATCCAGACAAGTTGTGCGAGACACGTAAAAGGCCTTGGATAATCTTTAGAGGTCTTGTTGGGCAAGACACTCTTTTAAGGTTTTGTGACAGTCACATGTAAAAGATCTTGGGAGATCCGATAGGTTGAGCTGTGTGCTCGTAAAATGCCTGGGATGCTCTTTCAAGGTTTTGTTGATGCACGTAATAAATCCTAAGGATTCCACAGTATGGCCAGTGATGATGAAGACCTATAGGTGTTAGGCCTACATCCAGTATGAAAAGGGACTGGCTCTGTAGAACTTCCTATGACGAGCAGATTGGATATTGATTGAGATAGCAGTAGCAATGACAATGACAATGATTCGCTGACGATGATCTAGAGAAGAAGACTTGTTATAGTAGATCTGTGTCGAGAAATACCTTCCTAGTTAAGAGGGATTGTTGATGTAATTGTAACTTTGGAATGTATTTTATCTATGTATATTTTACTCCTATAGAGATGTTATTATTTCTCTATACGAAAGTGTTGTCATTTGTATTGTCAAGTGTCGCAAGTGTCGTAACTTGTAGTGATGGGTTATTAGACCACCAAGTGTGGGGTCAACCTTGATTAGTATAACCATGGGTTATTAGACCGAGTTAGACAAGTTGGTTCTGCTTGGTTATTAGGCAGGTCAGGTCATGTATAAATAGAGTGCGGGAGGCACTCTATTTGATCATCTCATTATTCACTTCTACACCCATTGGAAAGTGGTGCACAAGTGAGGAAGGAGGAGTAGCTGCTAGAGAAGACTATCTCTTGTACTTGGGTTGTATCATTTCTCTTTCTATCTCTGAGGAAGTTGCGGGGTTTTTCACCTTTATGGTTTTCCCCAGTGAAACTCTGTGTGTCTATTGTATCATGTGATTGCTTGGTGTGATTGATATGCATTGTTATGCTTGATATGCTATACATGTTATTCTCTCATTAAAGATCCTAAAGTATGTTATTCTCTATGGATTTTGGGTGTCTCACAAATCACCCCCCAAGTTCAGGTCTATGGATTCCCCAATGGTTTTCCCTTCTCACCCTAATATCTGAGTGATTTAGGCAATATAAATCGTGTCTCCTTTCCAAATCGTGATTTCTGGTTTATCTCCTGCTCCTTCTACATATTTTTCCTAACTGCATCTAGAATGAATCACCATGGCCTAGGGATGATAAAAAACATCCTCCCATGAGGTGGAGTGACTTATGGGTCAAGCAAACCAATCCCATACCCTACCTTATGGATTTCAGGGTTGCCCATACTCCATCAACCTCATGAACAGTTTTTGGAGACATCCTTACACAGAATTAAATGATAGTTTGGATAGTTAAAGGTGGGTTTCCTAGGTGACATATTGAAGCCTATGGCTCAATCCCATAACCCCCTCACATATCCCTAGTGGATACATAGTTCCCACTCATTTAGTTGCACCCATAGCCATCCCTTGGTATTTTTATTACATGATATTTACATCATTTTACAATTTCCATGGCTTAATAGCGCATGGATCACACAATGCCAAATACTTGCCCTTCAAGGATGAGCATTCACTAGCGGGGCCTTAGCCTCGAGCTCCACGCTAGGAATCATAAATCACATATGCAAAATGTTTACATAAGAGCCAATATATCCTAAGGGTCAAAATGGGGATATTACAGTAAATAAAAAATCGAGTTTCCCCCATAATACAATGAAATCAACGAAGGATAATGCAAACTAAATGAATCTAAACCCCTTGAATTGATGGAATTAGAGACAAAAATAAAATAAGTAAATATCTCCAACGATGATCAGCCAAATATGGAAGAAATAGGCAACTACTACTTGAGCTAACAAATAGTGGAAATCGTAGACTTTCTCAAGGAGTACCGAGATATTTTTGTACGGGATTAGAAATATCTCAAAGGGTTGGTTAAAAAATGGGTGAGATAAAAATTGAATTGATTTTTCCATACAATTGAGATCTTAAACACAAGGAGATAGTACAAAAATAAATAAAAAATATGCTAGTAGCATAAATTATTTTCCCAATTGACAAATCATAATGGGTAATCCAATGGTTGTCCAACCTAAAAAGCATGATCCAAAGAGGCTTAGAATATGTGTCTACTTCATGGGTCTCAATAAAATTATGGTGACATATTTCTTCCCAATGCCATTCGGAGATGAAATAATTAACAATGTCATATGACTTGAATGCTATCAATTTACAAATGGATTCTCGAGGTATAACCAAGTCTCAATCGTAAAAGAGAATCAAGAAAAATCCACATTCATGATAGATATAGGGCCATTTTCATATAGAGTCGTGCCATTTGGGTTAAAGATAATGTTTTATCACTAATTAGCACCACAACGACCCTAATGGCACCCTATTGACCCTAAAACATCATTGCAACCCTAATAGCATCAAAGCCTCCCCCAAAAAACAATTGTCCCTAATTTGGCTCCTAATGTCCCTTGATTGTAATGCTTTGTTTTTTAATTTACCACCTGAACTACTAATTATTGTTTGTATTATCTTATGATTTTGGAGTTTTTTTGTATCTAGACATTGTGGACCTATGGAATTACTATTCTACAAAAGACATATATGTGTGTGATGTTAATATTATGAATGTTTGTCCTATTTTAATTATGTCTCTAGAATGCAAATTTAATAGAAGATGGATACGTGGATACCAAGTTAAAGTATATGTGTTGAATGGATGGATATGATACCACGTGCATGGTAAATAGAAAAATGATTGCATTATTGTTGTTCATTACTAATGAAATATGTTTACATGACAATGATTGCACAATATTGCATGGTCTTGTGTTTGGAGACTACCCTACAAGTTTGAAAGAGATAAGTGATAGCTGGGCTCCACGAGATGGAAGTACCACGAGGACATGAATTCCAAAAGATAAATGGTATGCAAGTGATGCATTGTTTTTTAGCATAAGTATTAGTTTATTATCATGATGTATGGGTAGGTGTGGGGTTTCTGGAAACTCAACTTCCCAACTTGGTTATTCGATGACAAAACTTGAGTACAACAGTCGCAACATAGTCACTATGTCGATGTAGACATAGTACCTTGTTCCATAGGATGGGTGGACAAATTACCCACCATTTATACTCCAAAACCCGGAGTCATCGGAGGGTTGTGCAACAATGCGCTCCCCAAGGTGTGTGATGATGACTAGTGTGTTCCTGTTGGGGAAGCTTGGTCGATGTAGTTGACACTTCTGCTTACGGGTTCTAACTAGAGTTAGGTCATGTAGTTGACACTCCAGGGTAGTCCAGGAGAGGAAGGATAGGATGTAGAAGTTAGTTGTGAATTAGATAGAAGGTAGTAGGTAGATAGGAATGGCATGCATGTTTTCGAGGGAACTTAATTAATTGTGTGTGTTGAAACCTTGGTTTGATTCTTGTGTTGTAACTCAATATATTATGTTTGTGTCATAGATTATTATGATCTGAGTTAGTGGTAGTAGGTACCCTTCCTTGTAATTGACTTATTAAACTAATTTGAACATAAAGATAATGATATGAAATATTAAATGGTTAACTGATACAATAACTAATGATGTTAAAGTAATTATGTTATATGTATGATTGTTCTACCTTCCTGGAAGATTATTATTATTAATTAGCAGGTATCCATGTGCGAGATGATGTTGCTTATAGTACATATCCGACTTGTGCATATGCTGGCCACACATGCACACTTTGCACATGTATGCTAGTATCGATATACAAATACTTGACATGTTAAATAATTGTATAAGTTGTTGTGAATAACTAACTTAATTGTGCATTAATCCAATACAGATAATGAACGTTTATGTTATTAAGAATATGTGAACATTGTAATAAGTAATTGATTAAGTATCGTCAATTAGAATTGTTGTAAGGAAATTGTCATGAATAAACATAAATATTGTTCCATATGCGTCACTAGAATTGTACTGTTTAATTGTTTATTGTGATTGTTTAAAACCCTTAAGTGTGCTTTGTTTATAAATACAAGAATACTCTGTTGGTACTAGGGTACTTGTCGATTAAACACATAAATATTATTATTATTTATTAATCACTCATTATTATTATTTAATTAATATTAATAATGATAAAAATTTCCTTTACTATAAAGGATAGTGGATCAACTAAATTATTATAGAAATTATTGAGTTAAGTAAGTATTAAATAGGATTGACCGAAAAATTCATGAAAAGTTAAAAAGGAATATTTAATTATTTAATTGGACCAAACAAGTTAAGATAGAATGGCATTACAATCATATTTTTTATTAATTTATTACCATGTAAGACATCATATCCAGATTGGACAACACATTTAAGATACCCACCACTACCAACTTGAAAGGTCAACAATAATAATTATTAAATTATTATTTTATTCGAACATATTTAATGTTTATAATGGTGAGTGGGACTAGTGATTAACCCACTATCTCATGAAGATCCCGAAGGAACATATCAAGAATTATTAATGAATGTGACTGGTTCGAGTCCAAAGAAATTGTCAAGAAAGCAGTTGAGGCAATTAAAAATAGATAGGGGTAGTAAAGGATAGGGAGGATTGAGTCGGTGGAGGATAAAGGATAGAGGAGGGAGATGGACATGCTGTGGGGAGGAGGAAAAAAAAAGGAAGGATTTTGGGGAGAAACAACAGAGGAGGTTTGTTTCTCATTGTTTCAGGGAAACATTGAATTGGTTGTACTCCATTTTTGGGCTCGGGGTTCCAAGAAACTGTGTTTCTTGGAGCTACGAAGTCGGCCAGACTTTTCCAGTTGGCAGGGTGGAAAAATCTATTTGGGAGGTTGAGTTTTCTGGTTATGTTGCAATAAAAAAATATGAATCTGGACAAAACTCACTCACCTACATGTATTTACAGTGTGTATGGGTATTTTTCCACTTATGACTAGTTATTTTCCATTTATTTATTTGCAAGAGTTAAAAGAAAATATGTATACACATATGATGCATGGAATTTCGAAACTTTTATGCAAAATCTAAAACTATGTATAGGATTCAACAACATTTTATTTGGTTTGTACATGTGCATTGAACTAAAACAAAAACAAAAAGAGATTTAAACGTAAACCTGTACATTGAAGAGAACCAAAGGAAATAGACATTTAAACTTAGTTGAAATGTGAAAGTTATTAAATTAATGTATGAACTTCATGGAACATCAAGGACCTGGACAAGTCTTTACATATGGTATCAGAGCTATAGGCTCTAAAACTCGGACCTTAGGGCCTACTTACACCTAGTATTACAATGAAATTTACAAAACAAATTCAAACAAACTGTGTTGCTATTGCTTGCTACATCAAAAAAAAGATAACGTGAAAGAATAGTTGAAACAGGGAAGGATCCCTATGAAATAGACAAGAGAAATTTGTCGCATACTCCACACCTAGGTCTCTATTCTCCTGCAAAACAACACACACATATATATATAAGCTAAAACATAAAACATAACAAAACAAATAAATGAATTATCCCTATATATATAATAAAAAATCAATACATAAGATTTTAATAAACATTAAAATAAAACAATTATGGGCACAAGGCTTCTAAAAATTCAAAATACGTATATGTATATGTGTGTGTGTATATATATATATATACACACACACACATGTCTAACCATTTCCCATCCACAATGATCTTGTTATATGGGCATTCATTGAACCATTGAAACCCACTGCATTTACCCATTTAATTACAAATTACCCAAAAACATAGCATACTTACCGAGCAAGGAAAGGCTTCAAATACGAAATACAATGTTTAGAATGTAACAAGTATATCAAATGGAAAAGAAACAAAGTTGCTTGTAGCATAGGAAATCAAACCTGGAGTCTTCAAAACTTTGAGAAAGTACGCCTCAAGATTGCAAAAAAGAAAACAAAAAACAAAAAATTCAAAATTTTTGAGGAAGCAGATTTATCACAGCAACAACACGTTTCCATTTGAAGACATGAAAATTTCAGTTTTAAACTAGCATCCAAGGAGTCAAAAAATAAAAGGGGAAAATAACAGGATTAACTCCTGGAAAAGTGAGGATGTGTTCTGAAAATTTAGTTTTGAACTTAGTTGCGTTGAGCTAAAATCATTTCACTATTGCCCCATATCCATCTAAAATTGTGCAAAAACAATACAATAACTAGTGAGTATGGAATATTAACATTTCTATGACTCAAGAAGGCAAAGCACTAGAAAACAAATAAAATAAAAAATAGCTTATAATCTCAACTAATATTATTGACTCAATAAGGAAATCAATGGATATCATGGCCTCAATAAGGAAAAGAACTAGGAAATATAACCTATAAATGTAGATGAATAATCTAAATATTACTTACCAATTATCTAGTTTCCAACATCGAATTTAAGATTACTTATCAATTATCTAGTATGCCTCCAGACCTCACAAATGATGAAATTGTCAATGGAAATAGGGTTGAAGTAAAGAGATAAATCTATAGTCCTTTGTAATATCCTGACCAAGATATGGCCAAAATATCAACTCAATGTCAATTTTTTTAATAACTTTTACTTAGTAAATTTTGCAATCTTTTCCGAGGAGAGCATGAAGTAAATGATGGGGACTGAGGTAAGATAGGAGGATGGTAGGATGAACATTCAAATCTGGAAAATGTATGGAATGAGGTGCAACAACGTAAAAACATAATCATATCAGGGATTCCTTGGCACAAGGTACTAGAGCCATTCACTTTTCAGCATCGAGCAAGTCTATGCCTACTTCGAGGCTTCCTAGGCTTCTAGCATATGCCAACAAAACTGGGTAAGGGTACTTGGGGTTTATGGAAGAGTTATATCAGTCAAATAAGTGTAGGTTATGTTCTAGAAAGTGTTTGAGAAGACTTGGGAAATTTTGGGAGGAATTGGGGTTCAATAGCTCACCCGAGATTGTTGAGCTAGTATTTTTTCATGATTTCCAAACAGGGGTTAAAGGATTCAAAAATATTGAATTAGGGACTGATATGGATATTATACTGATTCAATGACCACCTCCAACTAACAAAATGAAAAATGAATGCTTAGAATTGATTTGGCAGTAAAATTGGTGAAACTAGTCTAGAATTGACACCCAACTAGCTAGTCTTGCATTTTGACTCAACAAACTGCTATAATGAACCATAAACTCTATTCTGATGTTTTATACAGCTATGATATGATATATTCAACACATATAACTCGAAATATGACTTCATAACATTCCTCCTTTTATTAAATGATTGATTCGCAAAGAATAATGCCTCACGGTCTAGTTTTTCTATTACAATAGTAGGAGAATGAATATGAGAATAAGGAGATTAATTTGGCTCTGTTATGGAATATATTATCAGTCCATATACAGGTTATATTTCTGATCTTGTTGCACTCTGAGCTACTGGTCTTCACTGGGGCGCCATCATCAAACTAGCTCTCTCCTTCAAGGGAATCATCACCAAATTTAGCTGAGGACAAGTAGGAGTAGAATAATAGTGGATATCAGGTCTGATATTAATATATGAACATTAGAATCCTCTGATATCTACAGATATCAGTGCATTAAGATCACTGGAGGTCCTGGGCGCATTTCTCCATAACTGTCTTCATCATCTAGTGCTCCTCCACCAAATCTAGCTGCAAATCTTATGTAATAGTGGCCTCCTCTCCAAACTAACTGTGTATCTTGAAGGGTGAACTGAAATAGATTTTATTGGCTTCAATAACATAATCTGAACTTGCATATCACTCACTGAAACTCATGGGGCCTTGGGGCACATCACCCAAGAAAATTTTTTGAGGCACATCACTCAGCTAGAGGGATCAGAGCTCTCAATGCAAAAATACAAATGACAAAAGTTCAAGAATGGAGTTGGAAACATGACTAAATAGGAGATTTAGCTTGATGAGGAAGCCAATCCACACATGTGGATGAGGGAGGGCGCATTCCTTGAGAGGAATAACAACTCTCTGCTTTCATAACTTTCTTTCCTTCACCTCCTTCACTAAATTTTGGAAAGTGCACCTTAGTTAGCTTTTTTGGGTGTTTCTATTTTCCTTCTGATTGCTTTTCTGAATCTTTCCACTTTCTTTACTTTCCTATTTTATGCTTTTGCCAGTTTTTTTTGTTTGCTTTTGTCAGTTTCTAATTTATTTTTCCTTGTCTTCTTTCCTCCTTTGGATTCCTTGCTATTCCTGAGATTTGCCACTAAGGAAAGAGTGGTCCACATGACCAATTCGACCTCCTTGCCTAATCATCACCACTTGCCACATTTTATTAGCAATAAACTCTTAATAAAAATATTACAACTCAGAATTAACTCTAACTTCAGCATTTAATTAATTAATTAATAATTAATTAACTCCTATGGTATAATTGCCTCAAAAATACCCCCATTAATTAAATTCTCATTTAATTAATCACTTAAACCCCCTAGGGATGGGAGGATCCAAGTAGTGACCAAGGCCACTAGGGAGGGGACATGACAATCCTCCCTTCCCAAGACTACTTTTCCTCAAGCAGTTTCAAACCAGGATGCTGCAGAATCTTTTCATCTTCCTAGGTGGCATCTTCACTGGGCAGCCCTTTCCACTGCACTAGATATTCCTTGATAATTCTGCTCCTCAAATTCCTCTCTCTTACCTGTAATATTCCTTCTGGTTCTAAGACCAAGTGTCCTTCATCATTGAGAGGAGGAAATATTTCTGAAACTTTAACTTGATGGCCCACTGCTTTCCTTAAGCATGACACATGGAATACATTGTGTATTTTTCTCTCTGCTGGCAGATCCAACTCATAGGCTACTTCACCCATTTTTTCTTATTATTTTGTAGGGTCCATAGAACCTTGGCAATAATTTTTCATCCCCCGTTGTCTTAAGAGTGGTTTTCCTCTATGGCTGCAATCTCAGATAAACCAAGTCTCCTCCTTGGAAAGTTTGATCTGTTCTATTCTTATCTACATTGATTTTCTGCTGATTTTGTGCAACCTACAAATTTTCTTTAAGGGATTTAAGGATATCTTGGCTTTCTTGCAGCCAATCCTTTTCCTTCTGTGCTTTACAATTCCCAAGAACCAAATCTACAAAAGTGGAAGAATCGTACCCATACAAGGCTTTGAATGGGGTCATTCCAATGGACATGTGGAATGTGGTGTTATAGAAGAATTCCCCCAGATGTAACTAGCTGACCCATGCCTTCTGCTGCCCTGTAACATAGTTCCTGAGATAACCTTCCAGTCATTGGTTAACTCTCTTAGTTTTCCCATCTGTCTGGGGATGATAGCTTGTACTGAGGTTTAAACTAGTCTTTACTAATTCAAACAAAGATTTCCAAGAAGCACTGGTGAACTTTTTATCCTTGTCACTGATTATGATATTGGGCAGTCCATGCAATCTAAATACTTCCTTAAAAAATAATGCAACAACTTGACTGGCAGAAATAGTAGAAGTGACAGCAAAAAAGTGAGCAAATTTAGTCAACCTGTCCACTACTACAAAAATATTGTCTTTACCTTGGGATTTGGGAAAACCTGTGATGAAGTCCATTGATATGATTTCCCATTTATGCTCAGGAATTGGAAATGGTTGAAGGAGACCATCAGGATGAGTGTGTTCAACCTTATTCTGCTTACATGCAGAACATTCCCTCACATGCTTTAGAACATCCTCCTTGAGGCCCTTCCAAGTGAACTTCTCTCTTACCTTCTGGTAAGTTTTCAAAAATACGGTATGGCCTGCTACTAGTGCATTGTGGGAAGCCATCAAAATCTGTTCTTTCAACATGGATTCAGTAGTTAGAAAATTTTTTCCCTTGTAATAAATAACATCCTTTATAACTTGGTAGGAATCATCCTGATTTACTCTATCCAACAATTCACAAGCAAACTGATTTTCTGCATATTCCTTAACTAGTTGGGCCTTCCAATCAATGGGTACTTGCAGCAAAGAAAAAGAAGGTTTTCGAGAGAGGGCATCAGCAACTACATTCAACTTACCCTTCTTATATTCAATATCAAAATCATAAGACTGAATTGTACTTACCCATTTCTGTTGTCTATCATTCATCTCCTTTTCTGTCAAGAAATGCTTCAAGCTGTTGTGATCAGTCTTGACTATGAATTTGCCTCCCACTAGATATTGTCTGAATTTAGCCAAGGCATGCATGATGGCTAACATCTCCTTATCATAGATGGAATACAATTTCTCATGGAGCTGTAATTTTCTGCTCTCATAAGCAATAGGATGTTTGTTCTGCATTAATACCGCTCCAATGCCTTCACTAGAGGCATCACATTCAAATATAAAAGGTTGGCTGAAATTTGGAAGTGCAAGTACTGGGCAGCTGCTCATAACTTCTTTCATTCTGTTGAAATCTTTTTCAACCTCCTCATTCTAGCAAAAGGCACCCTTCTTGGTAAGGTCATTCAAGGGAAAGGTGAGTTTGGAAAATCCTTTCACAAACTCCCTGTAGTATGTGCATAATCCAATGAATCCTCTTAGAGTTGTGATGTTCTTTGGGATGGGCCAATCGAGGATGCCTTGGATCTTCTCCATGTGTACCTTGACTCCTTCTTGCCCAATGATGTGGCCAAGATAGACGAGTTCCTTCAACCCAAACTCCATTTGGACAGTTTTGCATAAAAGGATTGTTCTGCGAGAAGGGTTAGAACATTGTCCAAATGCTGCAAATGCTCTTCCCATGTCCTACTATAAATCAGAATGTCATAAAAAAATACAAGTAGAAACTTACAGAGCTGTTTGCCAAATATTCTTTTCATGCAAGACTGAAAAGTTGCTGGTGCATTTTTCAAGCCAAAAGGCATGACCAGAAATTCAAAATGTCCAAAATGGCACTGAAAAGCATTTTTCTAAATATCTTCACTTTTCATTATGATTTGGTGGTAACTAGAACAAAGGTCAGTCTTGGAAAAATATTTATCTCCATGCATCTCATCCATCATCTCATCAATCCTTCGAATAGGATATTTGTTCTTGATGGTTTTATTATTTAAAGCTCTGTAATCAATGCACATGCGCATTGTTCCATCTTTCTTTTTTACCAAAACCACCAATGAAGCAAAGGGACTTGATCTTAGTCTTATGAACCCCATCTCTAGCAACACTTTGATGGTTTTCTCTATTTCATCCTTGAATTTCTTGGGATGTTTGTAGGGTTGGATTTTAATAGGAAAGGTACCAGGTTCCAGCTCTATCCAATGCTTAGTACCCTTGTCAGGAGGCCTTCCATGCGGCAGATCTTCAAACACCTTTTTGTGTTTGTGGAGAAATATTTGGATATCTTCTTGATGTTGTGAAACATCAATGGTGGTAACTTTAGTGGTGATAAAACATTCAGCATCCCACTCTATGTCACCATGCCTCAAAATAGATCTCATACTATGTGCAGAAATAACTTGTTTTGGGTAGGTGTTGACACCTCTCAAAACCACTTGTTTTCCTTCAGTATTTTTAAAGCACATCTGATGGATCTAGTAATTTACCACATGCTCACCAATGGAAAACATCCATTGCACTCCCAAAAAAACATTAGTATCAACAACATAAACAATATAAAAACTATCAGTCACAGTATGGTCACCAATAGTTACCTGCAGCTTGGGAATCCACCGGTCACACTACATATTGTTGTTTTTGCCCAGAATAATGACTGTGAAACCTCAAAATTTTTTTGATTTGAGTTTCCTTCTCTCTACCATGGATGCATCTATGAAATTATGTGTGGAACCCCCATCCACAAAAACTGAAACTTTCTTCCCTTCTATCACTCCCTTAAATCTCATAGTGTCGTAGCGAGGAGCTCCACTCAAAACAACATTTTTTCCTTCTAGTTGTGAGGGCTCTTCTTCTTCTGCTGTATCATACACATCCTCTGCTTGTTCTTCTTCTCTAACTTCTGCACTCATTTATTCCTCATCACTTTCAGAAAAAAACTTCTATGTAGTGAGCCTTACCCTTGGCACATTTGTTCCCCCGAACCCAAGGTTCTTGGCAGGAAAAACACAGTGTTTTCCTCCTTAGCTCATCCCGGTCTCGGAAGGAATAATCTCTTCTATTTTGGGCAGCCACATTTCTGAATGGTGGCCTTTGGTTCTGATTTTTAGCAGGTGCATTAAACTTTGGTGGGTATCTGGTTCTTGGGATTGCATCTTGAAGATCCCTTGTTCCACTCAACACTTCCTGGAGGGTAGTTGGTCGGTAGGCTTTAAATATCCCTTTTAATGGTTCTGCTAATCCTTATGTGAACAGAAGAATCAAGCAGACTTTAGATATATCAGTAACCATTACAACCAAATTTTTAAATTCAGAGATATAAGCTTCGGGAGTCCCGGTCTGCTTAACATGTGCTAGTTCCCTGAAGGCAATTTCAGGATCCCTTCTATCAAATCTCTCCATCAGTCTCTTAGTAAATTCTACATATGTAGTCACTTGGTCATGGCCCAAAGTTCTCATGCCATGGAACCACCAGTCATTGGCTTCATATTGCAAATGCAAAGTTTCCATTCTGATGGCATCCCTTTCAACCATTGGATTCAGCTGAAAATAGGTGTTTAGCTTCTGCACCCAGGAGCTAGCAGTGCATTTTGCTGACCCGTCAAAGAAGGGTAGCTGAACCCTACCAATTGCACTTCTCAATTCATAATTCTGGGTTGGATTCCTATGCCCTCCTCTTGGCTGATTTTTGTATTGTGCTTCACAGGAATCCTTGAAAGGAAGAGCCCTTCTGCACTCTTCACTTAGAGTCTGGTATTCTACATATCGATCTTCCCATGTATTAATTGACTCACTGGGATTCTTAGGTTGTTCTTCCCTATGTTCATTAAGGAATTTTGGCATGGTTTGTTGGGGCTGATATTTAGATTCATCTTTGAATTCATTAGGCCTATTATGTGGACCAATCTTAGAAAATATGATTCCACCAGGAATCTTCCTATCCTCATTCTGAAAGCCACTGCAGCTCCCTTCCAACTCTTTCTGTCCTATTTGCTTAGCAAAAAATTCTCTAGTCTCTTGCATAGATTGAATAATATTATGGGATATATCATGCAGCCCCTTTAACATACTCTGCACAAAAATTCTAAATTATTCCTTATCATCATTTTCAGACATGTTGTTCCCCCCTTGTATTTTCCCTCCAGTAGACTCTACTTCTTCTTCCACAAATGGATCTTCAGGGTTCTTTCCTTTGGGGATGGGTATTCTTTTAGGACTCATAACACAAAAATAAGAGTAGGTTCAGAGGACCATGCTTTGATACCACAATAATATCCTGACCAAGATATGGCCAAAATATCAACTCAATGTCAAATTTTTTAATAACTTTTACTTAGTAAATTTTGCAATCTTTTCCGAGCAGAGTAGGAAGTAAGTGATGGGGGCTGAGGTAAGATATGAGGATGGTAGGATGAACATTCAATTATGGAAAATGTATGGAATGAGGTGCAGCAGCAGAAAAACATAATCAAATCAAGGAGTCCTTGGCACAAGGTACTAGATCCATTCACTTTTTAGCATAGAGCAAGTTTATGCCTACTTCAAGGCTTCCTATGCTTCTAGCATATGCCAACAACACTGGGTAAGGGTAATTGGAGTTTATGGAAGATTTATATCATTCAAATAAGTGAAGGTTATATTCTAGAAAGTGTTTTAGCAGACTTGGGAAAGTTTGGGAGGAATTGGGGTTCAAGAGCTCACCCGGGATTGCTGAGCTAGTAATTTTTCATGCTTTCCAAACAAGGGTTAAAGGATTCCAAAATGTATAATTAGGGACTAATATGGATATTATACTGAGTCAATGACCACCTCCAACTGACATACTTCAAAATGAATTCTTAGAATTGCTTTGGTAGTAAAATTGGTGAAACTAGTCTAGAATTGACACCCAACTAGCTAGTCTTGCATTTCAACTCAACAAACTGCTCTAATGAACCATAAAATCTATTCTCATGTTACATACAGATATGATATAATATATTCAACACATATAACTTGAAATATGACTTCAGAAAATTCCTCCTCTTATTAAATGATTGATTCTCAAAGAACAATGCCTCATAGGCTAGTTTTTCTGTTACAATAGTAGGAGAATGAATATGAGAAGAAGGAGATTACTTTGGCTCTATTCTGGAATATATTATAAGTCCATATACAGGTTATATCTCTGATATTTCTGCAATCTGAGTTGCTGGTCTTCGTTGGGGCGCCATCACCAAACTAGCTCTCTCCTCTAGGGGAATCATCACCAAATTTAACTGAGGGAGTAGTAGAAGTAGAATAATATTGGAGATCAGGTCTGATATTAATCTATGAACATTAGCAGCCTCTGATATCTGAAAATATCAGTCCATTGAGCTCACTGGAGGTCCTGGGTGCATTTCTCCATAATTGTCTTCATCATTTAGTGCTCCTCCACCAAATCTAGCTGCAAATCTTCTATACTAGTGGCCTCCTCTCCAAACTGATTATGTATCTTGAAGGATGAACTGAAATAGATATTATTGGCTGCAATAAAATAATATGGACCTGCATATCACTCTCTGAAACTCATGGGCCTTGGGGAACATCACCCAAGAAAACTTGTTGAGGCACATCACTCAACTAGAGGGCTCAGAGCTCTCAATGCAAAAATACAAATGACAAAAGTTCTTGAATGGAGTTGGAAACATGACTAAATAGGAGAGTTAGCTTGATTAGAAAGCCAAGCCACACATGGGATGAGGGAGGGCGCATTCCTTGAGAGGAATAGCAACTCTCTTATTTCACAACTTTCTTTCCGTCACCTCCTTCACTAAATTTTGGCAAGTGCGCCTTAGTTAGCTTTTCTGGGTGTTTCTATTTTCCTTCTGACTACTTTTCTGAAACTTTCCACTTTCTTTACTTTCCTCTTTTATGCTTTTGCTAGTTTTTTTTGTTTGCTTTTGTCAGTTTCTAATTTCTTTTGCCTTGTCTTCTTTCCTCCTTTGGATTCCTTGCCATTCCCGAGATTTGTCACTAAGGCAAGAGTGGTCCATATGACCAATTCGACCTCCTTGCCTAATCATCACCACTTGTAACATTTTATTAGCAATAAACATTTAATAAAAATATTACAACTCATAATTAACTCTAACTTCAGCATTTAATTAATTAACTCCTATGATATAATTGCCTCAAAAATACCCCCATTAATTAAATTCTCATTTAATTAATCACTTAGACCCCCTGGGGATGGGAGGATCTAAGTAGTGACCAAGGCCACTAGGGAGGGGACATGACATCGTTGGTTAGGGTATGAGAAACCACTTTATAGTGAAAGACTTCCGATAATAGGGTTCTACAAACTCTATACACGACAATCTTATTCAAACATTTTTATTTTCCATTGTAGCGTTCACCTCCTCTACATCGATATTTTCTGGTAGGCGGGAACACTGGAGAAATTTCATGTGAAAGCTTTAGTTGGAAGGTTCTCAAGTTCCAAGAGAGAAATCTTGGCCACCCACACAACCATGCTATGGGAGAACCATCCATATCCATAATGCTCGTGGGAGGGATAACTAAGCTAGGGTGGAGGGACGTGGAGGTGTACAGAGGTCGTCGGTTCTCTATAAAAAAAAAACTGGGGAAATGGTTTCCTTTATTTATAATTTATAGTAAATTATTCAATGATTTGTTGTATATCATCTGGAATTTATGCAAAAATTTTCTCTTCATAGCCTTCAAAATTTCCTTTCTATGCTCCAGGGCTATCAATCACTAATTCTTCCCAATGTCTGTTAAACCTTGCTTTACCTACACCATAAATTTGAGTTTTTGGTAGAAAGTACCCTATTTTATCTTTATGTCCATGCATACAACCTAATGATGATTCTTAAAATATTTAAACATTGCGTAGAAGAATTATAAAGTGACCTATACCCTTCAAATTATGAGTAATTCCATCTGTGTTGCTGGTTAAAAGGGTTGTTGGCTGTCAAGTTACCAAACGGAGACGCTATGGGCATATAAAACATTTGATATGACCAATACCTAGCCACTAGTATTACTTATTAATGATTATCTAGCTTGTATCCAGTGTAATAATTTGGGGTATAAGACTTCACTTCATATTGCTCACTGCCCTCATTCCTCACCGGTTGTCTGGTGGGGTGGGTCCTGTAAAGGAACAAAGGTCAGCCAATAAATCCGGTAGAGACATGCAAGTATAGTAGAGATTATATATAATGTACATAGAGATTCATGGGAGCAAATAGGCCCATCCACTGAAGGGATGAACTCAATTCCCAGGGCCGAGAGGAAGGGGAGGTGTTAGCAAGCAGTCGCACAGGCTACGTAGGTTGCCAAAAATTTATTAAAAAAAAAGTTATTGTTAAAAATGGAGTGTAAAAGAAAATAAATTTAAATAAATTAAAGGGGAGGTTGCATGTAGCGAACCACTCAACAGAAACTAGGTCTATAACCAGCAGGTCCAATGTCACCTACCCAAATTTTGAGACTATTTATTTTATTGCAAAAACATTATATTAAATTATAATTGCAAAGTTTTGTAATTATGACCAAATTTGGTCAAGGATGATTGTAATGACCGATTATTATTATTTAATAAATTAAAATAGGAGACAAACACCCAAGGGAACTGTTAAATGAGTGTTCACTGACCCACTAGGAGGAATGGAAGATGTTAGAAGGCATGGGACATATGTCACATTTTCACTCCACCACTAGCTGTTGGTTATGGGACAACTACCCCTAAATTTGTGGCATTATCCCCCAGGTGGGTGGAACAGAGCTGTTAGCTCATTAATGACAAGGTGAACCACTAAAAGGCCTAGGCATCCTAGATAAGGCAATTTGAATTGGGCAGAGAGCTCTACATTATTTTCTGCATAAATAACTCCTCAAGTGTATCAGGTGATCACTGAGAGATTCGAATAGGGAGGCTAAGTGGAAGTGCATTGTGAGTCTGCTAAATTTATTATGAGAAGGAAACCAGAGGTGTTGGTGCAGGTCTCTTTGACTGCTAAGTCTATATGACTGGATGAACTACTTTGTTGCTGCAAGTAGATGACCTAAAGCTTCTACAGATTCTTCTTCCTAGTGGTTCAATGAACAAGTTCGGGGGTCCTAAGGAAAGTAATTTGGCTTTCTTCAGGAGTAGGTTGGGTGGAATAGGCTCCTTGGGTTGTTTGTTTCTCCTACATTCACCAGGTTGTACTGTTCTATCTTATTATTTTCAGTTAAATAAATCTCTTCAATTATAGGTGTAATATTTATAGTTAATGACATACAGAAGTAATTGTTTTAATTTTCTGACCTAAGTAAGATTTTGTATAATGATGGTTAAGTAAATGAGATGATTGATTACAAACCTTTTTTGTAATTTTCCCATACTGTTTTTTGTGTAGTACTCTAGTACAGAGTAGTAGAATTAAATCAGATAATTGATGGGCAGAATGCCAAGTGAATAGATAGACTGATATTATAGTGTTTCTTTTAATTCTACAATTTCAATATTACATGTCAAAACTCAGAAATAGAACAACATGTGGCAAACAGATATATAACATTTATGTACTTAGTATGAAAAGTAAAACAATTTATCTCTGCACATAACTAGGTTTTCAAATTATTACTATCTATTTTTGAAAACTAATACTATGCATTCTAGCATTTTCTTTCCAATAATATGATGCCATATTCCACTTATTTTAGACATTATTATTTTTAGGAATTTAAACAGCTGCAAATATTCTTTTATACAAAATCGATACATGCATTTTATTCTCATTTCATTCAAAACTGTATAGGACTATAACGCCATTTCTTTTCTTCTTCAAACATTCATGGTTTTAACATAGCATTATTTTCCCGTTATTTAAACAATCTGCTATATTTCAAATTTTGCAAACTCGATTTATTCTAGGTTTTCTTTCCAAAATATTATTGATCTGCTAAGATTAATTCTCAGCAAAGTTTGTAAACACTTGTAGTATTCTTTTAAAAACCCTAAGACTTTAATACAACCAGTTAAGGCGAAGCACTTAGAAACATAAACATCAAACCCTTTTGTCAAAATTCCAAAACCAAAAACATTGCTATTATCCAGCTATTACTTTCACAATAGCTATCTATTATACAATCGATTTCAGACGAGAGTACTGTTATCTTATCAACCATAATATTCATTCAAGTTATGGGTCAAAACCAAAATGGAGTCACTTTATCATCTTCTAAACTCAAAATTAAAACATTACGAGCACAGGATCTATCAATCGAGAAATAATTAACCTACGGCTCTCGGCCTGAATCAAATTTGTTTTTCTAACCAAATTATCAACTTATTCAAACATAGAAACAGTTCAGGAAAACTATTCATCATATACAAACTCAATCCCATATCATTACTTAAACAATATTATAAACATTTTAACACAAAACTTTCCATATTTCGTAGAAACGAGTTAAACCCTCGGCTCTCGGCTAGTTTTTATATTTATCAATATAGTCAATTTATTGATAGATTTTATACTGAAATAGTTCAAGGTTCCTAAACCACATAGGGTTCATTCCTTAGCAACCACTTCACAAAACAAGTTCACAGTTATTTAAATGCCACAACAAAACACTACTGGGCCAAACAACAACATAGATTGAGGATTTATCCTCTTGTAACATATTGTTCTAAAAACATCTTAACCTCGGCCATTACCCTTGTCAGGGACAGTATTTTTTCAATTCTCGTCAACTGTAAACACCGGCCAAACCATGCCAAAGGTACCTACGAGGGTTTAAGAACCACCAAGGCTTAACAAGTGGTTGATGCAGCATCCTCACCCAAGATTTACACATAGAAATCCTTCAACGAAGTATTCACCTACCATTTACAGCTTGAAAGGTTAAAACAAAGAAAACACAGGATGTGACTTTGGAATAATACAAATATTATTACTACTGTTTTTCAAAAACTTAACCTTAGCGTTGAAGCTCCTGGATTCAGACACCTCACGCAAACAAGACGACGAAGCCATCTAACAAATGTAGAGAATAAAAGTTTTGAACTCAGAGAACAACCACTTATAGCTAGGGGAATCGAACTCCGGTTCGACCTTGCACTCAAAGAAACTGACAGAAAAACCTTACAAACTACTTCAAAGACTGTATCGTGGCTCAGCTCTACAAAGAATATAGAGCCTGGAAACATATAAATTTTCCCTTACAGGTCCAAGGATCGAAACTGAGGAAGGAGTCCTCCAAACAACCAACTTCCAAACCCTACATTGCAGCAGGATGTCGGCCTCTCTACTTTGCCACTAACACATGAAATGAAGGCCAAGAAACACTTCAACGATACTTGCAACGAAAGACTAGGGTTTCTTTCCAAAGCCCAAGATCTTGCGAGATCAACGATGGAGGAGATGCCATCCAGGCATGTTGAAGTTCGGGAAACCACTGCATTGAATACCATAATTATTATCACATCCGCCATGTCGCCAAATCACCATACCAAGGGCTAAAGTATGACACAGCTCAGCATTGTAATAGTATTTGTGAACTCTTTCACATGACCTTCAGCCACGAAGGCATCCACCTAAGACACCCACTACACTCAATAGGTAGGCGAAGTTAATGCTATGACCAGGATCCGACAAACTGCCAGTACGAAAACACCATCACATTCATTACCCATGTCAATATTAAATGTCAATATAAAGACTTCGGGTTACTTTATAAAGTTCATTTCATTCCAAAGTATCGGTCATCAAATGCATAGTTTAGATATTTGTAATTGTTACTCAATTGAAAAAGGTCATTGATTATAGAAGACCTTCTATACTTAATTTATAGTCTAGGTTTCATATTGTGCACATTATAATGTTTGTTCATATTGAAATAACATAAACTATAATTTTAAAATATCTCAATCCTATAATGTTGCAATTTGACAATTAGTATCATCGTATTATGATAACAACAATTGCTATATTAGAATGGTTTTCATAAATTATAAATTGAGAGATGTATACGCTAATATAGATATTTTGATGACTTCAAGTGAGTCTATGTGTACATTGGAATCTAGCACTTAATCAAGAACTCATAGTGTAAGTTTAATACACAGAACATTACCACTCCTTGTATTATGGCAATTGACGACAGGATTCCAATAGTACTGTTAAGCTTGTAAACTAGCACGTAAACGAGAAGTAGAACAAAGATCCATACCTTCAATAACTTTCATGTAAGGAAGTACTTAGATTTTTCACATTACATTGATGATGAATTGAAAAACATATTTACTCTTAACACTTGAATTTTCGTAATATTCTTACATGCGTTTCTGCACATTGAAACAGGTTCAAATGCTTTAGCTAAACATAGCTAAGTAAACCTCAGGGTACCTCGTAGGACCCCTTCGTCATCATTCAAAAGAAAACTGTCAGTACTTTATCAAGAAAATAAATCACAAGATAAACCTATTTACAGCATGTAGTTTACAATTAAACACAAGCAGATCTGAAGATGTATTTTATGTTATGATCGTAAATTGTCTTTTGTTAAAAGATTAGTATCCATTTTATTTCTGCATTAGCAAATACAACTATCGTCATAAATTGTTTTAAGAGCTATGATGTGTTGTTATCATTAATTATTTTAGTTAAGAGGTTTAGCAATTATTTCATTTCTGCATTAATTAATTTCAGTATTTATTGCTATTTAAAAAAAAATTAATTTTTTGTGAAATTTACAGGATGTTACATGTGGTATCAGAGCTCATGTTCGAACTCTCGGCCTGAAAAGGTCCAAAGAAAACGCAACATAAAAATTTTATGACATCAGAAATCCTTACTAACTCAAGTTAAATTATTTGTTATACAGAAAATTGTTTTCTAAGTTACAGGTATGGAAGGATCAGCTGAACACATGGAGGACAGATTTTGACCAAACAGTTATAACACTGGACAACATTATGAAGAAGAAGTCCATGGTGAATTGAATAACAATTCATCAGAGTTGTTACATGCCTTTCAGAAGTTGAAGGCAAAAATAAGATCTGTTAAACAAGATAATGAGAGAATTCAGAAGGCACAAGAAGAACTGAATCAAGTACTGTTCGATCAATGTCCAACGGATGAACCGGATAGAAGGGTTGAAAATACCTCCAAGATTGAATACTTACCTCATGGGAACAAGGATAAGAAAGTGAAAACTGATGATAATAGTTCAACATCATCAAGAGCAGCAAATGAGATACATAAAAAGAAACGTAATTATTCAAGTGATGGCAGTGAAGGGGATTACAAACCAAGAAGAAAAAGCCACAAACAATATGAACAGATTTTTGGGGAGTTCAAGAAAATCAAACCCCCAATCTTCAATGGTGAAACTGAGAAAGGAGAGACAGCTGAAGCATGGTTGTCCGGCATGAAGAAATATTTTCAAATTTATGATTATTCAGAATCATTGAAAGCAAAGATGGCCATATACAACTTGACTGGGAAAGCAAACATTTGGTGGCAGGACATCAAAAGAGTGAAGGGCATCAAGGACAAGGATGTGAATTGGAGCACTTTTAAACGGTAATTCAAGAAGAAGTTCCTATCTGAACAATATTACAAAGAAAAATCCAAGGAATTTTATGATCTAAAATTGGGAACCATGAATATGAAAGAGCTGAACAGTAAATTCCTGAATTTGCTAAGGTATGTGCCATACCTTGTGGAGGAGAAACCAAATATTCATAGGTATCTGAGTTGTCTACCTTTCAACATCAAGGATAGAATAGAGTATGGCAATCCAAAGACGTTAGAAGAAGCCAAGAGGAAAGAAACCTTCTGCTATGATACTAACCGAAAAAGAGAAGGGATATCTAACTGGAAAATCATAAACCTAGCAACTTTGAGTTGAAGAAGAAGAATTTCAGGTTCAGCGGAAATTCTAGTTTTCAAAAGAAAAAATTTCCAAATTGGAATTTCCAAGGAAACAGTCCCAGAAATAATCAACAGTAGAATTTTACAGCTCCTAGAAATACACCCAGTGCTACCAGAACTAATGATCAGAGGACACCTATAAAATGTTTTGAGTGTTGAGGTTTTCATTATGTTTTAGAATGCCCCAAAAGGAAGTGGACAACCAATAATATTGACTCCATACGAGTTGAACCTATTGTGGGAGACTTGACAAGAGAAATGCCCAGAATTAATGCAGCGCTAGACAACAGGCAAGCGGAGCATCAATTCTCTATGGTAGAGATTGAAGTTATGCTACAAAACCACCCATATTCTATTTTGATTGATCTAGGCGCTAACCTAAGTTATATATCTCCAGATATAGTAGAACATTTTAATTTGAAAATTGAAAAATTTAATAAATCCCGGTTAGTTAAACTAGCAACAGGAACAAAAAGAAAAGTGTCTGATTTCGTTGAAAGTTGTGTTTTATCTATGAATCAATTAAAGACACGAATCAAGTTAAACATTTTACCTTTAGGATCCTATGACATCTTAATTGGAATGGACTGGTTAGAATCACATCATGTTATTTTGAATTGTTATGAGAAAAGTTTTTCCTATCTAAATGATGAAGGAGAAACAGTAGAAGTGAAGGGTATTCCTAGAAAGACATCACTTAGACAGATTTCAGCTATGCAAGTAAAAAGAGCAGTTAGAAAAGGATGTAAGATGTTCACAATGAATGTAGTACATGAGGAGTCAATTACAAAAGAGGACAAACTGAAACTAGAAGATATACTTGTCCTAAGAGAATTCCAGGATGTTTTTCCAGAAGAGATTCCAGGGTTACCCCCAAAGAGAGATCTAGATTTTACCATTGAGTTGATACCGGGTGCGGTACTGAACTTTGAAGCTCCATATAGGATGAATATACTGGAATTAAATGAGTTGAAGTCAGAGTTGAAGGAACTGATTGATAAAAACTATATAAGACCCAGCGTGTCTCCTTGGGGAGCACCTGTTATATTTGTTAAGAAGAAGGATGGCACTTTAAGACTTTTCATAGATTACCGCCAACTGAATAAGATGACAATCAAGAATCGATATATGTTGCCCCGCATAGATGATCTATTTAATTAGCTGCATGGAGCAACGATATTTTCAAAGATTGATTTGAGGTCAGGATATCATCAAGTTCGTGTGAAAGATTAGGATATTTCTAAAACAGCCTTTAGAAATCGATATGGACATCATGAGTTTGCAGTCATGCCATTTGGGTTGACTAATGCCCCTGCAGTATTTATGTGTTTATTGAATAACATTCTGCACAATTATTTAGATAATTTCGCCATTTTGTTCATAGATGACATTCTGGTATATTCTAAAAGTAAGGAAGAACATGACGAACATCTGCGTATTATTTTACAAGTTCTGAGAGATCATCAGTTGTATGCTAAGTTTAGTAAGTGTGACTTTCATAAGGATAAGATTCAATATTTAGGTCACATAATCTCTAAGGAAGGAATTTCGGTTGATCCCGATAAGATAAAATCCATTAATGAATGGTCGGTTCCTAAGGATGTGGCAGACGTACGATCGTTTATGGGGATTACAGGATATTATAGAAAATTTATAGAAGGTTTTTCGAAGATTGCAAACCCCATAACCTCCTTACAAAAGAAAGGGAAGAAGTTTGTATGGGATCAAAAGTGTGCAGATAGTTTTACGAAGTTGAAGGAGTTACTAACTACAGCTCTGAGAATTGCAGATCCTAATAAGGATTTTATAGTATGTACCGACGCATGTAATGATGGAATCGGTGGAGTCCTAACATAAGAGGGACATGATGTTGCATATGAGTCTAGGAAGCTGAAAATACATGAGAAAAATTACTCTACATATGATCTGGAATTATTACCAGTAATACACGCCTTAAAAATGTGGCGTCACCATCTTATTGGCAGGAAATTTACTTTGATGACAGATAACATGGGGCTGAAGTATTTACTAGATCAAACAAACTTGAATGCTAGACAAGCTAGATGGTTAGCCTTTCCAAGTGAATATGATTTTGAAATTTAGCATATAAAGGGTAAAGAGAACAAAGTTGCTGATGCCTTAAGTCGTAATGCAAAGTTAAATTTTATTTCAGTCATCAGTACATACACAATAGATTTAGAAAATTAGATTTTTGAAGGGATTAAAATGGATGAAGAGTACATAAATTAACATGAAAAGACAACAGAAAGCAATTCTGAAAATTCTATGGCAGATTTCAAGTTAACAGAAAATGGATTGCTTCTGTACAAGAATAGATTATATGTGCCAAATGTACCAAAGATAAAAAATTATGATTTTAGATGAGATGCACAAAATTCATTATGCTGGTCGTCCAGGTTATCAGAAAACCATAACTATGTTATGAAAAGAGTATTATTGGCCCAGGATGAAGGATGAAGTAGCAGAATATATAGCTAAATGTTTTGACTGTCAAAAAGTAAAAGTTGAACAGCAGCATCCGGATGAACTGTTACAGCCATTACCTATACCTAGTTGCAAATGGGAGATCATAAGCATAGATTTTGTTATTGGACTACCCAAGAATCAGAAACAAAATGATTCTATCATGGTGGTAGTGGATAAACTCAGCAAGGCAACACATTTTATACTAGTAAAAACTACTCATAAGGCTCCAGACATTGCAGAAATTTTTATGAAACATATTTTTCGATTGCATGGAATACCAAAAGTGATAGTTTCATATAGTGATTCTAAGTTTACTGGAAACTTCTGGAGATCTTTGTTTAAAGGGTTGAATACAACCTTAAACTTCAGCACAACATTTCATCCACAAACGGATGGACAGACGGAAAGAGTGAATGAGATATTGGAAGACATGCTAAGGATGTATGTTAAGGATCAGCCTAGTAAGTGGGAGGACTACTTGCATTTAGCAGAATTTGCATATAACAACCATTACCATGCATCAGCCAAGCTTAGCCCTTTTGAAATTCTTTATGGTAGGAAATGTAATACACCAGTTTCTTGGAATGATCGAGTTAATAGAGTTATTTTAGGACCTGAATTGTTGAAGGAAATAGAACTAACTATGCAATAGGTATAAAGAAATCTTAAAGCTGCCCAAGATAGGGAAAACAATCAAGCATATCTTAAAGGACTCATAAAGAGTTCCAGGTTGGTGAGCATGTTTTCATTAAGGTAAGACCAAAGAAGAGTTCATGAAAACTGGGAAGTTGTGCCAAGCTGGCACCCAGGTATTGTGGTCCTTTCGAATTTTTGTCAAGGGTTGGACCCATGGCATATCAACTAGCTTTGCCACCAAATCTAAAAATACATAGTATTTTTCATATTTCAGTTTTAAAGAAATATGTACATGATGCTACTCATGTTATGAATTGGAATGATGTACAGGTGGAACCGGACTGTATCCTCGAAAGGAGGGAAACTCTACTCTGGAATCACACCATTAGGCAGGTAAAGGTGCAATGGAATCACCTTAGCCCAGAAAAGGAAACCTGGGAGTTGGAGAGTAGTATGCGGGAAACATACCCAGCTCTGTTTCAGGAACACTCAGAGAGTGAATAAAAAACATCGAGGATGATGTTGAGACTTAAGGGGGGGTGTATGTCACCTACCCAAATTTTGAGACTATTTATTTTATTGCAAAAACCTTATATTAAATTATAATTACAAAGTTTTGTAATTATGACCAAATTTGGTCAAGGATGATTGTAATGACTGATTATTATTATTTAATAAATTAAAATAGGAGACAAACACCCAAGGGAACTGTTAAATGAGTGTTCACTGACCTAGTAGGAAGAATGGAAGCTGTTAGAAGGCATGGAACAGATGTCAGCATTTGCACTCCACCACTAGTTGTTGGTTATGGGAAAACTACCCCTAAATTTGTGGCATTATCCCCCAGGTGGGTGGAACAGAGTTGTTAGCTCATTAATGACTAGGTTAACCACTAAAAGGCCTAGGCATCCTAGATAAGGCAATTCGAATTAGGCAGTGAGCTCTACATTATTTTCTGCAGAAATAATTCCCCAAGTGTATCAGGTGATCACTGAGAGATTCGAATAGGGAGGCTAAGTGGAAGTGCATTGTGAGTCTACTGAATTTATTCTGAGAAGGAAACCAGAGGTGTTGGTGCAGGTCTCTTTGACTGCTAAGTCTATATGACTAGATGAACTACTTTGTTGCTACAAGTAGATGACCTAAAGCTTCTACATATTCTTCTTCCTAGTGGTTTAGTGAACAAGCTCGGGGGTCCTAAGGAAAGTAATTTGGCTGTCTTCAGGAGTAGGTTGGGTGGAACAGGATCCTTGGGTTGTTTGTTTCTCCTACATTCACCAGGTTCTACTATTCTATCTTATTATTTTCAGTTAAATAAATCTCTGCAATTATAGGTGTAGTATTTATAGTTAATGACATACAGAAGTAATTGTTTTCAGTTTCTGACCTAAGTAAGATTTTATATAATGATGGTTAAGTAAATGAGATGATTGATTACAAACATTTTCTATAATTTTCCAATACTATTTTTTGTATAGTACTCTAGTACAGAGAAGTAGAATTAAATTAGATAATTGATGGGCAGAATGCCAAGTGAATAGATAGACTGATACTGTAGTGTTTCTTTTAATTCTGCAATTTCAATATTACATGTTTAAACTCAGAAATAGAACAGCATATGACAAACATATATATAGCATTTCTATACTTAGTATGAAAAGTAAAACATTTTATCTCTGCACATAACTAGGTTCTCAAATTATTACTATCTATTTTTGAAAATTAATACTATGCATTCTAACATTTTATTTCCAATAATATGATGCCATATTCCACTTATTTCAGACATTATTACTTTTAGAAATTTAAACATTTGCAAACATTCTTTTATACAAAATCGATACATGCATTTTATTCTCATTTCATTCAAAAATGTATAGGGCTATAACCTCATTTCTTTTCTTCTTCAAACATTCATGGTTTTAACTTAGCATTATTTTCCCATTATTTAAACAATCTGCTATATTTCAAATTTTGCAGATTCGATTTATTCTAGGTTTTATTTCCAAAATATTATCGATCTGCTAAGATTAATTCTCAGCAAAGTTTGTAAACACTTGTAGTATTCTATTAAAAACCCTAAGACTTTAATACAGCCAGTTAAGGCCAAGCACTTAGAAACATAAACATCAAACCCTTTTGTCAAAATTCCATAACCAAAAACATTGCTATTATCCAGCTATTACTTTCACAATAGCTATCTATTATACAATTGATTTCAGACGAGAGTACTATTATCTTATCAACCATAATATTCATTCAAATTATGGGTCAAAACCAAAATGGAGTCACTTTATCATCTTCTAAAGTCAAAATTAAAACATTATGAGCACAGGGTCTATCAGTCAAGAAATAATTAACCTATGGCTCTCGACCTGAATCAAATTTGTTTTTCTAACCAAATTATCAACTTATTCAAATATATAAGCAGTTCAGGAAAACTATTCATTGTATACAAACTCAATCCCATATCATTACTTAAACAAAATTATAAACATTTTAACACAAAACTTTCCATATTTCGCAGAAACGAGTTAAACCTCGGCTCTCGGCTAGTTTTTATATTTATCAATATAGTCAATTTATTGATAGAGTTTATACTGAAACAGTTCAAGGTTACTAAACCACATAGGGTTCATTCCTTAGCAACCACTTCGTAAAACAAGTTCACAGTTATTTAAATGCCATAACAAAACACTACTGGGCCGAATAGCAACATAGACTGAGGATTTATCCTCTTGTAACATATTCTAAAAACATCTTAACCTCAGCCATTACCCTTGTCAGGGAGAGTATTTTTCCAATTCTCGTCAACTGTAAACACCGGCCAAACCATGCCAAAGGTACCTACGAAGGTTTAAGAACCACTGAGGCTTACCAAGTGGTTGATGCAGCATCCTCACCCGATATTTACACATAGAAATCCTTCAACAAAGTATTCACTTGCCATTTACAGCTTGAAAGGTTAAAACAAAGAAAACACAGGATGTGACTTTGGAATAATACAAATATTATTACTACTGTTTTTTGAAAACTTTACCTTAGCGTCGAATGGATTGAGACACCTCACGCAAACAAGAAGACGAAGCCATCTAACAAATGCATAGAATAAGAGTTTTGAACTCAGAGAACAACCACTTATAGCTAGGAGAATCGAACTCCGGTTCTACCTTGCACTCAAAGAAACTGATAGAAAAACCTTACAAACTACTTCAAAGACTGTATCGTGGCTCAGCTCTACAAATAATATAGAGCACATATAAATTTTCCCTTACAGGTCCAAGGATTGAAACCGATGAAGGAATCCTCCAAACAACCAACTTTGAAACCCTACATTGCAACAGGCTGTCGGCCTCTCGACTTTGCCACTAACACACGAAATGAAGGCCAAGAAACACTTCAACAATACTTGCAACGAAAGACTAGGGTTTATTTCCAAAGCCCAAGATATTGTGAGATCAACGATGGAGGAGATACCAGCTAGGCACGTTGAACTTCGGGAAACCACTGCATTGAATACCATATTGATTATCACATCCACCATGTCGCCAAATCACCAGACCAAGAGCTAAAGTATGACACAGCTCAGCATCGTAATAGTCACGGGGGCTTCACTCAATAAACCACTATCATAGCACGTTTGTTCGTGGCATATGAAAGAATACCCCTAATTTCACTAAATATTGGAAAATACCTTCCAAAATCATTTTTTTAACCCCCTTCCCAATTTAAAAAAAACCTATATTTTCACTAAATATTTTATGTATCAATTTTTTCATTAACATTTTTTACACCCCTTTATATTTCTACCTAGTATATTGATATGATACCCCTCTTATGACCCGACATGCATTCTACAATGCACCTTGCTTCTTTCGATGTATATTGTGGATGCACATTACTTCACCCACAATGCAATTACTCAACCACATATCATTATGATTTGAAACATCTAATGGTCTAATGAAGAGATAGGAGATCACTTCTTGTATGTCACTAGAGCCAATGCACATAGTACAACATTTAGATTGCATGTTGCAGTTCCCCAATCGCTGACTAAGCCTGTTGTGGGCTAGGTATCCAAGCCCCCAAGGCCTGTAACAAGCTTTAGGAGGTTGACTAAACCTCCCAATGCCTATAATAAGAATGAGTGGTTGGGTATTCAAGCCCCCAAGGCCTATAGAGGGCCTATAACAGGACTTGGAGGCTTAGATCCTCCCAAGGCTATTGGTAACAATTAGCTGTCAATGACCACTATCTCTCGACTATGATCGACTGGAAACCCACTTCACCATGAAACCCCTGGCCTCAAGCATGCCTCAAGATGCGATTTCCTTGCGTACTGGTAAGCGCGAGCCTTGCCTCAACCTGATTTCTCATCCGGCCGTGATCCCGCCATATCCATTTGGTGGATATTTGTCAGCCCGCCGATATAAGAAAGACCCCAAAGTATTTTTGTATTGTTACATTAAATAAAAAAACCCTTTGCCCCTTAATATATAAGAAATATAATTTTTAGGTTTTCATGAATATTTAATACCGCAATATGAATGAACGTGATATTATATTTCCTTCTAGTGAAGCCCCAGTGGTAATAGTATTTGTGAACTCTTTCACGTGACCTTCAGCCATGAAGGCATCCACCTAAGACACCCACTACACTCAACAAGCTTGCAGTTAATGCTATGACCAAGATCCGACAGACTGCCAGTACGAAAACACCATCACATTCATTACCCTTGTCAATATTAAATGTCAGTATAAAGACTTAGGGTTACATTATAAAGTTCATTTCATTCCAAAGTATCAGTCATCAAATGCATAGTTTAGATATTTTTATATTGTTACTCAATTGACAAAGGTCGTTGATTATAGAAGACCTTCTATACTTAATGTATAGTCTAGGTTTCATATTGTGCACATTATAATGTTTGTTCATATTGAAATGACATAAACTATAATTTTAAAAGATCTCAATCCTATAATGTTTCAATTTGACAATAGTATCATCGTATTATGACAATAACAATTGCTATATTAGAATGATTTTCATAAATTATAAATTGAGAGATGTATAAGCTAATATAGATATTTTGATGACTTCAAGTGAGTCTATGTGTACATTGGAATCTAGCACTTAATCAAGAACTCATAGTGTAAGTTTAATACACAGAACATTACCACTCCTTGTATTATGGCAATTGACAATAGGATTCCAATAGTACTGTTAAGCTTGTAAACTAGCACGTAAATGAGAAGTAGAACAAAGATCCATAACTTCAATAACTTTCATGCAAGGAAGTACTTACAGTTTTCACATTACATTGACGATGAATTGAAAAACATATTTACTCTTAACACTTGAATTTTCGTAATATTCTTACCTACGTTTCTGCACATTGAAACAAGTTCAAATGCTTTAGCTAAACATAGCTAAGTAAACCTCAGGGTACCTCGTAGGATCCCTTCGTCATCATTCAAAAGAAAACTGTCAGTACTTTATCAAGAAAATAAATCACAAGATAAACCTATTTACAGCATGTAGTTTACAATTAAACACAAGCAGATCTGAAGATGTATTTTGTGTTATGATCGTAAATTGTCTTTTGTTAAAAGATTAGTATCCATTTTATTTCCGCATTAGCAAATACAACTATCGTCGTAATTTGTTTTAAGAGCTACGATGTGTCGTTATCATTAATTATTTTAGTTAATAGGTTTAGCAGTTATTTCATTTCCGCATTAAGTAATTTCAGTATTTATTGCTATTTAAAAAAAAACTAATTTTTTGTGAAATTTATGGGATGTTACATCCAAGGATACCAATGTTTCCTTACTCGACAGCTCATTTAGGCGCCCGCTAGAATGTGGAGAGGGTCGCACCCTACTAACAAACAATGTGTGCTTAGAGGGATTGTTCCCTACAACACTTTTTTGGCAACCTAAACACCATTTAAAAAAACAAAAAACAAACACAACCCACACAAACAAAAGAAATCCCAGTTACAAGGTCAATATCTTCTATAGGAAGATTTCCCTCACTTCTATGGCAACCAAATGTTAACAATGCAACAAACAGAAGATAGTTTAACCTGCACATGGGCTGAAACACTCAGGAATGGCTTGGACCCTTTGCACTTCCACGCAAAAGATAAACAGCGAAGCAATAAAACCATACAGCCTGACTGTAAACCAAACCACCATAGAAACCATGGCTTACCTGCCTCCTCTAGTCGCAGAGTTGTTGCAGAATAGAGCTCCCTTGTCGTGGCGGAGTTGTAGAGTCGGGTTTGCCGAAAATCGCAAGAGGAAATGACGGGAAGCCCAGGGTTTGACCGTATTTAGGTTTTTTTTCCTTGCATGGTGTTAGATGACATGGGAAGGCTGTGTGGCGGTCATTTAGGTTAAGGTAAGGCAGTATAGGCTAGGAAATTTCTTTTTAATTTATTATTATTATTATTTATTTTAGATAGTTAATATATTTTAAAAAAATAGTATATATTCAAATTTGTTAATTGTCTAAATAGGTATATATTAAAATTGATATTAATATATTTAAAAATTATATATTCTATATTCAAAATTGTTAATTGTTTTGAATTTATATATATATTAATTTTCTTATATTTTATATCAATTTAATAAATTAAATAATTATTTAAATAATTAAATTACATAATGTATGATGGTTAAATTTAATTATTTCATTATTTAAATATTATGCTGATAAAGTCATGATTAATATTATGTTACGATTGATCCCATCCAAACATGGGGAAAATGGGCTCCAAGAAGTGACATCATTTAACGGCTGATTTCTATTGGCCTGTATCTCTGTGAAGATTGGTTGTGGTGCTAGGGCGTCTAATAAGGCGTCGGTGAGATGATGGTTCACAGGGGAGGGGACTCTCCCCTCCTCTACAACAAGGCACAACGGAAGCAAAAGAAGGTGTGCAATGTCAGGAGTAGAAGACAGGGATAGGGGGAGAGGTTCTGGGTCAGCGGCTTGAGAACCAGAAGGTGGCCTGGGAAGGAATGGGACTGAGTCCGTGGATTAAGAAGCAGGAAGCGGTCAGAGGTGAAGTTGGACCAAGAGTCTGTATACCTAAATTGATCAGCACTCAGGCTATTATTTTAAACCCCATCAGGGTGAAGGAAATAATTAAGCATATGAAGGACCATGCACTGATTGGAAAATTTATGGGGATATGGCCTACGGAGAAAGCTTTGACCTAGTGGATTCACGCGACCTGGAAACTGAAGGGACATTTTGATCTCCTATTGGGCTCCAATGGTTTCTTTACTATTTTCTTCCTCAATATTGAGGATAAGGATCGGGTATTTGAAGGAGGTCCTTATTTTTACTACTCTGCTGACCTATTTTTAAGGATATGGAAGGATCATTTCAACCCCGATAAGAAAGATCTCTCTATCGACCCAGTATGGATTCGTCTTTATTTGCTACCTACAGAATACTAGGATCTAGAAATTTTAAAAGCCATTGGAGAAACCCTAGGACACTTCGACAAGATATCTGATCAAACCAAACAAGGAAGGTATGTGTCTTATGCCCATATCTGTGTCTATATGAATATTTCAAAAACCCTCCTGGAGGGGATCACTCTAAACTGGGAAGACTCGGAATGGTTTCAAACCCTAGATTATGAATACATCCCCTTTCAATGTCGGCGTTGTCATACTCATGGTCATCTGGCTACGGATTGTCACCTTAACCTCCCTAAGGACATCCTTGGAAGTACTACTCAGGAGCAAAGGGATAAGGATGGTTTTGTCAAAGTGGCCAATCGTAAACAGATGGGGAGACAACATAACGGTCTGGATCTGGAGAGAAAGATTGCTCAGACTAACAGTTTTGCATCCTTGGAAATTGTTCTGGTTGAAAACCCTCCTTCCGAAAGTGAAAAAGAAACCTCCCATCCTGATGAAGGTCGTCCAAAGTCGGTAACTATGAATGAGAAACCTAATAAATCTGCTGGAAAAAAACGGATCGAGACAGAGTGTATGGATGAGGATCTGGATGAGATGGAACTTGGAGATCTGGATCTAGATAGTATTGAAGAGGCCTGTAAGAATATCAAGGTTCATTCTATCCTGATAACCAACTTCAACTGCTAAAGGAAGCTATTCTGAAAACTAAACCGACCCCTAGCTTGGGAATCAGCCCCCTGAAACTAAAGGAAAACAAAAGGAAATTAAAGGAAGGAAGCTCCAAAACGGGTAGGCGGTCGAATAGGGATAGAATTGGAGAAATTGGTGCAAGATTGGTCGATTCTAGACAGTATATGACCATCCAGGAGGCTCTTCTCTCAACCAGATACAGCGCATGATAAAATTGTTAACTTGGAATATTCGAGGGACCAATGGTCCTCATAAGATTAAAACCCTAAAGAGTAAAGTTATGAAGGAAAAACCTTCTATGGTGTTACTACAAGAAATTAAGTGTTCAGGGAACCAATTAGAGGCCAAGGCTCAGATTCTATGGAAACATTGTAAAAGTATGGCTCTGGACGCAATTGGGCATTCTGGTGGATTGGCTGTTCTGTGGGATCTTAGGATAATATCTCTATTTAATTTCCTCTCTACTAAGTTTAGTCTATTATCTGAATTCCATGTCATTAGTTCTCATGTGAGAGGAATTCTTACCAATGTTTACGGGCCCAATAGTTACCCTGATAAACGGAATTTTCTTAGTAGCATGTCTAATCTGAGGAGATTGTTCGAAGGCTTCCATTAGATAGTTGGGGGGGATTTTAACATGATCAGGTCATTATCGAAAAAACAAGGTGGTAGAAGACATCTTACTCATGAAAACATTTTGTTTGATGAATTCGTTGAGGCTAATAGCTTGATTGATGTGGATCTTGGGAGCACGGTTTGTACTTGGAACAATAGAAGGGGAGGGGAACATCTGGTGGCAGCAAGATTGGATAGATTTCTCTTGTCCGGAAGCATCATTCTTCTGGGGGGAACTTTGACTTCTCATCCGATTGCATCTTCTGGATCAGATCATTGGCCGATATCCCTGTTGTGGAGTAATATAGGTACTAAGATGACCAAGCCTTTTAGATTTGAAAAGTTCTGGTTAACACATGAAGACTTTACTTCTCGTGTGGAGGAATGGTGGCATACTTTTATTCCACCCGTAGAGACTAAAATCTATTGCTTTCAACAAAAATTGAAGATGCTCAAACAGAAAATCAAGTGTTGGAATAAAGAGGTCTTTGGTAATATACAGGTTGAAAAAGAAAAACTAGATTTAAAGATGGAGCAGATCCAGGAGTGTATCATGCAGACTGGAATGACACCGGAGCTTGTGTTGGAGTAAAAGCAAACTGTCGAGGACCTCTTTCAAAGACAAAGGCAAGATGATATCCCATGGAAGAAAAAGTCCCGCAACCTGTGGTTGAAATATGGGGATCAGAATACTAAGTTTTTTCATTAGGCCACCATTCAGCACAGACAGTACAACCAGATTGTTAACTTGAAGAATGAGGAGGGGGTGGTGGTGGAATCCCATGAGGGAATTGAACAGGAATTGGTCCATCATTTCAAAGAGGTGGTTACCGAAATTCCGGTCGATCATACCGAAGCTTGTAGGGTGATCAAAGCGGTCATTCCCTGTCTTATTTCTGATGAGCAGAATGAAATGCTTATTCGTCCCATTGAATTCATGGAAGTAGAGACAACCATTAATCAAATGGAGGATGGGAAATCCCCTGGACCAGATGGCTTCACTGCAAACTTTTTTCATTCTTTTTGGGATTTAATTAAACATGAAGTTTGGCAGGTGGTGGAAGAATCTCGAAAAATGAGAGGGGTTCTCCCTGCCTTGAACTCTACTTTCCTAACCTTGATCCCCAAAACCCTGATGGCATAGAAATATCACTTGTTTAGACCGATCTCCCTGTGAAACATCATTTATAAAATTATCATGAAGGTCCTTGCTAATCGGCTTAAACCCCTTCTTCCTTCTTTAATCTCCCTGGAACAATCTAGGTTTGTGGAAGGTCATCAGATTACGGACAATATTATTCTGGCTCATGAAGTGCTTCACTCTCTATGGAGTACTAGAAAAGCTGGTATGATGCTTAAATTGGATCTATCCAAATCCTATGATAAACTAAAATGGTCATACATGAAAGAAATTATGAGATCCTTTGGGTTTAGTGATATTTGGATCAGATGGATAGCTAATCTCACTTCCCCTGCTTTCTTCTCTATTCTGGTTAATGGACACCATTCTACTGTGTTCAAACCATCGTGGGGTATTCGGCAAGGAGATCCTCTATCTTCGTTCCTTTTTGTGCTCATGATGGAAGTTCTTGGGAGACTCATCTCTCATTTAGTTGACCAGGGAAGCATCAAAGGCTTGAAGTTTCCACCTTATGAGAAGGCTATCACTCATCAACAGTTTGTAGATGACACTTTACTTATGGGCCATTCTTCTGTCCAGGAAGCTAGACAAATCAAACAGGATCTGAACATCTTTTTATAAGCGTTGAGTCTTACGATCAATATGGATAAGTCCCGGGTGTTTTTCTTTAACACTCCACCCATTTGTCAGAGGAACATTTTAAGAATTCTAGGTTTCAAAAAGATCTCCCTTCCAACCAAATATCTTGGCGCTCCCTTATCTAAGGGTGTTCTTAAAAAATCCTCATGGGAAGATCTATTAAATAGAATGAAGGAAAGACTTTCGAACTGGACTCTTCGATCATTAAATATCCTGGGCAGAGGGGTGTTAGTGAAGTTTGTTTTGCAAGGTATGCCCATGTACATGTTCTCTGTTCTTGCGGCTCCCAAGGCGGTGAGGAAGGAAATCAGGAAGATCCAACGAACCTTCTTGTGGGGAGGCACGGCGGATCATAGGAAATGGCCTCTGGTTGATTGGAAAACTCTTTTCCAACCTAAGTAGGCGGGGGGTTTAGGTCTGCGAGACCCAGAGGAGCTCAATACCGTGTGTGGAGCCAATATTTGGTGGCGTTGGATTACTCACTCTAATGAACAATGGGCCAGCTTCTGGGGAAAGAAGTATAATCCGACAACAGAAAAGAAGGACTGGATTCGAGAGGAGGGACCGGAGAAAGGATCTCATATATGGAACATGGCACGAATGGGTAGTGAAATTATCAGGAAACACTGTTTTTGGGAAGTTTAAGAAGGACGAATATTTGGCTGGATGCTTGGAAACAAGAACAACCCATTGCTAGGTTAATGTTCCTGAGGATGCCTTGGATGGGAGACATAATTGGATGACGGTGAATAGACATTGGCAGGAAGACTCTGATGACAGAGGATTTCATATTTGGAAGCTGCTGGATTGGTGGATAGCCTCCTATCGGGAAGACATAGGCAGGCATGTCTACGGAATTGTGAGCAACAGGCAAATAAAAAATCAGAGGGGGATGGGCATTCTTCAGTGGGGTTATAGCCCCAAAGGCATGTTCTCCGTGAAAGAATCTTACAACCTTCAAACCAGCTTGAGGATTCCCGTGGGAGATCATACTTGGAAATATTTATGGGAAGCCAAAATTTGGCCTAAAATCACCCTCCTCCTTTGGTTGGTTCTAAGAGGAAGAATCTTAACATGGGACAAAATTGTGAAGAGAGGTTTTGAGGGACCTTCCATCTTTGTTCTCTGTGGCCAACATAGTGAAACTATAGTGCACCTTTTAGATGAGTGCAGTTTTGCAGCTGCTCTTTGGGATGAAGGTGCAAGGATTTTTCGTCGGTCTGAGCAGGTCAGGACTGTAACTGAGCAAACTGTTAGACAATGGAGAGGGGATCCTTTCCAAGGGATAATTCTGAACCATATATGGCAACTCTTTCCTGGTTTTATCCTTTGGGAGGTGTGGAAGGAACGAAATAAATGCATGGTTCATGGTAAAAAAAGTTCGTGGAAGATGGTCTAGGGGCATATTCAGCGCGGGATTACTCAGACATTGAAATTATCCTTGTGGAATGAATAGGATCTGAACGTACTGGACAATGAATTACGGATTCTCCATACCTGGGGTATCATGGTGCTTCCATAGTTTATCGAGCACAACAATATCGGTAATACGAAGTAGGACAGTCTGACTGTGTGGTCGTCGCCTCAAAAGGGATGGTTGAAGCTGAACTTTGATGGAGCTTCCAAAGGAAACTCCAAGATGGAAGGGTATGGCGGTGTTGTGCGAAATGAACAGGGTAAGGTTTTTTTCAGTTACTACGGTCATCTGGGTTGTGAAACTAACAATGTTGCAGAGTGCGAAGCATTGTTACAAGGATTAAGCATTGTTGATCGTCGCGGCATTAGCAATGTTATCATGGAAGGAGATTCAAACATGCTAATACAGATCACAGATAAACTGAATAATGGGACCCAGTCGACTAAGCTGGAAACCTTGTGGCGTCTTACTTGTCTAGGAAGCCTCATCACCTCGTTCAACTCTGTCATTTTCCAGCATGTCAGGTGGAGTGCCAATTTTATGGCCAACGTGCTGGCTAATCAGGGGGATAGTAAATGTAATGATTGATGGGATGGGGAAGCACTGGAATTACCATCGGGTACATGTCGGCTTAATTGCATTAAGATCGTCGAGTGTGATCGTGGAGGAACATTATCGAATGCTGATGATAGAATGCCTCCTAATATCGATGTTTGCGTAAAAGATGGTACCCATCTATGAATGCTCGGACAGATGGTGTTATGGTAAGATGAATAAAAGGACTATTGTGTAGTTTTCCAGGGATTTTTTAGCGGATGGGGAAATTAAGTTACGGGATTTGAGGTGTGAGAAAGACATGGTGGATCGGTCTCGCACGACCCTTATGGATTATTACGATCAGTGGAGGGTGGAGGTGACGAAGGCTCGGGACAGGCTTAATCATTATAGAGTCTGGGGCATGATGAGGGAGTTAGTGAAGGTAGGGGGCAACTTCCCTTTAAATTCAGTGTTCAGGGATGGTTATAGTTGTGGAGATTATCACCTGGATTACGTTTGTTCCTAGTTTAGATATTGTAATTCCTTTTTAGGTGTGCAGAGTGATTGCAAGGGTGTGGGCACCATGCCGCAGAGAGGAAGAAATATTAGGATAGGTATACGTGCTCATGGTGAGCACAATAATGTCGGAGGGGGTGCCCCGGTGCAGGCTAGCCCTTGCTAGGAGCAATGGAACGTTGTTGCGATGGTTTTATTCTTTCGTTGGTTCTTTCTGCCAGGTGTGCAGCAGGAGGTGGAGGATATTGAAGCGGACTTATGGCACTTGGTGGGGGAGGAGGAGCTGCCTGAGGAGGCGGTTTCAATGGAAGAATGGATCCACGACCCGAGTAACACACTGAGGTGTATGGCCCTGTATAACCGGGATGTCATCACTCTGTGGGTTACCAAGACTCTGATCACACATGCCTGGAAACTCGGGGTGACATTCTGTCTGGCTCTCCGTGGCTTAAAAAGCTGGAAGATCTCTGCAAGGATACTGCTGAAAATTGTCACTGGATTCACATGAAATTAGATGCTCTGGCTGGTGACTCGGGGATTTACTTTCAGTCACGCCCCAAGAAAGTGGAGAATCCACATGAGATAAATTTGGGTGGTAAGGGGGAGGCTTTTGAGGCACCCCCAGTTGTGATCATTGAGGACGAGGTTGGTTCGTCCGTTTAATGTAGCATTAGTGGTATTTTTCGGCATGGTGTCTATCAGAACAGGGATTATCGGCATGGTGAAGGTCAGCTTATCGTTCGGTTTTGATTTAATGTGGTCTCTATTCTGGGTCTATGGTTATGGGTCTACTATCTGGAAACTGTAAGTTTGTATGGCATCCTTTTTGTCCTATCGAGGCTTGACCTCGTTTTGGTTTGGGGGTTTGGGGCATGTAGCTTATGGGATGAAATCATGAACCTGGGAAACACTTTTGTGACAAACAAAGTGAAAAAAACGGAGCATGGGTGGATGATCACGTGAAAATAAGTCAACCTCAAACTCTAGGCCGAGAGTTTAAAACACTCTAGACTAAGAGTTTTGATATTTAAAACTCTCGCCCGAGAGTTTAAAAAAACTCTAGGCCGAGAGTTTGAACCAATCATCGTGCTGTATTTAAAAAGAAACTCTCGGATGAGAGTTTGAACTAAACTCTCGGTTGAGAGTTTGGAAGATATTTTTTCGACCGAGAGTTTATGGTCAACAAAACGTGCGAAAATATCAGGCATCTTTCTGAAACCTGCAACTTCAGCAAGCCCAAACCCCTGCAAATTTTAAGTATTATTTGTCGGACTTGGTAGCAATGGATTCATCTCTGAATGTAGTTTCCAATGATATAATAATTGTTTCATTTCGATTTAAATTACTATTTATTAGTAATTTTTTTTAAACCTTATCCCTTAAGAATTTTATTACTTTGAAAATCACTCGAAATGAAAATTCAATATCATAACAAATACAACACCAAACAATTTGAAATTTCATAGAGATCAGAATTGTCTCATCCTCTTCAAAAGGGTACTTTTAGTTTTTCCAATAAGAGTCACATTTGAAAGAAAATGTGAATACAAAAACATGTGTCGATTATGCACCATTTTCTGAACATACGTTGTTTCGATAAATAATAAAAAATAGTTCCCAAGTCTTAAAAAACTCAAAATATAGTCCAGGATTCAGTGTAGTGTGTGTAGATTATGAGCCTACAATTGTTTTCCCTAAAATGAATAACCATCTATCAAAAAACCATCGTCAACATAGGTCACTCATTATCCATACCTAAAATTTTCAAGTATATGCCGTATGTTGACAATTCTCTAACACCTTTGTGTGTACTTCAAGTTGAAATTCCTAAGGGAGATATGGGTTTGAAGAGGTCGAAGTTGAAAAACATAAAATTTAGCAGTTTTGTTTGTCAAAAACAAGCCAAAATTGTTTCCCAACTTCATGTTTCACCCTATGGTGTTTTAGCTCTCGGGTTCTGGCTTGGTCTTTTTGTAAGCGGTACGGCCTTTGTAGCTCTATTATGATTTGTGACGCTTTGGATATGGGTTTTGGGGGTGCTGGGTCAGTCTGATGTTCTTTGGTGGCTCTGTTAGCACCTGGATGGATGTAATGCTGAAAATATGTAATTTTGCCACTTTATTAATAGAATGAGAGGTCCTTTTTTTTGCTTAAAAAAAATATATTATGTTAGGATTTAAATTTTGTAAGTTATATATTAGGATAACTTAAATCTAGATTTAAATTTTATGTAAAATTCACATGTAAAAAATTGAATTAATATTCATGTAAATTTGATTGGCTATGATTAACAAATGCTTAAAATCAAGAGATAAGGTTCTTATTTATGGTTAAACTAATGAGTTGTACCTTACATATAAGAACTTTATATAGAGATAAGGAAAAGTAAATCATTATTTAACAAAGATGTATTTGCGATAACTAAGTTAAGAATGGTAATGAATTAGAAAAATGACGCATAAGGTGTCTAGAAATTTGGGGGGGGGGGGTAGTCATGTCTAGTGTAGCAATGACCCCAAGTAATAAGGAAGGGCATATGTGGATTAACTAATTAACAAGTGGACATGTTAAAATCAATTCGTAATGAGAGATTCAATAAGATTATGTAGTAATCACCTTAAGACATTCCTAGTTTAGAATATGATGAGATTAATTATGGACTTGTATGCTTGACCCATGACTAGTCATGTGTATCATAGTGGGTAAACAAAATATTACGTTGTGTAAAGGTTCCCTTCACCTTGTAAGGATACTTTAAGTTATGATTGTCAATCATATGGTTGTACGAAGTACCTATGTAGAGATAGTAGGTCGGGATTCATGGCACACATGAGTGATTGCATTGTTGGAAACATTAGTAGTATTGCAAGTGATATATATGAATTAATGAAAAAATTAAAAGTACTAAAGATATATTTTGAAGAGCATTAAGGGGAGGAATCCAATATAAGGATTAGGCATGTAAATTGGTAGGGACTGAACGGTTTGAAAGTAATAATCTTATCAATAGGTAAATAATTGTGACAAGGTGAAGCGAAGCTAAAGAAAAGTAGGCCAAAGGAAATATGTTTTAAATGACACCTAATTACCATAAGAGTATCAATGATAGAAAGAGTAGTACAAAAGAAAGAGGATTCTACATGTGGGATTCACCTATTTGGATCCAACCTATATTATACAAGGAATTAATGAGATTGATAGTAGTGGCCTAGAAATTTTGAAGTCACTTCATTGCATAGACATCATCCACTATATTGTTCTGAGTATTGATAATTCAAGGAAGATGATTGTATGATGTTTTATTGTAGGGTAGTCTATACTTAATGCCAAAGAAATAAGAGTTCTAGTAAGAATCATATATAACTGGTTTTAATCAATAAGGGTTCATAAAGAATGAAATAAGAATCTAATTAATAGTTATATGAATGGGTAGTAAATGAATGATAGTTCTTTACCAAATTTTAACAAAACCAAGCACCTAGAGAGGTCCTTACACATGGTATCAACCTAAACATCAATGGAAAGTGTGTTAACTATGACTAATTATGAATATTGGTGACGAGAGCCAAGCCATGGTAGGATGTATGCAAATTGGGGGTAATTTTTGTTGAATTTAATAATGACCCTAGGTGAAGGCCGAGGGCTATGTAAAACTTAACCAAATATCTAGAAAGCATGTTAAAGAATCGCGTAAGGAAGTTATAATCAGATTAGGTGTCTTGGTGCAATAACGCACTTCCCAAATTAAAACTTTGATCAAATTACAAGCGTGTGCACATAAGTCTTAGGAACATGTAAATCCTTGTTATGTGTTGGGTAAAGGGTAGGATGAGTATGTGTTCCTAATGCCTATCCATATGCGTTATATGGAGTATAGGAAAATGATTTTGGTATGTACAACAAAAGCATGTTATTTACCTTGTGCGGATAGATAAATATACCATTGTACAAAGAATGTTTATAATCATGATAGCTTGAAACTCATAATGAGCATGAGGGGATAGTATTCTAGAAGAAGGTCACCATAAATAAGTTAAAACTGTAAAACGAAATGGTGTATTGAAAAACTCATGGGTTAGAGTTCTTAGAAGTGTTGCGGACTAGTATGTAAATCATTAACAATAACATGTTGAAAATTGGTTAGCTAAATATGTGAATTAATGCAAGAGTCATAATAATACTAGGGAAGCAAAATAAAACTTATATTTAAAGACTTATGTGTTCCTAAATTCACAATGTGGAATAGTATGAACAATTTCAGCAAGGGTATAACGTTGTGTAGATAAATGCATTAAGGATCCTTGAGGTGTTAAGACCAACGTCCTATACCACATTTCAAATATTTATAGAAACATCTTCTATGTGATAAAATGAGTAAATTTTAAGGGACATTGATATGATTGATCAACTTATTGTCTAGTGGGACTAGTATAAGCAATAACTTTTGGTAAGGGGACACAATGTATTCATCATTCTTTTGTTGATGATTGTGAATGATTTCATAACTTCGAGACAAAGTTTCTAGAAGGGTGGGTGTATGTAATGCCCCATTTTGAATTTACCACCCGAACTACCAATTCGTGTTTGTATTATCCTATGATTTTGGATATTTGTTAGTATCTGGACACTATGGACCTATGGAATTACTATCATGTGGAAGACATATATGTGTGTGCGTGATGTTAATATTATGCATGATTGTCGTATTTTAATTATGTCTCTAGAATGCAAATTTAATAGAAGATGGGTATGTGGATACCAAGTTAAAGTATATGTGTTGAATGGATGGATATGGTACCAGGTGCATGGTACATAGAAAAATGATTGCATTATTGTTCTTCATTACTAATGAAATATGTATACATGTCAATGATTGCATGATATTGCATGATCTTGTGTTTGGAAAATAACCTACAAATTTGAAAGCGCTAGGTGATAGTTGGGTCCCACGAGATTGAAGTACCTCGAGGCCATGAATTCCAAAAGATAAATGGTATGTAATTGATGCATTATTGTTTAGCATGAGTATTAGTTTATTATCACAATGTATGGGAAGGTGTGGGGTTTTAGGAAACTCAACCGCCCAAATTGGTTATTCGATGACAAACTTGAGTACAATAGTCACAACACAGTCACTATGTCGATGTAGACATAGTCCCTTGTTTCATAGGAGGGGTGGAGGAATTACCCATCGTTTATCCTATGAAACCCAGATTCATGGGAGGGATATGTTACGGCGTGCTCCCCAAGGTGTGTGATGATGACTAGTGAGTGCCTGTTGGAGAATCTTGATCGATGTAGTGGACACTTCTGCTTACAGGCTCTAACTGGAGTTAGGTCAAGTAGTTGACACTCCAGGGTATTCCAGCAGAGGCAAGATAGGATGTGGATGTTAGTTGTGAATTAGATAGAAGGTAGTAGGTAGATAGGAATGCCATGCATGTTTTCAAGGGAACTTAATTAAATGTGCATGTTGAAGCCTTTGTTTGATTCTTGTGTTATAACTCTGTATATTATGTTTGTGTCATAGATATTTATTATGATCTGATTTAGCGGTAGTAGGTACCCTTCCTTGTAATTGACTAATTAAACTAATGTGAAAATCAATATAATGATATGAAATATTAAATGGTTAATTGTTACAACAACTAATGATTTTAAAGTAATTATGTTATATGTATGCTTGTTCTACCTGCTTGGAAGATTATTATTATTAGTTAGAAGGTATCCATATGCGAGATGATGTTGCTTATAGTACATATCCAACTTGTGCATTTGTTGGCCATGCATGCACACTTTGCACATGTACGCTAGTAAAAAAATACAAATACTTAGCATGTTAAATAATTGTATAAGTTGTTGTGAATAACTAACTTAATTTTGTAATGATCCAATACAGATAATGAACGTTTAAGTTATTAAGCATATGTGAACATTGTAATAAGTAATTGATTAAGTATCGTCAATTAGAATTGTTGTAAGGAAATTGTTGTGAACAAACATAAATATTGTTCCATATGTGTCACTAGAATTGTATTGTTTAATTGTTTATGATTGTTGTTTACAACCCTTAAGGGTGCTTTGTTTATAAATACAAGAATATTGTGTTGGTACTAGGGTACTTGTCGGTTAAACAAAAAAATATTATTGTTGGGAGAAACAGTAGATGGGGTCTGTTTCTCATTGTTTCAAGGAAACATTAAACTGGTTGGACTGGTTGTACTCGATTTTTGGGATTGGAGGTCCAAGAAACTATGTTTCTTGGAGCTAGGTAGTCGGCCATACTTTCCTAGTTGGCAGGATGGAAAAATATATATGGGAGGTTGAGTTTTTTGGTTATGTTGCAATGAAAAATTCTGAATTTTGACAAATCTCACTCACCTACAGGTATTTACAGTATTTATAAGTATTTTTCCACTTCTGAATGGTTATTTTCCATTTATTTATTTGCAAGAGTTAAAAGAAAATATGTATAAATATATGCTACATGGAATTTCGAAACTTTTATGCAAAATCTAAAACTGTGTATAGGATTCAACAACATTTTATTGCATTTGTACATGTGCATTGAAATAAAACAAAACAAAACAAAAAGATTTAAGCTTAAACCTATACATTGAAGAGAACAAAAGGAAATAGAATAGAACCAAAGGAAATAGACATTTAAACTTAGTTGAAATGTGAAAGCTATTAAATTAATGTATGAACTTCAAGGAACATCAAGGACCTGGACAAGTATTTACATTAATAATTGGAACAACCCCTAATAGTTGTTGATGACCTTGAATTCCATAGTTAGGGCCACCCAAAATAATGGTAAATACCTCAAGAAACAACTTCACTTCTTCTGAATTTAGTTTTTGCTAAATAACATAAAGTTTTGAGCCCCTTGCACTTCTCATTTGAACAAGGTGTGTGGACATGTGCCTTTCCTTCCTGTAGGACGCATGGGCCTTGGAAATGGACAAAAAATATGAAACTTCACAAAAATAATGAAATCAAACAATTGGAAGAGCAGTTCCACAGTGGTAACCACTCAAAATTACCTCCTAACCATCTCAACCATGCCAAACACTCATTAAGAAGGCATGCATGGGAAAGGAGAAGAGGATAGAGAACACCCGAATTATGATTCTAATGGAATAAATTCCTTTGACCTTGGGTTTGTATGCTTGATTCGCTCCTCTGAGATCCTTGTTTGTGACATCTTCCCATTTTTTTGTTGAATTCATCCCATGGCCTCTAATTTATACACAATGATATATTGAAGGCTTGGGAGTGAAGAGTGTGAGAGGCTCAAGTTGTCGAGGGACTCAAAATTTGGTTCTGGAAGTGCCTGTAATGCGATCATGTATACTTGTACATGTTGTATTTCATCATTTTAAATAGATTTCTATTATATACCATCCATCCTCCCCCAACACCTAATTTGATTGCCATTGTGTTTGATTCTCATTGGTGTAAAGGGATTAACCCTCACAATAAGTTAACTAGGGTAGGTTTTTATGTTTCTTGTTTATGATTTTGGTTTATAAATCTATAGTGCCAAAAGTATTGGGGAAGGTCTCTTGTCTCTTTCTGTGTAGGTTTGAAGGTGGCTACATTGAATCTTTGGAAGAAGAGAAGGATCAAGGACAACCAACTAAATACAGGTTCCTTCATCTCCTCTCTTGGTTCATTCTATTTACCTTCTTATATTATCGTTTAATATATTGGGTATAAATCAATACCTTAAGGGAATAGTAGTAGTTATCTGTTTGTTGCTCTATTAGTAGTAAAGCCCTAGCTATTAGGAAAAAGTTGCCACAATGGAATTGAAAAATCCATAGGGATAATTCCATCAATTATTCTCTATAAGGCCCATTTGGGAATATATTTCATCCTTAATAAGGTGTTATAAGAGCCATTTTATTCTTATTCTAAGATCCAACCTTGAAAATCCTCGAAAAACATTTTCTATGTTCTAAAGCCTTTTAACTCTGCTATAGGAGTCCCACACACCCTCCAAAGGAAATAGAAGCTCAGGCCCTAAATTCCACGCACCCTTCCTTCACATAAAACACATAACCATGCACCCTACTTTAGTAATAGATGCATGGGGCCTAATATAGAGTATTTTCTATGTTTTCTCCCTAACTGTTGAGTTTTTTACTTCTATGTTAGGTATTTGTTTTTCCTCAGATCGTTGTAAGCACGTCTTTAAGGATTTTTGGTTTGTATGAATCACCTTTGTAGCCTTGGATAGGTTTCATTGTTAGGAAGGACTAAAAATGGCATTTGATTAGCTTTCTTGGTTCTTTCTATGCATCTAGGTGAAGAAGAGAAAGACATCGTTGATTAGTTATTTTTTGCCTGGTTTAGTGGGTTCTAAGTGAAGAAGAGAAAAAATGCATTGTTTAGTGCATTTTTGCTTGATTTAGTGCATTGTAGGTGAAGAAGAGAAAACCTTGTTTTTTAGTACCTTTTTGCCTCATTTAATGCATTATAGAAGAATAATATAAAGACCTTGTTGTTTTGTACATTTTCGCCCAGTTTTATGCATTGTAGGTGGAGAAGAGAAAAACCTTCTTTCTTAGTACCTTTTTTCCTAACTTAGTCCATTGTAGGTGAAAGTGTGCAGTTGAATTTTTATGCTTTAGTGAGTTATGGGTGCATGTTTCTTGGGTTCTTTTCGTTGAAATAAAAGTGAATTAATAAGTTTGATATTCTGGTTTTCTTGTGCTTGTAGTTCATAAAAGTTGTATTAGATATAATTACAGTGAAGAATGAATATGTTTATTCATTGAGTATCTTTAAAACATTTGCATCTTGTGAACAATATTTTATTGCCTCACATTTTTCCTAATCAAAATTTAAGAATCTTTGAGAAGAAATCTAAGTGAAAAGAACTAGGTTTGTTTTGTTTCTAGAAACCAACATTAGACTAGTTTATAGGGACTTGGTTATGGGATTGGAGAGTTAAATATCCAAGGCCACATAAACTGAAAGTAGGAGATTACTAAGAGAGTATATAGTCCATTAGTAGTGAAAATCACTTGTTGGGAAAGCATGCCTAACATATGCATAATGCACAAAGAAAAGCTATGTAGTCAACTGGGATTTTTCCATCATTTTATTTTTTGGTGGGATATGTGAGCCTGGGAGCTCTAGGTGAAGTGGAAATTCCTTGGGGTGACACAAAGTTTCACTGTATTTTTTGGTATGGGACTTAAGTCCAACATCCAATTCCTATTCTCATACATCCTCCCATGATCCTGCCCCCAACTATTGATCGTGAAGTGTCGATTGTAGTTTTTCGGTTCTAGGTTTCTCTTGGGTGAATACAAGATAGAAGTGTTTGCGTTACTTAATATAGACACATAACACCCACCTCAGGTCCCTTGGAGGGTTCCCATCTCCACGGTGGTACTCGCACCTTAGGTGATTATTGCATGAGGGTTACTGTAATTGTCTCTTAGACCTTCTTTCGTTTGAATTGGTACCTAATCATCCTAGGCTACCCTTAAGAAGGCACATGTTTGGATATTTATTGATTGAAATTAGGATTTAACCACCCTTTTTGTTATGGGGGGGGAGTGATTTTGCTTGGTTGTTTCTTATAGAGTTTTTTATAGGGTGTGTTGATTGTAATTTTTTGACCCCTTAGAATGCCTTAGAGATTTTATTTTTCAAATGGAGGTTATGAATAAATATCTTGAGTATACCAACAAAGAGCCCCTATGCAATGAGATCCTTGTGGTTTTTCTTTCTTTGGAAACATTTTTTCTCCCTTGATGGCCACCTTTGAATCTTCCTAAATTCACCACGAGGTCACCAGTTTGGTTGTTTTCCACTCTAAATGTCTTGGATGCTTCTAATGATTCTCAAGTAGGAATTGTGTGTCAAGAGCATAAAAAAACTTTGTCTTATTTTCCAATGAAATATTGTTCTCTTTAGTATACCTCATATGGTGAATGTCTAGATACTAGTAACTAGAAATCTAAAAGGAATAAAAGGAGGAAGAATAAGAAGAAGATGTGAAGACAAGGGGGCATGCCAATATCCAATGCAATTCATGATGGGGGAAAGTCCCTAGCCACTGGGACTCATGATGGGGGGGAATCACCAGTCACTGCAAGTCATATTGGAGGAGCGCCACCAGTCACTACAAGTCATATTGGAGGAAAGTCACTAGTCATTGCAAGTCATATTGGATATCGGTCACTAGTCACTACAAGTCATACTAGACAACAACAACCAACCACTACAATTCATGCTAGGGGAAAACAACTAGCCAATGCAATTCATGTTGTGGGTATTGGAATTGCTGATAAACCTAAATGAATAGGATGCAAGCCTAAATTTCCTTGTAATGTTTACAAGGAAAACCACCTTACTCATCAGTTCCCTGCTAAAGGTACAAAGGGTGTGGTTCATGTCTCAAGTAACTTTTTCTCCTGAGAAACCTATGGTTTCCCAGCAACCCATTCAACCTTTGGTTAAAAAACTCGTCAAACCGATACAATATTTATTAGATCCCACTCTTCCCTTGGAGAGTTTGTTATAGAATAAATCGACACTTCTCATCCATGATGACACTTCAACTGTCGCTCACACAAAAGGACACTATGGATGGAAGATCCTTGATTTAGTATTTGATGCCATGGCCTTAATCATTTACTAATTCTCTGGCATGAATAATTCTTGTAATCAAGTGATGAGACAAAAACGCTTTTGATGGTCTGGAAACATGCATGTTACACCCTTGTTTCCTTCATTTCACCAGTATTTTCAAGAAAATGTTCTAAAAATAGGTTGCTATTGTATGAAATGTGCTTCAAACACTAGTTTCCCATGTATGCCCAATGTTTTATCCCCAAATTTTCAAAAAAAAAAAAAAATTGAAATTAGGGTAGTTGTGGTGGTTTTGGTAACTACCTCATCAATTAAAACCTTCTCTCATTCGAGTATGTCTATCTACACCTACTATAAAACAAAGGAACGTAGGCAATGAGAGGGGCACTTATTACCAAGTAAAGTTATGTTGTAGGAATAATTCTATCTCCATCCCCTATTGCCCTATGCATGTAATATCCTTTCCCTAATATACCTATGGATTGGTTGGGTGTGTTGGAGAAGAGAAGCAAGGAGATCCAAAGTCAAGGTTTCAAAAGGTGCCAGAATAGAGATAAGGTATTATTGTACTTGTTTTTATTATTAATAAGAGAATTGACATCTTTCCCTTCCCTAATACTGATTTTATGACATGATTGATGGAATAATTGATATTTTATATTTAAAGTAAATTCATTCTTGTTTTTTCTCTCAACTCTTCAATAATTTTATCATTGTCAAAAGTATTAGAGGAAGGTTGGCTATGTCGGTTTTGCAGGATAAAGCTTGGACCAATTGGATAAAATCCAAAGTAGAGTAGGGAGAAACTAGGATTGAATGCCATAAATAAGGTACATGTAACATCCCGAAAAATTTACAAAAAAAAATAAAAAATAAAGGTAGCATTTAATGTTGTACTTACTAAGCAGAAGATAAAATAAGTGCTTATTCATTAAATCAAAGAACATATAGAAAATAAAATGCGGAAGTGACTTTGCATGTGAAATGTTTAAATTATGAAATGGTAATGATGATTGTTACAACATCGGCTATGGTTAACATGTGCTAATTGTTTGCTTTTCTCCTTGGTGATGAAGGGGCCCTATGGCACCCCGAGGCTTACTTAGCATTTATGCTAAAGCATTTGAAACGTACTTTTAGCAGATCGCAGGTAAGGACAAGTTTTAAAGTGCAGAATCTAAACGTCATTATTTAAATTTTCCAGTTATAAAAGAGAAAAAGATCACCTAAAAGGAAACTCAGGGTGAGATCTAAAATTGTCGTTCTTCACTTATAATTTCAATATGTTACTCATGCGAGTCTACATTTCCAAATTTCACTGTACACAATGCATGTACTTCATTTGTAAATATCAAGCATTAGTTACAGGATTATGATGTTTTCTGTAATTTTCAAGGTGAAAGGAACATGCCTTAGTTTAAGAAGTTTAAAGTATCGCTATCCTTGGTCTTTTAGTCCTATGAAATATAAATGATAGCAATGATGTCTAGAATACTAAGGCATTTCAACTTTACAATACAAGGAAATAATCTTTACACCATGCATAGGGTTTGATATAAGTGTTTTGCTTATCATATAACATCGAAGCCTTAATTTTGCAGGGTGATAAAACATCGGACCTAAAGCCAAGTCCTCCATGATGACAGGTTGTATGTGTTAATACTTCAAGGGTTGCAACAGAGGGAAACTTACGATAATATAGATATAATCCTGATGTATGATCTCGTAGCAGGGATTCTATGTACAGCGAAAATCTAGATTCATAAAGTGCAATTAATAAGGGTTGATGGAAAGTCTACTTGGCATCTACGTGGTAATTCTCACGTGATAGCTTCCTCGAGGTTGATGATACCCTAACGCTTCTTTGGTAAGTATTTCGTTACAATTGCCATTCAATGCGTAATAGTGGGGTTTTGAAGCAGGCCGACAGGCTGCGGGATTGTAGGGTTTTTGGTAAGTTGAGGATGCCTCCTAGGAATCGATATCAGGACCTGTGGTTGAGCAACTAATCCTCAGAGCCGAACCTGACTGTAATAGTTAATAGGTTGATAGGGTTTAGCGTTCAAAGTAGTGGTTTTGGACCGATGATTGGTTTCCTTTTGTTTTCTTTAGTATGCAAGGAAAATCTTAGCAGTGCACACGATCTTGCTGCGTTTGTTTTAGGAAGTGATGATCCTGGTTTCTTCTTTTGTTAGCTACGGCAACTCTGCTACAGATGGGAAGCTTCAAAGGTAATGTTTCGAATCTCATTTCTATTATTTGTACATAAGTTTCCTTCTCCAATCCAAAAGTATGTTATTTAACCAACGTTGCTTTTCTGGCAGGTGTTCTTCGTCTTTCTGGTAGGTATTCTTCGTCTGCGAGTCTTCTTGCTGAAGTTGAGGGGTTACTACATTACAATGGCAAGACTCGGTGGTTCGCCCTCTTAGCCACTGTTGGTTGTAGTTGATGTTTAGTAAATATTTTGATTATGGGCTAAGTATGGCCCTCGTTGCTAAGTCTCGTGGTAGCAGCAGTGTATAGATATCTGCGGCCTACTTGATGATAGTCCTCACATCATTTCGCTGCTGGGTTTCTTAGTTGAAATAAATTTCTTTGGAAGGTTTAAACCCTCATATGTTTTATGAAATTAGAAGCTTTAAATACAGGGTTTGAGACCGTTGTACTGTTCATTCTATTGTATTGTACCTCTTTTACGAGGTTTATACCTTCGTCGTTTCCATGAAAGAAATAAATCTGATTATTTGACTTTACTACGGTCACGTCTCTACTACTGTTTTGTTTTGTAAGGGTTTAATACCCATGGCTAAATCCTGTAAGGATTAGTTAATTTGATGTTTTCCTTGAATAAGTTTTGCAGTATTTACTAATTGTATTAAATAAATAATAAGGGTTTCGTACCCCTATGTTATGGACTAAATGCCTAAAAAAAAAAGGGTCATTCTCTGTTTTAAGTAGTATTTGATAAAAATTGAAGATACATAATATAACATTTAGGGTTTGGTTGAAAACAATCTGTTGAGAATAGATCAAATCTATGTTGAGGGTTTGAGTTCATACTGAAATTGATTTCATATACTAATGTTTGTAGTAAATAGATGGATTCAGTCTTCGATGTAAATAACTACATTTGATACTTCTGAAAGGATAAATTATGTCTTTTAACAGTATAATTATAGATTTTTAAAGAAAGGATATTTGTAACAAAAATCAGAGCTTTAGATAATAGAATAAAGAAAGAATCTAACCCTAGATTATTTCATTTGTGCAAAGCTTAGAGATACAAAAGATTTATTTGAATGATGTAAATATTTCCAATTGGATTTTGGCAGCGCTTTAAATTTCAAGCATACAAATCCATGAAAAGAATGTAAATATGCATGTTCATTTGAGAAAACTAATACTGCATATACTATTGCTACTTATTAATTAAGAAGATAATTTTCTACAGTTTGTATAGTAATTTGTATAACCAGAAAATATCTAAGTCTGAGATTATGGAATATTATTAATTTTACAGAATGTAATAGAGAAAGAAAATATGATAGAGTTAATCTAATCATGCATTTGTTTGTAATAAAAAGAGTTATGTTTGTTTATGCGATTTTATTTACTTGCTAGCAGTATTGAATAACAGTAATATGTACTTAGGAAATAATTATTTTGCAGCTATTATTTCAATAAAAATTTGTGAAATAAACATACAGTGAACCTAAAACATTTAATTGATGAAAAGAATGATAAGAGAAAGTTATAGAGTTATATTATTTAATACAGAATATTAATGGTAGGAAAACTAATGAAATACATCAGTATTGATCTTCTCATTCATCTGGCAATCTTCCTATCAATTTATCTACCTTAATTTCTTCTCTGTACTAGAGTACAATGCAGCTCCATTAGCATGGGGAGAAATGCAGAGAAATATTTTATTCATTTCATCTTACATAATCATTACTATACAAAATCCTAATTAGATCAGAAACTAAAATAAATACATTTGTTTAATAATATCCTTGAAAACAGTAAATCAATGATTGCAGATAGAACTTTAACTACTTAGAATTAGAAAACACAAGTAGAACCTGTAAATGAAGATAGGGCCGACAAACACCCAAGGAGGCTTGTTCCTCCCAGCCTTTTCCAGAAGAAGCAGCCAAAACTACTTGCTTCCTTTGGACCCCCGAGCTTGCTTACTGAACCACTAAGTAGATGGAATCTGTGTAGAAGCAAGGCACATAGTAATATAACTTTTGCACTCAGCAGTGTAACTTCTACACTCAAATATGCCTTCTGCACTCAGTAGTATAATAGGCAGACTTACACCATGATCAAAACTCAACATATCCCCTCATCAAATCTCTTGGGTGCAAGCATAGTAGAACCCCAAGGTAAATTTCCTCATCAGGAAAAGTGATGAACCTCAGTTCATAATTCGATGGCTCTTATATAGACTGCCTAGGTCTTTAGTGGTCAGTTTTGAATAAATGAGCGTCAAGCTCCAGTCCCACCTTCCAGGGCACTATGACCACATTTCAAGGGAGTTATCCCATACCAACAGCTAGTTAGTTGCATCATGATGCTGCCACTTGTCCATTGCCTTCTACCCTAGATTCCATTCCACCTAGTGGGTCAGTAAACTCTCTTTCAACAGTCCCCTTAGGTGTTTGTCTCCTATTTAATTTATTAAATAATAAAATATTGTGCAATTACAGTCATCCTTGGACACTTGTCCAATATAAAACTTTACAATAAAATTTAACATAATGTTTCGAACATCAAATGTTTTTCACCAAAAAGGGTATGTTATAGTACATCAATCCTCTTTCCTTAATATCTCTTAATGAGGGTTTTCTTGGTCTAGATATCCTCATTTGCTTGATTGTGAGTTTGTTTGGCCTATATATGGAGTCTTATTTGTCAATTTCTCACTGCCTAGTATGTTGGTGACCTCACCCCATTCATAGGATAGTTTTATGTTCAACATAATTCGTGACTCCACTAGGGAGAAGCCATTTGATTTGGTATTTTCTAGATTAATCCTTCTAGCTTAGTTGATTCATTTGAGTCCTTTTGAAAGTCTAATTTGGTCCTAGACCCTTAGAGTGACCTCAAACCTTTGTTTTGAAGTTACCATTTTTTTATTTTTTGAACTACTTAGGAAAAAAACATTGGTTGTGATACTTACTGTCATGTTTTCCCTGTAAAAATGGTGCTTATAAGCTACACAATAGTGTTTTACATGTTGTCTATTGTATATACAATAGTGTTTATTCTTGTAGGTTGCAATTGTTCCACAACATGTTTAAGCATGTGGGTTCCTTGAGTTTTCTTCGATTTGGTTGACTGCTTAGGGTCTTGTTGAGGTTTACAAGAGGTATTCTACCTCGTAGGTAACCAAGGTTGACTTGTTTGTTAGGACTTTTTGAACAAAATTGTATTGGAAACTATATGCCCTAGTCCTTTTCATTCTTGTTTGAGAAGGTGTGGAGAGTTTCTAACTATCAGAACTTTGTAGTGACATCTCAGAGGTGGTCTAACTTTCCTCTTTGGTCATTCTCAGTTGGTTCTTTTTATTTGTTTGGGCATTTGGTCTTCATACTTTTTCACTGTTTGATTGGGTTTATTTCAAAAATTAGTGACTATTACAGCCCTCTAGTGGCTTTGCAGAGGTTGTCCAATATCCCTTTGTTTATGTCCAGTCTCTACTTTTGATTTTTGGATTGAAATTTTGTCAAAAAGAGTCTTTTGTATTTACAGACTTCTTTTGCTTTTCATTTTATACTTTTGGTTCTCCTTGAAGTGAAAACTCAGGGGTGTTCTTGTGTTTTTGTTAGACCATGATTGCACTGGTTAGGTGTAGGAATCAGTATTGACCAAACCCTAAATTCTACCAGGTTTGTTTGCTAGGTGGTATTCAAAAGTTATTTCATATACTTTTCCCTACTTTGCATACTTGGGTGATTGAAAGGTCTTGAGTTTGTGGCTTCTTTCACTTGTGATAGATAGGGGTGTCCAAGGTGTTTTGCATTTTTTATCTTGCATAGGTGTTCATGTTTGAGTTCTTTTGTCTCATTTGGAAAAAAACAAAAACAAGTTGCATCTTTTCATAAAAACAGAGTTTGTTTGTTTCACATTGTAAGCACTTAGAGTAGACTGGCATTTCGCATCTGGGAAAAAAAAAATTGCATTTTTGTTTTGTTGTGTGTATCAAGTTTTCACTTAATTACATCTTTGCATTTTTTGCATAAAAAATCTAAAAAGAGTTATTTTGCATTTTGTCTTTGAATTATATGTGCATGTAAAATTTAAAGTTTCATTCATATCTTACGATTGAATTGAAATTGAATTTCCAACTGAAAGTGTGCATTTGCATCCCAAATTTTCAAACTTGTGTGTTTAGAAACAATTGAAATGGAATTTGTGTGTCAATAATTCATTGTGCACTTACTTCTTAGGATAAATTTGCATTTAGCGTATGAAGTTTAGTTTTCACTTTTCATAAAGATATCAAAAGGTTGCATTGTACATTTTGAAATTTGCACTTGCATTTAAGATTGCATTTTACATTTAGGGCTTGTATTGTGCAATGAAAAGACATTTGAAAATAAAAAGTGCATTGTAGATGGGAGATAGTGCTCGATCTTTCAGTTAAAAGGGGTTAAATTGTGCATCGGGTTGCATTGTATTTCTTTTTTGCATAAATTTTCTTCTTTTGAAGGTTTTGAAAATTATATTTTTAACAAGAAAAAGTAATTGGAATAGGCTACTAGGTTTTCTTTTAGCAGGAAACCAACCTAATAGTATAGGCTAGGATTTTGGAGATAGTATTTGAGAGTTAATTTTTACAAAATAACATAAAATTGGGAAACTAGGAATTCACTAAAGAGTGTTAAATCCATTAGTAACGCAAAGAACGTTACAGGAAACGCCACTAACACCGATGTCAAGCGGTAGGAAAACCTTTTTCAAGTAGATAGAATACCCATGTTGCTTGAGTGAGGAGGGTTATGTGAGTATGGGAAGTAATCAAGTGTGGCAATTCCTTGGGGTGACACCACTGCTCATTGACATTTTTGGGTCTAGGAATTGTTATACAAGGCCTATGCTCCCTGCCCATCATAGAAGCTCCATCCAATGACCATTCCACTCAACTACCAAGCACAAAGTGGTGACCATATTTCTTGTCCCCGGGTACCTCCTAGGTCATTGCAAGGGGATATCTTGTGGCACCTGAGACAGATGTAGACTCTACCAGCCCAGTTCCTTGTGAAGGGTATTTTTTGAACGTAAGTACTTGCACCATTGGTGATTGGTTTCGGGGAGTAGGGTAACTGTATCCCAATATTCGTTGGTTGGATTTGGGCCCTAATCATCCTAGAAAACCTTTGGAATACCTTGTATCTAGCTCTTCTCTAAATAGTACTTGCAACCAATGCTTTTCATTGCGACAATTGTTTGCTTGTTGTAATATTTTTAAGGAATTTCTAGTGAGTGTTGTTTCTTGTTTCATATTAAGTTTAGATTTCATCCTTTAAGTATTTTTTTAGCCATCGTATCCAACCAACGTATGCAGCGGTCTTAAATAATCCAAGGACTCTCTCCTTAACAGAGAGAATTCTACCCCCTTGGTGGGCATAGGAAGAAAACGAGGAACAAAACATTGAACAACCAATTGAAGAAAATAACTCCAGTTCTATAGAATATGAGTCTTCATCAGAGGAATTAAATTTAAGTGACTTTAAGGAGTAGCTAAATAAATCTCCCCCAGTAGTTTCTTCTCAACTTGAGGAGAACATAGATTTTCCTTCCATTGAGGATATCATAGATCCTTTAGGATTTTAAACCCTCTACATGATACAAATTCTATCCAAGGAATTGAGTTTCATATTCCTGGGTGGAGTGATCCATTGTTCCAATGGGATACCATGGAAAACATTGGTGAAGTGTCCAGTACCTGGGAAGTAACTCCCCCAGTTAATATTACTTCCATTATAGGAGTATCCGGTGCAAATCCATTCTCTGTCATAGGTTATGGTTGGATTCCTTCATCGTCAATGATTTTAACAAGAGGACCTTCTTATGGTTTCCAAAGTACAAACCCTTTTTCTTTTGGGATGAATTTACCATGATTCCAATCTATAGCTACTTCTATGCCTCCTTCATCTACATATACTATTGCTTTGGGCAGTGGTCCTTCAATACCTTTTAGTGGACACATGTTCATTCCAAAATCCACCCCTATTTATGGAACGGTTAGCAGTTCTAGCATGCCTCAAATTAATTTTCCTTCCCAGTTGATGGGAAGCATAGGTATTAGAAACCCATTTTTATCAAACATTCCATATGGTAACATATTTGGAATAGGGGCCACCAGTATCAGTTTTCTTTGGCCCGGGAAAAACACTCCATTTGGGAACATCCATTTTTCTAGGATAGGAGGAATGGACATGGTTAGCCCGACAATTAACACTTTACTGGGTACCTAACCTATGGGGGGGACTTTAGGAGGATTTTCTCAACCCTTCTTACAACCTCAAGTTGGTCATAGTTTTGGTCAATATAATCCACTTTTTACCAAAGTCAACCAAAATCAGTGGGTAGCTAACACTCTCGGATCTTGGAACACTATGGCTCAAACAAAGTTTCCCTTTTTGGTTACTTTGAATTTACCCAATTTAACCAAGTTAATCAATTCAGTGCTTCATGACCCTGGTTTCCCCCCCTCCCTACAAAGTTATCTTCTGACATTCCTAAGTTTGAAGGAAAACCTAAAAAAGACCCTGCAAACCATGCAATGACTTTTCATCTATGATGTTCATCCAACTTATGATGGTTGATTCTATAATATTAAGACTCTTCCAAAGTACTTTGACAGGGATGGTAGAAAAATGGTACATTGAGCTACCACGAACCTCTTTCCAGACCTTCAACTCCATTGCAATGAACTTTTTGAATCAATTTCAACTACCAATTCGTTACAAAACTAGTACTGAATTGTTGACCTCGTTTCGTCAAGAAAAATCCACTTATATATCTAACCACATTCATGAATTGAGGAGGATATTGAGCCTCATTAAGGCTAAAATTCTTGATGAATTTCTAACCGATTGGTTCATTAAGTATTTTCAACCTTGTATTACGAAAAATGTGGCCCTCTTCGGGGTACAAAATGAAGAACATGCTATTATAAAATCCTAGCAACTAGACTTGGTGTATTCTTAGTTCAGGATGCATTAGGAAATCTTTCCTAATGCTCCCCTAGTAGAGGTTGATTTGACAAAACAAATTCTGAGACCACACATCAATGGTGTGATTGGTTTAGTACTTAGTACTATAGCTAGCCAGAGTATGAACCTCATAGGTCAAAATTCACCAATAGCTGCATCGAACAACACGTGGAACCCTAATCGCAACGCTCCTTCAAATGTTCTAACAGTCCATACATTTGGTCCTTAGGGAAACCGACATCCCGGAGGGAAAAAGAGAAAGAACAATAAAACAAGGAATAAGGGCAATAACAATGTGAATAATAACAACAACAACCAAAACAAAAATGCTAGTGGGGGGGGAAAGAGAAAGGTAAAATGAAATTTCCATGCTTGTTATGCAAGGAATATCACTTAACCTACAAGTCGCCCAAGATGTAAATAACTCAAAAACTGTTGTCCCAACGTGAATTTTCCAACAAACCTGTTGTCCTAACTAACCCATTTCTTCAACCACAACAACATATGATTTCTACGACCCAATCTAACCCTAGATCCTTGCAAGGGGGAATCAAGGTGCCTCTTCTCAAAAAGGTGATTTCAGCCAAAGTCAAGTCTTCATGTGTGAATAGAATATTAACCTCCATACTAGAAACAAATCTTACAATACATCTACATCTGGACCTAAGGTAAGGAAACCTCTGAAGCTGATGTTGACTCTCCATTGCACATAGAGAATCCAACAAATGACACTATTCCCAAAATACTAAAAGGTGTTCTAAAAAAGGCCACATACAATCGTAATTCATGGGTTGCCCAAAACTATAGCATAGTGGAAGATATAACACAATCTGCTTGTGCAATGTCCACTCTCAAGGTCTTGCAGAGTTTCCCAACCCAACGTAAGAACCTGCTCTCACCTTTAGGTGCGTTTGATCCCTTGGATAGTCAAGTTATGGATAATGATTGTGAGGTTGGAAGCCTTGCTTACCCCATAATGTGGATTTTTAGATCCAAGCAATTTCTGGAAATTCCACCATACATCGCTCGGTTGTTGATGAGGGTGCCTCCACTTGTGCAATGTCGCTATCATGTTGGAAGTTCATAGGATCACCTGATTTAATCGATATTGTCACGATGTTGAAGGCCTTTGATGGCCACTTGTTCAAATCTCACATAATAATCTTAGCTCTCCCAATAGAGATGGGGGGTAAAAAATTTAACGTAGAAGTGGAAGTATTCAACACTCCATTATATTATAACTTGTTATTAGGGAGAATCTGGGCCCAATATATGACGGTTGTAGTATATTCAATCTTCCATATCATTAATTTTTTGCACAATGGGAATATTGTGACCATTGACCAATTATCATTTTGCACCAATGGGTCCAACCATCAGAATGGTTCCAATATCCCCCTAATAGCCCATTCTATGAAGGATTATGAAAATGTCAACATGGGAATGTACCCTACATTGATGGGAACTTTCAATCTTCCCCCACCCAACATGCATGAAAATGCATCCCCGATATACACGCAATATCAATGGTTTCCATGACTTCTGTTCCTAAGGTATACCAATTTAAAACATCGTACTTTAATGATCCCTAGAAGTTGCCAGCTTCTGAAGCTGGGTGTAGGCATACAAATCAGGTCTTGTCTACAATTGAGGTAGCTAATCAAGCCACCATTTCAAATGAATATGACCATGCTGGTCTACATTCCATTTTGGAAATAAATTACTAATATTATATTCCCATTTGGATTGTTAGTTTTTTACCATGTCACGACCCCTTAGAAATTGTTTTTTCATCTTATGAAGCAATTCTCGAAGAAATTTCATTAGGAGATAATCCTTGGAGGGACATGCACTAACGTGCATCATTCCTTTTGGTCAAAAGTGACCTTAGAATTAACATAGACAAAACCATTATACCAAGTCCCATGGAGTGGTATGGGATCCTTCTCACTCCTTTGCAAGTTTATACTGAAGGAAACATGGAAAACATTTCTAAAACGATCCCCATCGACATCTCCAGGACCCCACGCATTGTTGAAAATGTCTTTATCGGTGTTGATTGTTCACCTTAGGAAATTGAAACATACACATCATTTTTCAAAGAGTATAGAGATGTCTTCACCTAGTGTGACGAATAAATGTTGGGAATTGATGCATCTATTATCGAACATGATATTAAGACATATCCCAATTCCAAACCTATTCAACAGAGACTTAGACCAGTTAACCCAAGGAAGGATGTTGTTGTAAGAGCAGAGGTTGAAAAATTGCTCCGAGCAAGCTTCATCTATATTGTTCCCTTAACTGAGTGGGTATCCAATATGGTACCCATTGACAAGAAACAAGGTAACATCCACGTTTGTACGGATTTTCAGGACCTCAACTTAGTTTTCCCTAAGGAAAACTTCCCCACTCCATTCATTGATTAGATTATCGATGAATGTGTTGGAAACGAGATTTTCTCATTTATGGATGGTTTCTCGAGGTATAATCAAATTCAAATATGCCATGAATATCAACACAAAACTTCTTTTATATGCCCTTGGGGGACATTCACGTATAGGAAGATGTTGTTTGGCTTGAAGAATGTTGGAGCTAACTTCCAAAGATCCATGTCTTATTCTTTTCATGATATCAAGATGATCATAGAATCCTACTTAGATGATTTGACAGCTAAATCAAGCGAGAGAGTGGATCACCCCAAGTGTTTACGGGTAGAATTTGATAGGTGTCGTTATTATAGGATTCAGTTGAATCCTTATAAATGTATATTTTATATCAAATCGGGTTGATTAATGGAATTCATCATGTCTAAAGATGGTATAATGGTATATCTGTTCAAGGTAGAGGCAATAGTTCAGTTGCCTCCCCCACAAAATTTAAATCAAATGCAAAGCATTCAAGGAAAAGAAAACTTCTTGCATAGACTCATTGCTAACTATGTTGAGCTCACCAAGGGTTTCATGTGCTTACTTAGGAAAAGGGTTCCATTCATTTGGGATGATAACGCTCAAAGGTGATTTTATTTTATGCATTAAAAAATGCCTTAGTGTCTTCCACACTGTTGAGTCCTACGGATTTCAATAGGGATTTCCTTTTATAAATAGTAGCATTTGAATCAAATGTAGGTATGGTCCTAGTGTTGGAAGATGCTTCCTTTCAGGAATGTGTCATCTATTACTTAAGAAAGAATCTAACTAGTCCTAAGCTAAGGTACTCGCATGTCGAAAAACTTGCACTTGTTGTTGTTCATGTAGTTCAATGGCTTCGACATTACATTCTTCTTAGGTGAACAATTGTTATAGTTGATTTCAATCCATGCCAACACATCTTGTCCCGACGAATAATCAGAGGAAAGTATAATAGGTTGATTTTTGTCCTTCAGGAGTTCAATTTAGGATTCACTTCTATGAAATCAAAGAAAAATTTAGCCTTTGGGGATTTGATGTTGGAATTGACTCGAGAGGATGAGGGATTTGTTGAATAACTATCACTTACTGATGAGAATATGTTCCTCATTAGCTTGGAAGATCCCCGGTATGGTGATATTTTGATTTACCTACAAACCTAGAGGGTCCCACCTTAGTCTACATGTGAGAAAAGATGCAAGATACGTCACCAATCAAGACATTATATCATTATTGGTGATACATTACATCATTGAGGTATAGATACTATCCTTATACGCTACTTATTTCATGAGGAGGATGAGAAGGTTTTGAATGATATCCCTAGTGGAGCATGCGGCGGTCACTTATTTGGGCTTGCTACAACCCAAAAAATTATGCGTGTCGAATACTTCTTCCCTTCAATCTTCAAATATTGTATTGAGGCCATCAAGAAGTGTCATCCATGTTAGTCATTTACAAAAAATATGCACCTACATCCTACTCCTCTTTATACAATCATCATTATCGGTCCTTTCACCAAGTGGGGGATTGATTTCACAATGTGTAATATGGCATTGGCTATCGGTCATAAGTATATTATTGTGGTTGTATACTACTTCACCAAGTGGGTCAAGGCCATGCCTACCTTCTGTTGTGATGGAGAGACTGTTGCACACTTTGTTTTTAATCAGATAATAACCTGTTTCGATATCCTGAGAGATATCTTTACTAATAATGGATCTCCTTTCCAAAACAAAATGATGACAAAAATGTCTGAGACCGCAAGGATTTCTCTTCATCTCAATATCCTCATTAAAATGAACAAGCATAAGTTATCAAAAACTATTTAAAAACCATGTTGCAAACGACAATGAATAAGCATAGGTCCAATTGGCACATCATGCTCTATCCCACTCGCTGTGCTTACCGAACCTCCATCAAGACTACGATATAATTTAGTCCTTTCCAACTTGTGCATGGAGTAGAGATTGTATTACCTATCGAGTGTGAAATTCCATCTTCGAAACTAGTTGTAGAACTCCTGACAGACGCTAATGAGATTGGGAAGTGCTTGTTATATCTGGAGCAGTTAGACGAGCATAGAAGGGGATCTTTTACTGCCATTGAAGGAAACAAAAAACATGTAAAGGACCAATATGACAAGTCAGTCCGTTCATGAATCTTCTTTGAAGGAGACCTCATGTTCGTCTATGACCTAAAACACGAATTAGGGTCTGGGAAATTCACTTCCATGTGGATTGGTCCGTACATCATTCGAAAATTCCTTAACAAGGGGGCCTACGAGTTGGAGGGTTTTGATGGAAACATCCTGGGGTCTACAAATGGAATCTATCTTAATAAATATTTTGCCTAGACTTTAGGCCTGGGTAGACCTCTCTTGTAATTAATGTACTATAGTTTTTCTCTACTTTTAAGTTCGACTTACATCAAATGTTAGCTAATTTTTCTTTATGTTCATTTGACAGATGCCATTTCCTATACATATGTTTTCATGCTATGTTGAAGGAGCTTTCCATCACAGCCTAAACATTGCTTCTGCATCCTGGGTTATTTATGACCCAGTTGGCCAACTAGTGAGTTCAAGTGGAGTGTCTCTCAACTCGAATACGAATATATCACAAAATATAGTGCTATGATCAAGTTGATGTTAGAATCCATCATTAGGGGTATCTCACATCTAACTATCTATCTATAGTTGCAGTTGGTAGTGTCTCATTTACATGGTATGTGTCAGATTGGATGTCATGTATTGTTGTGGAAGTTTTTAAGAATTCGATTGTTGGAATGTCAATTTGACTTTATTACGTACATACATATTCCTAGAGCATGAAATCATCTAACTGATCTACAAGCTAATTATATATTAGATAGACAATTTCATCATAATCAATAAGCACACACAAAAAACATGCATCATCCATAAGATTCATCCATATCTATAAGAGTAGGTCAAAAAAAGTTGATAAAGCAGTCATCCATATCTATAAGAGTAGGTGAGTCTAACTTCAAACACTATGAATTCAACACCACTCGTGTGATTCATACTACAAAAATGGGCATTTAGCCCTACATTATGTAAATACAAACCATTAGATACAAAAATGTCTCAAAAATACTACAATCAATCCGATGCCTTGCCTCCCTGAGTTGTTGATGCCTCACGGTGGCAAAGAACACATGTGGCCACCTTCAGTAGTAGCCGTATCCAAATAGGGGACACCCCTACTACCTGGTGTTGCATCTCCATAGGCATATGGTCTATCCTGATAGGTCGAATGTTTTATGTCAAGCCAATTAAGGTTCCCTCAATAGTTTCTAATATGGATTATGCCCCCTCTGTAAGCTATGATAATTGTACAAGTACTCTCAGATCGCCGACATGCCACACTTGTCCTACATATGCATCATGTTTTTTATGATAGTAATCACATCTCAAAAATATTTTTCATTTTAAATATTTCAAAAAATAAAAATGAAATATAATAAAAAAATAAAAACTAACCATTTTGTCCCCGGGCTCCACCACGATGAAGCATGAGGTCTGGATCACCACGAAAATCCAATTCGGCATAGGAAAAATCCTCTATTGTTGGAACCTATCGGATCCACTAGGCGTGGAACTCATCATCAAAGGTAGTAGTGGTTGTCCCTCCTCCATGTCTCACAAATAATTCACTCCATCGGACCAATCTTGGTTCATGACGGTCCATGGGTGGAAGTGAGACTCTCAGGCTCATGCATGGAATTCTTTCAAAAATGAATGATATAAGAATACTTCCATAACTAAATTTATTCATCCTACCCACTTTACATTCAGTGAGTTGGTATTTCAAATTTTCCAACAACCCAGTAGACCAATCAAATATTGTGCCTCAAAGAAACTCTACCCCATTTTGCATGTGATTTCTTGTTTCCAAATGCAACGCTGATGTACCTAACGCTCGTGTAACCATTGGGACGATGAATTTCAGTGGGAAGCTTGATATGGTGCTATGGAAATCCGTGAACCAATCTTTTGAGTCCCCGAAACACAATATACATTCACATATTCATGCACTGAAAAGGCCCCTATCCCTCGGAAGGTCCCTTTTAGATTTATTGCTTACCCTCGCCGAGATAATCCTATGATGGAATAGATATCATCAACGGTAATCTCAATATTTTTCCCCTCAATGTTAAATGCACCTTGGTCAGCATCCCAGTATCTTCTTAAGGCTTGGAGTAGAGTATTTTGTGCCCTCACATTTGAAGTTCTAAAGAACTTCAATAAACCACAACGATGCAAAGCATTAAATGTCAACGGGTCACCCATTACATCTCTATCAAGTTGTTCATGCTCTCTTTCATGCCATACAAGATCAATTTCTGAAATTTTTTGAGTCAAAACGTTGAAGTTTTCAAACTTTATTGTGTGAAACGTTGGTCAAAATCTACACATTCGCATCTTACACACTGGTCATGCACTACACAATGGTGGTTTTTGAAAAAAAACGTTACTAAATAGTATCTCACCAACATTTATGTAGTGAAGGTTGTAGAATGAACTTAAAGCAACTAAGCTTTCCCTCAAACTTGCAATAAAACCATTAAAAACAATGACAAAGGAGAGATGATCTACCTAGAACTGACGGATGTGGAAATGGTCTATTGGATTGGTTGTAGTCAACGATCAAAACTCTAGGTCTTCTTTTCTCTTCACAAGTGGTAAAATCCAAAATAAAAGGTTTTTAACACTAATTTTTAATTTGTGGTAAAAAATATTTTACTATTACCCACATTTTGTTTAATTTTAAATATTTATTATGTGTCATGCTTAATACAAATGACCTTTTTGGTTATTTTTTGATATTTTCAAGCAAGTAAATGATGAACGAAGGTATTTTTGTCTGCACGTGGTCCTTTTTAGGAGGTTTGTACTCTAATATAGCATATAGGCTACGTGACAATCATTATGCAAATTTCATTTAACCTTGCCATTTTTTACACCTTAGGACCATTTTTTCATGGATTACGACATTAGCCCTCTTTTTCCAATAAAGTTGTTGTTCTTCTGTGAATAGAACCTACCTCGCATGGGTCACCCTAGTTAGCACCTTTATTGCCATTTGGGTGCCCATGCTACATTTTGATAGGTTTGGGAGCCTTGGTATTTTCGTCATGACTAAGAGAGGAAACCACACACTTTCTTTCTCATTATTTTGACCAACCCTAAAAGGATCGCATTCATATGGAGTCCTCTTTGTTGGAATATTCTCCCCATCATTTTTCAATTTTGCATGCATGCATGCATCCATTCATCATCATGGTGGACCTCCCAGCTCCTAGAGCTTGGTTTTAGCTCTCCACAGCCTGTCTACAACCCCCAGGGGGATTCCCACCTACCAAAAGCGCCCTTATCCATGACAAGTGCGCCTTTATCACCTGCCACAGCCAGTTAGGCGCCCTTCTCACCTACCAGTCAGTTATCACTCAATCCTTCCTTGATTTAAGGCTAGATTGATCCCCCCACTAACTATTTCACTCCGATGGACCTCCAGTGAGACTAGTCTTCCCATTCTGACTCCAGTTAGCTCCTCATGCACCCTCCACTGAGCCTCCTTCATTTAGTTAGTGCCTACCTCACTCAGTTAGACTCAGTTGACTGACTGTTACCATTGATGACTGATACATTGATTGGATGATGAATCCACTATCATCCAAGCCACACTCTGAGTTAGGAATTTGAATGCCCTACTTGGCCTATTCGAATCCTATATTATGCACCTTACTGTTCTATTGTATTTATTCACTTACATTCTTATTCATTGTATAATACTGAGATATTGTTCTATTTTACTGTGTTTATGAGTGATCATTGAGTGTCTCCTTCTTTTCTTCTTTGCAACATATTTGTGAGTTTGATTGTGAGTTGCTACAACTTCCAGATCCCTTGCATATTCCTACACTCTTTAAGCTCTTTTCTAACTCCTTAAAATTGAAAATATTTCCTTGAAAGCTTGTTTCTTTCACTCATTAAAATATTCAAAGGAACATCCATCCAGTATAAGTTTAACCATTTTCCAAGCCACGTGGATTACTTATGAAAAAAAAAATTTGTATTCAACTTTGGCTAGAAGAGTTCTTCCTCGTATCATTTGATGATTTTTTGGACTTTGGAGACTAAATCTATGAAAAAGAGTTACCCTAGAGTCTTATTTAAGTTTTTCATACTCTCTAAATATGAAAAAAATGGCGAGCATTTACCAAACCAGTCTGGATAAAAATCCACGAGATGGTATATAGAATTTTCTTTAAGTTTTTTATACTCTTGAAAATTGAAAACACCAGCAAGCACTAACTGATTCAGGCTTAGCAAAAATCCACGGATCAATAGTTTATCAAGCATATTTCTATCTCTTCTTCAAGCTCATTAAAAAAGAAAGAAAGTTTCAAGTTTACTTTTTCGGACTCGTTAAAATCCTATGAAGAAGATCTTATCGAGCATGAATTTATCTCTTTTTCAAGCTCATTAAAAAATGAAAAAGGTTATTAAAGAGAAAAATAAAATGGAAAGATATCAAATGTATCTCAGTATAACAATAGCAAGTCAAATGTGTCCTTTAACAAAGCACCATTTTTTAGTCTCTCGACAAGTTGGGTTCTAGCTTTTGGGCTTACGATAAAACCTGATCTCAGAGTTATTATTCCTTTGGTTGGTTACTCTTCCAATCATATGGAGAGTTTGTCAACGTCTTCTTCATTGCGGATTTGTATCGTTGGTCCCTTTGTTTCCAAATCTACCTAAGTCACTATTGTGTCAAGCTCATTGTTCAAGGATATAACATGTGTCAGCCATTATGCGGTTTCCTTGAATTCATATGTCAGCCATTCCCTGGCATTAGTATGTTTCATCATGTACTCACGTTTTCTCCAAATCAAATCATTCATTGGTTTCTCCTCATGTTGGATGATGGAGGATGTCTTAATTTCTCCCTTCCAATGAGCCTCTTCCCATCGACTTCGACTCATTTTGCTTTGGGAATGAGTTTTTCTATGGATGATCGTTGGTAGTAGGGAAATTCCCGTAGAATCATAGATGAGGGACAGACATTAGAATTTTGTCAATTACAAAGTGTTTCTCTATGGTGTCATACCTAAACAAGACATATATATGTATGAACATGGATTAATAAACCCCATATATTGGGTTACAAAGAATTCCTGGAATATTACTTTAAGGCTGCTAATAGTTGTTTATATCTCTTAGGAAGATAAGCTTATTGAGGTGGAACCCATAGTATAGGGAGAAACCTAGTACCTTTGGGATTGCAGTCATCAATGGAAATTTCTCTCACTATCAGTTAGTGGGAATACATCAATGTTTCCTACTCGATGGATTCTTCAGGTGTTCGACTTCAAGAACACATATTCACACCTGTTAGAATGTACTAGGTACCTTGGGTCCCATTTTCATTATCGGTGGATCTACCTCGCGTTTGTTAACGGTTTACATCAATAGCCAGTAATCAAACAATATCCCATCATTTTCGACTTCAACTCATCTTTTCACATGGGTAAGATTCATACCTTTAGGCGGTTTGGATTGAATACCTTGGGCCAACGGTAAAATACTCACTTTTTTTTATTACCTAATCTGTGCACGACTGTGCCACACTTTCTTTGGCACTTGATGAGACATAGATCCACGTTTTTTCTGTTCTAGCTATGATCTTCAGTTTTGACATAGATCCACCTTTTATTCATGTGGCTATTTTTACTTATTGGATATAGATCCATTATGTTTAGTTGTGGCCATGATCCATTTATCTCTCATGGATCCACTTTGTATTTTCATGGCCATGATATTTGCATCATTTATATGTATGTATTGGATCCTTATTGTATTTTTCTAGAGGTCATGTTCTATAACTTTGAACATGGATATATATCCCAGAGATAAGATTTTCTAGCATCCTTTTTATGTTTCAAGTACTTCGTTGAGACTAACATTCTTGAATTTTCCAAGTTTCTCGACTCCACACCCCAATTTATTTATAATGTATTTAGGTCATCAAGTTCCCCTATGACCTCATACATTGTGGGAGTCTATTATAGACTAAATCAACACTTCTATGTCCATGAAAACACTTCAATTATTGCTCACATGAAAGGACACTATGGATGGAAGAGCTTCGTATTGGTATTTGATGCCATGGCCTTGATCATTTACTAATTCTCTAGTGCGGATAATTTTTGTAATGAGACAAAAACGCTTGATGGTATAGAAACATGTGTGTTACACCCTTGTTTCCTTCATTTCACTAGTGTTTCAAGAAAATGTTGTAAGTGAAGGTTGTTATTGTATGAAATGCATTTCAAATGCAAGTTTCCCTTATATGATCAATGCTTTTCCCAAATTTTCCAAAGAATAAATAAAATTCGAAATTGGGGCAATTGGGGTTGTTCTGGTAACCACCCCATCAATTACAACCTCCTCTCATTCAAGTATGTTTATATACACCTACTATAAAGGGAAGGAAGGTAGGCCATGAGAGGGTCCCTTTTTACCAAGTAATGTTATGTTGGAGGAATAATTTTGTCTCCATCCCTTATTGCCCTGTGCATGTGATATCCTTTCCCTGATATACATGGAGATTGGTTGGGTGTGTTGGAGAAGAGAAGCAAGGAGATCCAAAGTCAAGGTTTCAAAAGGTTCCAAAATAGAGATAAGGTATTATTGTACTTGTTTCTATTATTAATAAGATAATTGACATCTTTCCCTTCCCTAATACTGATTTTATGACATGATTGATGGAATAATTGATATTATATATTGAAAGTAAATTCATTCTTGTTTTTTCTCAATTCTTCAATAATTTTATCATTGTCAAAAGTGTTTGAGGAAGGTTGGCTGTGTTAGTTTTGAAAGTTAAAACTTGGACCAACTGGATCAAATCTAAAGTAGATTAAGGAGAAACTAGGATCGAACGTCATAAATAAGGTACATCAATCCTCTTTCCTTAATACCTCTTAATTAGGGTTTGCTTGGTCTAGATATATTCATTTTCTTGATTGTGAGTCTGTTTGGCTTATTTATGGAGTTTTATATGTTAGTTTCTCACTACCTAGTATGTTTGTGACCTCACCCTGGTCATGGGATAGTTTTCCATGCAACAGAGTGACAAGATCAAAGTGATCGAACTGATGCAATCTTCTATCGATCCCACTCTTAATGGAAAATATTTTTATACCGTTATATTCATTAATGGTGTGTTGTTATCTTAAAAACACACCGGTGCTATAATATAAAATTAAATCATTTTGAGTGCACATAATCTCAAATTAAATATTGTTTTTAAGTATCATTTATCACCTCTGTGCTATTGATATTGAAAACTTATGTATAATTATAATTCAATAATGGTAAAGTTGTAATTTTGAGTGCATATAATCTCAAAATAAATTATGTTTTTTACCAATATCAACAACCATTTCTTATTTGCATATTTTTATATATAATATAAATTTTATTGGTATGCTTTTATACTCGTTAATGTCAATTGATTTGAAAATTTATATTAATTAAAATTCATTAATGATAAATTATTTATATTTAATCTTAAAATGAATTATTTTTTCTATTTAATATTAAAAGTCATTTAATTTGGAAACTTATATTAAAATCATAATTCATCAATGATAAATATGTACTCTTTAAGTGCAATTAATTTGTAAATGAACTATACATTTCTTTAATATTAAAATTCGTTTATTACTTAAATGCTTTGTTAATGTGTATTTTAAAATTATTTACATATTTGTGCACATAGAATTTGTTATGCTCATTAGATATGCATAGATCATTCAACTTTTAAAACTAGTCAATCTACACAATTAATATAAAATGACTATTTCCATATTGTGATAAATTCATATTAAATATCGATACACATATGATACACACTTAGTTATTTTTTTTCAATATCGACACACATATGATGCCACAATCATTCTAAAAGTTTATACTAAATATGCAATGAGATATAAATACCTTCAACTAAAATAAAATTTGTTTTCAATCAATCCTTCCATATAATCACAAATTATTTGATAAACAAACACATTATGCATCAAATTGATTGCTAACCAACTAGAATTCTTTAAAAACATCTAGTAATTAACTTTCTATTTCCACTGTTATAAGATGAAAAGAAACAATACAATTAGAGCATTAAAGATAACAATAATAAAATGATTTGTCAACACCGTAAATGATGAAATAAAACATGTACATATCACTCTCTATTTCCATCACCCTGGTTATCTTCCTCACTTGGCATGATAGCACTGTTGTTCTCAAAAATATGTTTTGATATAGGGTCATTTCATAATATGAACCACGAATATCTATCCAACACATTAGCTAAAAAAACACTTGGTTGCATTGTTTTGAGAAAACATAAGGCTCCTTAGTTTCATCCCACATATATCTAGAGTTGATACATATTAGTACACTATCATGATCTTCATTTACATTATTCAGGTCAAAGGTGTCTCACCACTTGCACCTAAAATTAACAAATTGGAAAGATGAGAAGTCCATTGATATGATCTCTTGTATCTTTTTGACATAACCTAACTTCCTCCCTATCATGTTTTGATCACAGTGGATAGCATGAAAATATTGGTTGAACCCGACTTACACTCCACAGTATTGTGTGGCATGTCCATCATCGACATCCTCGGTGTGAAAATGATGCCCATATTCCCACATAGATGAGAGCAAAAGCACCTATAAAAAAGTGAAAAAATGACGGTGTCATATGTCTAATAACCCAATCATTATTATATAAAATATAGATTTTGTAATTCAAAGGTGCATTATAAAGTTAAAAATGTACATAAAGATATTATTACCAAGTTGCTACACTCGATCCCCATGTTTAGTGCATCCTCTTCAGCGGGCGAGTAATGACTAGATGCACCATATTTCTCTCTGAATTGGTCTGCATCCCAATTGTTGGGACAAATCATTGGTATATTTTGTTTTAAATTATCAGGATAAGGCATGCTTCTACCATTCAACTGTCTGAATTATTTCCTATCAATGTCTCATTTCCTCCTCTTCTCTTCATACAATGTGACCCATTGTCGTGTTTCCTCTGCATTGTAAATAATGGATTTATTGATGGCATCAATTTTTGAATTCATTTTTTTATTTATTAAATCAAATTGACATATAGTACGTATGATATAAAATATAAATTATGAATTTTAGTATGAATAATTACTCAATAGAGATGTGACAAAAGATAAGTGACTTACTCGTTAGCATGCACCGTTTTATGTTCGTTTGGAGTAGCTCTTCTTCCCTTTTGTCCTCATCCCTTTGGTCATCCCAAATCACTACACTTCATGTGTGGTCAATTTTGTTGATGTACTCACTGGCATAATGGAAAAACTCTTATACCATTTACCCCTCTTCCATAGACCCCTCAGGTTTTTCCCATTATCCAACAAATCCATTCAATTTTGTAATGTACCTCTCTAAGAAGAATATCCAATGACATGAGACCACCTCGATTAATTTAGCCTCATCCACTAGGTAAATTAGAAGATGAACCTGGAAGTCCATGAAACTTGTCGGCAATTCCTTCTCAAGCATACAAAAAATCTCAACTATCTCTTGCTGGCATCGTGGAATTCTAGGCATATGAATTTCCTTTGATGTGATCCACCATACAAGTGTAGATAATTTAGATATGACACATCTTAGATCCTTGGGGAATTCATTGTTCACACACCCATGCACAATCAAAGGATAATGACACAACAAAGTAAACATATAAAAAATTACTTGGGTTTTAACTTGTGGGGTAAAAAAAAAGAAAAATTTAACATACATACCCTTAGAAAGTTCAGATGGTCATGTCAAGATTTCAACCCCAACAAATGTTTATTTACAGTGAAGCAACGTCGTACAGTAGAACCATATAAAAAAGGAACCTTCACACCCAATATAACTTTCTTTGCCAACGAAAAATTATATTTCTTCAAAAACCATGGGGCATCACCTTCTTTAAGAGACCAAGAGAGGCCATCCTCTCCTCTATTTTCTTGTCTTCGGAAATGATTATTTTAAGTATTTGAATAAATAAGATATCTCCTAATAGCCAATGTGTTACTTTGTTTCAATGATATGTGCCTTTATAAAGAAGATGAAACCTTTTTAAATATATGCGTGGGATCTAGTAAGTGGACAATCTTAAGATGCTCCCAAAATGGGAGCTCATAAAATATTGAGTTCCTTTTCATCCCAATGGGAATTTTCTCAACATAGGTGTCAAATAATTTAGGATCATCGAACATTGTTTCCCCATTTGAATCAAACATTTTTTCAATTTCCTTCTCCTTCTCTTTGTCATATGCCCTAAGCCAGTGTGTAAGTGTCATTATTCCATGCATCTGGGTTCTCTTTGGTTTACCATTTAAAGCATGTGTTTATCTTCCATAAGGGTGGTATTCTGGAAGGAATACCCTAGAGTAGTTGTACACCGGCATTCATAGGTGGCTATACCACCTAGCCTTCATAGAAGGTCCACAACATTTACATCCATGATACCCTTTTGTTACAAGACCTATAGCATGTTATTATATACAGAGCACGTTAGTGTTGAAGATCAATACAGTCACACCGAATTAACTATGCCAAAAATAATTTTACGAATATAAAAAAATCAATCAACATGTTTACCAGAGCAAACTCATAATCCCAGGTAATCATGTGTGGTGTACACACATATTCCATACAATGTAAAGCTCATCTATGTTGGGATGGGTCTTGATACATCATATGCCTGTATCTCTTCCCATAATTCATTCAATTCATAGATCAATGGTTGTAGGTAAACATTCATATTCTTTACTTGTCTTATACCAAGGACTATAAGAGCCAGCATAAGATGTCCATTCTTCACAAACAATCATGGGGGGGTATTTTTAATGATCACTACTATAGGACAAACAAAATAGTTGGTGTTTTGGAGGGAATATGGGTTGACGCCATCCATGTATATGCTCAATCGAAGGCTCTATTATTCATCCTTGAATTTATTAGGCCATGTATCCTCTATATGATTCATGTTTATTGAATCTATTGGGATTCGCTTAACTCTAGAATCACTTCGATGCGAGGCATGCCATCCCTACAACATAGCTAATTATTTGCAATGAAATAGCCTTGAAATCCTTGGGATTATAGGCATGTGCCTCTATATCTTATCAAGAGGACCATGTGCTTCTATATCTTATCAAGAGGACCATGTGCTTTACCCTTGTTTCTTAATTTATGGTACTTGTGATTCCCACATTTTGGACATACATCTTTCTCTAAATATTCCCCTCTATATAGAATACAATCATTTGGACACACATGATATGATATGTACTCAAAACTAGACATTTTCATCATTTTCTTTACCTCTTCGTAGCTTCCAGGACAGACATTATCACTCAGAAGTACCTTATATTTGAATAACCTATAGTTAGTGGGAAATAGAAATGTACAATGTCATTTAACATTCATAAAATCAACCTTTTTTAATGTTGATTGTGTGACAAGATTCATCAAAATATAAGGGACTTGATGGTCAGTTACCTTGTGTTTGACATGTCATACATTGCTTTCAAGTTGTATAGTAACATTATTGTCCCCAGTTGGGTAGACTTTGATCGGCCAGGTCCAAAGAGAGGGGTGGTGGAAGCAAATTTAAGGCTTTCGAAGAAGATATCAGTGATATGAGCATCATACCCTATCTCATCATCTTGGAATGCATCTAATGACATTGCCTCCATGGTTCCCATATATCGTAATAATTCATCCATACCAACATTTATTCCATTTCCTCTATTGCCAACATGTGAAGAACTACTATTACTATAGTCATTCCAAATTGGTGATTCTAGACATAGTGGGAATTGAATAGATGGTTAATTCAACCATAATTGGTAGGATTCCTCTCTGAGTTGCAGTATTTTTTCAACCTTTTATCGATTTGACATTGCAGTGGGGTGCAATGGAATATGGTAGATAGGTGCTCATCATCAGAATCCTAATTTCAAAAATATTGAACATTACATTGATGGTATTAGTAAGCACAATGCTATTGTTTTGTTCAAACATTATAGCAAACAATTATTATAGAACAAGGGAATTTTTGGCAATAGTAAACATCCATCCACAATAAAGTTTTAAAACAAAATTTGAGCAATACATTTACATTAATCTCATTCAAAATAATAAATGTATGGATTTTCTTATGCCCCAAGCGAACATCTAAAGGTAGTCCCAATGCAAGGCGTCTTTGATGAACGGTTTGTAATCTACGAAAGTTATAGTCTCAGGTTTGGGTTCCAGGAAATCCGTAGTAGAAATTTCAAATGTCGACATGTCGAACCAGGATCGAGGTTCATCTTCAAGACAATGAGCCAAGTTTAGGAGCAGTTGATCTAGCTTTATTAATATGTTAACAACACGATTATTAAAAAGCTACGATAGTAGGATAACCACCCCAACTTGAACTATCTAAGCTTGGTTTCTTAAGATAGATGTCTCTCACAACCTTGGCATAGATTGGAACAACCTTGATTGCTTGAAATAATGGAATTCTAATACACACATTCCTAAGTCCCCTCAAAAGGTTAAATTTGGGCCCAATGGGAAGCCGATTTAAACTCAAAAATTTTGGATAAGGAGGAGGTCATACCATCCATGTGGGATGGATTACTACTCTTAAGGAATTTTCTTTTGGAGGTGTGGAAGGGAAATCATTATGATGTTCATTATATGGTTGATATGTTGCTTGGTTGAGAAATTCCTTATCTTCATGTTCTAGGATGATGGGGGAAGTTGCTCCTTTTATGGTCTTTCCTTATCAAATATGTATGTCTTGACTGTTAATAGGAGAGATCAAGTAGGTACAATAGTTGGGTAGCTCATCATTGTAAGGGCATAGGCCACTTTATTGTTTGGCTTAGGGATGGGTTGTACAGGTAGTTGTGGAGGCCTTAGAGGAGAATTATTATGTAGTAGATGGAGTTACTAAGGTTGGAGATTTTTAGATTGAGCTGACTATTATGGAATGGGACCAAAAGGATATCCTCACTAGCCTTGTTTCCAAGGTTGGGTTGGAATTGGTTGATCACCCATTGTTTCCATGGCATTGATGAGAACCAGTTCTAGGGAATATATTATTCATTTTGAGGATATTGTGGATTATGTTGGCTAGCCCAAAATGTATTTGGAAATTGAGAAGGATTATGTCCTATACCTAGTGGTCTAGGCTGGAAAGACCGCTTTTGAGTGACAAATAAGATATGTTCAGTTCCTTTAATAAATTGCTAGTACAATGCCTTCAATTTTGGTAATGAGAGAGATCTTCTAGTCTCATGGCATTGTTCATAGATAGTGAGGATTTACACTTTAAGTAGTGGGTAGTCTTTGAAGAGATGTTTCTTTCGACACTTGGAGTAGAAAATAGACAATTCCAACTCTACCTCTTCCTTCTTATCTTTAACTTGCAATGTATAAATCTAGGAGATAAGTGAATGAAGGATGTATATCTTGAAATCCTCTAACATGTTCCCAAGTTATAGCTGAGTCACCCCTACTCTAAGTAATTCTGAAAAGCATACAACAATATCCCAAGGGTGTTTATCATTCTTTGAATGATATTTTCAATTTTCACAAATGTCTATGTAAGGAAATCGGGATACATCCCCTGACCCCATCAAATTCAACAAGTCAATGCATTCCTCTCTAATCCATATCAAGAGGATGGTCCACAATGTTTCTTTATTCAATTTTTTCTGCTCTGACCTCTGTAAATTGTATAGAAACCTCTCAACATAATCCTCTAATATTTCATCTTCCCATTGGATCATTTTAAAAATTTCTCCCATGACTCCCTGAACTTGCAATAGTCTTGATACTTTCTCAAAATAGCTTGTCGCATTTGTTGCCATGCTTGAATAGAGTTTCCACCCAACCGCATGAACTAGCGGAGGGATGCATCCTTGAGGATGGTAGGAAACAACTTGAATTTATGGGCATGTGAATGGTAATCATATATTTTGCAAAGTACATCAAACTCAAATAGGAAGGTGTCAAGATAATCACTAGCGAAGCAATGGAAATTAGGCAAAGAAGAGGTTGGAATGTTATGCATCTAATCCAATCCTCTATAGTCTTGAATTGGACATTTGAAGGTTACGAGGCTTAGTTCATTTGAGGTTGTCTCATCTTCTATCCCATCCATATTGTTTAATGGGTTGGTGTTCCTAGAAATTGGCCCTCCTTGTGCAACTAACCCTACTGATTTTGTAGAGGATTCTGGTTCTTGGACTGAATTCATTGGAAATTTGATCGTTTTTATTTATTGATTAGGTCTTCCATTGAAACTAAACCTATGAAAGAAGATCTAATTGTAGCGTTGAAGGTTCAGTTACCTTTAGGGCCTATTGTAATAGAATTAGAGCCTTCTTCTTTAGGTCCATAATTTTCCCTTGAAATTTCTCCTCATGTTATTTTACGTACCAATGTGTTAGTAGGATGGGTGGTCCTTGCTGCACCATGACATGACCATGACCTATTCCCCTAGGATTTTTAGCTTTATTCATGCATCCTAGACATGGAAAATTTTAAGGACCCATAATTTTCTTAAAGTGTAGCAACCTTTCCAAATCTTACTAATTCTTAAATTTGTAATAATAAAATGTTTGGTGAATTTTTGGTAAAAATATTCAAATTCCTAAAGACTTATATAGTTTTTAGACAATTTCGGTGATTTTTAGAGTAAAAATAATTTATCCCATTGAATTTGGGAAACCATTTTAGAAAAAAAATGGAAATTGGAAAATATTTTTTTGGAAAAAGGGGTCAAAATAACTCATGGGATAAATTTTTCCCCTAGAATTTTCCTTGATCCTAGATGAACAATACAAAACACTACATATGATATTCCATCATAATATTATTAGCACTCAATCTTCCTATTTGATCCCCTTACCATGTGTTGTGGTTTTAAACCAATATGTAGTCAATGTTTCTTAGCCTTGGCACCTCCTTGGAAATGGAGCCAAAAATGACAAGCTCTCTAAACCCCCTATAGATATAGGAGTGATGATGAGTTTATTCAGAGGGAATACACATTTAACTATCGAACCCAAGCTTCTTGGAGCTTACGAGGTGCCTTACGCTTTTTATGTAGGTCTCGATATTTTTTCTATAAATTAATTCTAATACTCTCCTATGAATTCAAATGTAGGGAAATCAAAACTCACAACTCAAGAAATTAAAATAAAATACACACTCATTCAATTAGTAAGCAAATAAAATGAATTAAAAATACATGAATTAAAGATTATATTGAATGTGCAAAGAATTAATGAAGTAAATTAACAACTGCTGCTTAAAAATATCTTAAACAAAAGTAAACAATAATGATTAGAACCTCCTCTCTATTAGAGAAGGCCCAAACCCTATGGAGAAAAGGAATGAGCAAACTTCAATAGCTAAAGCTTTAGATGATCAATTCATACCATGGAATGCAAAAGAAAAATAGATTATAAAACCACCAACTAAAAATCAACAAAAAAATATATCGTATCATTAATTAGAGATTTATTAATGTCTCTTACAGGGAGAAAGAATTTCATATTTATACCATCTACTATCGTAACATATTCCAAGAACATTTATCATGTATATATTTGAAGACAAAATACGACAATAACCACGTTCGTAGAATATATAAAGTCATAACCACTATCATGGTCGATAATCCTCAATCAACAAACAATACAATTGTGCATTTTGTAGAAATAACCAATATTATAGACAACCACATGATCTACATTGCATAACTACAAAACAAGGATCTTATATTCTATCCGCAATTTGTAATATGAATCTCAAATTTTGTCCATGATTTGTAGCTCCAACTAGACAACTGCAAGGCTACATCCCTTGGAATTTAGTGCTATGATATCTCCTTATGGCATTGACTCTGTTTTGATGTACATGTTAACGAATTCATTCTGTAGTGAATTAGCATACAACAATATATCTACGTACCCAACAACACCGTGAACTGCACAATAAATACATAATATAAATTCCCTTATATTTGCAACAAAAATCAATGAAAAACTAGAACTAAATGTGAATAACACCTTATGGTCATATTCCTTGATTATTACCAAAGAAGAAAAGAAAAATAGGTTTTGTGATGGAAAATATTTCTTAATGTAAGGGAAAAAAGGGTATCATAAAGAGGCTATTCTGAGTATCAACAAAGGTCGTGGGTCAAAATTGTTGAGTTCAAACTACATTATAAAAACAAGATAAAGGAGGCTCCATTTGGCTCCAACTAGAAGAAGTTTTGGACACTAGGGAGCATCATATTGTAAAATATAATGATCACCAGCAAGAGATCAACTAGATCTAGAAATGTGAATGAAAAACAATACACTTAGCAATTTTGAAAAGGAAAAAGAAAGGAGAGAGTGAAGAGAGAAAAAATCTTGGAGCAAAACCTAAATTCTCATTTAATAATTCAAATAATGAATCATCTTGTACATGTAGGCAATTCAAATTCCTAAAGAAGGCAATTTGAATTGTGTGGTGATGCATGAAGGCCTAGTTGGGCTTTAACTTAGAGCTTGGATTCCATAGTTAGCCATGCAAACTCTCAAGAATGAGTTAAATAGATCATAACTAACCCAATATAACAAGTGGAGGTTTAATTTCCTAAAATTAGGGATCTAATCCATGCATAAATCATGAATGGTAGGAAATAGCTAAAAATAGTGAAGGAGGGTGCTAGCCTTCCTTGTTTCATGGAATTAGGTTCCTTGAATCACTCTAGAAATTCAAACATCCAATATAGGATCCTAAAATCATGTAAAAGGTGTTAAAATCAAGGAATACACCTTCCATGGCTTTAAAAAAAGTATATCCCCCCTTAAACCTAAGGAGGAAGTGCTCCCATGTCTCACTTGGTGAAATTTACTCAAAATTGGACCATTAGGATCATGCAACCGAGATCTAAAGTACCTAGCTGGGATATTAATGCTAAGGAGATGGAAGATATGGTTTACCATTTTAATGCACTATACATGAAGTTTTGACCTAGTTGAAGGATACCTCACTGAAGGATTCACAAGTGGTCGAAAGGTTGATGAAGCCCCTAAAAAGTCATAATTTTGAGATGTTAAGAGAGAAGCCTGTCTTGGTGGAAAACACACTCTTCACAAAGAAGAAGTGTTAATTGTTTTAAATGGTCCAACCCTATTCTCCATTAACCATATTTTTTTATCATTTCATATTTTAGGGATTTGTTTTTTTAATAGTTCCATAGATAGAGAAGAGTGGTTAGTTGAGTAGTGATTAGTCATCAATGAGTTATTTGATTTAAATAATAAGTTGACTGCTTACCATGTGTTCTCCTCTTTTTTCTAGATAGAGGATTGTGCTTGACATGTGGCCATCACAAGGAGGAGAGTGCTTGGTGTGTGGACACCATATGGATGAGTGTGCTTAGTGTGTGTTGGCATGTGTCTACCTATTCGTGGATGATGTGGGTGCATTACTTGGAAGGTCACACATTTCTAATGTTGGATATTTTTCACATATGGACCCCCATCTTTTATTCTATAAAAAAGAGATGGAGGGCTCATAAGAAAAAAAAAAGTAATTATGATTGTTCTTTCATTGTTAATGGGAAGTTATGTGATTGCTACTACACATTTCTAGCTTGTTGGTTTTGGTTTGTAGATTTAGTATTTCTCATATCTACCCCCTACCACTTGCATGATTGATATGAAATTATGATATACAGTTTCTACACTCCTAAACTATAGTATATTCTTTTAGTTTTCAAAAATATAAATATTTGAATGTCATTTCTTAAATTTTTCAATTTTCAACTATACGGTAAAATATTTGAGTGCATATATGCTATCATGAGTTATAAAAGTTAACAAACATTAGGTTCCATATCTATGATCCATTTCCCCTATCCATGATACTTGGTGGTGTCAAGGCTAAATTGGAGTCCAAGGATTTAATCTTGGTTGATAATGACTATTAGGCATGACATTTGTTGTTGTTATGCCAAGGAATATTTTGGGTGGCACATCATTTGTTTGTATCCTACTTGTTAGCACCAGTTTTGGTTTGAAGGGTTGGAAGGGTTTAGAGCCCTAAAAATAATGAGTAAGGGGCTAGGTTTCTGATTCATGTGACCAAGAGGAACATTAAGTGAGACCCCTGCATGTTTATGCTTTAGGTTGGGACGGAAAGGATTAAAATCCTTGAGTTTCAACTTTGCAAATGAGGAAAAAATGTAAAAATCCGCTCGAAGTTATATGAGGGCACCAATGAACGGAGTAGATCTACGACGATGGAGATCGACGGCTGAAAGGCGACTTTGCAGAAGTAAGACGGGGTGGTTTAAGTGTGGGTTGAGTGTTGCTAGACCGTTGGAAAATCGAAGGTCAGATCAACGGACCAGAGGACATATCTACGGTTGTTAAGTACTTCGTTGATTTGACATGCGCGAAGAAATGAACTTTTCAAAATTGCAAAGTGGCGGTAGGCTCCACATCATGCGATGGTGCAGATCTGGTGGGGAAAGGCATCGACGGTGGATGTTTAGTTCACAGATTTAACATGCACGGATTATCGACACTTTCCAAGTCTGCGAACCTTGGTAGGGGCCACACCTTTGGGCGTTCGGGATGCGGATAGGATCTAGACCAACGGTTGACAGTAGCTACGCGGATCTGAAGTGAAAGGATGGCAGCATTTGAAAGATTGAAAACTACAGGGGAATGTAGATTTAAGTGGGGAAAATATCAACGGCCCATGGTTGATCGTGCAAATGAATGGTTAAACAAGATTCTTCACTGCGATAGATGCAGGAATGATAGGAGAGGAAAATAATAAAAAAATACTTATGCACGAGGATCTGGATATTGTTTGTCTGGTTGCATTGGAAAGCGAAAGATGGAGAACGCGCTGCACATGGACAACTTAGCAAGGATCTCAAACCAGTTGTCAGTAACCAGGTAGGCCTCTTGTCTTCTTACAAAATTATTTAAATCGTTGAGCTTGGAGAAGTAGAACCCCCAGGTTTTGAACACCAGAAGATAGAAGAGCTATTAGAAGACGGGGATGTTGAGGTCTGTGACACAGTGTTGAATAATGGACCCATTAAAATAGTAAAGGATAGACTGAAGCTGACTAGGGACTAGGGTATAGATGTACACAACGTATACAAGTCATTTTTCAAGTTTTTTGCAGTTGACCAAACCCTAAACTGTCTCGAGTTCGTCGACTGGTGTGCCACCAATTAATCCTCCTCTGAGAGGGTGATTATGGATGCATCCAACTCAAAGATCTTATGTCCTATCAATTCTTGCGTTATAAGAAAATCCTTGACGAATTCAGCCTAAAGTCCAAAGAGTACAAGGAAGAAGCCCTAATTTAGTATTTTAGACAATCCACGGTCGAGTTTAAGCAAATTTTCTACAGGACTTGCCTAAAACCTAATGTCCCATTGCAGGACCATGCTTTCCAAGCTGAAAACCATCTCTTTACTGAAGAATCCAAGTGTGCCATAACCATGCTAAGCCAATTTTTAGGATTAGACACAAACATGTATGTCACTTAGCCCCTGATGAACCTATTATTTGTCCTTAGCACTTTCCCATTAGAGTCTAAGGAGTCTGTCTAGTGTGCCTGCATTAAATTTGATGAGTCCCTAGTTGAGAATATCCATTCTCATCTAGTGGACTTCCACAAGACCAGGAGTTTCAGGTTCCAATCATATTCGTTGCGGATGTTCCTATCATTTAATGAAGAAAAATTGTTGCTTCCTGAGATGAGGCTCACAAAGGAAATGCTCATAGACTACATCAAATTCATGAACAACCTCATGTCTGAGGTTTACAATGTTTTCTTTCAGAAGAGATTTCCCAGGGTGTTAATAGGGATGAAGGGAGATGTTGCAACCTTCTCCTGAAAAGAAGATAGGTGATTGGTTTCTCTCGGAACACAGCACAACAATCAGAGTTTATGGGTTTTCTCATTCACCCTATGTACTGCCAGCATTCTTAACTCCTAGAGTGTTTGCTCTGGAACTCATCAGGCAGAAGCTAAGAATGGAAACTGAACATTTTTTGGATCATAAGAAAGCCTCAGATATTGCATTCCCATGGGTTGTAGGCCCATTCATCGTCAAGATCAAGTGTGCCATTTCAACCATGGAATGTGTGTTAAGAGAGATGGGATTCCTACAAAGGCTGCCATCAACTATGATCCCCACAACATCATCTCTAAAAGAAGGGAAGAAAGTAACATAAAGGGCTTTGTGCATTTTGAGATTGCAGGTATGGCAGAGACTTCCAACTAGTTGGAATATCCCATCAAAGGGAAGATGGATGTAGATGTATAGGATGAATCCACCTCTCTGGTGCAGACAACCATATCCCCACTGCCTGGCTCCTCTAGCTTGGTCCCAGCAGTTGGAGCAATTATACCCCTTGCCAGTGGCTCTAGAGGATCCAACAAATTGGAAGTCATTGATGCCATGGATGTAGAAGATGAGGACATAGAGAGAGATTCAAAGAGACAGAAAGTAGAAGAACTAGGGCAACAAATTGTGCAGGTGTCAACTGGTCAAGTTAAAAAGAAGCAGGTGAAGGCCAAAATACCTGCCTTTGAGATCAAGGAATATGTATTTGATAGGGTAGCTGCTGAACCTGCTGCACAAAGCAAGAGTAGAGCAGAATTATTGGATGAATATAAAGAAAGCAAAGAGGAAAATTCAGAAGAATCAAAGTTATATGCAGAGGTCAGACAGATCTCTAGCAAGTATGTGTCCTTGGTTACTGTCAGGAGTCATAATCAAAACACCTTGAATTTGTCCCTAGCTACCAAGAGTAAGGCCATTGAATTGAAGATGAACTTAGAAGACATTCCCATACCTGACATGATCCATCTTCACAAGGAAACTGGGAACATTATTTATGCTAAGTTGTTAAAGGCTACACTAGAACTGTCCAAACTACAAACCAGTAAGAATAAGGTTGGAAATCAGCTTAGACAGGAAAGAGTGGAGAACAAATCCCACAAGTCACAAATAAAGAAGCTGCAGAATGAATTAGTGGCTACTGAGGGCCAGGTAGAAAAAAGGGATAGTATTCAAAATCTACTAAATGAGAAATAAAATACTATTCAATCATTGAAAAAGAAATTAAAGATTCCTTCCACTTAGCTGGTAGAAGCCTCTAAGTTGACAGAGCTGGAGGAGAAAAGAGAAGAGCTGAAAAATGAACTAACATACTATAAGGATAGGTTACTAAATTTTGAAGAGAAAGAAAAAAAGTGGTAGAAGGATGTGGCTCTTATGGTGGAGAGCGAAAAGAAGTGGAAAGCTAAGTTTGAGGATTTGGAAGGAAAATTGCAGGAGAAGGGCAAAGAATTGGAGAACATGGTCACCTCCTCCTCCATAGAATCCGGTGACTTCTCCATTGTGTAGGCTATGGCACAGGTTAGTCTAAAGGACTTAGAGCTAGTGAAATTATAGAAGCAAAACACAGATCTGGAAAGCAGAGTTTCAGAAGAAGAGCAGGAGAGGAATACATGGGAAGCTAAGTACCTAGAGTTGCAGGTTAAATATGATGAATTACTAAAACATGCTACAGGTCCAACTTCACTACAAAAATCAAAGCAAGTAATCTAGGATGATGTTATAGCTGAGGCGGAAAAATTAAGACCCTACCTGGACTTTGTTTTAGACAAAGAGAATGTAATTAAGTTGGCTAAGCAAAGTGTCACAACAATGAAGGAAAAATTGAATAAGAAACCTATAGAATGCGTTGAAAATGCCATAGAGTTTTTGAATGGCTTGACTGAGGATGAGGTGAAATAAGTAGGCATAAAGTACATGTTATCCACCCTCATTTGGGCCAGGAAGGTGATGAAAAAACATCAGTAGTTAGCTACAGTCCAGGCCAGAATAGATATTATGTCCCACCAATTGAAACTCTTCAAAGATGTGTTTGATCCACTGTTTAAGAAATGGATTCCACTCTTTTGGGAAGAAGATGGCACCATGCTGACACAAAAATAGTATCAAGACAGGTTGATGCGATGCAGGTTGGATTATACAGACTTTACTGGCATGACCCAATCATTGTCTAGAAAAACAGTGGTGGATAAGTTGACAAGAGATTTTGAATTGGTCCTGGTTTTCAAAGAGGCTTATGCACACCTTCATAGCTATTCATACAGAGACCATATTGAATTACAAGTATTGCTAAAGGAAGTGGCCACTTCAAAGTTGCCAATTGTCGACCAATGGAAGCTCGTGGAGAGATATGGAAAATCCAAACTAGCACTGCATGCATAAAGATTCTGAAGATCGTGGAGATTGCAACTTGAAGAATTAGTTACTTAGGTTTTTTACTGTTTACTAGAATCTGTTACTGGCAAGTAAATGCTCAGTGACGCTTGTAAAGGCAGTTAAGCCTATTTGTCAGCATTTGTTATTTTGTTGTAACTGATTCTCAGGGGTGATGGACATATCTGTATAGGTGTCATCACAATAGTAACAACTTTCTGTTAGGGTAATTCGAGCCTCAGGGCTGAATATATCTATATAGTCACATGTAATGGAAAGAAAAAAAGGTTGAGCCCATGAGAACTGGGTTGTTGTATTGTGAGACTCATCTTTAATAAAAATTACAGATCTGAAGCTATTTTTTTGCAGAGATTCATGTGTTGTTTGCATTACAGTCTGTTTTCCCCTTTCTTATGTGAATGCATACCCTGTTTATTACTTCCATAAAGATTTTCCTTTCATGTATGAAATGAGTGTTTAATAGTACATAATTCATATTCATATTCTCTGTCTATTTTTTTTCAGATATTCACAAATTATTTCCTCTAAAGTTAACATTGAATTCATCCTTGTTAGATGCTCATGTTAATGGGCTGTTCTTTATTTCTTCTCCTCCACTAGACCAAAGCATTTTGACTGTGATTGAATGGCTATCTTGCCTCTGTTATGAAGTTCCATGCAAAAGCATTGTAATTTGATATAATTGTTTGTTTTGACTCCATTGCCCATTGAATGCTTATCTTGTTTCAACCAAACAACAATCTGATTTCAATTTTTATTCATATATCTATCCTTGTTAAACAATCAGTGAGAGATCCCTCTCTAGAAAGAAAGAAGCCAACTCTCTTTCCTAAAGTTGTTTTTGTGGTTACCTTGAAGTGCCCTTTCCCACAACCTTAAGGGTCATTTTGAGTGCTAACACTATTCATCATTCTTCTTCTTCACATGATGCTTAGATTGGTTTTCTTAAGGTTGATTATCATTGTTTTGTCATTATCATGAGAGTTTGGGTTTCCTTTATTTTTGTTTTGTTATGGATGCTTAGTAACCCCAAACTATTTCTTACCCTTATCTTGAAAAAAATTATGCAGTCTTGACAACATAATGGTAAGTTTCTCCTAGTGAAGGGATGTACAAAAGCTGCATTTATGTTTATATCTATCTATGTAGACCACTGTAGTATTTTAGAAACAAGTGGTACTTGGAGTCTTTGATGCCCAACTTTGCACACAAAGTATGAAAGAAAATGGTGTACTTTGACATAATCTAGTATTTACCCCAATGAAAGGTTGTCCATTTCATGTATTGATCTTCATAATTCCAAAAAGGTAAATACTCCTCCTTGAGCACATCAACAAAATCCTCCCAAGTGGGTTATGTCTCATACACTCTAAAGTCATCTCTGGAATGTTGTGTGCATGTCCCGCAATTTTTTGACATGGGGAAGGGACTTTAGAATTGTGAAGGTAATATTCTCACCATTGAAAAGGTTATGAATAGAGAAATAGCCTTGTATTTGGTCTAATAATCTCTACAAAGATTCCACAGCCATATCCCCTTCAAACAAAGGGATATAAAAAATTAACTTAAGCCTTGAAGGGTGTCATTTCTTCAAAATCATTGCTTGTTGAAGGTTCATCTATCAATGTTAGGAGTCACAGAAGTATTTGGATGAAATGATTCATCATCTCAATCATATGTTGCTCGAAGGCTTCCTAGAACAATAATTTGGTATGATCTCTTACTTCATTGTCTTTATTTTCATGTGCATTGTGAGGCTATCTAGGCTAGAGAGGACGACCTTCATCATTATTAGTTATCATTAGGCCCATCTCCCTATACTCTAGCCTCATGGGGGACATGCATAAAAAACAATAGAGATCATGTTGATCTAATACTGTCAATCCAAATTATCATTGAGAACTAAATAAAACATAGAATTAACAAAAAAACAACAATAATGAGATACAATGAAAACCAATTTCTATTAATGAGAAAATGGTGAAAACAATGTACAAGTATAATTGCTACAATGGTAGTAGCTATCTTTGAGAAAAAAATGTGTCTTCTATGCTCATTCACAAAAAAAAATTATAACAAGAGGCTAAAACTACATTTTATAATAATGCAAAAAAATCCTGAGAGGCTAAAAGCCTAAGGTGTATGAATCCAAAACCTGTTATGAAGCAATGGTTAAGTGTGACATTGAGTTAGATGAAACTAAGATATAAGAAAAAATGGGAGTCTTGCTGGAACCATCAATTTTGACTCATTGCTCCTTTTTAAGGCTTCTTTCGCTCATTGGAAAGAGAAATTGCACGATGATTAGGATTCTCTTCATTTAGGAAGTATAATTGTGAAAAGCACATAGAAAGGAACTAAAAAAGATATCAAACGTTGTAACTCAAAAATTGTGAAAAAATATTACTATCATGATTATTTCTAGGATGACCATGGATGATCAACTGAATTAGGATGGATGAAAGAATAGTTAACTATTTGGTGTGGATAAAGGTGGATGCAACCTATTTTTTAGAGTTTATGATTTAGTATATGGATTAGAGAATATATTAGAATCACGTAGAAACTTTGAGGTCCTATTCCAACATATCTAAATATTCATTGAATCTCATTTACATGACATCAAATATAAGATTGTCTATGTTACCCTCATGTTGCTTAGATTTTGGATTTCAAATGATTTCTTCATTAGGATATGATATAATGTTTTGAGAAATTGAATAGAGAACTTAATTGATTGAAGTATGGCATGGAGTAACTCACTGAGAATTTTTTGTTGGATATGTAATCTTGCTTGCGCTAGAGATATGGGCAAGTGAAGCACACCAAGATTCCCATTTTCAAAAGTGTAACTTACACATGAGATAGAATGAGCGAAATAGCAGATGGGGATAGCTGCAAAATTGTAGAGAACTTCCAATGAAGTTTTTGTTTCTTTTTCTTATAGCTCGATTGTAATTAATAATGATTTTGTAACCTCTATGTTATCTACTCAATCTTTTAGGGGGGGTCTAGTTGTTGTTTGAAAAGAGAGTGTGATAATATGGTCGTGGAGAAAATGCTTTGGATTGATACTGAGATAATATTATCTTGTGTGAAAGAGTTGTTGTGTATACCATTGGTCCTTTTACAAAAAAGGCTTACCATTTATTGTGCATTGTTATAAGCATGCTCGACCTTAATTTATTTTATCATCTTGAATATCAATGTAGTTTAATGTTACACAATCCATCCATCAAAATGCTTACTTTTAGAGTATCCTTGTATTTGCTAAATACAACACAATAAACTTTATTTTGCAAAAGATACATATTACATTGGTGCACATTAATCCTTTATGCACACTGCCAACAATGTTAACAAGTTCTTTGCAACTTAGGTTCTTTGTTCTTTTTATATCAACACAAATATTTCAATAATTTCAAATGAACTTACAAATTACAAAGATACATAATTACATTAAATCACACATGAATAAGTGACTCACATATATGTAGAAAACCTAGATTTTTATTAACTAAAAAGTATAATGATGTATAATGGAATTACAATATAATACAACTATGCCAACCTACAACAATCTCCATCTGTACCAAGTTTCATACAATTGTGAGTTCACATCAACAATACAACTTCCAACCTTAGGCTCACACACAGTTCTTTGTATCATATAAATTACACAAATAATAGATAGATCTAAATAGGGAGATCAATTATACATCACTACGGTAAGTTTCAGAAACCAAACTTTCAAACTGAAGCAATCAAACATACTTAACTACTTGCAAAATTGAAGGGTTGTGCATGGTGTACATATACAAAATATATTGGTCAAATATCAATGACTTATCAAATATGACTCTGTTAAACATGTTTTTTTGCAATGAATGACCTATCAGTGATGGAGTAAAAGATCCAAGGATAGTCAAGCTTGGCCCTACAAGCAACCTTGGTATATATGTCATAATGACTAGTGATAGAGTACAAGTCAACATCACATATTCACATTTCCATGTAATAATGTGGCAAGATTGTATCCCTCAACCATACTTGCGTAACACACTTAATATCATTATACCTAATTCTTTTTTTTAATGTAAATTCATCTAAACTTTATATATATTAATTCATCAATATCAAGATAAATTTATAATAATTTATTTTATAATTATTATTTTATTTGATTATTATACATCTTAATTTTTATTTTTTCCTCAAAAATCTTAATTTTTATTTATAGATTTTATTTTTAATTAATTCATAGAACTGTGAACACCAACACAATATTATCATTGACTTAACATAAATAAACATTAATATTTAAAAAAAAATAACATTTATTACTTTTAATAAAATTAACAATATATTTATCAATATAACACATATTCCTACTATATTATTTCTATAAAATAATATAAAATTAAATTTGCATTATACTTTCTTAATATTTACATTATACTTTCTTTTTATATATATCATTTTTATTGTTTATAATAATATTCAATAATTCAATAACAGTTAAATATATTATAAAATAAATATTAAAGATCTACACACAAAATAAACCACCAATAAAGGCCATGATCTCATTTTAAATTTACATAATAAAGCATACTTCTCTACATCAATTTTAGCTTAATTCATACTTCTATTTATCAATTTTAACTTAAGCTTTATAATATTTGACACTCTAAAAGAATGTAACCATCCTAACATATACTAAGGATGTATCTAATGCTGCATTTTCTTCGTAGAGTTAAGCCAATAACTTTACTTTAGTATTTTATAAAGTAAATACAAAATTATATTTATATATATAAGAGTATGAGAGTAAAACTTTTAATTAATTATAAAGAGCAAAAATTGTTATATATATAAAAGAGTATGAGAGTCAAATTTTTAATTAATTATAAAGAGTAAAAATGGTAAAAAATGATACAATTTGGGCTCAAGATAATCCACCACGCTGTGGAAAACAGGGTTTGTTTGAGTTACCAGGTTCCATTATGCTTAGAGGCAATTCACAAAAAACTATAGTAGAGAGTCTAAACTCTAAAGTGAAAAGCATACTACTATCTATAGAGCATAAAAGTGCTTGCTAAAAATAGTGATATAGACTAAAGTAAGGCCTGCACGAACAAGGCCAGCCACCTTCAACCAAAACCTAGACATCTGGAAGCCAATCTTCCACAGACAAAAACAAGACAATAGGAGCAAATCTGAAAGAAAGAAAGAAAAAAGAGAATCAAGAGGGAAGTACCTGTCGGAAAGGGTCGCTTGAGCATCCATTTCTGTCGCCGCCAAGGAGCTTCCAAGGTGCTTCCTAGAGCTACGTTGTGGATTTGAAAGGCCACTCATTGTCGACGAGCCATGATATCAAATTTCGTAGGAAGCAACTAAATCTCCTTCCTCATGTTTTTCATAGGGGTAGCTCTTCCTTGAGGTCAGTTATAACTCGGTCTCTGTTTGCTATCATGGAGCCAAGAAGATATTTTATGGACCAATAAAGGTGCAACAAACAATGATATAACGCCAATCTCAACCTGGTGTCCCTTGGGTCCACAACCCATCTGGCTATCTTTTCGGTATCCACCATGAACTGCGAATCCTTGAACTGAGACTAAATTATGTGTTCCGCTGCCGCAATTTTCTGCTTGACTTGGCTTGGGGTGTGCTTCTAGTAGCTCATGGTCGCCTCGACAATGCATTGCAGCTCCCGCGAAGGCTTCGGGTCAGCTACGGGCTCCTTCCCATTTTTGCTAGAGCCCCTTCCCATGGTTATTTTGGAATACATAGTAACAATCCCTCTCCCCTACACAATCATACTGTTGAAACTACTAAGAAAAACAAGTAGAACCTCATTCTGATGACTAGGTTCCTCACAGAGATTGCCAATTAAGAGACTCTTTCTTCTCCCCAACCACAATCGAGGAATCCTTACAATGCCATAATGCCTTCCCTCGTAAAGGCTCATTATGAGGAGATCATCCATTAACTAGAAGTGATCGAAATGCGTACGGTTTTAAGCACTTCTTTCCTCACGTAGCGTGTGAACCTCCAGGTTGAGCTCATGAGCTTCCTTAGTATACATACACAATTGTTGCGTGATGGGCAGGCTGTATCGACAAAAGTTGTTACATTGAGTTGTGAGCCAAGCTCCGTGGCAGGGAGGCTGCCATCAAGGCTTGTGTTGAGCCTTGTGCTAAGCCTTGTGGAGATGGGGCTGCCTTGTGATGACCATTGCACCCGACATAGGGTTTTTATTATTTTTATTCATATTTAATAATTTAATAAATTTTTAATATATCATAAAATTAATATTAAAGATTTTTATGATACATTATAAAGTAAGGATTTTATTAAACATTGTAAATTGTAAAATTGAAAGGAATTTTTATTATATACTGGAAAATGATTAGAAATTTATATGATATTCTTATCAATTTTAATAATATTTAATAATAATAATAAAATTAAAAAGAGTTTTATTATATCTGGTAAAGTGATATATATTGAAAAATGATGAGAGATTGGTATGATATTCTGTTTCAATTTTAATAATATTTAGTAATATTTGTAAAGTTAAAAAAAATATTAAAAAGATTGTTATTATACATTGTAAAGTGATATTTTAAAATTCCACATGATACAATACATTATACTTCTATAATGTAAGAGATTCTCACTGTACATTATAAATGGTGAGAGATTTTCATCATGATTCTCATCATTTTAATAATCTTTAATAGTTGACGTAAATTATACAATGGTGAGAGGTCTTCATCATGTTTCTAATCATTTCATTAATATTTAATGGCTAGACAGATTTAGATGGTGTGATGAAAATTATTTGATATTTTATAATCCTTAATATAATGCTTTGGTTGGATTGGTAATGGCTGCCAATATGGTCCACATTTCAAAATAAACTAAGGTTAAATACTAAGATACTTGAGCATTAGCTCAACCGGTAAGCTATCAAATTTCCAGTTCCAGTTGCATATCACATTTCAAAATAAAACAAAGCTTAAATGCCAAGATACTTGAGCATTAGTTTAACAGGTAAGCTATCAAAATTTCAGTTACATATTTTCTTATTTAGCGTGGGCCTAATTTGCTCAAGGCTGGCATTGCTTGACTTTTAACACAGGCCAATGATAGTAGAGAAAGAAAGAGACATAACAACAAATGGAAATGCGGGATCTTATTTTCAAAATAAAATGCGTTGCCTCATGTTTGGTAGCCAATCACTTCCATTTATGTGGAGACTTGCTACCTGTATTGAGCCTCAATCTTTATTTCAAGATGCTATTTGGGTGGGAGCAGAATCTCCATGGAATGGACTGCTCAACATGCTCTTGAGATCGCCAACAAACCAATTCCTGTTGTCAAGAGGATTAAACTTTCAAATCTTTTGGTTTGGCCCATCGTTCTTCAATAAATTAACTACAATGACCTGGGAACTCTAATAAAACAGACCAGTTGCCACTGGGTTGGTAGTCTCTCATCATCCTCTCATTCAACTTATTTCTTAATAAGAATTCTTTATTAGCGCAATAATTAGATTGTTGCTTTCCCTCCAACTTACTGGAATTGCACAGATACATTTGATTTGTGGGGATCCAGTTTAAAATTTTATCTGTTTCTCATTGATGTGAGCATCCACCATCTTGTGGGTCCTCGGTGGTTGCTGCTGTTAGCAAGCCTCTGTCCTCATGGCACCATTTTGGACGTTCCTCCTGATGATGCTGATTAACAAATACCCAAAACTTCCTTTGCAAGAATTCATGGCAGCTAGAGGTTTTCAGATCTATGGATTTGTTGGGCATAAGACCTTGTGATTATATTTCAATTCTGCTAGCATAGACTCGTGCCACGTTGTATCTCTGCCATTAGAGAGGAGACATTGCTTGGGAAGACCGGCAAGGTGCTCAGAACAAAGAATCAAGAGATTGGCTTACAGGTAAGGGATTTGCAATGCCTTTGTTTGGGCGTGTCTGTGTGTTTTGTACATTAAGTCATTATTTATAAGAGTTTGAATTGCATTGGTTAAGTAGTAAACTGCTTTAAATGCTCACAGGTTCAAATGGGGCAAATGTGGGTTGGTTTATACGTTTTATGGTGTTGTTTTCTGCTTGTCTTGTTCAATTCCCCTGCTGCTTTATGCGATTCAATGATGAGGAAGATAGGGCCTCATGACAATGGATTCCAGACTTTAAATTCTTGGAAAGGTTTTCGAAATTCTGAGAAACAGAATCTATCGAAGGCTGCAGAGGAATCACTAAAGTTTGGAAGAGGAATTGGGACTGTCAATCAGTTCAATACTGAATCAGTACTTAATTCTGCCAGGTCAATGGAGTTGGATGGCATGCAAGCAGACCTTGCTCAGAGAAGCCTATTGGAAGCAAATGTAACTAGAAGTAACACCACACAAGGTCGTTTAAGTACACCAAGAACGAAGAAAAGGGTATATGTTAAACAGAGGGATCAGAAGGGTCTAAAGGATAAGGCAATTCAGAATTACAATGTGAGAAAGGAAAAGCAAGGGAGAAGATCAGATGAAGCTCAAAGTCTGTTGAAACCCCAAATCAGTCAAGCTCGACAAAATCCAAATGCTGCAATCCCTCAGAACAGAAAGAAGAAGATTGCTCGAGAAACTGAAGTAGAATCTAAGAGGACTGATTTCAGGACTGAAACAAAGGAAAAAAAGCAGGCATCGGTATCAATTTACAAAGATGAGAAACAAGAGGAAGAGGAAGAAGAAGCAAACAAAAACGCCACAGTGCCAGAGATGAAAGAGAAAGTGGATACCCGGGATAATGGAGAAGAAAATGAAATAAATGAGTTGCCTGCTAAACTCAAGGGGAGAAAGAAAGCATCGAGGTTCATTCACAAAGATGAGAAGGAAGAAGAACAAGAAAACCCCAATGTCACAACAGCGGGGATTAAGGAGAAACATGATGCCCATGATCATGAAGAAGAACCCAAGAGAAATGAACTGCAGACTAGACTGCGGAGAAAACAGCCGGTATCAAAAAAAAATCGCAAGCGTGAGGATGAAGAAGAAGAAGAAAAATCAGCTACAGCAAATCTAGGGACGGGGGAGGAAAACGATGCTCAAGATAGGAAAGCAGAATCCAACAGAGATAAACTGCAGGCTAGAATGCGGAGAAAACAGGCAGCATCAAAAACAGTTCGCAAAGATGAGGTAGAAGAAGAAGAAGAAGAAAAGTCAGTGACCTCAATAACAAGGATTAAGGAGGAAGACAACGCTCAAGCTAGGAAAGAAGAATCCAACAGAAATGAACTGCAGGCTAGAATGCGGAGAAAACAGCCTGTGTCAAAATCAATTCATAAAGATGAGAAAGAAGAAGAAGAAAACTCAAATGTCAGATTGCCAGAGATTAAAAATGAAAAGATCTCTCAAGATAGTGAAGAGGAATCTGACATAAAAGAATTTCAGACTCGACTTAAGGGGAAAAGGCCAGTATTCAAGGCGACTACCAAAGCTGAGGAAGAAGAAGAAGAAAACCGAAATGCCACAATGCCAGAGAATAAAGAGAAACAGAATACTGAAGACAGTGAAGAACAACGAAAGAACAAAGACTTGAAGAAAGAAGTTAAGGAGGAAACTTCGGCATTGGAATCGGTTCGCAAAGATGAGAAGAATGTAAATGATGATGGCCTGGAGCTAGCAGAGGAATTTCCCAGTCCAGATCAATCAGATTTGGAAAGTTTGAACAATACCAAGAATGGCAATGAATCTAGAGATGATCAGAGACAAAGGACACAAGAGCCGGAAGCTGATCAAGTGGAGTTGAAAAAAGCTATTTCAGATAAGGAGACCAAAAGGGTGAATGTCAAAGGCCGAGAAAGGGGCATCTCAAAGCAAGAAGAGACTAATGCAGAAGAATCCACAAAGAGTGAAATGCAAGATGATGAATCTAGAGATGATCAGAGTCAAGAGACTGAAGAGATAGAAGCTGATCAAGTGGAGTTGAATGAAGCTATTTCAGATAGGGAGACCAAAAGGGTGAATGGCAAAGGCCGAGAAAAGGGCATCCTAAAGCAACAAGAGACTGATGCAGAAGAATTCACAAAGAGTGAAATTAAAGATGATGAATCTAAAGATGATCAGACTCAAGAGACTGAAGAGATGGATGTCGATCAAGTGGAGTTGAATGAAGCTGTTTCAGACAGGGAGACCAAAAAGGTGAATGTCAAAGGCCGAGAAAAGGGCATCCTTAAGCAAGAAGAGACTAATGCAGAAGAATTCACAGAGAGTGAAATTAAAGATGATGAATCTAGAGATGATCAGACTCAAGAGACTGAAGCAATGGAAGCTGATCAAGAGGAATTGAATGAAGCTATTTCAGATAAGGGGACCAAAAGGGTGAATGGAAAAGGCCAAGAAAGGGGCATCCTAAAGCAAGAAGACACTAATGCAGAAGAATCCACAGAGAGCGATGTCGAGGTTGATGAGGTTGAATCTACAACAAAGTCCAAATTCCAAGAGCCGGAAGAGGATGATGCAGGTGAATCTGCAAAGAATGATGTGAAGGATGAAGATGAGTCTAAGATAGTCCCAATAGGCAAGCAATCAAAATCTAATTTCCGAAAGCCAGAAGAGGATAATGCAGACGAATCTACAAAAGATAATATCGAGGAGGATGCTGAATCCAAAACAGTCCCAACTGATATGCAATCAAGTTCTGTTGATGTGGATGAATCAGCTGTCAATTATACAGTTTCAGTCGAGGAAACTGGAGGAGAATACAGTGATTTCATTCATGAAATGGCAGATCTGCCCTCTAAGTTCCAAGACACCGCAGAAAAGGTGGCTGATAGGCTGATGCCAGAGATTCAGAAGTTCTCTAACAAGTCAAAAATATACTTCAGTCGTGCCAATGAGGGAATCACTGAGGGCTTTCGGCCTATAGTTGGGCACCAATATGCTCCTTTTGTAGCCTCTGTGATATCCTACATCTTTGTCTTGCTCCCCCTGATTCTAGTCGTAGTTTCATTTGATCAAATTAGGACTTACTTTCCACTCCAAAAGGTCATTTTTTATGCCAATATCTATTTGGCTGCATACTTTACTACATTAATGATTGCATCCTTCTCAATTGGCATGGAGCCTATGCTATACTACTTTAGGAATTCATTGTCAGGGTACATCTATTTACAGTTGTTAGAGGCCTTGGGATACATACTATACCTGGCTTTGCAGTGCTTAAACTTGATAATCAGTTTTTCCAATGGATCAACTTCAGCCAAGCTTGTGGCAATCCTGCAATGTGGAGTATCAATCTTCATTGGGTTGCATTATTATGTGACCGTTTTTCACAGAGCCATGGCCCAGAAAGCACCTCATACAAGCTGGAAGATCCATGGAGCATACACCCTAGCATTCTTTGTTCTCTGCCTATTTTCAAAGATCAAACATGGTAAGAAGGAGTACGTTCTAGTGCAATGTGGCAGTGGTACCAACAAGAAAAACTGAATTAAGGTCTCCAACACAATAAGCTGATCGAAGGCTATTACAGCATTCCACTGTACTTTTCCTATCATTGTTGTATCTGTTTGTCAGGTGTGGTAACATTTCATTGAGCTACAGAGAGTCAATAATGACCCTTTTTCTGGGAGAAAACTTTCAAACTTTTTCATCGATCCTGCGGAAGATGGATATAATTTTGGGTTTTCCGGATGATCGATTCTTCAGCAATTACTACTCCTTGTCGCAGTTTGGATGGAGACGCTGCTTGATATTTAATATGGTAATATTACATTAGAATGTTCCATTGCCATTCATTTTTAAGTACTTCAGAAAATGATGTATAAGAGACTGTGTGATGGGTTTATGACCTTCTTTTTTAGGTTGCCATTATTAAGATCGTGTCTGTAAGTCTAGTGCGTTCATGCACATTGCAAATGTAAAGCAAGAATACATATATTGGACAATAAAAGTGCAAGTAGATGACTGCTTTACACATTTTTGTACCAATTCATTGGTTTTACATAATTTGAAGTTATATCTGAGTGGCCTTGTTTTGGTTTTGGATTGATATTTGGTAGGAATATTGGTGACAGTATCAATGTAATTCATGTAAGGTTTTTTTAACTTGGTTGTTATTTATGTGATATATTAAGAGTCAGGTTTGTAATTTCTTTCTGTTTACACTTCACTACTAATAAATATATCAAATCAAAATATGATAACAAAGTATATCTCCATAGATAAAGCATGTATCTCATAGCAATCAACAAAGAATTAGAGTACACTTGGAATTTCTTCTTCTCGTTTGAAAAAGTCAACACTAAGGCATTCACAATCTTCATTATTAGCTAAAGCTTTGATCGTTGGAACCAACCCATTTTTTTTTAACATTTCTTCCAATGAGTGATAATTTTGCATAATTTTGAAATGTCAATATCAAGGCATTCACAATCTTCTTTATTAGCTAAAGCCTCAATAGTTTCAACCAACCTCATTCACAAAGTGCATACTTTAACATGGCTAAGGGGTTAAAATTTTGCATAATATTTTATAAACTTACAATTCAATAGTTGTGTGGCTAGTGGCAAGCAATGAGGTGATTGGGTTGGCATTAATGTGGATATCCATATTCAAAGCCCTCCAAGTGAGTGTAGATCAACATAGATCCATCTTAAACCCGTATCTATCAAGCACCGAAAGGGATCCAATTTCTTGAGGTGTATTTCTTTTTTTAAATTTAAACTCAAGAAATTTGATCTCTCTTGATTGATAGATCCAGGTTTAAAATTTAAGTTTTTATTTGATAAAAGAACATCTATTTTTTAATTACTTTTCATAAAATTTTATTTTATGAACCAACATGGATAGCCGACATGAATTTTTTTAATTATTTTGTTACAAACGTTACATCACGTTACAACATCTCCCCCATACTTTTTTTTAAATACTTTCCATAATTTTTTATTTTATGAGCCGACATGAATTTTTTTAATTATTTTGTTACAAACGTTACATCACATTACAACATCTCCCCCATATTAGGCTGTAGAGCACCTCGTTTCACTCGGTGCAATGAAGCTATGTGCAAGTCTAGGTAATTTTGATGTGTAATACCCCAAGATAATTTGATTATTTTTTACTTAATATTTTTGAAGTTATTTCAAAATAATTATTATTTGTAAGAGTTATTTAAAAAATAAAAAATGCTCACATGGGATGTGAGTGATACTTTGCACAACAATTATTATTTTCATTATTAATAAAAATAAATAGACACTTGGAGAATTCAGTTGAAAGAGGGGACACCACCATGAGACAAAGAACAAGTGTAAAGCAAGCAAGAGATATTTTGTCAATCAAATCCAATCTAAATGCTCAACCACTAGACAAGATCCTAAATCATAGGGATTAAAGGATTGATTGAGATTTGATTAAGATGGCACAAGACCTAGGCAAAAACTATAAATTGGTGCACTGAGATAGCACGGGATGCTATGTTGTGCATGGAGAGATTATTGCTGTGAGGGAAAGTTGTTGAGTATTTCTCCATTTGATTGTAAGTCCATCAATGGGGGTTTGTTATAAACTCTGAGGAGAGAGTGTTGAGTTCAAACCTTGCTTGCTAGTTCAGTTGTGCATGGTGGTGATCCAGCTCGAGGGTGGAGTTGGGTTAGCGGTTTTTGTTGCCCTCTTCTATGGCTGGGAGGAACTGATTCTCTGGGTATTCTTTCCCATCAAATTCAAGTAATTACTTTTAATTAGTAACTACTAACTTGCTCTGCTTTATTACCAGGAGATGGCCATATATGATGCATGATTAAATCCTAAAGTAAGATAGGTTAGGATAGGACCCTAATAGCAAAAGCATGTTAATGCTCTAGAAGGATATTAAATTTATGTAGATTTATATGACTTAAGGAATTAAGTTTGATGCATAAAAAAACTCAAATTAATAAAGGCCTATAGAGACAAATTAAAGAGTTTAAATATAAATTTTTAATGAAAGGGTTACAAATGAAATGGGAGAAACCCTACATTTACCAAAAAAAAGTGGTATAAATCCTCCGATAATGTTGAATTCACTAAATAAAAGTGATAAGGAACTTATTACATAAAAGATCCTTTTACTAATATTGAAATATGATACTATACAGGGATATGACTAGAACATCATTACAAAATCACGAGTGTGCATGCAAATCAGCTTATGCACATAGAGTCTAATACCTAATCATTGTTGCAATAAGTTATGCAATAAAATGTTTTAATATCTTTTATGTACTGTGTTGGAATTCATGTCTTTTTATCAAACTTGTTGAGTCTTCAAAAACTTTCCAAGTAGTTGACTGCAAGTTTAGTCAAACCTAATGAGTCTAGTTCTTTATACAACTGATTATGATTGTGTTGGGGATGTGCAATGACATATTCTAATCCTAGATGTTATGTGAAGTGGAACCAATCATGTATGTCATTTGACACATGGAAACTTTGTTGTTAGGCATGGTTAATACCCTAACTCAAGATTCTTAGTATAATGGATGATCACTAATTACACCTAAGGTTTGAGTATGTTGCATCCTAACTAATATATGTTTATATATTTGAACATGTATATAAAGAAGTTGCAAGGTTTTATGGATATCAATTTGTCGTAATACTAGTAATTTCAAACTAATTTCACAAGTATCACTATTTTCATAAACTTCAATCAATAACTAATTTCCTTAGTGAATTATTAAGTTAATTAAAAATACTTGATATTCAGAAGTTGAAAATTAGGTTTTTATATTTTGATTATGAAAGATGGAAATGGTATCATAAATATTATTTTCATTATGTCCCTTGAGCCAATTTGTGAAGATTCTTCATGAGTGTTTTGATTGTGACACTCACTACTCGGGAATGTTGACCAAATTGCACTAGACTTCCACTGTTCTAGACTATATTATAGCATTTGAGCAATTGGAAATCTGCATAGAAGGTCTCTCTAATTCCTTTTTTCAAGAATGTTTCATCAGTGGATTCAAGGAGGAAAATCATGCACATGTCCTTATGCAGTGGCCCTCCACTTGGTTGGAAGCTTGTGATATAGCTTGAGAAGATGAATAAGTGATCAATGCCCAATCCAAACACCTTTCATTTTCTCCTTGCACAGTGTCTCCCAAGGATCCTACGTTTCCTAGTAAGTCCACCTCCCCACTACTCTAAATCCACAAGTTGACCCCAAATTCCATGGTTGAGCATCAACACCTAGGCCTTTTCTATAACCGGGATGAAAAATATTTCATATTGCATAAATGAAAAGAACATAAATTATTCTAGATCGAGGAAATACCCCATTATGCCCTAGAGGACAACACCATGGAATCTCCACCTGAACCTAAAGTGGATGATAATATGCCACCCCTCGAAGATGCTCCTCATATGCCAATTCCTAAGGAGAAACCCAAATTTCACTCCATGCTTTATCAAGGTTTTCCATACCTCAAATATTGAAGTCAATTGGTGACATCAAGCACAAAAAATTCATCGTGTCAATTAGTAGTGGTAGCACCCATAATTTCATTCATCGGCGTGTGGCTGAAGAAATCCATTTCTATATCTTCCTCATCTCCAATTTCCAAATTATGATAGCCAATAGGGATACAATGAAATGTGGTGGTCATTGTTAAAATGTAAAACTCCAAATGGGTGACTACCTTCTCAAAACCCATATGTTTTCCATTTACATGGATGGTTGTGATGTAGTTTTTGGGGGTCAAATGGCCCGGGACTTTGGGTACTGTTACAATGGATTTCAAGGAACTCTCACTCATCTTTAATTACTAGGAACACACATCACCTCCATCTAATTGCACCTATTTCTTCAGAAATCATCTCATCCCATTATATGCAGAAATTATTGAATAAAGGCCACTCAAGTGTCGTTGCTCAATTCCATGTCATCCAATTTATGGAAACACCCACACCAAATATTCAACCTAACTTGCAACAGGTCCTAATCCATTATCAATAGTTTTTCAAGGCACCAAAGGGTTTACCTCCATCCCATGGGGGACATGACCATGGCATTTCTTTAACTCTGGGCATTCAACACCCCTATGTTTCCCCTTACTTCCACCCTTTTGCACATAAGAATGAAATTGAAAAAAACTATTAGGAATTATTGGAGGTCGGTGTTATCCTTCCTAACACAAGCTCTTATTCTTCGCCAATGGTTATGTTCCTCGAAAAGGAAGGGGATTGGCGCATGTGTCTTGATTTATAGGCTCTCAAAAAATTAACCTTCAAAGGTAAAGTCCCCATTCATGTCATTGATGATCTCTTAAACAAGTTGCATGGCGCCAAATTCTTCACCAAACTCAACCTTCATTCGGGATACCATCAAATCAAGATGAAATAGGCAGATATAGCCAAGACTACCTTCTGCACTCATGAGCATCATTATGAGTTATTGGTCATATGTCCCTTCGACCTCTACCATGCCCCCTCCACTTTTCATAGCCTCATGAATAAGATATTCCACCCTCTCCTCCAAATTTTGCCATGGTTTTCTTCAATGATATTTTGGTCTACAACCCCACCTAAGAAATCCAACTCCACCATGTTACTCATACCTTGCAATTATAATAGGACCGCCAATTATTTTTGAAATTATTCAAATGTGCTTTTGAGGCAATTAAGGTTGAATATTTAGGCCATATTGTCATTCAGGACAGGGTAAGGGGGGATCCCCAAAAAATGGAATCTATGAATAAATGGCCCCACCCCAAAACTCTCAATAGATTGAGAGGGTTCCTCGAACTTACTGGCTACTACCTTAAGTTTATTCTAAACTATGGGAAAATTGTAATTCCTCTTACAACATTGCTAAAAAGGAATGCTTTCTCCTAGAATGAGGTAGCATAGCAGACCTTCTCTTCCCTAAAGGAGGATATGTGTACTATGCATAAGTTAGTCATGCCATATTTCACTAAGACATTCATCTTAGAATGTAATTCCTCCAACCATGGCCAAGGAGTATTCTTACTACAAGATGGATGCACATTTTCCTTCACTACTAAGCAACTCTGGATTAAAACTTAAGCAATTACACCTTGAGAAAGAAATGATGGCCATCCTTCACAATGGGCCTAGTGACCATATTTAATAAGATGGTGTTTCTAGATAAGGGTTGACCATCATAGCCTCATGTATTTCCCGGAAAGATGGTTTTCCTCCCTAGAGAAACATAAATGGTTTACCAAGATGTTAGGTTATGATTATGAGGTCATATATAATAAGGGTCATGAAAATCTAGTGGAAGATGATTTGTCCATGCAATTTGAAGATGAAGGTTCCCTCTTTTCCTTTTCCTTAATAGTTCCAAGATGGATCGAGGAAGCATGACATGAATGGATGGCACAGGACATAGTTCAACACCTCATCCCACATCTACAATATTACTTGAACCCTCCGCTTGAGTATACTTGGAATCAAAATATATTGCAATATAAGGGGCACAACGTTCTCACCTTAGACTCATCCTTAAGACCACAAATATTAGAGGAATTACATTTGTTTCCCATAGTCTTCCACTTGGGCTTTCATAAAAATTATGCAAGAATTAAGTGCTCTTTCTTCTAGGAAGGCATGAAAAAATATATCCACAACTTTCTTGCAACCCAAAAAGAGTGCAAATGACATAAAGGAAAAACAATGAAGCCACCTAGTGCTTTTCAATCACTTCCAATTCCCAACCAAAGTTGGACAAACATCTTTATGGATTTCATTATGGGGCTTCCTAAGGTAGGCAATAAAATAGTCATTATGGTGGTAGTTGATCATCTGACCAAATATGCCCACTTTTGTGCCTTACCATAAAATTCCACACCCTCATTGGTGGCACAAGTCTTCTTGAATCAGATTTTTAAGCTCCACAACATGCCCACTTCTATTGCATTTGATCGTGACCCCACTTTTACCTGTAATTTTTGGTAGGAGTTGTTTAACTTCAAGGCACTCAATTAAATCTCAGCACATTCTATCGCCCCCAAATGGATTCTCAAACAAAAGTGGCCAATAAATGGTTGGAACCTATTTGCACTTCTTTGAATAAAAAAGTCCCCACACCTAGGCCCAATGGCCTCCTCTGTCTGAATGGTGTTATAATACCACTTATCACGGCTCCACGAAGATGACACCATATGAAGCAGTTTATGGCCAAATTCCCTTATTAGTACTTTCCTATCTACCCTGCACCTCCGGAGTTTGGGCACTGGAAAACACACTCTACACCATAGAAACTATTCTCTACAACCTTAAAGACAATCTAGTTTTGGCTCAAAACAGAAAGGAACAACAGGAAAATAAACATCACTCATAGTACTCCTTTGAAGTAGTGGATTAGGTGCTTCTTCAACTCCAACCTTATAAACAAATGTCCCTCAAATCTCATCTCCACCAAAATATTAATCCAAATATCTATGGAACCTACACCATCCTCTAATGCATTAGATAGGTGGCCCACAAGCTTTATTTTCTAGATCACTCCAAGATTCACCCTGTATTCCATGTCTCTTGCTTCAAAAATATGATGGGATCTTATTGCAAAGTGAAGAGTTGCTTACCAGAACTAGATGAGAGAGGCTCCATTTCGATCTAGCTAGTAGCAATCTTGGATTCAATGGAACTACAATTGTGCATGTGCATAACCAAAGAATTTATTATGCATTAGCAAGACATTATGCCAAAAGATGCCACATGGGAACCAATAGATAGTTTACAACAATTTCTGCACCTTTAGCTTTGAGGACAACACTGATTTTGAAGGGGGTGACATGTTAGGGTCTTACCCTAACCCACCTTAATTTAGGATTTGTCCATGCATTGTATATGGCCACGTATTTGTAATAAGGCCAAGTAAGTTAGTAGTCAAAACTCAATGTCAAAATGGTCTCTTTATTAATTAAGATCCACTAGGAAGTTGGTGCTTGTTAATTATTTGACCATGTCAACTAGTTAAGGTTTTGGATTTGGAAAGCCTATTTAAAGATACAAGGATATGGAGGTTTTTTCTCAAGAATTATTTTAACATAGTTCTTCTCAAGTGAAAGGTTTCCATACCTCAAGAGGCTTGTGAACATTGCTTCCCAAAATTATTCTCATAATATAAAGCTTATTTTTCTGCCATATTTATCTTTCTACTATCTAATGTTCCTTTTCTACTCTATAATTTCTCGATTATTGCATCTTAACCTATGTATATCTTGTGATGTGTTAAATTTTAGGGGTAAAGAGCACCACATTAGTGGTGTTATTTGCTTCCACTTGGTTAATTTTCTAATTATATGATCTCACCACCTTGTCGTAGCTAGGTATGATGATATATCTAGTAGTTTTATGTTTAGTGAAACATAAATCATAGTTATAATCACTATCCCCACAATGAAAGGAGTGTGAAATCAAGGTAATCAATCTTATCTTGGATCCAAATCATCTGTATCAAAAACTAAATTAAATTGAAGGTTGGCTCTAAATTTCTTAACACAATTAAGCAATTAGTATTAGATAAAGAAAATTTCTTTAACATTTTGAACTATACGTAGTCCATCTAGAGATCACATTTTCTAAGCACATACAACATTGGGATAAGTTCTAAGGTTTGACAACTTGAACCTTCACCATCACTTTCAAGTTCATTATTCAAAGATGAAAATATTAGGTGATATATCAAGACCCTACTGATACTTTTGTGAATACTTCTTGTAGTTATAATATATCATATGAATAAGTGAATCTATATTTGGGTCCATGCTTTCAGTATCAAAGGAATATGGTTACTCCTAACTCCCTTGAGAGAAATTATATACACTTGACACCACCAAAAATTGAATGAGATAATTCACTTGCTCCATGACACTTGATATGAGTGTTATATAAAATATGCTCAAGAAAACTCCATAGAAGCAACATGAATAATTCTTGATCCAATTTGTAGACTTGTTCATTAGAAAATTTCCCCATACACCACTTAGTTAATCCACCCTCATATTAGGGTTCAACCCCTTCAAAGGTCAAGTTTTACCAAATCATATTGTTTTCAGAGGGAAAAGCAATGCAAAAGCACTAGAAGAAGGATTCATTGCTCTATAAATTCTTTGATGTAGAGGAACTAGGTGATGTAAGAAAACCAAGATTGCAACCATTAAAATGTCAGTCACAACAAAGCATGGTGGGAAGCTCAAAACCAGTAGTATGAAGAGCATATTGAACCTATCACTATGTGGGATGACTTCATGAAGGAAATGCTTGATGTACATGAAGTGCCAACAACCATGCTATCGCCATGATCAATTAATCACCAAATACATGAACTAATTAATTCTATTATGGCTTGCTTGTTCATGGAGGAAAAGGAAAATAATATTGTCCTCACTTACTAGAGTGAAATACACTTGTACATCAATTAGAATTTAAAGTTCCTAACCATGTAAACGCTTATATAGACCTATTGGTTATTTGCACAAAGGATTGATCAGAGGCACAAGTCCAAGAATCACAACAATTCCTCAAGTGAACAACACAATGCCACAAATAATGATAAGTAATCAAAGAAGAAAATTTGTCATAGTCTAGAAAACACTAAATAGTTTGACAATTATTTTGTGTCCATAAAATAAGGCAGCACAAGTGTTATCACTCTAAATTTGCTTCCATGTGCAATCAAAACTCTTTGTCACCCTAGTACATCATTACTAGATGCATTAATTATAATATCAATACCTCCATTCCATCGTGTGACCCTTCTCAACAAATTTTGACCATCAAGAAACCTATTCTCAACAAAGAATGTCCAATTAACATACCTCCCCTCAACATTACTGACATTCAGGAGGAAATATAAAACAAATCCCTCTTTCCTAAACTATCCAACACAAATAAAATCCCAATAAATGGACTCCTAGTGCAAATACTTGTGCATAAACCCAAGCTACTCTTCAAAAACCCTAATTTTGGGGATTTCAAAATTATTTCCTAAAATTAAGGGATGACTTCACTTAAGTAAAGTACATGCAACTCCTAAGAAGCAGTTATGAAGTGTCAAACTAACATTTTACTCAATTGATCACTATCATACATGGAATTAGTCATATTCAAACTAGAACTACTCATGTTATGATGACATACAAAAGAGTAACTATTTGACTCAACTCAAGCTATGTTAAAGAAATATTATTTAGTGTTTCATATCAAAATCCTACAAAGATACCATCATCGATCACATCATTCACATTCCATCCAAAGTAAGGTTTTGCTAGTGACGTTCCAATAGACTTGAAGACATCTTCTTGTTGTCTCACTCATCTAGTCTCCATCTTCCAAGGAAAGGATTCAAGAACAATGAACGATGCAAAGGACCCTCTCAATGGAGTAGCACAATAGACCGTATACCCTTCATCCATCTTCTCTAAGGCATGATTGTATTATTTTATTGCATCTATTGGTACATATTAATGTAAATCAACCAACTTTATATGATCCATATGCCTTTCTGACAATATTTGGTGATTTGATTCATTAGTTTGGATTATAGTTGCATTTGTTAATAGTTACTTTCTTTAGTTAACATCATTTAACTATTGTCTAATTCTCTTCTCTTGGATTAGGCTTGTTGCTAACCCTTGTTGCAAGAAACCCCACAACAAACTGGCGACTCCATTAGGGAATTGATCCATATCCACTCCTCTATTGTGCATTTGTTCTAATAAAACTATTTTTTTGTTTTTTTCCCTTGCATATAGTTTCATTTGGTTGTTTATCCCTTGCATGTAGTTGCATCATAAGAAATTATCAAGCCCGATATGTATCTTACATAAGAAAAAAGGTGAACTTTTAGTATTTTCACCATAAATTTGGATCCTAGCTTCCATTTGGGGAACTCCATATATCACTGGAAAGGTATCACCATGGTCTATCAATTTTATATTATACATTTTTGAGGTTCCATACATATTTTTCTACATGTGCATTTTTTTAGTAAAAAAATATTTTGACACAAAAAATAACCTTTTGACAATTGCCCATAACTTTTGATCCCGGCCTTTATTTTGGGCACTCCTAGTACCATTGGAAAGGTCTCACCAATATATACAACGTTTTTGTTAGATACTTTCTGAGACTTATTACTATTTGTTTCATATTTACAAAATAATATTTCAAGAATCTTTTCGCAAATATGCTGCTTGGTAGAAGAGGGTAAAATATGATGATGTTGTTGGTTACCCTTTGCATGTAGTTGCATGTTGTTGTTTACCCCTTCTAGGTAATTTCAAGACCATTTTTCACTATTGATACCTTCCTACTTGGACAGATTTGTATTTTTTTCTTGAAAATTTCACTATTCAGACAAGCAAAGCATATTTTTGCATCTATTCTCTACTCCCAATGAAAATACTGCCAATAAATTTGTGCTACCCCTATTTTAGGTGAATTTTTCATATTTTTCTTCGGGTTTTCGTATGTTTAGTTGTGGTTAAAGGCTCATTAGTCCCCCACATATGTGATTGTAGTTTGTCTTCTTGTACTATCATTGTTTCCATGTGAAAAGGAACCCCCCTTGAGCTCTTCCTTCATTATTGTTTTCATGTGGGTTATATATTAAGACATCCTCAATGTTGAAAATCACTAGAAACTAAAATTTATCAGAGCAATTAATGAGGTAACGAGCAAAACTATTTTTTTTTTCTCTATTACTTTCCATTCTAAAACATTTCTTCAAAATGGTTTTATTTTTAAAGATTTTTCAAATTTGTGTTTTTCCCTTAGAACATACAACACACCTAAATTTTATGCTCACCTCATGCCCTTTTATCTTAGACATAAAAAATATGTTAACCTATTTTAACAACTTTACCTCCCTCAAGGGCCAAAAAATAATTTATAGCTAGGTTACAGTTGTGGGAATAGGTATCCAAATAATTTTCCACAACTATTCTACATTTGAAACATAGTATTTATCTATTTAGGGAACCAAAAACCTTTTGTAATGAACATGATTAAGACAAATTTAATGATAGGCCCATCCTTCTAGGTTGCTACATGTCAATATTAGGATTACATATTTGAATGGGACACTTTACACTTTCAATATTGTAGATCCCCTAGATCATGGATTCAACTAAAGGTGGAAGAAACCTTTCATACATGTTGGTGAAGGTATCCTATTCAACTTCCTTATTATCACTCTTACATAGTTGTCTCTTACAAGTGAGGAGGCACTTGAAATAGATTTATGACGGCCAATAGGATTTCATCACCCAGTGTCTTGCAAAAATATTGTTTCTGATAATTTCGCTCATTCGTTGAAGTGGACATTATCTCCCACTTGATATGAGTGTTTAGAAGGTCTTTTTTGAATCCTTGTTCTTGTTTATCGTAGTGGATTTCATTACTATCTAGGTAAGAAACACTTGTAATAATTTTTCATTTTTTGTTGTTGTTAACTGAGAGAGTATATTCTTCGGGATAATAGATCTTTTATTTTGTAGGGATACTTCCATCATCTTAACTATTTACTTCAAACACACATATGTTCACCACTTGTGTTAGATTTTCTACTTTTAATCAATATGTATCTAGGATATTACTAAAAGAATAACATGCACAACATAACACAATAGATACAAAGAATTTACTCCGGGAAACCATAAAGGAGAAAACCCTGCAACTTCCTCAGAGATAGAATCATCACCAATACAATATCACAAAAGTAAAACCCCAAAACAAAGATGGTCTTCTGCAGCTCCTCTTCTTTTCCTCCTATGAGAACTTGTCCTCTTTCTCACTAATGCGAACTTGTGAGTGAGTGTGTTGTCCAAATGAGAGAGCTACACTCTCTATTTATACTTTATCTTTCACTTGACCTTTTCACTTACTAGGTCGGCCCTAGTTGTACATGACTAGGCCGACTTCTTTAGGGGACTCAATGACCCTATTCTAACTGACTCTTGGGGGAATTATTTCCCCGACTTACAATGGAGGATTTACCTCAATGGATTTACATGAACAAATGTAATAATGGCATCCCCGACTAGAGGAATAAACATCTCCATTGGAGGTACAAATAAAATACAATAATAGATACAATATCAAATACAAGTGAATATCTTCCAAAGGTACAATTACATCAACACTCCCTCTTAACTAGGAAGGTATTCTCTTAACACAGTCATCAACACATCTAGACACAATTCTTCCTCACTAGATCATCATCAATGATGGAACATCATCGTCAACACTGGATCATCGTCGTCGCTGCTGTAATCCTCATCATGTCGATCATCGATTGGTGACATCTCTCGAATGTACTCGTCATAGGAAGTTCTACAGATCCATCCCTTTTTCATGCTGGATGTAGGCTAGCCTCCATGTAGGTCTTCATCATCTCTACAAGCAAGCCATCAAGTAGGTACATCCCAGGAACAATCATTACATTGCCTTTGCAAACACCTGCATCTCCTATTATCACCTCATCATGTCCAAATCATCTCATCATCACATAGAGCACAACCCAGATGCACATAATAATTCTACCAACCTACCACCATGTGAGACAAAACACTTACATCGACCAACACGGGAGGAATTTCCTACCACCATTCGGGAAAGGCTCAACACTTACATCAACTGACATGGTAGGACTCTCCTACCACCATTCAGGAAAGGAACTGCACTTACATCAAATGACATGGGAGGACTTTCCTACCACCATTCGGGAAAGGAATCGACACTTACATCAATCGACATGGGAGGAATTTCCTACCACCTACCACCATTCGAGAAAGGCCCCGACCCTTACATCTACCAACATAGGAGGACTTTCCTACCACTATGCAAGAATGGCCCATCTGCATCTGTTTCTTCTGGACTCATCACTTCCTCTTGGAAGGAACCTCGATCTGAAGAACACCAAGCTTCTCTCTGAAGTACTCGAACTTCACTCTAGATAGTGTTGTGGTCAACACATCGGCTATCTGCTTGTCCTTCGCAATATAATGGAGCTTCACTTCTCCTCTCTGCACTATATCCCTGATATAGTGATACTTGATCTCAATGTGCTTCGATTTATCATGGAACATCAGGTTCTCGGACAACTTTAGGCACAACTCTGGCTGTCACAAAATATACAAGTCGCCTCTAACTGGAGATCAAACAAATTAGACAGTAGCTTTTTGAACCATATTGTTTCACAACTAGCCAAACAAGCTGCAACATAATCTGCTTCGGTTGTACTCAGTGCCACGCATGACTGCTTCCTGCTAAACCAGGAGATCATACTGGATCCCATACTGAAGCAGCATCCCGAAGTGCTCTTCCTATCAGCGGAACTGCCTTCCCATTCCGAATCAACATAACCCTATAGGTTAATCTTATGATTCATGTCATACTTGATCCCATAATCAACTATACCCTTCAGTTACCTCAATATATGCTTTGCAGAAACCAGGTGAACTTGTCTCGGATCCATCATAAAATGGCTCAATGTGTTCACAACAAAGCATATGTCTGGTCTCGTATTCGTCAGGTAAATGAATGAACCAATCATCTGACGATATATCATGGTATCAAATGAATCTGATGAAGCATCACATAGTGTTAATTTTTTGATAATTTCATTCAATATTATCTAGGATCACTAAGAGAATAACATGTGTAGCATAACAATCATAAACAAAAGAGACAATAGACACAAAGTTTCCTCGAGGAAAACCGAGAAGGTGAAAAACCCCGCAACTTCCTCAGAGATAAGATAATCCACAAACCAAGATCATAATGATCAAACCCAAAGAGATGTCTCTAGCAAATACTCCTCCTCCTCCACTTATGCGACACTTTCTCTCTTAGCTATGCGAGCTTGAGAAGTGAGTGAATGATTAGAATGAGAGAGGCACACCCTCTATTTATTCATTGACTTGACCTGCCAATAAACCAACAGGGATGAATTCCTAAGGAATCCTAATAACCCAACCATGTGACCTAACTAGGGCCGACCCCACACTAGTGGTCTAATAACCCATCAATACAAATGATGACACTTACAATGTAACTTGCGACACTTGCAAATACAAAAGACGACACTTCCAATCAGAGGAATAATACATCTCTGTTGGATATACAATAAATTACAAATGTAATATACAAGTGAATATCTTCCGAAGTTACAAATACATCAACACTCCCTCTTAAATAGGAAGGTATTCTCTAGACACAGGTCATCAATACATATTGGCGCAAGTCTTCAATTCTGGAGCTGGAGCATCATCATCATCACTGTTGCTGTACTCGACATATCAATCACTGGGATATCTCTAAATTCTTCTCATCATAGGAAATTCTACAGAGCCAACCCTTTTTCATGTTGGTTGTAGGCCTAGCCTCCTGCGGGTCTTCATCATCACTAGCCATTATGTGGAATCCTCAGGACTTATTACGTGTGTCAACAAAACCTCGAAAGAGCATCCCAAGACTGATTTATGAGCTTACTGCTCAACCTATCGGATCTCCCATGATCTTTTACATGTTGACTGTCACAAAACATTAAAAGAGTGTCTTGCTTCCTACAAGAAATCTAAAGAGCATCCTAGGACTGGTTTATGAGCTTACCGCTCAACCTATCGGATCTCCAGGACTGATTACATGTGACCTCTGCCACAAAACCTTAAAAGAGTGTCTTGCTTCCTGCAAGAACTCTAAAGAGCATCCTAGGAATGATTACAAGCTTACCGCTCAACCTATCGGATCTCCAGGACTGATTATATGTGGTTAGGAAAAACCTTTAAAGAGTGTGTTGCTTCCTGCAAAAACTCTAAAGAGCATCCCAAGGCTAATTACGAGCTTACTGCTCAACCTATCGGATCTCTAGGACTGATTACATGCCTCTAGTAGCAAAACCTTGAAAGAGCATCCCAGGACTGATTTATAAGCGTACCACTTAACCTATTGGATCTCCCAGGATCTTTTATATGCTACATGCACAACCTGTCCACGACCACGAAGTATCAACCTGATACTCATGATCATACTAATCATCATCATATAGTACATCATCTTGATGCACATCATCATCGCCTGATCATGGTCATAGCATCGTCCTTATGCATATCATCTGGAGTATCATCCTAATACTCGTCAAATATGATCATCCTGATTATCATCATAGCATCATCCTGATGCATGCCCTTTGGAGCATCATCCTGATACTCGTCATCATCGTATAATCAAGCTAATCATACAAAGCATCGACCTGATGCATATCATCACACATGATCCACCTTATCATGTAAAGTATCCACCTGATGCATATGATCATCCTGATCAACATCATGCAAAACATCATCCAGAGCACTGTCCTGATGCTCATCACACAATGCTTACATCCATAGCCATGGGAAGGCTCCTCCTATCACCATGCTTGGAATGGCTCCTGCAAATGTGTCCCATCACTTCTTCCTCGAAGTATCTTCTATCTGAAGAAAACCAAGCCTCTCTCTGAAGTACTCAAACTTCACTCTGGCTAGTGGTTTAGTCAACACATCTGCAACCTGCTCATTTGTCGCAACATACAGGAGCTTCACTGCTCCTCTTTGCACCATATCCCTGATATAGTGATATTTGATCTCAATGTGCTTCGACCTGTCATGGAACATCGGGTTCTCTGACAACTTCACACAACTCTGGTTGTCACAATAGATACAGGTAGTATCCAATGGAAGATCAAATAATCCAAACAGTAGCTTCCTAAGCCATATTGCCTCACAACTGGTCAAACAAGCTGTGACATACTCTGCTTCGGCTATACTCAGTGCTACACAGGATTGCTTCCTTCTAAACCAAGAGATCACACCTGATCCCATACTGAAGCAGCACCCTGAAGTTATCTTCCTATATGCAGCATTGCCTACCCAATCTGAATCAACATAATCCTCTAGGTTAAACTTTTGATTCGCATCATACTTGAGCCCATAATCAATTGTACCCTTTAGGTACCTCAAAATATGCTTTACAGCAATCAGGTGAACATGTCTAGGATCTGTCAAAAACTAGCTCAAGGTGTTCACCGCAAAGAAAATATCTGGTCTCAAGTTTTTCAGGTACATCAAGGACCCAATCATCTGACGATACATCATGACATCAACTGACTCAGATGAAGCATCACTCAAGAGCTTCAGGTTTGATGCCATAGGTGTGGCCATGGCCTTGCAGTCCATCATCCCAAACCTCTTCAGGATCTCTACGGCATACTTCCTTTGTCCAAGGAAGATTCCATCTGCACTTTGCCACACCTCCATGCCTAGAAAGTAATGCATCATCCCAAAGTCCTTCATCTCGAACTCAACAACAAGCTTCCTCTTCATGTAAGCAATCAACCCATCCTCACCTGTAACAAATAGGTCATCCACATACAATAGTAGTATCACTGGATTTCCTTCCTCAACCTTGTATTAAAGGTTGGAATCCGCTTTACTCTTGGTAAAGCCCAAACTGGATAGGAAGCTGTCTATCCTACCATACCAAGTCCTAGGAGCTTGCTTCAAGCCATACAAGGCTTTCTTCAACCTACACACATATGACTCCCTGTCATGTGTCTCAAAACTGAGTGGCTGCTCCACATACACTTCCTCTTCGACTACACCATTCATGAAAGATTCCTTGACATCCATCTAGTGTATCTTCCACTTTATCACTGCATCCAGAGCAAGTACTGTTCTGATGGAAGTGTACCTGGCTATAGGAGCAAAAGTCTATTCATAATCTATTCCCTCTTTCTGGGAGAAGCCACGAGCTACAAACCTCGCCTTGTATTTCTCTATACTACCATCTCCAACATGCTTGATCTTATAGATCCACTTGGAAGTCACAACAGACTTCCCTTCAGGTCTTGGGACCACATCCCAAACATCATTCTTCATGATTGACTGATATTACTCGATCATGGCATTCTTCCAATACTGCATCCCGAATCCTGGGAACTTCAAATTCTTCAATATCTTCAATAGATAGTTTTCTTTGAACTTCGTTGCTGGAACAAATGTTGTAGCCCTTCCTTTGTAGGTGATTGTACACAATATTTCCTACAAGTCAAATTCAATTGCATGATTAGAAACTTCTCATAGTTTTCAGAACAAAATCTTACACATAAGAATATATGTCATACAATCATGCAATTATCTTTATCCAATGTTTCAATACAACATTTTTCCAAATCCTGTAACTTTCTAGATGCCTTCCATCTCTACCAGAACATTGTTAAGAGTTTGCACTACTTCCAACATGTCAGCAAAGAGGTTTCATTCTAGATAAGGAGCAATGGAATGTTGTACAGTGCCATAGGCCACTTACCCATTACATGCATATTAGTAGTATATTGTTCATTAATGAAATTAATCTAATATGCATAATACACAACCTAAGTCTAGGAACATAAGTAAATACATCATTGAACAATATTATTTAAACAATCAGATATACAAGAAATGATAATTCAAATACTTATCTTTGTTTTTTTGTTGGGTGGACTCCCTCTCAATATTTGCTTTCTTGCAGGAGCTATTGGAGTCCGACTCTGAAGTAGCTTCTTCTACTCCTTTTTGTTGTGAATTGTAAGGAGTGGTCAACTCCCTCTTAATCCCTGAATCACCACTCAAAGAACTGGATGACATTGGATTGCATACATCGGAGTGGATAATTTCCAAGATTCCTTATGCTTTGCTTTCACTGCTTGGAAATGCCTTCTTTGTGTTCTTTCCTTTTGCACATCCTTTGCAAATACCTTCATGCTTTGACTGGATTTCAAGAAGACCTTCTACTGCTTTGCTTGCAATTGGTAGTGCCCTATAGTAGACATGAGCAAGCCTTCTATGCCAAAGTTCACTTGGATCCATGGATTTATGTACCATGGCATGTTCAAGTTGTCCCTTCAATTTATACAATCCTCCCTCTTGCTCTCCAATCACCATTGCATCATCTAGTGTCTTACCCTTTTGCCACATGAGTACTTGGCCATCTATAAATGCAACTCTCATTCCCTTTTCATCCAAAGATGACATGGAGAGAAGATTCTTCTTAAGTCCCGGTACATATAAAACATCTTTCATTTTCAAAGACTTCCCAGAGTCTAACTTGTAGGAGGCTTCACCACTTCCTTTTATAGGATATTGATAGTCATCCCCAAGTTTCACCTTATGGGGTGACTCGTGTTCAGATAGGTCTACAAAGGATTCTTTAAATCCCGTCATGTGTTTGGAAGCCCCACTATCAATAATCCAATCATCACATCCATGTGAGATAGTACTTGTGAGAGAAGAGATCAACACATATTCTTCCTCACTTGAAGAGTCTTCACTTTTTTCCCTTTTCTTCTTCTTGGGAGGTTCATCATCCTCAGCAGCATGAGCATGATATCTTTTCTTATTTCTCTTCTTCTTGTTGTTGTGATTGTTCCTTTTGTTCTTGGGACAATCTGAAGCAAAGTGTCCTTTCTCATCACAAGTCAAGCATCGAACATGAGAGAGATCTTTCTTCTTATGATGGAAGTGAGAATGTTTCTTGTTGTGAGATTTCTCCCTCTTAAACTTACTTCCTTTAGTGTGTGCTAAGAGGGCTTGATCTTCACTTCCCATGTTTTCTTCTTGGGCCACAAGCCTAGCTTCTTGTGAACATTCCTCCCAAAGTCTACTGAAAAAAAATCAATTTCTTTCTTGTACAGATTCCTTGGATGAAGGAGTCCCATGACCTAGGTAGGCCATTCAATGTGGTCAGGACAATTTCTCCATTCTCCACTACTTTATCAACAGCTTCAAGTTGTTCCTTGATTTGAGAGACCTTTGAGAAGTAGGATTGAATGGTCTCCCCATTCTGGATCTTTACCCCTTTCAATTGGTTTCGCAGAGTCATCTTCCGATTTATGTTCTTTCCTTCAAACAACTTAGTCAAAGAGTCAAACATATCCTTAGGTGTCTTTAGGGAAGACACATGGGGTATGAGATGGTCTTTAATAGAATCAGCAATGATTCTCTTGGCTTTGACCAAGTTCTTCTTGTGTAAGGCCTTAGCCTCTTCTCCTTCTGGGAATGGAACCTCTTCACTTATGTAAGTGTCCAACTCATTCTCTTCTAGGATTAACCCAATCCTATACTTCCAGGATCGGAAGTTATCAACTCCTTGTTAGTTTTTTATCATTAATTCAATATGATATAGGATCTTAACTGAAAGAACAACATGTACAACATATCAAGCATAAGAGACAAGAGACAAGAGACACAAAACATTTCACCAGGGAAAACCAAGAAGGTGAAAAACCCCACAACTTCCTCAGAGATAGAATAAGCATCAATACAAGGATCACCATGATCAAACCTAAGAGATAGATATCTTCAGCAGCATGCTCCTCCTCCACTTTTGCGCATCCTCCTCTTCTCTCACTAATGTGAAGTGAGTGAATAATAGAATGTGTAAAATGCGAGATACACACTCTCTATTTATACACTAACTCACTTGACCTTTACTCAACTAGGTCGGCCCCAACTTAACCACTTAACATAATGTTGACTCGGTCGACCCCCACTAGGGTGGTCTAATAACCCTTTGACCCACACAACTCATACAAGGCCGAACCCAACAAGGTGGTCTAATAACCCATCAAATATAAGTTACGACACTTACAATATAACTTGCGACACATGCAAGTACAACTGACAACACTTCCAATTGGAGGAATAATACATCTCTGTTGGGGATACAATAAAGTACAAATACACTATACAAGTGAATATCTTCCGAAGTTACAAATACATCAACACTCCCTCTTAACTAGGAAGGTATTCTCTTAACACAAGTCATCAATACATATTGGCACAAGTCTTCAATACTGGAGCTGGATCATTGTCACTGTATCACGGAGCATCATCGTCACTGCTGCTATCTCAATCAATCTCCAATCTACTCGTCATAGGAAGTTCTACAGAGCCAACCCTTTTTCATGTTGGTTGTAGGCCTAGCCTCCATGTAGGTCTTCATCATCTCTACGAGCAAGCCATCAAGTAAGTACACCTCAGGATTGATTACACTGCCTCTGCAAAACCTGCAAGATATCCTAGGACTAATTACACTCCCTCTACAAAACCTGCAAGAGCATCTTAGGACCAATTATATGCCTCTGCAAAACCTGTGTACCATACTGTCACCTCATCGTCTTCAGATCACTGTCATTGTCCACGGAGCACATCACACAACACTTACATTCACTGACATGGGAAGACACACTTCAACCATCCATGAAAGGCTCAGCACTTATATCTACGCCATGGGAAGACACACTTCAACCATGCGAGAATGGCATTGCACTTATATCCATAGACATGGGAAGACACACTTCAACCATGCTAGGAATGACACAACACTTATATCGCATCCATGGGAAGACACACTTCAACCATGCTCGAATGGCACGAAAATTATATCGCAGCCATGGGAAGACACGCTTCAACCATGCTCGAATGGCACAACTCTTATATCGCAGCCATGGGAAGACACACTTCAACCATGCTCGAATGGCACAACTCTTACATCAACAAACATAGGAAGACACACTTCAACCATGTCGGAATGGCTCCAGCCCTGATATCTGCACCATGGGAGGACACACCTACCACCATGTGAGAATGGCTCATGTGCATCTGTGTCTCTAGAATCATCACTTCCCCTTAGAGGGAATCTTGATCTAAAGTACACCAAGCCTCTCTCTGAAGTACTCAAACTTCACTCTGGCCAGCGGCTTGTTCAACACATCGGCTATCTGCTCATATATCGCAACATACAGGAGCTTCACTGCTCCTCTCTACACCATATCCCCAATATAGTGATATTTGATCTCAATGTGCTTCGACCAGTCATGGAACACTGGGTTCTTAGACAACTTCACACAACTCTTGTTGTCACAGAAGATACAGGTAGCATCCAATGGGAGATCAAATAACTCAGACAGTAGCTTCCTAAGCCAGACTGCCTCACAACTAGCCGAACAAGCTGCAACATACATTGCTTCGGCTGTACTTAGTGCCACACAGGACTGCTTCCTACTAAACCAAGAGATCATACCAGATCCCATACTGAAGCAACACCCCAAAGTGCTCTTCCCATCAATGGCACTGCCTGCCCAATCTGAATCAACATAACCCTCTAGGTTAAAATTTTGATTTGCATCATACTTGAGCCCATAATCAACCGTACCCTTCAGGTACCTTATAATATGCTTTACAGCAACCATGTGAACACTTCTCAGATCCGTCATGAACTGGCTCAATGTGTTCACAGCAAAGCAAATATCTGTTCTCGTGTTCGTCAGGTACATCAAGGACCCAATCATCTGACGATACACTGTGAAATCAACCGGCTCAGATGAAGCATCAAACGGAAGCTTCAGGTTCGATGCCATAGGTGTGGCCATGGCCTTGTAATCCATCATCCCAAACCGCTTCAGGATCTCTACTGCATACTTCCCTTGTCCAAGGATGATTCCATCTGCACTCTGCCACACCTCCATGCCTAGAAAGTAATGCATCATCCTGATCATCATCAGAGCATTGTCCTAATGCATATCATCCAGAGTATCATCCCAATACTCATCACACATGATCATCCTAATTATCGTCATTGCATCGTCCTGATGCATGTCATCCAAAGCATCGTCCTGATACTCATCACATATGATCATCCTAATTATCGTCACTACATCATCCTGATGCATGTCATCCAGAGCATCGTCCCAATACTCATCACATATGATTATCCTAATCATCGTCACTGCATCGTCGTAATGCATGTCATCCAGAGCATCATCCTGATACTCATCACACATGATCATCCTGATCATCGTCCTGATCCATATACATATACATGATCCAACTGATCATACAAAGCATCCAACTGATGCATATCCAAAGCAGTAACTGGAGCATCGTCCTGATGCTCATCACACAACACTTACATCCACAGCCAAGGGAAGGATCCTCCTCTCACCATGCTTGGAATGGCTCCTGCAAATGTGTCCCATCACTTCTTCCTCGAAGTATCTTCAATAGATAGTTTTCTTTGAACTTTGTTGCTGGAACAAATGTTGTATTCCTTCTTTTGTAGGTACACGGTCTTTCCTACAAGACAAGTTCAATTGCATGATTAAAAACATCTTATATATTTCAGAACAAATTCTTACTCATAAATACATATGTCATACAGTCATGCAATTATCTTAACCAATGCTTCAATACAACATTTATCCATATTTCGTAACTTTCTAGATGCCTTCCATCTCTACCAGAACATTGTTAAGAGTGTGCACAACTCCCAACATGTCAGCAAAGAGGTTTCATTCTAGATATGTAGCAATGGAATGTTGTACAATACCATAGGCCACTTACCCATTACTATATTAGTAGTATCTTGTTCATTAATGCAACCTTTTCTAAAATGCATAATATACATCCTAAATCTAGGAACATGTACATGATTGAACAACATCATTTAAGTAATCATATATATAACAATTCAAATACTTATCTTTGTTTAGTTGTAGGGTGGACTCCCTCTCAATCTTTGCTTCCTTGCAGGAACTACTGGAGTGTGCTCCCTCTTGATCTTTGCTTCCTGGATTACCTGTTCTTGAACTTATATACATCCTGGACCACTATGCATGCTTAAGTGTGCACTAGTGTCATCCTCAAGATCTCATACATGATCATACATCCATTAGTATAATCTCAATACTATAAAAAACATTATGATCCTAAATAAACTTAACATGTATGGTCATGATTATTTCACACACAGGTAATTTTTCGCAAGCATTAGTATTCAAGGTTTCAGGGAGGACTTCTATTACTTATGCATATTCTTATTGACCATATGACTCTTCTGGTTAGTCATATCATCAATCAAAGTAAGAAACATAATATGCATAAACTGTTGATTACTTAAACTTCTAACTTCAAGAATAATCATTCATACAAAAGTATAAGATCCTAACACAAGGTAGGATTCTAACTTGATATAGGAAAAACATACCTAGAATATCATGTTGGCTAGTTATGTCTAACATACCCAAACAATTTCTTCTTGTTCTCTTCAATGACTTGTGCTTAGTAACCTGCATAACTCATAAGTTGACCATTGTAGAAACAAATTATACATACCTCATAAGTGGAGCTTCTATCTGATCCATGAGTCTTTGTCTTCATGTCACCATGGTCATATGTTCTTGATCTAGAACTTGATTTGAACCTTTCATGTCAGCGGACAACATCAAAATCATACAACACCATAGTGCATTAGTACAATCATAAGTGTCATAACCCTAATAAATGAATGTCTTCTATCATTCACATGCATTCATACTTTTACTAGGGTGATGAGACAAGTCTAAGATTAATCAAGATTGTACTAACCTCAACAATATGAAGACAAACATATCATAAACTCAATCATGAACAAATTTCAAAACATACCTGTATCTCTTCAAGTCATACCTGTCGGGATTGCTTGTAGCCTTCTCATGTAAAGCCTTAGCCTCATCTCCCTCTGGAACTAGAGCTTATTCACTTATGTAGGTGTCCAATTCATTCTTTTCTAGGATTAAGCCAATCCACTTTGATTTGCTTGAAACTAGATCTGGAACCGGATTAGGGTATGTAAGAGAAACCCTAAAAGTTCAAACTTTGAATTTCAAACTTCTGAATGGATGGAAAGATGTGGCTTGCTGAGATGATCAAGCTGGTATACTTCAATTTTGAAAACTACAAAATTTGACCCTTCAAAATTGCCTTTGAAACTTCTGGAATCACTAGACAGGACCCCGAACTAGGGTTTGATAAAGCCCACCCTTTTTCTCAACCAAAAGTTTCGATCCAAAGCTCTAAACTTTGATTTTTCTGAGGAGCTTCCAGCCGTCATCACAAACTTCAAAAATTCCAACTTTTGCAGAAGCCCTAATTTTCCATCTTCCCGATCAAAATCCCAAACTAGGGTTTGATCAAGCCCAGCCGTCATCACAAACTTCAAAAATTCCAACTTTTGCAGAAGCCCTAATTTTCCATCTTTCCGATCAAAATCCCAAACTAGGGTTTGATTAAGCCCAGCCTTCTACCCAACCAAAAAATTCAATCTTGGTCTCTAAATTTCAATTTTGATGAGGATCATTCATCCATGGACTCCGATTCCAATAATTCGAACTTTCTCCAAAGCCCTAAATTCCCGCAGTAGTGACAAGCCAAGAATGAAGGTGATCAGAATCCAAACCTGTTTTGACATAAATATGCACCTGACTGATTCTGGTGCATCTCTGAAATTACGAATCCATAGGGTCTGAAACATTGGCCTGTGGTATCCTTACCTGTTATATTTCCAAACCCATAGGTCTGACCTCAATTAGATTCTCTGAGAGAGAGTTATTTAAGTGTCGCAACATGACCTGTTTATGGGATAAAATAGGAGAGCGAACTTGCACGGAATGTGACGTGTCATTGGTTCAATTTCGGAATTTGAAACACTTACCTGAGAAACTACAGTCCGTGCTCTTACTGTCACTTTTTATAGAATTTCATTTGGATCTTCCTAGCCCAAGTTAGTACCTTTTTTCCTAGGTCACCTGTTTATGACTAAGATCTGGAAGAGGCAGAAACCCTAGATTGTACTGATCATAAAATAGAATGTACAATGAATCATATGCTATGCTTTGGACACAAGGTACATGGGGATGTTATCTACGACCTATAAAATTTTTCGATCCTAAACCTTCGCCAAAATGGATTTATAGCGAAAGTGCTACGATGACTGGTTTTTTGCTATATCAAGCCCTAGCTTGCAATTTGTCGCAAGTGCAACAAGTCTCATAAATGCCATATCATGCCTTCCTTCAGGCTAGATCTGATACCATGTTATTTTTTATCATTAATTCAATATGATCTAGGATCTTAACTAAAATAACAACATGTACAACATATCAAGCATAAGAGACAAGAGACAACAGACACAAAACATTTCACCAGGGAAAACCAAGAAGGTGAAAAACCCTGCAACTTCCTCAGAGATAGAATAAGCATCAATACAAGGATCACCATGATCAAACCCAAGAGATAGATATCTTCAGCAGCATGCTCCTCCTCCACTTGTGCGCATCCTCCTCTTCTCTCACTAATGCGAAGTGAGTGAATAATAGAATGTGTAAAATGAGAGATACACACTCTCTATTTATACACTAACTCACTTGACCTTTACTCAACTAGGTCAGTCCCAACTTAACCACTTAACATAATGCTGACTGGGCCGACCCCCACTAGGGTGGTCTAATAACCCTTTGACCCACACAACTCATATAGGGCCGACCCCAACAAGGTGTTCTAATAACCCATCAAATATAAGTTACGACACTTACAATATAACTTGCGACACATGCAAGTACAACTGACAACACTTCCAATCGAAGGAATAATACATCTCTGTTACAGATACAATTAAGTACAAATACAATATACAAGTGAATATCTTCCGAAGTTACAAATACATCAACACTCCTTCAAGATTATCCTCAAGCTTGGTGTGGTGAGACATCTTAAAGAGTACTTCAAATGGAAATAGAAATTTTTAGGTTTTACCACTTGATTTGCTGAAAACTGGATCTGGAGCTGGATTAGGGTTTGTCAAAGAAACCCTAAAAATTCAAACTTTGAATTTCAAGCTTCTGAAAGGATGGAAAGATGCACCTTGCTGAGTTGATCAAGTTGGTATACTTCAAATTTGAAATCTGCAAAATTTGACCCCTCAAGATTGCCTTTGAAACTTCTGGATTCACTAGATAGGACCCTGAACTAGGGTTTGATTTTCCTGGAGCTTCACCGAACCAAAAAATTCGATCTTGTGCTCTAAACTTTGATTTTTCTGAGGAGCTTCCAGTTGTGGTCACAGATTCCAAACATTTCCACTTTTGTAGAAACCCTAATTTTCCACCCTTCCGATCAAAATCCTGAACTAGGGTTTGATCAAGCCCAGCCTTCTGCCCAACCAAAAAGTTTGATCTTGGTCTCTAAACTTTGATTTTCTCGAGGGGCATCCAGTCGTGGTCTCGGATTCCAAAAATTCCAATTTTCTCCAAAACCCTAATTTCCCATAGTAGTGACGGGCCAAAAATTGAAAAATCTCATAATTGAATTATGTCTCGACAGAAAGACACGCCCTTACTAGGAGAGTCAATCTAGCCCCTTGAATTTAATGATCTATGGATAGAAACCCAAAAATTAAGAAGCCCTAGCTTCCCCAGCTGCACAGTGCCTTCTTCTTAGGTCAACTTTGATACCATGTTAATTTTTTGATAATTTCATTCAATATTATCTAGGATCACTAAGAGAATAACATGTGTAGCATAACAATCATAAACACAAGAGACAATAGACACAGAGTTTCCTCAGGGAAAACCAAGAAGGTGAAAAACCCTGCAACTTCCTCAGAGATAAGATAAGCCACAAACCAAGATCACAATGATCAAACCCAAAGAGATGTCTCTAGCAGATACTCCTCCTCCTCCACTTGTGCGCCACTTTCTCTCTTAGCTCTGCGAGCTTGAGAAGTGAGTGAATGTTTAGAAAGAGAGAGGGACACCCTCTATTTATACATTGACTTGACCTGCCAATAAACCAACATGGCCGACTTCCTAAGGAAGCCTAATAACCCAACCACATGACCTAGCTAGGGCCAACCCCACACTAGTGGTCTAAATATAACCCATCAATACAAATGACGACACTTACAATGTAACTTGCGACACTTACAAATACAAAAGACGACACTTCCAATCAGAGGAATAATACATCTCTATTGGATATATAATAAAGTACAAATGTAATATAAAAGTGAATATCTTCTGAAGTTACAAATACATCAACACATAGTAGCTTCAAGTTCGATGCCATGGGTGTGGCCATAGCCTTGCAGTCCATCATTCTGAATCTCTTTAGAATCTCCACTGCATACTTCCCTTGTCCAAGGAAGATCCCATCCGCATTCTGCCACACCTCCATACCTAGGAAATAGTGCATCATACCCAGGTCGTTCATCTCAAACTCTGTGACAAGTTTCCTCTTCGTATATGCAATGATCCCATCCTCCCCTGTTACAAATAGGTCATCTACATAAGTAGAAGTATCACTGGATTTCCCACTTCAACCTTGTAGTAAAGGTTGGAATCTGCTTTACTCTTGGTAAATCCCAATCTCATCGGGAAACTATCCATCCTGCCGTACCATGTCCTGGGTGCTTGCTTCAATCCGTACAAGGCCTTCTTCAATTTGCACACATGAGTCTGCTTGTCATGTGTCTCAAATCCGAGTGGCTGCTCCACGTACAATTCCTCCTCTACTACACCATTGAATAATGTTGTCTTGATATCCATCTGGTGTACCTTCCATTTCATTACTGCAACTAATGCAAGTACTGATCTGATGGAAGTGTATCTGGATACAGGTGCAAATGTCTCCTCAAAATATATTCCTTCCTTCTGGGAGAATCCATGTGCCAAAAACCTCGCCTTATGTTTCTCTATGCTGCCATCTACAACATGCTTTATCTTGTAGATCCACTTGGAAGTTACAACAGACTTCCCTTCTGGTCTCAGAACTACATCCCATAAATCATTCTTCATGATCGACTGTTACTCCTCGATCATGCCATCCTTCCATTCTTTCTTCTCTGTCGCTTCCTCATAGTTGGTAGGTTCATTGTCAATGATGTTGCACAACAGGGCTACATAACTAGAGTATGGCATGGGTCTCTTGCTTTCTCTATGCATCCCCTCTAGAGCGCCATACCTCTCTGCATCTTGTATTTCCTCGCATACCCATGCTGGTTTCCTCTTGTGGGATTTCTTATCACGAGGTGGATCTACAGGTTCTTGTGATTCTTCCATCTAGTGGTCTTCGTGGTATTCTAGAACTGCTTCTTCCATCATTGAATATTGAATCCTGAGAACTTCAGGTTGTTCAATATCTTCAATAGGTATTTTTCGCGATCTTCGTCGCTTGTTCTTCTCTCTTGTAGGTGATGGTACACGATCTTTCCTACAAGTCAAGTTCAATTGCATGATTAGAAACATCTCATAGTTTCTAGAACAAATTCTTATGCATAAATACATAGGTCATACAGTCATACAATTATCTTAGCCAATGCTTCAACACAACATTCATCCATATCCTGTAACTTTCTAGATGCCTTCCATCTCTACCAGAACATTGTTAAGAGTGTGCACTACTCCCAACATGTCAGCAAAAAGCTTTCATTTTAGATGAGTAGCAATGGAATGTTGTACAATACCATAGGCCACTTACCCATCACATGCATATTAGTAGTATACTGTTTATTAATGCAAATATCCTAATATGCATAATACACAACCTAAATTTAGGAACATAAGTATGTACACCACTGAACAATATTATTAAATAAATAGATATATAAGAAATGACAATTCAAATACTTATCTTTGTTTGTTTGTTGGGTGGACTTCCTCTTGATCTTTGCTTCCTTGCAGGAACTACTAGAGTCTTTGACAGAGTGTTCTTCTTCATCGTCTAATTTTGAGGTCCTGTGCCTTCCTATTTATAGCAAGCATTCTACACTTGTTCTTTGTGTTGGAATAGAATCTGTGTTCTCCTTCTTCTACATCTTAACCAATGCTGAAATGGATGAGAGGTTCTTCCATAGAGAATTTATCCTTATTTGTTTCTGGAGTCCAACTTTGTAGGAGATTTTCCTACTCCTTTCATGTAATACTGAAAGTCATCTCTAGCTTCCCCTTATGAAGTGGAACCTTCTAAATGAACCCTTGTAACTGGTTACCTTCATTACAATACATATTCTTCATTGCTTGAATAATATTTTATTTCTTCTTCTCTATTTCTTTTCCTTGCGGGTTCATCATGTTTAGTGTTGTGAGCAAGATGTCTCTTCTTGTTGGTCTTCTTACTATGGGAGACACTTCTGGTTCTGGTGCAATCTTTGGAGTAGTGTCCCTTCTCATCACATGTATAACATATAATGTTGGATAGATCTCTTTTGGATCTTCTATAGTTCTCCCTCTGATTTTGATGGTGTTTCTCCCTCTTACTATGATGATGGTTCTCCCTCTTGTTATGATTCCTTCTGGTGTGTGTTGTGAGAGCTTGATCGTCATTTGCTCCCATCTTCTACATTTTCTCCCACAGCTTCAAGTTGCTACTTGATCTGAGAGACCCTTGTAAAATAATATTGCATGGTATCTGCATTTTGTATTTTCACATTCTTCAACTGGTTCCTCAAGGTCATCTTCTGATTTATATTCTTCCCTTCAAATACCTTGGTTAAGGCATCAAACATCTCTTTAGATGTCTTCAAAGATGACACATGTGGGATGATATGATCCTTAATAGAATCTGCAATGATCCTCTTGGCCTTAACCAAGATATTCTTTTGTAAGGATTTAGCCTCATCTCCCTCTGGTGCTGGAACCTCTTCATTCACATATGTGTCCAATTCATTCTCTTCAAGGACAAGTGCAATCCTATACTTCCATGCTCGAAAGTTATTATCCCCTTCAAGCTTATCCTCAAGCTTGGTGTGATGAGACATCTTTAATTGGAACTTCAAATGGAAATAGAAAATATTTTAGGTCTTACCATGTTAAGTTTCTGAAACTGGTTCTGGAGCTGGCCTAAGGTTTGCCAGAGAAACCCTAATTTTTCAAACTTGGAATTTGGAACTTTTGATTGCACAGGTAGATGCACTTGAATGAGGCGAGTATGCTGGTATACTTGGTTTCTGATTCCAAAATTTCACCCTTGAAAATTGACTTGCGAAATTCTGATCTGTAGTTTCTGGCTTTTTCTGGTTTTCTGCAATTTCTGGTCCAAAGTCAAACTAGGGTTTGAATTTATGGGAGTTTTACCCACTCAAAAATTTTGATCTTGGTATCAAAATTTCGATCTTGGAGAGGCACACCTCCCTATTCCAATTGCACTCCAAAATTCCAATTTTGTGAGAAGCCCTAATTTTCCTCCGGCAGCAGTGATGGGCCAAAAAATGAAAATATTCAGAATCAGTTATGCTTTGGTAGAAAGATGCGCCCTCCTTAGGAGAGTTATCCTAGCCTCTTTTCATTGATGATCTGTGGAGAGAAGTACAAAAATTAAGAATCCCTAGCTTCTGTAGTTGCATAGTGTCTTCTTTTCAGGTTAGCTCTAATACCATGTTAGATTTTCTACTTTTAATCAATATTTATCTAGGATCTTATTGAAAGAATAACATTCACAACATAACACAATAGACACAAAGAATTTACTCGGGGAAACCATAAAGGAGAAAACCCCTCAAATTCCTCAAAGATAGAATTGCCACCAATACAATATTACAAAAGTAAAACCCCAAAACAAATATGGTCTTCTGCGACTCCTCTTCTTTTCCTCCTATGCGAAATTGTCCTCTTTCTCACTAATGCGAACTTGTGAGTGAGTGTGTTGTCCAAATGAGAGAGCTCCACTCTCTATTTATACTTTATCTTTCACTTGACCTTTTCACTTACTAGGATGGCCCCAGTTGTACCCGACTGGGCCGACTTCTCTGAGGAACTCAATGACCCTATTCTAACTGACTCTTGGTGGAACTATTTCCCCATCTTACAATGGAGGATTTACCTCAATGGATTTACATGACCAAATGTAATAATGTCATCCCCGACTGGAGGAATAAACATCTCCATCGGAGGTACAAATAAAATACAATATAAAATACAAGTGAATATCTTCTGAAGTTACAATTACATCAACAAATTGAGCAGTTTTCCTTTTAAAAACATGATTTTTGAACCCCTAAAGGAGAAAAACATCTCAAAAGCATGGCCCCCAAACTCTCAACCTGCAGTGGTCCTCATGGACATCATTGGGAAAAACAATTTGTTTTCCCACATGATAATATTGCACCATATTCTTCCTTCCAATTTATCCAAAAGTTCCCTCCCCATTAGTGCACTATAGCCATCTACCACTCAAGGGAAGTAAATAGAGTACCACACACTTTAAACACCCAAAAAATGGGGGCAATACTAGCAATGCTAGGGGAACCTGCAATCACTGCCAAGCATATAGTTGAACCGAGCATAAACATACCAATCCTACTTAGAGTAATCACCCTTGCCTCCTTTATAATATTTATGGTCACCCACTCCATCAATGCCCCGATCTTACCCCAAAGAAAGTACAAGTAGTGATTTTAGATAACATAGAATACAATGAACCCCATGGTATTCATTCTACTACCTTGCAATACCCCCTCCCTAAGAGGTTTTCCAAACATCAACCTCAGAGGTCACATATCACAAGGGTAACACCTTCTCCCACTAGATCAATTCCCTAGTTGGCACCCAATCATAGAGAGAAAGGGGTGCCCCTTCCACCTTGAGTGCCACAATGTTCACTATACCTTCTCCATATAATGAGAATGGAATTTCTTACCAACATTTATCAAATTCCATCACCCTTTATTGGGACCAACATATTCAGGCATGCTTCCATATTCTACCCCATTTCAAATATAAGTCATGGTTAAAACCATTCAAGTTCATCAATTTATTGTAGAGGATGGATCCTTCTCATGTATTATGTCATGTTGTGACTTGGAAAGTTGAAACACCTAGGATCTCCCCCTCTCATTCCAAAAATGATTGGATTATGAGACTTTGATGGTAGACTCTATCCCTCTTTAGAGGTATTCCCTAATATCCCATTGATTTAGGTGGTAATATTTTTATGGTCGGTGCTTATATCATGACTGGTCTAGTGGATTATAACATCCTCCTAGGGTATAATTACAACCATGACATAAATGCAGTGGTGTCTTCACTCTTTAGAGTTATGATATTCCCTCATGAGGGACACGTCATGGTATCCATTGACCAACTCTCATACTATGACTCCCCATTGCATACTTCAAAACAAGGAAGTTTGTCTTTTGTCCCTAACATTGATTCCATTCATTATATGCCCACCTCCATTAATAGTGCTTCACCCATTCCCATTGTACGTGAACCCATGGATTTTCCACTGCCTCCTCACCACTTTGACTAAGAGGCTAGGTGGATTTACTCACCCTTGAGAACATACATACATATCTCATCCTCCATTCATCCTCCATTCACACGTATTTTGTGAGAGGGATCCAAGGATGGTAGATATACACATATGTTGTCTTTGGAGGTAAAATTATTTTTTTAATTGAAATATATATATATATATATATATAATAGTAAATGGACATTACATAAGAAAATTAAGTTTTCTTGTTAATTTATTCTTTATATTACTAAATTCTATTTCATAAAAATGAAAATGTACATAAAACAATATACTTAAGTTTAAAATTGATATCTATGATTAAAAATGTTTCGGTGCATTATGTGTAAATTGTAATATATTATAGTATATAACTTTCATTAACAATGAGGTAGGTGGTAGTTAATGAAGGTATTAATTTGAACCACCCACCAAATTCTGCTTATTATGGACCTTAGTTGAATCAACTACCAAATTTTAGACACCCAAGGTGTTCTCCTAGTATTAGAGAGTTGTCTATTTTTAAGAAATAGTATTGTAGAGCTATATATCTAGGATTTGTAGTGAGTTTGACTATTATACCTGGAAATTGATAGATATTAATCTTCTACAATGATATGGTGAGCTTGCTCTCAGTTTGTCCTATTTTCGAGCTTCCTATGTTTGTCCTCTTTTCCTCGTTGGTTTGCCACAGAAATGATATAAACCCTCCTTTAGTGATTCAAAATCTCCATTTTGGAGGTGGTTTTGGGTTCAACTATAACATAATTGGGTAACAGAATAGTTTATTTTCATGTTACTCCTCTCTTCTAGTAACAACTTGATTGTAGAGTGGTTGGTCTTGTATTTTATTGGGATTAGGTGTAGGAAGGGAACCCAACTATGGTTCCCTTCAAGGATGTTGGTTTCTAGGATATTGGGGTAGTGGATTCTATAATAAAATCCATTTTTTAAAAGAAATATGTATAAAAAATTCATTATAGAAGGGTAGTTTTTTAAATTAAAACTTCATTATGGACGGGTGATTTTTTAATTAAATTTTGTAATTGAAGTTTTAATTTTTAACCAAAACTTCATTGTTGAATGGCACAATTTTAGATAAAATGTTCTATGATTGGGAGTATAGAAACAAAAAATGTCAAAAAAAATTGTTTGACGAGCAAGAATGAATACAAATTCCAACCCTGGAAAGAAGCCATAAAAAGCATGATAAAATGAATGAGTCTAATGTTCATTAATGGTTGTATTAATTAGTGTTCATAAACTTATTATTGGTTGTATTAATGTAATGTCCCTCCTATCCTACAAGGCTATGGAGAGGACACTAACAATAATACTGGACATCTAGTCCCATACTTAATCAAATAAGCATTCATATAAATTGTAGATGGAGATATGCAAATGCATAAAATCTTGAAAACACAGCAGAATTTAATTCCATTACACATCCATCATACATTCCATATTTTCATGTCATTCATCAATTAAGCAATATCAAATTAGCAAATGAGAATACTTATCTTAAACCAAGTAGTCCCTGAGCAACCAGCTACGCTTCTGCAACATTCCACCCAACCGTAGGCCAGTGTGCTCCTCAATCTCTCAGCACCACTGCCACCCCCAAGTTGGGCATGATCTCCACAAGGAAAAGGGGAAAGCAGGCTCTCACATAGCCAAAGATACACCAGAATCATCCAAACCAATCAGCAGTGGGGTTTCTCAGGCTGCTAAGAGATGGACAGAGGTGAATTACTAGGCTAGTGGCTCAACCATTGAGCTATGGATACTTCATTGGGCTCATCAATCCAAATCTATCCTCTTCCACTCCTGAATATCCTGCTCATAGGTTCAAACTAAACAGGGAGGGACATAACAGCTATAAATGCAAGTGCTGGGCGTATTTGCAGTAGGATTCCCAACGATGGGATTTCAACCAGTTTAGAAAAATGTGGGAAAGCCCAAAATGAAAATGGGAAAATGGGAAAACAACCCCAGGAGCATAATCGTTTTCAGAAAAAACGTCCATGGGCATTTCATGGGCAGAAACGACCTCTATAACCCCAGAAAAATTGTGGTTCTCTTCTCCCAGCCACTGTGCTAACCAAAAACGAGTTCCCAGGCATGGAAGAATGCAGAGAAATGGTGAAAACATGAAGGAAAAACCCTAGTTCACCCCAGGATGCGTGAAAGAGGAAAAGACCGTGGTTCAGAATGGCTTGGGAAGGAAAAACGTGGGTGATTTCTTTCCTTGCAAGCAAAAATTCGAATTCTCAGATTGATGGCTTTCCCATACCCAAAATTGGCTGCCATACCTCATCACTCCCAAGGCATTAACTGCCTCAACCAACTCTTGGAAGAATTTAATGATTGGGGCATAAGCCAAAATGGGTAGTTGGGATCTCATGGGTTTTCTCATTGACACATGGATTGACTCCATTGGCTCAAGGGTTTGGTTATTTTTCCTCCCTATTCCTTGTAAGATCATGCCCCATCTCTTTGTTGCATTGCATAGCTTGTTGTGGGTTTTTCATTAAAATTGCATATTTACATGATGTCCGAATTTACATTGTGCACAGCTAGCACAAGAACCATATGCATCTATTCTAATTGTTGATACATAGAATGATAAATCAATGGCAGGGCCTTGGCCTTGAGCTCCTCACCATGACTAAATAACAATATTTACATCATTTACAATATTAATGCAATAGGGTCAAGATGGGGAAATTACATTCCCCTCCCCTTGGAATAACACCGTCCTCGGTGTTCCAATACTTCGGAAATAAATACCCACTTTACATATGTCCAAAATTCACAAAATGTGGTAGGTTTGTCCTGCATTTCACCCTTTACTTGGGTTTTTCAGGACTAAGTCCTTTGGTCTTTACAAACTGCTCTTGCTGGCTAGGACCTTCTAGCTTTGCATGAGGACATTGTTCCAAAACAATTCCTTCCTTTTCTTTTCCTTCCAACTGGTCCACAAACCTGGGGAATTTACGATTGCTACCCTCTTGATATTCTCTTGTTGGGCAGTCATGGAGGCAATGATTTCCTCCACATCCCCAACATTTCATTGGCGTCTTTACCTTTTCCCGATCCATTTCCTTTGAGTCTTCCCACCTGGAACGTTTCTTAATTGGATGATTGGATGAATGCTTCTTCATTGATCCACTTTCCTTTCCCTTGCTGATTGCTCCCAGAATACTTTTTACCTCTTTTTGCAGACGAATAGAGTCCTGCAAAGCCTCATGGTTTATCTCATTCTGTTGCCTCTGTAGCTTGAGCATCTCCCCAAGATTTTCTTGGGTCCTAGAAATTGTTTGAAGAAGACTTTCAGCCAACTCTAATAGCCCTCGGTCTGCTGCCATGGTCAATGGGCACAATTGAACACACTTTGCTTACTAGCAACACTTTCTTGTGCCGGCTGCAACCAATTGTTTCACTTTCTTACCTGTGAAATTCATCATGGGAATTCTTTGTTAGGACAAGCATAACCTAAACATTAAGATTAGTCAATTATTTTCCCAATTGACATGGAATGTCCATGCTTTATTCATGGGACTTCCACACTTTTCATGCTTTCCCAACATACACATGAACTCATTCATGTTCATCTTTTCACAGGAAATTTACTATTTCAACATTCACAATTCATCTGAAGCAATTAAACACAATCTATTTTCATCCATGATATGCATTTAACAATCTTTTGTTTTATAAATGCATTAATCAAAAGGAAAGAGAAGAGTAGGGGTTTCTCCCTCTTAGTCTTGTTCTATTATGGAGCTACACCATCGTTGTGGTTTCATGCTCCTTAGTCTCTTTCACTTCAATGTGAATGCTTTGACTTTCCTTTCTTGGCTATGACACTTAGTGTCTAAGGTCTGTATATGGATTTTCAGCTAGGGCACCCTTCCCATTATTGCCTACAGAACCTTTGGATACTAGGATCCACTTGTATCCACTAGCACCATCTTTCATTACTGCTTATACTGATCTCTTTAGGATGGTCACATGTCCACATGCATCTCTAGGATGCCTTCATAATCCTTGCTTCCAGCAATACCTACACTCAAACATTGAATCAATTCACATGTTTAGTTCATTTTCATAGGGTTTATCTCTAAACAAGAGTTTAGGAAATCATATACACACGTATATTCATAAGCAAGAAGCTGCAAGGTAATTGAATACTTATCTGTATTGGATGTCTTCACTTTATTCCACGGGATCCTTCTTTGCTTTACGAGCCTTGGATTTCCCGTGAACACAATAACGAATGTTGGGCTAGCATGTAGGCTACTCCACAATCATTCGAATAGGCAATTCCAAGCCAGTACGCCGACTGGGTTTATCAATCATTTCTTTTAGCAATATACTAGACCAGTGCTCCGACTGGTTTTATCAATTGTTTAAGGGGTGTTGGGCCAGCGTACACGCTGCTTTACCATATCAAGTAGTTAATGCCCAACTAGTCACTCTCTGGACTTATCAAGAACTTTATAGCGTTCAACCAGCTACTCCCTGGATTTCTTAATAATTTATATCGCCCACTCATTTACTCTCTGGATTTACCAGCAATTTATATTGCTCACTCATTTACTCTCTAGATTTACCAGCAGTTTATATCGCCCACTCATTTACTCTCTGGATTTACCAGCAATTTATATCGCCCACTCATTTACTCTCTGGATTTACCAACAATTTATAGTCTTTCAGGGTCTTGCCTTCTTGCAATGACCAAGGTTTCCAACAAAGAAACAATAGTGTGTCAGCTTAGCTGTTAGAAGACTTATACCTGAAATCTTCATTATTCCAAACAAGAAATAAATGAAAACGAATACTTATCTGTATTGTGCGTTTCCCCTTTGGTCCACAGGATCCTACTTCGCTTTGCAAGCCTTGGGATCGTCTATGGACTTGGATATAGTTAATGCTTAACCAGTACGCCTCCCCATCGGCTGGATTTACCAAGCATTTGGTGGTGCCCAACCAGTCCCATACCTGGTTGGCCCTCTCCAGTGCCGAGCCAGCACATTCGTCTGGGTCATCGACCAATGGAAGGAAACTGCGCCACCGACCATTATACGTCAAGGCTCTACATGGAGCCATATGCATCTCAGGGTTTTCAATCAGTCCTCGGGGCCCGTCCTTCCACTACTATCCCAGTAGATATTTTATGCCTTTACCAATGCCACCACACCTTCTTGTACCATCTAACCATTATAGGTCAAGGCTCTACTATGGAGCCATAAGCATCTCAGGGTTTTCAATCAGTCCTCGGCGCCCGCCCTCCCACTGCTATCCCAGTAGATATTTTATGCATTTACCAATGTCACCACACCTTCTTGCAACGTAAACCTTCACACACATCAACTCTTCATTTATACAAAAACGCCACTCCTTCTCTTGTGCAAATCGGTGGTTCCTTTTAGGAACTTTATAGGTGACTTTCTTGACTGCAGGTTAACATGACCCCTACTCACACAAGGATGATACTTTCTCTTATTACATAGCTCTTCGGGCCTGTCCATCCCTTCTAGTAATATTTCACGTGAGCATAGAAAGGTTGCCAATTGCCATACAATCCCTTTGCGTACCCTTCTTCACTTTTCCCTTTAATGTGCAGTATCAATCTGCATCTGTGTAGGCTGACAACACAAGAAGGATAAGCAAGCTCATCAGTATTGCTGTTCAATTCTTAACCACATTCCATATCATTCACTACCAAGTATTGAAACACCAGGAATGCGCCCATTTCCTTAGGGTGTAGTCAATATTGAAAACCCTATCATGACCCAGCACCAGAAAAGGTGTGCACCCCCTTTCTGATGTCCTCCATGTAGGCCCTAATCATACTCAAGCAGTTTGCAATGATATAAATAAGATAGAGCATGCTCTGCATATTAACACTAATAATTTAGACATGCATGTTCTTGTCTAGGGTCACAAAATACTCATTCATTTTGCAGATGTGTCTCACATGCCTTCTGGGCATAGCTTTACCATCTCACTTTCATGGTTTACCGACATGCGGTTTGGCTGAGACATTATCAATGGCGTTTCACCCGAAACCCATTTCCAAAGCATGGGGTCTTTCCCATCTGGTTTGGCTTTGGCAGACCATCACTCCTGGTCTTCCTGCAATGTGTTTCAGAAATTGATTCGCTTAGCCATGATCCTATTCTTACATCGTTTGGCTCTTGTTCACGGTAGATTCAAATCTTCATCATGGACTTATCCATATTTTCCATGCCCAAAACAATCTACCTGAAATCTGAAACTTCAATCAGCCAAATGCTTTGTAAGTTTCTATGCATATAATATTTCATTGCTGCCACAGTCACTGAAGCATTTTAATATCACCAAAACAATCTACTTCCTGTGAATTATTACCATACTAGAGTTTCATGGTTCGATTTCATCATTTTATGCAATTATTCTCTTGCTCTTAAGATTGATAATAGTTCACCATTCCATCTATTATCTAATTGCAATGAGATATACATCACAATCATGCATTCTCACAATGCATCTCATCATGTGCACCTATACCTATGCATGCACATTTACATCACTCACATAATCTTTTAATGTGCATTCACTCAATGCATAACCACAAGATTGTGCATAATATCTTAATGCACATTTCCTCAATGTTACCTTGCATTAAGTTATGAGTACTATGCGTTCAACATAGTTCAAACATAGTTGAAGGGATCTTACCAAATCCTCTTTCAACATTCATGCAATTTATGCACCAATAACCATTACCTGCATGGCTGTCATTTACATCACTTGATGTTACCTGATCAGTTGGCCTCTTACCAAGGCTACACAGTGCTTTTTCCAACCTCATGATCATAGATTTGTTGCACCATCCCTTCCTCATATGGTTGTTGGTCGTATGCAACAATCATCATCCACATCTTCAACCATGCTTCGGTTGTATTTGATCCTACGACCAATGCGAACATAACTACTTATTAGCAACCACAATGACTATCTTAAGTGGCTCATTGCATATGTAAAACCTCACTATTTTACCAAGATGTAATATCATATACATGCACAAACATTTTCACATGCACCGTGCAATATTTATTTTTAATCTATTACTCTCTTGCATTTCCAGCATCCTTATGCCATAATTTTCCAGTATATAAATACAATAGCGAGAGAGGAGTTAAGGAATTCTTCCCAATTCCTCATTCTGTCATGGAGTTCCTCATCCACATCATAGCTAATCCTTTCCTTGGATTCCCTATCAAGCATATAAGAAATCATTAGCTATGATATTATCATGAATTAGCAATTCAACATATACATATGTGCAATCATTCATTCTTGCTGTTTTCCAATATGCAATTCTTATGCTATAAACATAATTAGTTTTAAGGTGAGGAATTTCCCCTTTCATCTTCCATAATGGATATCACAACCAATTTCTCTTGCTGAGAATTCCACCACCCTTTATGCAATCCGTGCTCCTCATCCCAAGAGTGCATTTCACACTTTCAATGACTGTCTCCGAGGGACGACGGGAGTCAAGGGGGCTTTCCTCCTTGTGTCTTCCTTGCGCCACTGCAGGGCGAGTCGAGGGCAACACCCTCATTTTTTTTTGTAAAACCTTCAATTTCACACAATCTGGCGCACAAGTTCCATGGCATTTTTCAACTTTCGGCGCCTGAAAAATGGCTGAAATTCCTTGTTTCGGAGCAACTCAGCGAGTTCTTCCGACCTGTTTTGGGCCAACTCGCCAAGTTCTTCCGGTCAAAGACTCAGTTTTTCCTTTTGATCCGTTGCAGACCAACTTGCCAAGTCCTTGCGCCGTCGCGGGGCGACTTTCCGAGTTCTTCCGAAATTTTCTCTTGGACGCCGAAAAATACTTAGAAAAACCTTCCGCCATTTCGGACCATCTTGCTGAGTCCTCCCGCTATTTCGGAGCAACTCACCGAGTTCTCCCGTTGTTTCGGAGCAACTTGCCAAGTTCTTCCGAATTTTTTTTCCATCTTTTCGCCGAACTTATTGATTTGTTTTTCCGCATTGCGGATCAACTTGCCGAGTCCTTCCGCAGTTTCGGGCCAACTCGCCAAGTCCGGCCGCCGAAAACACTTAGAAATTTTTTTGAAATTTTTCTTCCCTTCCCTGGGCACTTCGGCAACTTCCGGCCAACTTGCCGAGTTCTTCCGCCGTTGCGGAACAACTCACTAAGTTCTTCCACAGTTTCGGTGAACTTATTGATTTCCTGCCGCATTGCGGAACAACTTGCTGAGTCCTCCCGCCGTTGCGGACGAACTCACCGAGATTTTCCACCGGCTCAGTTTTTTTTTTGGCAGAAAACTCATAGATACATAGAAATTTTTTTTGATAAATTTTGAAAATTTGAAATTTTTCTTAACAGTCTATGCTGGGCAGTAAGCATACTTACCTCTGCAAGTTGTGACAGGTAGCCCATGAAGGCCCAATGCTGCAACCAGCAGCTCTGATACCAAAATGTAATGTCCCTCCTATCCTACAAGGCTATGGAGAGGACACTAACAATAATACTGGACATCTAGTCCCATACTTAATCAAATAAGCATTCATATAAATTGTAGATGGAGATATGCAAATGCATAAAATCTTGAAAACACAGCAGAATTTAATTCCATTACACATCCATCATACATTCTAGATTTTCATGTCATTCATCAATTAAGCAATATCAAATTAGAAAATGAGAATACTTATCTTAAACCAAGTAGTCCATGAGCAACCAACTACGCTTCTGCAACGTTCCACCCAACCGTAGGACAGTGTGCTCCTCAATCTCTCAGCACCACTGCCACCCCCGAGCAGGGCATGATCTCCACAAGGAAAGGGGGAAAGCAGGCTCTCACATAGCCAAAGATACACCAAAATCATCCAAACCAATCAGTAGTGGGGTTTCTCAGGCTGCTAAGAGATGGACAGAGGTGAATTACTAGGCTAGTGGCTTAACCATTGAGCTATGGATACTTCATTGGGCTCATCAAGCCAAATCTATCCTCTTCCACTCCTGAATATCCTGCTCACAGGTTCAAACTAAACAAGGAGGGACATAACAGCCAAAAATGCAAGTGCTGGGAATTTTTGCAGTAGGATGCCCAACGATGGGATTTCAACCAGTTCAGAAAAACGTGGGAAGGCCCAAAACGAAAATTGGAAAATGGGAAAACAACCCCAGGAGCATAATCGTTTTCAGAAAAACGTCCATGGGCATTTCATGGGCAGAAACGGTCTCTATAACCCCAGAAAAATCGTGGTTCTCTTCTCCCAGCCACTGTGCTAACCAAAAACGAGTTCCCAGGCATGGAAGAATGCAGAGAAATGGTGAAAACGTGAAGGAAAAACCCTAGTTCACCCAGGCTGTGTGAGAGAGGAAAAGATCGTGGTTCAGAATGGCTTGGGAAGGCAAAACGTGGGTGATTTCTTGCCTTGCAAGCAAAAATTCGAATTCTCAGATTGATGGCTTTCCCGTACCCAAAATTGGTTGTCATACCTCATCACTCCCAAGGCATTAACTGCCTCAACCAACTCTTGGAAGAATTTAATGATTGGGGCATAAGCCAAAATGGGTAGTTGGGATCTCATGGGTTTTCTCATTGACACATGGATTGACTCCATTGGCTCAAGGGTTTGGTTATTTTTCCTCCCTATTCCTTGTAAGATCATGCCCCATCTCTTTATTGCATTGCATAGCTTGTTGTGGGTTTTTCATTAAAATTGCATATTTACATGATGTCTGAATTTACATCGTGCACAGCTAGCACAAGAACCATATACATCTATTCTAATCGCCGATACATAGAATGATAAATCAATAGCGGGGCATTGGCCTTGAGCTCCCCACCATGACTAAATAACAATATTTACATCATTTACAATATTAATACAATAGGGTCAAGATGGGGACATTACAATTAAGTTCTCCAAGTGGGGTGTAAATGAGTTGTTGATGCCATCACACATCAACCATAGATGCTCTGTCATTTGGATATACATGAACATGACAGTTAAATCCAATGTCACCTCCATTCGCTCGAGCATTCAATCCATGCATCATGCTGATGTAAAGGTGTTGCTAGATGATCTAAGTGATACAAAGAAGTACAAAATCTCCATTAATCATATTGATATCCGTGTTAATGCAACAATCAAGCCGCAACAGAAAAGAGGAGCTAGAATGTTTCGATACCAAACACCAATTCAGGAGTAGAGCTCATTCATACTTCATGTAGGGGGAGAGTTGAGAACTAGTTATTGTTTGCTTACATCACAAGAAAAGCGTGACAATTACTCAAGCATGCCATGTTTGAGCAACAAAGGTCATGCTCGCCAAGGCTCCTGGTCTCACTAGAGAAAAATAAGAGGCGAGATTAGGTGAAGAAGAGGAGGCCCCTCAATAGGAAAATGATGCCATCCCTATTCCTCATGTCGCAATTTTTCCTCTAATTCCTCATCAAACCATGAAAAATGAACAACCATGAAAAACGAACAAGGCATTGAATCAGGCACTCCAAAAGAGGCCAAAAATGTGCTCATGCCTTAAACATTCCTCTTAACTTTAACACATTGAAATGATTCTCAAATTTATCTTTTGTGAAGCAAAAATCAATCCACATACAAACAAATAAAAATAATGGCCAAAGGCATGAAAAGAGTTTGCTTTTGAGTGGATTTTTGTAAAAATGCAAAGTTAACTTCATTTGGGGAGCTCTAAACCCTAAAACTCTCTCCAAGAGCATTCAAGATGCTAGAATCCTTAGCTCCAAATCTAAGCTAATGGGGGGATATCTTAGTTTTGGTTTGGATATAGAATATTGAGTAAACATATCTTCTACATGACCATCCTTTAGCACTTAGCTAGGTAGGTTGACCATTTTTTTTGTCTTAGCTCTTTTGTTAGCTCTTTTTCCATGTAGCTTTTGCTTATGGTTCTACAAAGCATAGTTCGATTCGTCTTATGTCTAAACATTCTCAACAAATTTTGTAAATTTTGAGCCCAGATGGGGCAGATCAACTTTGAACTTGGTTTTGGACTGGGTTGATTTCCATATTTGGTAGCCGAAACCCAAGATGATTGTACTTGTAATTGTTATAACAGTAATACAACTTCTAACTTACAAAAAAATGTTTGTATTAAGTTAAACTGGGATTTCCTGAAAAAAAATCATATTTTTCCATTGACTTATAGAAATATTGGAGGTGCTAAGTTGCCTACTTTATTTCCTTAATTTGCATCTTGTATTGTAGCATTGGTTTTACAGTCAACACCATAGTTGAATTTGCTTCTATATTACTAATGGCCATACAATTCATTTTCAAGCAATTTTGCTATTGTATAAAACCCAACTATTCGGACAAACAATGTTAACTCAATATTCTATTTCCATACCAAAACTAAGAGATTCCCCCCCCCCATTAGCTTAGATTTGGTGCTAAGGATTCTAGCATCTTGAATGCTATTGGAGAGATTTTTGGGGTTTAGAGCTCCCCAAATGAAGTTAACTTTCCATTTTTACAAAAATACACTCAAAAGCAAACTCTTTTCATTCCTTTGGCCACTATTTTTAGTTGTTTCTATGTGCATTTTATTGATTTTTGCTTCACAAAAGATAAAATTTTCAAGCATTTCGAAGTGTTAAAGTTAAGAGGAATGTTTAAGGCATGCACACATTTTTGGCCTTTTTTTGGAGCTTATACAATAAGTTTGGCATGTCATAGTCTTTTTGGGGAAAATGTTAATATGCACCATTGGAGTTACTTGTATAATAGGTGCACCATTTACTCATTGACATAGTATACATTGCCACATTTGGTATTGCAAGCCTTGGAATATATCCTCCATTTAAGGCACAAGTAAGTAAAATCTGTTTGATGCAATTACAAAGGGATCTTGTATTAACTTATGGCAATTGTTGATTTTAGTGTTAACATGCCTACATTTTTTACATGATAGGTTTGAATATAAAATCAGGGTAAAAATGTTTGAAAAGTTTGTATGCTTGTTAAATACACTAAATTTGAAAATCCTAAGAAAAATGGATCATTTTATGAAAATATATTGTTTGTCTTAGTTGTTTCTTCTATTTATGCTCACCTTGGTTGTGACTCAAGTTGCTCAAAGAGTTATTGCATACCTGTTGGGAAACATCCTATATGTTGGACAACATCTCAACTCTTTTGAGTTCACGGTAGAAATCCCAAATTTTCATTTGTTTATATTTTAAAGCTTTTTTGGAATGGACAATGAATCAAGATGCATTTCTCTTCGTTAATGAAGTAAGATAATTTGATATTTGAATCTTTCCCTTTTTTGAAGTTAAATCATGAATCGATATAGTTTAAAAGTTATAGGTATTGATGTATGCATTTTTCAAACTTGAAAATTAGCTTTTATTTATTTATCAAGCTCTAATTATGCAGTTTATTTTTACTTTTGATCATGTGTGGATATTGGTTTTCTTAAAAAAATGAAATAAATTATTGCATTTGCCTCCTTATTTTGGGTGATTTTAGAGTTGAAGCTATGAAAATGGTTGTTTCCCTTGTTGACATGGAATAAGTGTTTTTCCCCCAAACACTTCATTCACGTTGTCCATAGGAGGTAATTGGTTAACTATGATATTTGAATGGGTTTCTAGACCAAAATAGTCATTATTTATTGACTACTTTCTGTTGGTTTTGGGTTGGAACTCCCCTTGTATGGACCTTTTCCCCAGAAAAATAATAAAATAATTCTAAATCATAATCAACCAATGTTTTGAAGTCAATAGTGAAAAAAATAATGTGGTGGTTATGTAAAGTGTCTTCTCCAAGGTGGATGTCTCCTTCTTTGGGATAATGAAACAAGAGAAACCTCCCTGAAGATGGCATGTGTGGCCTGTCTAAGAAAAATGTCATATCTAGATGGCATAAACATGTGTGCAAGTAATCCTTCAAGAGTGGGGAATGAAACATGTGTGCATGTAATCCTCGAAGAGTGGGACATGAAAACATCTCATCAAAAGGGGTTGAACGAAGTCAAAAAATTCCCAAGCTCACACGTGTGTTTCCTTCAAGGGAAACATTGCATCAAATATGCATTCAATGTATGACAATGTGGCTCCAAAGTTGAGTTACTCTTACTTGAATGAGTTCCTTTCTACAATGGGATTAATGGTCCTAGAAACAAACTTCTCCAAGGATATTAGTAAGATATACATCATACTAGTAGATCTCTCCAAGTGGGATAATCTCAAAACAAATTGCAACACTATACAACTATTCTTTACTTAGGGATTTAATATCATAAGCATTTTGAACTTGCTAGTGATTTACTTTTGATTTGTTCCCTGAAATTACCTTCTATAAAAACACAATGGTTTTCATATCATATTGGAGTGCTTCTATTAAACCCCCTTTCATGATAGTTATTTTACTTCAAATGTTGGCAGGGGAAGATAGGCTACTGATTAGATATGAGATACAGGGTCATCCATGTGATAACCTCCAGTATTGGCAGAAAAGGATAGTATGCTTCAGTATTTTGAGTTTCCTAATGATTTGCTACATGAATCCTTTGTGATGGGTGATCCACTACTAGAATGCATTCAAATTCAAACCAAAGATAGATTCATAATGGATTTGAATAGTAGGTTGAAATATACTTATGATGTCATAAACTTCACCCTTGTTCCCTAATATATAACCAAGGAGAAAATATGTAAGAATCATGCCAAGAAATGTTGGAAACCATGGAAATCAAATGTCAAATGGGAATAATAGAGATGTTTCTACACATCATGCCTTAGGCCTATACTTCCCAAAATTAGGCACAAGAATTAGCACCAATTTATATTACAAAAAAGCACATATAACATCCATTTATACTTGTATACTTTAGATTTACATATACGTCAACCCAAGTGCTAATGATCTCAGGTCGGTCCTATCCAAAATCCTGTTTGTATAATCAGATTGGTTGCATTAAATTCTATGTTCAACTACCAATTGCATCAATCAAGCACCTAATTGAAAACTTAATGTCAAGGGTAATCACATGTTGCCAACTTTAAACCTATAACATATCATCCCTTCTTTACAAAGCATTTTTGAAACTATCCTTCATCATTATGCCAAGCTCAAAAATCTAGACTATTGCAAATAGATTTGAATTGATTGGTGTGTAAATAAGGTCCCCAATGTTTGGCTAATTGTAATATTGCAAATCTTGGGAAACTTTACTTCTTAGATCTTGAAGTGAATTCCATGACATGTTTTAAATTTATCTAATGGAAATATGACATTGAAACTAAACGATTTTTCTTCCTATAGACATTTGCTTATGAGATACATGGTGGATGAGTCATGGTAATCTTTTTTGGAGATTACATATATTATGCATTTATGTGTATATTGTATTTTAGGGAAATGCAACATGTGTGTGATGGGGATCTATAATTTTCATTATTTTGTTTCTCTTACTTATAGGTTAATGGGGTGGGGAAAAGTTTTCCATAGAAGGTAGTGACCCAATCCCAAGATGATTAACCAATATTGAAAAAATGATTGAGAGGTTCAAATTTACCCCACAGAAGACACTTATAAAAAATTAGTCAATTTATGCCTAAGAGATAAACCACCCAAAAAGAGTGACCATCCAACAAAATCCTTTTTGGGATCCCCTGGTAGCTTCTAGACACTGCAAATGGTTGAGAAAGAAACTCCTCACACAAAACCCTTCCATCAAGAGGATGTTGTGACCATTTTCCATCAAGAAAACAAGGAATGCTAGCAGAAATTTACAAGAGAAGGTGACATGACTAGAGCCCCTAGAAAGGAATAAATCAAATACTTTGGAAATATTTACCTTATCAATAGTTTCTTAAGACATTTGTTGATATTTTTGTTTAAGGCTATAGCCATGGACAAGAATCCAAATAGACCATCCACAATTTTTTTGTGAAAGCCAAGAACAAACATGGCTTATCGGATGTTTAACTGACCTTCGTCTGGCGTATGAGCAATGTGGGTTGAACGTCAGTAGCAATAATCTAACGTAGACCATCCAAACAATACTCGATGTTAGTTCAACATATTATCCACATTTTGTTTTTCTCAATGCAATTGTAGACGTGGCTTATTGGATGTTAGTTCCACGTTATAAACATCTATTTTTGGACATTAGGTCCATGTTTCAAATGTCTCTTTTAGGAAATTACACCAACGTTAATTCTACATTATGCACATCTCTTTTTGGACTTCATGCTGATGTTAAGTCTATGTTGACAAACTCTCTTTTTAGAATTAAGACCAACATTAGGTCTACCTTGCCAATGTCTATTTTTGAACGTTAGGTCTACATTGCCCAGGTCTCTTTCTAGATGTTCTAGCGATGTTAGATCTACATTGCCAAAGTCTATTTTTAGACATTCCACCAATGTCGGGTCTATGTTGCCAAAGTCTATTTTCAAACGTTACTCTGACGTTAACTCAACATTCCCAACGTCTCTTTTCGGACATGACACGGATGTTAAGTCTACTTTGCAAATGTCTCTTTTTAGAGGTATGTTGGACGTTACTTACTGTTGATGTATTTGTAACTTCGGAAGATATTCACTTGTATATTGTATTTGTACTTTATTGTATCCCCAACGGAGATGTATTATTCCTCAGATTAGAAGTGTCTTCAGTTGTACTTGCAAGTGTCACAAGTTATATTGTAAGTGTCGTAACTTATACTTGATGGGTTATTAGACCACTTTGATGTGGTCGGCCGTGTATGAGTCTTGTGGGTTAAAGGGTTATTAGACCACCCTAGTGGGGTCGTCCTAGTTAGTATTATGCTAAGTGGTTAAGTTGGGGCTGACCTAGCTAAAGTTAAAAGACAAGTGAAGTAGTGTATAAATAGAGAGTGTGTCTCTCTCATTTTATACATTCTATTATTCACTCACTTCGCATTCGTGAGAGAACAAGAGGATGCGCATAAGTGGAGGAGGAGCATGCTACTGAAGATATATATCTCTTGGGTTTGATCATGGTGATCCTTGTATTGATGCTTATTCTATCTCTGAGGAAGTTGCGGGGTTTTTCACCTTCTTGGTTTTCCTCGGTGAAATGTTTTGTGTCTCTTGTCTCTTGTCTCTTATACTTGATATGTTGTACATGTTGTTCTTTCAGTTAAGATCCTAGATCTATTGAATTAAATGATAAAAAACTAATATGGTATCAGATCTAGCCTGAAGGAAGGCATGCTATGGAATTTATGAGACTTGTTGCACTTGCAACAAATTGGAAGCTAGGGCTTGATATAGCAAAAACTAGTCATTGTGGCACTTTCAAAATCCATTTTGGCGAAGGTTCGGGATCTGAAACATTTACAAGTCGAAGGTAAAATTCCCATGTACCTTGTGTCCGAAGGACAACATCTGATTCGTTGTACTTTGTGATATATGATCCGTACAATCTAGGGTTTTTGCCTCTTCCAGATCTCAGTCATAAACAGGTGACCTAGGCAAAAAGGTCAGAACTTGAGATAGGAAGCTCCAAATGAAATTTCGTAAAAAGTGACAGGCAAGGAACAGATTGTACTTTCACAGGTCCTCTTTTGAAAGGACGAAATTGAACCAGTGACACGTGGCACGCTGTACAAGTTCGTTCTCCTGTTTTATCCCATAAACAGGTCACGTTGCGACACTTGGCATAACTCTCTCTCAAAGAATCCAATTGAGGTCAGACCTATGGGGTTGGAAATATGACAGGTCAGGCTACCACAAGTATAAGGTTTAGACCTTGTGGATCCAAAATTTAAGCTATGCACTAGAAACAATAAGGTGCATATTTCTGTCAAAACTGAATTGGATTTTGAGCACCTTCATTCTTGGCTTGTCACTGCTGCAGGAATTTAGGGCTTCGAAGAAAGTTGGAATTTTTGGAATTGGAGACCACGGATGAATTCTCCTCATCAAAATCAAAATTTAGAGACCAATATCAAATTTTTGGTTGGGCAGAAGGCAGGGCTTGATCAAACCCTAGTTCAGGATTTTGATCGGAAAGGTGGAAAATTAGGGCTTCTGCAAAAGTTGGAATTTTTGAAATCGATGACCACGGCTGGAATCTCCTCAGAAAAATCGAAGTTTAGAACAAAAGATCAAAATTTTTGGATGGGCATAAGACTGGGCTTTATCAAACCCTAGTTCGAGATCCTGTCCAGAAGATCCGGAAGTTTCAAAGACAATTTTGAGGGGTCAAATTTTGGAGATTTCAAAATTGATGTATACCAGCTTGATCAGCTTAGCAAGGCACATCTTTTCATCCAATCAGAAGTTTGAAATTCAAAGTTTGAATTTTTAGGGTTTCTCTGAAAAATCCTAATATAGCTCCAGATCCAGTTTCAACAAATCAAAGTGGATTGGATTAATCCTAGAAGAGAATGAATTGGACATGTGCATAAGTGAAGAAGTTCCAGTTCTAGAGGGAGATGAGGCTGAGGATTTACATGAGAAGAATACAAGCAATCCCGACAGGTATGACTTGAAGAGATACAGGTATGTTTTGAAATCTATTCATGATTAAGTTTATGATATGTTTGTCTTCATATTATTGGGTTAGTACAATCTTGATTAATCTTAGACTTGTCTCATTATCCTAGTAAAAGTACAAATGCATGTGAATGATAGAAGACATTCATTGATTAGGGTTATGACACTTATGATTGTACTAATGCATTGTGGTGTTGTATGAGGTTGATGTTGTCCGCTAACCTGAAAGGTACATCAAGAAAGACAAATCAAGTTCTAGATCAATAACATATGACCATGGTGACATGAAGACAAAGACTCATCCATAGCCATTATAGAAGCTCTACTTACGAGGTATGTATAATTTGGTTCTACAATGAATAACTTATGAGTTATGCAGGTTACTAAGCAAAAGTCATTGAAGAGAACAAGAAGACATTGTTTGGGTATGTTAGACATAACTAGAAAACATGATAACCATGTATGTTTTTCCTATATCAAGTTAGAATCCTACCTTGTGTTAGGATCTTATACTTTTGTATGAATGATTATTCTTGAAGTTAGAAGTTTAAGTAATCAATAGTTTATGCATATTATGTTTCTTACTTTGATTAATGATATGACTAACCAGAAGAGTCCTATGGTCAATAAGAATATGCATAAGTAATAGAAGTCCTCCCTGAAACCTTGAATGCTAATGCTTGTGATAAATTACCTGTGTGTGAAATAATCATGACCATACATGTTAAGTTTATTTAGGATCATAATGTTTTGATAGTATTGAGATTATACTAATGGATGTATGATCATGTATGAGATCTTGAGGATGACACTAGTGCACACTTAAGCATGCATAGTGGTCTAGGATGAATATGAGTTCAAGGATAGGTAATCCAGGAAGCAAAGATCAAAAGGGAGCACACTCTAGTAGTTCCTGCAATAAAGCAAAGATTGAGACGGAGTCCACCCTACAACTAAACAAATATAAGTATTTGAATTGTCATTTATTATATGATTACTTAAATGATGTTGTCCAGTCATGTACATACTTATGTTCCTAGATTTAGGATGTACATTTTTCATTTTAGAAAAGTTGCATTAATGAACAAGATAATACTAATGTGCAAGTAATGGGTAAGTGGCCTATGGTACTGTACAACATTCCATTGTTACTTATCTAGAATGAAACCTCTTTGCTAACATGTTGGGAGTAGTGAAAACTCTTAACAATGTTCTGGTAGAGATGGAAGGCATCTAGAAAGTTACCATATGAATACAGGATATGGATAAATGTTGTATTGAAGCATTGGCTAAGATAATTGCATGATTGTATGACATATGCCTTTATGTATAAGACTTTGTTCTATAAACTATGAGAAGTTTCTAATCATGCAATTGAATTTGACTTGTAGGAAAGATCGTGTACAATCACCTACAAAAGAAGGACTACAACATTTGTTCCAGCAATGAAGATCAAAGAAAACTATCTATTGAAGATATTGAAGAATCTGAGGTTCCCAGGATTCGGGATATGGTAATGAAAGAATGCCATAATCGAGGAATAATAGTAGATCATGAAAAATGATGTTTGGAATGTAAGGGAAGTCTGTTGTGACTTCCAAGTGGATCTATAAGATCAAGCATGCTGCAGATTGTAGCATAGAGAAATACAAGGCGAGGTTTGTAGCGCGTGGATTCTCCTAGAAAGAGAGAATAGATTATGAAGAGACTTTTTCTCCTGTAGCTAGATACACTTCCATCAGAATAGTACTTGCTCTGGCTGCAGTAATGAAGTGGAAGATACACCAGATGGATGTCAAGACAACTTTCTTGAATGGTGTAGTCGAAGAGGAAGTGTATGTGGAGCAGCCACTCGGGTTTGAGACACATGGCAAGTAGTCATATGTGTGCAAATTGAATAGAGCCTTGTCTGGATTGAAGCAAGATCCTAGGACATGGTATGGTAGGATAGGAAAATTTCTATCCAGTTTGGGATTTACCAAGAGTAAAGCGGATTCCAACCTTTACTACAAGGTTGAGGAAGGAAATCCAGTGATACTACTATTATATGTGGACTACCTATTAGTTACAAGTGAGGATAGATTGATTGTCGACACGAAGAGGAAGCTTGCTGCCGAGTTCGAGATGAAGAACTTGGGGATGATGCACTACTTTCTTGGCATGGAGGTGTGGTAGAGTGCAGATGGAATATTCCTTGGACAAGGGAAGTATGCAGTAGAGATCCTGAAGAGGTTCAAGATGATGGACTGCAAGGCCATGGCCACACCTATGGCATTGAACTTGAAGCTTCTATGTGATGCTTCATATGTGCTGGTTGATGTCACGGTGTATCGTCATATGATTGGGTCCTTGATGTACCTGACAAACATGAGACCAGATATTTGCTTTACGGTGAACACATTGAGCCAGTTCTTGACAGATCCTAGATATGTTCACCTGGTTGCTGTAAAGCATATTCTGAGGTACCTGAAAGGTATAGTTGACTATGGGCTCAAGTATGATGCGAATCAAAATTTTAACCTAGAGGGTTATGTTGATTCATATTGGGCAGGAAATGCCATTGATTGGAAGAGCACATCGAGGTGCTGCTTCTATTGGTAGTATGGCTGCCATTACACCAAAACTCGCAGGTGATTGGTAAACTCACCACTGCCATATTTTAAGGATCCATGAGAGGCGATTAGTCCCTTGTCACGATACACCGAGGAGCACTGACTACTTGCAATTTTGTGCAATAATATCCCCCTCAGCACCAGCCGAGTGTGTATCAAATTCGTGGCCTCTAGCTCTGATACCAATTGTTGGTAGTACAGCTGCCGTTACACCAAAACCCTCAAGTGATTGGTAAAATCACCACCGCCAGATTTCAAGGATCCATGAGAGGCGATTAGTCCCTTGTAACGATACACCGGGGAGCATTGACTACTTGCAATTTTGTGAAACAACTTCAGTATGGGATCAGGTGTGATCTCTTGGTTTAAAAAGAAGCAGTTCTGTGTGGCACTGAGTACAGCCAAAGCAGAGTATGTTGCAACTTGTTTGGCCAGTTGTGAGGCAGTATGGCTTAGGAAGCTACTGTCTGAGTTATTTGATCTCCCATTGGATGCTACTTGTATATATTGCAACAACCAGAGTTGTGTGAAGTTGTCAGAGAACCCAGTGTTCCATGACAAGTCGAAGCACATTGAGATCAAGTATCACTATATCAGGGATATGGTCCAGAGAGGAGCAGTGAATCTCATGTATGTTGCGACGAATGAGCAGATAGCCGATGTGTTGACCAATCCACTGGCTAGAGTGAAGTTTGAGTACTTCAGAGAAAGACTTGGTGTACTTCAGATCGAGATTCCCTCCAAAGGGAAGTGATGAGTCCGGAGACACAGATGCACATGAGCCATTCTCACATAGTGGTAGGTAGGTCCTCCTATGGTGCAGATGTAAGGGTTGGGGCCATTCTCACATGGTGGTAGGTATGTCCTCCCATGGTGCATATGTAAGGATTGGGCATTCTCACATGGTGGTAGGTATGTCCTCCCATGGTGATATGTAAGGGTTGGACGTGGCTTTTCCGACATGGTGGCAGGTGTGTCCTCCCATGGTCATTTATGTAATTTCCAAGCCTTTCCGACATGGTGGTAGGTATGTCCTCCCATGGTCATTGATGTAAGTGCTGATCATTTCCGACATGGTGGCAGGTATGTCCTCCCATGGTTGTTTAAGTAAGTGATGTGCCTTTCCGACATGGTGGTAGGTGTGTCCTCCCATGGTCGTGATGTAAGTGCTGAGCCCTTCCTAGATGGTGGTAGGTAGGTCCTCCCATGCCGGTGTATGTAAGTGTCGTGTGATGTGCATCTAGGTTGTGCTCCGTGGACTATTAGGTGATATGAAGATGATGAGGTGACAGTATGGTACACAGGTTTTGCAGAGGCATATAATTAGTCCTGAGATGCTCTTGAAAGTTTTGCAGAGGCAGTGCAATAAGTCCTGGGAGGTTTTGTAGGTTTTGCAGAGGCAGTGTAATTATTCCTGAGGTGTACCTACTTGATGGCTTGCTCGCAGAGATGATGAATACCTACATGGAGGCTAGGCCTACATCCAACATGAAAAAGGGCTGGCTTTGTAAAACTTCCTATGACAAGAAGAATTGAGAGATAGCACCAGTGATCGAGATAACAGGTACAACAATAGTGATGATGATGATGCTCCATGACCCAATGATGATGATCCAGCTCCAGAATTGAAGACTTGTGCCTATATGTATTGGTGACTTGTGTCAAGAGAATACCTTCCTAGTTAAGAGGGAGTGTTGATGTATTTGTAACTTTAGAAGATATTCACTTGTATATTGTATTTGTACTTTATTGTATCCCCAATGGAGATGTATTATTCCTCCGATTGGGAGTGTTGTCAGTTGTACTTGCAAGTGTCGCAAGTTATATTGTAAGTGTCATAACTTATACTTGATGGGTTATTAGACCACCTTGATGGGGTCGGCCCTATATGAGTCTTGTGGGATAAAGGGTTATTAGACCACCCTAGTGGGGTCGGCCAAGTTAGTATTATGTTAAGTGTTTAAGTTGGGGCCAACCTAGCTAAAGTTAAAAAACAAGTGAACTAGTGTATAAATAGAGAGTGTGTCTCTCTCATTTTATACATTATATTATTCACTCACTTCGCATTAGTGAGAGAAGAGGAGGATGTGCACAAGTGGAGGAGGAGCATGCTGCTGAATATATATATCTCTTGGGTTTGATCATGGTGATCCTTGTATTGATGCTTATTCTATATCTGAGGAAGTTGCGGGGTTTTTCACCTTCTTGGTTTTCCCCAGTGAAATCTTTTGTGTCTCTTGTCTCTTATGCTTGATATGCTGTACATGTTGTTCTTTCAGTTAAGATCCTAGATCAATTGAATTAAATGATAAAAAACTAACACTTACACATTGAATAATGTCTCTTTTTGGAAATGTATCCAATGTTATACAATGTCTCTTTTCAGATGTTCAACAGACATTTAGTCGATGTTTTTTAACTATATGATTCTTAGAAAAAAGTAATGCTTATTCATCTCTTAAGAAACACAATATGATGATGCTTAAGTGACGTATTGCTATAGACATTTGTCCAACATTTTTACCCACGCCCATATGATGTTAAAAAGCATAGAATGAGATGCTTAAATCCAGTAGTGTTCTCCAGATGCACTTGGATTTACTTCTCAAACCTTAAGAGTGAAGTTTTTGACAAGTTTTTGGCCTACAAGGCCCTTGTAGAGAAACAATCTGGACATCAAGTACACAAGTTAATAACAAATAATGGAGGCGAATATGTAAACAAAAAATTTACCGCTTACTACACTACAAAGGTAATTTAAATGCAAAATATCGTTACATAGACACCGCAACAATATGGTGTTGTTGAGAGAAAGAATGGCACACGAAAAGATATGTATAATTGTATGCTCCAAGCAAAGGGATTAAATATTCAATTTTGGATTGAAGCCATTAATTGTGCCAATTACATAGTCAATCACACTCCCACCAAGGCTCTAAATGATATAACACAAAAATAAGCATGGAGTAACATTAAACCAGATTTCAGCCACTTCCATGCGTTTGGTAGTGAAGCATGAGCTCACATTCTGGATAAAAAAAAACAAAAAGAATTACAACCTAAGAGTGATAAGTGCATATATGTTGGATATTATAAAGATGTAAAAGGTTATATACTTCTTCAACCAAAATCCATTGACATAATTATTAGAATATATGTTAAATTTGATGAAATTATTCCATCTTGCAAGCCTAATTCGGAGTTTGTGCCATCTATGTCCTGCAGGCCATCTCCAATTCTTGTTCCATCTTATACTCAAAACTAATTATTTGATAGTGTTCCTACTCCAAAATATTCTTCTGATGATGAAAATGAGGATGAAAATACACCTCCTCCTACTCATTTTATTCAAATTGCACCAACACATCTACTTCCTTGATGGGTCTATACAATATGCGAAGCAGCTAATGATCTTGCCGATGATCCCAAAGATCAACGTCGAACACATTCATATTTCTAATGATCCTCTTCTCTTTTGGCTCAATTTTGAGAGAATCATGATCTAGAGACATTTGCATAAATTTCAGTCCATCTAGATTGGGACGCAGCTATGGATGAAGAATATTGTTCCTTAATGGAAAATGATACTTGGGATCTTGTACCTCTTCTGAAAGGAAGAAAACTTGTCAGATGTAAATGGGTATATCAAACTAAGTCTGCACTTGATGGAAGTTTTGAAAGACTTAAGGAAAGGTTAGTTGCCAAACTTCTTTCCCAAGTTGAAGGAATTGACTACAATGAAACTTTTTCCCCTATCCCCAAAATGAATTCCATTCGCCTTGTTCTTTCCCTTGCCGCATCACACAAATGGGAGTTCCATAAAATGGATGTCAAGTCTAGCTTCTTGAATGGATATTTGTAAGAATAAATTTATATGGAACAACCTCCTGGCTATGCTCAAAATGACTTTAGCCTTGTTTGTCACCTTAAGAAATCTCTATATGGACTCAAGCAAGCTCCTCAATCCTGGTATGCCAAACTAGATATATTTTTCTTTGACATTGTTTTTTTTATATGCCTTTTTAACCCCAATGTCTATTCCATGAAAGTAGGAAACCATCTCATTATCCTTTTTCTTTATGCTAATGACCTTATTCTTATAGGTAGTGACCATAACCTTTTAACTCGTGTAAAATCCGACCTTAAGAATAAATTTTAAATGACATACTTAAGACATTTGCACTATTTTCTTGGCCTCCAAGTCCTACAAATCAAAGAAGGAATATTTCTTTCTTGGTCAAAGTATGTTGGTGACCTTCTTCGTCACTTTCACATGGAATATTGTAAAACAATCCCATCTCCCTTCCAGTATGGAGTCAAAAGTTCTACCACTTGCACTTCACTTGAAGTAGATGCCACCTCATATCGTAAGCTAGTCGGTAGTCTCTTGCACTTGAATCATACATGTCCTGATATTTCCTTTTTTGTTTGTCTTGTTTCCCTCTATATGGAAACACCCCATGAAAGCGATTGGAAAAGCAAAAAAAGGATACTTCGGTATATCTGGGGTATATTTCAGTTTGGGATTTCTTACAATTCATGGGGGACTTCTTTGTTGGCTGGTTTCACTGATTCAGATTGGGTTGGCAACCCTGATGATCATAATTCTACTGCAGGATATGTTTTCAGTCTTGGTTCTAGACCTATCACTTGGGATTGTAAGAAAGAAAAATTTCTTGCTCTTTATTCAGTAGAAGCATACTATTGAGCCATAGTTAATGCAAGTCAAGAATCCTTGTGGCTTTGACATATCCTTTCAGAGTTTGGATTCAATTAGCAATAAATAACTACTCTTTGGTGTGACAATCATAGCACCACCAAGATCAGAAAAGATCCAATTCAACATCAGTGCAGCAAACAACACATATTTCATTAAAATTGGAAACATTTTATTCCAATTACAACACCAAACTTGGTTTTTTTTAGTTATTTTGGAATTCTAGATCCACTATTTAATTCCAAATTTAATGAAATATGTGTTAAACACATTAAGCTACATATTCACTTGATCAGAAATATTGTTCTAGATCGCGTTCTTGAAGTGATATTTTTCCCTATATATGATCAAGTTGCAGACATCTTCACAAAGTCTCTTACAGAAGCAAAGTTTTGTAAACTTTGATCTATGTTAGGAATTCAAGAATTTGTCATTAAGGGGGGATAGGATCTAGTGCCTCCTTCCTTCTCCTATAGTGTCACTTTTGTAAATCCTTCAATCATATCCTAAGTTGTTCTTAAAGGGGTATGTTAGGATATTCACCTAGGAGTTAGTTAAGATCAACTTGGTATAAGGTATATTTAGGTAAAGTGTGTTTCTTTACTATGCATTTGTACATATGTAATTTGATGATCACAATATGTTCTAGACATAGACTGATATGACATTTCATCATCACCTCGATCTTAATGGCCATTGATACATGTATTAACACCTGATTAGTCCATGATCTCTATTTAAAGAGCATGGAGGTTAATTTGCTTGATGATTTATTTTGAGAAACTCATTGTAACATTTCTTTTCTTTTGCATAATATCTTGCCTCAACTAGTTATTTAGCTGGGTTCATGGATTTTTTCCCTCATGAAAACTTCGTTGTGTTGATCTATGATATATTTGTGTGGGTGGTTTTTGCAGGTTTTCAATCTTTTGGAAATATATTGTGTTAGTCGAACATTAACAAGTCATCACCGAGAGGCAAATTATGAATTACATGCACAACAAAAATATGTATGCTTTCCTTTTCATAGAGAGATTTTTGTCATTGGAGTGTTCCTCAAATGAACAATTTTCACTAAATAATGAGAACCTACAACTATTTATGAATGCTACAATGTTCCCATGAGTGTGTGGATGACCAACAACATATAATAGGTTCTTCCTGTTAAATGTTAGAAGCATAACCATTCATGCACATATTATACATGGAAATTTTTTTTTTTTGTTTGACAATAGTCAAGTAATTGAATCAATTATAAATAGGGCCACAAAATGGTATTAGTGTTATCGATTGTTTGGAAGGAAATAATACACAAGCCAAGATTCGCAACATCTAATGTGGACTTGCAAAATCATGTACATTGTAATTATTACCACAAAATGAGAGTTTAGTCCCAACATCTGGCACGGGAATGAAGATGGCCAAGATCCATATAAAGAACAGTTATAATAGGTTTGGTATTTACTTTGTAGATGGAATTCTTCACCTCCCTCCAACAATTGAAGCAACTTCATTGTGTACTTGGACATTTTTGCTCTTATATCATACAAATTTTTGGATCTCCTAATAGAGATGTTTTAGGTAGTATTAGTATCATACTTTGGCTTACTAGAACTATCAATTAACTAAATAGAAGTAGATGGGTTGGTCAATTTAGGAAGAAACATAGGGGAATGTCTAAGATCATGGAACCCTCGATAGAACCTTGGTAAATTCTACTACATTAAAAATAGAACTTATAAAAGATAAATGAGAAAATTACTTTAGAAAATTAATAATTAATAAATTAATAAAAACATGTGCATGCCAAGAATAAATAATAAATTATTTTAAAATAAAAACATATGCATAACAAATGCAAGCAATTAGTTAAAAAGAAGATGAACTAAAACACACCCTTAATTAAGGAGTTCAAATACAATTTACCAAGGTGCTATCAAGGGTGCCATGATCATACTTGTGCCCTTCAAATAGACCTTTCTCTGCAATGGGGATGTGATACAACGATTGGGACCATGTTAAGTCAATCTTCATGTATCTTGTTGAGATACTAATGGTCACTGAGGAAAAGGTTAACGCCTTATTACATGCCCCTTAGTCAAACCTCGTGAGTGACCAAATCCACGACCTAACCTCACGACAACATGCATTTTGCAAGAAAAAATTTCACTCACTTTTCAACCCATCGCATGGAAAATTGTGTTGTTTATGGCATGCATTCCCCTATACAACCTCATTAACCATGTGTAGACTAATTGGGAATCACAATATTGTTCTTGCACACATGAAATCCATATGCATCAAGTAGCTCATGAAAAATAATCAAATATCAATTTATCACATTGTATCACTTGATACCATATCCGGGCTCAATCCAGAGCCCATGTGGCATTTACACCACCTTGCGTTAATTCACACCTATGATTTCCCTATCACACTTGGAATAACTTGTCAAAACATCTAACAATTATTGCAATATATATTTACAATTATCATTTGCAAGCATCATATCACCAAAGGTTTAGTCATCATCCATCAATCCATTTGTAGGTTTGATTGACAAGCATGTCTCATGGATCTATATGCTAATTTCCAACATAACACATCAAAATTTGAATTGGAAGTCTTTTAATCATAATAATGCATAATTTTCAATGATATGTACAAACCAAACTCAATCCAAAGGCATTTCCATCTAATTCCATTCAACATTCTCAATAACTTGTGACCCTCTTGTCAAACTCATCAAACGATTAGCAGCATTGTACCATATCATGATGTATAATATAATATAAATGCCAATATTAAGTTACACATCTATTAATATTCTCATAAAAGAACCACACAATGTTTGTTATAAATCACGCATAGCCATTAACCATAGCATCATACCAACATAGAGTCATCTCACTTAATGATTTCATTCAATTATTTTGGTTGTATAATTCTTTCCATAAATGGGGCATTACAAAATGTATTAGAGAAATTGTTTTTCATCTTCAATACTCTTAATGCCAAAAACATGACAAAATATTTTGATCCATGATGTTTTAAGAATTGTCCAATTCCTTGTTTCACTATGGAGCTCATGAGACTTTGTTCTTATTTTAGCAAATTGTTTATTTTCTTCTTTACACAAGTTTAAACAACGAGATACTTTTGAACTTATAGGTTAGGTTGAATCACCTCCTTATCATATATTAACTTCTCTTATCCTCTAACTCTTTATCGCACCACAATTTCTCCTTAAATTTAGATGTAATACTATTTTTAATATTATCAATATTCTATAGAAATCTTCCTTGTTTCCTCAATGATTTAGCCAAGATTTGGAATCTTTATGCTATCCTTGCTTGAGCCACAAGTGGTTGTGACTAGAGTTTGAAGAAATATTAGGAATCCTCTTGTATTCCATGTTGTTTATGTTATTCTTGTACATTAGGTACCTAGTCATAGTCATGCTCTAAATGGGGTAAATAATCCATTATATGAGGATGATAAGATAGGGTGTATGTCCTTTAAGTTTATGATTATAAGTTATAAAATTCTTATTGATTTTAGTATCTTTCTACAAATTTATATAGAGATGATGCAACCCAAAGCTTCACAACCATATAATATAATAGGAGTGATGAAAGTACCAAAGACGACTTTACGTTTATCCCATAGCCAAAGGTTTGTTGATTTACAATTGTTTTCAAAGCCTAAATAACCTTTCTACCCTCCATTTATCATTTTCTAAGTGTTATGGTTCCAATTAATCGTGTGATGAAGATCGATTATGAGATATTTGTATAAAGTCACTTCATTTAATTTGTTATTTTCATACGTAAAATTAACATAAGTGGTCTTTTTGGATTGATTATCATAACTCTTGTTTTATTAGTGTTAATGGTCATACCTATACTAGAGCATAAATCCTTGATAATTCTTACTTTCTTGTCAATATCACAGGGACACCTTTCCATAAGAACAATATCATTAACATAAAGAATAAGGATGATGACTATTCCAACTAAAGTCACGTTGGCACAACTTGCTTCTTACAAACAACCCTCTAACTTGTCAACACATATGCCAAAAAGGGTAGGGAATAGGGGACAACTCTCTTAACTCCTATATTATAATCAATTTCTTCCAACCAAACCTCAATGTTTATAAATTTGGAAATAACGTTCTTGTACAAACGTATTGCATCATCTCTCGATTTTAAAGGAACATTTAGTTGTTTTAATCTATTCCAAAGGTTAGTTATAAACATTTTTTATAATGATTTTCTAAAGTCAAAGAAGCAACATAGGAGCTTGGTTTTATTATTATGATATTCCTCCACAATGATTCTAAGCATAACAAGGTGGTCCATAGTTGAATGATATCTCATAATCTAGCCTAGCGCTTAGCCCTTTTTCCATGTATTTCTAGCCATATCTTGATCTTATTTTCTATAATAATTCCATATAAATTGGCTAAAAGAGAGCTAATAACAATGGTACTATAATTAGAGGGGTTGTGTTTATCCCTACTTTTAAAATATCAATAATGAGGCTTTGAGTCCATGGTTTAGGGAAACCCTGCTTCGATGTTAGATTGAATAGCTTGTGAATGTGAGGAATTACGAAATACCCTCCAATTTTCAGGATTGTTGTTGGATAACCTTCAATGCTGTTATCTTTCCTCTTTTTCAAGCCACTTAACCCCAAAATCTATGTAGACTAAAGAAAAAATTATTTCTCTGTAAAAAGGGTTTGAATGTTGTCTACAACATCAAGGGAATCATAAGGATTTTTAAGGTAGGAATTTTAGTCCCTAAAGGAAACCATATTGTTCTCTTTAGTATTACAAGTTAGAATTTGCTTCCATTATTTTTTAATATAATATAGCTTAGAGGGGTGTAAAATCTTATCTTTTTTTCTATTTATATAACACATTTTTTCTTCTTCTTTTAATTAGAGCTTTATACATATTTATCGTATCATACTTTAGGTACTTGTTAGAAGCATCCCTATAGGATCTTCTAGTGATTTTACATTCTTTGTTATACCAAGGGTTTGATATTTTATTTATTTATTACATGACACCTTGATATAGAACTTGTTAATGGAATTAAAGAGGGATATTTGTAAATTCATCACTTGGTAAGGAAAACAACTTTTTGTGGAAGTTTTTAGTCACAATTGTGATTGAATAATAATAATAATAATAAACTCTACTAAAACTCCCACCATTGGTAACAAACATTTTGGCAAACTTGCTTGTAGTGTATCTTCATTAAAAAATCTAAGTGGGTGGAGGTGTAATGTACCAGTATTTAAACACATTTTTTTTATAAATATTATGAAAAGGAATGGTTCTTAGCATAATAATTTTTTGCTTTTAACTAAAAAATATGACAAATAGTCTTATTGAATATTACTAATAAATATGAAACCGTGATCCTTTCATATTTAATATGCATTGCTTTCTTTCTAGATTGATAATTGTCTGAATTTAATAAATATGACCGAACTTGTATAATTCAAATCCTATTCTAACTTATGGAATCCATGTAGAGGTTTGAGTTCATGTCAAGGGAATTCATTATGAAAATTCCCAACCTATGTGTTGCACTAAGAGTAGCAAGGTGCTCTACAACCCAGTATGGGGGAGATGTTGTCATGTAATGCAATGTAATGTTATATTATATTATCAAAAATAAAAGTAATTAAAAAAAAATCATGTCGGCTCATAAAATAAAAAGTTAAAACCAAATAAAAAGTAATTAAAAAAATACATGTTGGCTCATAAACCAGGTAAAAAGTAATTAAAAAATCCATGTCCACTCATAAAATAAAGAAATTAATACCAAAATAGATCCATCTTAAATTTGGATCTGATCCAATTTCTTAAACTATATGTAATACACCTATTTTGACCCTTAGGGTTTATTGGCTGTAATGTAAATAATGTATAAATGCAATGTGTGTTTTCCTTGGTGTGGAGCTCAAGCCCAAAGCCCCACTAGTGGATGATTAGGTTTAATTGCACAGGCAAGTATTTGGCAGTTTGATAATCCATGTGTTGTTAAGCCATGATATAATTGTAAATGATGTAATTATTAATTATTGCAATGAAATACCAAGAAAACTAGCTAAGGAGACAACCAATGAGAAGGGGCCATGTGTATCCACTAGGGAGAGGTGAGGGGGTTATGGGATTGGAACCCATGTTGCCACATGTCCATTTGTGAACCCATTTGACTCCCCATGCTAACATTAATGCTACTGTAAGAGGGTGGTTGAGAAAACTAGTCCATGAATTCGATGGGTATGGAACGACCCTCCAAACCATATGGTAGGGTATGGCCCTGTGTTTTAATTTCCCCTTAAGCTACTCTACCACCTGGGAAATCGCACACCCGAACCCCTAACCCATTGTTGACCAACAACCGAAGTCATTGACGCATTGGCAGAGCCCAGCCGAGGAGAAAACAAGAGAAAATCGTGACCTGTGTGTGCCAATTTGGAGAGCCGAGAACACCCAAGAAAACCCTGTGTAAGAATTGAACCGGCTTGGACAACCATGGATCAGACCGTGGGGATGAATTACAGATCTTGAATAGAGTAGAGAACCCATGGAAAACACTTATATATGTTTAGCAGAGGACCGAGTCACAGGGCAACGTTTAGGCCGCGACCCTATGAAGAACTAGCTTGAATAATATAGCAGAATGTTAACCCAGTGTTGAATCTGCTTGATAAACCTAGTGAAGGTTGAAAGTCTCATGAAAACAATAGTTGGACCTTTCTATGCCCACCTTGAATAACACTGGAGGGAAGGGGCCTTGAGGGACTGTGCAGCAGAGAAGAGGGTCTTCCTTGTGTTGGGTGAGGTAGGTAATGTGGGTTCCATGTTTACTGAGTTATCTGAGATTCTTGTAGCTTTGTGGGTGAGCTCATTGGCTTAGAAACATCCTCCTCGTTCCTCGGTATGCTGGATAAACCCAAATATAGGTTGGCTTAGCATTGGTATGCAACCTTGACTGTGAGAGAGCCTAGTTATCCATCCTTAGTGTATACACAACCCATCTCGAGGGTGGTCTCTCAGCTGAAAGAGTATAGGCTGGATAGAGACCTAAGGTTGGGTGGAAAGTTTCTCTCACTTAGCCAGTTGCTTGGGCAGCTTCATTCCAAAGATAAGTGTTCCTTGTGATGTTTCAATGATGATATTTCATGTGTTATGATATGCTTATCATGTTCAAGTTAATGATTGAATGATTACATGAAATTGAACATTAGGGAGCTAGGTATGAGCCTGATTATGAGGCTGAATTCATGTCTAAATGATTCATCATTTGCTTGAGTTAATATGTTTCTAACCTTGCAGGTCATAGATGCATTGAATAGCTTTGGTTTCATAGTATGTGTTTAGTTATGCATGCATCTATTTGCTTAGGGGATGGTCCATTGATAGATAGAGTTGTATGCCTATGCAAGGTGCTAGGTCGGTTGTATATGTTGTTAATATTTCTTCTGCACTGTTTAAATAGTAATAACTATTATGGTTGGCAGATGCATGTGTTGATATGGCTACTTCTATTGTGTGTGTGTTAATTGTATTGTCCTTGCACCTTTGCATTCTTATCCTTAAGTTGGAACACTTATGTATCCATGCTTGAGGAATAGGAATAAACCCTACATGCTTTCATCAATATTCCTGGGAGAGATAGGTGCATGTACTCCAATCTATGGGTGTGGGTCATTTTTCATTCCGTGTGTTCATGGAGTATGCTTATGCATATGTGCAATCCCTTTGGTAAGGATTTTGAAGTGTCATTTGATGAATTAAGGCTAACTTTGGTAAATGTGTAGGATACTCCAGCCAGGACTTGGGGAAGGAATAGGCACACCTGTGGATGAGATGAAGGAGAGAATCCATGGTAGAGGTCAGACGTAGTTCCTTGTGGAAGGGAAAAGGCTCATAGAGGATATTATGGACAAAGTTCTAGTTGGAGAAATGATAGGGTTAGAGTGATCATATGTGGTGGGGAATCACACCATTGGATAGAGCTCTCCAAGATATTTCCAATGGTACCGGCCTTGTCAAATTTGGACCAAGGATGAAGGATATATCACCCTCAAAAGTTGGCAGGTGCAGAGGTCTGTGGTCCCAACCTTTCCGCATCCGCAATGTAGATTGCAGAGAGCAGAGGTCGGGGACCAACCTTGAATTGGAGTGGTTAGCCTTCCGCCTTTCCGCATCCACAAAGTGGATTTCAAATTTCGGATTGCAGGAGGTCAGATTCCATGGGGTTTGCGCATTTGGTTTCCGCCTTTCTGTAGCCCCAAGCAGGTTGTAGATTGAGGATTGCGGAGGGTGGTTTTTCTGGATTGGCGATATGGGTGTTCTAATTTCTAAGTTCCGCAAAGCGGAACTGCGAATTGCGTAAATCGAAAAGGAGGATTCGTCGGAGCTGCATATTGGTATTCCGCGTTTCTGCATCCCGCATGTGGATTGCGGATTGCGGGATGTTGGAAGGGAAATATTCTGAAGCCGGGAATTGGAATTCCTCCTTTTCGACATCCGGAATGCGGGTTGTGGATTGCGGAATTGCGTAGGAGGAAATTTTTCGGGGAAACGATTTGAGTTTTGAGTTTTGACTTCCGCATTGCAGATTGCAGAAGTCAGGAGGGCGATTTCTGCGGAAGGATAATTTTTGCAATCCGACTTCCGAATTCCGATTGTGGATTGCGGATCGGAGGTCATTGCGGAACTGCAGATTGCAGACCGATGATCATTATGGGTTCAGAGTTGTGGAGCCTCTGACTTTCTTGGGAAAAAGAAGAAAAAAATTAGTAGGTGACTCAATGGTGCTCTCCCATTGCCTCTAAAGGGAATTGAGGTGACTGGGGACATGACAAAGTGGTATCAGATATCAAGGTTACAAAACTGGGGATGCATGGGCCAAATCATGAGTTTACATGAACGAGAACCTGATGCAATAAGATTTATTGCAGTGATCAAGGAAAGCTACAAAGGGATAATAGGACCATGAAATTGGATCAGCTATGCTATGGAAGAAGAATTCCATGCTATGATGAGGGATTGTTAGGGAAAAATCCTAACCCCTATCTTGCTCTTGTATTTCTATTTTGTGAGCTTTCTATATAGAAATTGATGGCATAGGAATGCTGAAAATACAATAGACTAGATGAGTGAAGTGATATGCACTAGTAGGAATATTGTAGATATGGCATAGTGCATGTATTTGATGTAGCATGTTGGTAAGGTTAGTGAATTTTATACATGCAATGAGCCACTAATGACAATTGTTGTGGTTGAAACATGGTTGAAGATGTCGATGATATTGTTGCATGAGACCAACAACCTTATGAAGAAAGGTTGGTGCAGTAGATCTGTGATCATGAGGATTGGTGGAAGGATTGTGTAGTTCTTTGTAAGAATCCAAGTTGATCAGGTAACATCCAAGAGGTTAATCAGAACCATGCAGGTAATGTTCATTCATGATAATTGTACAAGTGTTGAAGGGGGGTTGGATAAGAATCCCTTGAACCATATTTTGTAATCATAGAAGGGTATGCATGTATGCTTGAACACATTTTATGGGAATGCCATACCACCATGGCATGGTGAGTTATGGGTAATAAGGGAAAGGAACCCTCTACCATGTAACTACTTAAATGTTAGAATGCAATCATATGAAATATACCATGGCATTGGTGTATGCTGGTTATGAATTTAATAGCTAGGGAAAGTAAGGACTTATAGTCCTATTATAGTATTGCTATGGTAGTGCATGCTATATGAGATAGCCCTAGTTAGGACATAATGTTTTTGGAATGATAGAAGGCATGACATGATAGCATAGTATGCTACTATGCATGGGTCAATATGCATTAATGTTTTTGTAAATCCATGGTTTCATGAAGTAAATGCATATTAAAAGGTAATGTAAATGTTGTAAATGTGCATGCATGAGTGTGGGTGCACATATTGTGATACATTGCATGAATGCATGGTTGTGGTGCATGTTATTGCAAATTAAATAGTGGATGAAATGATGAATTGATGATAATTCTAGAATCATTCCATGAGCTGCTATGAATGCAGGAGAGTGAGTGCATGAAGAAGAAAGTCATGTTTGATGGATTGCCATAATGCTCAATGGAAGGACAAAGCTGCATAAAAAAAAACAAATGGTTGGGAAGTAATGAGTGTTGAAAGTTTTACTAAAATTAGCATAAATGGTGTGATGGTATCTCACAATTTCATTGTGACAATGATGCATGTAAAATAAATTTCATTGCAATTGAAATGCTAACAACTGAAAGTGCTTGAGTTATTAAATGTTATAATTCTGAAAATTTCTTCAAAGACTATGGCAGCAATTAAAAATGTTATGTGCATGAAGAACTTACAAAGTGTTTGGCTAAGTGGATTTTCAAATCTCAGGAAGAAATGTCTTGAGCATAGTCATGTGGGTAAGACCATATTGAAGGATGGAAATTACCATGTGCAAGAGCCAAACCTCATGAGAAGGGTCTCATGGTTGTAAAATTAGTTTATGTACAGAACATATTGTTGATTTTAGATCGGAACATTCTCTGATTTAAATTATGAGAATGATCTCATGGTTACAAATAAATCATTGTAAGAAAGCAGATTTGTAAAATTTCAAATTTGAGATTTTTTTTAATAATTACTAATGGTTGTTTGGATTATATGAATTGTGTTAGGAGGACAAGTGTAAGTGGATGATCATGTATGGTGGCCAGCATGGAACCATAATGGACAGAGTGATGCCACTTACAGGGGCCAAACAATATGAGCATGGACTCATGGTTAAATAAATCTAAATTTCTGTAGAAGACATAATTGTAATTTCATATTGAATTAATTATTAATGTCATTGATTGGTTAACTACTTATGAATTGTTTCAGGAGGACACCATGCAGGGAGACCATGTGATATGGCCTGCAAGAGATAAACATCATGAGAAATAACTCGTGTGTTGGAGATCTAGTTCTGTACAAAACAGAATTGAGAATTTCCAAGGGAAATTATCATGATGAATATCTCATGGCAATGAGATGGAACATGTATTGTTGTAGATTTAAATTGTATTTAAACTTTTTGATAATATCTCATGTGAACTACATGCTTGTATGTAATGCACAGGTGAGATGGTATAAATATTCCAGTGGGGCAGATGTTGGCTGCTAAGGTTGAAAATATAAAAAGGATGTCAAGAGTGGCTTGGGTTGAGTAACCCTGCAAAATTACTTACATGTGCTTGTCTCTCTACAGTGCTATTAAATCCAGTAAGAGCATGAGTACTAAGGAGGATTGTATCGAAATTAGTAACCTTTCTACTCTCACACCAAATCGCACTAGAAGGGATGGATATGCTCGAGGGACTGTGTAGCATAGAATAGGTATCATCCTTATGTGGTGTGAGTGGGTATTGTGGGGCCATGCTAGCCCGCAGTCAAGTGAGTCACCTATGGATTTCCTGGAGGGAACCACTGGTTTGCATAGGAGAAGGATCCATGTGACTATATTATTTTCCTTATTTCCTGATAAACCTAGTCGGAGAACTGGCTTTCTAATGGTTGGTGTATGCTTGATAAACCCAGTCATGGAACTGGTTTAGCATACTGGCCCATGGAATGCCTAATAAACCCAGTCGGTGTACTGGCTTGGCATTGGTTATTTGGATGTTGTGGAGCAACCTACGTGCTGGCCAAAAATTTGTTGTCACATGCACATGTGATCCGAGGCTTGCAGAAATTGGTTACCTTTCGATGCACACCCTGAAGAGCACTGTAAGGGGTGGGTACGCTCGAGGGACTGTGTAGAAGAGAAGAGGTACCATCCTTTTGTTGGGTGGGGAAGGTATTGTGGGTGCCATAGTTGTCTAAAGTCAATGTGGGATACCTGTGGAGCTAAAGGAAGATGCGCATGCAGATAAGTATTTAATTTTCATTCATTTCGTAATTTGGATAATGCAAATTCCATGTACAATTCTTATAACAACTAAGCTGATACAATGTTGTTTCTTTGTTGTAAACCTTGGTCATTGTAGGAAGCAAGAACTATGAAGGCATCCTAAGGATGCATGTGGACATGTGACTGTCCTAGAAAGCTCAGCATGAGCATCAATGAAGATGGTGTTAGTGGAATTTTGTGGGTCCTAGTAGCCAAGATTTTTGTAGACAAACCATGTGGAAGGGTTCCATGGTTGAGAGGTCTTGGACAGATCTTAGACACTAAGTGTCATAGCCAAGAAATGGAAATTCAAGCATTCACATTTGAAGTGAAAGAGGCTAAGGATCATGGAACCACAGTGGTGGTGTGGCTTTGAATTGGAACAAGACTAAGAGGGGGAAACTCTTACTCTCCTCTTTCCTTTTAATTGATGCATTTCAGAAAACAAAAAATTGTTGGAAGCATGATGTGACTGAAAATTGATTGTGTTTAATTACTTGAAATGAATTGTGAATGTTGAAATAGTAAAATCCTTGTTAGAGGATGAACATGAATGACTTCATGTGTATGTTGGGCAAGCATGAAAAGTGTGGAAGTCTCATGAATAAGGCATGGACTCTCTGTGTCAATGGGGAAAATAATTGATTGATTTTAATGTTTTTGTATGCTTGGCCTAACAGGAATTTCCATGATGGATTTCATAGGGAAACAAGAAGATAACAGTCATGAAGTCCCAGAATTGTAGATCAATTGAAAGGCAAGGAGGAATTGTTGTGGAGCAATTCCCATCTACAGAGTTGGAATATCAAATCCAGCTGGAGCAGCTTGGGCAAGCCAAAAGACTCGGTTCTGGAAGCTCAAGGAAAAGGATGAGATGCAGGGCAGAACTGCTATGTTTGTGAATTTTGATGCATGTAACACCGAGGACAGTGTTATTCTAAGGGGAGGGGAGTTGTAATACCCCTAGTATGACCCTTAGGGTTTATTGGTTGAAATGTAAATAATGTATAAATGCAATGCATGTTTTCACTAGTGTGGAGCTCAAGGCCAAAGCCCCACTAGTGGATGATTAGGTTTAATTGCATAGGCAAGTATTTGGAAGTTTGATAATCCATGTGTTGTTAATCCATGAGATAATTGTAAATGATGTAATTATTAATTATTGCAATGAAATACAAAGAAAACTGGCTAAGGAGGCAACCAATGAAAAGGGGCCATGTGTATCCACTAGGGAGAGGTGAGGGGGTTATGGAATTGGAACCCATGCTACCACATGTCCATTTGTGAACCCATTTGACTCCCCATGCTGAAATTAATGCTGCTGTAAGAGGGTGGTTGAGAAAACCAGTCCATGAATTCGATGGGTATGGAACGACCCTGCAAACCGTATGGCAGGGTATGGCCCTATGTTTTACTTGCCACTTAAGCTACTCTACCACCTGGGAACTCGCACACCTAAACCCCTACCTCATTTTTTACCAAAAACCAAATTCATTCACACACTGGCAGAGCCCAATCGTGGAGAAAACAAGAGAAAATCACGACCTATGTGTGCGAATTTTGAGAGCCGAGAACGCCCAAGAAAACCCTGTGTAAGAATTGAACTGACTGGGATAGCCATGGATCAGACCGTGGGGATGAATTATAGAGCTTGAGAAGCCTAAAGAACCCATGCAAACACTTAGATCTGTTTTGCAGAGGATCGAGTCACGGGGCAAAGTGTAGGCCACGACCCTATGAAGAACCAGCTTGACTAACAGAGCAAAATGTTAACCTAGGGTTGGATATGCTTCACTAGTACATGTGAACAATTTTCCCATGGAATTTTGTGGCTATTGCAACACTTGTTTGTTTCTATAGCGACAAACCTAACACTAATATTTCGTGGAACGAATATCGTCGCTATAGCCACACATAAAAACATGCGTCGCTAAAGCAATAGGGAAGACATGACATGTGGAGTGTCAAGATTGTCTTAAAAAACCCACACACCGTCACTATAGAGACGAACATCCGTCGCTATAGAGATGGCCCATTCTTATTTTCTTCCATCCATTACCAATGTTTCGTCACTATAGCAGCGACCGTTTGTAGCAACCTACGACGAAATTGCTATACAAGCGGCGATAGTTCGTCGCTTGTATAGCAATTTCGTCATAGTTTGCATTAAGAGTTCGCCGCTATAGCGACGACCAAATGGGGCAAACTATGACGAAATTGCTATACAAGCAATGGAAATTTCCGTTGCTTGTATAGCAATTTCGTCATAGTTTTCCCCATTTGGTCGTCGCTATAGCGACGGATGATGAATGCAAACTATGACGAAATTGCTATACAAGCGACAACTGCCATCGCTTGTATATAAATTTCGTCGTAGGTTGCTACAGATGGTCGTCGCTATAGCAATGATACTGTGTTATTTAAAAGAAAGAATTGGTCCAATAATTCCCAATGCAGAATGTCATCCTAGTAGAGCTCGAGCATATGATTTAACAATAGACTGATCAATTGAAGGAGCAGTATGAGAGGGTTTACTCTGAATCCTTTGAGTCAAACATAGATGATAAGATGGATGAAGTACAAATCCTTGAGCACAATGAAAAGATGGATGAAGCATAAAGCATCAGATATAGGTGACAAGATGGATGAAGCACAAAGCGTCAGATATAGATGACAATATGGATAAAGCACAAATCCTTGTGCTAAGACAAGATGTTTTGGAAGATGAGAAGAGGTTAAGGAATATGGAAAGGGAGTTAGCATGGAAAGCAAAAGCACAATTTGCAATGACAAAGAAAATGAAACAAAGAGTTTATGTTGAAACAATAGCATTATCTAAGGTCATGCATAAAGAGAAGGAAATGATATAGACATCTATGGCATAGTGCGCATAGAATCTCTAGATTTCTATTTTTGCTTGGAAGCCATTATTATTATGAAAAATGAACACACTAAGAAACCAAGAACACAAAGAAAGAATGGTTCATCTATATTTTTAAATGAAGAGAACAATCTTCTCTTTATAATAATGATATGACATAAACCCTAACTACTCTAACCCTAATTGTACAAACCCTAAAATGACTTGCGTGCACTTTAATACAACAATTAAACATAAAATAACTTAAAGTCATCAAGTTACTTTATTAATATGCTTAAGTCTATAGTCTACATAGCCTTTATATTCTAACACCTTTCCATTTAGAAAATACATCAAATTTGTCTTTGAATTTTACAAAAAAAATTGGACCCAAGGACATGGTGAGAATGCCTAGAGTGTGATCATATGTAGGACAATATTGTAGCTCAATTGTTCCATCTTCTACAAGTTGTCAGATAAAGTGATAGTGAATGTCAATATGTTTGGTATGCTAATGGAAGACTCGATTCTTTTCCAACTTAAGAAGTCTCTGATTATTATAGTACATTAGGGTAGGCTTGTTTTGTTGGATCTTCATATCTACAAGCATCTGTATGAGCCAAACTCCTTCACATGTTCTTTTCATTTTTGCTTGATATTCTGCTTTAGGTGAAGTAAGGGAAACAACATGTTGCTTCATGTAGGTCCATGTAATTGTTCTAGTACCAAGGCTAAAAACATAGTTTGATGTGGATTTCCCATCATCCACTTATCCTACCCAATTTGAATCTATATAACCACACAATCAAGGTTATTTGTGTATGCCATATAGAATGCCAAAATCTAATGTTACTTTCACATATTGTTGCACTCTTTTTGTTGTTTTCCAATGTTCTACATTTGGAGTGGTCCTAAATCGAGAGATGTAGCTAACTAAAAAACTCAAGTCAAGTTTAGTGGTTGTAAGATAGATTAATCTCCCCACTAGTTTCCTGCAGACCAATTCATTAATTTCTTTAAAAAAAAGCCTTGACAATCTACCATTCTAAATTTGTCTAACAAACTTTTAGCATACTTTGTCTGTGAAACAAAAATATGTTTATCTGTTTGCTAGACTTCTACACCTGAGCAGTAACGTAGGAGGCCTAAGCCAGTGATGTCAAAAGTTGTACATAAATTGGAGTTTACCGATGATATTACCCTTTCCTCGCTACCTGTGAAGATGATTCCATCTACATATATAACCAGAATAATTACATCATATCCAAACCTTTTAACATAAATATTGGGATCTCAAGGGCTCTATTGGAACCCTTGTTCACCCAAATACTTGTTGATTTTGATGTACCATGATCTATGTGCCTACATCAATCCTTGGAGAGATTTATTCAATCAACATACTAGATGTTCTTTCCTCAAAACTTGAAAACCCTAAGGTTGGTACTGTATAATTATTCCCCCAAATATCCATTGATGAAGGTACGCTTCACATCCATCTGGTATAGTTTCTAGCGAAATTGTGTTTGCATGGCTAGAACTAAATGGAGCATGTCATCTTTGTTGTGGGAGCAAAGGTCTCTTCATAATCAATTCCTTCTTTCTATGTGAATCCCTTTACAACCATTCTTTCCTTATGCTTGTCAAGTGTCCCATCTACTTTGCACTTGAATTTATACATCCACTTACAGCTAATGGGTTTCTTCCCTGGATGTAGCTTTGTAAGGACCCATGCCTGATTTTTTACTATGGCCTCATGTTCGTTCAACTTGGATGGCCTTTCCCATTTTGGTATTCATTTGGCCTCTTCATATTCCCAAGGTTCATATAATTCTTGAATGTTATCCATCAAATCATAAATGATTGTATCAGATTTCTTACCTCTTCTTGGTCCTTCTCCCCTCATCTCATCTAGTTGAACATCTCCAATGATGTTGTGCCACCATTTTGGGCTCTTCTTAGGATTCTCTTTTTCCACGTCAACAGTATCATTTTGTTGATTTGGGGTACCTAGAAATACTTCATGACTAGGATTTTCCAAGTACTCATCCCAAGAATTCTCCCCCCATTCAGGTGGAGGTTGTACAAGCATCCTACTTGAGCTAATAGTAAAAATTTCCTCATTTGCAGAAATGTGCAAATCCAAATTCGTTTGACATAGCCCCGCATGAGGAACTTTGGGAAAGAGGTTACTTACTCATAGGAAGTTCTATCGAGTGTGTACTTCAAAAGCCACTAAATGGGGAAAACACATTATTGAAATGGAGGTTAGTCAAGTAGACTAAATTCCTAAGAGCTTGCCTCATGAATTACCAAAACAAGACCAAAAAACACAAGGAGTGAACACCCCACGTATTATCCATCCAATTCTTTTAGGCGAGAAATCCAAAGTCAGGAAGGCATCTCCTCCTCTCTTTTCTTATGGTAAGGAAACAATTCCTCTTGAATGCTACTTGATCACCACTTTTCAAGAACCATCATTTCTGAACCAAGGATAAGACCAAGAGCTGAGCCTAATCCCATCAACGAAAACATTGCAACTCAAGCTTACTTTGTCGGTATCTCCACATCAACTTACATATATGCTTTGTGAGTGTCATTATAGCCTACTAGCATTAGTATCTTTCTTTGGGATCTAGTTTGGTTCGTTGTTCTTTAAGAACCCATGCATACATAAATGAACCAAAAAATTTGAGATTCCCACAAAATCACAAAATTTCTTCTTAACCATGTTATTTTCTTCATAACTGTGTATGGTCATTCCACTCCAAGGCTCCTTCGTGAAACTTTAAATTTTCTTATGAGTTTCAGAATTCCTACTTTTTCTTGTAGGCTATGTTGTTTAGAATTAAACCCCATGACTAGGATGAGGCTAATAATGTACCAAGTAAGTGGAAATACCCTTAAATGGATTTATATACAGGTTTATAAGACTTACAAACGTGCATCCACAATCCTATAAGACTATCTCAGGGAAGAAAAAATTAAAAGGGAAAGAGGGAGGAGAAAGATATGCACCTTTTTCGAATTATGATCCCCACTTCTCCCTTGGCACTTTCCCAATCTGCTCCTTGATGCACAATTAAAACCTACAATGACAAACAAATAAACCTTCCACAAACAAATTTGACTAAAAATAAGAATGTAAATGACATGAAATATAAATGAAGCATCTGCTTAAACATTTTCAACATGATTCATGAACATTTCTTCTAAGTCAATACTATAACATAGACCATGCTTTGTTTGGGGGAGGGAAAGAAGTCAAATTTTCATTATGATGGTGAAAGAATACAAATCCATACCGTATCATTTCCAGGAACCCTATTGAAGCCAAATATTAGGTCTCTCTTCTTTGACACTCCAAGAATCCCACTCCTAGTTATTGAATGCATACATGGGTGAAGTCACTTAAGAGGAGTAACCTCTACAATCATGGATACATGACTAGCAACATGGGTTTCTGAATTGGATGGGAGATGAAGGGTGTGATGAAGCTTGATTATTCCTATGTAATATTGCTACAATGGGTGTCCCCTCATTGGATCATCTCATTTTCTCTTACACTACAACAATTCCACTATGATATTCTGAATGCAAACTACAATCCCATTGAAGAATGATGTGTGCTTTTTGGGGAGGTACTCCAATTGCATTTGGATTGTTGGTTGGATTTGGAATTAAAACATTGTGTGAGGCCTATTCAAAGTGAACCAGTCCCACAAAATCACAAAATTCCACCCCAAAAGTGGACGCTTCACAAACTGGACTGTTGTTTGATTTGTTGCATAAACTGGACTATTGAAGACAGTGTTGGCATATGAAAAGGTGAAACTCTGTGATTTTATGATCTCTTAGGTTATGAGAGTGCATTCTCCATCCAAGTTTATTTCAGGATGCACCTTTTTCATTTTCATTTAATTTGTATCATTTCTAGTGGCGCCACATCATTGTTGGCATATTTGCAGTAAAATCTTCATAGATCCATCTTAAAAGGATTTAGGATTTCGATAAGAAAATAAATACAATATAAGTCTTAATGTTAATTAACTAGAAAATCAAATTATGGAGCGTTACAAGCAACATTTGCCATAAAAGCATCTATGCCTTCATCAAATATCTTGAGAATCACATAAGTGAGACACTTCTTAACATCACCTGCTTTGTCTCCTCAATTTGTGACATTCTCATAGAAGTTCTTCTCCAAATAGACAAAAAAACACATTGATCACAAGAAATGAGTTTATGCACTTCAAATAAACTATATGTTAAACAATCACAACACACCTTGTCTGACACATCCTATTCAATTGGAATACCCAACCACAGACCTTGATATTCTCAATTAGTTTTATTATCATGGAAACAAGACCAAACTTTAAGGTACTGTTCATGCAGACTAAACCTTCTTAGACTATAAAATAAATGTAGGTATAAAGTAATTTTTCATCAACTATATACAAGAGTTGACACCAGATAAGTGAGGGAAAACATCATAATGTTCTCTTGGCTAAGAGTAGAGAATGATGCACTTTGGTAAATTTCTAGGTTAGTAAAGAAGTTCTACAACAATTATTCACTGGCATGAATTACCTCCAAGAAATACAACTTATCATTGGGAAGACAATGTACAAAAATACCCTAGAAAGAAATACACCCAACTGGAAAAGTAATTTTAGGCACCTTAAAAAGAGGTTAGCAAACACGTAAGAGGATCAATTAGATAGGGTGATCTTCGTTGCCCATATTATCATTAAAATATTGTAGTCAACATAAAAATCATTAAGATTACTACATGGGCATGTTGCAAGAAACAACAAGCAGAAAATTCATAATCAACAAAGGAAATATTTTAGAAGGTTGACATCACAAAGAAGACTAGATTCTAGTTATCAAATCAACTTCCTTGGCTAATGTCACACGTGTCACAATTTTGGACATAATGTTGTCAATTATAGATTTCATGCACATGTGATGAAAATAATTTACAACATTGAAAGCTATACATGCCACAACCATGAATACAAGGAAGAAGATTGTATAAGCAAGATGTACTACAATATAGAATGTTATAACTGCCATAAGTATGGACACATTGCAAGAAATTGTAGACAAGGTCCATAAAGGTTTGGAGAAGAAAATAGCACAAAAAACCTCAAAAGAGTGAAGATGAAACAATTGAACAAGTGAATGAACATGCTACCATTACATAGTCAAGTATAAATTAGATATATCGGGATAATGTTCTTCTATACTACTTTCCAAATTCTCATCCTATTATCTCATTGGAAGAAACTTCCAAAGAAAAATTTGAAACAAATGCTACTATATGAGTGATGAATATCTTCAAGATAATTCCATGGTCGATTAGAAAAATGATTTTTGAGGACTTCCAATAGTACTTTCCTTGACATAATTTGACTAGGAATTTAAGCAGTTCTTGTAATGAAGTTGTGATAAACATATATCATGTTTGGAGAAAAATACTACATCAAGTTGTAAGACGGAGTTAAGGGATTTCTATTGAGCTCATAAGTAGACTCGTGTACTCTTGATGCACACACTAACAAAAGGACATATTGAAGCATACCTTGACTGAGCAAAATGTCAAAGATCTAGAGTGAGCCAAAATTCATGTAACTCATGAGAACAAACCTTAACCAAGAATTGATGATATGTTTTACAAAAGGTAGAGTTGAAGCTGAGTGATTGAAGATCAAACATATGAGAAATATGGAAGGCATGTAGAGCAAACCTTAATAGAGAGCTTGATGATGTGAACTGAGGTATACCTGCATCATCAAAAGCATTATGAAATACCTCATTGTTGAGAAAAGATAGAGGGATAGATTGAGGATTATATTTTCACATGAAGACCTTTTGAAGACTTGAAAGAATATATAGATATGATGAACATATTTGTTGAGTTGATGTTCTATTCGTTGGACACATTTGAATATTGAGGTTACACTCCTTGACATTGTAGTGGCAAAGTTTCCCACAGTGATTCAAGACAGCCTTGAAGAGCATTGAACCCAATATGGATACACTCATTTGTTTGAGCAGAGCTATGGGATATGTTTTCAAGTAAATAAGTGGGGAGTGTCCAAAGGTTTGGAAAATGAGAAATAAGTCGTACAATCTATTGAATGTGAAGTTTTATGTTTGTGGGTGTTTTTGGGCAACCAAATAAAGGTTGAAGTTTTGAAGACTTGAAGTAAGTAGAGAAGATTTGTAACAGAGTTATGAGTGTTCTTTGGCTTAGATTGTGAAGTAGGAAGTTGATCCATTTGGCATTAGAGATCATACCCAAGAAAGATATAGAGTATAGATGAAAAAGAAGACTAGTAAAACAGAGGTAAAGATAAGAGGTTGAATGAGTGGTATGAATTGAATCCTTGAAGCTTTTAAGGTGATCCAAGAACTACATATGGCTGTGTATTTAACATTGACAATAAGTTGTTTATAATCCATATCAAAAGTATGTGTTTGATGAGTATCCCACAGATAGATTAAGGAATTTCTTGAAGCATGTTCAAGATTGCTTGTATTCTTGGAAACCTTTTATGATAAAATGGACAGAAGTGGAGCTGCAAAAGACTGAGAGAACAATTAGTTTGGTTGAGATGATTGTTACTATGCCTATTTGTTGTCATTAGAAAGGGGGAAATATTGTTGACAAATGATTAAATGAGGATTATTCATTGAGCATCTGTTTACTGTCATAGAGAGCCGATGGTTTTGAGAATATAATTGCAGGCCCTAATAGCTCATTCATAAGTTGTTAGATGAAGATGTGGCAAATTGCAACAATATGAATTACATTGGCTAAGTGTGCAATTGCGATAGGGATGTTTTGATTGTAGGTAGCATTGGATATGGAAAATCGTAGTATTTTTTTCTATTGCGGGTCACTTCCTCAATTGTTGAAATCTAGTGTAGAGAACTTGGGCATCTAAGGCCACAAATAGAGACATTGCTAAAATGAAGATCCACTCCATGTGATTGTGTAATATCAAGACAACAAAGGTAGAAATGCGCATGGTTCATTATAGTTTTGATTGCATATGATCCAACGCATAGAGTATCCCACCACAGAGTTATCTCATTGGGTATAGATGCAAATATGGATGAAATTGAAAGACATACCTTTTCATGTAGAGATTGAGAAGTTACATGGAAAGTGTATCTTCACATTTTGGTGCAGAGGTTTGAAATTAGTATATGTTGTGTACAACAAGAGGCATAGGTATGAAGAGAATCATACTTGGAGTTCCAAGAGAATATACACACATTCTACCAATCTATAACCTAGCTCAATATACTAGAAGAGGAAGAGAATGTTGTCCTCAAAACTTGTAATGTTATGAGCTAGATCTGATTTGAGTTTTAGTTAATTGTTGATGGATTTTGGACTTAGAATTTCATCAACACCGTGCAAATATTATTCTGGTGGCCTTACTAGACCTGGGATGATTTTTAAACCAACTGCTATTGTTTGTTGGGTTTTATTTTCATCAAACACTTTAGTTAAGATTCACAGAGCACTGAATATTCCCACAGTACTACTGATATGAAGTGTTGTTGAATACTGTTACATTCTTGTGTATTCGTTGGTTGTGGGTTATATCAAACAATTTGCAAAATCATAATACTTGGCACTTAAATGGAATTTTAGTGATCTTAACGCTAATTGCAATAGTACATTTCAATATTTTTACTCATGTTTCTTCCAAATTATAAACAAAATCAGAATAAATATTTATAATCATATTCACTAAATTTAGAGAAGGGAAGACTAGCGTTAATCAAAGATAGAATCTCGACGTTTTGATCCCTAATATGGGATCATCTATAAATAGATTCACTAAATGCTGGCCTAAATATTGAAACTGTTGAAGTCCCTCAACAAATACACAATTGTTGTAGGTGACAGTCGTTTTTACATAGATATGGCAACGATGAAATATAGTCAAGGGATCATATTTACAATTATGTTAACAAGACTATAGGTTCCAGATTGTTTGTAGATCCCCTTGGTGATTGAAAAAACCACTCCTTGGTGCCCAAAATTCTTATAGATGGTGATGATAACTAATGGAGGGTAGATATCTCGACCAACATTAGATGATAATACCAAAAATATCTTGTACAATAGTCAGATTATGAAACCACAGCCCAACGAATTTGCAACCCTTGTGCATGTAATCCAATATCTAAAGAATAACAGTGGAATTAATTCACTATATTCAGAAATCAAAACTCTAAAGACATAAATATATCACTATCCTGACAAGTTATTTGACAGTAATATTTAATTATCTCACTGTGACTTGTTGGATGCCCCACACGTCTTACAACTTAGCCTAGAGTTCTGAGTAACAAGGGATGAAAGATGAAGAAGGAATAATAGAGGTGCCAATGTCATATGCTTTTCATCAATGGATGAAATAGTTTAAATGAGGGATATTTCATATTAGTAATGTGTTAAAGCTGAGCTCCAGGATATATTTTTCTCATAGTATCCAGAATTGGCTTCATGAATGATTTGGTGATTCCGTATTTAGCACAAAGTGTAAAGTTTGTGTGAAACAAGATGAGGTTAGGTGAAAAGTATGTAGTGTCACGTTCAAGCTAAAAATTTAGTACCAAATACCAAAAATCTAATTTTGTGGGCCATGCTTATGCAAAGAAGAGATGGGAACATTTGTTTCTTCTTTTCCGGCTTACTATGAGATTAAATATTAAAAATGTTGTTTATTTATAGAGGCTCAAGGGGATCACTGAGAACGATTCCATCATAACAGGAAACTTTGGAGTGAATTTATACATAGGGTGGCCTAGAACAACACATTAAAAAAAATCCCACCAGCATCTCTCAAACTCTTGACGTATCCATCAAGCACTAGTCTAATACTAGTGCCCCTAACCACAAATTTGCATCGATGTTAAGAATGCTTGTGTAAGCTAGGGAAACCAGAACAAAAACATTCTTGAAAATTCAAGATAGTATTTAATCACCAATTTCTTTCCAGCTACCTAGGTGCTAACTATTCTCTAAGTTATCAAATCACTCTATGAGAGTAGATGTTGGGAAATATCTAATGGCTCATTGCTAGAAAGTATACAGGGTAATGCGAACAAAGCCAAAAATGACTATCATGGATCAGTCACGAAATTATGTCAGGATCCGGGATTAACCTTGAACTCTTGGAATTGGGCAAAACAACAAGTAGTTAAGCCTCTTGAGCACACGAATTTTGAAGTCATAACAAATGGTGGGTGTAAACCAACCATTGTAACAAAGAATCACCTTATTAGTTGCAATATTTGCTAACATAGAATCACTTTATTCGTGGTGTCATGTGTTGATATTATAGCAACTGCATCCATTGCTTGGAGGTCCAAATTGGCAAGTCCCAAAAGGAATATTAGATGGACTCACCTCTCAGGCTGCCACCAGTGTGGGTAGGATTCATGGGGATAACATGAAAGCTGGCTAGCTTATTAACAGATTTGCTGCCTTGGGCTTCTCTATGATAAAAATGGTCATTTTATCAGGTAGGATAACATTGTAAGCTCATTTACAACTAATATTTCCATTCCAATTCAACATAGTTGATATTATTGAGAGATTGTTCCTTTTCAATTCAACATAGTTGATTGATATTACCGAAAGACTTTAGTATATCTGATCAGGTGCACATAATGTGGGTTTCTCCCAATACCTGATCGGCTCTACACATTTTCTCCATGGAGAACTAATCCAACTATGGAACCATGCTTTGTGACAACACCGCAAGCCAGTTGAACCGTTGTAGGCGATCCCTCCAAATTCCAAGAAAATTATATAAACACGCCCTTTGTATTTGATAACACTTACTTTAAGAATCTAGTAGTAGGAAAAGGACTTTTTTTCTCATACCAAGTTCTGTTTAGCGAAGATAGCTAAATGAGGGAGCTCTTGGGAGTCACGACTGATTGCAGCAACAGAGAAAGTTTCCAATATTGTACTACATTTAAGATTGTACTACGACTAATCCAACATGTAACTCTGAGAGTGGCACCCATAATTCATCAAGCTGAATTTCTTGTATGTCTGATTTTGTCTGTAATTCTTATTACTTCCATTATATTTGGTTCCTTTTTGTTGTAGAAATGATTGAAATGAGTGTGTAACGTGATTCATTGTTGGACTACAATTAGGTAGACAAGGCCCAGCATACCCTCTCAGAATATTGAAGGTTGAGAGGTGACAGATTGCTTAGAGAGCCTAATACAGGGGCCTAAGCACCAATACAAGGAAAAGTTCCAAATAGATATGTTGAATTTCATAACATGTTGGTAGTGTTTTCAGCACCCTAATAGTTTTAAGTTGTTCATTCAAGCAACATGAAAAGGTAAGTAGTGAACAGTACCTGGGGCATCGTTAGAGATCCGACAATTTCCTATGGTGTTGCTAACATTGCCATTCCCAATTCCAGGTATGAGAATATTTACATTTATTTTAGTATCCTTTTTTGTTTTATTTGTTGGGAAATATTCTTAGTAGCCCGTTTGTAAATTGACACCAACTTTGAGTCACTGAAGTTCATGGTCGAGACTCAATTTCATGATTATTTGGGATATCATAGATCCCATGCAACTTCATATTCCTAACCACCTATATTATGTTTCCATCAAAATCCAAGGGGGGGAGAAATAAAACTTGATTATTAAATATGATTCTACCACTATACCTTAAAACCAAAATATAACTGCCAATCCACAAATTCCTGAAGATCCGACTCCTCAACAAGATACATAGGATTTAAAATCACTTGCAACATTAAAGGTGAGAATAAGGAAAACCACACTTGCAAAATGGTGAAGCATATATTGTGTTGAAACATATCTTAGCTTTAAGTTTGAAATGCAAAGCACAACATTTAATGATTAAATTGGTTTTAGGGTACACCATACCTCAATATCCCGCAATATCCTTCAAGTCCAGCATGTCCCAAAAACAATGAGCTACAATAACCATGTAAGAAGTACTGAAAACATTAACACTAATAACAGTAGCAATATATATTAGAAGTGAACCAATTATAAACTCAACATCAGATGTTGGGGAAGAACTCCCTTATCCTCATATTTCAACTTCTCAGCATTAGGTTAGATGCATGAGACTCAACTAGATCAACATACCTATGAAAGGAGAGAACTCAGAACTGGAAAAGACCCTAAAATAGATCATCCAACCCTAACAATTCAAAAACAGTAGCAGCACAGCAGTACAACCAACACACAATAAAAAACGGCAGCAAAGTACTCAAAAAAGTCATATAAGGTAACGCTATGGTGGATGGCACCTAAGGAGGTCTATTAAGGTCAATACAAGGGTGGACATCAATCCTAAGGGGTCACGCTGGTCATCAACAAGCTGGACGTCAACATTTAAGGGTTGTATAGCTCAATGTTTCCATGCAAGGGTCAATCACAAGTCACCACAAGGCTAAACATAACATACAAGTAAAATTGCAAGAAAACTAACATAATAAGGAAGCACGACATCATAATAGGCTCATGCACATCAAGTCAACGTCAAGGTAGGTTACTCGGCCTTCTCAACTATTTGTGGTCATATGTCTCATGTGTTTCATGCAATGACTGAAAGCTCATAATCATCATCCCAAGATAAGGAATCTCATGTGGTCATATCATATTCCTCAGGTTAACTATGCAAGGGGTGGCTAGGCCCTTGACGATAACCATAGTCCTCGGAAGATGTCACACATATTGAGAAATAAGATTTGCAACAAAGTCAACAAACATTTCGCATATAAATTTCAAAAATCACAAACATAGTTATATTAATTGTTCTAATCAACACAGTACTATCAAACATAGAGATACAGAAATAATCAAAGTACTGAAGAAGAAACATCCACCACAAAATTATCTTCATATCATACTTGCAAGTCACCATTTAGGACTTTCACGAACTTCATGTACAAATAATTAAATATTCAAGAATATTTTTCTTTACAACTAGCTAGAGTACTTATATCTAATGAATGATATCTAGAGTTAGCAATGCAGAAACCATAACTCAATATCCTTCATGTCTGGCATGTCCCAAAAACAATGAGCTACAATAACCATGTAAGAAGTACCGAAAACATTAACACTAATAATAGTAGCAATCTATATATAACAATAGCAATATATATTAGAAGTGAACCAATTATAAACTCAGCAACAGATGTTGGGGCAGAACTCCCTTATCCTCGGACTTCGACCTCTCAGCGTTAGGTTAGATGCATGAGACTCAACTAAACCAACATACCTATGAAAGGAGAGAACCCGGAACTGGAAAAGACCCTAAAATAGATCATCCAACCCTCACAAATAAAAAACAGTAGCAGCACAGCAGTACGACCAACACACAATAAAAAACAACGGCAAAGTACTCAAAAAAAGTCATATAATGTAACGCTATGGTGGATGGCACCTAAGGAGGTCTATTAAGGTCAACGCAAGGGTGGAAATCAATCCTAAGGGGTCACGCTGGTGCTCAATGGTACCATGCAAGGGTCAATCACGAGTCACCACAAGGATAAACATAAAGTACAAGTAAAATTGCAAGCCAACGTAACATAATAAGTCAACAGGACATCATAATAGGCTCATGCACATCAAGTCAACGTCAAGGTAGGTTACTCAGCCTTCTCAACTGTTTGTTGTCATACGTCTCATGTGTCTCATGTAATGACTGGAAGCTCATAATCATCATCCCAAGATAAGGAATCTCATGTGTCATCTCATCTTCCTCAAGTTAACTCTGCAAGGGATGGCCATCCCCTTGACGATAACCATAGTCCTCGGAAGATGTCACACATATTGAGAAATAAGCTTTACAACAAAGACACCAAACATTTCGCACATAAATTTCAAAAAGCACAAACATAGGTATATTAATTGTTCTAATCAACACAGTACTATCAAACATAATGCTACATAAATCATTAAAGTACTGAAGAAGAAACTTGTAACAAAACTAAAAATATTTCATGCCTTCGCTCAGTCAAATACAAATCTTTAATGCTTTCAACTACATTTTTTATGCTTTGGTTGTTTCCTCATAAATTCGTAGAGGGGGACTTCATCTTCAATGTCTTGACCCATTGTAGTTGGTGTTCCCTCTTTCTGTTGATTGTGTGGATATGCATTCCCGTACCGTACTTATGGTACGTCGATTAGCAGGGGGTGGAGGTGGATGGAGAGTGGCATCATCTGTAAAAAAAAAGACAGTTATATAGATATAAATGCGCAGTTATTATTGAGATACATATTTCATTATTTCCAATATCATTACAATGATCTTTACCTGCTGGCTGACTAGCTGAGTCAACTATAGTGCTCATTGGTTCTAAAATTTGTTGCTCTCTCGGCTGATCATGAGAAGGTACATGCTCTGCAATTCAGAGAAAAATACTAATTAGCAAATGTTGACAATTATGTATTTAAAATCATATTGAATACATTTGTTTTATAGCATACATACCTGAATGGCTAGGTAGCTCCCCACCATCACGTTGGACCGGTTCGGTATGGCTACTCTCACTACTTTTGTTGGTCTCACCCTGAAAACAAAACAAACATTCAATTTTCGATGTAATAATTCATGAATATATTAGGCAAGTACATTAAAATGATTGCCTTATTGATTTTATTTACCTTTGCGCCAATTAATGGGGAAATTGGGGTTTTCCCCAAGCTTTTTCGATGTTCCAGCACCTACTGAAAACCGTCCTTGAAGCCGATCTTCAAGTCTTCTTCAATGGCTTCCTCTTGAAAATCATTTCCCTGCAATGCATAACACCATGTAAAGCGCTTGTGATAAATCAATTAATTGTTCGCTACAGTTAGAAAAATAAATTAATTTTTGGCTACAAAAAATGATCGTTTGATTCTTACAATTCTTGCCCTTAGCTTCTGATATCCACCCTGGCCTAGTTTGTGCTATCCATGTTTATCTACTCTTTCCTTTGTTACTTTAGAGGTGTCTGGGAGCCTACGTAAGGTTGCAAATATGTTAGATATCACAACTTAAATACATTTAAAAGTTTAAAATTAAAAATTGAACATTGTTCATTGAAAATATGATGTGTCATACCTTCTTGAATAGATTGGCCTATTCTTTCCTTGTTTTCTCAATGCCTTCTCCTTTGCATCCTCCATGAGCGCCTTCCACTCCTTCTCCAGAACCATCAGAGGACGCTCATATTTGGTGTTAATTTGCATATTGTCCCTATAATCTGCCCTAACATATTTCAAATTTAAGCCAACTGCTGCACTGACACCCTTTTTGTTGAAGGTTTCACCAAACAAGATGACCATGTGGTTCATCAAATCATCTTTCAATTTGTCATTTTGGGAATTCCACCGTGTATGAATGATGGGCCCAAAAATCTCCAACGCCTTTTCATGCAGGTTCTTATAAAAAACATTATTTCCTACAAAAAACATATGATCATTAAGTAAAACTAATTTGAGTTATGTGGCTTTGAATTACATGAAAAAAAACACTGAGTAAATTAAATAATCCCTGCAATCTTCGGTATCTTGATTGGAACACATTCATTGTTCACCAAGAAGCTAACGGGAAATGATCCCTTTCTAACCACACGTATTGTGCCAGGATAGAAACTATCACAATCGATGTTATCCTCCTCTCTATCATCCTGTGAAGCAGTGGTGGTTGGAGGGCCATGTTGACCTCCAACATCCGGTGAGGTCGTAGCATCTAAATTGCATTGCTATGAAGAAGACTCAAATAGCCTTGTTGGTATAGTAGATTGACGATGTGTTGAGCCATCACTACTACCAATACCAACCTGTGCATCCTATACTCAATGGACGAGTGTTATCTCCAAATATTGCTACAGAAAGTAAACTTCAACATATTAGATCATATCAAAAAAAGAGAACTAAAACAACATAAATGAATATATGTCATAGTTGGTAAAAAATTTCAAAGATGCCACTTACCCCATATTGGTCTATCTTTTGCATCAAGTCATCCATTTGTGCTTTGATTTCTTCAGTCTTGGGTCTGATTAAAATAAGTCTAAGAAGGTCTTGATTGCACTTTTTCAACATTTTCTTCACAGATTATGTTGTGTTAGTTGAATAAAGTATATCTTCCTCAGCGACCGCCTCATCATCCTAATATGGTGTGCTCTACGAACGTTAATCAATAGACTGTAGTTAATTTATTTCTACCATTACAAAAATTCACGTAAAAAAAAATAATGCATATAATAAAAAAATAAGTACTATAATCATGTTTAGGTACTATTACGCTATCATTTACCTGATGCGACAACATCGGTGACTTCCCACGGTTACCCTGCCACAACACAAAAAGAAAGACATGTTCATATTGATAAGTAAAAATTGAACCATGTATAATAAACGTGATTAATGTAAAAAAAATTATTGTTACTATGATAGTCACGGATACTTGTCCAGAAGTTGTAGGTGTGTTATGAGTACTGACCCCTTGCCACAATACAATAAGAATGATATCATATTGAAATATTTACTCAATTAGCATAAAAAATGTCAAATCATGTTAACAGCTCTAATATAATCATGAATTGTGGTTACTATGTCATTGTTGCTATTAGGTACTATTAAAATAACATTTATCTCATGCGTCACCATTGGTGACTTTCCGAGGTCAGTTCATGGAATTTGTGGCATATGGCCATGATCACCCTACCACAATATAAGAGTTAAGACATATTAAAAATGAAAATAACATATATAACAATGTCTCTTAAACGTGATTAATGAAAAGCGTGACATATAATTAACCATGTGTATATTATAAAAAGCATGACATAAATAAACTTGATGCAAGAGAAAAATAACAAGTCATCGATCAAAGGTTGAGTTAAATCTTGTATAAGAAAATTACCCCCATAATAGCAACCCCCGCATCTATTCGATTCAAACCATAATTGATCAACAACTCTTCACCTGCAGCTATTGATTTTGTTTCACATACGAATACACGATTTCCTTCATGCCCAATCACTCTATCTATTCTTTGTTGGATTTTCTTGGAGTTGTTTATTCATAGGTTGGAAGAGTATATTGCTAGAGGAGCTAGGGTTCATGCCAAGTTACAATAGACTCATGAGGGATATAAGTTTTTCTTTGAATTTATAAAGAAGAAATTTGTTGTTGATATCTATGGAATCCACCTTGGAAGACACTTCACTCATCATTCATGGCCAACGTTTGGAGTGTTCCTAGATTTTGGGTGCTTGAGCTTCATTTCATGCCATTTGAAGGTTGATCGCACCCTCAAAACATAGCACAAAGTGATGAGTGAGAGACTCCCAAGGTGAAGGCCTCCCATGAAAATGCTCCAAAATGTGTAGCACTCCATGAAATATGATTAAGGTATAGGGCATCTCCACCAAGTGCCAAGTAGCTTCAATGGAGTGAACACTCCATCCAGATAGCATGAGAAAAAGTGCATGCAACCATAAAACATACAATAGATGCCTCACAAAGTGTACGCTCATCCAAATATGGCATTGAAACCCTCCAAAGATGTCCACAAAACCCTCCAATAGTGAATGCTCTCCAATAAAACCTCAGGAAGTGTGCCAAAAGTCATCCAATAATGGAATGCTATCCCATGAAATGATGTGTTACCCCCCATTTTGCATGGGTGTCCACTTATGATCTTCATTACAATCCTTAGTTGGGGCGACATGTTGAGGGAGATTTGACACCTTAGGTTCTTGATGATAAAGCGTTGCTTCATATTGATGATTCCCTATATGATTAGCTTGATGGACATTATTGTGCTAGTAGCTATGGATTTGGCCTATTCATGATGTTGGGATATTGAGGCAATCTTATTTGATTGATTTTGGATTGATTTATGAGGGTTTGGTAGTAAAGTTCACATGGAAATTCATATTAAGAAGCGCTCTAGTGATCTTGATCTAATTTGTCATCTAGACCACATGCATTATTGGTTTCATGGACCACTTTGATCTTTGGAAGATAGCTTGCACTTACAGATACCTTTGAAGAGGTACTTATTTAGAGGCCCCTGAATCAGCATGTTTAAAGTGTGGTATTGTTGGCACTTTTGGGCAGCCTACTTAAGGTGAAATTTTCTGGTAGAATTTTTAGTTTTTCTTGGTGAACTCTCATGTGGCAATTCACGCCTCTTTTTAGTACTTTCTCAACATAGAATATCATATATCATGATATATCTTGTCAGCAAACAATCTTGGTTTTTTCCTATAGCAACATATTTTTTTGAATGATGAAATATTGACCTTTTGCAGCGGTATCCTCTAAGGGTAGCTCTATGTTTTTTATGGTGCAAATCAAATAAAGCATATGGAGGATGGTGAGCACTATAAATATTATATTCCTCTCCTTATTCCAACAGTCAAAGTAACCAACAAATTTGACATGGCTTCAACATATGGTTTCTTCATCTAGGTAGGGCACTGATTTAGGGTTTTCATGGCTGTAAAATAAATTCATTCATGCCAGATGAACTTACATACAGGAATAAGTGTTGCCCAGCACTAACCAAATGCAATTTCGACATCAATACAGTAACTGTGTCTAGGCCATCAAGTAATAAATCATTCAAATGAAGACTCAAGGGTTAGGGAAGTTCTCTTCATCATCTCTGGCATGGCATGCATTAAATCAACATCATGTATAAGTAATGCATCTAGGTTTATTTCAGCATTTGCAGTATAAAAAAACTAGATCAAGATTTTTATAAGGAAACCAAGGGTCGTTGACTAGGCTCTTCTAATTTAATGATATTTTGAGGTATTTATAATTTAAAACCTTATATTTCCAGGAATCCAATGTGCATTTATCATTCTTCTTTTAGGTCACATGCGAGAATCACTAACCTTGTTAGAAACTATAAAATATATATTCCAAACAAAAATTAAGATTTTGTGGCAATGCAAACACCTAAGAGATTCTTGATCATGTTGTAGCCTATAGTTGATAGTATGTCATCCCATTTTCTCTTTACTGTTTCTTTTTCACCCATAGGGCTACTCAGAATTGGTCTTACGGGGCTATTTACTGCTAAAACTATGCCCATACTTGCCTAGATCTGTGGTGATATGTTGCTATTGCTATTTGAAGGTTAAAGTTGATATCTTTTTCTTAATGTTTGGTTATGGAAAAAACCAATTCAATCTTCGATCAGTGCATTTTTGAAATGGTAACATCTCCATGTGGGTGGTTAGGCATTGGCAATAAAGTGGTATAAAAGAGCTTTCCACCATGTTGGGCCTTGATTCCCCATGCTTCAATAACCATTAATTTTTATTCTTTCATAATTTGTTATGAATCTATGATATGTTTCATATTTTGAAAATAAAAGAAAATAACCATGTAAAAAAAGAAAACGCTGACAACCACATGGAAGTAACTAGAAAGGATTTATAAACCCTAACTCAAAAGTATTAATTGGAGTTTTTCCAGCAACATTGATGGCAAAGAATACATGACCTAGCCATGAGAAATAGATAGAGGAAGGTAAGTGGACGGGAATAGGGTGCAATGATGCAATCACAACAATATACAAAATCAGATAGAGGATGCACAATGTAAACTCTTGTTGCTAACATTAGGGTACAAGAGGATTGTCTTTCTCTGTAATCAAATGTTATAAATTATTCTTCTCCTATCTATTAATGTATTGAAAATCCCCAATAATACACATAGTGCATTTCGAAAACCCCAACCCTGGTGTACGAAGTGTGCATTTCAGAAATACTGAAGACATCTCGGAGGCCTCCTCTGCAATGGTCTCGATCGCTTGGTCTCTGCGACCTCCTCTGTAATGGTCTCGGTGGTCTTAGCTCTCTCGGCGGTCTCGGATCCCTCCTATGCAATGATCTCGGTTGTCTCGGCTCTCTTGGTGGTATCGGCTCCCTCCTATGAAATCTTCTCGATGGAATCGACTCTCTCGGCGGTCTTGACTCCCTCTTCTGCAATGGTCTCGGCGGTCTCGGCTCCCTCCTCTGCACTGGTCTCAGCTCACTCAACTCTCTCGATGGTCAATGGAGCTTTGGATGTACGTGCGGGGATCAAGTGGTATGCCATGTGACTTGGCATGCCCTACCACTAGTCTGGATAAACCCGTAAAGCAGCTCGTGGTCAAATGTTCCTAATGGCATAGCCTAAGGTTTCTTGAATTTGACATATTATTATCCAAACCATGTTAATATATCTCCACATATATCTATCATTTTGTGTTAATTTTGGTGCTAAACTACAAGGAAAGGAACACGTTGGATTCTACCTTGAAGAGGAGAAAGCAACATGGGTTGAATGTAAACTTCAATTGAAGGTAGCTCATAAAATTGCATGAAACTCTTGGCTAGGACCATCAACTTGTGTCACGTTCAAATGAGTGCCTATAAATATTCCATGGTTAATTCGGTTCATGTGTAAGAAGGGAGAAAATTTAATAAGTTTGAAGGCTTCCCTTAAGGCATAGTTCAATATGTTGAATATGTTGGCTAGAAGGTTGTCCTTAGAAGTTTGTTAGATATGCAATTGGATAAATTTTGAATGTATGTTAACTATGATCATATGTGCCAAGTTCTATGTGTCAAGTTATAACTATTATTAAAAAAAACAAATAACTAAGTAGATTATGAAATAAAGCAAAAAAAGTAAAATCGGTTTAATCTTTTATGTTTATGTGCACTAACTAGCTAAATGCAAAAAGATAAAAGGAGATAGTATCTATACTATCTAAT